>CM060922.1:79670627-80949127 GCA_030737875.1 Allium sativum | reverse complement strand
TCATGAAAAATATTACATCAGAGGTACACAGAATATCAGAGTTACAACATATACAGCGGAAGAAAAGAAAATATACTCTCAGAAGAACTGTATGCTATAGCGGAAGCTCAACTCTAGGACTTCAACTCTAAAAGCGCTTCGAATCCGGCTCCAACGACCTATAACTGCAAAACTAAACACTAGCTGCCCGTGTGGAAATTAATGGGCACCCAAAGTTTAGAAAGGAACAATAAACTCCATGTCAGTCGTGGGACTGGTGTGAGAACTCAAAAATAGTTATTTTTAGGATTTATTTTAAAGTTGGGAAATTCATCGGACCACGCCGCTAACGCGAAACGGGTTAACTCCATATGAATTCTCGTGCATAGAAATTCGATATGACTTTTGAAAATGAAGCTATCATAAGCTCGTCCCACATCGCACAATGCAAGCGCACACCAGATGGGCGAGTTTTATCTTATAATAACCAAATGTGCTTTCATACGTGTAAATCCTCTTCAAATATTATCATATAGTGTGGAAAACCATTTCGTAAATAAATGTATTAATCCTAGACGACATAATACCATTAATATTATCTCGCGATATATATACAAACCAAAACCGTATGGCTCGTATTGGAGATTGGATTTCCAACTTGATGATTCCTAGCACGAAAGATCAATCAGGGATACAAAACGAAGTGCCTCAACGGCTTTTTCATCCATCATGCGGACACCGACTACACATCATCAGGGCAGATCAACGGTTTTCGATCAGACACGACCCCCCGAACATACCCAACTTCCTCAGGTTCATAAGTGGTTTCCCACTGCTGCACAGCTTCATCATCAATTCATATATAAGCATAAAACCTAACCGCCAGTTTCTCATTAATCCAGGGTGTGAGTTTTGTCAATGTCACGTCATACACAAAGCGATGCTTCGTTAAGCCATTCTTTGATCATCATTAGCTCGTTTCATAACTCAGGTATGCCACATTGATAATTCACGAAATATCACTGATTTCAATCAATGCATACCCTCTAAGTTCATATGACATAGAGACGAGGATAATATATTGCCACAAATCCGATATACATTAACGGAAATCAGTGCTATGTGGTCAATTTCAATGTCAGACACACCATCCATAAGAATCCATTCTGGGTCTAAACGGAATAACAACCCGAAAATACTTAAATATGTTCAGGTCTCATGTAACTCATACCTCGTATCGGTGGCCTACCTCACCGAGACATTAATCACAATCAATCTAAACAAATTTAAATATTCCCGGTCTTCATTCGTCGTTTACAGAGTCTTGAATTGCTTCATAACGTCGTATCATTACTTGGAATGGTTTTCGAACATATATTCGATCCCGGTCTTTCCAAGTAACGAGTGTACCTTAAAACAGTAGCTATGGTTTACACAGGCTTTTCGATTCAAATCTCCTTCCAAATGATTATCGATTCATATATAACTCAAGATTTGATTTATTTTAATTTCATACATCTCATTATCATCTTATCTCTTCTTTGAAATCAAAGATTATACCTTCGCTTTAATTTCTTACCTTTAATTCCTTCAAATCAAAGATTTAATTAAATCCCCAATTTCGATATGAATTTCCACCATTCAATCTCATCGGGTTTCAAGAATGATATTATTGAAGATACGATTCACGACAACCCAAATCAATCGATATTGAATCATAAATCACACAGAAATTTAATCCACTTATATTTGATATAAATTCTCATAATCAACGAATACTATAAGTGGAATAACGATATAATAATATCTTCCAAATTCCCCAGATAGTATTCATTTACACCATGAAATTTTATACCAAATATCGAAGATTATTTATATTTAACTCATTTCAATCAGGTGGAGAAACCCATATCTTAATTAAAAGATTTATTCAACTCTTTGATATTTGATCTGGATTGAAATAACATCGACTTATCTTCAATATTAATCTCCGTATCCAATTCATATTATAAGTGGAATAACGGTGAATTACCTTTTAAATTCCTCAGATAATATGAATTTTCATCCACTGAGTTAATATCAAGCATCCGAAGATTTATCTCCAACCATATCCAAATTTAAAATTGGAAAAACCTATTTCAATTCCCTATACCGTATTCCTAATACTTTAACAATCTTCGAAACTATTTATAAATTATTCTTATAATCAAATAATAGTTCCTGCTTAAATTTCAAACTAATAACAACATTTGGAAATATTACTAGAGGTACTGCATTTAAAATAGCCATTTAAATCAAATAGATTTAAAATTGTTCGAAATTCAAATATTCCAATCCTTTTCAAAACTGTTATCATTTACAATTCAATGTTTTTCTTATTTCATGTCAAATTAATTTCAAATAATCAATTCAAAACTTGAAATCAATATTTATGAATTGCTGCATCATAGTGCGTCCTATTCAACCCGTATAATGAGTTAAATATAATTTATTCAAATCCTTTTCAAATTAAATTTATATTTCCAAACATCGCTATCTCAAAACCCTATCCAAACCTTCATACCTGATTAAATTGAATACTTAACAAATATGTTTCCCAAAACTCATTCTATATAACGGTTAAAAATCATGTTAAATACATGATTCAAATCTTATTCCAAAAACCGTCTCATTTTATACGAACATTGTTTATTCAATTTATCAGTTCAAATTAAATTCCTAATGATTTAATATATTTCTCCCAAATTTGTTAAATCATTTCAAATTTAAATGGATAATCATTATAAATGATAAGATCAATTACCTATATAAAATAAATGTTTGAATATCTAACTCAAATCAAATTTCGAAATAAATTTCAATTCAAAGGTTAATAACTTTATAAATAGTTGAACATATTTTTTCTAAACAGTCTTCATTTTTGCGAATATCAATTTTTTTAATTATCTAAATTTTCAAACAGTTTTGATATTGAAATTCAAAACTTAATTTATTATTTAATAATCAAATAATAAATTCATATATATATAGGAAGGAGATTAAAATCGATCACCCATTATTTCCACAACCACGGTGTGTGTTGTAATATCATGCAATGCAGCCATATTTATCCATATGATCAGATGGATACGAATTCATCATCACAAACAACATTTAACTGTGCACAAGCGTTACAGACAATAATGCTTACTCGCGTTCATTGTATTATCTAATTACATGAGCAAACATTCAAACATCAACATCCATCACACAATCATTATCAACCAATTTAATTAATCTCAGCTAATTATAATTAACTAATCTAAATAAATAATTTAAATTAGAAGTTCTCACCATATTAGCTCCAACATCTTCATTACCCAGACAAGCAAACCAACGGACACTATCACCGCTTGCTCTCAATCCACACCAATCAGCAGCAAGTAATTTTCTGCTGATTATTATATACTGAAATTAAATTAATAACGATGTTCGTTATATATATATATGTATGTATATATATATTCATATATAGACTTTTTTTAATTTATACCTTAACCAAAGTTTACCAAAACTATATACCACTGTTCTATTTTCCGATACGGTTCTAACGGACCAAATTTTGTTTTAATCGGATTAAAATAGATGAGATATGAGTGTTTAAAGATTAGCTAACACTAAACTTAAATTTAGATAGAATTCTCACCCAATAACCAAGGCCCGACCCATTTACATCGATCCAAGCCTGCACCCCTTTCTTCTTCCTCCTCCTTCTGCTCACGCTTTCTCCCTCACGTTGGAACCAAAAGCAAAGTGCACGGCTGTGCACCTATACACTTCTAACTCTTGACCGAATCCAAATCCAAGCTCACCAACATATTTCTCCTCTCCTCCTCAATCATTTGCACCACCTCGCCAAGCATCCTATCACCCGAATAAAAAATCGAGCTCGCTACAGGAAGGAAAAACCGCACGATGCTCCTCCAAAACATCGACACTTTTTCTCACCAAATTCCACTAAAACAAACCGCATCGAAGCTCTCTCCTTCCTGATCGCAACTCCACACTCCGATTCAAACATCGTTGCACCTTTCTCCGATTAAACCCAATCCTAATTTTCAACTTTCAAAATCATCGACATGGAATCACATGAAACTTACACCAAAAATTCTCCTCTCTTCGCTGATCTCAACGGCGCTGATGGCGCTGATTAATTCTCTCTGAATTGGGAGAAAACATTTTTAGAAATTTGCTTTGCAAATTGACATTTTTCTGAATAAAAAAAAGAGATTTCTCTTTTGATGGTTAATGAAATTCGGATCCGTTAATTTCTAAAAATCATAGACGTTGATCTGAACAACTTTAATGTTTATCATTTTGGCCAGAAATGAATAGATTGGATGATATGGATTTTTAAATGAAGTGGATATGGGTTTTTCTTTTACTGTAAGCTTGAAATTGAGAGAATAGAAGAAAGATTTCGTGGGATTTATCAGTAGCTTTGACCAGAGAAGGAAAACATGCTTTTGTATATAATTTTAAAAGTATTTTTAAGTATTAATTTAAGTACACTTGGCTTCATCTCACAAACTCAATGACATGCATTAAGGCAACAAAGTGGACCCCTAATTTTCCAACCAATGCATGTTCACATAAATCACAAATTTATTTATTTGTGAAATCTTTATTTTTAGCCACAATTTAGAAACATTTATAAATGTAATAAATTTCCAATGTTTATGAAGTTAACCAATATATTACATAAGATCTATACAAACATAATATTTCAAATTTTACTTATTCATTATTATTTTAAATATAAATTATAAATGAGGTTTAGAACTCGACAAATCATTGTGGAAGTCAAAATCTTCTATAAAACTAAAATAATATTATCACTCATTAATAATAAAAATATTTAAGTAATAAAATAATCATTCTTGTAAAAATCTTATTTCAAACAAAACCATTAAAGAATCTTTAAAATAACCTATAAATAGTTGAAATATTTATCTATATTACTTATCATATAATTTATCAAAGTTTATACTAACAAATGGTTTAGAATAAATGCCTATCATTCCTTATAAAATTTTATAAATGCAATTATAATTTACCAAAATAAAATATAATAATCATTCTTGTAAAAATCATAAAATAAATTATCCTTTACAAAAATCATTTACAAATCAATATTATCAAGATTAAAAATTATTATTACTTAAACATGAAATCTTATAAATTAAATATAAATTTTTAAAATAAATTTTCCTTATAAAAAATTCAAAATTTATAAAATAAAACAAGATACTTTATTCAAAATTAAAAATTCATATATTCAAACCTTATAAAAACAAATATATATTCAGAAAATCCAACATTATATAATAAAAATCCAAATTCATATATTAAAAATCCAAATCAACTTGGTAAAAATTATGGGATGTTACACAATTTTCCATATTTAAAATAACAAATAAAAATGAATATTTTTATTTGTATACAATTTACAATAATTAACATGACAAATAATTTTTTTTCTTCTTTTATTTGTACACAATTCCAATATTTAACATGACAAACAAAAATGAATATTTTTATTTGTATACAACTCCAATTTCAACATGACAAATAAAAAGAAATACTTTTATTTTCATACAATTCTAATTTCAGCATGACAAATAAGAAGAATTTTTTTATTTGCATACAATTCTAATTTGAACATGACAAATAAAAAGAAATATTTTTATTTGCGTACAATTCCATTTAAACATGACAAATAAAAAAAATACTTTTATTTGCATACAATTTCAATATTTAACATGGCAAATAAAAATGAATATTTTTATTTGCATATAATTTAAATATTTAACATGGCAAATAAAAATGAATATTTTTATTTGCATACAATTCTATTTTAAACATGGCAAATAAAAGGAATTTTTTTTATTTGCATATAATTCCTACATTAACATGAGAAATAAAAATGGTAGTTTTATTTGTATACAAATCTATTTTAACACGACAAATAAAAATGATTTTTTTTATTTATCTACAATTCTAATTTGAATATAACAAGTAAAAATAACATTTTCATTTGTATACAAATCTAATTTCAACATAACAAAAAAAATGATATTTTTATTCGTTTACAAATCTATTTTAACATAACAAATAAAAGTGACAATTTCATTTGTTTACAAATCCATTTTAAAATAATAAATAAAAGTGACAACTTCATTTGTTTACAAATCCATTTTAACATTACAAAAAAGTGACAATTTTATTTGCATAAACAAATCCATTTTAACATCACAAATAAAAGTGACATTTTCATTTGTTTACAAATCCATTTTAACATAACAAATAAAAGTGACATTTTCATTTGTTTACAAATCCATTTTAACGTAACAAATAAAAATGGCATTTTCACTTGCATAAACAAATCCATTTTAACATAACAAATAAAAGTGAAAATTTCATTTCGTTGGCAATCCTATTTCAGCAAAACAAATAAAAATGATTCTTTTATTTGTTGACAATTCTATTTCAACAAACAAATAAAAAAATAACTTTATTTTGTTGACAATTCTATTTCAATAAAAAAATTAAAAGGATAACTTTATTTTGTTGATAATTCTATTTCAACAAACAAATAAAAATGATAACTTTATTTTGTTGACAATTCTATTTCAAAAAACAAATAAAAATGATAATTTTATTTTTGTTGACAATTCTATTTCAACAAACATATAAAAATGATAATTTTGTTTTTGTTGATAATTCTATTTCAACAAAACAAATAAAAATGATAATTTTGTTTTGTTGACAATTCTATTTCAACAAAACAAATAAAAATGATAATTTTGTTTTGTTGACAATTCTATTTCAACAAACAAATAAAAATGATAATTTTATTTTTGTTGACAATTCTATTTCAACAAAAATGATACTTTTGTTTTGACAAGTTTATTTCAACAAAAAAAATGTTATTTTGTTTTGACAACTTTATTTCAACAATAAAAAAAATGTTATTTTGTTTTAACAAGTCTGTTTCAACAAAAGTGTTATTTTGTTTTGACAATTTTATTTCAACACAATGATCCAACAATTCAACAGATCAACATAACAGCATCAATCAACCCAAATCAAATCATTTATAACAACCAATTGAATTTAACAGCGGATTGAAAAGAAACACAATCTTAATTAATAAATTTAATTATAAAAAAAACAGAATTCTCACAGTGCTTCAAATTCTGTACAATTCAGAATTGAATTTTCCCCAAATTATGATTTGCTCCAAATTCGTTAGATCCCGAATTTACGGTCCCAACGATTCTGAAATTGACCAATTCTGTATTCATATGAATAAGATATGAATTTATTTGGTAAATAATATTTTTAATTAGTTAATTAAATAATTTAAAATAGAAATTACCCTCTTCTTCTACAATCAAAACCAAGGCCGTGAGTTTTCAAAACCATTCAATCCTAGGTCAAAAGGTTTCGATCAAACCGTGGAGCTTCGTCACAATCAGCGCCACCACGTCAAAGAGGAGAAGGAGCACTACAATAATGTCAAAAGGAGGAGGGGATTTTATAGTGAGGATGAAGAGAAACTAAGGGATGAAGTTAGGAGCTTTCTAGCCATTAAAGAAAAGAGGCGGTGGCTACTGTAGAATGGTATTATGGGAATTTAGGACATTTTATAGTGGTGCTAATTTATTATTATTATTCCTTTATTTATTTAATATTTTTATTTATTATTTATGAGGTCTGAAGATTGTAAATATAAAGAGAAGAGAGAACCAAAAGGGGAATAAAGGGAATGGTTTTGTATCTAAAAATGAATTTGAATGATAAATAGAAGAGGAGAGAGAGTAGAGAATCAGTGCACAAGTTATTTTCCCCATATGCCTCTTTGTATTTACAAACAAATTAAATGCTTGATTTATTTTATCTAATTGTTTAAGTTGTGCAACTTTTCAAATTTCAAAACACACAATATTAAGTATCATAATTTAAGGAACCTATTTAGTTGCAAGAAAGAATAAATAGAAGAGAAATATATATTCATATAGTTGATTTAAAGGAAAGAAAAAAAAATGTTGGAAAACAAAAAAAAAAGGAAAAGAGAAAACAGGAATGTAATTAATGCATGGTTTATTGTCTCTAAAAATAACTGAATGGGAAAGCGTTACTTTATAATAAAGGAGAAGCTGCGTGAGGTAGAAATGGAAAAGAAAAGAAAAGGAGAAGAAGGAAATATGGTAAATATACAGGAAAGGACAAATAAAATGAATGCGTCAATCTTGATGGAGAGGAAAGGTGCAGTTATTAAGGAAATAACAAATAGAGGAAGGCTATTCATATTTCAAAATTAACTAATTAATGAAGGTTTAAACATGTAATCCATGTTTTGAATTCCAAAAAGTTACATTTTGAATTGACAGGGAAAATATTTAAGAGGATAGCCAAAGATATATATATATATATATACATATATATATATATATATACATATATATATATATATATATATATATTGTCAAAATTTATTTCATTTAGAACCTACACATTATTTTCAATATAAACAAATAAATTTTATTAAAGTTCCTAAAGCATTTTTTTCCTTGGCATGTAGCTAAAAGATTTTTGGAATTTAAGGATAACATCCTTGCTATTAACATCTAACTAAAGAAGTGTTTTAAAGTTATTTTCTCCTCTTTGTATATTTAGAATGTGCATTTAACAAGCGCATACATGAGTTATGTTAATCCACATTTAAATCTTAGGATTTAAGCTTTCCGTCAATAAATGTAATCTTACAATCAACAACTTAAATTTTAAATTAAAATATAAATTTAATTATTTAATCTTAAAATTTAATTCAATCTTTCAAGAGCAAATTAAATTAAACAATTTAGAAATTCAAGTATAAATCTCTACGTTCAAATCCTAATTCAGACTTACAATCTCAAATCATAAATTGATTTTCACAGCCAAATAAAAATTAACTATTTTGGGTATTCGTTCATACAATTATTCATAAACAATTCAATTGTTATAAATCACCATTTATCTAATTATAAATTGTTTATTAGAAATAAATTTGAAATCATTTATTGATAACATTAAAAGTTTATATATAAAAATCATTTTCAATTCAATAATTTAATTTAAAAATGGAATTTTTAAATTCTGACACATTTTCTGTTAAAATTTCTTAAAATAATTTTTTTTAAATTGGTTATGATTTTCCGGGTTGTTACACTAGTTATGCCTTTTGGGTTGACGAATGCACCCGCCTATTTTGTTGATCTAATGAGTAGGGTGTTTCGGGAGTTTCTAAATAAATTTGTCGTGGTCTTTGTTGATGATGTCTTGATCTTCTCAAAGAACGAAGAAGAACATGCCTAACATTTGAGGGAGGCTTTGACAACTCTCTGTGCGCATCAGCTTAAGGCAAGGTTCTCCAAGTGCCATTTTTGGAGAAAAGATTTAAGATTCCTAGGGCGTGTGGTTTCTAAAGAAGGGATAGCAATAGATCCCGCAAAGGTGGTTGGAGTTCAGGATTGACAGATTCCAAAGAATGCAACAGAGATGAGAAGTTTTTTGTGGTTGGCAAGTTGTTATCGGAAGTTCATTAAGGACTTCGCAAAGATATCAGCTCCACTCACCAGGCTGACGAAGAAGAATTTGGCGTTCTCATGGGATATAGACTGTGTTGTTTCTTTCCAACAATAAAAGAAGGCTCTGATAACTGCCCCAGTCTTGACCTTTCCCTTGCCCTATGGGCAAAAAGTATTTACAGTATACACCGATGCATGTGGTACAGGGCTTGGTGCGGTTCTGATCCAAGATGGGAGGGTAGTATGTTATGGAGGAAGACAGCTAAGGGTTCATGAGAAGAACTACCCTACCCACGACTTAGAGCTAGCTGCCATAGTGTTCGCACTTAAGACGTGGCTTCATTATTTGTTTGGAGGTAAGCTCGAGTTGTAGACCGATCATAAATCTCTCAAGTACTTGTTCTCGCAGAAGGATCTTAATTTAAGGCAGCAAAGGTGCATGGAATTCCTAGCTTCTTATGATTTCAAAATTTCTTATACCCCTGGCAAGGGTAATGTGGTGGCAGACGCACTGAGTAGGCAGAGGATGGCCTTAAGTCCTCTGTTTCTGGAAAGGAAAAGCTTGGAGTTCATATCGACATTTGACTTTAGACCCCCCCCCCCCCCAAATTTTTACCTGGTTTGTTTGCATCGTTAGAGATACGACCTACTCTTATGGATCAGATAGGAGCTTCGCAGCGAGATGGTCCATAGATTTCAGATATCTTGGATGGGCTCAGTAAAGGGGAGACTTCTAGTCACCTCAATAGATATTCCATAGACGATAAAGGGTGGTTGCGACTAGATGGAAGACTTTGTGTTCCTCAAACTGGAAGTTTGTTAAAAACAATCCGAGAAGAATCCCATCATTCTAAGATGACTATTCATCCAGGCAGTGATAAGTGTATAGGGATATGAAGAGGGTTTTCTTTTGGGCTGGAATGAAGAAAGATGTGGCAGAATTTGTTTCTCAATACCGGGTTTATTAGCAAGTCAAAGCTGAGCAAAAGAAGCCTGGTGGTTTACTTCATCCTTTGGAGGTCCCATAGTGGAGGTGAGAGAGTGTCTCTATGGATTTCATAGATGGTTTGCGTAGATCAAAGAATGACAACACTAGTATTTGGGTTGTGGTAGATAGACTTATTAAGAGCGCCCATTTCAATCTAGTTAAGAGTAAGAGTACGGAAACATGGTTGGCAGCAATTTATGTTTGAGAGATAGTCCGTCTTCATGGAGTACCTTCCAGTATCGTAAGGGATCGTGACCCCATCTTCACTTGTGAATTTTGGAGGAGCTTGCAAGAAGCATTAGGTACACAGTTATGTTTGAGCACCGCTTATCATCCTCAGACCGATGGACAGACGGAGAGGGTGAACAGAGTTCTAAAGGATCTTTTGAGGCTGTGTATCCTAGACTTCAGAGGGACTTGGGAAGAGCATCTTCCTTTAGTGGAGTTCACTTACAACAAAAGTTATCAAGCTAGCATTGGCAAGGCACCCTTTGAAGCATTGTACGGACGACCCTGTAGAGCACCAACTTATTGGTGAGAATCTACAGAAAGGCTATTACTTAGACCAGATATGGTTAGGGAAACGTCCGAGAAGATTGCTTTATCCGTTGATGAATGAAGACTGCTCAAGGTAGGTAGAAATCCTACGATGACAAGAGAAGGACTAACATTGAATTTAAAGTAGGAGATATGGTTTTCATTAAAGTGTCACCTTTGAGGAATGTGGTTCGCTTCAGACCTGTAGGGAAATTGGCACCAATATTTGTAGGACCATTTCCTATAACAGAAAGGATTAGCCAAATGGCCTATATGGTGAAGCTACTAGAGAGACTATCCGTTTGACGACCCCAAAACCCCGTACGACGGTGTTAAGGGTAATCTTTGGAATATAACACATAAACAAATAATAGCAGAACAAAATTAAATAAATAGACCAAATAATGCACAAATAATACACTGGATAAACGTAATCATCAGAGTTACATAGTATACAGGATCATACTTAGTACAAATACAGTTCGGCTATACATAAATGTCTACAGCGGAAAACAAACATAATATGTACAATTGGAGCTGAACAGCATAAAAAGAGATAAATGATAGAATTCATCTTCAACTCCAGCTATCCAGAAAGAGCCTGTTAAAAACCTGAACACAAGGCTGCCCATGTAGAAAAAGGGGCAGCCGAGTTTGCAAGTGAAACAAACTACGAGTCAGTCATGGGACTGGTATGAGAAATCTACTTAACACATTTTATAATATGGCTAATCACAGGACCACGCCACTTTCGCGGAACGGGTTTACTCCATTGGAATGCCAGTGCTTTAAAACAAGTAATTCTTTTAAACATCGCAATGCTTTTTATAAAAATGAAGCCATTATAAGACTCAGTTCTCATCACACAATGCATCGCAAACTGGAGGATAGAGTTTTTACTTATAATGGACAAAATATGCTTGATACGAATAAAACAAAAGCATTTGATACTATTACTAGTGTTTGTATGTTTCAAAAACAATTTCAAATCATAAGTATCAATCATAGACGGCATTAATGCCCCATACCACTATATCGCCATATATAGGTATATAATCAAAACCGCACAGTCACGTATTTGGAAGTTGGATTTCCGTCATGAACCAAGGCAAAAGAAAGTCCTTACCAACTTCGAGACTCTCTAGCCCGAGCCTCAGGGTCAGAGCGCATCGGCCTTTAGAGCGACAGGGCCGGTCCACCGATGTGGATTAAAATTCCTGAACACTACGTTTCCCCGCCCTTTGGGGCGTAAATGAGCCAACGAATGACTCCATCGGCTTCACATAGTCACCGATATATCCGAGGCGCCTCGCAACAACAACAACCACACAGGTGAAAATAATATAAATGTCAGGCAGTTTAAGCACTGACACCACCTCTAGCTAGAAAGAAACGCATGTCCTCCCTGAGGTCCTCTCCGGTTTCTGGTTCATACCGGGGTGTGAGGCTCGCGAATTCACGTTATACACAAAGCTATGCCACACAGGCGGTGCTTTGATCATCAACCACAAGACTTTGCTTTTCAACAGAAGCCTTGATCACTGCATCTTAGCATGCCACACAGGCAATTCACACCATGTAACTGATGGCTATCAATCACACAGAATGAATTCCAATGTCAGACACACAGTCCGTTTGCAAGTCCATTCTGGGTCTGAACGAAACCGAAGGCACTATATACCTCGCATACCCATCGATCTCCACGTACATCTGGGCGATCACCACTCATTATCCATATTTCGGGATGCCTCCCAATCAGGACATCAGTTATCATCCAACCGAGGTGAAGATCTCCGGTCTTCAACCACCATCTTCATCGTCGATTTCTTATCGTCGATTCAGTTATTCAGAATGGGATAAACCCGGTCTTTCTGAGCAACTCGCGTATATAATAAACAAATTCTACACAAACACAACATACGCCTTATTCCAATTCATTAGTCACCAACCGTAAATTAGTAAGAGAACGATTTCCCAAATATTAACCCCGAAGGCCGAAACCAACATCAGATCAAAACCCAGGAAACCACTCGACTTAGCTAACCTTCAGTTAGTTTCTAAATTACACATTCCATATCGTTTATAATATTTTATAATGATTTATCGCTATTTTTATTTATTTAAAAATAGCGAATTTATTCAAACGACGCTTCGGGCCATAACGCGACCGTAGCGCTATTTTTCTTCAGATTTGATTTACACATATCTGAAAATCTAACCGTTGGATCTTCACATAATTTATATCATTAGAAATATCTTTTCAAAACGAATCCAACGGTTCCAGTTTTGGGAAAATCCGACGGTCGGATCTCCCGGTGCAATCGTTTGAAGTTTCAATTTCAAAATACGAACTGCAGCGTCGTTATTCGATTTAATTTAATTATATTTATATATATATATATAATCGATTCTGGCGCTGTTTTTCTTCAGATTTGAATTAAACATTCCAGATAATCAAACCGTTGGATCTTTACAAAGTTGGTGTCGTTGGAAAGATATTTCCAAAGCAAACCCAACGGTTTCGGTTTCGGGAAAATTCGATGGCCGGATCTCCTGCACCAATCGTTTAAAATCACGGTTTCAAAACACGAACTACAGCTTCGTTATTCGATTTAATTTAATTATATATATATATATATATATAAATATAATAGATTCTTCGATTTCAAAACGATATTCTTTTCATATATTTGATAAAAATGATATTTTTATCCAACCGACTTTTATTTCAACACTTCACTATTTTTAACAATTCATGTATATAATAAAAATGTGATTTTTATTGTAAAACAATTTATTTTAAAACATGACTATTTTATATAGTTCATATAGATGATAAAAATATGATTTTTCTTATAAAACATTTTATTTCAAAACACAACTATTTTATATAGTTCATATAGATGATAAAAATATGATTTTTATTGTAAAACAATTTATTTTAAAACACGACCACTTTATATAGTTCTTATAGATGATGAAAATATGATTTTTATTATAAAACAATTTATTTCAAACACGAATACCATTCAACACATGAATTTCTATTCAACGAATGAATTTCTATTCAACACATGAATGTTTTCTATAGTTCGTATATATACAATAAAAAGGTTATTTTTATTGTTAAAATAATTTATTTAAAACATGAATATCATTCAACACATGAATTTCTATTCAACGAATGAATTTCTATTCAACACATGAATGTTTTCTATAGTTCGTATATATAAAATAAAAATGTGATTTTTATATTTAAACAATTTATTTAAAACATGAATACCATACAACACATGAATTTCTATTCAACGAATGAATTTCTATTCAACACATGAATGTTTTCTATTCAACACACGAATATAGTTTCAACACATGAAAATAATTCTAACACATGAATATTATTCAAAATTTCGGCAGCATAACGGCAGGGTAGTTAAAACTGGGGTCATCCCCAGAACGACTCCTCGCTCTACCTTAAAGCCTCGCAGCTTTTGACAATGGGGATTTCATGCATCTAGTTCGCACGCATGCGGAATGTATATTTCTTTCTTTCTTTCCACAAACTAATCCTATGTGGTTTTCAACCAAATAATTCCCAACCACAAACGGGTATTTTTCAACCTCAATCAATCAATTTCGACCACAAACAATTCTAATCAACCATTCGCTATCAACCAATTTTCACACCAATCACAACCAATAAATATAGTCCATGGTTTGTGGACGAGGGGCGTATATATATAATTATATAAGTATATTTCACTTCTATTCAATACATATATAATTTTTACAATGCACATATAACTTATACATCGAACGTACAACTTATACAACGCTTATACATGAGGCGTATAATGCTTATATAACTCATACATCGACTATATAATTTATACATCGTCGTTTTCCATATTGTTTATAATTTAGAAATCTCACATTGGGTTCCACTCCACCAAAAATAGCAGAAGGCTTAGAAAAATATGCGGTCTCTTCTAGAATGTAGAAGACGTCCACATGAGACCACTGTCTCTTGTTTCACTGGATTTCGACTACATACGAAAAAGATACGATTTTAATTTGATAACTTGAATTTGCAACACTTTTAAACGTTATTTTCAGTTCAAATAAAACAGGCTGATACCTTTCAAGAAAGCTTCAAAACTAGGTCATGGATTTTAACCCAAACTGTTGCACGATATCCAGATCGGATGACACCACCTTGAAGTGCTTGGAAGGACGCACGCACGCCAGAAGCGGGGCCCACTTCGGTGGTCAGAATCGGCCAAGGCGAAGCTTCAAAGTTCCGAACTTCCCATCCACGGTTCTCGACGGAGAAGCAACGAGGGAGGGCAAATCCTATATGGATTTGAAGAGCATTGAATTCTCTTCAAAATTATCCAAAGGAGCAGCTACTTTTGTTGAGAGATGGAAGAGAAAAAGAGGAGAGAAGATATGAAGCTTTTCTGCCGTGCGCCGGAGCAATAATCGGGGAGAGAGAATAGGCGTTGACTAATAGGATTTTTTTTTATATTCATAAATTTTAAAAAATCCAAAAATACCCTCTTTCACACACGAGCTCCAATCCAAACCCAACGACTGTCATCCCCAGCTAAATACCCCCATTCCGAACACAATGGATATGTTTCGTAGGCCCATACGACTGTTTCAATCTAGTTTTCTTCAAATTAAAATATAAAACATTTAATATTTATTTTGAATGTACATTTCAATTTGCCGGGGCCACATACTAATTCTAAAAATTCCCGAAAAATAAATCTAGCTATTTTTTGACGATACGGTCCCAAAAAAACTAGTTTCGTCGAATTCTGAGACCGTTTGAAAAATGGCCCTTTTCTGGTCGATCCAATTTAATAGAAATCGACCAAACACATTTTCCTTTGCCACGCTCACATACTAGCTTGAAAAATTATGAAATTTGAAACTTAGCAATAATTTGATATCCCGGAACCAACAAAAGTGGTTTCGACGAATTCTGAGGTCGTTTGCAAAATGGCCATTTTCCCGGGCTATATAAAATCTATAGCGACCTTTCTGAAAATTCATTTAGCCATAACTTTTGCTTCCCGCTATGAAACTTCGATTTTTCAGATTCGTTAGAAAGATATTCACTAACAGATTTAAATATTTTTGGTTTCACTAAAATCCATTTTAATTTGCACTCGGTACAGTCAGTCAAAGTTTGAAATGAAAATTTGAAACTACCGCGCCATTTCAGGCCTTGTTTATAATTCAAAGTAATTATATTTATTTTCAAACTTCGATTCAAACTTACTTTTCATCATTATTATTTAAAATATTTATTTTAAATACTTAAAATTCACTATTTTAGCCAATTTAAAATTTTCAAACAGGTTCAAATTTTCCGGGTTGTTGCAATCTCCCCCACTTAAAACTTTTCGTCCCCGAAAAGGAACAAAGTCGAAAGTGGTTTGATTAATCAACTTTACTTTCAATCTGGCTTCCATTCTCCAACTTTTCAGTTTCTGAGAATTTTCTAATTCTTCAAAAATTTGGCTAATGCCCTAAATTTTCGAAAAATTTCACCATAACCTCCTTTGTACGGGGAGGGGTTTGGAAATTTATTGGGCTGTAATAGGTACCCAATAAATCCTAATAAGCATGCACATATTTATAGTGATATATTCTGGTGTCCACAGGGGAGTGTGTATAGATCATATCTCCAGAGAATAAATTCTCGTCACCCTATAAATGGTTTTTGTGCCTTAATGACCAGAGAGACGTGTTTATTGTCATCTCCAGACCCGTGTGGTTTTTTTTATTAATCTGGCAATTTACCGTTACATTTTATATGGTCCATATCAGTCATCAGTTCAACCTGTAATATATAGTCATCGCCATACAAGCCTCTCGCTCGTATGGTAAATCTTCAACCTCGTCACACAAGCTCCAAATGCTTATGTGGTATATGATGAAGTATGCCTATCTTCATGAAGTATGCAATGTAGTGTAGTTCAAAATTAATTGTTACTATCCTATGGCGACGTTTATTATTACACACAGAAAAACCAACACTCCGCATCCAATGGCATTCACAGTAGTTGATATAATAATATTTCGCATCCAACTCATTAAGGTTTACCTATTTGTCGGGCACGCAAATAAATTCTTTACTCAACAGCTAGTCCAATTACCTGTTCAAATATATATAATGCACATGTATATATTTCTATCTATTTTTAACTCAGTTCAATGTGTGATTTAATCAAATAAATTCTACCATTCATTCTCTTATTGATTAAATTAACTATCGTTCTAATAATTTAATTAATCAAATCCACTATCACACAACACAAACAACAATCAATTTGTTTTTCAAAATTATACTAATTGATTCATATATTCTTTTTTTAAAAAAATATCAGACTATAGAATTAAAAGTTTACATCCATGAAAAGAAAATAACAACAAAGTAGAGAACAACTGGAAATTTCAAAATATGGTAAATGTACCTTGCACCAGAGTTAATCCGAGATATCCACTCGACACCTAGGATAGGCTTTCTGAATGCTTTCCTCTGTTTCCCAAGTATAATCTCGTGGATCTCCACTCCATTGCACTTTGACTAAGTGAACCTTCTTGTTCCTCGGTTCTTTGGTTTCTTTGCCGATAATCTTTAGCGGCTCTCTTCTCACAGCCAATTCTGGAGTAATTTCAATATCCGGTTGTGCGGCTTCTTCCACGATCAAGTTTGGATCATGAACGTGCTTTCGAAGTTGAGATATGTGAAATACATCATGTACTCCAGGCAACCAATCAGGTAATCAAACTCTATAAGCGAGGGTTCCAATCCGTTCAAGAATAGGAAACGGACCAATGAATTTGGGCGCCAACTTCCCAGTTTTACCGAACCGGATAACTCCTCTCATCGGCGATACTTTCAAATATACATAGTCGCCAACAGCAAACGATATATCTCTTCTTCTCTTACCGGCATAGCTCTTCTGTCGCCTTTGAGTGGTGAGTAATCGTTTCTTAACGAAATCGACTTTGTCCGCAGCATCACAGATCATATCAGGTCCCAATACAAGTCTATTACCAGGTTCGACCCAACAACCAGGAGATCGGCACGGTCTACCATACAATGCTTCGAATGGGGACATCGTCAGGCTCGCTTGGTAGCTGTTGTTATATGAGAACTCAGCCAAATGTAAATGGTCTTCCTATGATCCACCGAAATCAAGAACACAAGCCCGCAATAAATCTTCTAGTATACGATTCACCCTTTTAGTCTGACCATCTGTCTGAGGATGATAGGCAGTGCTTAGATTCAGCTTTGTTCCCAGTTCTACTTGAAATGCCTCCCAGAATTTGCTAGTAAATATTGGATCTCTATCACTAACTATACTGATCGGCACTCCATGTAGCCTAATAATTTCCTTGAAATATATCTACGCCAGACTCTGAGCAGTTCTGTTCGATCTGACAGGTATGAAATGGGCGGTCTTCGTGAAGCGATCTACGTTCATCCAAATACTGTCATTTCCTTTCCTGGTTCTGGGAAAACCATATATGAAGTCCATGGAAATATGTTCCCACTTCCAACCTGGAACGTCCAGCGGTTGCAACAATCCAGCAAGTTTCTGTTGGTCGCTTTTGACTAGTTGGCAAGTAGAGCACCTGCTAACATATATTGAAACGTCCCTTTTCATAGCCTTCCACCAGAATGTTCGCTTGAGATCGTTATACATTTTGGCCACACCTGGATGGATACTCAGCTTGGACTTGTGACATTCGTCTAACACTTCCCTTTTTAACTCGGGGATGTCGGGAACGCAAATCCGTCCTCTCAATCTCAGGGTCCCATCGTTATCAATTTGAAAACACAAAGGTTCACCTTTCTAAATCCTTCTGATCATATCCTTAATAAAATTATCATCCTTCTGAAGAATAGATATTTTGTCAATCAAGGAAGTCGTAATAATAAAACTGGCGATCATTACATTCTTTCGGCTTAGTGCATCGGCCATGACATTGGATTTCCCTGGAGTGTACAGAATCTCAAAATCGTATGCTGCAAGGAACTCTAGCCAATGTTGCTGCCTCAAATTCAAGTCTTTCTGGGTGAACAGATATTTAGCGACTGATGTTCTGTAAACAGTTCGAATTTCTCACCCAGAAGATAGTGTCTCCAGATTTTCAAAGCGAATACGATAGCCAACAACTCAAGATCATGAGTAACGTAGTTCTTTTCATGTGGCTTCAGCTGATGGCTAGCATAAGCAACAACCTGACCTCTTTGTATTAATACTGCACTAAGGCCTTCTCTGGAGGCATCTGTCCAGACTTTCAAGTCCTGATTTCCGCCGATTATCGTTAACACTGGAGCCGTTGTTAATCTTAACTTTAGCTCCTCAAAAGCCTCCTCACATTCTGGAGTCCACTTGAATTTTGAGTGCTTCTTTGTAAGCTTCGTTAAGTGACTAGATATCTTTGAAAAATCTTTAACGAACTTCCGGTAATAACTAGCCAATCCAAGAAAACTTCGGACTTCTGTGGGAGTACTAGGTTATTTCCAATTTTGAATAGCTGTGATTTTACTTGGATCCACAGCAATTCCTTCTTTTGATACGACGTGGCCAAGAAACTTTACTTCATCTTTCCAGAATATACATTTGGAAAGTTTAGCTTTCAATACATTCCTTCTTAGAATTTATAGATCTTGCTCCAAATGTTTTTCATGTTCGGCTTTTGACTTAGAGAAGATTAGAATATCATCAATAAAGACCAGAACAAACTTATTCAAGACTCCTCTGAACACTCGATTCATCAGATCGACAAAGTAAGCTGGAGCATTACATAAGCCGGACGGCATTACTAACCACTCATAGAATAAGTCTGGACCTCTGAATGCTGTCATAGGAACACACTCGTCAACAATACGAAGCTGATGGAAACCTGTAGCTAGGTCCATCCTTGAAAATACTTGTGCTCCATTCAGAAAATCCAATAAATCATCGATTCGCGGCAATGGATATTTATTCTTTATTGTTTGCTTGTTCAAATCACGATAATCCACACATAGTCGCAGAGTACCGTCAGACTTTGGGACAAACACCACTACTTCTCCCCAATCAGAGAAACTAGGCCTGATCAGACCCTTCCATACTAGCTATCGGGTTTGATTATCTAGTTCTTCTTTCTCCTTTAGAGTCATTCTCCGAATAGCGTGCACTACTGGCCTTGCGTTCAGAATTAAAGCGATCTTGAAATCAATTTCTCTCTGCGGAGGTAAGCTGACAACTTCTTCGAACACATCCGCATAATTCTTGACGACAGGAATATCTTTTATGAGATCGGGAATATTTTCTATGACTACAGGGACATTTTCTATTTGAGTAGGAGAAACATCCAGAGCTGACCAAAAGTCTTTACTATTTGAATTCGGACCTTCGCAGGGTATGGTTATATAATTCCCTGATTGGGCCTTTGCCTTAACAACTCTCTCGGCGCATCTAACCTCCGCCTCATATTGGGTTAACCAATCCAATCCCAAAATAAGATCGAACTCAGTAAAATTCATAACGATAGCGATGGTAGGGAACTTATAGCAGGAAAAAGAGATAGCCACCGCACTAACCCAACTAAGATTGAGAGAACCCCCAACTGGATTATGGACAGTGATGGGTTCTTTGAGCTTTTTCAAATTTAAATCTAACTTCTTCACCGCATTCTTTGCAATAAAGCTTCATGACGAGCCTACATCAAACAGTACTTTAACTGGAATATTTTTGACATTAAGCGTGCCTTCTAAAACATCTGGCCTTCCCTGACTAGCAGAAGGCTCAGAAGTTTCTGCTACTTCATTCACCTGAACTATTTCAGGCTTCTTTAATAGCGGGCAATCTTTTGCAAGATGACCAGTCTTATGGCATTGTTTGTGATCGACGCTAGTCTATGAATCAGAAAAGCGTGACATTTAAATTAAATTCTGCAAGCATATAGGTGTGTAGCATACAGGTCGAACACAGGGAGGTAGATTAAAATCAAATTATTTAATTAATCTCCTGGGTGAGTTAGACGATTTTCGAGGTTGGTTTTTGAAAACAATAAAAATTGAAAGTGCAATCCGATTCAGAACAAATCTAATTGAACCGATGATCAAATCACAACTATCAATTGGAAATTAAAATGCAAAACAGAAATAAAATACAGAAATTAAAATTGCAGGAAAAGAAGAACAACAAAAAGTAAATTAGGATTGTCGTTGAAACTAATCAAACGACTAATCACTAACAAAAAATATAAAATACAATTGGTGCTCTTCCAAAACTAATTGTGAAGACAACACTGATTGCTAAGAAAGAAAAATGCAGAAAAAATTAAAAAGAAGAAGAATTTTATTAATGGAGAAGAGAATATAGAATAGGATGGTGGCTACAATGACATTACAAGGGTATTTATAGGATAGAGAGCCAAACCCTAACCCTAACCCTAATACAATAATAGATGGGCCTTAGGGAATTCACAAAAGAGTTTACAATGAGAGTTTCAAATGGGCCTTAGTTAAATCTATTAAATTTTTTTGGCCTTTCTTCTTTTCCTCTTGGTTCTTTGACACGCTTCCCTTGATTTAAGAAATTCTTGGTATTTCTACCAATCATTTTCTTGGCCAACATCAACTAGATGTGAGATCTTCATCTACAATTCTTCAAAATGTAAATATATACCAATTTGATCTCCATTTCTCTACTTTTCTGGTTGCATGCGGGCTGGGTTGGAATATCTGTAAAAGTAACAAAACAATACCCAAGTAATATTCATTTATATACAAAAGATAAGATATAAGAGCATAAAATAAACACATTTCTATGTCAATCAAATACCACCACACTTATCTTTTACTCGTCATCGAGTAAAACAAAAATTAAAAACTAACTAGATAGGTCGCACTTTCGTAGGAGATACGATTGCATTGAGCATATGCAACATGCCGTTAAACCTCTAGGTGTCCCTAGTAGGATGAGTGGTGTCTCGTGAGGGTTTTTAGCGGATACTACCCACAAAATCAAAATGCAGTATGATATGGTTCTAATGTAACTAAATGAATGCAGAGGACTTATGCAGTTGAAAACAAAAAAATGAAAACACGACTTGTTTCAGGAAGTGGTACAACAAATTAAGTTAACAATTTCTAATCAGTTGATTTTATTTTAGATACCTCAACTTGTCCCAAATTTTCAATATAAATCAAGTTTTCAAATGTTAAATTCCAGTTTGGCCAGTTAGTTCGGTCGATAACATAGTGCAGCCATGAAATAAATTCTTAGTTTGCTTGGCACAGTTTGTAAAGTGGTATTCTAATTTCCTTGTGTATGGCTAGTCAAATCAATAAGGTCAAGAAGTGTTTGGGCATCATCGCTTATTCTTTATTCTATAAAATTTTAAAATTTATGATTAAGTACATACACCTAACTTAGAAGACCAAGGTTTACCACCCATGCACTGCCTCGCGGACTAATGGAGAGTGGGTAAAGAGCTTGGCGGATTGTGCAGGCCGACTTTGACTTTGTCAACAACGTGTCGGTAATCCTTAGGTGTCCAATCTCATAAAATGAGACCAAGATATTCCAACGCTGACTTTGTCAACAACGTTTCGGATAGAGCTTGGCGGTTTTGCACACCAACGCTTGATATACAAGCAATGTTGGATACCCTTGAATTACTATTATTATTATTGAAAATATAAGCACAAAAGAGAGTTACGCGAATTCAACTTAACACAACTTAGTTTTAAAGATTCGAAAAGCCAATATAAGTATTTTAAGTCCTCCACTTATTAAACAAAGTCTATAATATAGAATAGATTTCATGGCCATCACCTAAGAATCTCCCTATGTACCGGTTACACTATTATCCCTCAAAATTAAACTTTTCATTATATCTCTTATTTGATCTAAGTTAAGAGAAAAAAAATACTATCAACTGACTAAAAATCCTTAACTTATTTTGTTGTATCAATCTAAATTGAGTTATGTTTGAAAATAATAATAATGGCATGTTACTACAGTCTAAAATGCATGATGGTCCTATTTAAATGGCTAAAAATGAAAAGAAAGAAAAATAGAGAAAAAGCGAAAATGAGTGAAATGTTGACTCCCCCCCAGTAGAACTAAACAGTGTCCACACTGTAAACGTTTCCTAAATTTGAAAGATCGTACCCAAAGGTGAATGAGATGCAAAATTATTTGTAGAATGTAATGCAATCTAACTATATGTAAGAATGGATCATATATACAATGATATATGTGTTTGCGGTGCACGCGATGCAAAGAATACCACCATCTTTTCCCCCCACACTTGGTTCTAGCCCTATAAGTCCCATTCCTACTGTGTCTAGGTATGTTTTCTAATAAGCAAAGGGTTTTGAAAACCATCTCATCTTTAAACCTAGATTTGTAGTCCAGCAGATAAATGTCCAGGGTCGTCCTAACACGAAGTTTTCCAACAAAGCTAACATTCCAAAAACAGTTCATGTGTTCAACAAATTTATCAGTGTAATTTTTCAAGAATTTGTGATTGTGTATAAATTCAGTGAAATTTGAAATCTGAGTGTTGTTCAAGAGTATGTGATCACATTTCTCATCATTAATTGACAACGTATTTTCGACACTGACAATGTCAAGTTCGTTTGAAATTTTCTCAAAGTTAAAGTTTTCGAACTCGTGACGTGAATCCACTTCTTCCTCATTTGGCAACTCATCCTCGTACAATCCAAAGAATTCATATTCATTAAAATCCTTTTCCAAATTTGAATTGAAAAATTCAACATTTTTATTTCGTTCAACTTCAAGTTTCTCGCAGCCTGAAAGAGAAAGATCAAAATCCGAGCTTAAATCTTTTTCCTGAAGAGAGTTGAAGTCCAATTCATTTACTGAATTATGAACAACTTCATTTAGATGGTTATTCTCAATTTCCAAAGTTGTTATTTGAAAATTTTCACTATCAGTAAAGAGTGGATTATTTTCTGAATCATCGCATGTTTGAATTTGATTTTGTTGCTCGAGTTGTTCTTTAAAACACGTCATTAAACAAAGAAGTTCATAAAGCTGTCTATCCTTTTCACCAAGTTGTCTATCTTGCTTTTCTACCCTCTCTCTAAGAATGTTAAGGTGATATTCCTCAGAATCATTGATTTGAAAGCCCTCGTTGTAGGTTTCTTGATTCTCAAAGTTATAGTCCACATCAATTTTACAATCAAAATTATTTCCAATGTGGTAGTTGTTTAAATTTTTAGAAAAATGATATTGGAAATCATTTTGATTTTGAAAATTAGGTTCATAACCAAAACTGTCGAAATTCGAGGGAAAACTGCAATTTTGGTCATATTCAAGATGTGGATAGGAGTTGTTATTTTGAAGATTTTGATCGATTTGAAAATCATTTTCATTTTCAAAAATATTTTCGAAGTGATTTACAACCCCGTATTGATGTTGATCAAAGGTATATTGGGATTCAAAGCTATTTTGATATGGGTGTGGCCCATAATCGAAATTATTGAAATTTGAATTGAAGTCTCCATTTCGATCATAACTTTGAAAATGTTGGTCATTTTGAAAATTTTGAAAATTGTCGCCATTTGGGTCGCGAAATTTTGGAAAATCTTGCTTCATGAGTTGTATTTCAAAATCATACTCTTCAAGAGGACGTCTACTCCGATTATTATCCCACATATCTCTCAATGATTTTTTTGAATCAGACAATGTAAAGAAATCACAACAAGATAGAAATTATTTTCACTTCAAAATAGTATAAAGGAATGGGTTGTGCTCTATTAATTAACTGACTCAATTAGAAGGGGGAAGAGGGTCTTATGGTCGTTCACGTATAATATGAATACTAAGGGATACGACCAATGTTTTACGGGTAGTATGCAACCTCTTTTGCTAATAGTTCAATAAATTGAACTACTATATATCCGCGATCAAATTATACGAGACAGTCAACTTCACAAAGCACCACTTTTCAATTATATTATTTTGCAAATCAAATCAAGTGTTAAAACTGAAAAACGGAGCGTGATGATTTTAATGGAAATTCGTTACTTACAAACAGATTCAGAAATATCAGCCATAGAACAGTCACAGAATAGCAGAAAATTAAAATATTGTACAAGTAAGCCGCTGTCCCTGCAGAAGAATTTTTACAAGCAATGGCTATATATTTTTGAGCAACTACATCACCTGTAGAGTTTAGAAAATTTTACAGCGGGGTATGGCTGTCCGTCCAGAATAATTGAGTAGTAATAATGATTGAAATCCCACCGTTTGCACTACGCTTGACTTCTGAATTTATGAATTGTTGTTTGACTTCTTTCTCGCTTTGGTCTTCTTCTTTTTTAAAAAAACAAATAAACAAACGAAAAGAAGAAAGAAGGAAAAAAAACTGAAAGAGAACAAAAAACTAAACTAATAAAAAGACTGGCTAAAAGAGCATCTAAACTCAACTTAAAAAGAGAACTTAAAAACAATTAAACAAAACAAAACAAAAACTAAGCAAGACTAAATTTAAAAGGAAAACAAAGCTAAGTTAAACAAAAATAAATGAATAAAGGTAAAATAAAAAATGGACTAACACATTGACTCAACCCACACAGATAAGTTGATCACAAGCACGAATTCAAACCACGCTCTTATTACCAGAACAATTCCCGCACTTGTATACAAACATGCCAACCTTCAGTAAGCAATAGACCATCAATATAAATCCCCAATTAAAATAATAAAAAATAAAAATCTATCACTCTGTTGTTTCAGGAAACAAATCGCCCTCTTATTTTTATTTTCCTTTAGCAACGCAAAAATTAACTCCCAACCAAATAGAACGAAATCAAAACTCTGGCCCCTTTTATTTTTTCTCAAAGCAAATCTTATCCAAATATGTTGCTCAATCCTGCACTTTTTTTTTAAAACAGAAGCCAATGTCAAAAGAAAAAAAAGGGAAAACAAATCAATTGCCAAGTCGAGTACCCTGCAACGGTTAGAATAAAACAGGGTGCGTACCCAAAACAAAATAACAATAAAAGTCAATAAAACAGGCACGCCTCATTTCCCAATATAAGAACCCGGTTCCCTAAAGATCTGCGCCCCCCAATAAGAAACAAATCACGCACCTCTCTCTATCAATCAAAACCCTTGAAAGCCAAAATTCACGTCTCCTTTTTATTCTCAATAAACCCAAATCGAACCAAAAATAAAAATTTAAAACTCAGGAACTCACGCAATAACTTCGAATTTGGTGAATTCGATTCAAGATGTTTCGGTTTCGAATCAGATGATGGTTGTTCAATTTTGGGTGCGGTTGGTAGTTTGCAAATCGGGATCTGAGTATGTAACGTGAAGAGCTGTTAATGGATTGAATCTTTGAATCGGGTTTCTCTTTGGTTTCGAATCTTGATCGGGGTATCTAGGGTTTGGATAACAATCGTTTCGAATCGAAACTCTTTTTTTTTACTGGTTTGGAATCTTGAATTGTTGTTGCGAGCGGAGGCTGAGGTACACTAACGTGGTTTAGTGAAATGGGTTTGAAAGACTGATGGCAGTGATCTAGTGTTGAGTTTGCTTGCGCTTGGTGTTTGGTTGTGGATGACAAAAAACACTTGATGGGCGTTGTAAGGGGAACAGTATTGGGTTCTCGTTGTTGTGGGGTATTGAAGTTTACGGATGATGGTTTTTGATGGTCTAAAGGAGGCTGAACGTAATGGGTTTACTATGGGGATTGTGAGGGTGAAAGTGGCTGTGGCTTTGTGGCAGGGATTTGTTGACGATGATGAGGGAAAGAAGATTGATGATGACACTGTTGATGTCACTGAATGCGTGTGAATATTGAAGCTTTGTTGACTGGTGATGGAGGCTAGTGAGTTTTTGAGAGGATCGGTGGCCAGAGTTGTGTTGCATGGTGAGGAAATTGGGGGATTTCGAACTGGTTGCGGATGGTTTATGGTGTATGTAATTGGGGCTGAGGTTAAGGGGGACGGTGATGGTGTTGAATTGCGATGGGTATGTTATGGTAGGGGGTTGGCTGGTGTTCAAATCGGATTGGTAGCGGTTTGAACGGCTTGAGTTCTTTTGAATCGGATCTGAGGGGAAGATGGGTTGGGTTTGATTGGTTGTAGTGGATGGAGTATGTTGAGCAGTGAAGATTATGGAAGCTTTTGCGGCTGTAAGAGAGAAAAGTTGGAAAGATTTTTTTTTTGGTGAGACTTGTAAAAAAAAGAAATGAAGGGAATTTGAGAATGGAAAGAAATAAATAAATGGCAAGTTCTATTTTTTTTTTCTTCAGAATTGTTGAACGAAGGAATGAATATCTAAGAGAGGAAAAAGAAATGAGAATGAAGTTGAAAACAAGAAAGAAATAAAAGACAAGAGGAAAGATTTTTTTTCTTGTTTAGATGATTATAACATCAACGATTAATATCAAATCAACTAATGAGAGTTTTTTTTGTATATATACAAGAAAACAGAAGGAAACAAAATAAAATAAAAACTAACACGAATCAGAAATTAAATAAATAATAAAATCGTTACCTCCCCGGCAACGTTGCCAAAAACTTGATCGACGCTAGTCTATGAATCAGAAAAGCTCGACATTTAAATTAAATTCTGCAAGCATACAGGTGTGTAGCATACAGGTCGAACACAGGGAGATAGATTAAAATCAAATTATTTATTTAATCTCTTGGGCGAGTTAGACGATTTTCGAGGTTGGTTTTTGAAAATAATAAAAATTGAAACTGCGATCCGATTCAGAACAAATCTAATTGAACCGACGATCAAATCACAACTATCAATTGGAAATTAAAATGCAAAATAGAAATAAAATGCAGAAATTAAAATTGTAGGAAAAGAAGAACAACAAAAAGTAAATTAGGATTGTCGTTGAAACTAATCAAACGACCAATCACTAACAAAAAATATAAAATACAATTGGTGCTCTTCCAAAACTAATTGTGAAGACAACACCGATTGCTAAGAAAGAAAAATGCATAAAAAATTAAAAAGAAGAAGAACTTTTATTAATGGAGAAGAGAATATAGAATAGGATGGTGGCTACAATGACATTACAAGGGTATTTATAGGATAGAGAGCCAAACCCTAACCCTAACCCTAATACAATAATAGATGGGCCTTAGAGAATTCACATAAGAGTTTACAATGAGAGTTTCAAATGGGCCTTAGTTAAATCTATTAATTTTTTTTGGCCTTTCTTCTTTTCCTCTTGGTTCTTTGACACGCTTCCCTTGATTTGAGAAATTCTTGGTCTTTCTACCAATCATTTTCTTGTCCAACAGCAACTAGATGTGAGATCTTCATCTACAATTCTTCAAAATGTAAATATATACCAATTTGATCTCCATTTCTCTACTTTTCTGGTTGCATGCGGGCTGGGTTGGAATATCTGTAAAAGTAACAAAACAATACCCAAGTAATATTCATTTATATACAAAAGATAAGATATAAGAGCATAAAATAAACACATTTATATGTCAATCAGTTTGCACTCCCTAATCTCTTGAAACTCCTCAACAGGTCTAAATCTTTTCTTCTTTTGCTTTCGATTGGCTCTAAATCCATCCTTTATTTGTTTCTTTAGAGATCTGCAACTTATCGACAAATGTCCTTGCTTATTGCAGTTAGAGCATATAGCAGTTGTTACTGGTTCTTTATCAGATTTAGCCCTTTTTCTTTTGGCTCCGGGCTTCTTACTGACTCCGGCATCGTACTGGCCTCAGGATTACCAGTCTTAGACTCCCCTTTGTTACTAGAATTGACTTCTTATTCGTCGCGCAACATACCTTTCTTATGGAGATCTTCATACTGATAAGCCATGTATATCATCTCTGAAAAAGGAAGCTTCACGTGCCCCACAACTTTATTCTGGTATTTTCTTTGAAGCCCGTTAATAAATCTCAGATTCTTTCTCTTCGTATTTTGAATTAGATGAGGAGTAAAGTGAGAAAGTCCGTTGAATTTCTTATGATATTCTGGAATGGTCATATCTCCTTGTATCAGATAAGAGAATTCATCACATAACCGCTCAGTTGCTTCAGGAGGAGTAAATCTTTCTAGGAAAATCTCTTTGAACCTATCCCAGGTGATATCACCTTCTGGATTATCTTTGATGATTGTTTCCCACTAGATTAAAGCTTCTTCTTTGAGCGCCCAAGATGCCACTAATCTTTTCTGATCATCTCTCAGCTGGAAACACTCAAAAATTCTTTTGGCAGAACTCATCCAAGCTTGGGTTTGAATAATCGATTCATTGCCCAAGAATTGTGCTCCACCCAGATTTCGATATCTCTTAAATAGAGCCTCTAGATCTGGTTCTGAATTTCTTCTGTTTCTGACACTCATTTTCTAGTACTTCTACAAATAGCAGATCAAGTGTCTGGTCAACAGAAAAGATATTTCAAAACATAGAGACAAATACTTGAATGTAAATGTGTCTACTGGGGTATATTTCATTCTGCTATTCTCATACTAGGATATTACTGATCCTATCTGTAATGAGTTATTCGTCCTAGAACACTACTGGTACTATTTCTGATGAGTTCGTTAATATGTTATATTCCAGAACTAAGCTTAACCAAAGCTCTGATACCACGTTGTGACGACCCCAAAACCCCGTACGACGGTGTTAAGGGTAATATTTGGAATATAACACATAAACAGAAAATAGCAGAATAGAATTAAATAAATACACCAGATAATGCACAAATAATACACTGGATAAACGTAATCATCAGAGTTATACAGTATACAGGATCATACTTAGTACAAATACAGTTCGGCTATACATAAATGTCTACAGCGGAAAACAAACATAATATGTATAATAGGAGCTGAACAACATAAAAAGAGATAAATGATAGAATCCATCTCCAGCTCCAGCTATCCAGAAAGAGCCTGTTAAAAACCTGAACACAAGGCTGCCCGTGTAGAAAAAGGGGCACCCGAGTTTGCAAGTGAAACAAACTACGAGTCAGTCATGGGACTGGCATGAGAAATCTACTTAACACATTTTATAATATGGCTAATTACAGGACCACGCCACTTTCGCGGAACGGGTTTACTCCATTGGATTGCCAGTGCTTTAAAACAAGTAATTCATTTAAACATCGCAATGCTTTTTATAAAAATGAAGCCATTATAAGACTCAGTTCCCATCACATAATGCAACGCAAACCGGAGGATAGAGTTTTGACCTTATAATGGCCAAAATATGCTTGATACGAATAAAACAAAAGCATTTGATATTATTACTAGTGTTTATATGTTTCAAAAACAATTTCAAATCATAAGTATCAATCATAGACGGCATTAATGCCCCATACCACTATGTCGCCATATATAGGTATACAATCAAAACCGCACAGTCACGTATTTGGAAATTGGATTTCCGTCATGAACCAAGGCAAAAGATAGTCCTTACCGTCTTCGAGACTCTCTAGCCCGAGCCTCAGGGTCAGAGCGCATCGACCCTTGGAGTGATAGGGCCGGTCCACCGATGTGGATTAAAATTCCTGAACACTACGTTTCCCCGCCCTTTGGGGCGTAAATGAGCCAACGAATGACTCCATCGGCTTCACATAGTCACCGATATATCAGAGGCGCCTCGCAACAACAACAACCACATAGGTGAAAATAATATAAATGTCAGCCAGTTTAAGCACTGACACCACCTCTTGCTAGAAAGAAACGCATGTCCTCCCTGAGGTCCTCTCCCGTTTCTGGTTCATACCAGGGTGTGAGGCTCGCGAATTCACGTTATACACAAAGCTACGCCACACAGGCGGTGCTTTGATCATCAACCACAAGACTTTGCTTTTCAACAGAAGCCTTGATCACTGCATCTTAGCATGCCACACAGGCAATTCACACCATATAACTGATGGCTTTCAATCACACAGAATGAATTCCAATGTCAGACACACAATCCATTTGCAAGTCCGTTCTAGGTCTGAACGAAACCGAAGGCACTATTTACCTCTTATACCCATTGATCTCCATGTACGTCTGGACGATCACCACTCATTATCCATGTTTCGGGATGCCTCTCAATCAGGACATCAGTTATCATCCAACCGAGGTGAAGATCTCCGGTCTTCAACCACCGTCTTCATCGTCGATTTCTTATCGTCGATTCAGTTATTCAGAATGGGATAAACCCGGTCTTTCTGAGCAACTCGCGTATATAATAAACAAGTGCTACACAAACACAACATACGCCTTATTCCAATTCATTAGTCACCAACCGTAAATTAGTAAGAGAACGATTTCCCAAATATTAACCCCGAAGGCCGAAACCAACATCAGATCAAAAGCCAGGAAACCACTCGACTTAGCTAACCTTCAGTTAATTTCTAAATTTCACATTCCATATCGTTTATAATATTTTATAATGATTTATCGCTATTTTTATTTATTTTAAAATAGCCAATTTATTCAAATGATGCTTCGGGCCATAACGCGGCCGTGGCGCTGTTTTTCTTCGGATTTGATTTACACATATATGAAAATCTAACCGTTGGATCTTCACAAAATTTATATCATTAAAAAGATCTTTTCAAAATGAATCCAACGGTTCCAGTTTTGGGAAAATCCGACAGTCTGATCTCCTGGTACAATTGTTTGAAATTTCAATTTCGAAATACGAACTGCAGCGTCGTTATTCGATTTAATTTAATTATATTTATTTTTATATATATATAAATATAATCGATTCTGGCGCTGTTTTTCTTCAGATTTGAATTAAACATCCCAGACAATCCAACCGTTTGATCTTTACAAAGTTGGTGTCATTGGAAAGATATTTCCAAAGCGAACCCAACGGTTTCGGCTTCGGGAAAATCCGATGGTCGGATCTCCCGCACTAATCATTTGAAATCACGGTTTCAAAACACGAACTGCAGCTTCGTTATTCGATTTATTTTAATTATATATATATAAATATAATCGATTCATCGATTTCAAAACGATATTCTTTTCATATATTTGATAAAAATAATATTTTTATCCAACCGACTTTTATTTCAACACTTCACTATTTTTAACAATTCATGTATACAATAAAAACGTGATTTTTATTGTAAAACAATTTATTTCAAAACACGACTATTTTATATAGTTCATATAGATGATAAAAATATGATTTTTATTATAAAACATTTTATTTCAAAACACGACTATTTTATATAGTTCATATAGATGATAAAAATATGATTTTTATTATAAAACAATTTACTTCAAAACACGACCATTTTATATAGTTCATATAGATGACGAAAATATGATTTTTATTATAAAACAATTTATTTCAAACGCGAATACCATTCAACACATGAATCTCTATTCAACGAATGAATTTCTATTCAACACATGAATGTTTTCTATAGTTCGTATATATACAATAAAAAGGTAATTTTTATTGTTAAAATAATTTATTTAAAACACGAATACCATTCAACACATGAATTTCTATTCAACGAATGAATTTCTATTCAACACATGAATGTTTTCTATAGTTCGTATATATAAAATAAAAATGTGATTTTTATATTTAAAACACGAATACCATTCAACACATGAATCTCTATTCAACGAATGAATTTCTATTCAACACATGAATGTTTTCTATTCAACACATGAATATAGTTTCAACACATGAAAATAATTCTAACACATGAATATTATTCAAAATTTCGGCAGCATAACGGCAGGGTAGTTAAAACCGGGGTCGTCCCTAGTATGGCCCCTTGCTCTACCTTAAAGCCTCGCAGCTTTTGACAATGGGGATTTCATGCATCTAGTTCGCACGCAGGCGGCATGTATATTTTTTTCTTTCATTTCCACAAACTAATCCTTTGTGGTTTTCAACCAAATAATTCTCAACCACAAACGGGTATTTTTCAACCTCAATCAATCAATTTCAACCACAAATAATTCTAATCAACCATTCGCTATCAACCAATTTTCACACCAATCACAACCAATAAATATCGTCATGGTTTGTGGACGAGGGGCGTGTATATATATATATAAGTATATTTCACTTCTATTCAATACATATATAATTTTTACAATGCATATATAACTTGTACATCGAACGTACAACTTATACAACGCTTATACATGAGGTGTACGACGCTTATATAACTCATACATCGACTATATAATTTTTACATCGTCGTTTTCCATATCGTTTATAATTTAGAAATCTCACATTGTGTTCCACTCCGCCAAAAATAGCAGAAGGCTTGAAAAAATATGCGGTCTCTTCTAGAATGTAGAAGACTACCACACGAGTCCATGGTCTCTTGTTTCACTGGATTTCGACTACATACGAAAAAGATATGATTTTTATTCGATAACTTGAATTTGTAACACTTTTAAACGTTATTTTCAGTTCAAATAAAACAGGCCGATACCTTTCAAGAAAGCTTCAAAACTAGGTCACGGATTTTAACCCAAACCAATGCACGATATCCAGATCGGATGGCACCACCCTGAAGTGCTTGGAAGGGCGCACACACGCCAGAAGCGGGGCCCACTTCGGTGTTCAGAATCAGCCAAGGCGGAGCTTCAAAGTTACGAACTTCCCATCCACAGTTCTCGATGGAGAAACAACGAGGGAGGGCGAATCCTATACGGATTTGAAGAGCATTGAATTCTCTTCAAAATTATCCAAAGGAGCAGCTACTTTCGTTGAGAGATGGAAGAGAAAAAGAGGAGAGAAGATACGAAGCTTTTCCGCCGTGCGCTGGAGCAATAATCGGGGAGAGAGAATAGGCGTTGACCAATAGGATTTTTTTTATATTTATAAATTTTAAAAAATCCAGAAATACCCTCTTTCACACACGAGCTCCAGTCAAAACCCGACGACTGTCATCCTTAGCTAAATACCCCCATTCCGAACACAATGGGATATGTTTCGTGGGCCATACGACTGTTTCAGTCTGTTTTTCTTCAAATTAAAATATAAAACATTGAATATTTATTTTGAACGTACATTTAAATTTGCCCGGGCCACATACTGATTCTAAAAATTCCCGAAAAATAAATCTAGCTATATTTTGACGATACGGTCCCAACAAAACTAGTTTCGTCGAATTCCAAGACCGTTTGAAAAATGACCCTTTTCTGGTCGATCCAATTTAATAGAAATCGACCAAACACATTTTCCTTTTCTACGCTCACATACTAGCTTCAAAAATTTTTAAATTTGAAACCTAGCAATAATTTGATATTCCGGATCCAATAAAAGTGGTTTCGTCGAATTCTGAGGTCATTTGCAAAATAGCCATTTTCCCGGGCTATATAAACTCTATAACGACCTTTCTGAAAATTCATTTAGCCATAACTTTTGCTTCCCGCTATGAAACTCTGATTTTTTAGATTCGTTAGAAAGATATTCACTAACATATTTAAATATTTTTGGTTTGACTAAAATCCTTTTAAATTTGCACCCGGTACAATCAGTCTAAGTTTGAAATGAAAATTTGAAACTGCCGCGCCATTTCAGGCCTTGTTTATAATTCAAAGAAATTATATTTATTTTCAAACATTGATTCAAACTTACTTTTCATCATTATTATTTAAAATATTTATTTCAAATACCTAAAATTCACTATTTTAGCCAATTTAAAATTTTCAAACTGGTTCAGATTTTCCAGGTTGTTAAAATCCGGAGTACACGATGTTTTCCACATTTCTCATTTGCGGAAGTGCTTGCATGATACAGCAGAAGTAATTGAGCCGAGTATATTGGAGGAAGTAGAGGTGGAACGGGAAGCGACAGTCAGATGAGCTCCTTCTCGTATTCTTGGATCTGAAGTTAAGAAGCTACGCAACTCTCCTTCGAATCATCTCTTATTCGATAATTCTTTCCTTCGAATAAGGTATATTCGATAACTCTATTCAATTTACTCTATTCGATTAACCCTTATCAATTAACTCTATTGGACTAATGCCATTGGATTAACTCTATTGGACTAACGCTATTGGATTAACTCTATTGGACTAACGCTATTGATTTACTCGTTTCACTTAACTCCTTTCGAATAAACTATGTTCGATAACTCCTTTAACTCTATTCGAATAAACTATATTCGATTAACTCCTTTTACTTTATTCGAATCACTAATATTCGATTAACTCAATTGATTCTATTCGAATAAACTATATTCGATTAACTCCTTTCGAATAACTCTAGTTCGATTTACTCTAACTGATTAACTCTAACTGGTTTAACTCTAACTGGTTAACTCTAATTGATTTACCCTAACTGGTTAACTCGTATTCGAATAACAAATAATCTATTAACTCTATTCAACTAACTCGACTCGACTAACCCCTTTCAAATAACTAATTCGATTTACTAACTTTCGAATACCATATTCGATTTAACCCCTTTCGAATACCATATTCGATTAAACTCCTTTCGAATACCGTATTCGATTTAACTCCTTTCGAATACCATATTCGATTTAACTCCTTTATTCATTTTATAAAGATTTCCCTTTTAACAACGTTTATTCATTTTTAAAGATTTGCTTTTAGTAACGGTTCTCCACTTCAAAATGATTTCCTTCTTATAACAGTTTCCTTTTTATAACGTTTTCCCTTTTTCTAAATATCTCCTATTTATAAATATTCCAGTTTATTAATATTTCTTATTTATAAATATTTTATTTTCAAATATCACTTTGACAAATTCCCCTTTATCAACATTTCAGTATGTTATGGTATTCAACATATCAAATCACGATGACCAATATCGTTCAAACACATATAATCGACAACAGATTATATATCCCATCATATATTACAATATATGAATCACAGTAAAAATAAATGTTGAGGAATCTAGTTGGATTCCTCCAACCTGTCTCCCTGCATCCACAGATGTTACATACTAAAATCAACATCACTTTCAGCTCCATATGATATATTCTATTAAACAGAATCAATATAGAAATTCAACTAACTGACTAGCAGTTCAATCAAACAATCAACACACAGTCAATCAGCCAATATTTAATAGTTCTAAAAATACAACATGAATTGATAAACTGTTCAGAGTTAGTAAGATTTACTCATATTGGCAGTTCGGCGTTAAAGAACGATAAACTATTTGTTTGATTTTAGTCAAACAATTAAATTTGCCGTATATTCAGACGAGCTCTAATCCACTTCAAACCAATTCCATTGTGAAGTGCTCGTCTATACGAATTCAACGCATCTGACCATTCACGATTTCGATTCCGTATGAACTAGATACGATATAAACAACTTAATACATTTTAAATAAATAAACAACTTGGAATTTATATTATTGGGCTTTACCCTTCACTTAAGGCCCACCCTCCCTTTGCAAATAACCCGACCCGAACTTCTTCCTTCTCCCTCAAACAACAATCACGAACTCCAGTAATAAACCGCACGCCATTTTCAAACCTTCATCCACCTCGTTCTCTTCCTCCTTTCAATGAAAACTCAAACAAGAAACTTCAAACCCCTTCTCTTCCTGAACTCCATCCTCCGATGCCAGAGAGGCTTTGTTCGACGCCGTCACCAGGGTGCGGCTCCAGCACCATCGCACGCACAGTACAGGAAAGGTGCGGCATTTTCATGCTCAGATCTTCACCAAAAATTCAAGCAAGCTTTCTCTTGACTCACCGATCACAAATCCGTCCTCGAAAATTCAAACCAATGCCTCCAAATTCCCAAAATTCACGAACCCTAATTCGCTGATTACAAACCAACGATCGGAAAATGAGGCCGAGCTCAACTAAAGCGATACCAACGTAAAGAGCAACTTCAGAGGAGATCGAATATACAAGAGAATTGATTTATATAATTTTGGTTAATTTCTTTTGAATTTACTTTGCTTTCGTTTTGGGTTTTCTGGAAAAAGAAATGTGGCGGCTGAAAGAACAATTTTATAAAGGAGGAGATTTTTATGTGTGGCTGTAAAAGGTGTGTGCGTGGCTTCTTCTAGGCCTGAGAATGGATTGAGATATTTTATTTTCGTCATTTTATATTGTTTTCTGCCTTCTAAAAATTTCTATGATCACACACGATACCCAAAAATCACAAAACTGGACATGTAGCTAGAGTTCGACATTACGGTCCCAAAGAAACTGGTGTCATCAAATTTCGACTTCGTATGCTCACACAACATATTTTTAGCTGTTAAAATACTGACTGTTTTTCACTCGAAAAATCCGTACGACCACACAGTGACTCTAAAAATCACGAAATTGGAAATCTAACAACTATTTGACATTGCGGATACAACAAAATTAGTTTCGTTGAATTCCGACTTCGTTTACAAAAGTGGCTATTTTTAAAGCTCTGGACGACCCATTTAAATATATAAATATATTTAAATATAATTAAATTAAATATAAATAAATTTATATTATCGTATATATTCACAGTGGAATACCATACAGCTCTAGAATATTCCTATTTGAATTCTAACTCGATATTCGCTTTTGGGTCAACCCGATATTCGATTTATATTGAAATTCCTTTTTAAAATATAAATAATTCCTTTATAAATTATAAAGGAATTCCACAGTGACTTTTCTAAAATTTGATATGGATGTGAATCAAAATCTACATGACGAAATCCCGATTTTTCTCTTCCACTAGAAAGATATACTCCACCAGCTCCCCACGTTTCTTGTTTCACAGAAATCCGGCTTAAAACGAATCCTGTACATTCAGTTGAAGTTCGAATCGCCAATTTACGAACTGTAGTGCCATTTCAAGCTCGATTTTAATTATATTATAATTCCATGTTCAAACTGTCGTTTATATAATATATTCGTTATTCAAATTCAATTCCAAGTTGAATTAAATATCACAGATGATCCGGTTCACACCATATCGTTATTTCTGCCAATTCTGATTATTTTAGAATTAAATATATTATTTAATTTATCATTTTAGTTAAATATTCACCATTATTTAATTCCACGACCATTTAATTCACTATATCACTATTTATATAATTAAATAAATTAATTATAATACCTCTGCAAATGTGGATCATTACAATCTTCCCCACTTAAAATAATTTCGTCCTCGAAATTGCTAAGGTAGAGAACGACCCTATCGACTAGTTAGAACATATTTGTTCACTTTTTAACTCCAGTTTCAACTGAACCAATTGAATTTCAATTAAATTATTAATTAATTCTTATCAATGAAAATTACCAAAAATCCTGAAAATTTTCTAACGTCTTAAGTCTTCGAAAAAATTTCGCCAGCACCTCCTTTGTACTGGTCAATACGTCAAACCCCAACTCGTCTCTCTGGGCCATCTCCAACCCAAAAGAAAATCAAACAACCAAGCAGCTTGCCAATTCGGCTCATAAATCTTATATCCAATAGAAATATAAACTTGTTCCTTTTGTCGGCATATCATTATATCCTTTCCACCTGTTATCAATTCAGCGGATACCAGGGTCATCCCAATAAAATTCCAATATGCTATTATCCACAACACAACCATTCGCTTATATCTGAGCCAAATATCATTTTAACTCCAGTTTCTTCTCGATTCCCAACTCTTAACTTGATTATCACATTACTCTTCAAATTTGAATCTGACAATCCAATTTGTCTTGATATCATTCTAATTCAATCTCAGTTACCACTTTACTGGCTTTACTTTAATTCAAATTTGCTTTCACAAATTTCTGTTAAATTTGTTTTTAATTCAAACAGTCTTTCCCTGGGAGTTTTTAAACAGTTTACTATTTTCAAAAATCAAATTTTCCTTTTGAACATGTCACTGAGCCCTTAATTAATATTCCATTAGTTAAATCACTTCTCTATTTCTTTATCAATATTTGTTAAGCAAATATTTTCAATAACCATATTGGCCTTTTATGTTATTTGGAAAACATTTCCGAATATCGCCTTCCCTTATTTTCTAAACTTTAGAAAATATATGCTATTTATAATTGGAAAATATTCCAATTACTTATCTCTTTTCCGATCTCGTTTATTTCTATACTTAGGAAATATTCTTTATTATATTTCCAAGCTTACACTTGTTTGGGTTAAAATGGATGTTGTGTAAAACATCGTTACGACATCCCGAATACTATATTCAACTAACTCTTATTCAACATTGATCTTTGAGCCTGAAATCTTACTATTTATTTGTTAATAATGAAATCAATCAAGTTAGGATATAACTACCTCTCAGACCTTGACTGAATAACATTTACAACGTCAAAACAAATATGACTACTTACTCGAATAATCAATACCATACAACTACTTATTCACTTTTAAACACGTATACGCTTCCTCTTTCTATTCTTACTAGATTTTATTCTTAGTCTTCCTTTTTGATTTTACTATTCTATTTCTAATTTCGTTTCCTTATCGACTTCTATATATATATATATATATATATATATATATATATATATATATATATATATATATATATATATATATATATATCGATACGTTGATTTCTAACTATCAAATTATCTTAAAAATATCCTAACTCCTTAAATTCCCGGAAAAATTCGCCATAACCTCCTTTGTACTAGGAGCATCGAGATATTTCAAATAGCCGCCCATGGCCCTCACCAGTCCAAAAGAAAAAGAAAAAGCCAAGCGGCTAGTCGATTCGGCGCATGAAATCTCATATATGAATTAAATACATACCTTTTCGCCGAGCATTCTATTTATATACCTTCATACCTTATCCATACCTATCTTACATATATTTATACCTGCCCAATCTATTTTAACTATACCTGATCGTTTTAACTCAATTCGTTAATTAATTTGTTAATTAACTCTTTAGTCTATTTCACTTTTATATTTGAACATGACATGTTCAAATATATTTTAACTTGCTTATTAACTAATTTGAATCCAAATTTCAAATTTAAGTTCTATATTTGATTTCGAATATCCATTTACAAATCCAATTCACCTTTCAAAGTTCAACTTCAAATTCAAAACTCGATTAACTAATTCCTCTTCGACTTAGTTAATTCTTTTCAATTTCTATTCAAATTTTATATCACTTCTATTATTCAAATTTATATATCAAATTCTATTATTCAAATTCTATATATCAAATTCTATTCAAATTCTATATTCAAATTCCATTTGAATTTCTATATTCAAATTCTATATATTCAAATCCTATATTTGAATTCCTTTATATTTTCTATATTCAAATTCTATATTTGAATTCCATTTGAATTTCTATATTCAATTTCTATTTCAATTCCATTGAATTTCATATATTCAAACTCCCTTTGAATTTCTATATTCAATTTCTATTTCAAACTTTCTTTATTCATTCTTTATTATAAATCCCATTATGAAATTCAACACAACTTGTCTTTCCCAAAACAAATTCAAAACAGTATCTCTGGTAGTAATTTGTCACTTACAACTCGAAAATGAATACTGATGATGCAGCTGTGATCATTGGAATCTATTTTCCAGCGATCGAAGTGAGTTCAATAATATAAAACCATTTCTAAACATTTCAACTTTGAAATTCATTTCAAAATATAATTCACACTGCTTGTAAGACAATTTAAAATCTCCCAGGATCTTAAATCTTCCTTATTTTTTAATCCAAATCCATTTACAAACACTTATCCAATTCTCCAGAGTTTAAACTCAATTTCTGGTTTAAATTCATATTTAATTCATCTGATTCCACGTATTTCACTTATATGGATTCTGATTGGTAATTTACATAACCATTTAATTTATAATCTTACTCAATTATAATAACAACCAATATATCTAATATATTATAAATCATTTCAATATAAATTCTTTATATCAAAAATATACTTTGGGTAAAATCTTTTTCATTTACCCTCTTTTTAAAACATATCGTGTCGACCCATCGTATTCGAGTGTTTAGTAACTCCTACCGATACAGTGGATCAAACTGATCGACCAGAACTCATAAACAACTCAACCAATAAATCACCACAATATAAAACAATTTTTATATCAATGACAAATACACTCACTCGTATATATACACTCAACTCAATCTAGGGTATTACTAACCCCATCTCTACTGAGTCACGCCACAGAGCCAAGGTAATTCACTTAACTTAAGCTCTGATACCAATTGTAATGACCCGAAAATCCGGTCCAATTTGAGCTGACTAAATAACACAAGTCCAACCCCAAATTGCACTGAAAACGAGGAAATTAATAGAAAGAAATTAGAGGGTGAGGAAAGATAAGATAGAAACTTAGAATAGAAGAAGAAGAAGAACACAACATCAGAGTAACACGAACCTCACAGCGGAACGAATAACATATAATATATATAACATAACTTGAAATATACATCTGTACTTGAATATACATCATTATCAAAGTACAACACCTACAACATAGCGGAAATAACTATAGCTATATGATTCTGAAGCCTCCTGCTGCAGTTCTTCAAGTATCTGTAAATTCCTGACTACTTGACTGCCCGTACGAAATTGGGCACCCAAGAGTTTAGGGAAAACAAAGCAAAATAAACTCCGGGTCAGTCATGGGACTGGTGTGAGTAAAACAGTTAAAATAGTTCGAAAAAGTAATCGATATCTCATAAGACCACGCCGTATAACGGAACGGGTTTTTCCCTTATGAGTATCCAAAATATCTTTATATCAAAACCTTTTGATATTATATTAATATCTATCAACCACAATATAATAATCATCTAGCAGAAACGCTTTCATCTCACGTTCTACATATATAGTATACAATCAAAACCGCAAGCACGTATTGGGTAATGGATTTCCAACTATGACAAGGTATGGAACCACCTTTCGCTAGTGTACCTCTAGAAAGGAATACATTGGGTTCAACAAGAACATCTTACAACCCGGCCACACATGACCGACCACTCATTTCGCTTGAGTGTATCGAATGTATATCACCAACGGTTGGGATCAGCAACCGTTTCCCGAATGGGACAGCATCAACAATAGATTTTTAGAAGTAAATGAAATTCTAGATCAGTTGATTATACACCCTACTTCGGTGCGACCGACTTAGCCATGCTGCCTGCCCGATTTCTGCCATTTACCGGTTGATGAGGCTTGAGGTTACGCTTCATCATCACATCAGATTCACTTCGAATGCCACATCGTTAAATCCATCAAATCACCGATTGACGTCTACAACCATACATTACGTGTCAGCTAAAAGAAGTTTCCTTCTCCGCTTCCACTCTTGGTACGGTTGAAGAAATCAATGTATGTGACCGTCTGGAAATACTCTGTCAGACATCCATCCATAAAAGTCACCCAGGAACAGGATGAACCGAAGGTACTATTCAGTATATCCATCTTAGGCACTGTTATCTAAGACTTATACAATAGCCCTTGCACTTTACTCCGTCTTAAATTATCCTTGGCATATATGATTCGCAACGCTTATGCCAATACAGAGTGGTTCTTTGGATAATAATCCAACCGATCTCTCCATATTAACAATGTTAAAATGGTCAAAACTTCGATAGTCTGTGATTTAACTATCAAAGAAAAACACGTGTGCAAACAACGATATTATTTCCAGATGGAAATTCTATCAATCAAACATCATTTAACATTTACCTCCTTAGTTCATTTTTCACCTCCTGTTTCCCTATATTCAACATTTCTTATTTTCTAAATTTTGAAAATATATGTTATTACCATTGGAAAACATTCCCATTTCTTGTTTTCTATATCAGAAAACATTTCTAGTTCTTATTTGGAAAACATTTCCAAAACTCCTTCATTGGGCTTAGACAGATGTTTAAACAAACCATTGCGATGCCAACTCAAACTATTACGCTTATTAACTAAATTCCTTTAACCAACCTTCACTATCAAACCTTAACCATTCCCTAGTTAAAAATGGAGCCAATCAAGTTGGGGTAATACTTAACTGAACAACGTTTCTAACCTCGAAGTAGACAAAGTTCACCCTTTTAATTCTTTAACAACTTCCTTACGTAACTCTCCTTCGAATCATCTCTTATTCGATAATTCTTTCCTTCGAATAAGGTATATTTGATAACTCTATTCAATTTACTCTATTCATTTAACCCTTATCAATTAACTCTATTGGACTAACGCTATTGGATTAACTCTATTGGACTAATGCTATTGGATTAACTCTATTGGACTAACGCTATTGATTTACTCGTTTCACTTAACTCCTTTCAAATAAACTATATTCGATAACTCCTTTAACTCTATTTGAATACACTATATTCGATTAACTCCTTTTACTTTTTTCGAATCACTAATATTCGATTAACTCAATTGATTCTATTCGAATAAACTATATTCGATTAACTCCTTTCGAATAACTCTAGTTCGATTTACTCTAACTGATTAAATCTAACTGGTTTAACTCTAACTGGTTAACTCTAATTGATTTACCCTAACTGGTTAACTCGTATTCGAATAACAAATATTCTGTTAACTCTATTCAACTAACTCGACTCGACTAACCCCTTTCGAATAACTAATTCAATTTACTAACTTTTGAATACCATATTCGATTTAGCTCCTTTCGAATACCATATTCGATTAAACTCCTTTCGAATACCATATTCGATATAACTCCTTTCGAATACCATATTCGATTTAACTCCTTTATTCGCTTTGTAAAGATTTCCCTTTTAACAACATTTATTCATTTTTAAAGATTTACTTTTAGTAACGGTTCTCCACTTTAAAATGATTTCCTTCTCATAACAGTTTCCTTTTTATAACTTTTTCCCTTTTTCTAAATATCTCCTATTTATAATTATTCCAATTTATAAATATTTCTTATTTATAAATATTCCATTTATAAATATTTTATTTTCAAATATCACTTTGACTAATTCCCCTTTATCAACATTTCGGTAATTTATGGTATTCAACATATCAAATCACGATGACCAATATCATTCAAACACATATAAACGACAATAAAATATATATCCCATTATATATTACAATATATGAATCACAGTAAAAATAAATGTTGAGGAATCCAGTTGGATTCCTCCAACCTGTCTCCCTGCATCCACAGATGTTACACACTAAAATCAACATCACTTTCAGTTCCATATGATATATTCTGTTAAACAGAATCAATATAGAAATTCAACTAACTGACTAGCAGTTCAATCAAACAATCAACACACAGTCAATCAGCCAATATTTAATAGTTCTAAAAATACAACATGAATTGATAAACTGTTCAGAGTTAGTGAGATTTACTCACATTGGCAGTTCATCGTTAAAGAACGATAAACTGTTTGTTTTATTTGAATCAAACAATTAAATTCGCCGTAAATTCATACGAGCTCCAATCCACTTCAAACCCATTCCATTGTGAAATGCTCATCCATACGAATTCAACGCATCTGACTGTTCACGATTTCGATTCCGTATGAACTAGATACGATATAAACAAGTTAATACATTTTAAATAAATAAACAACTTGGATTTTATATTATTGGGCTTTACCCTTCTCTTAAGGCCCACCCTCCCTTTGCAAATAACCCGACCCGAACTTCTTCCTCCTCCCTCAAACAACAATCATGAACTCCAGTAATAAACCACACGCCATTTTCAAACATTCATCCACCTCGTTCTCTTCCTCCTTTCAATGAAAACTCAAACTAAAAACTTCAAACCCCTTCTCTTCCTGAACTCCATCCTCCGATGCCAGAGAGGCTTTGTTCGACGCCGTCACCAGGGTGCGGCTCCAGCACCATCGCACGCACAGTACAGGAAAGGTGCGACATTTTCATGCTCAGATCTTCACCAAAAATTCAAGCAATCTTTCTCTTGACTCGCTGATCACAAATCCGTCCTCGAAAATTCAAACCAATGCCTCCATATCCCCAAAATTCACGAACCCTAATTCGCTGGTTACAAACCAACGATCGGAAAATGAGGTCGAGCTCAACTAAAGCGATACCAACGTGAAGAGCAACTTCAGAGGAGATCGAATATACAAGAGAATTGATTTATATATTTTTGGTTAATTTCTTTTGATTTTACTTTGCTCTCGTTTTGGGTTTTCTAGAAAAAGAAATGTGGCGGCTGAAAGAACAATTTTATAGAGGAGGAGATTTTTATGTGTGGCTGTAAAAGGTTTGTGCATAGCTTCTTCTAGGCCTTAGAATGGGTTGAGATATTTTATTTTCATCATTTTATATTGTTTTCTACCTTCTAAAAATTTCTGTGATCAAACACGATACCCAAAAATCACGAAACTGGACACGTAGGTAGAGTTCGACGTTACGGTCCCAACGAAATTGGTTTCGTCGAATTTCGACTTCGTATGCTCACGCAGCGTATTTTTAACTGTCAAAATACTGACTGTTTTTCACTCTAAAAATCCGTAGACCACACAGTGTCTCTAAAAATCACGAAACTGGAAATCAAAGAACTATTTGACATTGCGGATACAACAAAATTAGTTTCGTCGAATTCCGACTTCGTTTGCAAAAGTGGCTATTTTTAAATCTTTGGATGACCCATTTAAATATATAAATATATATAAATATAATTAAATTAAATTAAATATAAATAAATTTATATTATCGTATATATTCACAGTGGGATACCATACAGCTCTAGAATATTCCTATATGAATTCTAACTCGATATTCACTTCTGGGTCAACCCGATATTCGATTTATATTGAAATTCCTTTTTAAAATATAATTAATTCCTTTATAAATTATAAAGGAATTCCACAGCGACTTTTCTGAAATTTGATTTGGACGTGAAACAAAATCTACATGACGAAATCCCGATTTTTCTCTTCCACTAGAAAGATATACTCCACCAGCTCCCCACGTTTCTTGTTTCACGGAAATCCGGCTTAAAATGAATCTTGTACATTCAGTTGAAGTTCGAATCGCCAATTTACAAACTGCAGCGCCATTTCATGCTCGATTTTAATTATATTATAATTCCATGTTCGAACTATTGTTTATATAATATATTCGTTATTCAAATTCAATTCCAAGTTGAATTAAATATCACAGATGATCCGGTTCACACCATATCGTCATTTCAGCCAATTTTGATTATTTCAGAATTAAATAAATTATTTAATTTATTATTTTAATTAAATATTCACCATTACTTAATTCCATGACCATTTAACTCACTATATCACTATTTATATAATTAAATAAATTAATTATAATACCTCTGCAAATGCGGGTCATTACACCACGTGTCTTAGTGTAATAATTATAATGGTTCATGACACCCATACCTCTCACATTGACATTTCTTACTTATAGATGTTGGATACGCCGGTCGGTTCTAGGCAGGCTTCTACTACAAGTAACGGTTAACCTCGTGTCTTTGTGTCATTAATTACTGTTTATAAAGGCATTAATGTACACACATACAGAAAAATTCCTAAAGGGACATTTGAAATTTAAATTAATACTTTCCTAAATTAATCGTATTTACTACGCATTTATTATATGTTAATTACATTATTTAATATATAGAAATAATAAATATCCTAAGTTAAACATATACTAAACGTTCGAATTTAATGTTTCCAAACCGTTCAAATGTCAATCTCTAACTAAAGAAAGGCATGAAGGTCAATTTACCACATTTCACCAATCAAGTATAAATATGTATATTAACATATATCTAAATGGGAAACAACAATTATAAGATTTAAAACTTGTGTCCTAGACTTGATTGGTTGGTACAACAACAAAAGATAAGAACTGTGAGATGCATCCAAACATATATGTAATTATTATTTTATGGTTCAAATCCACTTTTAAATACGTTTATGTGTAAAACATTAATATTTGAACATTGTATGAATAAATACGTTCAAATAATCTATTTATAAAAATAGATATTTAATCTTATCTTGATTCATACCAAAATTCAAATCATTAATGTTCGACAATAAACAATACTTGAAATTGCAACATATGAAATATGAATATGACCCAAAATAATAATTATACAATACAACTCTGTCATCTCCTTCATTGCTCTAACAACCATAAATTTACACAGATTGTACATTCAGCCAGTAAACATAAAAGAGAGGAATTTGGGTTGTTTGCTATTTTTATTTTTTTTCATAGAAATCCCAAACCTTCTTAGGCATACAGATCCAAATCAACACTACTAAATAAAAGAAAAGTAGCACAGGTACTTTCCACCCAAAGTGATTTAACTGTATGGAAATGACATAGATTTAATGATGTTTGCCCTATTTAATTTGAAAACCTTGCAAGAACGAACATGAATGTGCACTCAAATCTCTTACAAATCTACATATAAGAATTAAATAGTTAGAACTATTATATATAAATGTGTGTGTATATATATGTATATATATAAATCTTATGATTCCAGATTTAGATTCTATATTAAATCCTATAAGAAAAGAGATTAGAAAAGAATACAGATTAAGAGATTTGAAGAAGAAAATCTAAAATATATTTCTCTGTAATAAGTGGCAGAGTGGAGGAGATGGAGAAGATTAGGTTTAGGGAGGTGAATTGGAGTGTTATTTATAGGGGTGTGTGTATGGAAATAAGAGCCGTAGGATTAACCAGATTCAATCCTGACTGTTAATTTTATAACAATCACTCTAAAACCAAACCCAAACTAGCTTCACCATGCATTGGTCGACCCAAGCGGCCGACTTGCACCCTAGGAGGGCGGTCGACCCCCTAGGTGCCAAAACGTCTAATTAAATGTCTGAATGCTAAAAGGTTATTTATTAATTAAAATGTTCCTTTTTATATTAATTACTTACTTTCTTTTATTATTCTCGTCCCCTTCTACGCGTATATATATACACACACACACACACACACACACACATAGATTTGAATTTTATGGAATATTCCAATTAGCCATTAGTTGGATGTTTATATTCCATATGTTTGTCTATTTAATTCAAATTTCAAATGTTGTGTATATTTTATTTATGCACAACATAATTTAAGGGGAACTTCATACGAACTCCGTTTTCGACATATTATGTATGAAAACGGATCAGAATCTCACCACGAATATAACTATGATATTTTTGCGGCCAAATTCCTAATTTTACAAAATTCCATTTTTCAGCTTGACTATATTTTAATTTTTAATTTAACTTATTATTATTTATTAATTATCTTGTCTAATTAGTTATCTGTCTAATTATTTCGTCTCGAAATTTGTCTGAAGGGGCAAAAACATAAGTACCTCTAAATAACCATGTTATACACCCATGTTATTTTAAATACATCCATATAACATCCATACTCATAGTGATTATGCACTGCAGACTCACTAAAGTGAGCTCAATCCTAACGCGTACGTGTAACAAGTGATGTAGTATGTACACAATATACCTTAACATGCATATAATTTCTATCTGAGTGCTCGATGCGTTTGTGTTGTAGCCATCTCGTACCATTCAAACTAGCAACCACGATGCAACCAGAAATCCTAAATTTTCAAGGGAGGCCACAAAATTTTAAAACTTGCATACTTGCCTCGAATTTCCTCCCTTTTGTACTCGAACAAATCTAAGTAAATATTGTGGAGTTTTAAAATCCCATGCTCCAAAATATCTATGGTGGCACAAGATTCCCAAGGTTCTGTCTTTGTCCCCATTTCTTGACTAGGCCCTACCAAAAGCTGTATTGTGAAGGTACATAATCAAACATAAAACTATTATGGGCTCCTATCATCAATAATATCATACATTTCCCTAACTTTTGGAAAGCCCAAAATACAATATCGACTCTTTATCCTTCACAAGTTGCCTAATGAAATTAGACTTTTTCTAAAATCTAATTCATAATTTTGGTTCGAGTAGCAATTTGTCAATAGTTATCCCATGAACCCTTAGTATTTTAGGTTGCCTCCTTGAAACCCTTCAAGAGTGCTTACTGGTTGTCAAAAAGATAACTACGCTACTCCTAAAAAGTTAATTATTATTCCTATTGTCTAAGAGATCCAAGATGCAACACTTCTTCTTATTCTCCATGCTCCGGTCATCTTCGGTTTATCCTTCGGTGTTCGAATGGGATGTAAATCAAAAGTTTAGTAGTTTCCTAAATCAAAATTTCCAATTTTAATGAATTAATGATCTAATCTATACTTATAACTAGAATATTTTCCTATGCTCCAATTTGCTAGAATTTAAATCCCACTGAGGTCATTTGTTATAATTTCCATGAATATCCACAAACAATCATATTGACATATTTAAATTTACACGAAATGAGTATTGTCTTATTTTGAATAGATAGTATAATATACATGCAAATATGTAGAATTACACATCACATTTTTTATATCTTGAGTATATTGCATATAATTTCAAATATAATCTCTTTTTTGAAAAGCGACAATAGGGCTAATTTATAAAAAGTAAACAGATTCCCTTAAGCAAACCAGACACGGTCATATTCAAACTAGAACGACTAATCCAATGTTTAAGCATATTCCTTATTTTTCATGCTTTAAGTTCGAATTCTTGAGGTGGGCGTCTTTTAAGGCTAAACTTCTTCTTCATTGAATATTTTCAAAAATCACAAGACCACCTACTTTCTTTTTGTAGGACACAAATCTAGTTCTGTTATTAACTTCCAAATCTCATAGATGGTATATCACTAAGCTAAGTATCGCCATGAAATCCTCTCTTACGCATTTATCTCAAAATTTAATAGGCTTTCAAATCCTAACATCGCAGACATAAATAGGGATCCTTACCCATACCACTTTATACCCTTAATCAATCAATACAGGGGACCATTAGTGATCACAATCTTAAATTATTCTTTTGGAAGTTCGATCCTACGATTTCATGGTTTAAATGGTGCTGAGGTCTAAATACTTTTATTCCATTTTCATAAGACGCCAATCCATTTCTTTAAAATTTCCACCTTTGTCTTTCTTATAATTTGGGTCCATCTATTCTAAAAACCGGACCATCTATAGATATTTACTTAAATCTCTCAAGCTCCTTTAAGCCTGAAAATATATTCATTTTATCTGAATCAATTTACTTTTTTGAACCAATCCCAAAAATATTTTTCTAATCTTTTCAATTACAAATTTATTGCCCATTAAATTTGCAATTGATATCCATGAATCTTTTCCCTGAAATCATGAATTACTGTGAGTTACATTACACTAATTTTTATGTATACTAAGCGCTAAATGCGATATAAATGTACTGATCCTTAGACAACTATCCAGGGCAATCTAATCCACAACTAACCCTTGACTCCGGAAATACTACACCTCACCACCTTTAAAATAAAAACTTCTAAGACTGACGCTAAAATTTCTAGATTAGGTTGTGTAATATATCCTTACTTATTCTTAGAATCTAATTTTAGCTTATCTAATCAGCTACTCTTATTATTCCAGAGTTATCTCTTTTTATAAGGTGAAATTTTAGTGATTACACAAAATATGTTCTTCTGAGTATTATTATTATTTTTAAATTACACAAATTCGAAAACAGATATTTAACATCTCATTATAACCTGAGATGTTAATTTTTCATGAAGACTTTAATACTTATTTTTAATGTCGATACATGTTTTGTTTTTAATAAAACATCCTTTTAGAAATTGTTCCAAAATGTTACAATAATGATTTAGACATTTTTTTTCAATGTTAACTAAGTGTCCAAAATAAGAGTAAAATGACTTTTCTCTTTAAACACTTAACTTTATTAATTATTTGAACGCCAACCATTCACTCTTTTAAAACGGTCAATAAAACTTTTCTAATAGATAATAAACAATAATTCAATCTATTCTAGAAAATAAAATTTTAATTAATACCCAAGATTAAATTATGTAGAAATTTAGTTTTTGAAAAGCTTTAATGACATTTATTGCTAAATTTTTCAAAAGTACTTTATTACTTCACACAATCACAACTTTGAGGCATTACTCAAGGTTTGTGTATCTTTTAATAATAAAGCATATTAACTTCTTCCTTACTCTACAAAACGTTTTAAACAAATGCCCCATTTAAAAGTTATAACATTTATTAAGTGCTCATAAATTCTTGAATTAAGAGAAAAATAATTTCTCTTATTTTAGCACTTGCCTTTTATCTGTATTCTGAGTGTCATTCGTTAGTTTCTTTCAAGATGACAAATATTTTGGAGTAAATTCTTGTTTTTGTTGGAAAACAAGACTTTAGTAATACAACATTAATCAAGCAGTAATAAAGATTTTTAACAAATTCAATTAATATTCTCTATTTATGTTGTTATTGCCTAAATACGTTTTAAAATGTTAGCCTAAGACCGTATCTATGTTAGTAATATGGTTTAAAAATATTTATTGTCATGCACATATACTTCTATCGAATTTTTTAGTGATGTGCGTTTAAGCTGAAGAATTCTATAATTACTTATCACACTTAGTTTGTACCATGACGGTACTTTTCAAAAATTGAATTTAATAGTCATAAGTTTTTAAATTGATTTATTGGAGTAGTCGTTTCTCATTTATTTTACTCCTAGACTTATTAACCCCTCATATGCTCCTTATTACGTGAAAATTTTAGTATTTCAAATCCTACCTTAATTTTAGTAAATAAATTGACAATCCACTATCACTCAAATGGATATACTTATGACATTTACCTTATCAAACTTGTACATATTTTCTTTTCTTTCTCCTTATTATTTCTAATGGAACATCAAATTTTATTACCATAACTTATATTGGATTTTTAAGAAAATAATCTTTTTAGATTCATTTTAACAATAAAAAGCTTTTTACGTCCAGATAATGGCAATTATAAATTTAACATTAAAGGATCCTCTGATCTATCCAGAGATCATTTTGATTCCATTAGAAATGAGGATTCAGAATATCACACATTGATCGATCAGACAGAGATTCAACAACTAAAAGAAAGATCGATTCATAATTGTTTGCTGCTTGACACTTACATTTCTATCATTTTAAAGCTCGTAACTAAAAACATTTACTATTATTCTTTAATTAAGGAATTCATCTTCTATTTTCCTTAAAGGTTAAAATTATAGTTTACTAATAGAAGAAACAATAAACTTTTTCAAATTTTTCAAAACGTTTATTTTCTCAAAAACCATATTTCAAATTTTCTTTTCTGAGTGGAATTATTATGCAACTTCAGTCTATAATTGAAATGTCAAAATTCCCTTTTTCGAAATAATTTAATATTGTGTCGATAATCACTTTATAGTTTTCTTGACTCTTTTGATTTTTTTCGTCTAATCCTTCTGACTCACTACTCCGTGGAAGTCTACTTCCATTATTGAATCCTTTCTTCCATGTTCCTATATTTTCCCTTCTTCGCATTCAAAATTGTTGTCATTATAAATGTCCTTTATGCCAAATTTCAAGATAGTCTTTGTGAAACCCCACGTCCGTTAATGTCATTCATTAAGGGAATGCGTTAAGTTTCGTAAAGCGTTAAAGGTAACAGAAACATGAACATTTCAAGACAGATATAAAAAAATAGCAGTGAAATAAAAACTAACTTTATTAATCATAAAGCATCTGGTTCAAAACATCATATGTCTGCATTACATAAAAACCTGAACATCATGAAAACTTCTGTCTTGCTTTTAAATATCAGAGTACAAAATGAAAGAAGCAAAATAACAAAATAAAAACATAGCCATAGTAACAAGGATAGGAGCTTGAGGAATATATCTAAGCAGCTCCAGCAAATGATAGCAGAATCCTGGTCAAGCTTGAGTATTCCCTCCCTGAGAACCTGGGGGGGAATATGGAAGAAAGAAGAGGAAACAAAAAAGGGTCAAACATAAAGTTTTGCGAGTCCAGTTAATTTTAGCAAGTAAATAAGTAGAAGTATCATGACATGCATACAAAGTGGATATGAGAGATAATATTACAGAAGGCAGGTATGACAATGTAAACATGATAGAGTGTATACGCTTCCCTCATGATTACTCTGATTCTCTGCACAAATACTAGTATAACCAGAATGAGATGATCCCAACCACTATAAGATGGTATATTTAGGCATACGTCTAGATGTACCCTAACTACTACCTTAATCGATCGGCTCCCTACTCCGTAGATACCCTGTGCTGGCCCCACAGCAGGAAGTATCACTCCCTAAAGTGGCAACCCTTGGTGATGTGCACAACCATATCTACTAGTGTCACGGTTGTCTTATCCCCTTCTGCCCGACCCATGCATGCACATGTGCTCGGTCGGTTTTTGCCACCCACATTGACCTCCATGTTTGGATCTCTTACAATCAGCCTAGTAAGCGTTCCACGACTCCGAATTAGGGAGGAGTCCTCGTTCAATACTATTATATGGGTTACTGACTGAAACGGGTCCCACACATAAGATGATACAAGCTCTCCCCCTTGTCTTGCATCCCCACTAGGATTTTCTCAGGTTATGTATACCTATTGGTGTCTTTAATTACATAAACCCCCTCAAGTTAAGTTTGTGGGCCTATATATATATATATTATCACCCCCTTAGATTTACTTAACCCACCCACTATTCAAACAAGTTTACTTAACCCCTATTCGAATTCATGTTCATACAATCCCTATGGATTCAACTAGGTTAAGTGTTCCAATTCATTACCATGTCCATTTATGGTTATAATGTGGTAGACCTCCCACATTAAACTTACAACTTGCAGATGCTGGTTATGCGGAGCGGGTCCGGGAAGGCCTCTTCCACAAGTTGGGTTTAACCTCTTGTCATATCACGTCTCGTATTTGGGCACCTAGACCCCTCAATTCACCACTTGTGGTTGCTGGATATGCCGGGCGATTCTTGGCAGACTTCCACCATAAGCGTAATCTAACCTTATGTCTAGGCGCAGTTACAGTTTCTAGTTACTGTAATCCTAGGCATTTCATTATTAACCAATTCTTCCCTATGTCGTTATAGGTTTCATTCCCCTTTTTCTGCAATTATGTTCACAATGAATTATATGCCCTAAATTCATATTCATAAACATTATTCAAGTTATGCCAAATTTCCCTTTTACAAGTTATGCCCAATTTCAATGTTTTCCCTTGTTCCCCGTTTAACGCATTCGCATATTTCAGAGGCATGCCTAGGCTCGAAGGCAGCCTGGTTATATAAAATAAAAGGGAAAGATAAAGGGAATGTAACGTCCCGCATTTTTGTTGGTCGGATATTTAATATATTTTATTATTTTAAATATCGATTTAGAATTTTAATGGATTTATAATATGTAATTCGATTATATAACTAATGCTGAACATTAAATTTGTATTTCATTATAAAACTAACTCGTAAACGTCGCGATATTTCGTAATGTACAGTTTGAAATTTCATGTATATCAGTACGAATATAAAATGCTCAACGATAATTGACAATGAAATTAAATAATCATACGAAATAGTACGTTCAAATCAATGTGTTGGTTACCTTATGATGAGGCTCGTGCTTCGCACACGGGAAATTATTCGATATTATTATATAGGCCGTAAAAGTGTTTTCTTTCCAGATGATCTTCGTTTTCGACAAAACAAATTTTTATTGGAAAACGTATAATTAGTTATTGCTAGATTGTTAGTTTAGAGCCAATCGGAGTTATTTTATCGGTGCTTGTAATTTAAGGGTGAACCGATAAATTAAAAATACGTCGTTGTGTAAACAGAGTCGGTTTTCAATGGTATTTATTTCATTGAGACCAGAACGTGGGGACGTAGCAATTTGTCCATTTTCATTGTGTTGAAGCTCGTGTGTGACCAAACGGGTAACGGTAAATGGTGGTTAGCGGTAAAATCAAATACCATATAAAAATAAAATAATATATACCTATACTTAATCCCTAAGGAAATACTGAGCATATGCCTGCCCTTGTACATATTTTCCTATCCTATCACTGTCTATCTAAAATAAGAAGCATAGCTAAGCAGATGGTGAAAAGTGACTAGAGGAACTAGTACTCACCTACCCTTTGACGCACAGTACACAAGAATGATTTCCTTCCCAGCAAAGTAAAATACTCTGCTTTGTTTAAATCACCATCAAAGCAAATAGCAGACCAACCTATAGGTAAAAGATACACGCACATGGATGAAGAACTCAACACGGCTAACTAGTCCTCCTTCTATCTCGTCAAATCAGTAAATCTATGTACATACTCTATCAATAAAAACCCTGTACATGCTTTATCCCATCACTAGACCTATAAGGCTGCAGGTGATCTACAAACCTTGCGTGCCAAGTTTTTTGTACCTATATATACATGCAATGCTCTATTTATATGTATACCGCAAGTTTCATGTCAACAGAAAGGAAACACGCACAGCTATTGTACCAATATATGTACTACCCTACTCTAAAGCCTTCACAACCAAGTTTATATAGTTGTAACCGTGAAACGACATCACAGGGTCATGCTACCCTAGCAAGGGCCTATGTATAAAATATATATTACGCAAACCGTGGCCATCACATTTGTTTCCCTATAAATACATGTGTTCGCTTCATCATCCCCAATAAGCTTTCCTCCTCAATTTGAAACCCAAGCCACCTGTATAAAAGAATATAATAATAATATAACCGAAACTACTTATAAAAAAACTGAAATTCCATCTCTTTCGAAAAACAAGATTAAAAGCCAGCACCCCTTCGCAAACCATAAGCAAAAACTCTCCCCACGAATATAAAAGCCGAACTCCAACTTTGGGTGCTACAATGTAAGGGGGAGAGCCGCTCTCTTTTGCATGAAAAGGAGTGGGGTCAGTCATGTTCTATCATGCGACAGTATGGTGGGGAGGAAGGGGATCAACATCTTGAAAGGGGGAGGGGGTGTGCTGACAGACTTGAGTACACGGTGAGGGTATTGAGTTCACTGAAACAGCAAGGAAATAAAAGGCAGAAAGAAATGGGACGTAGCAGTTTTGATGAAGTATATAGGAGGGGTGACGCGGAATGTTCACAGTGGAGAAGGGATAGAAATATGGGTGTGGTGATATTTCCATGCGCTAAAGCCTGAAGATACTTCAATATGCATGGGTTCGAATTATCAAAAGAAGAAAAATGAAGAGCAAAAGGGTGCGTGAGGATCGGGTATGGGGGATTACACAGGAGCTGTTTTCGAATGGAAATAGAAGTGGAGGAAGAAGCTCCTGTAGCATCGAAGCAGGTAAAACTAAAAGAGGGTGCACAGTAATTCTCCCATATGCCTAATCATTGTTTACTATATAAATTAAGCTAAGTAAGTGCCTAATCCTTTCATGACTTGTCGACTGTTTGGACGTGGCCATTTTTGAGTAATTAGAATGCCTAACCGATTTACATTGCCTAACCCAGTTAGTTCATTTAGATCATATATACCACGTAAGAATGGGATAGGTAATAATACACATATAGATGTATAGTAAACTGAATGTATGCCTATTACATGCGATTTGGTAAATTGGAATTCCCTAAATTAAATCATTCATGGTCGTTTTGTTTTTAAGGATAGTTAACATATACCTAACTATTATTAGTAAATGGACTAACCATTATTAAATGCCCAGGCTACACCCTTCAAAGCGTTACCAATATGTTTGCTGAATGATCGTAAATGAGTCGATTCTACTTATATAGGAGGATGGTTAATGGGTACAATCATAGGTTTACTTATGGTCTAGATTAATTACCAACTGATTTCTCAGTAAAATATTATTTTACGTTCTTGTTAGGTAGAAGTATAAAATCCACATATTTGGTATTTGCTATAACTGAAATATCGGACATCCGGATTGCTAGTATATGGTCATTGTCAGTATAATACAATATTTTTCATATAGAAATAACACGTAGCTGGATAGTAAATTTTAATTAGGGAAGTTGATTAAAAATACAATATGGTTAATTCATTAGATTCGTATAATGTATAAATTGTATCATGTCCATTCAATAACAGAATTGGACAAAACCAAGAGCAGCAGAACGGTATCAACAAGCGTAACATTTTGGAACCGGTTTAATCTGAGATGGATATCAAGGTGAGTTCAACCCACTCAGTTTTATCCCACTTATATTTATATAAGTCAGGTTTAAATATTTGTGTGATATGATTTTTATTTGGCTAATGGATGTTGAATATATATGCGGTGACTGAACCAATTAAATTAAACGTTCGTTTAATTTAAATTTCATCAATCGTCATTTTTAACGTTGTCACCGATGAAGGTAACTTACCTCTTGGTCACGTTTATAATAATATAAACGTGTTGAATTTATAGCTGAATGTTTGGATTGCTATTACTGTTTGATTGTTATTTTATTGAAATAAATTATGTTGTTGAGATAACGTATTTGGATGCAGGGAAAACAGGTTGGAGGGATCCAACTGGATTCCTCAAATTTATTGTTTATTTCTTTGTTAAAATTATATGAACTGTTTGAACCATATGATTGATTGATGGATTGGATCACTGATTGTTGAATCTAAATTCAACGTTTGTTCTTTTTTAACCAATAAACGGTATTGGTTGAATAGTTGGTAGCAGCTGGCCCAAAAATATATCATTTTATTACCGTCAAATGAATTGACGGTAACGAAGTTACAAAATTTATTTAACTGAAGATAAATTTTGGAAAACTATTATTTTGAATGAGAGTTTTATAAAAAGGAAATTATTATGTATTATTTATTATTTAAAATTCTTATGTAATTATTAAATGATTTTATAAATTGATTCTTTTGTTAATAAGATTTATAAGCAAACAAAGTGAAATTAACATAACGGTTAAGACTGGTATTAATCATTTCTCAAGAGGAGATTAAATGTAATTATTTAAAGTAATTATGTTATTAAAAGAAGGGCTAATTGGAGTTGATTAACGAAATGATCATGTTTTAAGTTAACGAAGTCAACTAATTTAATTGGAATTGGTTATTTGATTGATTTGATTCAAATTAATCTAATTAAATAGATTAATGAATATTTGTTTTAACCTAATAAGATTTTGGAAAGACGTTTACTATTTATTTTTTTAATAAAGAATTTAACCATTTCTACGGTCGTTAACGAGGAAATAATTATTTTAATTAATAATTTTAGATGTTAATGCTTAAATGGAATTCATTTAATTAAGTAATCAAAGTGAGTTTTGAAACCAGATTGAATTGAAAAATAAGTTTACAAACAGAATTTAGTATAAACTGAGTTTTATAAACTAAGTATCGAAAGGGATTTTAAGCCAATGCGATAGCTTAAATAAGTGTTTACTTAGTTCTAAATTAAGAGGTAAATAGGTTTTTATATTTAACACTAGAGTTATAAACAATGTTTATAAAAGAAGTGTGAGGCTAAAACGTTAAGATTAAATTAACGTTACTTAATTTTGGAAGTATAAGATGCGAATTAAATTCTCTATATTTAATAAGAGATGACGTTTCAGCAGTTATACCTAAAATAGGATTTGTTTTGATATTGGGGATGAATACAAGTTTTGGTATTACAACTGAGACCTATCTTAAGAAAAGAAAGTGGTTGATCAAGGTCTGAGAGGTAATTTAAAATACCCCAACTTGAATGACTTCAGGATTATCGAGGGATGATATTAGTTGTAATGGGGAAGCTGATAAAAGGAATTTATTTTGGGAAATAATAATGTAACGTTATGCGAAAACATATATAATGGATTTCAAAGTAAAAAGAAATTAAAATGGGTTTGAGAATATGAAATGGTATTCCCATAGAAAAGAAAATAAAGTAGATCATGAAAATATAACGATATTTCCAAAGTAAGATGATAAAATTTAAAATGTGTTATTCTTAAAAGGTAAGTGACAATTATAGTGTTCAAATAACGAAATAAAAAGAGATGTCATAACGATTGTTTTACGCATGAAAAGTTGAATCGATGATAAATAATAAATTGTGTTGTAATTAATGTTTTGAAATAATAGTAAAATAGAAATTTGGATATATTTATTAAATATTTTCTAAATATTAGATTAGAAGGGTTTTGAGAAGATTAAAATATTGAAATGAGAACTGAAAACCATGTTCGTAAATATGGAATGTTTTTAGAAGTTATAATTAACCATTCGTTAATTATTTATAAATAAAAAGGGCCAAGTGATGCTGAATACTGAACCAAGGAATCTATTTTTATTTCTGTGACGACATGGAATTTCGCTCGGTCCGAACCAGTCGCTAAACCGACCCAGACCGTTCGAAAACGCCCTATCGTTTGAGAACACGACAAAGTAGAACGCATATAAAAGAACATTTCATTGCATATTACAACAATTCATCAGACTACAAGAATATACAGAGTATAAATGAATATTACACAGAAATATCAGAGATTTAAATTACGTTTAAATACATAGCAGCGGAAAATAATACAATACACAACTAGAAGAGATATACGGATACAAAGCTTTTCGGATATCGTTCCAGCTGTAAACCAGGATCCTGTGAATATAAATCTGCAAAACCAAAACTACTAGTTGCTCGTGTCAAAATAAGGGCACCCAGAGTTTAGGTTAAAACAATAAACTCCAGGTCAGTCATGTGACTGGTGTGAGAACTAAAACAGTTATTAATCTTTATTTTAAATCATTAGGTAAATCAAGGGACCACGCCGTATAACACGGAACGAGTTTCCTCCCAAGAATACCAGTGCATAAAACAAACAGCGCAATGCTAAATAAAGAAAAATGAAGCTGTTATAAGACCCAGGTCCCATCACACAATGCAACGCAGCCGAGGATAGGGTTTTCCCTTATAACAGCCAAAGAATGCTTGATACGTTTAAAACAAATCATTTGATACTACTATAAGTGCATAGTGTATAAAACAACTTCAAATCATAAGTATCAATCATAGGCGACATGAGCGTCCCATGCCACTATGTCGCCATATATAGGTTTACAAATAAAACCGCAAAGTCACGTATTTGGAAATTGGATTTCCGTCTATGAACCGAGGCAAAAGATAGTCCTCAACCGATTCGAGACAATCTAGCCCATGTCTCAGGCACAGCCGCAACCGTACCTTGGATCGTCAGGGCCGGTCCACCGATGTGGATTATAATGCCTGAACAATGCGTTTCTCCGCCCTTTGGGGCGTAGGTGAGCCAACTAAATGACTCCATCGGTTCGAGAACGACCGATCAATCCGAGGCGCCTCGCAACAGCAACAACCACATAAGTCAAACTCGTCAGGGCGTGTAAAACCACTGACGCCACTTCTAGCTAGAAAGAAAACGCATGTCCCCCCTGAGGTCCGTCTCCCGTTTTTGGTTCATACCGGGTGTGAAACTCGCGAAGTAAACGTTACACAAAGCTACGCCACAAAGGCCATGCTTTGATCATCACCACAAGACTTTGCTTTTCAATAGAAGCCTTGATCAATTTCCACTTAGGCATGCCACATAGGCAATTCACTCCATGCGTTTGATATCCATCAGTATATAACCCCTGAGCTCGTACATCTCAGAGAAGGGCGTTAAGCAAGAGAATAAATTCTCCGCCGCCAAACAGATATATATTTAATAGAGATCAATCACACGGACTAAAATCCAATGTCAGACACATAGTCCATTTACAAGTCCGTTCTGGGTCTGAACGAAACCGGGGGCACCTAGTACCCCGCATATCCATCGATCTCCAAGTACGTCTGGACAATCACTAACTGTTTCCATCTTCTTGGGTGTACAGCCCAATCAAGATCATCAGTAATTACCCAAACGACGTGAAGACCTCCGGTCTTCGACCATCGTCTTCATCTTCGACTCATCGTCGTATCAGTTATTCAGAATGGGATAAACCCGGTCTTTCCGAATAACTCGCGTATATTTTAAATAAGTGTTACACAAACACAACATACGCCTCATTCCAATTCATTAGTCACTAACCGTAAATTAATCAAGAGAATAATTCCCCAAATATTAACCCCGAAGGCCGAAACCAACATCAGATCAATATCCAGAAAACCATTCTGCTTGGCTAACCGACAGTTAGTTTCTAAATTTCACATTCATAGGGAAAGGTTCCCATAAATTTTATCCAAGATAAATTCCTTGAATTTATTCTTTAACCATCTTTTGAATTTCGATTCAACTAGTCGGGATTAACGAACCTTACCGAAGTAATCATTTGTTTTAATTTCCCAATCCCAACCTATTCATCCCATGAAGTAAAACTGGTGATACTTCATATGTAACACCACGGTGTTATCGGTAAATTCAATTACCATTTCACGTTCAAATCTAATTAAAGATTTAACTAATGCCTGGAGCAAAACTGGTGATACTCCATTTCGATTATTTCAATCTAATTAAAGATTCATTAAAACTCCACTTAGTTTTAATCTTCGACTAGGTTAAAGAATCAGTGTCATTTAAAACACGGTTCACGATAAACCCAAAATCACATTCCATTAATTTTCGGGTTAAAGAACAAGTGTTATTTAAAACACTGTTCACGATAAACCCAAAAATCAACACCAATTCAATTCCAATTAAATATCATTTAATTGGTACCTTTCATTAAATCTAAATAAAAAGATTTAATCATTTCTCAACTGGGTTCAAGAACAGTGTTAGTGAAGACACTGTTTGCGAACAAATTATACAATTGTAAACAACTGTAAAATTCGTTCGTCTTTCCTAAACAACAAGGATCGTTGTGGAGGGTGTCGAACTCTGGGACCAAATTATTTTATTAATAAATCCAATCAAGTTATCCCTAACTTTTTTTGGTGGAAAACAAAGAAAATAGCAGGAATTAAATAAAAGAGAGTTTTAACACTAAGTGAAAGCAATTAGGGGATAATGACATAGATCAGATTCATAATCATCAATAGCCAAAGATTAACCAAATCTAATACATGTTTCTGTCACAAACATGAATCAACGATAATAGGTTTTTAGGAACAAATATGTAAATAACGACAAGCATAGCCTATGCAGGAGCTCAGCTCTACAACCATAGACTATCAGGACAGATTCACTACTTAATTTCTAAAACCCTAAAATTAGATCTAAATCTGATAATTGTTAGACCGAACACGGATATACCCTGTGAAGGAGCATAGCTCTTAAACGACACAGGATATTAAGGTTCAGATCTAACCCTTGGTTCAGATCCAGATCTATATACATGAATTCCTCATCCTTTGGCTATGTGATTCATATTGAATCATACTATCAGCGTCATCACCCCCTAATCAAAGGGGATTAGCTAGACATAGCTAAAGAAGAAGAGAAAAAGAAAATAAATAACATGAACATAAATAAAATAAACAAAAAGTAAAAAGAAAGGGAGAGAATGATTTTATTCCAAGAAGAGAATTACAGAATAAAACCTAATGTCTTTTTACAAGACTAAGATACAATGTATTTATAGCTGATATGACAAAGGCTAGCTAGCTAATTACATAGTGTGGGACTAAAGAAATAACCCAAATAACACATAAGCCAGTGTGAACGCAGCTTTAGAGTGAGTGGTCTAGCAAATAGGCTAGTGTGAACGCAACATGAGTAAGAGACCTTCCAAATGAGCTAATGTGAATGCAGTTTGAGTCTTTATTGAGCCAAATCTTCTTAACTGAAATATAATTGCAACCGTTCTTCAAGCTTTAGACTCTTCAAGCTTTAGCAATTTTAAACTTCACTCTTTTTAAGCAAATTCTCCATGCTTTATCCATCAAATGCTCTAAACCATGCTTCTTGTCAACAATCTGAAAATACAGCTATAAATACAAAGTAACAATTATTTTAAAGGGAAAATAAGATAAATAAGCGGATAAAATATACACATTTACGTGTATATCAGACACCATTCACGACAAACCCAAATCACATTCGATATTCAATACAAGGCTCTGAATAGAAAATATACCGGCTTATATTCAATATCAAATTCTACGACTAACAAATATCGTATTGGAAATAACGATATATATATCTATATCTTTCAAATTTCCATAACAACATTTGTATAATCACGAAATCCAACATCGAAATATTCCGAAGACAATTTTGATTCAAACCCATTCCAATGCGATCATTGGAAATTTTGGTTATTTTCAAAACCATTTCAAATTCAATTTATTTATTTAAAAATAAATAGAATTATAATTCTAGTTCAAAACTAGTTCATTTCGATAAAAATCTATTTTTATCTTTTCAAATATGGAGTTTTTCATCCCAATTCTTTCTAAATCATTTCTTATGATTTTACACAAATTATTACTATTTTTAATAATTTTATCAAGGCCCGTACAGTCGATTTCCATCAACGGCTATCGAACTGCACTTACAGCGACCTTTTTCAAATTTGATTTGGACGTAACTCCAAATCCAACCGTTAGATTTCAAATTTCTAATATTCGTTAGAAAGCTCTTTTCGATACGAACCCAACGGTTCCGGTTTTAGGAGAATCCGACGGTCGGATCTCCCGTAATGTCCGTTTGAAATAAATGGTCGAAATTCACGAACTGCCGCGGCGCGGCGCGTTCTATTCAGGCCATTATATTATATATATAATATATATAATATATATTTCGTCGATTTCTATTTAAAACGAATTATATGAATAGTTTTATATTCGTTTCAAAAGCAATTTCAACTTTCTTTTCAATTCAAATCAAAATTGAATTCTTCTTGATAAATTCGTTTTAAAATTCATTTCTATTCAATTCAAATTTCAATTCAATTTGAATTCATTTCAATTTGCTTTCAATCCATTTCGAATTCGTTTTCAATTCAATTCATTTCGAAATCGTTTTCAATTCAATTCATTTCGAAATCGTTTTCAATTCAATTCATTTCGAAATCGTTTTCAATTCAATTCATTTCGAAATCGTTTTCAATTCAATTCATTTCGAAATCGTTTTCAATTCAATTCATTTCGAAATCGTTTTCAATTCAATTCATTTCGAAATCGTTTTCAATTCAATTCATTTCGAAATCGTTTTCATATTCAATTCATTTTAAAATCGTTTTATATTCATTTCATTTTAAAATGAATAAAATCGATATAAATATCGTTTACGTCAAAATGGCGTCAATCTAATCAACACGACTTCATAAATTTCTATTTTCAAATATTCTGTTTCAAATATTTCTTTTTCAAATAGTTGTTATTATCAAAATATTTCGTTCAACACATGACCAATCTCAATGGATGAGTACTGTCAACACATGAACCTTTATTTTATATCGATAAAGATGTAAATTTTATTAATAAAATATTTCGTTCAACACATGACCAATCTCAATGGATGAGTACTGTCAACACATGAACTTTTATTTTATATCGATAAAGATGTAAATTTTATTACTAAAATATTTCGTTCAACACATGACCAATCTCAATGGATGAGTACTGTCAACACATGAACTTTTATTTTATATCGATAAAGATGTAAATTTTATTACTAAAATATTTCGTTCAACACATGACCAATCTCAGTGGATGAGTACTGTCAACACATGAACTTTTATTTTATAATATTCTTTATTTTTCAAATTGGAATGAGGCCCAATCAATCACCATATAATGTTAATTATATGGATTTTCATACATTACATGTATATAATAGCATTGAAAAATAATCAACCATCAACCAAAGTGCACTACACTGTATAAGCATCAAATATAGATATCTAACGCTTATAACAGCCTGTCAATCAATCGATCGACATATTTAATCAATCAGGATGAGTGAACTGCATATTTCATCCTAACACCCGTGTGGGGTTTTCAAACAATCAAACAAATATTTTATTTGTGCAATTGGGCGATGTGTAAAATTTATCGACCCAATCAATGTCCTTCAAATAGGTGTACATAAACAAACCGTCGGGTTTGTAAATGAATATTTATTTATTCATATTCACGTTAAAAATTATATTTTTAACGATAAAACATTTTATTCAACCTATGAATATTCTATTCGGTTCATTTATTCAATAAAATGATATTTTTATTTTTCTAACATATTTTAGAAAATTTCGGCGGCATAACGGCACGATACTAGAAACGGGACAAGGCCTAGCCTTATCCCCAGTCTAGTGAAGGCCCACGCCATTCACACATCAATCAAATCAATTTCATTTCACCAAACAATTCAATTCAAACCAAATCATCAAATAATCCAACTAATCTATGCAACCAAACAAACAAGTCCATGGTCTGTGGACGATTGTGTCGGGTGCTACTAAGCACCGTCTGCATCCTAGTATATATATATAAATAGAAATGAAATTGAAAGGTGAGAAATTCTCACAGAAAGCTATCCAAACATCTTGACTCTTCTTTTATAGAAATCTTCGTCGTTCTCGTCTTTTTGTCACCTTCGTTGACCGTAGCCACTACATATAAAAATCAAATTTTTACTTCGATGTTCAATATATAAAAATCACATTTTTACTTCGATGTTCAATATATAAAAATCAAATTTTTACTTTGTTATTCTCTATATAAAGGTCTCGCCCTTTTAAACATATCCTTATAAAAATATAGTCTTCGTCTTTATAAAAATATAGCTTTCGCCTTTATAAAAATAAAGATTTCGCCTTTATAAAAATAAAGATTTCGCCTTTATTTTTCTACACATAAAAAGATGATATTTCTAGTATTCCTATCATGTAAAAATTATATTTTTAATGCCACTACATAAGAAAAAATCATATTTTCACATTTTCTACTAAATGAAGATTATATTTTTAATACCTTAAAAATATAAAAATCATATTTTTATTACTTTAAAAATATAAAAATCATATTTTTATAATCGCTAACTAAATAAAAATCGAGTCTTTTCTATTTGTTAAAATAAGAAAAATCAAATCTTTTTAATTATAAACATCTCAGCTTTATTCGCTATTTCATATAAAAAAAACTGATTTTATATTTTCCCATAACCAAACGCATTAAATAAAATAAAAGAAATAAAATATAAAATAAATAATAAATAATAGAAAAAAAAAGCTTACATCGTTTTGGTAAGAGGTGGGGATGGCGGGTTGGTGGAGCGTCGCCTTCCGGAGGAGCTGCGTCGAATGGAGGGGGGGGGGGAGGTCTCGATGGCGGCGGGGTCCTTGGCCGTCGGCGGAGCTGGAGATGAAGGGGGGGGGGGTGCTGTCGCGGTGGCGATCGGGTCAGGGGGGTTTCGATCGCGACGATCGAGGCAGAGGGGGAGGGAGCGTCGGTTGCGGTGGCGGCACGAGGCGGAGCACCTGGAGGGCGGCGCGACTTCGACTTCTTCGATCCCCTTTATTTTTCCTTTTTTCTTTCCTTTTTTTCTTTTCTGTTTGAAGAACGGGGGGGGGGGGGGGGCAGAAGATAAGGGAAAGGGGGTTTTTATTTTATTTTATATTATTTTATTATTATTATTTAATAATTTAATTCAACCTAAAGTTGACTTTTACATACGACCTCGAAACGAGGCCCACTGCCTGTCGTCCATAGCGTTTTACCCCCGTTCCGAACACAATGGAATATGTATCGCAAGCTGGTTCGATCGTTTGAATCAGTTTCCGTTAAATTTACATTTAAATCTCTATATTGGATTTTAAACGTACATTTCAAATTACCGGGGCCACATACGAACTCTACAAATTCCCGAAAAATATTTTCTAGCTTCGTATTGACGATACGGTCCTAACAAAACTAGTTTCGTCGAATTCTGAGACCGTTTGAAAAATGGCCAATTTCCAGTTGATTAAAATCAACTGAAACTGGTCAAACGCGTTTTCCTTTGCCACGCTCACACATTGAATCGAAAAATTATGAAATTTAAAACCTAGCAATAACTTTACATCCTGGATTCAACAAAAGTGGTTTCGTCGAAATCCGAGGTCGTTTGCAAAATGTCCATTTTTAAGGGTCTGAATTCCATAGCGACTATTCAGAATTTTCAACTGGACATATCTTTTAATTCCCGCTATGAAATTTCGATTTTTCGGATTCGTTGGAAAGATATTATCGATTAGATCCCATCATTTTTGGTTTCACTAAAATCCGGATTGTTTTGCACCCGGTACATTCAATTGAAGTTTGAAATCGAATTATCGAACTACCGCGCCATTTTCAATTCTATTTATAATTATATATAAATATTTATATTCTAACGACGACGCGTATAATATATACGTTCGAATTATATTCAAAATAAATTTCTCGTCGATATTATTTAAAATAATTCATTTTAAATATTCAAAATTCGCTATAATTGCCAAAATAAAAATTTTAAACTGGCCCAGATTTTCCGGGTTGTTACAATCTCCCCCACTTAAAACTTTTCATCCCCGAAAAGGAACAAATTCGAAAGTGGTTTGATCAATCAACTCTACTTTCGATCTGGCTTCCATTTTCCAACTTTTCAGTTTCTGAGAATTTTCAAAAATTTGGCTAACACCCTAAATTTTCGAAATATTTCGCCATAACCTCCCCTGCAATGGGAGCATCGGGAAATTTCAAATAGCTTCCCCGGTCCTTCAGATCTCAAAAAGAAAAAGAAAAAGCCAAGCGGCTAGCCAATAGGCTCATAAAATCATCATCACCCAAACGAAACAGTAAATTATGTAGTAAACATGTACCTATTTGTCGGGCAAACAAATTTTATTATCTGCTCTAGCCTCCTTGCTATGACCTGTTCAAGGTAAGTATATGTATATGCAAGCAAATGTGACCAATTTTCAATACAATTCAATATTTGTTTCAATTAGGCTAAATGGTTCAAAATTATCAAACAAATAAACAAACAACACAAACATCAATCAATTAGTGAATTTAACGTTTCAAAATGATAATTTTGATATATATAAAGAAAATCATGTTTTGATGCCAAATCACAACAATGTATTCTAGCTATATTAGTTTTGGTTCTCACACCAGTCTAATGGAAATATATAGAAAATCACACCTTCGAAACTCGAACATAAATGTTGATGATGCGATCGCTATCATCAATATCATCTTCGGGCGACTAGAGTGTGATGCTATATCTATCCAATATATTAAAACCTTGAATACACGCGGATCAGACGAATACGCAAAATCTATATATACTGGATTATCCACATCAATATAAATAAATATTCAAATACGTATAAAACGATTTAAAATTTTCAAAACAAAATTTGTTTTTATTTGAAAAATATACTCTTCACACTCGTTCTAGGATACTACTGATCCCATCTCTAACGAGTCATTCTAATTGGATATTACTAATCCAATATCTGATGAATTCTTTCGTATGGTTCTAATGTGCCTTGTTCTCTGCTTTGTAAACCAAAGCTCTGATACCAACTGTGACGACATGGAATTTCGCTCGGTCCGAACCAGTCGCTAAACCGACCCAGACCGTTCGAAAACGCCCTATCGTTTGATAACACGACAAAGTAGAACGCATATAAAAGAACATTTCATTGCATATTACAACAATTCATCAGACTCCAAGAATATACAGAGTATAAATGAATATTACACAGAAATATCAGAGATTTAAATTACGTTTAAATACATAGCAGCGGAAAATAATACAATACACAACTAGAAGAGATATACGGATACAAAGCTTTCCGGATATCGTTCCAGCTGTAAACCAGGATCCTGTGAATATAAATCTGCAAAACCAAAACTACTAGCTGCCCGTGTCAAAATAAGGGCACCCAGAGTTTAGGTTAAAACAATAAACTCCAGGTCAGTCATGTGACTGGTGTGAGAACTAAAACAGTTATTAATCTTTATTTTAAATCATTAGGTAAATCAAGGGACCACGCCGTATAACACGGAACGGGTTTCCTCCCAAGAATACCAGTGCATAAAACAAACAGTGCAATGCCAAATAAAGAAAAATGAAGCTGTTATAAGACCCAGGTCCCATCACACAATGCAACGCAGCCGAGGATAGGGTTTTCCCTTATAACAGCCAAAGAATGCTTGATACGTTTAAAACAAATCATTTGATACTACTATAAGTGCATAGTGTATAAAACAACTTCAAATCATAAGTATCAATCATAGGCGACATGAGCGTCCCATGCCACTATGTCGCCATATATAGGTTTACAAATAAAACCGCAAAGTCACGTATTTGAAAATTGGATTTCCGTCTATGAACCGAGGCAAAAGATAGTCCTCAACCGATTCGAGACAATCTAGCCCATGTCTCAGGCACAGCCGCAACCGTACCTTGGATCGTCAGGGCCGGTCCACCGATGTGGATTATAATGCCTGAACAATGCGTTTCTCCGCCCTTTGGGGCGTAGGTGAGCCAACTAAATGACTCCATCGGTTCGAGAACGACCGATCAATCCGAGGCGCCTCGCAACAGCAACAACCACATAAGTCAAACTCGTCAGGGCGTGTAAAACCACTGACGCCACTTCTAGCTAGAAAGAAAACGCATGTCCCCCCTGAGGTCCGTCTCCCGTTTTTGGTTCATACCGGGTGTGAAACTCGCGAAGTAAACGTTACACAAAGCTACGCCACAAAGGCCGTGCTTTGATCATCACCACAAGACTTTGCTTTTCAACAGAAGCCTTGATCAATTTCCACTTAGGCATGCCACACAGGCAATTCACTCCATGCGTTTGATATCCATCAGTATATAACCCCTGAGCTCGTACGTCTCAGAGAAGGGCGTTAAGCAAGAGAATAAATTCTCCGCCGCCAAACAGATATATATTTAATAGAGATCAATCACACGGACTAAAATCCAATGTCAGACACACAGTCCATTTACAAGTCCGTTCTGGGTCTGAATGAAACCGGGGGCACCTAGTACCCCGCATATCCATCGATCTCCAAGTACGTCTGGACAATCACTAACTGTTTCCATCTTCTTGGGTGTACAGCCCAATCAAGATCATCAGTAATTACCCAAACGACGTGAAGACCTCCGGTCTTCGACCATCGTCTTCATCTTCGACTCATCGTCGTATCAGTTATTCAGAATGGGATAAACCCGGTCTTTCCGAATAACTCGCGTATATTTTAAATAAGTGTTACACAAACACAACATACGCCTTATTCCAATTCATTAGTCACTAACCGTAAATTAATCAAGAGAATAATTCCCCAAATATTAACCCCGAAGGCCGAAACCAACATCAGATCAATATCCAGAAAACCATTCTGCTTGGCTAACCGACAGTTAGTTTCTAAATTTCACATTCATGGGGAAAGGTTCCCATAAATTTTATCCAAGATAAATTCCTTGAATTTATTCTTTAATCATCTTTTGAATTTCGATTCAACTAGTCGGGATTAACGAACCTTACCGAAGTAATCATTTGTTTTAATTTCCCAATCCCAACCTATTCATCCCATGAAGTAAAACTGGTGATACTTCATATCTAACACCACGGTGTTATCGGTAAATTCAATTACCATTTCACGTTCAAATCTAATTAAAGATTTAACTAATGCCTGGAGCAAAACTGGTGATACTCCATTTCGATTATTTCAATCTAATTAAAGATTCATTAAAACTCCACTTAGTTTTAATCTTCGACTGGGTTAAAGAATCAGTGTCATTTAAAACACGGTTCACGATAAACCCAAAATCACATTCCATTAATTATCGGGTTAAAGAACAAGTGTTATTTAAAACACTGTTCACGATAAACCCAAAAATCAATACCAATTCAATTCCAATTAAATATCATTTAATTGGTACCTTTCATTAAATCTAAATAAAAAGATTTAATCATTTCTCAACTGGGTTCAAGAACAGTGTTAGTGAAGACACCATTCACGACAAACCCAAATCACATTCGATATTCAATACAAGCCTCTGAATAGAAAATATACCGGCTTATATTCAATATCAAATTCTACGACTAACAAATATCGTATTGGAAATAACGATATATATATCTACATCTTTCAAATTTCCATAACAACATTTGTATAATCACGAAATCCAACATCGAAATATTCCGAAGACAATTTCGATTCAAACCCATTCCAATGCGATCATTGGAAATTTTGGTTATTTTCAAAACCATTTCAAATTCAATTTATTTATTTAAAAATAAATAGAATTATAATTCTAGTTCAAAACTAGTTCATTTCGATAAAAATCTATTTTTATCTTTTCAAATATGGAGTTTTTCATCCCAATTCTTTCTAAATCATTTCTTATGATTTTACACAAATTATTACTATTTTTAATAATTTTATCAAGGCCCGTACAGTCGATTTCCATCAACGGCTATCGAACTGCACTTACAACGACCTTTTTCAAATTTGATTTGGACGTAACTCCAAATCCAACCGTTAGATTTCAAATTTCTAATATTCGTTAGAAAGCTCTTTTCGATACGAACCCAACGGTTCCGGTTTTAGGAGAATCCGACGGTCGGATCTCCCGTAATGTCCGTTTGAAATAAATGGTCGAAATTCACGAACTGCCGCGGCGCGGCGCGTTCTATTCAGGCCATTATATTATATATATAATATATATTTCGTCGATTTCTATTTAAAACGAATTATATGAATAGTTTTAAATTCGTTTCAAAAGCAATTTCAACTTTCTTTTCAATTCAAATCAAAATTGAATTCTTCTTGATAAATTCGTTTTAAAATTCATTTCTATTCAATTCAAATTTCAATTCAATTTGAATTCATTTCAATTTGCTTTCAATCCATTTCGAATTCGTTTTCAATTCAATTCATTTCGAAATCGTTTTCAATTCAATTCATTTCGAAATCGTTTTCAATTCAATTGATTTCGAAATCGTTTTCAATTCAATTCATTTCGAAATCGTTTTCAATTCAATTCATTTCGAAATCGTTTTCAATTCAATTCATTTCGAAATCGTTTTCAATTCAATTCATTTCGAAATCGTTTTCAATCCAATTAATTTCGAAATCGTTTTCAATTCAATTCATTTCGAAATCGTTTTCAATTCAATTCATTTCGAAATCGTTTTCATATTCAATTCATTTTAAAATCGTTTTATATTCAATTCATTTTAAAATGAATAAAATCGATATAAATATCGTTTACGTCAAAATGGCGTCAATCTAATCAACACGGCTTCATAAATTTCTATTTTCAAATATTCTATTTCAAATATTTCTTTTTCAAATAGTTGTTATTATCAAAATATTTCGTTCAACACATGACCAATCTCAATGGATGAGTACTGTCAACACATGAACCTTTATTTTATATCGATAAAGATGTAAATTTTATTACTAAAATATTTCGTTCAACACATGACCAATCTCAATGGATGAGTACTGTCAACACATGAACTTTTATTTTATATCGATAAAGATGTAAATTTTATTACTAAAATATTTCGTTCAACACATGACCAATCTCAATGGATGAGTACTGTCAACACATGAACTTTTATTTTATATCGATAAAGATGTAAATTTTATTACTAAAATATTTCGTTCAACACATGACCAATCTCAGTGGATGAGTACTGTCAACACATGAACTTTTATTTTATAATATTCTTTATTTTTCAAATTGGAATGAGGCCCAATCAATCACCATATAATGTTAATTATATGGATTTTCATACATTACATGTATATAATAGCATTGAAAAATAATCAACCATCAACCAAAGTGCACTACACTGTATAAGCATCAAATATAGATATCTAACGCTTATAACAGCCTGTCAATCAATCGATCGACATATTTAATCAATCAGGATGAGTGAACTGCATATTTCATCCTAACACCCGTGTGGGGTTTTCAAACAATCAAACAAATATTTTATTTGTGCAATTGGGCGATGTGTAAAATTTATCGACCCAATCAATGTCCTTCAAATAGGTGTACATAAACAAACCGTCGGGTTTGTAAATGAATATTTATTTATTCATATTCACATTAAAAATTATATTTTTAACGATAAAACATTTTATTCAACCTATGAATATTCTATTCGGTTCATTTATTCAATAAAATGATATTTTTATTTTTCTACCATATTTTAGAAAATTTCGGCGGCATAACGGCACGATACTAGAAACGGGACAAGGCCTAGCCTTATCCCCGGTCTAGTGAAGGCCCACGCCATTCACACATCAATCAAATCAATTTCATTTCACCAAACAATTCAATTCAAACCAAATCATCAAATAATCCAACTAATCTATGCAACCAAACAAACAAGTCCATGGTCTGTGGACGATTGTGTCGGGTGCTACTAAGCACCGTCTGCATCCTAGTATATATATATAAATAGAAATGAAATTGAAAGGTGAGAAATTCTCACAGAAAGCTATCCAAACATCTTGACTCTTCTTTTATAGAAATCTTCGTCGTTCTCGTCTTTTTGTCACCTTCGTTGACCGTAGCCACTACATATAAAAATCAAATTTTTACTTCGATGTTCAATATATAAAAATCACATTTTTACTTCGATGTTCAATATATAAAAATCAAATTTTTACTTCGTTATTCTCTATATAAAGGTCTCGCCCTTTTAAACATATCCTTATAAAAATATAGTCTTCGTCTTTATAAAAATATAGCTTTCGCCTTTATAAAAATAAAGATTCCGCCTTTATAAAAATAAAGATTTCGCCTTTATAAAAATAAAGATTTCGCCTTTATTAAAAATAAAGATTTCGCCTTTATAAAAATAAAGATTTCGCCTTTATTTTTCTACACATAAAAAAGATGATATTTCTAGTATTCCTATCATGTAAAAATTATATTTTTAATGCCACTACATAAGCAAAAATCATATTTTCACATTTTCTACTAAATGAAGATTATATTTTTAATACCTAAAAATATAAAAATCATATTTTTATAATCGCTAACTAAATAAAAATCGAGTCTTTTCTATTTGTTAAAATAAGAAAAATCAAATCTTTTTAATTATAAACATCTCAGCTTTATTCGCTATTTCATTTAAAAAAAACTGATTTTATATTTTCCCATAACCAAACGCATTAAATAAAATAAAAGAAATAAAATATAAAATAAATAATAAATAATAGAAAAAAAGCTTACATCGTTTTGGTAAGAGGTGGGGATGGCGGGTTGGTGGAGCGTCGCCTTCAGGAGGAGCTGCGTCGAATGGGGGGGGAGAGGTCTCGATGGCGGCGGGCTCCTTGGCCGTCGGCGGAGCTGGAGATGAAGGGGGGGTGCTGTCGCGGTGGCGATCGGGTCAGGGGGGGTTTCGATCGCGACGATCGAGGCAGAGGGGGAGGGAGCGTCGGTTGCGGTGGCGGCACGAGGCGGAGCACCTGGAGGGCGACGCGACTTCGACTTCTTCGATCCCCTTTATTTTTTCTTTTTTTTTTCCTTTTTTTCTTTTCTGTTTGAAGAACGGGGGGAGGGGGGGCAGAAGATAAGGGAAAGGGTTTTTTTTTATTTTATTATTATTATTTAATAATTTAATTCAACCTAAAGTTGACTTTTACATACGACCTCGAAACGAGGCCCACTGCCTGTCGTCCATAGCGTTTTACCCCCGTTCCGAACACAATGGAATATGTATCGCAAGCTGGTTCGATCGTTTGAATCAGTTTCCGTTAAATTTACATTTAAATCTCTATATTGGATTTTAAACGTACATTTCAAATTACCGGGGCCACATACGAACTCTAAAAATTCCCGAAAAATATTTTCTAGCTTCGTATTGATGATACGGTCCTAACAAAACTAGTTTCGTCGAATTCTGAGACCGTTTGAAAAATGGCCAATTTCCAGTTGATTAAAATCAACTGAAACTGGTCAAACGCGTTTTCCTTTGCCATGCTCACACATTGAATCGAAAAATTATGAAATTTAAAACCTAGTAATAACTTTACATCCCGGATTCAACAAAAGTGGTTTCGTCAAAATCCGAGGTCGTTTGCAAAATGTCCATTTTTAAGGGTCTGAATTCCATAGCGACTATTCAGAATTTTCAACTGGACATATCTTTTAATTCCCGCTATGAAATTTCGATTTTTCGGATTCGTTGGAAAGATATTATCGATTAGATCCCATCATTTTTGGTTTCACTAAAATCCGGATTGTTTTGCACCCGGTACATTCAATTGAAGTTTGAAATCGAATTATAGAACTACCGCGCCATTTTCAATTCTATTTATAATTATATATAAATATTTATATTCTAACGACGACGCGTATAATATATACGTTCGAATTATATTCAAAATAAATTTCTCGTCGATATTATTTAAAATAATTAATTTTAAATATTCAAAATTCGCTATAATTGCCAAAATAAAAATTTTAAACTGGCCCAGATTTTCCGGGTTGTTACAATTTCCATGATTGAATGGTTGTTTATTTAATAGTTAAATAACCGACTATCAAATCTGGCCAATACGATTGTTGACACGGAAAGACCGGGATCAAATTTATATTCGAAAACCATTCCGACCAACAAATACGTAAATAGTTGAAGATATTATATGTTGATCAAGACGGAGTAACTGAAGACCATGGATCTTCATAAAATGGAAGGATTACTTATAATCTCTGGCTTAGCGACCCGAGATACACTGTGATTCTGTCGTGGTTGGAATCTACAGATTGCAAGGACTTCTCGCTACTGATACATGGGGTGATTCCTATATTGGATGCAGTAGGAGAGTGCCTTCGGTTCATCCTGTTCCTGGATGACTTGTGTGGACGGATGTCTGACAGGATATTTCTTAAGAGTCACGTACATTGATTTTTTTACTAGCGTACTCCTGTTGGTGATAGCTAACACCCAGGGTATTTTTGTAAGCATCAATAAGTGATTTGGCGGATCTGACGATGTGGCATTCAAAGTGAATGGTGGCGTGCTACCTGGGAAAGAAGAATTATAACATCAAGCCTCATCAACCGGAATGACAAAAATCGGATAGGCAGCATGGCTATGTGGGTCGCACCAATTAGGGTGTATAACCACCTATCTAGAGAAATTCCTTTTGCTTCTTTAATCTATCGATGTTGTCCCTTTAGGGAAACGGTTGCTGATCCCAACTGTTGGTGATATACATTCGATACACTCAAGCGAAATGAGTAGTTGGTCTTGTGTGGCCCGGGTTGAAAGACGTTCTTGTTGAACCTAGTGTTTTCACCTCTAGAGAAACACTGTCGGCAGGTGGTTCCATACCTTGTCATAGTCGGAATCCAATCTCCAATAAGCACCCGCTGTTTTTATTGTATACTATATATGTGGAGCGTGAGATGCAAGCGTTCTGCTAGATTGTTATTTATTTGTATTTAGACGCTATTATAATATCAGAAGGTATATATGATTTCAAAATGTTTTGGGTGATCGTAAGGTAAAAACCATCCGTATTTATGTTTGGATTTGGTCTTACGATTATCCTTTTCTTTCGAAAAGATTTTTGAACTCAAGTTGGATGATTCCCCTTAAACTTAGTGTGTTGTTCTCACTCTGGTCCACTAGACTGCCCCGGTTTTTGAAATGCTCGGGTTAGACCGGGTTGTACAGGTCCAGGTCATTGGATGCTGTAAAGTCCAGAGACGAGCTGGAGTTGTTCAGATGTATAATATTTAGTATGTATTCTGTTGTGTAACTGTATTTGAGGATAGATTATTATAACTGTCCAGATGTGTTGATTTACTTTGATGATTGTAAGTTTTTATCTAAAAGCTCTCAATAAAGATTTATTTCTATATTATATTTTGTTCCGCTGCAATGTGAGATTCTTTGTTGTGTTGATTCTTCTTCTTCTGTTCTAATATTTCTTTCTTATCTTCGTCTCACCCTTTAAATTCTTTCTATTGGCATCTAGGTTTTCAGTACAATTTGGGTTGAACTGGTGTTCTTTAGTCAACTCAAAAGGTACCGGAAATCAGGGTCATCACAGGGAAGATGATAGATATGATTATACTAACAAAATTTACATAAATATATAGTGGCATAGTGATAAGATGGGCATATGAGAACAGATCTGGTGAACATAAGATAATAGAACTGTTTATAACATAGTAGGGATGTCATAATAGGCATGATAAGATCTAAATAATAATTTAGATGTCCAACTAATAACTGATCCAATTCAACCATAAACATGATAGGAAAAAGGTGATCTAAATAGAAAATTAGATCTAAAATCAAAGGTAGGTCTGACATGATAAAGGTTAGGATCCAAGTCATTGATATGTCAGAATATCATAGGTTCACAAATTATTACAGATCTGTCATGATAAAGGTTAAGATCCAAGTCATAGTTATGTTAGAATATCATGGGTTCATAAGTTATTACATATCCGACATGATTCAAGAAGTTACAGGCATAGATCCAAATTATAGCCATATGATGTTTTACTTTTTAATTATTTAAATTTAAAAGCAACTTGAAACTAACAGCGTTTGGAACTAGAAAAACAGAAGAAGAAGAATAGCAAAGGCTGGATCACAGATCTACACTTGAATATCTAAACCTGATTGCAGAGGAAGAAAAAGATTTGACTCGGTCCAGACACTGACAACATTTAGGCCTCCATTGATTTTAGTGTGAGAAAACTAGAGAAATGAGGTTGTATACATAGCTGCCATCCCCTACAACCGACCTGCCACGTCATCCCTAGGGGGGTCGACCCATGGGTCAACATTCCCCTTGAGGGGTCGACACAGGAGTCGACACCCCCCTTAAGTGGTCGACTCCTTTGGGCGGGATTTTTTTTCTCACCCCAATTTCTGAGATTTGAATGATTTTGAACTGAAATTTGACTTTTGGACCTTATATATATGTATATATATATATATTCTTGCGCGTATACAAACATCAAACCTTCATAACTTCTTCATATGGTCTCAATTTTACGCAAATCAAATGTCTATCTTGACCAGAATTTTGAGACGAACACAATGGCATAGTTTTTTTTCCCTTAATCTAAATATTAAACTAATTATTCTTTAATTTATCCTCTTTAATGTTGTTAAAATTACGGGGTGTTACATTCTCCCCTACTCGAAGGATTTCGTCCAAGAAATCTCCAAGTTATGAAGAATGTATATCCTAACATCCACATCCATCTACTCATCCTCCAATCACTGGAATCCATTGTCCTGAAAAATTTCTAATGTTTATATGAACATATGCAAAGGTGTGTGTATATGTCCCAACGCTAATGCGAAGATCAGGAGGTCTACTGATTTAGTCGACCTCCTTAATGCAATGTATTTAGTGTCATGAATCCAACATGTATGCAACAATCCTATTATAACATGTAAGTTCTATATGGGTGCATAATCATCCTTCCAAATGTTACATCCATATGATGATACATCCATTTCCATCCATTAAAAGAAAAGAAAAATGCACACACACCCATATGCAGTATGAGAGTGATTGAGCCGATCCATTACCCAGTACGTGCTTGCGGTTTTGATTGTATATTATATATGTAGAATATGAGATGAAAGCGTTTCTGCTAGATGATTATTATATTGTGGTTGATAGACATTATTATCATATCAACAGGTTTTGATATAAAGATATTTTGGATTCTCATAAGGGAAAAAACCGTTCCGTTATATGGCGTGGTCTTATGAGATATCGATTACTTGTTCGAACTGTTTTAACTATTTTACTCACACCAGTCCCATGACTGAACCGGAGTTTATTTTTTTTTGTTTTCCCTAAACTCTTGGGTGCCCAATTTCGTATGGGCAGTCAAGTAGTCAGGAATTTACAGATACTTGAAGAACTAGAGCAGGAGGCTTCAGAATCATATAGCTATAGTTATTTCCGCTGTGTTGTAAGTGTTGTACTTTGATAATGATGTATATTCAAGTACAGATGTATATTTCAAGTTATGTTATATATATTATATGTTATTCGTTCCGCTGTGAGGTTCGTGTTACTCTGATGTTGTGTTCTTCTTCTTCTTCTATTCTAAGTTTCTATCTTATCTTTCCTCACCCTCTAATTTCTTTCTATTAATTTCCTCATTTTCAGTGCAATTTGGGGTTGGACTTGTGTTATTTAGCCAGCTCAAATTGGACCGGATTTTCGGTTCATTACAATTGGTATCAGAGCTTAAGTTAAGTGAATTACCTTGGCTCTGTGGCGTGACTCAGTAGAGATGGGGTTAGTAATACCCTAGATTGAGTTGAGCGTATATATACGAGTGAGCGTATTTGTTATTGATAGAAAAATTGTTTTATATTGTGGTGATTTATTGGTGATTTACACGTGGTTAAGCCCATTTGTAGTAGAAGTCTTCCAGGAACTGCCCAACAAATCCAACATCTACAAGTAGACGGTTAAATGTGAGAGGCCTGGTGTATGTACACATATATATATATATATATATATATATATATATGTATATGTATATATAATGGAAATTAGAGTGAAGGGCTTACTAGTCCGGTCCAATTTGTTTTAAGGACGCGGGTTTAAAACAATTAGTTTCCATGACAAAATCGTTCGTTCTATTCTCAAATCACATTTGCTTTTGGTTTTCTCAAATCAAACGCAATTATTTTCTCTTAAATCAAAGTGGCTTTCACTTAATCAAATTGGATATATGTGTTTATCTTTGTATCTCATGATTCGATTATTCCTATTTGAAGATGCGATTTTCAGTCCTTTTATTGTCAGCCATTTAATTTGTCGTGTATATCCAGTTTATTACTTTCGAATTTTTTTCTCATTTGATTGTAGAAAGATATGAATGATTTTCTTTGTACCTCATGATTCGATTATTTCTATTTGAGTATGCGATTTTTAGTCCTTTTGTTGTTAGCTGATTCCATTTGTCGTGTATATCTAGATTATTTCTATTTGATTACGCGATTTTCATTTGTCGCGTATATCATGATTTTCAGTCCTTTTGTTAATAATTACAACTATAATAAATAGTTCAATGATTAAATAATTAACGGTATGTGATTTTTTATTTTATTGTGAATTCATACAAATAGGTCAGTATGTGATTTGATATAAACGATTTTCTTTATACATCATGATTCAATTATTTCTATTTGATTATGCGATTTCCAGTCCTTTTGTTGTCAGCTGATTTCATTTGTCGTGTATACCCAAATTATTTCTATTTGATTATATGATTTTCATTTGTCGCGTATGTCATGATTTTCAGTCCTTTTGTTAATAATTACAACTATGATAAATTGTTCAATGATTAAATAATTAACAATATATGATTTTATATTTTATTGTTAATTCATACAAATAAGTCAGTATGCGATTTTATATTTTACTGTTAATTCATACAAATAGGTCAACGTAATTAACGGTATGTGATTTTATATTTTATTGTTAATTCATACAAATAGGTCAATGTATGGGATTCTGTCTTTTTAAACTGAGCAAAAGATAATTGGTTTTACCTTTTTTGAACTGTGCAAAAGATAATGGATGATTCATATGATTCTACTGCTTTTTAAAGAAAGATAAATCATTTTATCTTTTATTGATAATATTTTCAAGGGCGTTATATAAAAGGACTGAAAATGGGCTGACCATAAAAGGGCTGAAAATCGAGATAATTTTTGACAAATGAAATCGCATCTGATCCTAAATGGACTAACAATTATTGATAACATTATTAAGATGGAATGCACTCTAGTGTACTGTCAGCGGTAGATTTATTGGGACATAATTAGAACAGAACTATTTTCTAGTACATAAGGAGTCCAACGAATCACCCAGGAAGATAGGGTAGTGCTCCAAACATGCGAATATGCCAGGCGCCCTTCTACGAAGTCTGTACCAGGAGATTTTCTCTGGGTATACTATGTGAGCCACAAAGATAATTTCTAATTGCTTGGCGGTCAAGATGGAGAGCACAGAATCAACAGGAATCATTAACTAACTGCTCGAATGATCCAAATCCATGCACTGAATAGCTAGTTGAACTGGGTAGATTGTGATGATAAGAAATAAAATTATCAAGAAATTCATTATTAAAGTTATCAAAAAGACATAAAATCAAAAACTATCAATCATTGCAGAGGTTGAGATATACAAATTGAAACACCCCACCTCCGTTAGGGTCACTCTCAAAGGGAATGCCCTAATTTTGGTGGAAGTTTATAAGTATAAGTCACAGATATACAAGACAGATATAAGAACACATATTTGTAAATAGCGGAAAAACAACAACTTTTATTTCATAAAAGCAAATACGTGTTACAACAACATCACCATGATTGTCTTACATCCTTTCCAAAAACATAACACTTTCATAATCTGTCTTGATTACATTATTAAAGAAGCATAAATAAAACATAGATAAACTGCAAAAAGCCCCATAGTGGTTGTCCAAAGCCATAGTTCAAAACGAAAAGGTCCAAGCAATACATTTCTCCTCTTCAAGCTGGATGTTAAGGCTGGTCAAGCTGCAGTGTTCCCTCCCTGTGGACCTGGGGGGGGGGGGGAAACGGAAGAAAAGAAGACGAAAGAAAAGTAGAGTCAGACATAAAGCCTGAGTAAGTCTAGTACTATTCTGTCTATGAATAAAGAACTGGGTATGATAAGTATAAACAAGAAGTGGGAAAGCACTATAACTTGGTTAAGTTGTCTAGGGTCGAATATACTATCGTACCCCATGCTAATCTCTGAACCCATATAAACTAGTTCCCAACTGGCACCCCATAATCAGGGTGATATGATCCATTCTATGATGATCGACTCCTAATCGCATAGTTACATGTGTCTTACGGCCCCCCCGATGTTGTAGTTACCTATGCTGGTCCCACCATAGGGTGTATCAAGTCCCATGGTGGCGGCCCGACACAATCCTAGAGTGCACAGGTATGCTACTGGTGTCCAGTGCCTTATTTTTCTGCGCCGGAGTGTGTGCACGCCCGCACCCCGTTAGAACCTACACTGCTACACCACCACCGTCGATTTGACCTCTTACAATCAGCCCAGTAATCGTGCCCCACCCTGCCTAGTTTCAGGGTATCCTGATACACCTTCTAGGGTTACTGCTGAAAAGGGTCCCCCGTTACTAGGTTTTCTATCTCTAGCCAACATGCTAAGTTGGTTAAGTGTTTTCTAACCTAACCCCCACCAGTCCGTTTAGTTTAGCATGTTCCATTTTGATTAAGTCTTTAGTTCACTTAATCCTAACAATCCTGACTCAGCCTTAATTGTCTTATTAAAGCCTTGACCTCTCACATTAGACAGATATTGTTGTGGCTGCCTGTTGCCGGTTGGTTCTGGGCAGTCTTACGCCACAACTCAGTCTAACCTCGGGTCCTTATTGGGCTCCATGTTTAACCTCCCACATTGGATAGGTATTGTTGTGACTACTGGACAGCCGGGCGGTTCCGGGCAGGTTTACATCACAACTCAATCCAACCTCGGGTTAAACACATCGTATGTTCTACATTTACATATTTTGTCTTTCTTCTTTATTTTCTTATATGTAAATATTTGCGGCCCATTATTAAGTTAATGGTGTGAAGGTTACACCAATCATGGGCCCAACCCATACTTGAATTTGGGCCCTTCTACTTTATGTTTTCATTTATTAATAAATTTAACCCAACGTTATGTTCCCCCGTTTAACACGTCCGTTTATTATATATATGTTGGGCTTAGCCTTTTTAAGCCCAACTTAGCCATGAGAAAAAGGGGAGGCTTAAAGCGTGATTACATACACAAAAAGAGGAATGTGAACGCATGAACTTGCAATGTTACGTTGGGACTACAAAATAGAAACTGGTGTACTTGCATAGTGGTAACATATACTTTGGTCATAAAGCATAAGTGACATGAATCAAACCATGTAAACTTGTAGTTAAGTTAAGAATATCACTATTGACACATAAGCTTAACTACAACATGAACCTATATTTTTATTCAGGCATAATGTCAAACATAAGCAAGTCATGTTCATAAGATTACTACATGTTTACAAAGGTGCTTAATTTTGTTATTAATACAAAAGTATAATTCAACTAGAATTAATCCAACTTAATCATGATTCTAAATCTATCCACATAACCATGACACACATATACTTATGGCATAAATATTTCTAACATGAAATCATGATTTTTACTTTAGTCATGCAAACTTTCAAAGGGAATTTTGAATCTAACCTAGCTATGTACCACATATGTCATCATATAATTCTTGTTAACAATATAGACTTAACATGGATTTCAATTATGCAAAATATCAATCATAGCCTAGTCATATTCATAAGTTTGCAAATAGGTTTTCTTGTACAAAAGCATGGCTTAATACATAGATCATGGTGCTAAAATTTCAACATAGTTTCATATGAACTATAATAATCCAAATTTGTTCCAATTACGTACAAAATGATTTTTGTAAAAATATACATTATGATGGCATAGTAGCAAAACCCCAAACTTGCATGAATTCAATTAATCAACTACATACATGTAGCTTCAACATGGATTACATAATTTGTGAATATTCCAAACGTATACTTGCATAAAACTACCGCAAACATGTAGTTTTTTATAATGAATAACATAATTCCAAACGTATACAATATTCCAAATCGATAAGAATCATAGTAACGCACAAATATGAATTACTTTATCGCCACAAATCAATTATACAAACCAACACAATTATTTGTTCATACCAAAATAATACTCTACTTACAATTGTGTGGCGAATTCTCCAATTTAGGAAATTGGAGATGCGATTTGATTTGATTAAGTTGCTTTATGCTTTAGAATTTGCCTCCTAATCCTCTCTCCAATTGGTGGCTACTCTTAGTCGTTCCTCAGCAACATGGTGGCCTTGTTCTTATTTTTGAATGAATAGATTAGGTTGAGTCTAGGGTCATTTTTATAGGGTTTATGAACTGAATAGGACCATCGATGTTGCTTGGTTTGATCGTAGCCATTGATTCGAAAGAGAGACCAATTAGAGCCTGCCACCTAGCCCTAATGACAAAGCAGACTGCAGAAAATCGACCAACATAGAATAGGCCAGCCAGGTTGGGCTGGGTTCGACCTGGCTCTGGACCAGGTCGACAGCCCTGTCGACAGCCCTGTCGACCTGGCTAGACCAGGTCGATAGCCCAGTCGACCTGGGTGCATTAGGCGGGTGTTTTCCCGCCCTGGCCAATTGGGCCCGTTTTTGGAATTTAAACTTGTTTTTCTGAGCTGTTTTGTTCTGCTTGAATTTTAAACTTAATTCAGAAACTTCCGAAGGCCGTATCTTCTTCATACGGACTCCGTTTTTCGAAAACTCGGACTCTATTTCGCGTATTTTTCCGAGACGAACGCAATGGCATATCCCGTTTCCCTTAGTTCTTTGATTTGCAATTAATTATACTTTAATTTGTGAATTTCACAGTTATAGAATTCGCGGGGTGTTACATTCTCCCCCACTTAAAAGGATTTCGTCCCTGAAATCTTCAAGTTAGGAGGAATGTATATCCTAACATCCAATCATCCATCTACTCATCCATCAAACACGAGCATCCATTGTCCTTAAAAGACTTTTAATGCTTCATGATCATATGCGAAGTGTGTGTGTACATGTACTTATCTAATGCAAAATCAGGCGGTCTACTGATTCAGTTGACCTCCTTAATGCGAATTATGTAAGTCCCATGAATCCATTATGTATGCAAATTTTCCTATTCATGATTCTACATGAGTGCACAATCATTCAATACAAATGCAACATCCACATGACAACACATTAGAGTTCAACCATATACGAATGCAAACATATATGCATATGCAATATGAAGTGACTGAGCCGATCTAAACCCTAGATTGTGTGTGTATATGCAACCACGAGCAACCACTAGCAATCACTTGCAACCACTTGCAACCATCATCCATAACATGTTTCAATTACATGTTTCCATCCAAAGGGTTTCTACCTAAAAGATAAGGTCGAGGAAATATACCTAAAAAGATAGATAAAAGCGCAACTTAAGGAAAAGGAAAGATCAAGGATGTACCCTCGAACAGAAAAGGGTAGGCAGTGCGTATTCTAGCTTCAGTTTCCCAAGTCGCGTCTCCCTCGGCGTCGCTCCACTGAACTTTGACGAGCTTGATTTCGCGGTTGCGTAGCTTCTTCACTTCCGTTCCTAAGATGCGGGTTGGAACTTTTCTTATGGTTGCTTCGCGTTCCACTTCGGTCTCTTCGAGGATACTTGGTTCTACCACCTCAGCCGACTCATGTAGACATTTTCGGAGATGTGAAACGTGAAAAACGTTGTGGACTCCAGCCAACTTCTCGGGTAGCTCTAATCTATAGGCCATTTTCCCAATTTTCTCGATGATAGGGAATGGCCCTACGAACCTTGGTGCCAGTTTTCCTGTGGTTCCAAAATGAACAACGTTTCTTAGTGGTGATACCTTGAGAAAAACTCTGTCTCCAGCCTCAAATTCAAGGTCGGTCCTTCTCTTGTCGGCATAGGACTTTTGTCTGTCTTGGGCCGTCTTCATCCTTCTTCGTATTAAGTCTACTTTCTCTGAAGTCTCTCGGATCATATCTGGTCCAAGTATGAGCTTATCAGTAGACTCCCACCAACAAGTGGGCGATCGGCACGGTCTTCCATATAAAGCTTCGAAGGGCGCCATTCCGATGGTTGCTTGATAACTGTTGTTGTAGGAAAATTCCACCAAAGAAAGGTGGTCTTCCCATGTCCCTCCGAAGTCAAGGACGCATAGCCTTAAAAGGTCTTCCAAAACTCTGTTCACTCTCTCTGTTTGGCCGTCGGTTTGGGGATGATAGGCTGTGCTCAAGCATAACTGCGTTCCTACTGCTTCTTGCAGACTCCGCCAAAACTCACTGGTGAAGATGGGGTCTCGGTCACTAACAATGCTAGATGGTATTCCATGGAGTCGAACGATTTCCTTGAGGTAAAGTGATGCTAGGGATGAGGCAGTTCTTTTACTTTTGACAGGTAAAAAGTGGGCGCTTTTAGTAAGCCTATCCACTATTACCCAAATGCTAGTGTTGCCTCTCCTAGACCTAGGCAGCCCATCGATGAAGTCCATTGAGATGCTATACCACTTCCACTGCGGGACCTCCAGAGGATGTAGCAGTCCGCCAGGCTTTTTCTGTTCTGCCTTAACCTGTTGGCACACCATGCACTTAGAAACGAATTCTACCACGTCCTTTTTCATGCCGTTCCAGAAGAAAGTCCTTTTTATATCTTTGTACATTTTATCTCCGCCTGGGTGTATCGTCATCTTGGAGTGATGTGCTTCCTCGAGAACCTTCTTTATTAAATCTTTTGTCTGTGGGACGCATAGTCTTCCGTCTCACCTTAGCAAACCCTTATCGTCGATGGAGTATCTGTTGAGGTGACTTGAAGTCTCACCCCTAATTAGCCTATCAATTGTTTCCACAAGCTGAGGGTCTTCGCGTTGTGCTGTCCCTACTGAATCCACTAAAGTTGGGCGCACTTCGAGAGATGCTAGCAAGCCTGGTACGAAATCGGAGGAAGGCCTAAAGTCGAAGCTGGCTATAAACTCTAGGCTTTGTCTTTCAACAAACAACGGGCTTAGGGTCAATTTCTTTCGGCTCAACGCGTCTTCCACTACGTTGCCTTTGCCCGGAGTGTAGGAGATTTCGAAATCGTACGAGGCAAGAAACTCCATCCATCTCTGTTGCCTCAAGTTAAGATCCTTCTGCGAGAAAAGATATTTCAACGATTTATGGTCAGTCTAAAGTTCGAACTTCCCACCTAGGAGATAGTGTCGCCAAGACTTGAGTGCAAAGACGATGGCGGCTAACTCAAGATCGTGGGTTGGGTAGTTCTTTTCGTGCACTTTCAACTGCCTCCCGCCATAAGCTACTACCCTTCCTTCTTGCATTAAGACGGCGCCTAGCCCTGTCCCACATGCATCCGTATAAACAGTGAACATCTTGCTCCCATCTGGCAGCGTCAAAACTGGGACTGTTGTGAGAGCCTTTTTCAGTCGTTGGAAAGCAAACTCGCAATCCAAGTCCCAATTGAACACTAGATTCTTCTTGGTCAATTTCGTGAGCGGAGATGAGATTTTCGCAAAATCCCTTATGAATTTTCGATAGAAACCTGCTAGTCCTAGAAAGCTTCGGACGTCAGTTGCATTCCTTGGTGTCTTCCAATCCTGTACCGCCACTACCTTAGCAGGGTCCACTGCTAACCCTTGTTTGGATACTATGTGCCCAAGGAACCTCACCTCTTCTCTCCAAAGGTGGCATTTGGAGAATTTGGCTTTTAGTTGATGGACTCGCAAAGTTTCCATGATTGCCCTTAAGTGTTGAGCATGTTCCTCTTCACTCTTTGAGAAGATAAGGATATCATCTACGAAGACCACTACGAATTTGTTGAGGAAATCTCTAAATACCCTACTCATCAGGTCCACGAAGTAAGCAGGTGCATTTGTCAAGCCGAAAGGCATGACAAGCCATTCAAAGAAGCCGTCTGGGGTTCTGAACGCCGTTTTATCGATGTTATCTTCAGCCACCCTTAGCTGATGAAAACCGGTTGCTAAATTGAGCTGGGAGAAAACAGATGCTCCTACAAGCTGGTCAAACAAATCGTCAATTCTACGGAGAGGGTGCCTATTCTTTTTCGTTAGCTTGTTGAGCTCCCTATAGTCAACACATAGACGGAGTGAACCATCCGCCTTTGTAGCGAACACCACTGGAGCGCCCCATTCTGAAATGCTCCTCCTAATGAACCCCTTTTCTAGAAGCTCTTTAATCTGTTTACTGAGCTCTTTCCTTTCTCGTGGAGCCATGTGTCTAACGGGCAACGCAACGGGCTTTGCATTATCTACAAGATATATGCGGAAGTCTATTTCCCGCTTCGGAGGCAGGCCCTTCACCTCTTCGAAGACATCCGGATATTCCCGGACCACTCTAACTGATTGCAAATTTTCAACAGAGGCATCTAGCGATTCAAGATAACTAAGCATAACCACATACGAGGGATTACAAGAAATTTCCAAAGTATTACCGAGCCGGGTTAGGAGCCTAACAACCCTTTTCTCACAATCAAGGATGGCCCCATTACTGGATAGCCAATCCATACCCAAAATCAAACCATAACCCGAAAAGCCCAAAACAAAGGCACTACATTGAAATTCTACACTTAGAATAGAAATTTTCAATCCCAAACAGATCATAGACAAATGAGCTGGGCCCCCAATTGGGTTTGAAACAATTAAGGGGTCCTCTACCATACTAGTTTTTAGGTGTAGAGATTCTACTAAAGCAGACGAGATAAAGGAGTGTGATGCGCCAGAATCAAATAAAGTGCGAACGGGGTGATCATAAAGATAAACTACACTTTCTACAGAAGTATTTATACCTCGCTGTTGCAGAGGTGGTGCTTCCAGCACATGAACCTGTGCCCCTGGGGTGGATCCAGCCCTCTGCCCCTGTCCTCGTTTCTTTGGGCAGTCCTTAGCCCTGTGGCCTGTCTCACCGCAAGAAAAGCACCCACCATTCTCCTTGGCCTTCTTTTTCCGGCAGTCCTTTACTAAGTGCCCCACTTTGCCACAGAAATTGCACTTCCTCTTCTCTTTGTTGCCTTTCCCGCTTTTCTTAAAGTCTGTCTTCTTAGGCTGCAAACCCTCTTTCTTCCCTTGAGAGTTTTCTGCCTTTGTCTCCTTCTTGCCCTTATCCTCTTCATTCAGCAATGCCATTTGCACCAATCTTTCATACGTGGCTCCCATGGGTATATGGGTCATGGCCAAACTGTGTAATGGCTCATTCAACCCTTTGACGAAACGGAGAGCCTTCTTGTGCGGGGTGTTGACTAGGTCAAGCCCAAACCTAGCCAGCTCATCGAACTGATTCACATACTCTCTGACTGTCTTGTCCCCTTGCTTAAGAAATAAGAAATTTTCCAACTGCAAACTTCTTTCCGCATCTTAGAGAAATTTAGTCTCAAACCTTGCCCTAAAGTCCTCCCATGTCTCCACTGGTCTTTCAGCATTAGTGACTTCCCACCAGTAGGAAGCCTCGCCCTTCAATAGCCACACTGCCAATTGTACTTTTTGTCTATCCTCTACCTCAAAGATGATGAATAGGTCCTCAGTTTCTTTCAGCCAATTCCTAGCTGCCACGAAGGACTCAGTTCCATGGAAATCCTTTCCTCCCATAGCTTTAAAATCTTTACATATCTTAGCAAAAGTGTTTCCCCGTGGAGGAGGTGGAGGAAAAGGTGCCGCTGCAGCTGGATGATTTCCTGCAGCTGGGGGAGGAGGAACGGTAGGACCTGGCTGAGTGGCCCTTGCTTCTAAGAACAGTCTAAACCAACCAGGTATTGGCACCCCTTCTGGCAAGTTAAGTTCTTGGGACATGCTGAAACAAAAAGGATAGATTCAAAATGAAGGATAAGAGATAGTACCTATTGCTTTGGGGAGTGGACTTTGCCTTTTAAAATAAAATATTATTTTTCTTTTAAAAATGCTTCTTTAAATTTCCTTTTTGAAAATAAATTTTTAGAACTTTTTTTTTTTAATCTTATCTGGTAAACCTATGCTCTGATACCAAGTGAAACACCCCACCTCCGTTAGGGTCACTCTCAAAGGGAATGCCCTAATTTTGGTGGAGGTTTATAAGTATAAGTCACAGATATACAAGACAGATATAAGAACACATATTTGTAAACAGCGGAAAAACAACAACTTTTATTTCATAAAAGCAAATACGTGTTACAACAACATCACCATGACTGTCTTACATCCTTTCCAAAAACATAACACTTTCATAATCTGTCTTGATTACATTATTAAAGAAGCATAAATAAAACATAGATAAACTGCAAAAAGCCCCATAGTGGTTGTCCAAAGCCATAGTTCAAAACGAAAAGGTCCAAGCAATACATTTCTCCTCTTCAAGCTGGATGTTAAGGCTGGTCAAGCTGCAGTGTTCCCTCCCTGTGGACCTGGGGGGGGAGGGGGGGGAACGGAAGAAAAGAAGACGAAAGAAAAGTAGAGTCAGACATAAAGCCTGAGTAAGTCTAGTACTATTCTGTCTATGAATAAAGAACTGGGTATGATAAGTATAAACAAGAAGTGGGAAAGCACTATAACTTGGTTAAGTTGTCTAGGGTCGAATATACTATCGTACCCCATGCTAATCTCTGAACCCATATAAACTAGTTCCCAACTGGCACCCCATAATCAGGGTGATGTGATCCATTCTATGATGATCGGCTCCTACTCGCATAGTTACATGTGTCTTACGGCCCCCCCGATGTTGTAGTTACCTATGCTGGTCCCACCATGGGGTGTATCAAGTCCCATGGTGGCGTCCCGACACAATCCTAGAGTGCACAGGTATGCTACTGGTGTCCAGTGCCTTATTTTTCTGCGCCGGAGTGTGTGCACGCCCGCACCCCGTTAGAACCTACACTGCTACACCACCGCCGTCGATTTGACCTCTTACAATCAGCCCAGTAATCGTGCCCTACCCTGCCTAGTTTCAGGGTATCCTGATACACCTTCTAGGGTTACTGCTGAAAAGGGTCCCCCGTTACTAGGTTTTCTATCTCTAGCCAACATGCTAAGTTGGTTAAGTGTTTTCTAACCTAACCCCCACCAGTCCGTTTAGTTTAGCATGTTCCATTTTGATTAAGTCTTTAGTTCACTTAATCCTAACAATCCTGACTCAGCCTTAATTGTCTTATTAAAGCCTTGACCTCTCACATTAGACAGGTATTGTTGTGGCTGCCTGTTGCCGGTTGCTTCCGGGCAGTCTTACGCCACAACTCAGTCTAACCTCGGGTCCTTATTGGGCTCCATGTTTAACCTCCCACATTGGATAGGTATTGTTGTGACTACTGGACAGCCGGGCGGTTCCGGGCAGGTTTACATCACAACTCAATCCAACCTCGGGTTAAACACATCGTATGTTCTACATTTACATATTTTGTCTTTCTTCTTTATTTTCTTATATGTAAATATTTGCGCCCAATTATTAAGTTAATGGTGTGAAGGTTACACCAATCATGGGCCCAACCCATACTTGAATTTGGGCCCTTCTACTTTATGTTTTCATTTATTAATAAATTTAACCCAACGTTATGTTCCCCCGTTTAACACGTCCGTTTATTATATATATGTTGGGCTTAGCCTTTTTAAGCCCAACTTAGCCATGAGAAAAAGGGGAGGCTTAAAGCGTGATTACATACACAAAAAGTGGAATGTGAACGCATGAACTTGCAATGTGACGTTGGGACTACAAAATAGAAACTGGTGTACTTGCATAGTGGTAACATATACTTTGGTCATAAAGCATAAGTGACATGAATCAAACCATGTAAACTTGTAGTTAAGTTAAGAATATCACTATTGACACATAAGCTTAACTACAACATGAACCTATATTTTTATTCAGGCATAATGTCAAACATAAGCAAGTCATGTTCATAAGATTACTACATGTTTACAAAGGTGCTTACTTTTGTTATTAATACAAAAGTATAATTCAACTAGAATTAATCCAACTTAATCATGATTCTAGATCTATCCACATAACCATGGCATACATATACTTATGGCATAAATATTTCTAACATGAAATCATGATTTTTACTTTAGTCATGCAAACTTTCAAAGGGGATTTTGAATCTAACCTAGCTATGTACCACATATGTCATCATATAATTCTTGTTAACAATATAGACTTAACATGGATTTCAATTATGCAAAATATCAATCATAGCCTAGTCATATTCATAAGTTTGCAAATAGGTTTTCTAGTACAAAAGCATGGCTTAATACATAGATCATGGTGCTAAAATTTCAACATAGTTTCATATGAACTATAATAATCCAAATTTGTTCCAATTACGTAAAAAATGATTTTTGTAAAAATATACATTATGATGGCATAGTAGCAAAACCCCAAACTTGCATGAATTTCAATTAATCAACTACATACATGTAGCTTCAACATGGATTACATAATTTGCGAATATTCCAAACGTATACTTGCATAAAACTACCGCAAACATGTAGTTTTTTATAATGAATAACATAATTCCAAACGTATACAATATTCCAAATCGATAAGAATCAAAGTAACGCACAAATATGAATTACTTTATTGCCACAAATCAAGTATACAAACCAACACAATTATTTGTTCATACCAAAATAATACTCTACTTACAATTGTGTGGCGAATTCTCCAATTTAGGAATTTGGAGATGCGATTTGATTTGATTAAGTTGCTTTATGCTTTAGAATTTGCCTCCTAATCCTCTCTCCAATTGGTGGCTACTCTTAGTCGTTCCTCAGCAACATGGTGGCCTTGTTCTTATTTTTGAATGAATAGATTAGGTTGAGTCTAGGGTCATTTTTATAGGGTTTATGAACTGATTAGGACCATCGATGTTGCTTGGTTTGATCGTAGCCATTGATTCGAAAGAGAGACCAATTAGAGCCTGCCACCTAGCCCTAATGACAAAGCAGACTGCAGAAAATCGACCAACATAGAATAGGCCAGCCAGGTTGGGCTGGGTTCGACCTGGCTCTGGACCAGGTCGACAGCCCTGTCGACAGCCCTGTCGACCTGGCTAGACCAGGTCGACAGCTCAGTCGACCTGGGTGCATTAGGCGGGTGTTTTCCCGCCCTGGCCAATTGGGCCCGTTTTTGGAATTTAAACTTGTTTTTCTGAGCTGTTTTATTCTGCTTGAATTTTAAACTTAATTCAGAAACTTCCGAAGGCCGTATCTTCTTCATACGGACTCCGTTTTTCGAAAACTCGGACTCTATTTCGCGTATTTTTCCGAGACGAACGCAATGGCGTATCCCGTTTCCCTTAGTTCTTTGATTTGCAATTAATTATAATTTAATTTGTGAATTTCACAGTTATAGAATTCGCGGGGTGTTACACAAATCTAAAAGATATAAAATTAAAAACTGTCAAAAACCGTATTGCATATACAAAAAGATATAAAAAAGATACACAATCCATAACTGTCAATATTTTATCAATACAAAAGGATATATATTCATAACTGTCAATCATTACAGAGGCTGAAAAATAATTATAGCCTTTTAATAACTTATGTTTAACATACAAAAAGATATACAAATTAGCTTTTTTACTGAAAACATAAATTAACTTACGTTTTAACAGTATTAATTTTTGTATTAGGAAATAAATAGACAAAAGGATAAATATATTTATATTTTTAAATAATTATTTTTTCTTTTGTACAGTAATCTAGTGTTAATTTTTCTTTCGTATTATGTTTTAACAGTATTAATTTTTTGAATAATTGCTTACTGGTTCCAGTTAATTTCTTGTTAATTTTTCCACCATGATCCTTGGTTCAATTTTCTTACGTCAACAAAATTCATATCTGTCAATATTTGATCATACAAAAAGACAAATACTTTTAGCTTTTTTTGAACTATCAACATTTGATATACAAAAAGATGTATACAAAATGATGTATACAAGAAGATATATAAAAAGATATACAAAACGATATAAAATAAAAAACCGTCAATCATTACAGAGGCTGAGATATACAAATAAAAAAGATATAAAATCAAGAACTGTCAAAAACGGTATTGCATAAACAAAAAGATATGTACTTTTAGCTTTTTAATAATAGTCAATATTTGATATACAAAAAGATATATACAAAATGATACACAATTCATATACAAAAAGATATACAAAAAGAGATATAAAATGATATACGAAAAGATATAAATTCAAAATTACAGTATGGATGGACGCAAAATGCCAAGTAAATCATTGCAAATCGTGAATGCCTTTTTTGCTAGCAGTTTTTGGTCGAAACTAGACATATTTCTAGCATTGTAGAACTAAGATGCATATAGCGAATTTTGATGGAACTAAACAGAAGTGTTGAGGCGGAATTGAGCTTAAATCACATATCATTTATCAGACATATAAATGAGCAGAAGTGGTAGAATATTGTATTTTATTTAAAAATACATATATATATGTTAATCGGTATACACAACTTTTTTTAGTGTTGTATTTTTTGGTGTAGTGAATGTTTTTGTTTAAAATGCAACATTTCTTTAAAAGGATAAACTTATTTATCTTTTTAAATACTTTCAAGCTTCAAAAATATTTCTTCCTTAATAATTGCATTTAAAAATTATTGTGTTTAAACATTTCTTCCTTAATAATTTAACAATACTTTTATATAAAAAACTACCTTGTACGTATGATTTAAAAAGATAATTCTATTTATCTTTTCTTCTTTGTCATTATAAATTGATTAAATTGATATATCTATTTATAATTATACCTTAATGTGATAAGAAAGTAAAACTTTAGATCAAAAAGCACTTGCATAATTTACTTGTTACAAGCATAAAATATTGTAATTTTTTGCATGTAAGATTGTAATTCTTCTAGATGAAAAAACACTATTTGTTTAAAAAGATAAATTTATTTATCTTTATGTACTTCTTTTTTATTACTAAAAAAACATACAAATTAACAGAACTGAAGATTGCATGATTTACTGCATGTAAATTATGTACTGCATGTAAGATTGCATAATTTGCTTGGTACATATGTAAATTAACTGAAGTGAAGATTACACATCCAAATTATACCACAACATAGATTCAACATGCTCTCGCATCCCTATAGATCAACGAAATAATATAATCATTTATTCCGAAGTCTATAGGTAAAAGTCTGGAGCGAAAACAAAAGTTTTTTCAACTTTTTTTGGTAGCAGCATCATTTAAGTTACCATCAACGTTAAATTTTCGAGGAGGCTCGAAAGCTTTCACAAAGATAAATAATTTTTGATTTTGTTTCGAAAGTACATTAGTAGCAGACTTGATTTTAATTTTGGTGAGAAAGATGAATTAGCAGCAGATTTGGCTTTGTTTCGAAAGTTTATTAGCAAAAGATTTGATTTTGAAAGTATAAAGATGAAGAAGAAAGTGGATTTGAAATCGATTTGGGGTTTTTTGAGCGTCGAGAATGCATACGAAATAAAAAATAGAAGGAAGAAGCAAATGAATAAAATTTTGTCCTAGAAAATAATTATTTTAAGGTCGTGTCCTAGAAACTAACTAGCACATGAAAGGAGGCACTTACGGTAAAATTCCCCTATATATATACATATACATATATATATATATATATATATGTGTGTGTGTGTGTGTGTGTGTGTATGAGTAGGCATGCCTGCCTTGAGAAGGTCTTAAGTGGCTGACCTACCTAATTTGGGACTTAAGTGGTTAGGACTAGGCATGTTCCTATGGTTCACTCTTTGATTTAGGTCAAAGTCATGGGAACCTCCCTTATTAGTTTCTAAGTGGCCTTTGCATCCTCCTTCTACAAAATGGACTGTATATAATGGTAACGTTGAGTGGGGTAGTTCATCGGAAATTGTCTACTTCCTCTAGGAGGTCTGTGAGGGCTAACCTAGGGATAGGATAAATACCCTACGCTGCATGCAACTATAACCTCCTGTCTACGGGAATTCTTAAGTGGCATAGGAGTTCATCTGTAATATCAGTTAAGTAGTAACATAGGAGTTTGTCGGAGGGGTCTTAAATGGAAAACTGGGCCTACTGCAAACCGGTATTAAGTGTCGAGATACTATTTTTCATATTACAATTGAGAGTATATATATAGTGTTGTCATGATAGGGCGGGGTCTTAAGTGGCTAGAGTCCGCCATAGGGTCTTAAGTGATTGTAGGAATCCACCCTAAATTTAATATAGTAGTATGGCCTTAAATGGCTGAGAATGTCCACCTCGTTTGGTATTAAGTGATCGGGGATCTGCCCTAAAGTGTTAACGTAGGTCTAAGTGATTGTATGAATGTCCATCTCATTAATTAGATTTTTTTGTCTTGTGTTTATGCTTTTTCACGTAGACATATCATGAATAATCTATCATGCTAAATATAAGAATAGTCCTTCAAACATATGTGGTTTTCGTTCACCAGGACATTATCTTCTGACCTCCCTCCTCTTAAAATACATAGAGGATAGTAGGTTGAACTTCATGCTGAGAGATGAAGTGGTGGAAGCCTGATGATGGAGGAACTTGTCTATTTATGGTCTATTTATTGTTTACAGTATTATTGTTATGTTTTTGGATATTAGTTGATGCACCTGATGTAGCTATCTGAAACATGGTTGTAAGCTACATTATTGGTTTTTTAATTTAAATGGTACATCTATTTTATCATTATTATATTTTATCCCTTCCGCCGTATGAGATTCCATCCGTTATATTGCTTTTTTATTCTATAAGAATGTAATTCCTTATAGGAACCAACGACCTATTTAGAGTGGCTCTAAGTTTCGATGGGCTTTTTAGGGTCGAAATTTAGGCCCACACCGTCCAGGTTGTTACAACGATGATAATAAAACAGATATGTACTATTGTGCTTAAAATTATATAATTTACCAGTCACCAGAATATTAGTTCGGATCCTCTCCTCAAAATGGCCCGCAGGTTAGATCAAAGGTAAAGATTATTCAGTTTAGAGACACTTGATATAGAAAGTGTCATTCCCTTGATGATTATTTATTTATTATTATATTTTGAATTACATATACTATGACTCATTTACTTGTGCTCTGATATATGAATCTACGTCGACATATAGGATCCAAACACACAATTTATGCTTTGATGGACTTGGATTTTAGTTATCTGCGAAAAATTCAAGCCAATTGGGGTGTAGGTTGTTACAATCATGTCGTCAAAATCATTATCTTTAATGCTAAATCCCACAAAATTATCAAGCCTTTTTGGTCTCTTCGTAACACCCCGTTAAATCTAACCTAAATATACATAGATAATTAAATTAAGAAAAATATATTAATTATCAAAATATCAATAGGCTAAAAATACGAATGTATAATAATTGACAATTAGGCTACTAAAATATTACCTTTGTATTCGTGGCGAGATTCTAGTCCATTTTCTTATTTCAATAAAAACGGAGTTTGTATGAAAAAGTTACTAATAAAAAAAGTTGTACAAAAATAATATACACACAACATTTGAAATTCAATTTGTGAATTTAAAAATGGAATAAAAATAAATACCTATGGAATAATGGAATATTTCTTTTGCATTTCAAAATTGTGTATATTTATAAGTACATAAGAGGGGATAAGAATCGTAAGAGAACCGAAATAATCAATCAACATTATTGACGTATTAATATAAAAAGCAACGACCAGGAGAAATAAATTCTCCATGCCCTTTCCTTAAGAGTGGTCGACCTATGAGTCAATCGCCCTACTAGGGAGGGTGTCGATCACCCTTAAGGCAAATGGGTAGGTGAAGGCTAGTTTTAGATCAGGTTTTTATATACTTTCGTTGAAACAAACAAGAATTTTATAAAACGAAGCTGATAGTCCACATGCACTTCAACAAATATAAATAAGGCACTTACATCCTCCCCAAACCCCACATTCTTGTAACATCCTGGATTTTTAGCCATTTAATATTGAATATTTAAATTTATTTTAAATATTGATTTGGTATGATAAATGAATTGTTATATTGAATTTATCGATTTAATAATCGATATACGATTTAATATCAGATATATCGAAATATCATATAAGAAATGATAATAATTGAATTCGCAGTTAAAACTGAATCAAAATGATTCAGTTAATCAATATAAATTCTATTCGAATATAAACGATAATAACAATATTTTTTATAGGGTATTTATTTGTTTTGAATTTAAAATTTATTTATATCGATTTAATATGGTTAATATATATATATGATCGAAATAAATTTCGGAATCTGTTCCGTTGAGTGTAGAATAACGAACAACGTTGGGAACATCGGTTGTTGCGTCTCAATTGGAGTTCAGAACCTCGAAATATATTATTATAAAATTTAAAATTACATATGTTAGTTTATTTATGTTGGTTTAGTTAAATTTAAATTAGTAACTGTAAAAAATATATATATATATATATATGTATACATAGAAAATTTATTTATTCGTTTAAATAGTTAATTTAAATAAATAAATGTTTAATCAGTAAGTATAAATCCAATTATCGTAGATGTGAATTCATTCGAGAAGATTTGTAGGATTCGTAGCCGATGATTTGGAAATAAACAGGATATTTGACAACTGCAATTTCAGTGAGTAAATCTCACTCGAAAATTTATTTTATCATTAAAAATAGTTTGTTGGCTGCTTGGATGCATTTATAAATTGTTTATCAGTTGTGGTTATCATATATATTAGTTATATTAGGCTTAGTGGTTGTGGCTATTATACACACACAAACACACACACACACACACACACACACACACACACATATATATATAGGATATTTCCCATAGTGCCATTAACGGATGCCCGCAGTATCATTAGTGGATGTCCCTATAGCCCCACGATATATCGAGTGGGTGAGCTTCTACATCGCGATATCCTACCTTGAAGCAGGATTGGTATTATTTATGTTGACTAACATTTGTTGATATAGGAAAAACAGGTTGGATGGATCCAATTGGATTCCTCAAAATTATTTATTGTTTTTTACCTATTTATATGTGTTTGATGTGTTGAACTGGATTGATGATTTATCTATTTGGATGATTAAATATCACTGGCCCTAGATAGTAATATTTAAAAATATCAAAAATGAATTTTTAAATTAAAAAAAGAAAATATACTTTTCAAAGTAGAAATGGAATTCGAATGGATTGAGAAATATTAACTTGTTTTTAATAATAAAAACAAGTAGATGAATTTATAAACAATGTTTGTAAGTGAAAAGAAAAACTATTATTTGACTTTAAAATCAAGTAATATTTTAGAAATAAAAATTATATCCCAAAGTTGATTTCAAATAGAATTTGAAATAGAGACTTGTATAATATTTAAAACAAGAAGGGAAATTTATATACGACACTATAAATGAATGTGTCAAATTATCATGTGATCATTTATAAATTTAAAAAGGGGATTGGGAATCATTTTCAGAGGAAATGGTGTGATTTATTCCGATGTTCAGAATGTAAATTGAATTAGAATAAATACGTATCGATTATAAATAGAATTCAACAATGTCGAATTTATAAAAATATTTTATTCTAGAAAGGATATTGGAATTATATTAAAGAAAAACTATAATTGAAAGTTAATATAAAATAAATTTTGTGCTTATACATATATAAATTTATAAAATAAAACATAGGAGTTGAGTTGTAAATGGGATTTTAAGTGAAATCTTGTTTAGTATAAAATAAGGAAGTTGATTATAAACAATGTTTATAAATGTAATCAAGTAATTTAATCGTTACCTCCCCGGCAACGGCGCCAAAAACTTGATCGTCGCGTTCTAATGAATCAGAAAAGTGCGAATTTTTAAATTAAATACTGCAAGCGTACATGTGTGTAGCATACAGGTCGAACACAGGGAGGTAGATTAAAATCAAATTATTTATTTAATCTCTTGGGCGAGTTAGACGATTTTCGAGGTTGGTTTTGAAAACAATAAAAATTGAAACTGCGATCTGATTCAGAACAAATCTAATTGAACCGATGATCAAATCACAATTATCAATTGGAAATTAAAAAGCAAAACAGAAATAAAATGCAGAAAGTAAAATTGCAGGAAAAGAAGAACAACAAAAAGTAAATTAGGATTGTCGTTGAAACTAATCAAACGACTAATCACTAACAAAAAATGTAAAATACAATTGGTGCTCTTCCAAAACTAATTGTGAAGACAACATCGCTTGCTAAGAAAAAGAAAAATGTAGAAATAATAAAAAGAAGAAGAACTTTTATTAATGGAGAAGAGAATATAGAATAGGATGGTGGCTACAATGATATTACAAGGGTATATATAGAAGATAACCAAACCCTAACCCTAATACAATGATAAATGGGCCTAGCCATTACATCACTAATTAGTTTACAATGATAATTTCAAATGGGCCTTAGTTAAATCTATTAAATTTTTGGCCTTTCTTCTTTTCCTCTTGGTTCTTTGACAAGCTTCCCATGATTTGAGAAATTCTTGGTCTTTCTACCAATTATTTTGTTGTCCAACAGCAACTAGATGTGAGATCTTCATCTTCAATTCTTCAAAATGTAAATATATACCAATTTGATCTCTATTTCTCTACTTTTCTGGTTGCATGTGGGCTGGGTTGGAATATCTATAAAAGTGACAAAACAATACCCAAGTAATATTTATTTATATACAAAAGATAAGATATAAGAGCATAAAATAAACACATTTCTATGTCAATCAAGTATAAAATAAGGAAGTTGATTATAAACAATGTTTATAAATGTAATGAAGTAATTTTCATTGGATAGATTGGAAATAAATTTTTACAAATATAAGAAATGGCAATTAACAATCATATTTTTAAATAATATAGAAGAGGGGATTTTCATAATAAGTAATGTCAGTTTTGTATTACAAACTCTTATATGTCTCAAGATAAGAACATTGTCGATCAAGGTCTGAGAGGTAAATAAAATACCCTAACTTGAACAACTTCACTATTATCAAGAGATGGTATTAGTTTGTAATAGTAAGGGATGTTGAATTAATTAATTATTTGCATAAAAGAAATTTATTACTGGAATTCGATGATATCGATATTTTATAAATAATCTACTTCCATGGGAATTGGACATGAATATAGAAATTTAAGTTTTGAATAAATTCATAACTGAGGTATGAATATGGAATGAAATAATCGACGAATTTGAACAACCTAAATTTTTAAGTTAGATTTGGATAACGGGCTCAATTTATTTTAAAAATAGGGAAGTTGAAATTTATTTTATAAACGACGTTAACATTAATATTTAAATTATAATTAAAACGAACTCGCCGCGAGACGGTTGTTCGTAATTTGACGTTTTGAATTTCAGTTGAGTATACAGAACTCAATATAAGTCGGAATTCGATGAAACAAGAAAGGATCGAGCCTATTGAATGATAATTTTCTAATGGAAGAGAAAAGTCTAAATTTCGTCTTATGAATTTTGTGTTATGTCAAAATCAATTTTTTAGAAAAACAGCGCCATAATCATTTTAAACCATAATGGTTAATTAAACAGAATAAAAGGATTTTGAGTGAATGAAAATTTGAGTTTCCGTTAGAAAAATCCAGATTTGAGTTATAAAATATATATGAACTCAAGTCGAGTAAATGGATTGATTTTTGGAACAAAAATCAGATTTTTCAATTATTTAGTGAAGTTAACTAATTTCAAAGAAATTAGTTCATAAAGTATTGGACCGAACTTAACATGTTTAAGCGAATTATATTGAAAATTGAAATTGGGAATTCAAATATGGAACTAGGATTAGAATTTGGAATCGAACATGAACTTTAAGTTTGACTTGTTTTAAACAAATAATAATGTGTTTGAACATGATTGATTCAAATTAAAGGGTGAAACAATTAAATAAGCTAATTTGAAAATAAATTAGCAAATTGAGTTAAAATGATTGGATCGATTTGAGACAGATTGGAAATGGGGAATACACATAGATTAACAGGTATGGAATGAAGAGAATGAAGATTATAATTTGAGTGCCCGACAAAAAGGTACATGTTTAAATTTCCATATGAGATTGGCCTATTGGGAAAGCCACTTGGCTTTTTGATTTTCTTTTTGGATGGAAAGGGCCTAGAGAGGCGTTTTGTAGGTTTACCGATTGAGCAGTACAAAGGAGGTGCTAGTGAAATTTTTAGGAAATTTAAGGAGTTAGCATATTTTTAAGAAGTTTTGATAACCAGAAATCAATATATCAATATATAAAATTCGATAAGGAAACTTAAAATAGAATATTAATTAGAAAGGGCCAGTGATTATTTAATGGATGTTTGTTTTCCTCCTTTGATAGTTAAATCACCGACTATCAAAGATTTTTGACCATCGTTGTCAATACGGGAGACCGGTTGGATTTATTATCCAAAAACCACTCCGTATAGGCATAAGTGTTTTGAATTAGATTATGCGGAAGATAAATTGAAGACGGAGTAAACGCAAGAGATATTCTGTTTGTCCAACCCTAGGACAACTTGTATGGGCGAATGTCTGATAGAGTACTCATAACATATCATATAAGACGATTTTTTCAAGGTATTACGTTTGGTGGTGGAGGAATTTGTTTCTATTAGCTTTTATACCAATAAATTTTTTTGGGAAGGTCAACTAGTGTTTTGATGGGTTTGACGATGTGGCATTCAAAGTGAATGGTGATCAGATGTTCTAAAAAGATAAACGTAGCCTCAAGCCTCACAACCGGGAAATGACAAAAGTCGGGCGGGAAACATGGCAAGTTGGGTCATACCCAAGTAGGGTGTATTATCATTGATCTAGAGAAAATACATTTATTCTTCTTTTGCTTCTATATCTTACATATTATGGTTGGATTGCTAATAACTGTGGGTGATAATACATTTGGTCCACTCAAGCCGAATGAATGACCGACCATGTGTGGCCAGGTTGCAAGACGTTCTTGCTGAACCCCAGTGTATCCCCTCTAGAGTACATTGATCGGGAGGTGGTCCTATACCTTGTCATAGTTGGAATCCAAACTCCAATAAGCGCCCTGTTGTTTTTGATTTTATATTATGAATGTGGAGCGTGAGATGCAAGTATTCTGCTATTTGGTTATTTATTTGATTAGACATTATTATTATAGTATCACCGGATTTTGATATCAAAAATGTTTTGGGTTATAATATGGTAAAAACCGTCCATTTTCATGTGTAGGTTGGTCTTAATATCATCCTTTTATTCAAAAGGATTTTAAAAGTTAAAACAATATTGTTGGAGTTTACTCACACCAGTCCCATACTGACCCAGAATTTATTTTGTTTGTTTTATCCTAAACTCTTGGGTGCCCAATTTTGTACAGGAAGTCAAGTGTTTTATACTTGTACAGGCAGTCAAGTGCTTTATACTTTTATAGATACACTTGGAGGAACTTGAAGCAGGAGGCTTCACCGTTAGATATTTTAGAGTTATTTTCCGCTTATTAAATGTTACATTGTACTCTGCTGATGGTATGCATATATGATACAAAATTATGTATTCAAAGGTTATGTTATATAATATATTTTACTCGTTCCGCTTTGAAATTCTGTTTTTATATTTCTGTTCTTCTTCTATCTTTTCTTCTTTAACCCATAATGACTCGTAATTTTATACAGGCAGTCAAGTGTTTTATACTTTTACAGATACACTTGGAGGAACTTGAAGCAGGAGGCTTTACCGCTAGATATTTTAGAGTTATTTTCCGCTTATTAAATGTTACATTGTACTCTGCTGATGGTATATATATATGGTACAAAATTTTGTATTCAAAGGTTATGTTATATTTTATTCGTTCCTCTTTGAGATTCTGTTTTGTTATTTCTATTCTTTTTCTGTCTTTTCTTCTTTAACCCGTAATGACTCGTAATTTTGTACATGCAGTCAAGTGTTTTATACTTTTACAGATACACTTGGAGGAACTTGAAGTAGGAGGCTTCACCCTTAGATATTTTAGAGTTATTTTCTGCTTATTAAATGTTACATTGTACTCTGCTGATGGTATGTATATATGATACAAAATTTTGTATTCAAAGGTTATGTTATATAATATATTTTATTCGTTCCGCTTTGAGATTCTGTTTTGTTGTTTCTGTTCTTCTTCTATCTTTTCTTCTTTAACCCATAATGACTCGTAATTTTGTGTTATTTGAGTTGGATAAGTGTGGTATTTTGTCAACTCATGTAGTATGGATTTGCAAGACGTTATAATTCTCTTCCAAACTCCACCGCTATTCTATCTCTCCTCCATTCTGTGTAGATTCAAGAGTTAGGTCAAGTTAGCTTCTTATTCTACGAAACATATTTTTATCTCCTCTATACAGATTTCTTTATAAAATCTGGAATTAGTTTAATGTGTATATAATATTATAATTTGATTCTCATATGTGTATGTATTTATGTATATAATAATTTAGGAGGAATATTTAAAGTACGCAATTTCGTAGCTACCATTTAGAGTTTTATTCTATACAGTTTTCTCGGTGTTTGTGTGTGATTTAGTCAATAGTCTGATTTACTTTCTTTTTAATTTATTGTAAATCTAGTTTATACAAAAGCACGAATTCGAGTATTGTAATATATATATATGTTTAAATCTATATATTTATAAAACAAATGGTTTAAATGTAATAAGACACATATTACCAAAAAACTAGTTTCTTTGTAAATATATTATATGGAAGTAAATTAGTACTAGAAGACAATTACATATATATTCTTGTATTACACCTTGTCGTTTTCTTTATTTATTGAAATATTCCGAAGAACCTAGGTTGCAAGTTATTTGATTTGTGTTCTGTTATTTCCTTATTATTGTTTTGTATGTGCATTGAATATTATATGTTATATTGAGATTAAATTTGGGAAATATAGCTAGTAAATCTTTAATTTTGGTTAGGATGGACATTCTTACGTTTAGAACGTTTCCTTTACATGGGCTACAAATTACTTCCGTTTTTATGTACATTAATAAACGTAATTAACATATTATATACGTGTATTTAATGCATTTAATTAAAAATTCAAATCTAAAATGCCTCATAGGAATTTTTTGTGTGTTTGTGAGTATTAATGACTTTTTTTAATATTAATGACACTGACACGCGGTTAGCCCCTACTTGTAGTAAAAGCCTGCCAGAAATTGACAGCTAAATCCAGCATCTACAAGAAGTCGGGTTAATGTGAGATGTCTAGTTTTATGAGTCATAATAATAAATACAAAAGGACGAGAGGTTAATACCTACTTATAGTAGAAGACTGCTCGGAATCGAATGACAAATCTAGCAGCTATAAGAAGTCGATTTAATGTGAGATGTGTAACACCTCACACTTGTCTAAGCCTGGTTTTCGACAAAAATCGAAACTCGCACCCATGCAAGTATATGGTACCTGCAATAACGAGCATAAGCATAATCAGAGTATGAGAAATCTAACTCACAATGAAAATGAGATAGGATAATAAATATAAACTTAGGCAAATACCTTAAAAGTAAATCGTCACATCACTACTGAGCATGAGAGAACAGGATCAGAAAAACCAAATTTGAACACTTGCAAAGATCTATCTTCCTCGAGACAAACATGAAAGTTTTTATGAGCAAGGGGATCAGAACAACAAGCCTTGGCCAGTAGAAAATGCGTAACACTGTCCTGAATATACAAATATATCCTTTTTGGTTTCACTCAAAATTGTATATCTAACAAGGCTAGTAATTCTAACCAAATCTTGTAAGAGTTTACACACGACGACTAGCTACTATACCCAAGGTAGCACTTCTCAAAGATAACGCTAACAAAATATACTAGGATAGAACTTTTATCCATATGTTTGAAGCCTTTAAACCACCATTTAAAAAAAAATACCAAAACAAAGAGGTAGGCTCTCCAACTACTCAATACCCTAAAAAGGAGGTAGGTTATTTTATATAGACACTTATGGCCTCACTCATAATATAACATAAGTGTGGATCCCTGCGATCACTTAAGGCCTAAGGCGGATCCATTTATCACTTAGTACCTTACAAGGTGGTTTACTAAATCCTAATATAAATTAGAAAGACACTAGCTACAAAGTCCTACTAATTTAAGACTTCTGTCATTCGCGCATATTCCTGAATCCTGCATAAGGTGGGAGATAGTAAGCAATCACTTATGACCTATATGATAGGTAGACAACTATACCATTTAAGACCTTCCCTCGGTGGACCCCTGTGTTACTATCTTGCTGGCCTTATTAGATAATCCCCTAGTGATTTAATACTTCCTACAGGATAGAAAGACCTATGGTACCTTCGTAGTGGTCATTTAATACCTTATCCTAAGGTAGACTCTAATTCTGTCACTTACTACCCTGAGGAAGAAAACCATCATGGAGTTTACTGATCTTGCACCCAATTAGCTTGCAGTAACCCCAAATCAAGAACCTTGGATTGAATTAATTAAAATTGAATTAGTAATAAAGATAAAATGTTTGCATGTATGGATGTTATGAATGCATAAATATAAGTATGATTTCTTATCAGGATCCCTTGTATTTCATTATTTAGGGTTGATGAAAACCTTAAAATTAATAAGAACATTTTTAAGAAAAACTAAGTAATTTATTGTTTCAGGTGGGTAAAATTGTGTGGACCTAGGTAACATTTATATATATATATACATAGTTTAGACCAAATACCCTTATAAGTTATATGTATATAAACAACACTTGGGTCACACTATTTGCATGACAACTTATTACCATAAAAATATCAAAGAGGCAGGACCATTTTGATAAAGTGAAAGGGGGATCAATTCTGTTAGTATGGACCGAGGGAAATTGTTAAAAATATTCAAATGATAGGATGACAACATACTAGAGATAGGATAGGTATTTGGTAGGTCTAAAACCTAGTGTTTGCTATAAAACTATATAGTAAATCATTTGGGCAAAGGTTCTATAATGCAACATTTTTCTGAAGATATATTATCAGTGGAGCAGTAGGAATAAATAGAAGTTCAAGCTGGTAAATATAAGATCAAGAGAGGAAAGAAGTTTGGTGAGTATAATACATTTTCTAGGCAATAAGTCCTATTATAGGCAACCACTATTTATGTTAAAATTGATATGGTTTACTAATTTGAATATGTGAATATATATGTGGTTTATCATATAAATGAGTTGATGTTTTATAAACCCTGCAAGTCTTTAAATCTTGAATAAACACATTAGTTCTTGCTGTATAAAAAGTATTGGAAAATGCATAAATGAGCAGCATGAATAAGTAGATTCAAGCTTATGTTCATCTGTGGATAAGAATCAGTAGAGCAATGATGATTCGTGTGCTGATCCGCTGGTTCATAGAGTTGATTGTCTAACCCAGTAAAATATATAAAGATTGCAAATAACTGGGAAGAAAAATATAAGGGTTAAGGGGATAGCCCTAAATTATCACTAATCCCGGCTATACAGTAAGTAATAACATGTAGAAAAGTGAAGTATGTGATAATTAATACGTTGCGAGTGAGTATAAGTTATGTTTATGCTCAGACTTATTGTACATTACTTAATCAAATTTAAGTTAATATCCTGTTATTACACTATGATTCTACTTGTAGAGGTAATTGATGAATAGTTAACACATGCTTTCATATGAAAGTATTGTTGTCATTAGATTATAGGATCATTTAGTAATTAATATAGTTCTAAAAAGGGTAAACTAAGAGGGAAATGTTGGTTGGAACATGAGTAAAAATCTAATAAATAAATAAGAAAAGATTTAAGAAAGGTGCATTGCACCAGTTTACATTGATTTGCTTGGTGCACTGATTTGTGCCAAGTATGCACATGGTTTAAATAAACCCAATAGGCCTTTGTGTGCTGGGATAACAGAATTGAAGGACCTAGACAGTGTGCATCCATGTGTTCAGCGTATAATAAAAGGCCAAATTAAATTTGCCTATAAACTAGGTGATGTTGTAGATTCATATGAAATAAGTCAGTGAACAAGCCATTTAGGAGAGGGACTGAGTAGCGTGAACTCAATTGTATTGCATGAACTTGATGAATTGATTGTCATGGTTTGAAGCTAAATTCTTATTGATTAATATCTTTTTAAAGAAAACGTGAGCCTGAATAATTATTCATATTTGAACTCTTGTATGTATGTAGTCTGCCCAATTTTCACATCTATTCAGATTTAGATGCATATTAAAATGGGTAAATAACTTTTACAAATAAATTCAATGAATCTGCATGTATTTGCTCTTACCAAACTTTCATGTCTGACCCTATTTGGTTGTTTTTACAATCATTCGGGGTGTCTCACTATGATGGGGCAGCTCAATGATTGATTTCAGGCGAAAGGTTTGCTTAGCAGCAGGTTAAAGTTGCTTCGAGTGCTGCATAAAGGAGCAATTAGAAGTTATATAAGGATTTATGCTAGTGCTTTTTGTATTAAGCTTGACCATATAATTTGAAGGCTAAATCCAGTAGTTTTTACTTAAGTATTATATACTTATAAGCTGTATGGGTCATCAATGTTGATATACCAGAATTGCTTTTTTTCTAGTTTGATTTAACATATTTAAATAGGCACTGAATGGTGAGGTGATCATCCCATTTTAAGCAGTAAATGGTGGTGATCTCTTGTATTATTTCTAATGTGCATTTACCTGAATTTTAAGTGTTTTGTACATACTATTTTAAATTGAAATTGTATAGCCTTCATGGGATATGCAAATAGAAGTGACATGCACAAACACCCAGTAATGCTAGTTGAAATAAAGTGTGCACTGCAAGTGAATCATATGTGCATGTGCCTCTTGTATCAAACTATTCTAGAATCTATATTTCAGATAAAAAAATTCATATGTTTTATCTCCTGCTTTATACATGTCAACTGGGATTTATACATCTATAGTTCTAGAGGTTCCAAACTTTTGTGAATAATTTTTGAATGTCCGGAAAGTGATTCTTAAGTCATTTCATGCATTCATTTTTCACCATTTTTCAAGTGAATGGTCATATCACTATGACTACAGATGCATTGGCAATGGCTTTGCCAAATTTCCACAAACATTATAGCTTATAGATTCTTAAATGAATTGTGAAAAACTGATTCAATAAATCAATTGAGGTTTTACCTTTACAAGTCATGTTTTATACAAGGTGTCTATTTAAAATTTTTATGCTTATATCTTATGACCACATTTTACTTAAATCGTTCTGCCAAGCAAAATGGGTTTATAAGTGTTCATATATATAAACTATAGATGATTTATGTGTACTAATATATTTATATTGGTCCCATGATCTTGGGGAGTTTATGAGAAATTCAGAATTGTTGAGAAAGTGACTCAAGAACTAAAATAAAATGCATATGACTATATAAAAAATTAAAAATTGGTTAATTAGAAGGGGGTCACTTTAGTTGGTATCAGAGTTATGTTTGGTTAAAATATGGTTAAAAATAAGAATTACTACTATTATATATATACTAGTTAATATATGATTGCATGGTTTTAGCTACCTAGATAGTTAGTATATTATTATTTTATAATAGGCCAATATGGGCTAATAAGAAACCAATTTGTTGGTAGAGGTCTATGGTAGGTAGAGGATCATCTCAATGGGCTGGTGGATCTGGATACCCTCCCGTGATAAAGGTACAAGACTTTATTAGAGTTATCAGAGATAGAGTGGGATCTAGGCCTGAAAACCGTCACTTAGAGCTATCAAAATTATTAAAGACCTTCTCACACCTAGGAGGGAAAGAGTTTGAGGGAATTGAAGGGGTCATGGGAGTTCAAACTTGGCTAAGGAGCTTGGAGAGGATCTTCACTGACATGCAAGTGGATGGTCATAAAAAGAGGCAAATATATTCTAGAAGATTAAAAGGAGTAGCACTGGACTGGTGGAAGGTGATGATAGCAGGCAGACCTGAGCATGAGATAACTTGTAATAACCCGAAAATCTGGGCCAGTTTAAAATTTTTATTTTGGCAATTTTAGCGAATTTTGATTATTTAAAATGAATTATTTTAAATAATATCGACGAGAAATTTATTTTGAATGGAATTAGAACGTATATATTATATACGTCGTCGTTAGAATATAAATAATAATATATAATTATAAATAGAATTGAAAATGGCGCGGTAGTTCGATAATTCGATTTCAAACTTCAATTGAATGTACCGGGTGCAAAACAATCCGGACTTTAGTGAAACCAAAAACATTAGGATCTAATTGGTAATATCTTTCTAACGAATCCAACCAATCGAAATTTGATAGCGGGAATCAAAAGATATGTCCAGTTGAAAATTCTGAAAAGTCGCTATGGAATTCAGGCCCTTAAAAATGGACATTTTGCAAACGACCTCGGATTTCGACGAAACCACTTTTGTTGGATCCGCAGTGTCAAATTATTGCTAGATTCCAAATTTCATAATTTTTCGAATCAATATGTGAGCGTGGCAAAGGAAAACGCATTTGACCAGTTTTAGTTGATTTTAATCGACTGGAAAATGGCCATTTTTCCAACGGTCTCAGAATTCGACGAAACTAGTTTTGTTAGGACCGTATCGTCAATACGAAGCTAGAAAATATTTTTCTGGAATTTTTCTAGTTAGTATGTGACCCCGATAATTTGAAATGTACGTTTAAAATTCAATATAGCGATTTAAATGTAAATTCAACGAAAACTAATTCAAAAAGTCGAATTGGCTTGCGATACATATCCCATTGTGTTCGGAATGGGGGTATTTAGCTTGGGGCGGCAGTCGTTGGGTTTGATTTGAAGCTGGTATCAATAAACAATTATTTTTGGAATTTAAAATATAAAATAATATAAAATTTCTTATAAAGTGGGTCAAAACCCTTGACCGTTCTACAGCCGCCGTCGTTTGCAAACCGAGAGCCAGAATCGCTCAAAATTTCGTCCCCAAGTTCTCTTAATCCATGCCACCATGTCCGAAATTAATACATGGAAATCAAAGCCCTCATGGAGCTCAAGAGATTCAATGGTGGAGATTGGATAATACGTTGTGGATTTAGGGAATTTCAAGCTTAAAACTCGATCGTTCGGGGGCAATTTTCTTGGCGCTGGCGTCACCGATTGGGCCGCCACCAATGGCGCAGCTAGGAGGCTCCAAGGCCGTCGCCGTGAGATGGTTAGATCTGGTTCCGACCCTCTTAGAGATGAACGACGGCGGTTTGATTCAGAGGAGCTGAAAAACAACAGTGAAGGTGATTAACTTTATTTAAATTTCAGTTTTAATTTAATTCACTTTATTTAAATTTGCATTGTTTTTTAATTTAAAAATAAAATAGATATGGTTTTAAAAATAAAATAGATATGTTTTAAAAAAAAAAGATTAGGAAAGTGTTTTGTAAATATACGTGTTTTGAAAATAAAAATAGCAATTAAATATGAAAATAAATAGTTTATAAATCTGAAAATAAATTGTTATTAAATATGAAAATAAATTGTTTTTAAATCTGAAAATAAATTGTTTTTAAATCTGAAAATAAATTGTTTTTAAAATCTGAAAATCATGGTTTATTAAATCTGAAAATTTTGGTTTTTAAAATCTGAAAATATTGGGTTTATAAAATCTGAAAATATATGGTTTATAAAATCTGAAAATTATATTATAGTTTTAAAATTTGAAATTTATATATGTTGGTATAGTTTAAAATAGTATTGTTTTGAAATTAAATATCTTTGTTTTGAAAATATAAAATGTATAAAGCAAAATAGAAAAAGATTTGTTTTGAAAGTAAAAATAGATTTGCTTTGAAAATAAAATCACTGTTTTAGAAATAGAATTTTTTATATATCTAACAACGATGTAAGAATATGTTTTTATATAAATAAAATTGGTATAAGAGTATAATTTTTATAATAAAGACATCGATATAAAAATATGATTTTTCCTTATGTAGAAGGCAAAGCAAAATATGATTTTTTATTTATTCATATAGCAAAGTAAAAATTCGGTTTTTATATATCGAATAGCATAGTAAAAAAAATTCGGTTTTTATATATTGAATAGCATGGTAAAAAATTCGATTTTTATATATGTAGTGGCTACGGTCAACGAAGGTGACAAAAAGGCGAAACGACGAAGACTTCTGCAAAGGAAGAGCCGTGGAGCTAGGATAGCTATATGTGAGAACTTCTCACCTTTCAAATTCTTTTTCTAGTTATATATATATATACTAGGATGCAGACGGTGCTTAGTAGCACCCGACACAATCGTCCACAGACCATGGACTTGTTTGTTTGTTTGGTTACATAAATTAGTTAGATGATTCGATTGATATTGAATTGTTTGGTGAGATGAATGGATTTGATTGATGTGTGAATGACGTGGGCCTTCACTAGACCGGGGATAAGGCTAGGCCTCGTCCTGTTTCTAGTATCGTGCCGTTATGCCGCCGAAATTTTCTAAAATATGTTAGAAAAATAAAAATATCATTTTATTGAATAAATGAACTGAATAGAACATTCATAAGTTGAATAAAATATTTTATCGTTAAAAATATAGTTTTAACGTGGAAGTGAATAAAATAAATATTCATTTACAAACCGGACGGTTTGTTTATGTACACCTATTTGAAGGACATTGATTGGGACGATAAATTTTACACATCGCCCAACTGCACAAATAAAATCTGTGTTTGATTGTTTGAAACCCCACACGGGTGTTGGGATGAAATTTGAAGTTCACTCATCTTGATTAATTAAATATGTCGATCGATCGATTGACAGGCTGTTATAAGCGTTAGATACCTATATTTGATGCTTATACAGTGTAGTGCACTTTGGTTGATGGTTGATTATCTATCGTTGCTATTATATACATTTGTTGTATGGAATCCATATAATTAACTTTATATGGTGATTGATTGGGCCTCATTCCAATTTAGAAAATAAAGAATAATATAAAATAAAGGTTCATGTGTTGACAGTACTCATCCATTGAGATTGGTCATGTGTTGAAAGAAATATTTTAATAATAAAATTTACATCTTTATCATTATAAAATAAAAGTTCATGTGTTGACAGTACTCATCCATTGAGATTGGTCATGTGTTGAACGAAATATTTTGATAATAACAACTATTTTGAAATATAATATTTGAAAATAGAAATTTATGAAGCCGTGTTGATTAGATTGACGCCAGTTTGACGTGAACGATATTTATATCGATTTTAACGATTTCGAAATGAATTGAGTTGAAAACGATTTCGAAATGAATTGAATTGAAAACGATTTCGAAATGAATTGAATTGAAAACGATTTCGAAATGAATTGAATTGAAAACGATTTCGAAATGAATTGAATTGAAAACGATTTCGAAATGAATTGAATTGAAAACGATTTCGAAATGAATTGAATTGAAAACGATTTCGAAATGAATTGAATGGAAAATGATTTCGAAATGAATTGAATTGAAAACGATTTCGAAATGAATTAAATTGAAAACGAATTCAAATTGAAATGAAAGCAAATTGAAATGAATTCAAATTGAATTGAAATTTGAATTGAATAGAAATGAATTTTAAAACGAATTTATAAAGAAGAATTCCATTTTTGCTTTGGATTGAAATGGAAGTTGAAGTTGCTTTTGAAACGAATTTTAAAACTATTTATATAATTCGTTTTAAATAGAAATCGACGAAATATATATAATATATATATATATTATATATATAATGGTCTGAATAGAACGCACTACGCCGCGGCAGTTCGCGAATTTCGACCATTTATTTCAAACGGACATTACGGGAGATCCGACCGTCGGATTCTCCTAAAACCGGAACCGTTGGGTTCGTATCGAAAAGAGCTTTCTAACGAATGTTAGAAATTTGAAATCTAACGGTTGGGTTTGGAGATACGTCCAAATAAAATTCGAAAAAGGTCGCTGTAAGTGCAGTTCGATGGCCATTGATGGAAATCGACTGTACGGGCCTTGATAAAATTATTAAAAATAGTAATAATTTGTGTAAAATCATAAGAAATGATTTAGAAAGAATTGGGATGAAAAACTCCATATTTGAAAAGATAAAAATAGATTTTTATCGAAATGAACTAGTTTTGAACTAGAATTATAATTCTATTTATTTTTAAATAAATAAATTGAATTTGAAAAGGGTTTTAAAAATAACCAGAATTTCCAATGATTGCATTGGAATGGATTTGAATCGAAATTGTCTTCGGAATATTTCGATCTTGGATTTCGTGATTTTACAGATGTTGTTATGGAAATTTGAAAGATATAGATATATATATCGTTGTTTCCAATACGATATCTGTTTGTCGTAGAATTTGATATTGAATATAAGCCGATATATTTTCTATTCAGAGCCTTGTATTTAATATCAAATGTGATTTGGGTTTGTCGTGAATGGTGTCTTCATTAACACTGTTCTTGAACCTAGTTGAGAAAAGATTAAATCTTTTTATTTAGATTTAATGAAGTGTACCAATTAAATAATATTTAATTGAATTGATATTGATTTTTGGGTTTATCGTGGACAGTGTTTTAAATAACACTCGTTCTTTAACCCGATAATTAATGGAATGTGATTTTGGGTTTACCGTGAACCGTGTTTTAAATGACGCTGATTCTTTAACCCAGTCAAATATTAAAACTAAGTGGAGTTTTAATGAATCTTTAATTAGATTGAAAAGATCGAAAATGGAGTACCACCAGTTTTGCTCCAGGCGATAGTTAAATCTTTAATTAGATTTGAACGTGAAATGGTAATTGAATTTACCGATAACACCGTGGTGTTAGATATGAAGTATTACCGGTTTTACTTCATGGGATGAATAGGTTGGGATTGGGAAATTAAAACAAATGATTACTTCGGTAAGGTTCGCTAATCCCGACTAGTTTGAATTGAGATTCAAAAATAGAATAAAGAATAAATTCAAGGAATTTATCTTGGATAAAATTAATGGGAACCTTTCCCTATGAATGTGAAATTTAGAAACTAACTGTCGGTTAGCCAAGCAGAATGGTTTTTTGGATATTGATCTGATGTTGGTTTCGGCCTTCGGGGTTAATATTTGGGAAATTATTCTCTTGATTAGTGACTGATGAATTGGAATGAGGCGTATGTTGTGTTTGTGTAACACTTATTTAAAATATACGCGAGTTATTCGGAAAGACCGGGTTTATCCCATTCTGAATAACTGATACGACGATAAATCGAAGATGAAGACGATGGTCGAAGACCGGAAGTCTTCACGTCGTTTGGGTGATTACCGATGATCTTGATTGGGCTGTACACCCAAGAAGATGAAAACAGTTGGTGATCGTCCAGACGTACTTGGAGATCGATGGATATGCGGGGTACTAGGTACCTCCGGTTTCGTTCAGACCCAGAACGGACTTGTAAATGGACTGTGTGTCTGACATTGGATTTTAGTCCGTGTGATTAATCTCTATTAAATATATATCTGTTTGGCGGCGGAGAATTTATTCTCTTGCTTAACGCCCTTCTCTGAGACGTACGAGCTCAGAGGTTATATATTGATGGATATCAATCGCATGGAGTGAATTGCCTGTGTGGCATGCCTAAGTGGCAATTGATCGAGGCTTTTGTTGAAAAGCAAAGTCTTGTGGTGATGATCAAAGCACGGCCTTTGTGGCGTAGCTTTGTGTAACGTTTACTTCGCGAGTTTCACACCCGGTATGAACCAAAAACGGGAGACGGACCTCAGGGAGGGCATGCGTTTCCTTCTAGCTAAAAAGTGGCGTCAGTGGTTTTACACACCCTGACGAGTTTGACTTATGTGGTTGTTGCTGTTGCGAGGCGCCTCGGATTGATCGATCGTTCTCGAACCGATGGAGTCATTTAGTTGGCTCACTTACGCCCCAAAGGGCGGCGAAACGCATGTTCAGGGTTTAAGTTTAATCCACATCGGTGGACCGGCCATGTCGCTCCAAGGGTCGATGCGTTCTGATCCTGAGACTCGGGCTAGACAGTCTCGAATCGGTTGAGGACTATCTTTTGCCTCGGTTCATAGATGGAAACCCAATTTCCAAATACTTGACTTTGCGATTTTGATTGTATAACCTATATATGGCGACATAGTGGTATGGGGCATTCATGCCGCCTATGATTGATACTTATGATTTGAAGTTGTTTTATACACTATGCACTTATAGTAGTATCAAATGATTTGTTTTAAACGTACTAAGCATGTTTGGCTATTATAAGGGAAAACCCTATCCTCGGCTGCGTTGCATTGTGTGATGGGACCTCTATCTTATAATAGCTTCATTTTTAGAAAAGCATTGCGCTGTTTACTTATATGCACTGGAGTTCTTGGGAGGAAACCCTTTCCGTGTTATACGGCGTGGTCCCTTGATTTACCTAACTTTAAAAATAAAAAGATCAATAACTGTTTTAGTTCTCACACCAGTCACATGACTGACCTGGAGTTTATTGTTTTAACCTAAACTCTGGGTGCCCTTATTTTGACACGGGCAGCTAGTAGTTTTGGTTTTGCAGATTTATATTCACAGGATCCTGGTTTACAGCTAGAACGATATCCAGAAAGCTTTGTATCCGTATATCTCTTCTAGTTGGGTATTGTATTATTTTCCGCTGCTATGTATTTAAATGTAATTTAAATCTCTGATATTTCTGTGTAATATTCATTTATACTCTGTTTATTCTTGTAATCTGATGCATTGTTGTAATATACAATGAAATGTTCTTTTATATGCGTTCTGTTGTGGCTTGTTCTCGAACTATCCGACGCTTTCCTTTACGGGGAAGTTACGGGTTTTCACAGTTGGTATCAGAGCTTTGGTTTACAAAGCAGAGAACAAGGCACATTAGAACCGTACGAAAGAATTCATCAGATATTGGATTAGTAATATCCAATTAGAATGACTCGTTAGAGATAGGATCAGTAGTATCCTAGAACGAGTGTGAAGAGTATATTTTTGAAAGTGAAAACAAATTTTTGTTTTGAAAATTTAAATCAATTATTCGTATTTGATTATCTATTTATATTGAGTTGGACAGTCCAGTATATAAAGATTTTGCGTATACGTCTGATCCACGTGTATTTGAAATTTTAATATATTGGATAGATATAGCATCACACTCTAGTCGCCCGGAGATGATATTGATGATAGCGATCGCATCATCAACATTTATGTTCGAGTTTCGAAGGTGTGATTTTCTATATATTTCCATTAGACTGGTGTGAGAACCAAAACTAATATAGCTAGAATACATTGTTGTGATTTGGCATCAAAATCTGATTTTTGTATATATATCAAAATTATCAATTTGAAACCTTAAATTCACTAATTGATTGATGTTTGTGTTGTTTGTTTAGTTGTTTGATAATTCTGGACCATTATGCCTAATTGAACCAAATATCGAATTGTATTGAAAATTGGTCGCATTTGCTTGCATATACATGTATATCATTGAACAGGTCATAGCAAGGAGGCTAGAGCAGAGAATAAAATTTGTTTGCCCGACAAATAGGTACATGTTTACTACATAATTTCCTGTTTTGTTTGGGTGATGATGATTTTGTGAGCCTATTGGCTAGCCGCTTGGCTTTTTCTTTTTCTTTTTGAGATTAGAAGGACCGGGGAAGCTATTTGAAATTCCCCGATGCTCCCGGTGCAGGGGAGGTTATGGCGAAATTTTTCGAAAATTTAGGGTGTTAGCCAAATTTTTGAAATTTTTGAAAATTCTCAGAAACTAAAGAGTTGGAGAATGGAAGCCAGATCGAGCGTAGAGTTGAATGGTCAAACCACTTTCGACTTTGTTCCTTTTCGGGGACGAAAAGTTTTAAGTGGGGGAGATTGTAATAACCCGAAAATCTGGGCCAGTTTAAAATTTTTATTTTGGCAATTTTAGCGAATTTTGATTATTTAAAATGAATTATTTTAAATAATGTCGACAAGAAATTTATTTTGAATGGAATTAGAACGTATATATTATATACGTCGTCGTTAGAATATAAATAATTATATATAATTATAAATAGAATTGAAAATGGCGCGGTAGTTCGATAATTCGATTTCAAACTTCAATTGAATGTACCGAGTGCAAAACAATCCGGACTTTAGTGAAACCAAAAACATTAGGATCTAATTGGTAATATCTTTCTAACGAATCCGACCAATCGAAATTTGATAGCGGGAATAAAAAGATATGTCCAGTTGAAAATTCTGAAAAGTCGCTATGGAATTCAGGCCCTTAAAAATGGACATTTTGCAAACGACCTCGGATTTCGACGAAACCACTTTTTTTGGATCCGCAATGTCAAATTATTGCTAGATTCCAAATTTCATAATTTTTCGAATCAATATGTGAGCGTGGCAAAGGAAAACTCATTTGACCAGTTTCAGTTGATTTTAATCGACTGGAAAATGGCCATTTTTCCAACGGTCTCAGAATTCGACGAAACTAGTTTTGTTAGGACCGTATCGTCAATACGAAGCTAGAAAATATTTTTCTGGAATTTTTCTAGTTAGTATGTGACCCCGATAATTTGAAATGTACGTTTAAAATTCAATATAGCGATTTAAATGTAAATTCAACGAAAACTAATTCAAAAAGTCGAATTGGCTTGCGATACATATCCCATTGTGTTCGGAATGGGGGTATTTAGCTAGGGGCGGCAGTCGTTGGGTTTGATTTGAAGCTGGTATCAATAAACAATTATTTTTGGAATTTAAAATATAAAATAATATAAAATTTCTTATAAAGTGGGTCAAAACCCTTGACCGTTCTACACCCGCCGTCGTTTGCAAACCGAGAGCCAGAATCGCTCAAAATTTCGCCCCCAAGTTCTCTTAATCCATGCCACCATGTCCGAAATTAATACATGGAAATCAAAGCCCTCATGGAGCTCAAGAGATTCAATGGTGGAGATTGGATAATACGTTGTGGATTTAGGGAATTTCAAGCTTAAAACTCAATCGTTCGGGGGCAATTTTCTTGGCACTGGCGTCACCGATTGGGCCGCCACCAATGGCGCAGCTAGGAGGCTCCAAGGCCGTCGCCGTGAGATGGTTAGATATGGTTCCGGCCCTCTTAGAGATGAACGACGACGGTTTGATTCAGAGGAGCTGAAAAACAACAGTGAAGGTGATTAACTTTATTTAAATTTCAGTTTTAATTTAATTCACTTTATTTAAATTTGCATTGTTTTTTAATTTAAAAATAAAATAGTTATGGTTTTAAAAATAAAATAGATATGTTTTTTAAAAAAAAAGAATAGGAAAGTGTTTTGTAAATATACGTGTTTTGAAAATAAAAATAGCAATTAAATATGAAAATAAATAGTTTATAAATCTGAAAATAAATTGTTATTAAATATGAAAATAAATTGTTTTTAAATCTGAAAATAAATTGTTTTTAAATCTGAAAATAAATTGTTTTTAAAATCTGAAAATCATGGTTTATTAAATCTGAAAATTTTGGTTTTTAAAATCTGAAAATATTGGGTTTATAAAATCTGAAAATATATGGTTTATAAAATCTGAAAATTATATTATAGTTTTAAAATTTGAAATTTATATATGTTGGTATAGTTTAAAATAGTATTGTTTTGAAATTAAATATCTTTGTTTTGAAAATATAAAATGTATAAAGCAAAATAGAAAAAGATTTGTTTTGAAAGTAAAAATAGATTTGCTTTGAAAATAAAATCACTGTTTTAGAAATAGAATTTTTTATATATCTAACAACGATGTAAGAATATGTTTTTATATAAATAAAATTGGTATAAGAGTATAATTTTTATAATAAAGACATCGATATAAAAATATGATTTTTCCTTATGTAGAAGGCAAAGCAAAATATGATTTTTTATTTATTCATATAGCAAAGTAAAAATTCGGTTTTTATATATCGAATAGCATAGTAAAAAAAATTCGGTTTTTATATATTGAATAGCATGGTAAAAAATTCGATTTTTATATATGTGGTGGCTACGGTCAACGAAGGTGACAAAAAGGCGAAACGACGAAGACTTCTGCAAAGGAAGAGCCGTGGAGCTAGGATAGCTATATGTGAGAACTTCTCACCTTTCAAATTCTTTTTCTAGTTATATATATATACTAGGATGCAGACGGTGCTTAGTAGCACCCGACACAATCGTCCACAGACCATGGACTTGTTTGTTTGTTTGGTTACATAAATTAGTTAGATGATTCGATTGATATTGAATTGTTTGGTGAGATGAATGGATTTGATTGATGTGCGAATGGCGTGGGCCTTCACTAGACCGGGGATAAGGCTAGGCCTCGTCCCGTTTCTAGTATCGTGCCGTTATGCCGCCGAAATTTTCTAAAATATGTTAGAAAAATAAAAATATCATTTTATTGAATAAATGAACTGAATAGAACATTCATAAGTTGAATAAAATATTTTATCGTTAAAAATATAGTTTTAACGTGGAAGTGAATAAAATAAATATTCATTTACAAACCGGACGGTTTGTTTATGTACACCTATTTGAAGGACATTGATTGGGACGATAAATTTTACACATCGCCCAACTGCACAAATAAAATCTGTGTTTGATTGTTTGAAACCCCACACGGGTGTTGGGATGAAATTTGAAGTTCACTCATCTTGATTAATTAAATATGTCGATCGATTGATTGACAGGCTGTTATAAGCGTTAGATACCTATATTTGATGCTTATACAGTGTAGTGCACTTTGGTTGATGGTTGATTATCTATCGTTGCTATTATATACATTTGTTGTATGGAATCCATATAATTAACTTTATATGGTGATTGATTGGGCCTCATTCCAATTTAGAAAATAAAGAATAATATAAAATAAAGGTTCATGTGTTGACAGTACTCATCCATTGAGATTGGTCATGTGTTGAACGAAATATTTTAATAATAAAATTTACATCTTTATCATTATAAAATAAAAGTTCATGTGTTGACAGTACTCATCCATTGAGATTGGTCATGTGTTGAATGAAATATTTTGATAATAACAACTATTTTGAAATAGAATATTTGAAAATAGAAATTTATGAAGCCGTGTTGATTAGATTGACGCCATTTTGACGTGAACGATATTTATATCGATTTTAACGATTTCGAAATGAATTGAGTTGAAAACGATTTCGAAATGAATTGAATTGAAAACGATTTCGAAATGAATTGAATTGAAAACGATTTCGAAATGAATTGAATTGAAAACGATTTCGAAATGAATTGAATTGAAAACGATTTCGAAATGAATTGAATTGAAAACGATTTCGAAATGAATTGAATTGAAAATGATTTCGAAATGAATTGAATTGAAAACGATTTCGAAATGAATTAAATTGAAAACGAATTCAAATTGAAATGAAAGCAAATTGAAATGAATTCAAATTGAATTGAAATTTGAATTGAATAGAAATGAATTTTAAAACGAATTTATAAAGAAGAATTCCATTTTTGCTTTGGATTGAAATGGAAGTTGAAGTTGCTTTTGAAACGAATTTTAAAACTATTTATATAATTAGTTTTAAATAGAAATCGACGAAATATATATAATATATATATATATATATATTATATATAATGGTCAGAATAGAACGCGCTACGCCGCGGCAGTTCGCGAATTTCGACCATTTATTTCAAACGGACATTACGGGAGATCCGACCGTCGGATTCTCCTAAAACCGGAACCGTTGGGTTCGTATCGAAAAGAGCTTTCTAACGAATGTTAGAAATTTGAAATCTAACGGTTGGGTTTGGAGATACGTCCAAATCAAATTCGAAAAAGGTCGATGTAAGTGCAGTTCGATGGACATTGATGGAAATCGACTGTACGGGCCTTGATAAAATTATTAAAAAAAGTAATAATTTGTGTAAAATCATAAGAAATGATTTAGAAAGAATTGGGATGAAAAACTCCATATTTGAAAAGATAAAAATAGATTTTTATCGAAATGAACTAGTTTTGAACTAGAATTATAATTCTATTTATTTTTAAATAAATAAATTGAATTTGAAAAGGGTTTTAAAAATAACCAGAATTTCCAATGATTGCATTGGAATGGATTTGAATCGAAATTGTCTTCGGAATATTTCGATCTTGGATTTCGTGATTTTACAGATGTTGTTATGGAAATTTGAAAGATATAGATATATATATCGTTGTTTCCAATACGATATCTGTTTGTCGTAGAATTTGATATTGAATATAAGCCGATATATTTTCTATTCAGAGCCTTGTATTTAATATCAAATGTGATTTGGGTTTGTCGTGAATGGTGTCTTCATTAACACTGTTCTTGAACCTAGTTGAGAAAAGATTAAATCTTTTTATTTAGATTTAATGAAGTGTACCAATTAAATAATATTTAATTGAATTGATATTGATTTTTGGGTTTATCGTGGACAGTGTTTTAAATAACACTCGTTCTTTAACCCGATAATTAATGGAATGTGATTTTGGGTTTACCGTGAACCATGTTTTAAATGACGCTGATTCTTTAACCCAGTCAAATATTAAAACTAAGTGGAGTTTTAATGAATCTTTAATTAGATTGAAAAGATCGAAAATGGAGTACCACCAGTTTTGCTCCAGGCGATAGTTAAATCTTTAATTAGATTTGAACGTGAAATGGTAATTGAATTTACCGATAACACCGTGGTGTTAGATATGAAGTATTACCAGTTTTACTTCATGGGATGAATAGGTTGGGATTGGGAAATTAAAACAAATGATTACTTCGGTAAGGTTCGCTAATCCCGACTAGTTTGAATTGAGATTAAAAAATAGAATAAAGAATAAATTCAAGGAATTTATCTTGGATAAAATTAATGGGAACCTTTCCCTATGAATGTGAAATTTAGAAACTAACTGTCGGTTAGCCAAGCAGAATGGTTTTCTGGATATTGATCTGATGTTGGTTTCGGCCTTCGGGGTTAATATTTGGGAAATTATTCTCTTGATTAATTTACGGTTAGTGACTGATGAATTGGAATGAGGCGTATGTTGTGTTTGTGTAACACTTATTTAAAATATACGCGAGTTATTCGGAAAGACCGGGTTTATCCCATTCTGAATAACTGATACGACGATAAGTCGAAGATGAAGACGATGGTCGAAGACCGGAAGTCTTCACGTCGTTTGGGTGATTACCGATGATCTTGATTGGGCTGTACACCCAAGAAGATGGAAACAGTTGGTGATCGTCCAGACGTACTTGGAGATCGATGGATATGCGGGGTACTAGGTGCCTCCGGTTTCGTTCAGACCCAGAACGGACTTGTAAATGGACTGTGTGTCTGACATTGGATTTTAGTCCGTGTGATTGATCTCTATTAAATATATATATATGTTTAGCGGCGGAGAATTTATTCTCTTGCTTAACGCCCTTCTCTGAGACGTACGAGCTCAGGGGTTATATATTGATGGATATCAATCGCATGGAGTGAATTGCCTGTGTGGCATGCCTAAGTGGCAATTGATCGAGGCTTTTGTTGAAAAGCAAAGTCTTGTGGTGATGATCAAAGCACGGCCTTTGTGGCGTAGCTTTGTGTAACGTTTACTTCGCGAGTTTCACACCCGGTATGAACCAAAAACGGGAGACGGACCTCAGGGATGGCATGCGTTTCCTTCTAGCTAAAAAGTGGCGTCAGTGGTTTTACACGCCCTGACGAGTTTGACTTATGTGGTTGTTGCTGTTGCGAGGTGCCTCGGATTGATCGGTCGTTCTCGAACCGATGGAGTCATTTAGTTGGCTCACTTACGCCCCAAAAGGCGGCGAAACGCATGTTCAGGGTTTAAGTTTAATCCACATCGGTGGACCGGCCCTGTCGCTCCAAGGGTCGATGCGTTCTGATCCTGAGACTCGGGCTAGACAGTCTCGAATCGGTTGAGGACTATCTTTTGCCTCGGTTCATAGATGGAAACCCAATTTCCAAATACGTGACTTTGCGATTTTGATTGTATAACCTATATATGGCGACATAGTGGTATGGGGCATTCATGCCGCCTATGATTGATACTTATGATTTGAAGTTGTTTTATACACTATGCACTTATAGTAGTATCAAATGATTTGTTTTAAACGTACTAAGCATGTTTGGCTATTATAAGGGAAAACCCTATCCTCGGCTGCGTTGCATTGTGTGATGAGACCTGGGTCTTATAATAGCTTCATTTTTAGAAAAGCATTGCGCTGTTTACTTATATGCACTGGTGTTCTTGGGAGGAAACCCGTTCCGTGTTATACGGCGTGGTCCCTTGATTTACCTAACTTTAAAAATAAAAAGATCAATAACTGTTTTAGTTCTCACACCAGTCACATGACTGACCTGGAGTTTATTGTTTTAACCTAAACTCTGGGTGCCCTTATTTTGACACGGGCAGCTAGTAGTTTTGGTTTTGCAGATTTATATTCACAGGATCCTGGTTTACAGCTGGAACGATATCCGGAAAGCTTTGTATCCGTATATCTCTTCTAGTTGGGTATTGTATTATTTTCCGCTGCTATGTATTTAAATGTAATTTAAATCTCTGATATTTCTGTGTAATATTCATTTATACTCTGTTTATTCTTGTAATCTGATGCATTGTTGTAATATACAATGAAATGTTCTTTTATATGCGTTCTGTTGTGGCTTGTTCTCGAACTATCCGACGCTTTCCTTTACGGGGAAGTTACGGGTTTTCACATAACTTAGAATCAATTTAAAGAGATACTTGAAGCTAGGTTTGTTCCGATATCTTCAAAACCTATTCCATTGTAAGAATTCATTAAACTGAGGCAAGGAACCATGAGTGTAATAGAGTATACTCAAAAGTTTGAAAGTTTATCTAAGTATGGCACAGTCTTGATAGTTGATGATGCAGCAAAGAATGAAAGGTTCATTCAAGGGTTAAATGCTAATTTGGCAAGGGATATGTTACCTTATGTTGAGAGAACTTTTGATCGTGTTTTGGATTTGACTCTGAAGTATGAGCAGCATGATAATGCAAGGGAGAAATTCAAAAAATTTAAGAATGCAAATGGTAGTAAGAAAGGCAAGAACAAGGCATATCCTTATGACAAAAAGCAGCCATAAGCCAGTGTCAAGAATATTGAAGGAGCTAACACATCAAAAGGGAAGAGGGAGATATTCTGCTTCAATTGTGGGAAGGAAGGCCACATGAAGTCGAGGTGTTTAGCAGGGAAAGTAGCTGCATTTAAGTGCTATAATTGGGGAAAAGAAGGGAATATAAAGAGAAATTGTCCAGAGCCACTTCAAGTGCAGATTAAGGTAGGTCCTTTAGAAGACAAAGAGAAGGCTATTGATAATGCTACTATAAGGGAATCAGGGCAAGTTGAAGGTATACTTTTTACTAAAGATTTTCATGTTGTAGTGGTGTATGACACAGGTGCTACACATTCCCTTATCTCCCATGATGTTGTCCAGAAACTAGAACTTGTTTGTGTGATTGTAGATATGACTTTGGTTATAAAGAGTCCTACAGGGAGTTCTAGTGTATTGGGCATGAAATATGTGGGTTTAGAACTTAACATAAGGGGATATATGTTCACTCTGATTTGCATGTGTTAGATTATCATGGAATGGGAATAATCTTGTGTGTAGATTGGTTACAAAAAATATAAAGCCATTATAGACTTAGAGAAATCTACCATTTCTTTAAGAAGTAAATACAACCGGTTGATAAATTAATGTGTGAAATTTCAAAATATACCTGTCTAGGAAATATACAGGGTATAAGTAAAGAAGAAAAGGGGATTTGTTTGGAAGAAATACACATAGTAAATCAATACCCATATGTTTTTGAAGAGGTGAATAGGGTTCCTCAAGAAAGACCAGTGGAATTTCAAATAAGACTTATGCCTAGAGTTAAACTTATTGTTAAGAAACTTACTAGAATGGGTCCTAAAGAATTAATAGAATTGAAAAAACAGCTTGAAGAATTAGAGTAGAAAGAGGTTGTTAGACCCAGTAATTCATGTCGGGGATCCCCAGTAGTTTTCATGAGAAAACAAGATGGATCTTTAAGAATGTGCATAGATTATAGGGAGTTAAACAAGGTTACAATTAAAAATAAATATCCATTCCCTAAAATAGATGATCTCTTTAATCAGTTAAATGGAAAAAAGTATTTTCTAGGCTTGATTTGGCTCCATGATTCCATCAGATGAAAGTTGAGGAGGAAAGTATAAAATACACAGCATTTAATACATGATATGGCTTATATGAATATTTAGTGGTGCCATTTGGTTTAACTAATGCACCTTCCTATTTTGTTGATCTAATGAATAGGACTTTCAGAGATTACTTAGATAAGTTTGTTTTAGTTTTTATTGATGGTATTCTGATTTATTCAAAATCAGTTAAGGACTATTGAATGCATTTACATAAAGTATTAAGCAGGCTGAGGCAATTAAATTTGAAAGCAAAGTTGTCTAAATGTACTTTTTGGAAATAAGAGGTAAAGTTTTTGGGGCACATGATTGCAACAAAAGGAATTTCTATAGATCCAAACAAGGTAATAACTGTACAAACATGGAAAAACCCAAAACCGTGATATAGGTTAGATCATTTTTAGGAACGACAGGTTATTACAGAAGGTTTATAAAAGTTTTGCTAGAATAGCTGTCCCTCTAAATAAGCTGACTAAGAAAGAACAACCTTTCATTTGGACAGAGAAGTGTGAAATAGCCTTTGAAACTTTGAAGAAAGCATTGATAGAAGCCTCCATTTTACAAGTACCAGAGAGGAATGAAGGCCTAGTAGTATACACAGATGCAAGAGGGTTTGGATTAGGGGCATTATTGATGCAAAATAACTAAGTAATTGCATATGCATCAGGGGAGTTGAAGCCTAGTGAAAGTAGATATGGAACACATGACTTAGAGCTTGCTGCAGTAGTGTATGCCTTAAAACTTTGGAGACATTATCTGCTTGGGGGAAGTTTGAATTGTATACTGATCACAAATCACTCAAATACCCCTTTTCACAAAAAGATTTGAACATGAGGCAGCATAGATGGGTTGAATTCTTAGCTTCATATGAAGTAGACATATTGCATACACCAGGGAAAGCGAACAAGGTGGCAAATGCCTTGAGTAGACAACATGTTAAGCTGGCTAAACTAATGATTGAGGAGTTTGAGGATTTAAATACTCTTTGTGAAGTGGAGATACTTAACAGTGAAGCAAGGGAACAGTGTGACATGGTAGAATATGGAAAGTTGTGCATGATATCTATTTAGTCATCATTGGCAGACAAGGTAGGAAGTTTACAAAAGCAGGATGCATTTCTTAAAGAAAAGAAATATTCATTGCTGCAAGGTAAGGAAGAAGAAAATTGTTAACTAGATGCAAAGGGGTACCTTAGGTATAAAGGGAAGGTTTGTGTCCCAGAATTAAAAGAGTTAAGAAAAGAAGTGATGGATGAACACCATAAAACCAAATATACCATTCATCCAAGAGGCACAAAAATGTACCTTAATCTCAAGAGAGGATATTAGTGGAAATGAATGAAAGGAGATGTGGCTAAATATGTGGCAAAATGTCTCACTTGTCAACATGTAAAAGAAGAATACCAGAGGTGTAACGTCCCGTATTTTTATGGTTCAATAATTTATTTATTTATTTGTTTAAATAGTGATTTAGAGATTTAAATGGTTGTTTAATTAAATAATTTGGAATATTTAATTAATATTTATAATGAGATAATAAATTATAAATTCCGAAATAGTCGAAAATAGTGGAATTCGAAATATTTTGTGAATTGGATTACTTATAAAATATAATTCAGTTAGAAGTGAAGTATAATAATGAAATTTATTATTTAAGCAAAGTTAGAACGTATAATTATGAAATAATTTAAATCGAGCTCATAATGGCACGGTAGTTCATAATACGGAGTTTTGAACTTCATTGAATTTACAGAGTCCATTTTAAATCAGATTTCTATGAAACAAGAAACATTGAAATCTGTTGAGCTATATTTTTCTAATGGAAGAGAAAAATGAAGTTTTAGTTTATAGATTATAAGTTATGGCTAAATCAAATTTTCAAATAGCCGCTATGGAATCGTTTATAAACCATAACGATTATTTAATTATAATAAAATATTTATTTCGAATTTGGAAAAAATATTTGAGACATAGTAATAATTTAATTTTTAGAATTTTACTGTAATTTTTAATTTGGAAAATAAGCACGTTTTATTTTGAAGTATTTTACACCCTATATCGGCATTTTGGGGTTCCATAGAATAAGCTAACTTATTTATATTATTATGTTTTTGGGATCGTGGCACATTGCTTGCCTAGACGGTATTTTTATTTTTGTCTATAGCAGTCCATAAATAAACAGAATGGTATGCCTTATAAACCTTAATTAAAAGAAAAAAAATAAAGGAGTTTAAATGTTGATGAAGAAATCTGAATGTCTAAAGCCTTTGTTTATCACTAATCAACAATGGAGGGATGGAGAGATCTGTTCCTTGGTTACATTCAAAATTACATCATTAGTAAAATGCATACCATCTTTAGTCATCAGTTGTACTGCTAAAACAATGAAGACAAAAATCCATTCACATAAAATTAACAAAATAAAATAAAGATATATGTACCTTTGCACCAAAGTCGTTAACCTGCACATGTTGTCTGTTACACACCGTCTAGGATAATCAAAGAGTAAATAAATCTACAGATCTATCTACCCTTTGAAACTTCATGCCGAAGAAATAGGAGAGCCCTACCATACACATTTGCGTACTTTTACTTAAGCATTATGGTATTCACCTTATATATACTCGAACGCAAGTCTTTGTTTACTGGTTCCATCTTTCCTTTCTTGGCAACTAACAAATAAAAATAAAAACTCAACGCCACCTTCCAGTTTCTGCGAATCAGTAAAACAAATAAGAGACGCAAGCTACATAATTCATTCCAACAAAACACTCCCAAATTCTGGTTTCATCGTAGGTTCGTTGTCTCATTTTCGTATTCACGCAAGTTGTCCGTAGATTTTCGGCTATTGTAGCGACTAGAACAACGCGATGAATGGAGCATGCAAAATACGGTTGCATGGGTGTAGTTCTGGGTATTTGAGAAGGAAGAAATAAATGTGTTAAGCACGGCATGGAGCTTCATTTGCACTGGAGATCGTGACTGGTATTTAACGCAAAAGAAAACTGTTGCACTAATCACCTAGTGCGTGAGGTTCAGCCTGAAGGATGGAAGTGAAGAAGGAGGTGCAGAAATGTCTTCGGGTTACTACGGATGGAAACGTACAGGAGTGTTCACTTGGGTCTGGGTTCGTTCCTGGAGTGATAGACTGGCGACTCTCAGCATGGGTTAGTGAGGAAGTTTTTGAATTAAGGGATGGATGAGTATGTGATTATGCAGCCCAATTATTCAGAAACTTGTTTAGGCAAGTTAAGGAATTATAGTTATATTAAGAAGATGAGCTATGAGGCAAATAAGGGTGTTTGTGATGGAGAATAAGTAGGGGTGCTAGTTTGTTGTTTGACTGGAGAAGTTTGTGACGTTGTAGCAGTTCAGGAGATGGAGTCACTTACCGGTCTTCTGGTGATCTATGTGCTACAACATTGAAGAATGGCCATGGATTTTGCGATAGGAGGAAGGGTGTTTCTTAAAAGGGAAAGGAAGGGTTGAAACGTGGTTTATAAATTCAATTTAAAAACAGAAGTCTAATGATGCGGTTTAAATGGTTGGTGTGAGCGTGGTGGCAAGCTAAGGATGTCGAAGTGGGTGACAACCGATGCTAATGGCTTATAATCAATAATGGTAATTATCAGTTTAGTGGCAATAATTATTTTAAAAATAATAATAATAATTAAGTTCAAAATTAAAATAGTGTATAACTCGTTAATGGCATGTTTTACTCATACGTTACCAGAATTTATCAAACGTGGATCCATTGGGATCGAATGATCGGAAGCTGCACAGTGGAATTGATTTGGAGTGATTTGGAACTTGTCCCAATTTATTGCAAAATAAAACGCTTGAATCAATCCGACGATCACTTATCGTTATATAATTATAACTGACCAAGGTGAGTAAAACTCAGTAACTCTGCACAGTTTATATTTTAATGAAGTATTTGTATAATTGATAAATGATGGTTGATTGCAATGTGTTGACTGTTTGGATAAACTGCTAATCAATTGGTTAAAAATATCGATAACGATATATATATATATATATATATATATTGTTAATCAAATATTGATTCTGTTTATTAGAATATTTCATATTGAAATGAAGTTGATGTTAATTATATTGCTTAACTTCTGCAGATGCAAGGAAACAGGTTGGGGTGATCCAACTAGATTCCTCAATATTTATAACATTATTTTTTCATATACTGTGATATATGGTGTGATGTATAATCTGTGATTGATTATGATGACGCTGATCTTATTATTTGGTATTTTAAATACCATGAGAAATAAATAAAATTAAAAAAGGAGTTATTTGGAAAATAAGTAGAATTATAAAAGGCATTATTTGGAAAATAAATAGAATTATAAAAAGGAAATGTCAAGATATAAAAGAATTATGAGATATGGATTTAAAGTAGATTTTAAATAGAATATTTTTTAACAGATAATTTGAGAAGAAAAATTTATAGATAATGTTTTACAAATTAAGTAAAATATTTATCATTTGATAAATGGAATATATAAATTAGAATTTATAGAGAGAAGTAAAATCAGTTTCAACACCAATATTTGAAATAGAATGTGAAGGTAGCAGTTATAAAGGGATTTTTCAATTAGATTATAAATGTTGAAAATAAATGAGATCTTGTACGAATAATTTTGTAAATAGAAGTATAACTAGAGCTTGGATCGGAGATATTGTTTTAAAATGTGGAAACAAACTGTATTGATTGTATAGAAGGAATGTTTTTCACATTCGATGTGGAAAATGGATTAGAATAAATATTTTATAGATAATAATATTTATAACGGAATTTGGGGTATGAAATAGGAATTTAAATGGAATTACGAAACTGGGTGTAAATTTTTGAGTTGAATGGCTTTCTGGGTATCGATATAATGTTGGTTTCGGCCTTCGGGGTTTATACTTGGGAAGTTGAACTCTTACTAGTTTACATTTAGAGACTGATAGATGTGGGAAGATAGTGATGCGTGAATCTGAAATGGAAACGTTTTCCAAAGTTAATAACCTATATTTTCTAAATTTGGAAAAAAAGGATTTATGAATATCTGGAAACTGGAAATGGGAAAATGAATAAATCAATGATAAATTAATTTAAAGGGGAAATGTTGATTGATGATAGATCGATAAAATTTCAATTTGGAAATAAGATCGCTGTGTGTATGGATATTTTCCTTTTATAGTTAAATAACCGATTATTAAATTTTTAACCATTTTTCTGTCTTTAATACGAAGAGACCGGGATCAGATTTATTATCTGAAAACCACTCCATATGGGCATCAGCGTTGCGAATCGAATATGAAGAAGATAATTGAAGACGGAGTTTATGCAAGGGCTGTTCTGGCAAATCCTAGGTAGAAATCGCATAAGATGGGTTTATAGAATAGTGCCTTCGGTTTGTCCAGCCCAAGGACAACCTATATAAAAGAATGACTAATAGAGTATATTTATTATATTGCGTAAATTGATCTCTTCAAACGTATTTATGTTTGGTGGCGGAGAAATTCGTTTCTCTTAGCTGTATACCCGTGGTATTTTTGGGGAAATCAATTTGTGATTTGGCGGGTATGACGATGTGACATTCAAAGTAAATAAATGTGTGATCTATATGTCATGGCCTCTAGCCTCACAACCGGGAAATGGTATAAAATCGGGTAGGTCGCATGGCTAAGTGGGTAGCTCCCAATTAGGGTGTATTGTCACCTGATCTAGAGAAATTTCATTTATTTCCTTAACCTATTTCGATGTTGTCCCTTTCGGGAAACGGTTGCTGATCCCAACCGTTGGTGATAATACATTCGGTACACTCAAGCGAAATGAGTGACCGGTCATGTTTAGCCTGGTTTACAAGATGTTCTTGTTGAACCCGGTGTATTCCTCACAAGAGATACACTGTCGGAAGGTGGTCCCATACCTTGCCAGTTAGAATCCATTAGCCAATAAGTGCCGATGGTTTTTGATTATATATTATGTACGTAGAACGTGAGATGAAAGCGTTCTGCTAAATGATTTTTAGTTGTGGTTAATAGACACTATTGTAATATCAGAAGAATTTTGATATAAAGAATATTTTGGAATATCATAAGGTAAAAACCATCCGTGTTTATGTGTGGATCGGTCTTACAGTTATCCTGCGATTTTAATAGTTAAACAAATGGTTGGAGTTTACTCACACCTGACAGATGACTGACCTAGAGTTTAATTTGTTTTGTTTTCCCTAAACTCTTGGGTGCCCAATTTTGTATGAGGAGTCAACTGGTCGGGATTTTACATATATACTTGGAGAGAAGGAGCAAGAGGCTTCAGGAATATATGCTATTGTTTATTTCCATTGTGTTGTAAGTGTTGTACTCAGATAATGGTATTATATACAGATACTAGTTTTATTTTAAGTTTTGTTATATAAATATTTATTTGTTCCGCTGTGAGATTCGTGTTTACTCTGATGTTGTATTTATCTTCTTTTTCTTCTATTCTAATTTTCAATCTTATCTATTCTCACGTTCTAACTTCTTTCTATTAATGATTGGGAATGTTCGATGCCTGAATAATTGACATGGGTTTTATGATGATTTTCTAGGTCGAAAATCCCGATTCGTTACACTGGTATCAGAGCTAAAGGTTAAGTGATTACCTTGGCTCTATGGCGTAACTCGATAGAGATAGGATTAATAATACCCTAGATTGAGTTTGAGTTTATATATATGAGCGTGTATTTTTTATTTAATATAAAATGATTTTATATTGTGGAGATTTATTGGTTGTGTTGTTTATGAGTTATGGTCGATCAGTTTGATCCACTGTATCGGTAAGGGTTTCTAAACAGTTGAATATGATGAATCGACACAGTATGTTTTGAAAAGAGGGTAAACAAAATAATTTTACCCAAAGTATATTTTGATATAAAGAATGGATTTATATTGAAATAATTATAATATATTGGATATATTGGTTGTTATTATAATCAGATAAGATTATAATTGAAATGGTTATGTAAATAGCCAATCAGAATTCATATGAGTGTAATATATGAAATCAGATGGTTTAAATCTGAATTTAAATAAGAACTGGAATTTAATTCCGGAAATTTGGAAAAGTTTTCGTAATTGGATTTCGATTAAATATATGAGAATTTTAAAATCCTGGGAGATTTTAAATTGTTTTACAAGCATTGTGAATGATATTTTGGAATAAATTTCAAAATGTAAGTGTTTAAGAAATGGTTTTAAAATGATATAGTATTGAACTCACTTTAGTCGCTGGGAAATAACCCTGATGATGTTGGCCACATCATCAATGTTCATTTTCGAGTTGGGAAGTGATGAATTACTACCAAAGATATTGTTTTTAGAAATGTTTTGAGAAAATAATTTTTTTGATTCCAAAAGGAAATATTTGATTTTTGAAAAAGGTAAGTGTTTAAAACTCTGGAGAAGAGATTGTTTAAATTAAAACAAATCAAATAGAAATTTGAATTGAAGCCAGTTAAGTGGAATTTGAATTGGAATTGAATGGTATCAAGTAAAACTGGATTGGATTAGAAATAAGCTAGAATAGAACCAATTGGATAAATCGAGAGTTTGAAATTGAGATTGGAACCGGAGTTTGCATTTTGCTTGGTTATAAGTGAATGATTGAATTTGAGAACGAGTTGAGTGGAGACTATTTGGAAATGCATTGGTATATGCTGAATTGGTAATAGATTGAAAGGATATAATGATAAGCCTGACAAAAAGGTACAAGTTTATATTTTATATGAATTTGGTGATTTTATGAGCCGATTTGGCAAGTCCTTTGGCTGTTTGATTTTCTTTTGGATTGAAGAAGGCCTAGATAAGAGAGTTGTAGTTATACCAATTGAGCCATATAAAGGAGGTGCTGGCGAAATTTTTCGAACATGAAGGTGTTAGAAAATTTTCAGAATTTTTGGAAATTTTCATTAGTAAGAATGAATTAATATTTAGTTGAAATTAATTAGTATAGTGAAACTGAAATTTTAGAAGTAAAACAAATAATGTTTAACCTAGTTAATAGGTTTTTTTTTCTACCCTAGCAATTTCGAGGACGAAATTATTTTAAGGAGGAAAGAATGTAACATCCCGTATTTTTATGGTATATTAATTAATTAATTTAATTATTTAAATAGTGATTTAGAGATTTAAATGGTTGCTTAATTAAATAATTTGGAATATTTAACTAATATTTATAATTAGATAATAAATTATAAATTCCGAATTAGTCGGAAATAGTGGAATTGAAATATTTTGTGAATTGGATTATTTATAAGATTTAATTCAGTTTAGAATTGAAGTATAATAACGAATTTATTATTTAAACGAAGTTCGAACATATAATTATATTATAATTCAAATCGAGCCCGTAATGGCGCGGTAGTTCGTAATATGGAGTTTTGAACTTCAATTGAATATACAGAATCAGTTTTAAGTTGGATTTCTGTGAAACAAGAAACGTTGAAATCTGTTGAGCTATATTTTTCTAATAGAAGAAAAAAATGGAGATTTTGCTTTACAGATTGTAAGTTATGGCTAAATCAAATTATCAAATAGTCGCTATGAATCGTTTATAAGTCATAACAATTATTTAATTACAATAAAATATTTATTTCGAATTTGGACAAGATATTTGAGACGTAGTTATAATCTATTTTTTAGAATTTTACTATAATTTTTAATTTGGAAAATAAGCACTTTTTATTTTGAAGTATTTTAACCCTATATAAGCATTTTGGTGTCCCACGGAATAAGCTAACTTGTATATATTATTATATTTTCGGGATCATGGCACATTGCTCGTTAGGACGGTATTTTTATTTTTATCTATAACAGTCTATAAATAAACAGAATGGTATGCCTTATAAACCTTAACTAAAAGAAAACATAAAGGAGTTCAAATGCTGATGAAGAGATCTGAACGTCAAAAGCCTTTGTTTATCACTAATCAACAATGGATGGATGGAGAGATCTGTTCCTTGGTTACATTCAAAATAACATCGTTAGTAAAACGCATACCATCTATAGTCATCAGTTGTACTGCTAAAACAATGAAGACGAAAATCTATTCACATAAAACTAATAATAAAATAAAATAAAGATATATGTACCTTTTCCCCAAAGTCATTAACCTGCACATGCTACACTGTCTGTTACACACCATCTAGGCTAATCAAAGAGTAAATAAATCTGCAAACCTGTCTACCCTTTGAAACTTCATGCTGAAGAAATGGGGGGCCCTACCATACACGTTTGCGTACTTTTACTTGAGCATTAAGGTATTCACCTTATATATACTCGAACGCAAGCCTTTGTTTTCTGGTTCCATCTTTCCTTTTTTGGCAGCTAACAAATAAAAATCAAAACGTAATGCCTCCTTCCAATTTCTGCGAATTAGTAAAACAAATAAGAGACGCAAGCTACAGAATTCATTCCAACAAAACACTCCCAAATTCTGGTTTCATTGCAGGTTTGTTGTCTCGATTTCGTACTCACACAAGTTGACCGTAGCTTTTCGGCTTCTGTAGCGAGTGGAACAACGCGATGAATGGAAGAAAAGTATGGTTGCATGGGTGGAGTTTTGGGCATTCGAGAAGGAAGAACTAAATGTGTTAAGCACGACATGGAGCTTCATTTGCACAGGAGATCGTGACTGGTATTTAACGCAAAAGAAAACTGTCGCACTAATCACGTAGTACGTGTGGCTCAGCCTAAGGACGGAAGTGAAGATGAAGGAGGTGCGGAAATGTCTTGGGGTTACTACGGAGGGAGATGTATAGGAGTGTTCACGTGGGTCTGGGTTCATTCCTAGAGTGATGGACTGGCAACTCTCAGCATGGGTTAGTAAGGGAGTTTTGGAATTAAGGGATGGATAAGTACGTGATTATGCGGCCCAATTGTTCAGAAATACGTTTAGGCAAGTTAAGGAATTATAATTATATTAAGAACATGAGCTGTGAGGAAAATAAGGGTGTTCGTGATGGAGAACAAGTAGGGGTGCAGGTTCATTGTTTGACTGGAGAAGTTTGTGATGTTGTAGCAGTTCTGGAGATGGAGTCACTTACTAGTCTTATTGTGATCTATGCGCCACAGCATTGAAGAATGGCCATGGATTTTCTGGTAGGAGGAAGGTTGATTCTTAAAAGGGAAAGGAAGGGTTGAAACATGGTTCATAAATTAAATTTAAAAACAGTAGTGTTGCGGTTTAAATGGTTGGTGGGTGTGTGGTGGCAAGCTAAGGATGTCGAAGTGGGTGACAACCGATGATAATGGCTTATAATCAATAATGGTAATTACTGTTTAGTGGCATAATTATTTTAAAAATAATAATAAGATTTAAGTTTAAAATTAAAATAGCGTATAACTCGTTAATGGCATGTTTCATTCATATGTTATCAAAATTTCTCAAATGTGGATCCGTTGGGATCGGATGATCGGAAGCTACACAATGGAACTGATTTGGAGTGATTTTGGAGCTTGTCCCAATTTATTGCAAAATAAAACGCCTGAATAAAACCGATGATCGCTTATCGTTATTTAACGATAACCGACCAAGGTGAGTAAAACTCACTAACTCTACACAGGTTATATTTTAATAATGTATTTTTAGAATTGAAAAATGATGGTTGACTACAGTGTGTTGACTGTTTGGATGAACTGCTAATCAATTGGTTAAAAGTATAGATAACAATATATATATATATATATATATGTATGTATGTATGTATGTATGTATGTATGTATGTATATATGGTTAATCAGATATTGATTCTGTTTATCAGAATATTTCATATTGAAATGAAATTGATGTTAATTATATTGTTTATGAAGCGACCCAAACTTCCCCGTAAAGGAAAGCCTGGATTGAGTTGAGAACAAAACAAATTAGAACACAAACAAAAGAACATTCCATTGCTTATGACACCAATTTACATCAGAATACAAAAATATTTCAGAGTATACATGAATAATATACAGTAGAAAAATATCATAGATTTAAATTACATTACATCGCAGCGAAAAATAATACATAACACAACTGGAAGGCATACACGGATACAGAGCTTTCCGAATATAGTTCCAGTTGTAAACCAGGATCCTGTGAATATAATATCTGCAAAACCAAAACTACGAGCTGCCCATGAGGAAAATAGGGGCACTCAGAGTTTAGTTTAAAACAATAAACTCCAGGTCAGTCATGTGACTGGTGTGAGAGCTAAAACAGTTATTCAAAACTTTACTTTAAAATCAGATATATCAAGGGACCACGCCGTATAACACGGAACATGTTTCCTCCCAATAATACTAGTGCATATAACAAAACAACGTAATGATTTTTGGAAAAATGAAGCTATTATAAGACCCAGGTCCCATCACACAATGCAGCGCAAGTTGGAGGATAGGGTTTTTCCTTATAATAGCCAAACATGCTTGGTACGTTTAAAACAAATCATTTGATACTATTATAAGTGCATATTGTATAAAACAACTTCAAATACAAATGTATCAATCCTAGACGGCATGGGTACCATATATCATGTCGCCAATACTAGGCTTTATGATCAAAACCGAAATTTCACGTATTGGAAGTTGGATTTCCATCTGTGAACCAAGGAAAGAGATCGTCCTTACCGCTTCGAGACGCTCTAGCCCGCCCCTTAGGATCAGAGCTCGAGTGACCCTTGGAACGTCAGTGCTGGTCCACTCGATGTGGATTAAAATGCCTGAACAATGTGTTCCCCAGCCTATAGGGCGTCAATCTGGTCTATATAAAGACCATACCATCCATCGGCCTCATAGTGCCGATATATCCGAGGCGCCTCGCTATCCATCATCCACATAAGTAAAACGTTTGGGCGTGCAAAACCCAGACACAACTCCTAGCTAGAAGGAAACACATGTCCTCCCTGATGTCCTCTCCTGTTTCTGGTTCACACCGGGTTGTGAGGCTCGCGAATTAACTATATTAAAGTCGTGCTTTGATCATCAACCACAAGACTCTGCTTTCCAACAGAGGCCTTGATCATTTGCATCTCAGCATACCACAAAGGCAATTCATGCTATGCAACCGATGTCTATCAATCATACAGAATGAAATCCGATGTCAGACACACATCCATTTACAAGTTCATTCTGGGTCTGAACGAAACCGGAGGCACCTTATTCCTCGTCCGATATGTCCAATATAGGAGAGAGGTCCTTGCATATCTGGTTGATCTCCAAGTATGCCTGGACGATCACCACTTATTACCTTGCCTTGGGTGTATAGCCCAATCAAGACATCAGTAATCATCCAAACGATGTGAAGACCTCTAGTCTTCAACCACCGTCATCATCGTCGACATATTGTCGAATCAGTTTTTAGAATGGGATAAACCCGGTCTTCTTGAATAACTCGCGTATATAATAAACAAGTGCTATAAAAACACAACATGTGCCTCATTCCAATTCTGAATATTCTTTTATTTAAATATTTATATCCTTGGGGAAAGGTTCCCATTGATTTTTTCAAAGATAAATTCTTCAAATTTATTCTTTAATCTTCCTTTGGATATCATTTCAAACCATATTAAGGTTTTCCATACTTGTCGGGATTAGCGCACCTTACCGAAGTAATCATTTGTTTAATTTCCCAATCCCAACCTATTCATCCCATAGAGCAAAACTGGTAATACTCCATATCTAACACCATGGTGTTATCGGTAAAATTAATTACCCTTTCACATTCAAATCTAATTAAAGATTTAACTATCGCTTGGAGCAAAACTGGTGATACTCCATTCTCGATCATTTCTCGAATTTGATAATTTTAGTTATCAGATTCACATTTCAATCTAATTAAAGATTCATTAAAACTCTAATTCAGTTTTAATTTTCAAATTTTTTTTACTTAATGATTAGTCCATGTTAAGAAATTAATCTTATCTTTAACTAGTTAAAGAACTAATGTCATTTAAAACACGGTTCACGATAAACCCAAAATCACATTCCATTTTATGGAATCTTCAAGAAAAACAAATCAACATGTAATCGATATCAATTTCTGTATCCGACTAATAATATAAATGGAATAACGACAAAGCCTTTTGAATTCCATATATATTAACAGTCTTCCTCCATAGAAACTCACTTCGATTATTATCAAATCGAATTCCATTCCATTCCAATATATTAAATTGGAAAACTTTACTTCGGAAAAATTCCACTATATCTTTAATAAAAAGGATTTAAGTTCCAAATCTCATTTCACCGTAAATCGGGTTAAAAAACGAATGTAGTTAAAACACAGTTCACAATAAACCCAATTCACATTCCATTTCAAATACAATTAAATGTTAATTAATTGGTAATTCTTCTCCACATCTTAATTAAAAGATTTATTCTTTTCACACGTAAGACGACTCCAAACCCCATACTGACAGAGGCAAGGGTAATCCTTGGAATATAACACAGAAACAAATAATAGCAGAACAGAATTAAATAAATACACCAGATAATGAACAATAGAATATACTGGATAAGAGTAATCATCAGAATTACATAGTATATAGGATCTTACTTAGAACAAATACAGTTCAGCTATACATAAATGTCTACAGCGGAAAACAAACAAAATATGTACAATAGGAGCTGAACAGCATAAAAAGAGATAAATGATAGAATCCATCTTCAGCTCCAGCTATCCAGAGGAAGCCAGCTAAACTTGAATACAAGGCTGCCCGTGTAGAAAAAGAGGCACCCGAGTTTGAAAGTGAAACAAACTACGAGTCAGTCATGGGACTGGTATGAGAAATCTACTCAACACATTTATACTATGGCTAATCACAGGACCACGCCACTTTCGTGGAACGGGTTTACTCCATTGGATTGCCAGTGCTTTAAAAACAAATCTTTCTTTTAAACATCGCTATGCTTTTTATAAAAATGAAGCCATTATAAGACTCAGTTCCCATCACACAATGCAACGCAAACCGGAGGATAGAGTTAATACCTTATAACGGCCAAAATATGCTTGATACGAATAAAACAAAAGCATTTGATATTATTGCTAGTTTTTATATGTTTTGAAAACAATTTCAAATCATAACTATTAATCATAGATGGCATTAATGCCCCATACCTCTATGTCGCCATATATAGGTATACAATCAAAACCGCACAGTCACGTATTTGGAAATTGGATTTCCGTCATGAACCAAGGCAAAAGATAGTCCTTACCGAATTCGTGACTCTCTAGCCCGAGCCACAGGCAAGTACTCGGTCAAGCCTTTGGAGCGACAGGGCCGGTCCACCGATGTGGATTAAAATGCCTGAACAATACGTTTCCCCGCCCTTTGGGGCGTAAACGAGCCAACAAATGACTCCATCGGACCCGGATCGTCCGATCAAACCGAGGCGCCTCGCAACAGCAACAACCACACAGGTGAAAAGTATATAAATTTCAGGGTTGGTAGGTCACTGACACCACCCTAGCTAGAAAGAAACGCATGCCCTCCCTGAGGTCCTTCTCCCGATCTGGTTCATACCGGGGTGTGAGGCTCGCGAATTCACATTATACACAAAGCTACGCCACACAGGCGGTGCTTTGATCATCACCACAAGACTTTGCTTTTCAACAGAAGCCCTGATCATTTGCCACTTAGGCATGCCACACTAGCAATTCATGCCATGCGATTGATGTACATCGATACACAACCTCTGAGCTCGTGCGTCTTAGAGAAGGGCGTTAAGCAAAAGAATAAATTCTCCGCCGCCAAACAGATGTATATTCAATAGAGATCAATCAACACAGAATAAAATCCAATGTCAGACACACAGTCCATTTACATGTCCGTTCTGGGTCTGAACGAAACCGGAGGCACTAAATACCTCGCAAACCCATCGATCACCACGTACGTTTGGACGATCACCACTCATTATCCATATTTCGGAATGCCTCCCAATCAGGACCTCGGTTAGCATCCAAACGAGGTGAAGATCTCCGGTCTTCGACCATCGTCTTCATCTTTGATTTATTATCGTCGATTCAGTTATTCAGAATGGGAAAAACCCGGTCTTTCTGAGCAACTCGTGTATATAATAAACAAGTGCAACACTAACATATACACACATCATTTCAATTCATTAGTCACTAACCGTCAATCAGTAAGAGAACGATTTCCCAAATATTAACCCCGAAGGCCGAAACCAACATCAGATCAACATCCAGGAAACCATTCGACTTAGCCAACCTTCAGTTAATTTCTAAATCACATCCATATCGTTTATAATCTTTTCTAACGATTTATCACTATTTTTATTTATTTTAAAACAACCAATTTATACAAAACGATGCTTCGGCCATAACGCGGCCGTGACGCTGTTTTTCTTCAGATTTGATTTACACATATCTGAAAATCTAACCGTTGGATCTTCACAAAATTTACCTCATTAGAAAGTTCTTTTCAAAACAAATCCAACGGTTCCTGTTTCGGGAAAATCTGATAGTCGGATCTCCCGGTACAATCGTTTGAAGTTTCGATTTCAAAATACGAACTACAGCGTCGTTATTCGATATATTTTAATTATATATATATATATATATATATATATATATATATATATATATATATATATAAATATAATCGTTTCTGGCGCTGTTTTCTTCAGATTTGAATTAAACATTCTAGACAATCCAACCGTTGGATTTTTTCAAAGTTGGTGCTGTTGGAAAGATTTTTCCAAAGCGAACCGAACGGTTGCGATTTCAGGAAAATCCGATGGTCGGATCTCCCGGTACAATCGTTTGAAGTTTCGATTTCAAAATACGAACTACAGCGTCGTTATTCGATATATTTCAACTCTATTTAAATATATATATCGATTCTTTGATTTCAAACTATTTTTTTCATACATTTGATAAAAATGATATTTTTATCTAACTATCTTCTATTTCAACACTTCACTATATTTAACAAGTCATGTAGATGATAAAAAGGTGATTTTTATTATAAAACAATTTATTTTAAAACAAGGTCATTTTACATAGCTCATATAGATGATAAAAAGGTGATTTTTATTATAAAACAATTTATTTCATAACATGATTATTTTATACTTTTCATATTGATGTTAAAAATGGGATTTTTATTATAAAACAATTTCTTTCAAATTATGAATACCATTCAACACATGAATTTCAATTCAACGAATGAATATCGATTCAACACATGAAGGTTTTCTATAGTTTATATATATATAGACAAAAATGTGATTTTTATATTTAAAACACGAATACCATTCAACACATGAATTTCTAATCAACGAATGAATATCGATTCAACACGTGAAGGTTTTCTATTCAACGAATAAATATAGTTTCAAAATATGAAAATAATTCAAACACATGAATAATATTCAAAATTTCGGCAGCATAACGGCAGGGTAGTTAAAACCGGGACCGTCTCTAGTACGGCTCCTCGCCCTACCTTAAAACCTCGCGTTTTTTGACAATGGGGATCATGCATCTAGTTCGCACGCAGGCGACATATATATATTTATTTCATTTCCACAAACTAATCCAATGTGGTTTCAACCAAATATTTCTCAACCACAAATGGGTATTTTTCAACCACAATCAATCAATATCAACCACAAACAATCATAAATAACCATTCGCTATCAATCAATTTTCACACCAATCACAACCAATAAATATCGTCCATGGTTTGTGGACGAGGGGCGTATATATATATATATATATATTTATATATAGCAGTTCACTTCTATTTCAACACATATATATAATTTTTACAATGCATATATAACTTATACATCGAACATACAACTTATACAACGCTTATACAAGAGGTGTACAACGCTTATATAACTCATACATCGACTATATAATTTATACATCGTCGTTTTCCATATTGTTTATAAATTAGAAATCTCACATTGGGTTCCACTCAGCCAAAAATAGCAGAAGGCTCAGAAAAATATGCGGTCTCTTCTAAAATGTAGAAGACGTCCACACGGTCACGATGTTTCCTGTTTCATCGAATTTCGTTAACGAGCGAAAAAGATATGATTTTTAAAAGGTTTGCAACACTAAAAAGTGTTAATTTTCATTTCAAAGGACAAAGCCGATACCTTTCCTTTGATGTTCGAACTAGGGTTTGGAGATTTCGTGAAATCCGCGCACCTTGTTGAAGATCGGAGGGTTAGACGTGGAAGAGGGGAGTGTGGCGCGTCTATCGAGGGTGGTGCGGTGTTGATCGGAGTCGGGATCTGGCCGGGCGGCGTTGGGAAGTAGGCGACTTTCCAGGCGTCGTTCTCGAGGCTGGCGAGGAGAGAGAGGGAGCGGATGGGTCGGATTTGAAGAGGGGGGTCGGCGGCGTGGTGTCTGGGTAGTGGCGGCGGTCAACGTTGACGGAGGCGGCGGGAATAAGGGAGGAAAGGGTGGAACGATGTGGATCGTCGATGCGAGAGGCAGCTAGGGTTTTCTGGGTTTTTTTTTGAAAGAAAAAATCCTATTGGCCGAGGATTTATAGAAAATTTTAAATAGTGTTTTTACAAACGAACACTAATCCGAACCCAACGACTGTCGTCCCTAGCGTTTTACCCCCATTCCGAACACAATGGGATATGTTTCGTAGGCCCATTCGACTGTTTCAGTCAGCTTTCCTTCAAATTAAAATATAAAACATTCAATATTTAATTTGAACGTACATTTCAATTTGTCAATGCCACAAACTGATTCGAAAAATTCCAGAAAAATAAATCTAGCTATGTTTTGACGATACAGTCCCAACAAAACTAGTTTCGTTGAATTCTGAGACCGTTTGCAAAAAGGCCCATTTCTGGTCGATCAATTTAACTATAATTGGCCAAAACACGTTTTCCTTTGCCATGCTCACATACTAGCTTCAAAAATTATGAAATTTGAAACCTAGCAATAACTTCACATCCCGGATCCAACAAAAGTGGTTTCGTCGAATTCCGAGGTCGTTTGCAAAATGGCCAATTTCTCGGGCTATTTGAATTCCATAGCGACCTTTCTGAAAATTCATTTGGCCATAACTTTTGCTTTCCGTTATGAAAATTCTATTTTTCAGATTCGTTAGAAAGGTGTCCACTAACAGATTTGAATATTTTTGGTTTCACTCAAATCCGTTTTGTTTTGCACCCGGTACAGTCCGACAAAGTTTGAATTCAAATTTTGAAACTGCAGCGCCATTTCTGGCCTTGTTTATAATTAGAATTAATTATATTCGTTTTAAATTGTCGATTCAAACTCAGTTTTCATCTCTATTATTTAAAATATTTATATTAAATATTTAAAATCCATTATTTTAGCCAATTTAAAAAATTTAAATTGGTTCAGATTTTCTGGGTCGTTACAATCTCCCCCACTTAAAACTTTTCGTCCCCGAAAAGGAACAAAGTCGAAAGTGGTTTGATTAATCAACTCTACGTTCGATCCGGCTTCAATTCTCTAATTTTTCAGTTTCTGAGAATTTTCAAATTCTTCAAAAATTTGGCTAACACCCGGAATTTTCGAAAAAATTCGCCATAACCTCCTTTGTACGGAGAGAGGTTTGGAAATTTATTGGGCCGTATTAGGTACCCAATAAATCCTAATAAGCATACACATATTTATAGTGATATATTCTGGTGTTTACAGGGGAGCATGTATTGATAATAACTCCAGAGAATAAATTCTCGTCGCCCTGCCCCGTGTGGGAAATAAATAGTCCATGTGCCGTATCTAATAACTAGAGAGACGTGATTATTGTTAACTCCAGACTCGTGTGGGGTTTTTTATTAATCTGGAAATTTTATCTTTACAATTTAAATAGTCCATATAAGTCATCAGTTCAACCTGTAAAATATAGTCATCGCCATACAAGCCTCTCGCTCGTATGGTAAATCTTCCACCTCGTCACACAAGCTCCAAATGCTTATGTGGGATATGATGAAGTATGCCTATCTTCTGAAGTATGCCATGTAATGTAGTTCAAAATTAATTATTACTATCCTATGGCGACATTTATTATTTCACACAGAAAAACCAGCACTCCGCATCCAACGGCATTCACAGGAGTTGATATAATAATATTTTGCATCCAACTCATTAAGGTTTAACTATTTGTCGGGCACGCAAATAAAATCTTTACTCAACAGCTAATCCATTTACCTGTTCAAACATATATAATACACATGTATATATATTTCTATTTATTTTCTAATCAGTTCAATGTGTGATTTAAATGAATAAATTCTACCATTCAACCTCTTATTAATTAAATTAACTATCGTTCCAATAATTTAATTAATCTAATTTACTATCACACAACACAAACAACCATTCCAATTGTTTTCAACTTTTCAAAAATATACTAATCAATTTCTATACTCTTTTTAAAATCATTCAGACTATAGAATTTAAAAGTGCACATCCATGGAAAGAAAATAACAACAGAGTAGAGAATTAAATGGTAATGCAAAGTATGGTAAATGTACCTTGCACCGGAGTCAATCAGAGATATCTACTCGGCATCTGGGATAGGCTTTCTGAATGCTCTCCTCAGTTTCCCAAGTACAATCTTGCGGATCTCCACTCCATTGCACTTTGACTAAGTGAACCTTCTTGTTCCTCAGCTCTTTGGTTTCTTTGCCGATTATCTTTAGCGGCTCTCTTCTCACAGCTAGTTCTGGAGTAATTTCAATATCCTGTTGAGCTGCTTCTTCCACGATCAAGTCTGGATCATGAACGTGCTTTCGAAGTTGAGATATATGAAATACATCATGGAATCCAGGCAACCAGTCAGGCAATTTGACCCTATAAGCGAGAGTTCTGATCCGTTCCAGAATAGGAAATAGACCAATGAATTTGGGCGCCAACTTTCCAGTCTTACCGAATCGGATTACTCCTCTCATCGGCGATACTTTCAAATATACATAGTCACCAACAGCAAAGGATATATCTCTCCTTCTCCGATCGGCATAGCTCTTTTGTCGGCTTTGAGCGGCCAGTAATCGTTTCTTAATAAAATCGACTTTGTCGGCAGCTTCTCGAATCATATCAGGCCCTAACACAAGTCTATTACCGGGTTCGACCCAACAAGCAGGAGATCGGCACGGTCTACCGTATAATGCTTCGAATGGCGACATTGTTAGGCTCGCCTGGTAGCTGTTGTTATATGAGAATTCAGCCAAATGTAGATGGTCTTCCCATGATCCACCGAAATCTATAACACAAGCTCGCAATAGATCTTCTAAAATACGATTCACCCTCTCAGTCTGACCGTCTGTCTGAGGATGATAAGCGGTGCTTAAGTTCAACTTCGTTCCCAGCTCGACTTGAAACGCCTCCCAGAATTTGCTATTGAATATTGTGTCTCTATCACTGACTATACTGAGCGGCACTCCATGTAGTCAAACTATTTCCTTGAAGTATATCTGCACCAGACTCTGAGCAGTTCTGTTTGTTCTGACAGGTATGAAATGGGTGGCCTTCGTGAAGTGATCTACGATCACCCAAATACTCTCATTCCCTTTTCTGGTTCTGGGCAGGCCATCAATGAAATCCATAGAAATATGATCCCACTTCCAACCAGGAACATCTAGCGGTTGTAATAATCCAGCTAGTTTCTGTTGGTCGCTCTTGACTAGTTGGCAAGTAGGGCATCGGCTAACGTATATTGAAACGTCTCTTTTCATAGCCTTCCACCAGAATGTTCGCTTTAGATCGTTATACATTTTGGCCACACCAGTATGGATACTCAGGTTGGATTTGTGACACTCGTCTAACACTTCCCTTTCTAACTCTGGGATATCCGGAACACAAATCCTTCCTTTCAACCTCAGGGTCTCATCGTTATCTATTTGAAAACACGAGGGTTCGCCTTTCTGAATCCTTCCTTCTGAAGAATAGATATTTTGTCAATCAAGGAAGTCGTGATAATAAAGCTGGCGATCATTACATTCTTTCAGCTCAGCGCATCGGCCACGACATTGGCTTTCCCGGGAGTATATATAATTTCAAAATCGTATGCTGCAAGGAACTCTAGCCAACGTTGCTGCCTCAGATTCAAGTCCTTCTGTGTGAATAGATACTTTAACGACTGATGATCTGTAAACAGTTCAAATCTCTCACCCAGAAGATAGTGTCTCCAGATTTTCAAGGCGAATACGATAGCCAACAACTCAAGATCATGAGTTACGTAGTTCTTCTCGTGCGGCTTCAGCTGACGGGTAGCATAAGCAATCACTTGACCCCTTTGCATTAACACTGCGCCAAGGACTTCTCTAGAAGCGTCAGTCCAGACTTTTAAATCTTGGTTGCCATCGATGATGGTTAACACTGGAGCAGTCGTTAGTCTTAACTTTAGCTCTTCAAAAGCCTCCTCATTTTCTGGAGTCCATTTGAATTTAGAGTGCTTCTTCGTAAGCTTCGTTAAATGACCAGATATCTTCGAAAAGTTTTTAACGAACTTCCGGTAATAGCAAGCCAATCCGAGAAAACTGCGGACTTCAGTAGGGGTACTGGGCTTCTTCCAGTTCTGAATAGCTGTGATTTTACTTGGATCCACAGCGATTCCTTCTTTTGATACGACGTGGCCCAGAAATTTAACTTCATCTTGCCAGAATATACATTTGGAAAACTTTGCTTTCAATACATTCCTTCTGAGGATTTCTAACACTTGTTCCAAAGGTTTTTCATGTTCGGCCTTTGACTTAGAGAAGATTAGAATATCGTCAATATAAACCAGAACAAATTTATTCAAAACCCCTCTGAACGCCCTATTCATCAGATCAACGAAATAGGCTGGAGCGTTACATAAGCCGAACGGCATTACTAACCACTCGTAGAATAAGTCGGGACCTCTGAATGCTGTCATTGGAACACACTCTTCGGCAATTCGAAGTTGATGGAAGCCTGTAGCTAGGTCCATTCGTGAAAATACTTGTGCTCCATTCAGACGATCCAACAAATCATCTATTCGCGGCAATGGATATTTGTTCTTTATTGTCTGCTTGTTCAAATCACGATAATCCACACATAACCATAGAGTACCGTCAGATTTTGGGACAAAAACCACTGCTACTCCCCAATCAGAGAAACTAGGCCTGATCAGACCTTTCCATACTAGCTATCGTGTTTGATTGTCTAATTCCTCTTTCTCTTTCAAGGACATTCTTCGAATAGCGTGAACTACCGGCCTTGCATTCTGAATTAAAGCAATTTTGAAATCTATTTCTCTCTGCGGGGGTAAGCGAACAACTTCTTCAAACACATCCGCATAATTTTTGACGACAGGAATATCTTTGACGAGGTCGGGAATATTCTCTGTGACTTCTGGGATATTTTCTATTTGAACTGGAGAAACATCAAGAGCTGACCAGAAATCTTTTCTATTTGAAGTCGGGCCTTCACATGGTATGGTTATATAATTCCCCGATTGGGCCTTTGCTTTAACCACTCTCTCCGCGCATCTAACCTCCGCTTCATATTTGGTTAGCCAATCCAATCTCAGAATAAGATCGAATTCATTAAAATTCATGACGATAGAGATAATAGCGAAATTATAGCAAGAAAAAGAGACAGGTACTGCACAAATCCAACTGAGATTGATGGAACCCCCAACTGGATTTTGGACAGTCATTGGCTCTTTGAGCTTCTTCAAATTCAAATCTAGTTTCTTGACTGCACTCTTTGCAATAAAGCTTCGTGATGCGCCTGTGTCAAACAGTACTTTAACTGGAACGTTCTTAACATTGAGCGTGCCTTCTAAAACATCAGACCTCCCTTGCTTATCTGAGGGCTTAGAAGTTTCTGCTACTTCATTTATATGCGCCGCCTCAGATTTATTTGAGAGTTGACACTCCCGTGCAATATGACCTGCTTGACGACACCTATGGCATCTCCTTTCCCCATGTGGATTCTTTTGTTTCATAGTGCGCTTATATCCACTCTTGATCTGTTTCTCTAAAGATCGGCAACTTATCGAGAAATGTCCTCGCCTATTGCAGTTATTGCATACGGCGGTCGTTACGGGTTCTTTCCCAGATTCAGCCCTTTTTCTCTTGGCACTGGGCTTCTTATTGACCTCAGACCTCGTACTGGCTCCAGCAATATCAATTTCCGACTCTGCTTTGTCACTAGAACTGACTTCTTCTTCGTTGCGTAACATTCCTTTCTTATGGAGATCTTCATACTGATAAGCCATGTATATCATTTCTAAAAAAGGAAGCTTCACATTCCTCATCACACTATTCTGATATCTCCTTTGCAGGCCATGGATAAATCTCAGATTCTTCCTCTTTGGATCTTGAATCAGATGAGGAGCAAAGTGAGAAAGTTCGTTGAATTTCTTATGATATTTTGGGATGGTCATATCACCTTGTATTAGATAAGAAAATTCATCACATAATCGCTCAGTTGCTTCGGGAGGAGTAAATCTTTCCAAGAAAATCACTTTGAATCTATCCCAGGTGATATCACCTTCTGGATTATCTTTGATGATTGTTTCCCACCAGATTAAAGCTTCTTCTTTGAGCGTCCAAGATGCTACTAACCGTTTCTGGTCATCTCTCAGCTGGATACGCTCAAAGATTCTTTCGACAGAACTCATCCAAGCTTGAGTCTGAATAATAGATTCATTGCCCGAGAACTGTGCTCCGTTCAGATTTCGATATCTCTTTAATAGAGCCTCTAGATCGGTGTAACGAACCGGGATTTTCGACTCCGAAAATCAACATCAAACTACCATGTTGACTATTCAGACATCGAACATTCCAGATCATTAATAGAAAGAATTTAGAGGGTGAGATAAGAAAGAAAGAAATATTAGAGTAGAAGAAGAAGAAGAACACAACACAACACAGAGTCTCACATCGCAGCGGAACAAAATATAATACAGAAATAACCTTTATTGAAAGCTTTTGAAATACTTACAATATCAGAGTACACATCTGGACAGTGATACTAATCTGTCCTCATATAACACACAGCAGAATAGTAATAATATCATACGTCTGGACTCTTCCAGCTCATCTCTTCACAGCAGTCGATAACCTGAACCTGTACAACCCGGCCTAACCCGAGCATTTACAAAACACCGGGTCAGTCTGGTGAACCAGAGTGAGATAAACTCGCACAATAATAAGGGTGAATCATCCAATCATGATTTTAAAGTTCAAACATCCTTTCAAAAGAAAAGGATAATCGTAAGACCAAATCCACACATAAACACGGACGGTTTTTACCTTACGATAACCCAAAACAGTTTTGAAACCAATATCTTGTCTGATATTATGATAATGTCTAAATACAAGTAGATAGCAATCTAGTAGAACGCTTGCATCTCACGCTCTACATATATAGTATACAATCAAAACCGCAGGCGCTTATTGGAGATTGGATTCCGACTTGACAAGGTATGGGTCCACCTTCCGATAATGTATCTCTAGAGACGAATACACTGGGTTCAACAAGAACTTCTTGCAACCCGGCCCTCACATGACCGACCACTCATTTCGCTTGAGTGTATCGAATGTATATCACCGACGGTTGGGATCAGCAACCGTCTCCCGACAAGGGACAGCATCGAACATAGATTTAAGAAACAAATAGGACTTCCTCTAGATAGGTGATCATACACCCTAATGGGAGCGACCCACATAGCCATGCTGCCTGCCCGATTTTCGTCATTTCCCGGTTGATGAGGCTTGAGGCTTAGATTAGCTTTTGAACATCTGGTCATCATTCACTTTGAATGCCACATCGTCAAATCCATCAGATATCACTAATTGACGTCCACAAGAATACTCTAGCTGAAAGCTAGAGAATGGCAATTCCCTGCCAACAACTATCGTACGTTTGAAGAAATCAACGTACGTGATCTTTTGGAAATACTCTGTCAGACATTCGTCCATATACGTCATCCAGGAACAGGATGAACCGAAGGTACTCTCCTACTGCATCCAATATAGGAATCACCCCATGGATCAGTAGCGAGAAGTCCTTGCAACCCGTCGATTCCAATCACGACAGAATCACAGCTTATCTCTGCTTGCCAGGCAGAGAACATTAGTGGTTCTTCCGTTTATGAAGATCCACGGTCTTCAATGCTCCATCTCGATCATCTTCTGAGATCTTCACGTATTTGTTGGTCGGAATGGTTTTCGAATATAAATTCGATCCCGGTCTTTCCATACCAACAATCGTATTGGCCAGATTTGATAGTCGGTGTTTTAACTATCAAAATAATCAGTGTTTCAATCATGACACTCCAATGAGTTCACTGGTTCAGTATTTAGCATCACTTGGCCTTTGACAAACTAATTTCCTTTTTGTTAAATTGAAACTTCCAATTCTTTTAATATTCAAAAATACGATATTTGAATAACTCTAATTGATTAATTAACATTCGTCTTAACTCCACTCGCTTGACTCTAGATCACAGCGATCACAATGGTTACGCCTGATTCCCTCAAGAAACATCCGACCGCCGTAGGCTATCTGCAGCCCTGCGAATTACGCTAGCAGCCGTACGAAATGGCAACTTAGCCGAATAATTACGTTTGACTAACTCTAGCTCGAATAACTATATTCAATTTCCCATTTTGAAATCTCATGTAAAATTCTCCTTTTTACTTGATCTCGTTTTCAAGTAACGTTAATGTAAAATTAACGTCTTAACACTTTGAATCTCACTTAAAACCTCTGGTTTATAATAAACCCTTTTTATCGTAATCTCCTTTCACTTAATTCATATAATTGAGTACGTTTATTTCCTTTCACCATTCAATTAGCTTGCATCTCACATTCGGTAACTTTTTAAATGAATTCCCATTTAAAAAAATATATTCCTAAATTTATCATTTATTAAAATAATAACTTATTTCAAACATTTACTACTTTAGTAGTTAATCCCTTTATTAACTAAATTAAAGATTTAATCCCTTTTTAAACCCTTATTTAAATTCAACAATATTCGTTTAACTATTTGAGTCAAAACACATTAACTTGATAAACAATTCTAATTCCAAACGGTCGATTTAATTAACTCAAAAACTTGATTATCTCATTAACCGATTTCAACAACCCTCGCTTTAAATTAATCAAAAATATGATTAATTAAATAGATTCTAATTATTTGTTTTCTTTACCAAAACAATGATCAAAGTTAACCCTTCGATTCATTTCTTATTTTCATACTTGAAAATCTGATTAACATCAGCATATACTTTATAAAATAAACCAACCATAAATCAAGGTCTTAAATAAATAAAATATTTATTTAATTTCCTTTTTTACTTATTCAAATAATATATTTCAAGATCTGAGTCCAGTTATAAAATAAACTTTATAACTTCACTTTTATCGACTCACCTAACGGTGAATCCATATCTATAAACCGATTGATTTTAAAGGCCATACTCTGCCAAACACTTAACCAATATCACCCATTGGTTTTAAACTAACAGATGTTGAACATTCAATAATCAACCATCAAATCAATCACACAAACAGATCAGTTCATATATGAGAATATGAAAATAAAAATACATTTGAGGAATCCGGTTGGATCCCTCCAACCTGTTCTTCCCTGTATTCAAATGGTTATCTCAAATCAGACTGTTCAGTTTTGTTTAACTGATAAACTAAATAACGACCATTTAACATCAATCATAAGCAATTCAAACAATGCAACCATTTTAAACACGTTTATAAATAAACGTGACCAACCAAGGTGAGTTACCTTTATTGGAACCAATCGTTAAAAATAACGATTTTGTATTTCACTGAAATTAAACACAGTTTAATTTCATCAGTTAAATCAATAGATAAATGTCTAACTAGCATAACAGTCAACCACTGGCAAGCAGAGCACACAGAATAAAAACACCCAATTTATATAAAATATAAAAAAGGGTAACTGAGTGAGTTTAACTCACCTTGATTTCATTATTTCTGCAGCGGTTCAGTTACAATCAAATCAAACAACGTTTAATTTGACTGTAAATTCCAGCTATCCCCGTCTTTATCCAACACAGTTCCACAATATCCTGTTTGTCAAGATGATCCCAGTGTGTCTTAAATCGTTCAATTCTGATAATATTTAAATGAGTTATTAATATTTTCCAGATTAATACTATTTAGTTTAAAATAAATAATCCTTAATTAAAATTAATATTTAGTTAATTACATCTGTTAACAGTTTGAGAGGCTGAATCCATTTTATCTCCGTTCTCATTTAGGTCTCCAACACGGTCCTGCAACAGTTTACGATTTTCTGTTATACGATTAGAAATAATCGAATTCCAAATTACCAATTCATTTTAGGCAAATTACATGGTTAGTATCTAACCAGGTTGACCCCAAAAGTTTAACGTGCTTCATTCAACGTTGTTGTCCATATTCACTGCATTCCCTGTATCATTCATGTTCACGATGGACATTAGTATGGTTTGAACATAATTAAACTACTAAATTATGGAATTAAGTTCAACGGATTTATTCTTATTACTAAATTAGTCCTGAATCTCTTTCTCCTTCTTGTGTTATCCAGCCTTATCGGAGCTGCTCACGGATTCCTGTGTTTCAATCCAAACATGAATTAATTAACTATATAGTTAAATTATAACTAAAATAATTAAGCTTATTGAATAACAGTTTTCAGGGTAATTAGTCCTTCTTCGTTCCCTTTAGTTACGGACCCGAATCATGTTAACATTCTCGCCTACAACCTGTTCACAATTTATATATAAAATTAATCAGCTTTTCTTAATTAAATTATAGTTAAACTAAACATGCTTAGTGAATAACGTTACAGTCGGATTACTTCAAGTTTTAACTCACGGTTTGGGTTCCTCATCCCAACTCACGCTCGTTCGCTAATCCCAGGCAAAAGTTATAAGGTGAACCAGGCCAAACCCTTCGTTCCTACTTCTCGTCATCTTCGGATACTACTCCGGCTCGAAAAAGTCCTCGTCGCCCCTCCAGGAGATCATCGATCCCCCATCTGTCACCGCCGGAAGAAGCAGCTCCAACCCGATGACCTCCGCCTCAAAATCCCCCAGATCTGGTCCTCCTTAACACCAGAAAAGTCCACTTGAACAGTGCAGTTGTATGACCCATTTCCGCATACTCCGCTGACCAGGAATTGATCATGACCGGTCAATCTAGGCATCACGTTGAGCCGGAGCATTTTATATTTGAAAGAGTTGAGAATTGATTCGTGGATTATTAGTTTATGGAGGGAGAAGGTAATGAATTCTGGTTCGTTCATTATATGATGGCGGCGGAATTTCTGGTTTGACCAAAACGATTGGGAAAATAGGGTTATACTGTTGGGGGGGTATATATAGGGTAGAGGAACCGTGATATTCAAGTTTACTTGGCCAGCACGGGTAAAAGTTTGGATGTCAAGTAAAGTAAATAAATTCCTTGGCTGTCGTGGTTAGTATTGGATTTGGGTGCAAGCAATTTAAAAATGTGGGGCGCAAACTAACGGGGAGGACGTAAGCAAAGCAAAGAGGAAAAGTGAAATGGTGGGATAGTTTTATAATATTATAACATGTGAATATTTCGTTGGTGAGAAATCACGTTAAAAATCACTACAAACGATTCTCGTCTTCTGATAAAAAGGCTAATCTTAGTGTAAAAAGGTATTCCGGACCTAATGGGACAAGTTTCGTCGAAATCCGAGGTCGTATGAAAAAATTTCCTTTATGAAACCAGAAATGAACACGCTTTTAATTTTTTCACAGTCACCAGATAAATCGAATCAACTTGAAACTGCGAACATCGACAATAACTTTTCGATACGAACCCAATGGCACTAATTTCGTCGCATTCTGAGACTGTTGCCCTGGTAGGCTGTTTTTACCCCGAACCGCCCTACACTTTTTAACGCCAAATTTCTCGATCTCTAAAAATAACAAACTATATACATATTCTGACTCTAATCGACGATACGAACTCAATGGAACTGGTTTCGTGGCTTAATTCGATCGTCTGCTCCAGTTACCTTCAAATATCCTTTTATTTATTTAAATACGCGCTATAGAAATTGAACGGGCGTTTATGGTTGCCGTGGTCACATACGACATCGGTTTGCCACGCCATTTAACATCGTGCAATAATTTAACGATACGGTTCTAATGAAACCGATTTCGTCGAAATCTGAGTCCGTTTGCAAAACGGCCATTTTAAAGGTCGATAATTTAATAACGATTTTCCATAGCGACTATTTCAAAATTTGATTTGGCCATAACTTGCTATCTATAACACGGAATCTGGATTTTTCTCTTTCATATGAAAATTATCGTCAATACGGTTCCAACGTGTCTTGTTTCACAGAAATCCGACTTATATCGAATCCTGTATCCTCAGTTGAAGTTCAAAACTTCATTTCACGAACTGCACGCCATTTTCGAGCTCGAATTTATATTATATATAAATTATAACGTTCGAACTTTGTTTAAATAACGAATTCAATATTTAATTCCATTAATATTTCCAATATAATATTTAAATTAAATAAATTAAATTACATATTCGAGTGCCAAAAACACGGGTCGTTACATTCTTCCCCCCTTAAAATAATTTCGTCCTCGAAATTGCTAAGGTAAGAAAGAACGTTATAAACTCATTAATTTCCAAATCCAATTTTAGCTTCAATTAGAAACCTATTCAATACTGTATATAGATATTTTCAAAAATATTGAAAATTTTCTAACACTTTAAATTTTCGAAAATTTTCGCCAGCACCTCCTCTGTACGGCTCAATCGGTACAACCACAACTCGCCTCTCTGGGCCTTCTCTAATTCAAAAGAAAATGAAACAGCCAAGCGGCTTGCCAAATAGGCTCATAAATCACCAAACCCATATAAAAATAAACGTGTACCTTTTTGTCGGGCATATCATTCTATCCTTTCCATCTGCTGCCTTGTCAGCATATACAAATGCATTTCCAACAAAATTCCAATTTTATCCTCAAAACCAAATCCTTCAAGCGTCCAATCCAAATCCCATTCTTAACTCAACTTCCATCCATCATTGATTTCAACTCTTAAATTACCAATCCAACACCATTTCAGATTCCTGTCTCCCAATTCAAAAATCCGATTCTACTTGATATATTATATCCCGATTCAATTTCCAGTTAATTGGTTTCAATTCAATTCATATTTGCTTTCGCAATTTCTATTAAATTTGCCTTTGTTCAAACAATTTCCCCTGGGAGTTTTAAACAGTTCAGCTCTTTCCAAAGTCAAATATTCCTTTCAGGATCCAAAACAACTTGTTTTTCTCAAAGCAATTCAAAACAAAATCTTTGTTAGTAATCCATCACTTACCACTCGAAAATGAATACCGATGATGTCCGGATCATCATCGGAATCTATTTTCCAGCTATTGAAGTGAGTTCAATACTGTGTTACTTTCAAAACCAGTTCTAAACACTTCCATTTTGAAATATCTTTTCAAAATATCATTCATGATACTTGTAAAAAAATTTAAAATCTCCCAGGATCTTAAATTCCTCATATATTTAACCCAATTTCATTTGTTAACACTTTTCCCACATTTAGGAATTTTAATTCCAATTCTGATTTAAATTCAGATTTAACTCCTCTGATTTTCATATATTACACTTATATGAATTCTGATTGATTATATATAACCATTTCACATTTTATAATTTTATTGGATTATAATCACAACCAACACATCTAATATATTATAATTACAATATATATATTTCCTCTATATCAAAATATACTTTGGGTAAAATTATTTCATTTACCCTCTTCCAAAAACATACTGTGTCGAATTATTCTGTTCAAGAGTTTAGAAACACTTATCGACACAGTTTGCATTACTGTATCGACCAGAATTCATAAACTACTCGACAAACCAATCAACACAATATAAACAGTTTTTATATCAATTTACAAATACGCGCTCATATATATACACTCAAACTCAATCTAGGGTGTTGCTAACCCCATCTCTACTGAGTCACGCCACAGAGCCAAGGTAATTACTTAACCTTCAGCTCTGATACCACTGTAACGAACCGGGATTTTCGACTCCGAAAATCAACATCAAACTACCATGTTGACTATTCAGACATCGAACATTCCAGATCATTAATAGAAAGAATTTAGAGGGTGAGATAAGAAAGAAAGAAATATTAGAGTAGAAGAAGAAGAAGAACACAACACAACACAGAGTCTCACATCGCAGCGGAACAAAATATAATACAGAAATAACCTTTATTGAAAGCTTTTGAAATACTTACAATATCAGAGTACACATCTGGACAGTGATACTAATCTATCCTCATATAACACACAGCAGAATAGTAATAATATCATACGTCTGGACTCTTCCAGCTCATCTCTTCACAGCAGTCGATAACCTGAACCTGTACAACCCGGCCTAACCCGAGCATTTACAAAAACACCGGGTCAGTCTGGTGAACCAGAGTGAGATAAACTCGCACAATAATAAGGGTGAATCATCCAATCATGATTTTAAAGTTCAAACATCCTTTCAAAAGAAAAGGATAATCGTAAGACCAAATCCACACATAAACACGGACGGTTTTTACCTTACGATAACCCAAAACAGTTTTGAAACCAATATCTTGTCTGATATTATGATAATGTCTAAATACAAGTAGATAGCAATCTAGTAGAACGCTTGCATCTCACGCTCTACATATATAGTATACAATCAAAACCGCAGGCGCTTATTGGAGATTGGATTCCGACTTGACAAGGTATGGGTCCACCTTCCGATAATGTATCTCTAGACACGAATACACTGGGTTCAAAAAGAACTTCTTGCAACCCGGCCCTCACATGACCGACCACTCATTTCGCTTGAGTGTATCGAATGTATATCACCGACGGTTGGGATCAGCAACCGTCTCCCGACAAGGGACAGCATCGAACATAGATTTAAGAAACAAATAGGACTTCCTCTAGATAGGTGATCATACACCCTAATGGGAGCGACCCACATAGCCATGCTGCCTGCCCGATTTTCGTCATTTCCCGGTTGATGAGGCTTGAGGCTTAGATTAGCTTTTGAACATCTGGTCATCATTCACTTTGAATGCCACATCGTCAAATCCATCAGATATCACTAATTGACGTCCACAAGAATACTCTAGCTGAAAGCTAGAGAATGGCAATTCCCTGCCAACAACTATCGTACGTTTGAAGAAATCAACGTACGTGATCTTTTGGAAATACTCTGTCAGACATTCGTCCATATACGTCATCCAGGAACAGGATGAACCGAAGGTACTCTCCTACTGCATCCAATATAGGAATCACCCCATGGATCAGTAGCGAGAAGTCCTTGCAACCCGTCGATTCCAATCACGACAGAATCACAGCTTATCTCTGCTTGCCAGGCAGAGAACATTAGTGGTTCTTCCGTTTATGAAGATCCACGGTCTTCAATGCTCCATCTCGATCATCTTCTGAGATCTTCACGTATTTGTTGGTCGGAATGGTTTTCGAATATAAATTCGATCCCGGTCTTTCCATACCAACAATCGTATTGGCCAGATTTGATAGTCGGTGTTTTAACTATCAAAATAATCAGTGTTTCAATCATGACACTCCAATGAGTTCACTGGTTCAGTATTTAGCATCACTTGGCCTTTGACAAACTAATTTCCTTTTTGTTAAATTGAAACTTCCAATTCTTTTAATATTCAAAAATACGATATTTGAATAACTCTAATTGATTAATTAACATTCGTCTTAACTCCACTCGCTTGACTCTAGATCACAGCGATCACAATGGTTACGCCTGATTCCCTCAAGAAACATCCGACCGCCGTAGGCTATCTGCAGCCCTGCGAATTACGCTAGCAGCCGTACGAAATGGCAACTTAGCCGAATAATTACGTTTGACTAACTCTAGCTCGAATAACTATATTCAATTTCCCATTTTGAAATCTCATGTAAAATTCTCCTTTTTACTTGATCTCGTTTTCAAGTAACGTTAATGTAAAATTAACGTCTTAACACTTTGAATCTCACTTAAAACCTCTGGTTTATAATAAACCCTTTTTATCGTAATCTCCTTTCACTTAATTCATATAATTGAGTACGTTTATTTCCTTTCACCATTCAATTAGCTTGCATCTCACATTCGGTAACTTTTTAAATGAATTCCCATTTAAAAAAATATATTCATAAATTTATCATTTATTAAAATAATAACTTATTTCAAACATTTACTACTTTAGTAGTTAATCCCTTTATTAACTAAATTAAAGATTTAATCCCTTTTTAAACCCTTATTTAAATTCAACAATATTCGTTTAACTATTTGAGTCAAAACACATTAACTTGATAAACAATTCTAATTCCAAACGGTCGATTTAATTAACTCAAAAACTTGATTATCTCATTAACCGATTTCAACAACCCTCGCTTTAAATTAATCAAAAATATGATTAATTAAATAGATTCTAATTATTTGTTTTCTTTACCAAAACAATGATCAAAGTTAACCCTTCGATTCATTTCTTATTTTCATACTTGAAAATCTGATTAACATCAGCATATACTTTATAAAATAAACCAACCATAAATCAAGGTCTTAAATAAATAAAATATTTATTTAATTTCCTTTTTTACTTATTCAAATAATATATTTCAAGATCTGAGTCCAGTTATAAAATAAACTTTATAACTTCACTTTTATCGACTCACCTAACGGTGAATCCATATCTATAAACCGATTGATTTTAAAGGCCATACTCTGCCAAACACTTAACCAATATCACCCATTGGTTTTAAACTAATAGATGTTGAACATTCAATAATCAACCATCAAATCAATCACACAAACAGATCAGTTCATATATGAGAATATGAAAATAAAAATACATTTGAGGAATCCGGTTGGATCCCTCCAACCTGTTCTTCCCTGTATTCAAATGGTTATCTCAAATCAGACTGTTCAGTTTTGTTTAACTGATAAACTAAATAACGACCATTTAACATCAATCATAAGCAATTCAAACAATGCAACCATTTTAAACACGTTTATAAATAAACGTGACCAACCAAGGTGAGTTACCTTTATTGGAACCAATCGTTAAAAATAACGATTTTGTATTTCACTGAAATTAAACACAGTTTAATTTCATCAGTTAAATCAATAGATAAATGTCTAACTAGCATAACAGTCAACCACTGGCAAGCAGAGCACACAGAATAAAAACACCCAATTTATATAAAATATAAAAAAGGGTAACTGAGTGAGTTTAACTCACCTTGATTTCATTATTTCTGCAGCGGTTCAGTTACAATCAAATCAAACAACGTTTAATTTGACTGTAAATTCCAGCTATCCCCGTCTTTATCCAACACAGTTCCACAATATCCTGTTTGTCAAGATGATCCCAGTGTGTCTTAAATCGTTCAATTCTGATAATATTTAAATGAGTTATTAATATTTTCCAGATTAATACTATTTAGTTTAAAATAAATAATCCTTAATTAAAATTAATATTTAGTTAATTACATCTGTTAACAGTTTGAGAGGCTGAATCCATTTTATCTCCGTTCTCATTTAGGTCTCCAACACGGTCCTGCAACAGTTTACGATTTTATGTTATACGATTAGAAATAATCGAATTCCAAATTACCAATTCATTTTAGGCAAATTACATGGTTAGTATCTAACCAGGTTGACCCCAAAAGTTTAACGTGCTTCATTCAACGTTGTTGTCCATATTCACTGCATTCCCTGTATCATTCATGTTCACGATGGACATTAGTATGGTTTGAACATAATTAAACTACTAAATTATGGAATTAAGTTCAACGGATTTATTCTTATTACTAAATTAGTCCCGAATCTCTTTCTCCTTCTTGTGTTATCCAGCCTTATCGGAGCTGCTCACGGATTCCTGTGTTTCAATCCAAACATGAATTAATTAACTATATAGTTAAATTATAACTAAAATAATTAAGCTTATTGAATAACAGTTTTCAGGGTAATTAGTCCTTCTTCGTTCCCTTTAGTTACGGACCCGAATCATGTTAACATTCTCGCCTACAACCTGTTCACAATTTATATATAAAATTAATCAGCTTTTCTTAATTAAATTATAGTTAAACTAAACATGCTTAGTGAATAACGTTACAGTCAGATTACTTCAAGTTTTAACTCACGGTTTGGGTTCCTCATCCCAACTCACGCTCGTTCGCTAATCCCAGGCAAAAGTTATAAGGTGAACCAGGCCAAACCCTTCGTTCCTACTTCTCGTCATCTTCGGATACTACTCCGGCTCGAAAAAGTCCTCGTCGCCCCTCCAGGAGATCATCGATCCCCCATCTGTCACCGCCGGAAGAAGCAGCTCCAACCCGATGACCTCCGCCTCAAAATCCCCCAGATCTGGTCCTCCTTAACACCAGAAAAGTCCACTTGAACAGTGCAGCTGTATGACCCATTTCCGCATACTCCGGTGACCAGGAATTGATCATGACCGGTCAATCTAGGCATCACGTTGAGCCGGAGCATTTTATATTTGAAAGAGTTGAGAATTGATTCGTGGATTATTAGTTTATGGAGGGAGAAGGTAATGAATTCTGGTTCGTTCATTATATGATGGCGGCGGAATTTCTGGTTTGACCAAAACGATTGGGAAAATAGGGTTATACTGTTGGGGGGGTATATATAGGGTAGAGGAACCGTGATATTCAAGTTTACTTGGCCAGCACGGGTAAAAGTTTGGATGTCAAGTAAAGTAAATAAATTCCTTGGCTGTCACGGTTAGTATTGGATTTGGGTGCAAGCAATTTAAAAATGTGGGGCGCAAACTAACGGGGAGGACGTAAGCAAAGCAAAGAGGAAAAGTGAAATGGTGGGATAGTTTTATAATATTATAACATGTGAATATTTCGTTGGTGAGAAATCACGTTAAAAATCACTACAAACGATTCTCGTCTTCTGATAAAAAGGCTAATCTTAGTGTAAAAAGGTATTCCGGACCTAATGGGACAAGTTTCGTCGAAATCCGAGGTCGTATGAAAAAATTTCCTTTATGAAACCAGAAATGAACACGCTTTTAATTTTTTCACAGTCACCAGATAAATCGAATCAACTTGAAACTGCGAACATCGACAATAACTTTTCGATACGAACCCAATGGCACTAATTTCGTCGCATTCTGAGACTGTTGCCCTGGTAGGCTGTTTTTACCCCGAACCGCCCTACCCTTTTTAACGCCAAATTTCTCGATCTCTAAAAATAACAAACTATATACATATTCTGACTCTAATCGACGATACGAACTCAATGGAACTGGTTTCGTGGCTTAATTCGATCGTCTGCTCCAGTTACCTTCAAATATCCTTTTATTTATTTAAATACGCGCTATAGAAATTGAACGGGCGTTTATGGTTGCCGTGGTCACATACGACATCGGTTTGCCACGCCATTTAACATCGTGCAATAATTTAACGATACGGTTCTAATGAAACCGATTTCGTCGAAATCTGAGTCCGTTTGCAAAACGGCCATTTTAAAGGTCGATAATTTAATAACGATTTTCCATAGCGACTATTTCAAAATTTGATTTGGCCATAACTTGCTATCTATAACACGGAATCTGGATTTTTCTCTTTCATATGAAAATTATCGTCAATACGGTTCCAACGTGTCTTGTTTCACAGAAATCCGACTTATATCGAATCCTGTATCCTCAGTTGAAGTTCAAAACTTCATTTCACGAACTGCACGCCATTTTCGAGCTCGAATTTATATTATATATAAATTATAACGTTCGAACTTTGTTTAAATAACGAATTCAATATTTAATTCCATTAATATTTCCAATATAATATTTAAATTAAATAAATTAAATTACATATTCGAGTGCCAAAAACACGGGTCGTTACAATCGGGTTCTGTATTTCTCCTGTTTCTGACACTCATTTTTCTAGTACTTCTGCAATTAGCAGATCAAGTATCAGGTCACAGAAAAGATAATTTAAAATATAGAAACATATACTTATAATGTAAATGTGTCTATCGAGGTGTAATTTCATTTTGCTTTACTCATACTAGGATATTGCTGATCCTGTCTGTATAGAGTTACCCATCCTAGAACACTACTGGTTCTATTTCTGACGAGTTCTTTCAAATGTTATATTCCAGAACTAAGCTTAACCAAGGCTCTGATACCAAATAAGACGACCCCAAACCCCATACTGACGGAGGCAAGGGTAACCCTTGGAATATAACACAGAAACGAATAATAGCAGAACATAATTAAATAAATACACCAGATAATGAACAATAGAATATACTGGATAAGAGTAATTATCAGAGTTACACAGTATATAGGATCTTACTTAGTACAAATACAGTTCAGCTATACATAAATGTCTACAGTGGAAAACAAATAAAATATGTACAATAGGAGCTGAACAGCATAAAAAGAGATAAATGATAGAATCCATCTTCAGCTCCAGCTATCCAGAGGAAGCCAGCTAAACTTGAATACAAGGCTGCCCGTGTAGAAAAAGAGGCACCCGAGTTTGAAAGTGAAACAAACTACGAGTCAGTCATGGGACTGGTATGAGAAATCTACTCAACACATTTATACTATGGCTAATCACAGGACCACGCCACTTTCGTGGAACGGGTTTACTCCATTGGATTTCCAGTGCTTTAAAAACAAATCTTTCTTTTAAACATCGCTATGCTTTTTATAAAAATGAAGCCATTATAAGACTCAGTTACCATCACACAATGCAACACAAATCGGAGGATAGAGTTAATACCTTATAACGGCCAAAATATGCTTGATACGAATAAAATAAAAGCATTTGATATTATTGCTAGTGTTTATATATTTTGAAAACAATTTCAAATCATAACTATTAATCATAGATGGCATTAATGCCCCATACCACTATGTCGCCATATGTAGGTATACAATCAAAACCGCACAGTCACGTATTTGGAAATTGGATTTCCGTCATGAACCAAGGCAAAAGATAGTCCTTACCGAATTCGTGACTCTCTAGCCCGAGCCACAGGCAAGTACTCAGTCAAGCCTTTGGAGCGACAGGGCCGGTCCACCGATGTGGATTAAAATGCCTGAACAATACGTTTCCCCGCCCTTTGGGGGCGTAAATGAGCCAACGAATGACTCCATCGGACCCGGATCGTCCGATCAAACCGAGGCGCCTCGCAACAACAACAACCACACAGGTGAAAAGTATATAAATGTCATAGGTGGTAGGTCACTGACACCACCCTACCTAGAAAGAAATGCATGCCCGTTCTGGTTCATACCGGGGTGTGAGGCTCGCGAATTCACATTATACACAAAGCTACGCCACACAGGCGGTGCTTTGATCATCACCACAAGACTTTGCTTTTCAACAGAAGCCCTGATCATTTGCCACTTAGGCATGCCACACTAGCAATTCATGCCATGCGACTGATGTACATCGATACACAACCTCTGAGCTCGTGCGTCTCAGAGAAGGGCGTTAAGCAAAAGAATAAATTCTCCGCCGCCAAACAGATGTATATTCAATAGAGATCAATCAACACAGAATAAAATCCAATGTCAGACACACAGTCCATTTACAGGTCCGTTCTGGGTCTGAACGAAACCGGAGGCACTAAATACCTCGCAAACCCATCGATCACCACGTACGTCTGGACGATCACCACTCATTATCCATATTTCGGAATGCCTCCCAATCAGGACCTCGGTTACCATCCAAACGAGGTGAAGATCTCCGGTCTTCGACCATCGTCTTCATCTTCGATTTATTGTCGTCGATTCAGTTATTCAGAATGGGAAAAACCCGGTCTTTCTGAGCAACTCGCGTATATAATAAACAAGTGCAACAATAACATATACACGCATCATTTCAATTCATTAGTCACTAACCGTCAATCAGTAAGAGAACGATTTCCCAAATATTAACCCCGAAGGCCGAAACCAACATCAGATCAACATCCAGGAAACCATTCGACTTAGCCAACCTTCAGTTAATTTCTAAATCACATCCATATCGTTTATAATATTTTCTAACAATTTATCACTATTTTTATTTATTTTAAAACAGCCAATTTATTCAAAACGACGCTTCGGCCATAACGCGGTCGTGCGCTGTTTTTCTTCAGATTTGATTTACACATATCTGAAAATCTAACCGTTGGATCTTCACAAAATTTACCTCATTAGAAAGATCTTTTCAAAATGAATCCAACGGTTCCAGTTTCGGGAAAATCCGACGGTCGGATCTCCCGGTACAATCGTTTGAAGTTTCGATTTCAAAATACGAACTGCAGCGTCGTTATTCGATATATTTTAATTATATATATATATATAATCGTTTCTGGCGCTGTTTTCTTCAGATTTGAATTAAACATTCCAGACAATCCAACCATTGGATTTTTACAAACTTGGTGTTGTTGGAAAGATTTTTCCGAAGCGAACCCAACGGTTGCGATTTCAGGAAAATCCGATGGTCGGATCTCCCGGTACAATCGTTTGAAGTTTCGATTTCAAAATACGAACTGCAGCGTCGTTATTCGATATATTTCAACTCTATTTAAATATATATATATATCGATTCTTCGATTTCAAACTATTTTTTTCATACATTTGATAAAAATGATGTTTTTATCTAACTATCTTCTATTTCAACACTTCACTATATTTAACAAGTCATGTAGATGATAAAAAGGTGATTTTTATTATAAAACAATTTATTTTAAAACAAGGTCATTTTACATAGCTCATATAGATGATAAAAAGGTGATTTTTATTATAAAACAATTTATTTCAAAATAGGATTATTTTATACTTTTCATATTGATGTTAAAAATGGGATTTTTATTATAAAACAATTTCTTTCAAAATATGAATACCATTCAACACCTGAATTTCAATTCAACGAATGAATATTGATTCAACACATGAAGGTTTTCTATAGTTTATATATATAGACAAAAATGTGATTTTTATATTTAAAACACGAATACCATTCAACACATGAATTTCTAATCAACGAATGAATATCGATTCAACACGTGAAGATTTTCTATTCAACGAATAAATATAGTTTCAACAAATGAAAATAATTCAAACACATGAATATTATTCAAAATTTTGGCAGCATAACGGCAGGGTAGTTAAAACCAGGACCGTCCCTAGTACGGCTCCTCGCTCTACCATAAAACCTCGCGGTTTTTGACAATGGGGATCATGCATCTAGTTCGCACGCAGGCGGCATGTATATATTTATTTCATTTCCACAAACTAATCCCATGTGGTTTCAACCAAATATTTCTCAACCACAAATGGGTATTTTTCAACCACAATCAATCAATATCAACCACAAACAATCCCAAACAACCATTCGCTATCAATCAATTTTCACACCAATCACAACCAATAAATATCGTCCATGGTTTGTGGACGAGGGGCGTATATATATATATATATATATATATATATATATATAGCAGTTCACTTCTATTTCAACACATATATATAATTTTTACAATGCATATATAACTTATACATCGAACATACAACTTATACAACGCTTATACAAGAGGTGTACAACGCTTATATAACTCATACATCGACTATATAATTTATACATCGTCGTTTTCCATATTGTTTATAAATTAGAAATCTCACATTGGGTTCCACTCAGCCAAAAATAGCAGAAGGCTCAGAAAAATATGCGGTCTCTTCTAAAATGTAGAAGACGTCCACACGGTCACGATGTTTCCTGTTTCATCGAATTTCGTCAACGAACGAAAAAGATACGATTTTTAAAAGGTTTGCAACACTAAAAAGTGTTAACTTTCTTTTCAAAGGACAAAGCCGATACCTTTCCTTTGATGTTCGAACTAGGGTTTGGAGATTTCGTGAAATCCGCGCACCTTGTTGAAGATCGGAGGGTTGGACCTGGAAGAGGGGAATGTGGCGTATCTATCGAGGGTGGTGCGGTGTTGATCAGAGTCGGGATCTGGCCGCGGCGGCGCTGGGAAGTGGGCGACTTTCCAGGCGTCGTTCTCGAGGCTGGTGAGGAGAGAGAGGGAGCGGATGGGTCGGATTTGAAGAGGGGGGTCGGCGGCGTCGTGTCACGGTAGTGGCGGCGGTCAACGTTGACGGAGGCGGCGGGAATAAGGGAGGAAAGGGTGGAACGATGTGGATCGTCGATGCGAGAGGCAGCTAGGGTTTTCTGGGGTTTTTTTTTTGAAAGAAAAAATCCTATTGGCCGAGGATTTATAGAAAATTTTAAATAGTGTTTTTACAAACGAACACTAATTCGAACCCAACGACTGTCGTCCCTAGCGTTTTACCCCCATTCCGAACACAATGGGATATGTTTCGTAGGCCCATTCGACAGTTTCAGTCAGCTTTCCTTCAAATTAAAATATAAAACATTCAATATTTAATTTGAACGTACATTTCAATTTGTCAGGGCCACAAACTGATTCGAAAAATTCCAGAAAAATAAATCTAGCTATGTTTTGACGATACGGTCCCAACAAAATTAGTTTCGTTGAATTCTGAGACCGTTTGCAAAAAGGCCCATTTCTGGTCGATCCAATTTAACTGTAATTGGCCAAAACACGTTTTCCTTTGCCATGCTCACATACTAGCTTCAAAAATTATGAAATTTGAAACCTAGCAATAACTTCACATCCCGGATCCAACAAAAGTGGTTTCGTCGAATTCCGAGGTCGTTTGCAAAATGGCCAATTTCTCGGGCTATATGAATTCCATAGCGACCTTTCTGAAAATTCATTTGGCCATAACTTTTGCTTTCCGTTATGAAAATTCGATTTTTCATATTCGTTAGAAAGGTGTCCACTAAAAGATTTGAATATTTTTGGTTTCACTCAAATCCGTTTTGTTTTGCACCCGGTACAGTCCGACAAAGTTTGAATTCAAATTTTGAAACTGCAGCGCCATTTCTGGCCTTGTTTATAATTAGAATTAATTATATTTGTTTTCAATTGTCGATTCAAACTCAGTTTTCATCTCTTTTATTTAAAATATTTATATTAAATATTTAAAATCCATTATTTTAGCCAATTTAAAAATTTTAAATTGGTTCATATTTTCTGGGTCGTTACAACACGGGGTTTAAGAACAGTGTTACTGAAGACCCCATCCCATTAGTCTCTAATCGTAAATTAGTAAGAGACCAATTCCCTAAGTATTAATCCCAAAGGCCGAAACCAACATCAGATCAATACCCAGGAAACCATTCAACTTAGCTAATCTCCAGTTATTTTCTAATTTTCTTAACTCCATTGAGTTTAAGAATGGTATTATTAAAGATACCATTCACGACAAACCCAAAATCTCATTCCATTGTTAATCGGGTTAAAGAACAAGTGTTATTTAAAAGACCATTCACGATAAACCCAAAAACCAATTTCAATTTAATTCCAATTAAATGTTAATTAATTGGTAAACTTCATTAAATCTTAATAAAAAGATTTATATCTTTTCTCAACTGGGTTTAAGAATAGTGTCATTTAAAACACAGTTCACGACAAACCCAAATCCAATTCAATATTAAATACAAGGCTCTGAATAGAAATTATATCGGCTTATATTCAATATCCAATTCTGAAATCAACAAATATCGTATTGGGAATAACGATATATATATCTTCCAAGTTCCTCGACAATATCCGTATAATCACGGAATCCAATATCGAAATATTCTGAAGATATTTTCGATTCAAATCCATTCCAATCCATATATTAGAAATTTTGGTTATTTTTAAAACCATTTCAAATCCAATTTATTTTTTTAAAAATATTGGATCATAATTCTAGTTCATAACTAATTCGTTTTGATAAAAATATATTTTTATCTTTTCAAATATGGAATTTTTCATCCTAATTCTTTTCAAATCATTTATTATGATTTTACACAAATTATTGATATTTTTAATAATTTTATCAAGGCTCGTACAGTCGATATCCATAAATGGTCATCGAACTTCACTTACAGCGACCATTTTCAAATTTGATTTGGACATAATTCCAAACCCAACCATTAAATTTCTAATTTATTATACTCATTAGAAAGTTCTTTTCCATATGAACCCAACGGTTCCGGTTTTAGGAGAATCCAACGGTCGGATCTCCCGTAATATCAATTCGAAGTCAATGGTCGAAATTCGCGAACTGCCGCGGCGCGTTCTATTCAGGCCATTATATATATATATTATATATACTTAGTCGATTTCCATTTAAAACGTATTTTGTAAATCGTTTTAAATTCGTTTTCAAAACAATTTCAACTTCGTATTCAATTTCAAATCAAAATTGAATATTCCATATCATTAATATATAAATGATAATATTTTCAAAAAATTAGATTTTGAAATCACTTTCTTTTCGATATTGATTATAAAAATGAATTAAAATCGATATAAATATCGACTACGTCAAAATGGCGCATATCTAATCAACACGGCTTCATATATTTCAATATATTCGTGTCCATCCCAAATTGGACATCAAAATCATATTTTGATTCACTACTGAATATTATTTTAAAATATTCATTATTTTAAAATATTCGTTATTTTAAAATATTCATTCTTTCTGAACTGAAATCAGATGCAGTCAATTAACATATAATCTTGAATATATGGATTTCATACAACACATGTATACAACAACAGTGTTAAATAATCATCCATCAACCAGAGTGCATTCTACACTATATAAGCATTAAATATAAATATTTAACGCTTACAACAACCTGTCAACCCATCGATCGACATACAACTAAACAATTGGGATTAGTGTATGTCAAATATCACCCCGATACCCGTGTGGAGTTTCAACCAACAAACACTGAATATTTTTTGTGCAGTTGGGCGATGTGTAAAACATATCATCCCAATCAATATCTGTTAAATGGGTGTACATAAACAAGTCGTCCGATTTGTAAATGAATATTTATTTTATTCATTACACGTTAAAATATAAAATTATATTTTTAACTATAAAATATTTATTTCAACTCATGAATATTTTATACAGTTCATTTATACAATAAAAATGATATTCTTATTGTTCTAACATTTTTAGAAAATTTCGGCAGCATAACGGCGTGATACTAGAACCGGAATAAGGTCTAGCCTTATCCCTTGCCTACTAATGGCTCGCGCCATGTACATACCTATTCTAATGAATTCATTTCATTTCCCAAACCGAATTCAACCAAATAATCCAATCAACCAAACAAACATGGTTTCAAACAAAGGTGTCGGGTGCTACTAAGCACCGTATGCATCCTAGTATATATTTTTAACTAGAAATTAAATTAAAGTGAGAAGTTCTCCCCTTTGGGATCCACTCCTCCAGTTTTATTTTTGAATTTCTGAACCGTTTGGAATTGTTTTCCACCAGTTCCATCTCAATCTGTTTCACACGATTTTTATAATAAAAATCACATTTTTAAACAATGATGTTTATAAATAAAAATCAAATTTTTATTTCAATGTCATATTTTTAATGTCGCTATATATAATTAAAAATCACATTTTTATTCTAACGTTATAAATATATATATATAAATCATGTATTTATATCGCTACATATATTATTAAAATCATATATTTAAAATGATGTATATGTTTTAAAAAATCATATTTTTAAACCAAAGCTTTCCGTATAAAAATCATATTTATATGTTATGGTATTTATATACACAAAAACCCATATTTTTATCTCAACATTATATATATTTCAGATTTCAAACATTATATATATTTCAGATTTCAAACATTATAAATATTTCAGATTTCAAGCATTATATATATTTCAAATTTCAAGCATTATATATATATATATATTTCGGATTTCTATTATATATATATTTCAGATTTTTATTCAGTGCTAATTTTATTTTCAAAAAGAATACTATTTTTATTTCAAAATCACTTGAATAAAAAAACATTTTTATAGCGAGGTTACTTAAATAAAAATTATATTTTTATTTTGTTCTTCCCATAATAAAAATTATCTTTTCATTTTTAAAAATCTTATCTTTCTATTTTTAAAAATCCTATCTTTATATTTTTAAATATCCCGTCTTTATATTTTTAAAAATCCCTTCTTTATATTTTTAAAAATCCTTTCTTTATATATATATTTTTTAAAAAAATCTAAACTTTCTATTTATAAAAATCAAAACTTTTTTATTATAAAAATCAAATCTTTCTATTTATAAAAATAAAAACTTTCTACTAATAAAAATCATGATTTTATACTAATAAAATTCAGATTTTTATACCATTAAAATCCTACTTTTATTTCAGCAAAAATCACTTTATTTATTGACTAAATTTGTTAAACCAATTACATAATAAAAATAAATAAAATAAAAATAGAAAAAAACTTAATGTATGGGTCGTCGGAGACAGGGGGAAGCGCTCGCTGGTCTGGTAGTGGGGAGACCTCGTGGTGGAGGAGCGTGGGCCCAGGGAGTGGCAGCAGGCAGTGGTGAGGGAGGCTGAGCGACGCGATGGATTCAGGCATCGCGGGTTCGATCGATGGTCTCGGGGTTCACCTACGCGAGGTCGACAATGGAGTGATGGGGCACTAGCGTTGGGGGGCCACGGCGGTGGGCGGCGCCGCCTGGGGAGGCGCGATGACGAGGTGTAGAGGAGGGTGTCGGGGTGGAGGATTTGGGGATCGAGGAATTTTTTTATTCGAAGTAAATATCTAAAGGGGGGTGTAATATATATATATATATTATTTTATTTTATTTTTATTTTCTCCATTTGATTTCAAAAGGTAAGTATTTATTTCGAACACCAATTCGAGCCCAACGATCGTCGCCCCTAGCTAATTACCTCCATTCCAAATACAATAGAATATGTATCGTAACCCAATTCGGCTGTTACGATCAGTTTCCGCTAAATTTAAAATGTAAATCATTATATTTTAAATTCAAACGTACATTTTAATTTACCGCGGCCACATACGTACTCCAAAAATTCCAAAAAAATAATTCTTGCTATGTTTTGATGATATGGTCCTAACAAAACTAATTTCGTTGAATTTGGAGACCGTTTGAAAAACGGTCATTTTCCAGTCGATTAAATTCAAACTAAATTGACCAAACACGTTTAAATTCACCACGCTCACATATAAATTCCAAAAAATTATGAATTTTAGAATCTAGCAATAATTTGACATTCTGGATTCAACAAAAGTGGTCTCATCGAAAACGGAGGTCGTTTGCAAAATCGCTATTTTTGAGGGCTATTTATTATATAAATTCCATAGCGACTATTTTAAATTTTCAACTGGACATAACTTCTTATTCCCGCTATGAACTCTGGATTTTTTAGATTTCTTGGAAAGATATTTTCAAATAGATTCAAATATTACTAAAATCCGGTTTATTTTGAATCTTGTGCATTCATTTGAAATTTGAAATCGAATTTTCAAACTACCGCACCATTTGCTAATTCCTTTTATAATTAAAATAAATATTTATATTCTAACTTCGATTTAAATAAATTTATACATTCTAATTCTATTCAAAATAAATTTCTAGTCGTTATTATTTAAAATAAATCAATTTATATATTCAGAATTCATTAAAATTGCCAAAATAAAAATTTTAAATTGGTTCCGATTATCCGGGTTGTTACGATATATCAATTTCAACATGAATATCTATGTTAATAAAAATAAATAAAACAATCAAATATACGTACAAACATATAGTTTATGTCAGCTATAGAATATAAACGTACAAACAATAAAAAAAAATTAATCAAACCGACCATTTGGGAGGTTTTCCTACTGTAAGAGCCAAAATCAATTTGTCCATGCCAATAAAATTCGGCATCCAATTCACTCATCAGATGTTTTCTCTGTTTTTCTCTCTCATCACTGTGATGATCCCAAAACCCGTACGACGGTGTTAAGGATAATCATTGGAATATAACTCATTAATCATCATTAGCAGAGTACAGATAACAGCAAAAACAATAAATAGAATAATTTTTACATTGATGTGACAGCAGAATCATAACATGTAACAACATCAGAGTAGCACAGTGTAGGATATAACTTAGTGCATAAAAAGTGAATGATCAGTCAACATCGCCATAGGCGGAATATATACATACAGTGAGACATAATAAAGGTATCAGTCTACATCGCCTGAGGCGGTACATATACATAAGATAATACATGTTGGAAGTAAATCAGTCTGCATCACCATAGGCGGAATCATATACATAATATAAGGATAGCGGAAAGTCAATAGCCAAAATACAAGTAAATCTAATCCTCGCCATCAAGCCAAAAGAGCACTCCGTGCTGTAGTGCTAAGCCAAAATAACCTGTCATCTGTCAACTAGGCTACCCATGTGAAAATAAGAGCACCCGAGTTTGCAAAGTGAAACAAACAACGAGTCAGTCATGGGACTGGTATGAGAAATCTACTTAACTGGTTAAACAACAGAAATAAGGCAAATCATAGGACCACGCCACTTTCGCGGAATGGGTTTACTCCAGTGATTGCCAGTGCATTTAAAACAAAGTAAATTCTTTAAAACAACGCAATGCTTTTAAAAAGAATGAAGCCGTTATAAGACTCAAGTCCCATCATACAATGCAACGCAAACCGGAGGATAGAGTTTTACCTTATAATGGCTAAAATATGCTTAATACGTGTAAAGCAAAATCACTTGATATTATTACTAGTGCATATATGTTTCAAAAGCGAATTCAATCTTAAATATCAATCATAGACAACATAAGTGCCCCATACCACTATGTCGCCATACTAGTTCTACAATCAAATCCATTATCTCGTATTGGAAATTGGATTTCCGTCATGAGTCGAGGCAAGAGGCAAGCTCCTCTCCGCTTCAAGACACTCTAGCAAATGCCTCAGGACTACACACTCTGGTTAACACTTGGAATCGGCTGGGCCGGTCCTCCCTTACGTTTGAGGATTAGTTATTCCTGAACACACGTTTCCCGGTCCTTAGAGACCTGTAATCGAGGCGCCTCGCATTCCAACAACCACAAAAATGAAAGTAACATAAATGTCAGCCAGTTTAAGAACTGACACCATCATAACTAGAAGGAAACGTCGTGTTCTCCCAGTGGTCCTTATCCCGTTTTTGACTCATACCGAGGTGTGAGGCTCGCGAACCCACGCTATACACAAAGCCTGGCCAAGTAGGCCGTGCTTTGATCATCGACCACAAGACTTTGCTTTGCAACAGAAGCCTTGATCACTGCATCTTGGCATGCCACACAGGCAATCCACTCCTTACGACTGATTTCTATCGACATATAACCTTTGAGCTCGTACGTCTCAGAGAAGGGCGTTAAGCAAGAGAATGAATTCTCCACCGCCAAACAGATGTATATTTAATAGAGATCAATCAGTACAGAACAAAATCCAATGTTAGACACACAGTCCATTTACAAGTCCGTTCTGGGTCTGAACGAAGCCGGAGGCACCATATCCCTCGCATATCAGTACAATCAACACATACATTCAGACGGCTACTACTTCCGTTCCTTTAAGGTAGCTACACCAATCAGGAACCTCAGCAGCGCCCATCCATCCGATACGAAGATCGTCGCTCTTGAACCATCTTCGTATTTTCGACTTCGAAACGTTCGATCAATTATTTGAAATGAGGGTTAGCTCGGCCTTTTCAGATAATTCACGTATAATTAAAACTCAAATCAATTCTTTCCATGGTTATATTATTCGACATTCACATTTCAGTTCTTTAGTATCATTTTCATGTCAAACACATACAACCATCAAATATCAAGTAAACCAAGAAAAATTGGTTTGTTTCCATTCTATGTCGCTTATAATATTTTATAACGATTTTTCGCCATTTTTATTTATTTAAAATGGCCGTATTTAATTAAACGACGTTTTAGGTCGTGCCGTGGCACTGGCGCTGTTTTTCCCCAAATTTGTTTTACACATACCGGGAGATCTAACTGTTGGATTTCTACAAAGTTTATATCACTAGGAAGATATTCCCAAAGCGAACCCAACAATTCCTGTTCATGAAAATCCGACGGCCGGATCTTCCAGACTAGTCGTTTGAAGTTACGGTTTCAAAATACGAACTACAGCGTCGTTATTCAATTTAACTAAATTATATTTATATTTATATATAAATATAATTGATTTTGGTGCTGTTTTTCTTCAGATTTGAATTAAACATTCCAGACAATCCAACCGTTGGACCTTTACAAAGTTGGTGCCGTTGGAAAGATATTTCCAAGGCGAACCCAGCAGTTGCGGTTTCGGGAAAATCCGATGGTCGGATCTCTCGTACTAATCGATTGAATTTACGATTTCAAAACACGAACTGCACGGCCTCGATTCGTTCAATTATATATATATATATATATATATATATATATATATATAGTTCATTCTGCGATTTCAATATCGTTTTCACTTCAAATATTTCACTAACGCCTTTATATTTCGAAAAATTTCGCCATAACCTCCTTTGTACGAGAAGGGGTTTGGAAATTTATTGGGCCGTATTAGGTACCCAATAAATCCTAATAAGCAAACACATATTTATAGTGATATATTCCGGTGTCCACAGGGTAGTGCGTATAGATCATAACTCCAGAGAATAAATTCTCGTCACCCTATAAATGGTTTTTGTGCCTTAATGACCAGAGAGACGTGTTTATTGTCATCTCCAGACCCGTGTGGGGTTTTTATTAATCTGGCAATTTACCGTTACAATTTATATAGTACAGATCAGTCATCAGTTCAACCTGTAATATATAATCATCGCCATATAAGCCTCTCGCTCGTATGGTAAATCTTCAACCTCGTCACACAAGCTCCAAATGCTTATGTGTTATATGATGAAGTATGCCAATCGTCAAGAAGTATGCCATGTAGTGTAGTTCAAAATTAATTGTTACTATCCTATGGCGATGTTTATTATTACACACAGAATAACCAGCACTCCGCATCCAATGGCATTCACAGGAGTTGATAAAAAAATAATTGCGCAACCAACTCATTAAGGCTTACCTATTTGTCGGGCACGCAAATAATTTCTTTACTCAACAACTAATCCATTTTCTCTGTTCAACACATGTATATATATATGCAGAACAAAGCTGATAATAATATTTCTAGCGAACAAATATTTATTTCAACACGTGTGTATTTTTAGCGAGGCGTATACATGATAAAAGTAATATTTTTATCATCAGAAATATTTATTCAACACATGAATGTTTTTAGCCCTTCATCTTCACAATAGAAATGTAAATTTTTATTGTTAAAACAATTTATTTAAAACACGAATACCATTCAACACATGAATTTCTATTCAACGAATGAATATCTATTCAACACATGAATGTTCTCTATAGTTTGCATATATAATAAAAATGTGATTTTTATTGTTAAAGCTATTTATTTAAAACACGAATACCATTGAACACATGAATTTCTATTCAACGAATGAATTTCTATTCAACACATGAATGTTCTCTATAGTTTGTATATATAATAAAAATGTGATTTTTATTGTTAAAGTTATTTATTTAAAACACGAATACCATTCAACACATGAATTTCTATTCAACGAATGAATTTCTATTCAACACATGAATGTTCTTTATAATTTGTATATATAATAAAAATGTGATTTTTATTGTTAAAGCTATTTATCTAAAACACGAATACCATTCAACACATGAATTTCTATTCAACGAATGAATTTCTATTCAACACATGAATGTTCTTTATAGTTTGTATATATAATAAACATGTGATTTTTATTGTTAAAGCTATTTATTTAAAACACGAATACCATTCAACACATGAATTTCTATTCAACGAATGAATTTCTATTCAACACATGAATGTTCTTTATAGTTTGTATACATAATAAAAATGTGATTTTTATTGTTCAAGCTATTTGTTTAAAACACGAATACCATTCAACACATGAATTTCTATTCAACGAATGAATTTCTATTCAACACATGAATGTGGTTTCAACATATGAAAATAATTTCAACAAATGAAAATAATTCTAACACATGAATATTTCAGAAAATTTCGACAACATAATGGCAGGGTGGTTAAAACCGGCACCGTCCGGAGTACGGCTCCTCGCTCTACCTTAAAACCTCGTGGTTTTTAACAATGGAGATTCATGCATCTAGTTCGCACGCAAACGGCATGTTTTATTTTCATTTCCACAATCCTATTCTAATTTGTTTCAACCACAAGAGGGTATTTTTCAACCACAAAGGTATTTTTCAACCACAATATCAACCACAAACAATTATTTTCAACCATTCGTCATACCACATATTTTCACGCCAATCACAAGAAATAAATATCGTCCATGGTTTGTGGACGAGGGGAGTGTATATATACATTATATTTCACTTCCATTTCAACACAATTCAAAGCATATATGTTTCATACAACGCTTGTATAATTTATACATCGCTCATATAATTTATACAACACATGTACATGAGGTATACAATGCGTATATAATTTACACATTGCTTATATAACTTATGCAACACGATTTCATTCACACAACTCAATTTAGATTTCTCACATTGGTTTTCGACGTGCTAAAAATTGTAGATAGCTTAGAAAAATCCGCGGTCTCTTTTAGATGGTAGAGAGCCTCCTTGCGGTCATGATGTTTCCTGTTTCATCGAATTTCGTTAACACATCATAAAGATATGATTTTTCAAAGTTTGCAACACTTAAAAGTGTTATTTTCAATTCAATTAAACTAAGGCTGATACCTTTCAAAGATATTCAAAACTAGGTTTTGAAAATTCGTGAAATCCGAGGCTCGATACGACGATCGGAGGTTACAGCGTGGAAGAGGGAGGAGAGGGCTTCGCGGCGCCGGGTTTTTTGGCTAGATCGATGGCCTGAGGAAGTGGCGGCGGTGCTTCTTAGTCGCCGACTTCTTGGGCGCCGTTCTCGACGCTGGCGAGGAGAGAGAGGGCGAGGGTTGGTCGGATTTGAAGGGAAGGAGCGGCGCTTCAAGGTATGGGTAATGGAAGGGGTCAACGTGGCGTGTGGCGGCGGCGATTTGGTCAGGAAAGTTGGAGTAGTTTCCGTCGTGCGTGGGGGGGAAGGGGGGTAATCGGGGTTTTTTATTGGTCAAACGGAAGTGAGAGAGAAAGATGGTGATTGGCTCTTATATTTTATTTTTAATTTATTTTAAATTCAAAAATATCTTTTTGTTTAAACGAACACCAATTTCAACCCAACGACTGTCGCCCCCAGCTAAATACCCCCATTCCGAACACAATGGGATATGTTTCGTAGGCCCATTCGACCGTTACAGACAGTTATTTTTCAAATTAAAGTATAAAACATTCAATATTCAATTTGAACGTACATTTCAATTTGCCAGGGCTACAAACTGATTCGAAAAATTCCAGAAAAATCTGGCTATGTTTTGACGCTATGGTCCCAACTAAACTAGTGTCGTCGAATTCTGAGATCGTTTGAAAAATGGCCATTTTCTGGTCGATCCAGTTTAACAGAAATTGACCAAACACGTTTTCTTTTGCCATGCTCACATACTAGCTTCAAAAATTATGAAATTTGAAACCTAGCAATAGTTTGACATCCCGGATCCAACAAAAGTGGTTTTGTCGAATTCCGAGGTTGTTTGCAAAATGTCTATTTTCAAGGGCTATATATTCTCTATAGCGACCTTTCTGAAAATTCATTTGGTGATAACTTTTGATTCCCGCTACCAAACTTCAATTTTTCAGATTTGTTAGAAAAATATTCATAAACAGATTTAAATATTTTTGGTTTCACTAAAATCCGTTATATTTTACACCCGGTACAGTCAGTCAAATTTTGAATTCAAATTTTCAAACTGCTACACTATTTCTAATTCATTATTTTATTGAAATGTTATATTTCAATTGTTTAAATTCTTTGAAAATAACCAATTTAAAATTTTTAAATTGGCTCGTATTTTTTGGGTGGTTACAATCACGAATTCTTTTTGTGCTCCTCCGCCTGCTTCTCGTTCGGACCAGATTCACGACTCAATTGGAGAACACATTCCACTTCATCCTTGTAATACGAACGAATCACGTAACACGATGTTCTCCAATCAGCCATTTCCCCAATTTTTTCGCTTTCATCCTCTGATTCATTTTCATTTTGTTATCTGATTTAATTAAAAATTCCTTATCTATTTTCAAATTTCACTAAATGAAGGGAGAAGAAGAGCATAACGCAAAGTCAGGAGTGACGAAATTAGGTAAATTTACACTTTAATATAGTCTGCTTGAAAGGAACTAACTCATAAATCTATTTAGTAATTAATTAGAGGATCAATCTAGAAATTTATTCATTTTTGAATCATTTTTTATATATTCGTTCTTTTTGCTCTACATAATTCTAGTGATATGGTCTTTGTACTGGAAATTTATTACCTCCTTTCACAATTTTTTCAATTCTGAAACAATTCATTTGGATGAACCATGATTTCCCATGGGACATTTTCTATCATTGAAGATTGATATTTATTTATTTCAAGAACTTTGTTGATAAGTTAGTTGCCACCGTAATAACATCAAAGTTTGAAAATCGAAGAATTCTTATCAATTTGTACTCTTCCTTAGCTTTGTAAGAAGTAATGAGTGTGTAATGTTCATTTGAGAATATTTATTGTTAATCTACAATGGAAAGAGCAAAAAGTTTAACAAAAAAAGGAATGATTATTGTTCTGTGAATCCTTGTAGTAAAAATCAGTTTAAAAACTTTTGTTTTACAAAGTTAGATGTGTAATGAATGTGAAATTTTAGATGTGGATATGTTTACCAAAAAAGAATGTGTAACGAATGTGTAATTTTAGCCTTGCGTACGGAAAGGGGAATTTGGAAGGTTATTTTGAAGAGTTATTTGAAGGGGAATAGTTACGAATGGGGAATGTGTTTTTTACGAAAGGAGTAAATTGGTTGGGGCAAAATTATTATTTTATTAATTACTTATATGTGTCTTATTTGTATGGTATGTATAAATGGGGTGGAAAAAAAGCTGTTGGCTTGCGTCGGACGCGAAAGCTAGCTTTTGAACTGTTCGGTTGGAAGGGGCAAATGGTGTGGGCCCCACATCGATGTGTCGGAAGCGTCTGACGCGGACGCAAACATTGACTAGGCAGTTTGAAAATCAAACGGTACCTTACTCTTCTTATGACATTTGCAGATTCCTGTTTTACTTGTTTTGTAAGTTAATATTTACATTTACTGCTATTTGTTAGTGCCTTTGAAATGCCTTATTTTAATCTTTTATAATGAGCATTTGCTATGAAGGGCAATGGTAAATGAATTGGTAAGTGCATAAATAAAGCTTATTCAAATTAAGTAGATGCTAACGTAACCTTGGCACATCACAATCAATTTTCACAACACAATAAAACAAACAAGTCACCCATGGTCTGTGGACGATAGGGAGCAGTTCATATATGCAGTTATAAAATAAATAACTGTATAGAAATGATTTCAGTGAGGAGTTCTCACCATGGGTTCCACTCCGCCAGTTTTAATTCTGAATTTCAGAACAGTCGGGATTTGCCTGACATTCCAACGTAGTCTTCTTTATGTTGTTCATATTAAAAATCACATTTTTGATATGATGTTTATATATTTAAGAATTGCTATTTTTATACTGCTACTTCCTTATAAAAATCGTATTTTTACTTCACTAAAAATCATATTTTTATTTCGCTACATATATAAAAATTATATTTCTACAGAACTAAAAATCGAATTTTTATATAGCTAAAAATCGAATCTTTATATAAAGCCATTTACATAAAAATTATACTTTTATGATATCACTTCATGTATAAAAAATATATTTTTATATCGCTATACATATAGTAAAAATCATATTTTTATACTTCTGAAGATCAAATCTTTATATCGTTAAAAAAAATCAAATCTTTATAATTAAAAATCTAATCTTTTTATAATTTAAAATCTACTCTTTTTATAATTAAAAATCTAACCTTTTCCTTATTAAAAACCTCACGTTTTTATAATTAAAAATCATATTTTCCCTTTGTTATACAAATAAAAATCAAAATTTTAACATCATAACTGAAGAAAAATAAAAATAAATGCTTACAAGTGTGCCGAGGTGGTGGGGATGGGCATCGGGTGCTACAAGTGGCGCAGTCGGCGAAGGAGGGTGGCGATTGCAGCGGGTTTTGGCTTGGTGGGGGCTGATTTGGGTTCGAGGGGGGCGTTGCATCAAAAAAAAGGGGGCGAATCTTCACGGTGGTGCGGAGGCAAGGGGGTGCTGATGGAGGTAGCGGTCTGAGGCAGTGGGTGGCGCGTTGCCTATAGGTGGCGGCGCGGGGCTGTGTTTGGGTGGTGGAGGGTTTAGCTCGAGCGGAGGGGGAAGGGAGGTAGAGGAGAGAGGGAAGAGGAGGGGCTGAGTTGGTCTGGGGGCTCGAGGGGGAGAAGCGGCGGCGGATCGAGGTAGGGAGATGTTTTTTGCGTGGCGGTTTCTTCTTTTTTTAATACCGAAATCGATTTTCAATGGGGAAGGTAAAAAGGTGGTTAAGGGTTTTATTTTAAATTATATTATATTTAATAATTTTGCAAAAAGTTGACTTTTCAATCTGAACACCAAATTGACTCCAAAGACTGTCACCCCAGCTAATTACCCCCATTCCAAAGACAATAGGATAACTTCCGCAAGCCAATTCGACAGTTACGATCAGTTTTAATTAAATTTAAAATATAAAACAATATTTCAGTCAATATTGAAATTAACGTACATTTTAATTTACCGGGGCCACGTACGGATTCTAAAAATTCCAAAAAAATAAATCTGGCTATGTTTTGACGATACGGTCCTAAAAAAACTAATTTCGTCGAATTTGGAGACCATTTGAAAAATGGCCATTTTCTGGTCGATCCAATTCAACTGAAATTGACAAAACACATTTTCCTTTGCCACGCTCACATATTGATTCCAAAAATTATGAAAATTGGAATCTAGCAATAATTCGATATTCTGAATCCGAACAAAAGTGGTTTCATCGAAAACGGAGGTCGTTTGCAAAATGTCTATTTTTAAAGGATATATTTCCATAGTGACTATTTTGAATTTTCAACTGGGCATAACTTTTTATTCCCACTATGAAATTTCAATTTTTCAGGTTCATTGGAAAGATATTTTCGAACAGTTTCAAATATTTTTGATTTCGCCAAAATCCGGTTTATTTTGAATCCTTTACATTCAATTGAAATTTGAAACTGAATTTTCAAACTGCAGCGCCATTTCCAAATCCTTTTATAATTAAAAATAAATATTTATATTCTAACTTCGATTTAAATAAATTTATACATTCTAATTCTACTCAAAATAAATTTCTCGTCATTATTATTTAAAATAAATTATTTTAAATATTGTCATTAAAATTGCCAAAATATAAAATTTTAAATTGGTTCTGATTTTCCAGGTTGTTATAGTTTAACATCTGTGGATGCAGCGAAACAAGTTGGAGGGATCCAACTAGATTTCTCAATATTTATAATACTATTTTTTATATTTTGTGATATATAATCTGTGATTGATTATGATGGCACTGATCTTGTTATTTGCTATTTTAAATACTATAGGAAATAAATAGAATTATAAAAGGAATTATTTGGAAAATAAATAGAATTATAAAAGGAATTATTTGGAAAATACATAGAATTATAAAAAGGAAATGGCAAGATACAAAAGAAATATGAGATATAGATTTAAAGTAAATTTTAAATAGAATCTATTTTAACAAATAATTTGAGAAGATAAATTTATAAATAATGTTTTATAAATTAAGTAAAATATTTATCATTTGATAAATGGAATATATATATTAGAATTTATATAGAGAAGTAAAATCGGTTTCAACACCGATATTTGAAATAGAATGTGAAGGTAATAGTTATAAAGGGATTTTTCAATGAGATTATAAGTGTTGAAAATAAAATGAGATCTTGTACGAATAATTCTGTAAATAGAAGTATAAATAGAGTTTGGATTGGAGATATATTTTTAAAATGTGGAATAAAACTATTTTGATTGTATAAAAGGAATGTTATTCACATTCGATGTGGAAAATGGATTAAAATAAATATTTATGGATAAGAATATTTATAAAGGAATTTGGGGTATGAAATAGAAAATTTAAATGGAATTACTGGAATTAGAAACTGATCGCAAATTAATTGAGTTGAATGGCTTTCTGGGTATCGATCTGATGTCGGTTTCGGCCATTGGGGTTTATCTTGGGAAGTTGTTCTCTTACTAGTTTACAGTTAGAGACTGATAAATGTGGGAAGATAGTGATGCATGAATCTGAAATGGAAATGTTTTCCAATGTTAATAACGTATATTTTATAAATTAAAAAAAAAGGATTTATGAATATATGGAAACTGGAAATGGGAAGATGAATAAATCAATGATAAATTAATTTAAAAGAGAAAATGTTGATTGATGATAGATCGATAAAATTTCCATTTGGAAATAAGATCGCTGTGTGTATGGATGTTTTCCGTTGATAGTTAAATAACCGACTATCAAAGTTTTGACCATTTTTCTGTTGTTAATACGGAGAGACTGGGATCAGATTTATTATCTGAAAACCACTCCGTAGGGCATCGGCGTTGTGAATCGAATATGATGAAGATAACTGAACACGGAGTTTATGCTAGGGATGTTCTGGAAAATCCTAGGTAGAAATTGCCTAAGATGGGTTTACAGAGTAGTGCCTTCGTTTTGTCCAGTCCCAGGACAACCTGTATGGAAGAATTTTTGGTAGAGTATATTTAATAGATCACGTAAGTTGATCTCTTCCAACGTATTTACGTTTGGTGACGGAGGAATTAGTTTCTCTTAGCTATATACCCATGGTACTTTTTGGGAATCAATTTGTGATTTAGTGGGTATGACAATGTGACATTCAAAGTAAATAAATGTGTGATCTATACGTTATGGCCTCTTGCCTCACAACCGAGAAATGGTATAAAATCGGGTAGGTCGCATGGCTAAGAGGGTAGCTCCTAGTTAGGGTGTATTGTCACCTGATCTAGAGAAATTCATTTACTTCTTTAACTTATTTCGATGTTGTCCCTTTCAGGAAATGGTTGCTAATCCCAACTGTTGGTGATAATACATTCGGTACACTTAAGTGAAATGAGTGACCGGTCATGTTTAGCCTGGGTTACAAGATGTTCTTGTTGAACGCAGTGTATTCCTCTCTAGAGATACACTTTCGAAAGGTGGTCCCATACCTTGCTAGTTGGAATCCATTACCCAATAAGCGCCCGCGGTTTTCGATTATTTATTATGTACATAGAACGTGAGAAGAATGCGTTCTGCTAAATGATTTTTAGTTGTGGTTGATAGACACAATTGTAATCTCAAAGGAATTTTGATATAAAGAATATTCTGGAATATCGTAACGTGAAAACCATCCGTGTTTATGTGTGAATCGGTCTTACGACTATCCTTTCTTTTAAAGTGATTTTAAGAGTTAAACAAATGGTTGGAGTTTACTCACACCAGTCACATGGTTGTCCCAGAGTTTATTTTGTTTGGTTTTCCCTAAACTCTTGGGTGCCCAATTTTGTACGGGCAGTCAACTAGTAAGGATTTTACAGATGTACTTGGAAAGCTGAAGCAGGAGGCTTCAGGAATATATATGCTATTATTTATTTCCGCTGTGTTATGAATGTTGTACTCAGATAATGGTATTATATACAGACACTAGTTTTATTTCAAGTTATGTTATATAATATATTTATTCATTCCGTTGTGAGATTCGTATTTACTTAGATGTTGTATTTATCTTCTTCTTCATCTATTCTAATTTTCAATCTTATCTATTCTCACCCTCTAACTTCTTTCTTTTAATGATTAGGAATGTTCGATACCTGAATAATTGACATGGGTTTTATGTTGATTTTCTAGGTCGAAAATCCCGGTTCATTACAAGAGGCCATTAGGGATGTTGCAACCTTTAGAGTTACCAAAATGGGAAAACATTTACATGGATTTTGTAGAGGTCTTGGTAAGATCAAAAAGGCGGAATGACAGTATATGGATAGTTGTGGATAGATTGACAAAAACATCCTAGTTTATCCCTATTAGATCAGATAGAAGTGCAAGTAAACTGGCACATTTTTTCATGAAAGAAGTGGTAAGACTTCATGGCATAGAAAATAAATGTTAGTGATAGAGATAGTTTGTTTACTTCCAAATTATGGAGTAGCTTTCAAGAAGCCATGAAGGTAGAATTGTGTTTAAGTACTGCCTACCACCCCCAAACTGATGGGCAAACAGAGGTGGTAAACAAAGTATTGGAGGATATACTAAGAGCATGTGTACTTCACTTTGGAGGAGGATAGGAAGACCACATATATTTGGCAGAATTTGCATATAACAACAGTCATCAAACCAGTATAGTAATGCCTCCATTTGAAGCCTTATATGGAAGGCCAGCCTATCTCTTGCATGCTAGTTAGATCTAGGTGAAAGGGTTCTTCTTGGACCAGAACAGATTCAAGATACAACAAAAAAGATAGAGGTAGTAAGGTAGAGAACGAGGGCTGCACAAGAAAGGCAGAAAGCATATGCTTATAGGAAAAGTAAACCCGTTGAATTTATGGTAGGTGATTATGTGTTTGTAAATGTTTCACCAATGAGAAAGGTGTTAAGATTTGGAAAAGAGGGAAAATTATGTCCCAGGTATGTTGGGCCTTATGTAATTCTGGAAAGAATAGGTGCTTTTGCTTATAAACTAAAGTTACCAGAAGAATTTAAGGGGATACATAAGGTATTTCATGTGTCACAATTAAGAAGATGGGTGCATGATATAAACGCCATTTTAGATTCTCCAACCTAGGTGAAAATTAGATCAGATACGATCTATGAAAAAGATCCAGTTGGCATAGTGGAAAAAGAAGAAAAGAAATTAAGAAATAAAATAATAAAACTAGCAAAAGTGCAATGGATCTTGGATGCAAATGATTGCACATGGGAAGAAAAGGATAAAATGAATTCCAAGTACCCTAGTTTGTCTTCAGGTTGATGCTGGATAGTAGAATTCTGTATTGATTTCGGGTAAGTGTTTTGTTTTTAAGGAAAATTTTTAGTGTTATTAATAAAAATTTGAATGAGGCAAAATTGAAATTTTGTTTATACACAAGTCTGATGAATGACTTAAGGAAGTATGAATCAGTGGATAATTGATTAATAATTGATTTATAAGTGCCTGGTTAAGGTATTATAAATTTTGGGACACAATTTCTAAATGGTGGAATGTATGTAGTAACCCAAATCAGGAACCCTAGATTGAATTATTTAAAATTAAATTAGTAATAAAGATAAAATGTTTGCATGTATGAATGTTATGAATGCGTAAATATAAGTATGAGTTCTTGTCAGTATCCCTTGTATTTCATTATTTAGAGTTAATGAAAACCTTAAAATTAATAATAGCATTTTTAAGAAAAACTAAGTAATTTAATGTTTCAGATGGGTAAAATTTTGTGGATGTAGATATATATATATATATATATATATACATAGTTTAGACCAGATACCTGTAACACCCCGAATTTTCTATTAACAATAAATTAACAAATTAAAGTATAATTAATTCTAAATGAAAGAATTAAGGGAGACGGGTTACGTCGTTGCGTTCATCTCGGAATTCTGCTTGAGATAGAGTCTGAGTTTGTGTAAATCGGACTCCTTATGAAGAAGTTATGACTTCCGGAATTTTCAGAATTCAATTTAAATTTCAAACAGCTCAAAATTCAATTCAAAATTCGAAAACAGACCCAAACTAGGCTGAGCGGGAATTTTCCCGCCCAGGACCCAGGTCGACGAGGGGGTCGACCTACCCAGTCGATTTGGTCAGGTCTTGGCTAGCCTGGTCGGGTTCTGAGTGATTGTCTGAGTTCTGGTGTGTCACTAGGGCTAATTTGTCACTTTCTGATTGGCTCCTCTTGGTGTGTATGGTCTGGATTCACTCTATGATCATCTAACATCTCAAATCAATCTGAAATTCTATAAATACAACCCAACACTCAACCTAAATTCACACAAATAAAATAGAGCTAGAGCCGTCATGCTGCCGGGAGGAAACTAAGAGTAGACATCAGTTGGAGAAGGCTTAGAGACGAGCTAAAGTAAAGTAAAAACAAGATTCAAACAACATTTATCTACCTAAAGGAAAGCATTGCAAATTCAGAACTCAGAAACCAGAACTCAAGTTCGTCGTTTGTTGTAAGTATAGTGATTTTTCCGATAAGAATAAAATTAAGACATGGTTCGACGTAAAATGGAAATGGAATTTTACTATTGTATAACAATGATGCTAATTCATATATGTGTATTGCAATGATTGTATTGTGAATGGTATTGGGATGTTTGTGGTATAATTGACTTGATGTTGGTCCTATTGTGCATTTAGAATGAAAGCAACATCACATACAAGTATATGGTTAATGTTAGAATTTACACCTAATGTTTATATGTTTAACATAGGTTGAATACATTATTCTAAGTCCAAGTTAAGACTTGTATACACATGTTCTATGTTAAGACCATTAGGCCGACATGATAAAATCCCATGTATATGTTCTTATGTTCTTTGCAAGTTTGTAATTGGGTCCATGCCAAGTACCATTAAGTTTCATACGATCATTACAAGTTTCATGTTATAATAGGATACATGATTTGATCTAGTTCACGCTTTTGGGTTAATGTCAAAAATAGACATTTTTATGGACATGTAATAACTTTGTCACATGCTAGTTTGTGTTTGAAGTTATGCCTAGATAAAAATATGTTTTGGCTTATATTTTATGCAAGTCTAAATTATGCCATTTCATGTGACACCTATTTAATTGGATTCTTATTTGAATGCAAGTTCACATGACAAGTTGAAACCCATGATTTATGTTAATTAGATCGCAAAGTTGCAAGTTCATATGTCACAGACCCTTTATGTCATTTAGAATATTTCATGTTCTTGGCTTTCCCTTCTATGTTTATAAGTTAGGCTGAAATATCTAGCCCAACATTCATTATAACCTTGCGAACGTACAAACGGGGGAATATCGTTGGGATTATACATGCAAAATATATGTGTTGGCATGTTTGGCACATGCCAATAATTGGTGACATTTAAATTGTATGAATTGCCATGCCTAAAAAAATAACGAACTTGGAAAATGGGCCATAACATTTACATATAACAAGTAAAAGAGACAAATATGTAAATTTAGAAAATACGAATATGCTTAACCCGAGGTCGGATTGAGTTGTGATGTAAACCTGCCCGGACCCGCCCGGCTGTCCAGTAATCACAACAATACGTATCCAATGTGGGAGGTTAAGGCATTAAGCCCAATAAGGACCCGAGGTTAGATTGAGTTGCAGTGTAAACCTACCTGGAACCGACCGGTTGTCCAGTAACCGCAACAATACCTGTCTAATGTGAGCGGTCGGTGCTTTAATGAATAAATTAAAGCTAGAATGAGGATGGTAGGGTTAAGTTAACTAAAACACTTAACCAATCCAACATGTTAACTAAACTGATGGGTGGGGTTAGGTTAATACAAACACTTAACCACTTAACATGTTTGACTAGAAAACCCTAGTAACGGGGACCCATTTCAGCAGTAACCCAATTTGGTATCATGGTACCCTGAAACTAGGCAGGGTGGGGCATGATTACTGGGCTGATTGTAAACGGTCAAAAGCGACGGCGAGTAGTGCAGCAGTGTAGGTTCTAACGAAGTGCGGGCTTGCACACACTTCAGACCAGACAAACAGGGCACTGGGCACCAGTAGTATACACTATGCATTCTAGAATTGTGTCGGGCCACCACCATAGGACTTGATACACCCCATGGTGGGACCAGCATAGGTATCTACAATCATTGGGGGCTGTATGACACATATGATTTTGCGAGTAGGAGCCGTTCTTTAGAAGGGGATCAGTTCACCCCGATATGGGGCACCAATCGGAACAAATACAAGTAGGTGCAGAGATATAGTGTGGGGTGCGATTGTATATTTGGTTCAAAACTACTTTATCTTTTTTTGTGATACTTTCCTGTGTCCATTTTATACCTATCATGCCCCTTTTTCTTATTCTCATACTGAAGAGTCACTAGACTTACCAGGCTTTATGTCTGACTCTATTTTTCTTTCGTCTTCTTTTCTTCCGTTCCCCCCAAGTCCCCAGGGAGGAAACAACCAAGCTTAGTCAGACTCTTTGCAAGCTTCAAGATAGTAGGTGTATGGTTTGGACTCACTTTCCTTGTTATGGCTTTCGGACACGTTCCATGGGGATTTATGCAGTTTTAATTATGTTTTATGCTTCTTTATTTAATAATCAAGACAAAAATGATAATGTAATGTTTTGGAAGTTATTGTGAGACAATTATGGAAATGTTTTTTATGAACACATATTTATGAAATGAAAGTCTGTTTGTTTTCCGCTGCTTATATATATGTGTTTATATCTGTCTTGTGTTTTATCTGTGACTTTTGCTTATAAACCTCCACCGAAGTTAAGGCATTCCCTTTGTGAGTGACCTTAACAGAGGTGGGGTGTTTCACTTGGTATCAGAGCACAGGTTTACCAGATTAGATAAAGGTTTTTGAAACTATTTTCAAAAAAAAAGTTTAAAGAAGCATTTTTTTTTTTCAAGAAAAAACATTGTTTTTAAAGGCATAATTCCCCAAAGCCATATGCACTATCTCTCTATCCTGTTGTCTTGAATCTTTCCTTTTTGTTTCAGCATGTCTGGAGATCTTAACCTTCCAGAAGGAGTACCGATACCTGGCTGGTTCCGAAGGTACTTAGAGGCTAGGCCCAGTAATGCGGGCCCAGTAGACATTCCTCCTCCCATAGTGGCAGCGGTTCCTCCTCCTCCTCCTCGTGGAAATGCCTTCGCAAAGACGTGTAGAGACTTCAAAGCTATGGGTGGAAAGGACTTTTATGGAACTGAATCCTTTGTGGTAGCAAGGAACTGGCTGAAGGAGACCAAAGATTAGTTCGCCATCTTCGAAGTTGACGACAGGCAAAAGATACAGCTAGTAGTGTGGTTGCTTAAAGACGAAGCTTCTTATTGGTGGAAAGTTACCCATGCTGAGAGGCCAGCGGAAACTTGTGAAGATTTCAGGATGAGGTTTGAGATGAAATTCCTCTCCCAAGATGTAAGAACACTGCAGATGGAGAAGTTCCTAACTCTTAAACAAGGAAGTATGACGATCAAGGAGTACGTCAATCAGTTTAATCAGCTGGCTAGATTTGGACTGGATTTAGTAAACAAACAACACAAGAAGGCCCTTCGCTTCGTCAAAGGTCTGAATGAGCCTCTACACAGCCTTGTTATAACCCATATACCCATGGGAGCGACTTATGAAAGCTTGGTGGACATGGCGCTGCTATACGAGGAAGATAAAGGCAAGAAAGAGGCAAAAGCAGAAGTGCCTCAAGACATGAAGGGGGAAGGGTCACAGAACAAGAAGGCTAATTCAAAGAAAGGCGGGAAGAACAACAAACCCCATGAAAAGAGAAAGTGTAATTTCTGTGGCATTGTTGGACATATAGTGAAAGACTGTAGAAAGAAGAAGGCAAAGATGAATGGTGGTTGTTTCCATTGTGGCGAGACTGGACACATGGCTAAGGACTGCCCAAAGAAGCGAGGGCAGGGACAAAGGACTGGATCCACTTCAGGGGGATTGGTTCACGCGCTGGTGGCACCTCCGCAGGAATGAGGTAGAAATATTTCTGTAGAAAGCTTAGTTTATCTCTATGATTATCCAGTTCGCGCTCTCTTTGGTTCTGGCACATCACACTCCTTTATTTCATATGCTTTAGTAGAATCTCTGCACCTAGACACTAGTATGGTAGAAGATCCCTTGGTTGTTTCAAATCCAATTGGGGGCTCAGCTTATTTGTCAATGGTTTGTTTGGATTTGAAAATCTCTATTCTAAGTGTTGAGTTTAGATGTAGTGCCTTTGTTTTGGGTCTCTCGGGATATGGATTGATCTTAGGCATGGACTGGTTATCCAGTAATGATGAAATTCTTGATTGTGAGAAGAGAGTGGTTAGACTCTTGACTCGGCTCGGTAACACTCTAGAAATTTCTTGTAATCCCTTGAATGTTGTTATGCTTAGTTATCTAGGGTCGCTTGATGCTTCTTTTGAGAATTTGCAGTCGGTTAGAGTGGTCCGTGAATATCCGGATGTCTTTGAAAAGGTGAAGGTTTTACCTTCGAGGCGGGAAATAGACTTCCACACATATCTTGTTGATAATGTAAAGGCCGTAGCTTTACCTGTTAGACACATGCCTCCAAAGGAGAGAAAGGAGCTCAGTAAGCAAGTTAAAGAGCTTCTCGAGAAGGGGTTTATAAGGAGGAGTATCTCGGAATGGGGTGCTCCAGTGATGTTCGCCACCAAAGTAGATGGCTCACTACGTCTTTGTGTGGACTATAGGGAGCTAAACAAGCTGACTAAGAAGAATAGACACCCGTTTCCTAGAATAGACGATTTGTTTGATCAGCTTGTAGGTGCGTCGGTTTTCTCCCAACTTGATCTGGCTAATGGGTTCCATCAGCTAAGGGTAGCTGAAGATAGCATTGATAAGACGGCGTTCAGAACCCCAGACGGTTTCTTCGAGTGGCTTGTCATGCCTTTCGGCTTGACAAACGCACCAGCTTATTTCGTAGACTTAATGAGCAGGGTGTTCAGAGAATTCATCAACAAGTTCGTGGTTGTCTTCGTTCACGATATTTTGATCTTCTCAAAGAATGAGGAAGAGCATGCTCAGCATCTGAAAGATATCATGGAAACTCTTCGAGTTCATCAGCTGAAAGCCAAATTCTCCAAGTTCCACTTTTGGAGAGAAGAAGTAAGATTTCTTGGACATGTAGTGTCCAAAGAGGGGTTATCTGTGGACTCCACAAAAGTGGTGGCGGTGCAAGATTTGAAGGCACCAAGAAATGCAACCGAAGTCCGAAGCTTTCTTGGGCTAGCAGGTTTTTACCGTAAGTTCATTAGAGATTTTGCGAAAATCTCAGCTCCACTCACAAGGCTGACAAAGAAGAATCTATCGTTCGCTTGGGATTTGGATTGTGATATTGCTTTCCAACGCTTGAAAAGGGCTCTTACAACAACCCCAGTTCTGACTTTGCCTGATGGAAGCAAGATGTTCACAGTATATATGGATGCTTGTAGTACAGGACTAGGCGTTGTTCTGATGCAAGAAGGGAAGGTAGTAGCTTATGGTGGAAGACAATTGAAAGTTCATGAAAAGAACTACCCAACCCACGATCTTGAGTTGGCCGCCATCGTCTTTGTGCTTAAGTCTTGGCGCCATTATCGCCTAGTTGAGAAGTTCGAATTATATACTGACCATAAATCATTGAAGTATCTTTTCTCACAGAAAGATCTTAACTTAAGACATCAAAGGTGGATGGAGTTTCTTGCCTCGTATGATTTTGAGGTTTCCTATACTCCTGGCAAGGGCAACGTACTAGCAAACGCCTTGAGTAGAAAGAAGCTGACCTTAAGCCCTCTCTTTGTAGAAAGGCAAAGCTTGGAGTATATAGCCAGTTTTGACTTTTGGCCCTCCTCTGATTTCGTACCTGGTTTGTTGGCATCGCTAGAAGTATGGCCCACTCTTTTAGACTCAATAGGGGCCGCACAACGCGAAGACCCTCAGCTTGTTGATGTTATTGATAAGCTAATTAGGGGTGAAACTTCCAATCACCTCAATAGGTACTCCATCGATGATAAGGGTTGGCTGAGGCGAGATGGAAGATTATGCGTCCCACAAGCAAGGGATTTGGTAAAGATGGTTCTCAAGGAAGCACACCATTCCAAGATGACAGTACACCCAGGTGGAGACAAGATGTACAAGGACGTAAAGGGAGTTTTCTTTTGGAGCGGCATGAAGAAGGATGTGGCAGATTTCGTTTCTAAGTCCATGATATGCCAACAGGTCAAGGCGGAACAAAAGAAGCCTGGAGGAATGCTTCATCCTCTAGAAGTCCCGCAATGGAAGTGGGATAGCATTTCAATGGACTTCATTGATGGGTTGCCTAGGTCAAGAGGGGGTAATACTAGCATTTGGGTAATAGTGGACAGGCTCACAAAAAGCGCCCACTTTATACCTGTCAAGAGTAGAAGGACTGCCTCATCTCTAGCATCTTTTTATCTCAAGGAAATAGTTCGACTCCATGGAATACCCTCTAGCATAGTGAGTGACCGATATCCTATCTTTACAAGCGAGTTTTGGCGGAGTGTGCTAGAAGCTGTAGGCACACAGTTATGCTTGAGCACGACCTATCACCCCCAAACTGATGGTCAAACGGAAAGGGTGAATAGAGTATTAGAAGATCTTCTGAGACTGTGCGTTCTTGACTTTGGAGGTACATGGGAGGATCATCTTCCTTTAGTGGAATTCGCCTACAACAACAGCTACCAAGCCACCATCGGCATGGCACCCATCGAAGCTTTGTATGGAAGACCATGTCGATCACCAACTTGTTGGTGGGAGTCTACAGACAAGCTTATACTTGGGCCAGACATGATTAGAGAGACTTCAGAAAAAGTGGACTTGATATGAAGGAGAATGACGACCGCCCAAGATAGACAGAAATCCCACGCAGACAAAAGAAGGACCGACCTTGAGTTTGAGGTTGGGGACAGGGTTTTCCTTAAGGTATCTCCTTTAAGGAAAGTCGTTCGCTTTGGATCCGCAGGAAAGCTAGCACCAAGATTTGTAGGACCGTTCCCTATCATCGAGAAGATTGGGAAGATGGCTTATAGAGTAGAGTTGCCTGAAAGGTTAATGTCTTTCACATTTCTCATCTCCGGAAATGTTTACATGAGTCTGCGGAAGTGGTGGAACCAAGCATTCTAGAAGAAGTGGAAATAGAACATGAAACAACTGTGAGGAGAGTTCCAACTCGAATAGTAGGAATTGAAATCAAAAAGCTAAGCAACCATGAATCAAACTTGTTAAAGTTCAATGGAGCGATGCCGAGGAAGACGCAACTTGGGAAACTGAGGACAGAAAACGCGCTGCCTACCCTTTTCTTTTTGAGGGTACATCTTTGACCTCTCCTTTTCCATAAGTTTATGCTTGTATCTACCTTTTAGTGTATCTTCTCGGTCCTTTTTCTCCTAACTCCTTAGGTAGAAACTAATGGACGTAAACATGTGTTTGAAACATGTTATGATTGATGGCTGCAAGTGGCTGCAAGTGGTTGCTAGTGGTTGCTCGTGGATGCATATACACACACCCTAGGTATTAGATCGGCTCAGTCACTTCCACATTGCATATGCATATATGTATTCATATTTGTATGTGGTTGAAACTTGATATGTTGTCATATGGATGTTGCATTTGTATGAATGGTTGTGCACTCATGTAGAATTATGAGTAAGGTAAAAAATTGCATACATAATGAATTCATGACACTTACATGATTTGCATTAAGGAGTTCAACTGAATCGTAGACCGCCTAATTTTGCATTAGATAAGGACATATACACATACTATGCATATGATCATGAAGAATTAGAAGTCTTTTAAGGATAATGGATGCCTGTGTTTGTTGGTTGAGTAGATGGACGATTGGATGTTAGAATATACATTCTTCTAGACTTGAAGATTTCGGGGACGAAATCCTTTAAGGAGGGGAGAACGTAACACCCCGAATTTTCTATTAAAAATAAATTAATAAATTAAAGTATAATTAATTCTAAATGAAAGAATTAAGGGAGACGGGTTATGCCTTTGCATTCGTCTCAGAATTCTGCTTGAGATAGAGTCCGAGTTTGTGTAAATCGGACTCCATATGAAGAAGTTATGACCTCTGGAAGTTTCAGAATTTAATTTAAATTTCAAATAGCTCAAAATTCAGTTCAAAATTCGAAAACAGACCCAAACTTTGTTAGGTGGGAATTTTCCCGCCCAGGACCCAGGTTGACCAGGGGGTTGACCTGGGTACCCAGGTCGACCAGGGGGTCGACCTGGGCGTCGACCTACCCAGTCGACCTGGTCAGGTCTTGGCTGGCCTGGTCGGGTTCTGAGCGATTTTCTGAGTTCTGGTGTGTCACTAGGGCTGATTTGTCACTTTCTGATTGGCTCCTCTTGGTGTGTATGGTCTGGATTCACTCTATGGTCATCTGACGACTCAAATCAATCTGAAATTCTATAAATACAACCCTACACTCAACCTAATTTCACACAAATAAAATAGAGCTAGAGCCGTCATGCTGCCGGGAGGAAACTAAGAGTAGCCGTCATTTGGAGAAGGCTTAGAGAAGAGCAAAACTAAAGTAAAAACAAGATTCAAACAACGTTTATGTACCCAAAGGAAATCATTACAAATTCAGAAATCAGAAACCAGAACACAAGTTCGTCGTTTGTTGTAAGTATAGTGATTTTTCCGATGAGAATAAAATTAAGACTTGGTTCGATGTAAAATGGAAATGGAATTTTACTATTGTATAACGACGATGCTAATTCATATTTGTGTATTGCAATGATTGTATTGTGAATGGTATTGGGATGTTTGTTGTATAATTGACTTGATATTGGTCCTATTGTACATTTAGAATGAAAGCAACATCACACACAAGTATATGGTTAATGTTAGAATTTACACCTATATGTTTATATGTTAAACATAGGTTGTATACATTTTTCTAAGTCCAAGTTAAGACTTGTATACACATGCTCTATGTTAAGACCATTATGCCAACATGATAAAAACCATGTATATGTTCTTATGTTCTTTGCAAGTTTGTAATTGGGTCCATGCCAAGTACCATTCAGTTTCACACGATTATTACAAGTTTCATGTTATAATAGGATACATGATTTGATATAGTTCACGCTTTTGGGTTAATGTCTAAAATAGGCATTTTTATGGACATGTAATAACTTTGTCACATGCTAGTTTGTGTTTGAAGTTATGCCTAGATAAAAATATGTTTTGGCTTATGTTTTATGCAAGTCTAAATTATACCATTTCATGTGACACCTATTTAATTAGATTCTTATTTGAATGCAAGTTCACATGACAAGTTGAAACCCATGATTTATGTTAATTAGATCGCAAAGTTGCAAGTTCATATGTCACACACCCTTTATGTCATTTAGAATATTTCATGTTCTTGGCTTTCCCTTCTATGTTTATAAGTTGGGCTGAAATATCTAGCCCAACATTCATTATAACCTTGCGAACGTACAAACGGGGGAATACCGTTGAGATTAAACTTGAAAAATATATGTGTTGGCATGTTTGGCACATGCCAAATAATTAGTGACATTTAAATGGTATGAATTGCCATGCCAAAAAAATAACGAACTTGGAAAATGGGCCATAACATTTACATATAACAAGTAAAAGAGACAAATATGTAAATTTAGAAAATACGAATATGCTTAACCCGAGGTTGGATTGAGTTGTGATGTAAACCTGCCTGGACCCGCCCGGCTGTCCAGTAATCACAACAATACCTATCCATTGTGGGAGGTTAAGGCATTAAGCCCAATAAGGACCCGAGGTTAGACTGAGTTGCGGTATAAACCTATCCGGAACCGACCGGCTGACCAGTAACTGCAACAATACCTGTCTAATGTGAGCGGTCGGTGCTTCAATGAATAAATTAAATCTAGAATGAGGATGGTAGGGTTAAGTTAACTAAAACACTTAACCAATCCAACATGTTAACTAAATTGATGGGTGGGGTTAGTTTAATACAGACACTTAACCACTTAACATGTTTGACTAGAAAACCCTAGTAACAGGGACCCATTTCAGCAGTAACCCAATTAGTTATCATGGTACCCTGAAACTAGGTAGGGTGGGGCATGATTACTAGGCTGATTGTAAGTGGTTAAAAGCGACGGCGAGTGGTGCAGCAGTGTAGGTTCTAACGGAGTGCAGCCGTGCACACACTTCAGACTTGATACACCCCATGGTGGGTCCAGCATAGGTATCTACAATCATTGGGGGCCGTATGAGCCGTATGACACATATGATTTTGCGAGTAGGAGCCGATCTTTAGAAAGGGGATCACTTCACCCCGATCATGTGGCGCCAATCGGAACAAATACAAGTAGCTGCAGGGATATAGTGTGGGGTGCGATAGTATATTTGGTTCAAAACTGCTTTATCTTAGTTTATGATACTTTCCTGTTTCCAGTTTATACCTATCATGCCCCTTTTTCTTATTCTCATACTGAAGAGTCATTAGACTTACCAGGCTTTATGTGTGACTCTATTTTTCTGTTGTCTTCTTTTCTTTCGTTCCCCCTAAGGTCCCCAGGGAGGAAACAACGAAGCTTAGTCAGACTCTTTGCAAGCTTCAAGATAATAGATGTATGGTTTGGACTCGTTTTCCTTGGCTATGGCTTTTGGACACGTTCCATGGGGATTTATGAAGTTTTAATTATGTTTTATGCTTCTTTATTTAATAATCAAGAGAGAAATGATGATGTAATGTTTTGGAAGTTATTGTGAGACAATTATGGAAATGTTTTGTATGAACACGTATTTATGAAATGAAAGTCTGTTTGTTTTCCGTTGCTTATATATATATGTGTGTGTTTATACCTGTAGTAACACCCCGTATTTTCTGTAATCATAAGATTAACAAATCAAGGCAGAATTAAATTTCAAAATAAGAATCAAGGGAAAAGGGTTGCACCATTGTGTTCGTCTCGAAATTCTGCTTGAAAACGAGTCTGAGTTTTCGAAAAACGGAGTCCGTATGACCAAGTTATGACCCTCCGAAGTTTCTGGAATTTTCAGAATCAAAACCAGCTCGAAATTCGAATTCAGACCCCAGGGAAGACTGGGCGGGAAATTTCCCGCCCAGGACCAGGTCGACCTGGGGGTCGACACTATGGTCGACTTCCCAGGGACCAGGTCGACACTATGGTCGACCTTATGGTCGACCTAGTGCCAAAACCTGGTTTTCAGCCTGAGTTCATTCGGATGTTTCTGGTCTCGTTTTCAATCTAGATTCGTCTTCCTAAACCTATATAAACAGCCCCCTAGCCTCATTTTCTCTACACAATTTCATTCTGTCTATACTCTGCCTCCGTTCTAATTAAAAATAAAAATGGCATCGCTATTCTACTGGAATCAAAACTTGGAGTGATGCATCTTCTTCCAACCTGAATAGAATTAAAAGCTAAATAAAATCTCAAATCAAAGTTTAAAGCTAGAACAACAATTAAAGAGGAATAATTCAGCATTTCTGCATCAACAACAATTTATTATCCTTTCTTAAAACCACGAAAGGCAAGTACAGTTATTTTTCGATACAAACTTTAATTATAATTGTGACATGATTGTAAATTTGAATTTGAGGTTGTGTACGTTTTGTTCTGATATATTTTAACGCACAAACGCTAAACTTTGGGACAAATAATGAATGATGACATAATTGGACATGGCTAATCTGTGACTGATGTTGTAAACTAGATTTAGATCTATGCATATTCTGTGATATGGAAGAAGAGGAACCATATTATGTTAACATGTGACTTGAGACTTTGGACATAACGCATATTTTGAATTAAGATCTGTTATAATTTAAAGTTCTAGATTGTTGGGTATATTTTTATATAACGATTCATGACTTGATATAAAAAGAGAATATGACTTAGGTGAGAAGATCTATATTAAGATTTGATAACTGTTAAATGTGAATAACACCTAAGTGGGAGATTTTTGAATATATGACATGCATTGAAATCGATGGATAAATTTGGTATATATGTGAATCTTTTGTACTAGGCAAGTTTATCTAAAATTGGAACATGTGTTATATGGTAAATTATGACCATAATCTGTGCCATGTAAATTCAATGCGAACGTGGGGTATATGATCATATTGTGAATCATGACAATTATTTAGGCATGCAAACTTAGGCCAAATTTATAATTAGAAAAGATATATCAATGAAACTTTAAGGAATGATTAAATCTGTTATATTTCCTAATCTGCTAGTTCCGTTATATTGCCTAAACTGCTAATTAGATTGAATTGCCTTCTGCTAATTATGTTAAATTGCCTTATCTGCTAAATCGCCTAATCTACAAGATATGTTATCTGTTTAATCTGTTTAATGGCGTAATCTGTTGGAACTGAAATGCTGAAATTTGAAGTATGTAAATCTGTAGGGTCGATTTAAAATTGAGCAAAACTTGTTAATAGAACCTCGAATAATCTGCGGTAACTTGTACAGAAGTTAATTTGTTAAACTAGCATGATTAGTTTGATATTAGCATAGTCTGTGAGTGAATGCATTGGCTAAACATGAAACATGGCTAACTCGAGGTTAGAATGAGTTTGCGGCGTAATCCTGCCCGGAACCGCCCGGCACATCCAGTGGCTGCAAACAATAGGTTCTAATGTGAGAAGTTAGTCATAACGTGCTTGAAACCCGAGGTTAGACTCAATTTGCGGCAGAAACCTGCCCGGAACCAACCGGCCTAACCAATGGCCACAAACTGTCAGTCTAATGTGAGAGGTCTGCACATTAATTTTTAATTAATACAAATCTAAGATAAATATGATGTCTAAAATGTGTTGGGTGGATAGGCTTAAACCAATTGGACTAATGAATTTAACAAACCTGTTTCGTGAATCTGTAGGCCCAATTACAAAGTTAGATAAATCTGTAAATCTGTTAAATCCGTATATCTGATCCGTTAGTCTGAAAACTTGTCTGATCTATGAACTAGTTGATCTGAACTATGTATGTCTGAACTTGTAAACAAGTTAATCTGAAATCTGTTAGTCTGGGGACACAAGGTTAGGAGGGAAATTACTTGTGTCATCTGTTGTTTGGGACCCATATTAGTCAGTAACCCTTTCTGGTATCAAAACTATGACCCAACAGTAGGTAGGGTCCGGGCATGCTTACTTAACTAATTATAAGCGGTTCATTCTGATAATGGCGAGGGGTGTTGATGGTGCGTTCCAACCGAGTCATTTACGTGCATGAATCCTGGTCTGCCTCTGAGGATGTAAGACGGCGTGACATCTGTAAATAGGTCTGTGTCAATTAAAGGTTGCCACTTCGGGGAGTGATACACCCTTCTGTGGGGCTGGCACAGGGTATTTATGTATTAGGGAGCCGATCGCTTGGGGTAGATTTAGGGTACACTTAGTTCTGTCTGTTTCCGTTGGTGTACCGTCTGTTTTTGTTGGGTGGTAACACCTGTCTGTTTCTACGTGGTACCGTCTGTTGGGGTGGTAAAGACCCATTTACTAGTGTACACCTAATTCTACATTCTGTTTCCATAGGGAATAATTTGTTTATGTGCCTTCCGTCGGGTGGTAAAGGGCCATTATTAGCATTCTGTTTCTGTACCTTCTGTTGGGGCGGTAAAGGCCCATTACTAGAATTCTCTTCTATGGAAATTATTCTGTTCCCATTTCTGTTTAGTTTAGACATTAGGATAACCCTAATCCTGTTATACTAGTATTAGTGCAGAGGAATGAAAAGTAATATTATTCTGTTTCTTCTGTTTAACCTAAGTACATCTGCTGCTCCTGTTACTGTTATCTCTTATCCATCTTATTTTCATGTCATAATTATTATTATCTGTTCATATGCTGAAAGTCACTGGACTTACCAGACTTTATGTCTGACCTTGCTTGTTTTCGCCCCTTTTTCTTCCGTTTCCCCCCAGGTTTTCCAAGGAGGGAATATTTTAGCTTGATCTGGATTTCTTCTGCTTGAAGTGCATAAAGCATGGCTTAACTTCTTATGGCATCTTCTGTGGGGATTTTGATTTTAAAGTTTTGTACTCTGATGACTTTCTGAACATGACTGATATTTATGTACTTGAGTTTTTGGTAAAGATGTAACCATACTGATTTCTGTTTTCCACTGCAATAAAGTTATAATTTCTCAAGTATTGATTATCTGTCTTGAAATTTTCTATTCTGTTTACTAAAATGCTCCACCAAAGTTAAGGCATTCCCTTTGTGAGTGTCCTTAACGGAGGTGGGGTGTTACACTTGGTATCAGAGCTGAAGGTTACCAGATTGGGTAAAGTTTTTGAAAACTATTTTCAAAAAGGTTTTAAAAGGAAGTATTTTCAAAAATAAAGTTTATTTTGAAAAACATAATCCCCAAAAAGCCATATATCTATCTTTTCAGTTCTCCGTTTTAATCTTTTTCTTTCATTCCAGCATGTCTGGGAATCTTAACTTTCCAGAGGGCGTGCCAATACCTGGCTGGTTCAGGAGGTACTTAGAGGCTAGGGCCAACGATGCAGGCCCAACAGATATTCCTCCTCCAGCTGCAGCGATTCCTCCTCCTCCGCCCCCACCTCGTGCAATTTCTTTCTCAAAGATCTGTAAAGATTTTAGGGTCATGGGTGGAAAGGATTTCAAGGGAACTAAATCGTTCGTAGAAGCGAGGAACTGGCTCAAAGAAACTGAGGATCTGTTCATTATCTTCGAGGTGGACGATAGGCAGAAGGTACAATTGGCGATATGGTTGCTCAAGGACGAAGCTTCCTATTGGTGGGAAGTCACTAAGGCCGAAAGGCCGGTTGAAACATGGATGGATTTCAGAAAAAGGTTTGAGACGAAATTCTTGTCGCAAGCTGAACGAAGTCTACAACTGGAAAAGTTCTTATCTCTTAAGCAAGGAAGTATGACGGTCAAGGAATACGTCAACCAGTTCAACCAACTGGCTAGGTTCGGACTAGATTTAGTCAACACCCAGCATAAAAAGGCTCTCCGCTTTGTGAAAGGATTGAACAAGCCACTGCACAGCCTAGTCACGACCCATGTACCCATGGGAGCGACTTACGAGATATTTGTGGACATGGCACAACTACACGAGGAAGACAAGGGCAAGAAAGAGGCAACGAAGGAAGAACCACAGAACAAGAAAGCATGGCCCAAAAAGGAAACACAAAGGAAGGATGATAGGTCTGAAGATAAGAAGGAGACAAAGTGCTTTACTTGTGGAAGCTCGACTCATCCGAACAAGGATTGCAGAAAAAGAAAGGGCACTTGCTTCAACTGTGGTGCGATGGGACACTTCACTAGGGACTGCCCGAAGAGACGAGGGCAAGGGCAGAGGGCAGGACCAACTTCTGGAGGGCAGGCAAACACTCTCGAGGCTAGTGGATAGGATAGAAATAAGGAAACTTTCTGTAGGAGGTTTAATTTCTTTATCTGATTGTTGAGTTAAAACTCTTTTCTAATTCTGGCATTTTGATTCTGTAATCGATACTCTGCACTTTAATACTAGTATTGTTTCTGATTCCGCTGTAGACTCAGACCCATAAGGGTTATGACCCATCTAATTGTGATAAGTTGGGGTTTGAGGGATATCTGTGTTAGGCGTCAAGTATGACGCATGCATTCTGGGTTTTTGCGGGATATGATTTTATCATGCTTAGTTTCCTAAGAATCATTTGATAATCTGATCTGTACCAGTAATCTGTAAATATCTGAATATTTCTGATAAAGTTAAGATTTCCAGTTTTGACATTGTCTAAAAAGGGTAATTCTCTGGGTGTCAATCTAATGTTGATTTCGGTCTTCGGGGTTGATACTTAGGGGAAATTATTCCCTCAACCAATGTCTAATGGGAACCAAGTTTTTGTTTTATCTGTACTCGCTTCCATCATTCGACGATATCCTATCCATCGAATCTTCGACCTTTAGGTAGAAACTAATGGGTATAAACATGTGCTTGAGACATGTTATGTTTGATGGTTGTAAGTGGATGCAATTGGTTGCTAGTGCTTGCTCGTGGATGCATATACACATACTAGGCACTAGATCGGCTCAAAAACACTTTCATACTGCAAATGGATGAGTGTACATTTTCAATTTTGTGGATGCAAAATGGTTGACTCATCACATGGATGTTGCATTTGGATGGATGATTGCACATACATTTAGGAATGATATGTATCAAATAGGAAAATTGCATACATGTTGGACTCATGGCACTGACATAATTCGCATTAAGGAGGTCAACTGAATCAGTGGACCGCCTGATCTTTGCATTAGATAAAGAACATATACACACACTTCTGCATATGCTCATACAACATTAGAAGTTTTCTAAGGACAATGGATGCTTGTGGATGATAGTTGAGTAGATGGACGACTGGATGGTAGGAAACATTCTTCTTAACTTGAAGATTTTGGGGACGAAATCCTTTAAGGAGGGGAGAATGTAACACCCCGCATTTTCTGTAATCATAAGATGAACAAATCAAGGCAGACTTAAATTTTAAAATAAGAATCAAGGGAAAGGGTAACGCCATTGCGTTCGTCTCGAAATTCTAGTTGAAAACGAGTTCGAGTTTTCGAAAAACGGAGTCCGTATGACCAAGTTATGACCCTCCGAAGTTTCAGGAATTTTCAGAATAAAAAACAGCTCGAAATTCGAATTCGAAATTCGAATTCAGACCCCAGGGCAGACTGGGCGGGAAATTTCCCGCCCAGGACCAGGTCGACCTGGGGGTCGACACTATGGTCTGTTGGATCTAGATTAACCCTAGAGGGGGGGGGGGGTGAATAGGGTTTATCATAGTTTTTAACTGAATTAAAATTCTAACGAGATAATAATAAATAGATCACAGACTATAGCAGAAACAGAAATGCAGAAAATAAATCAAACACAGATATACCCAGCTTCGGCAAAACCCAGCCCAAGCTCCTTATCATTTCTTGGCTGGCCCATTTGGTTATTCATTTTCTCTGATCCCTTGGTTCTCTGGAAAAATGGCGGCGACTTGAAAAAAGAATCCGAGCTAGGGTTTCCTCAATAAACCCCCAAATCGAATCGATCTCTTGATGAAATGAAGTTCTCTGATGCTCGACTTCTCTGTTGCTTTTTGCTACTTCGATCTGGAATTTGTTCGGTCGAAAACGATGGAAAAATGTGAGTTTTCTCTGATTTGAAAGTTTTTTGCTCTCGAGTTGATTGTTTATTTTCGATGCCTGCCGGTGATGTAAATGGGTGTGTATATAATAGGTTAGAATCGAAAACCCTAAACTATGATTTCACCATAAATGATTCGATCTAATTTAGGTCGGTTTCCTCCTTTGATTTCTTCGATTGAAATGAATTAAAAGGCTTTCCACTTTTGATTGCTCTGCCTTATAACATGTAATTGAAACTGATTTGAGGATTTCCCCTTTTTTTTGTATCATGAATGGATTCCTTCGATTTAATCAGCCATGAGTAATTGGTATAATTTGTTGCCTTGTGTTGAATTGAATCGATTTGGCTTTACCATTTTTAACTTGAGAGAGAATTTCACAAATCCAATCACCAAAAAGAACAAACCTGTGAGCACTGATTTGTCAAAAAAAAAAATTCTTGCCAAAAAAATTTCTTGTGAATGTCCAAAAAATTATGTCTTGTCGAAATTAATTTTCATGCAAAAATGTTTCCTGATTTATTTCTGGAATCAGTAAAATATGTTTTTGCCAAAATAAAAAAGTAAAAAAACAGTAAATTCTGTTTCCATTTAGTAGTTGCCAAAAAAACATTTCCTGATTGATCTCATATGTGATTTCTTTGCACTGATTTGATCCCACTTGCTCGAACCATTTTGAAAAAACTTGACAGGCCTGAGGTTTTTCATATTCATGGCTGTGTGCCTTGCTTGCACCATTGTTTTTGCACCATTTAAAAAATGTTGACTTGTCGTAACATTTTTGAAATGCCTCTGTTCTTATCACCTGAAATTTTGCACCATGTTTTAGATGCACTTGAGCTTGAATCACATTGCTTGACCATGCAAGTGCATTGTATATCCCACATACACTTGTGTGTAGTTCTTCATTGCCATGATGCTTGTGACACTTTGAAATGCATATGCTGTATTGACAATTTTTTTTGATGCTGCACTTTTCACCTGTATTTGTTTATTCCTTATGAACTTGACATGCATGTATATGCTGTTGCACTTCTTTGCAACTGAAACTCCACCTCTTGCTCCATGCTCCATGCTCTATGCTTGTCCTTACTATCTTCATGTATGCTTGTCAACATCTAAAAACATTCACCATCCATGCTGTATGTACTTAATTGTTCCCACTGGCTCGAGTTTGCTAACTTCACTTGCTGATTGTGCTAACATGTATTTGGTTGCTTACTGTGCTGAACCACTTCACCCATACATGTTGCTTCACCTTTGATTTGTTGCAAGGCACCAGACTATTATTTGTTGATCATTTATTTTACACAAACTTGAACTGTTTTGAACATGCTGTTTGTGTTGATCATGTGATCATGTATGTTGGCCCATCCATTTGTATAAGAACCATGCTTGAAACAATTGTGTCACATCTGCACTTATGATCTGCCATGATTGTTTAGTTGCACTAACAATGCTGCTAAGAAGTTTATTTCATGTTTCATGTAGTTGCATTTGTATTGTTCACACTCTCGACTATTTGATGTTGTTGCCTTGGCCACTTTGACTTGTCATGTATACTTTTTGGCTGAGACATTATACTTTTCATTTGCTGGCTTGTTCACATGAGTTTTCAATTGAACTAAGTCGAGAAGGTCCACTGCGGCTACTCCTCAGTCGCAAACTGATTGGCGAGGCAGTGCACACGTGTATACACGTGTGTACATGCAGCCATCAGACTATTTTTCTGTCCCTGTACTATATATAAACTGTCTAGACACAGTTGGATTAATAAATCAGATCAAGTCAGAAAAATGATGAGAAACACACCAGAAAACTGAGGCAAATAAAATTAAAAAACAAATCTGCATGTATTCAGTTTTTATTTCTATTGTAGTGTACTGTGTGTGTGTGTTTCTATATATGACAGGTAGGAAGACTGGACTGAAAGCAGAAAGTTGTGAAGAAAAAAGATAAAGGATAGAAGACATGAAAATAAGAAGAGTGTCAGTGTGTCTGTGTAAATATATACGAATCTGTGTAAATGAAATTGTATATATGAAATGCAAACTGAGTGAATGTATGAGTGTTATAGTGAGGAGCTAATGTATATGAAAAAGTGATTGTACTGATTATTTGTAATAAACAAAATCTGTTTGAAATAAAAATATTATTCCATTGTTGTCAAACGGACTTGTCTATTCTATTCTGTTTATTTATAAGTACAAATATGTGAAGTGGTTATATAGTGGAGTTAAAATAGATGTATTGTTTGAATGTTAGAAATATAATATTTATATTTTAAATAAAATACAGTAAATATTTAAATTTCTATACAGATGTATTTTATTTAAATATAAATATTACATTCCTGTCTGTGATGTAAATATAGAACAGTACAGTAACAAACACATTTATAAAATATATTTGGTTGTTATCATCAAACAAAAATCATATAATTGTGTATACAACACCGTTTTATACAACAATATCCCCCTTTTGATGATGACAAACAAAGAAAAGATTTTGAATCCAACAAATGTGTTTTACAGTGAAAAATGAACTCCCCCTATTTATTAGCTCCCCCTACAGCAGAAAACTCCCCCTATAACTGTGCATGATTGAACTGAATGATAATGAATTTTCAAAAGTAAAAATATTTATAAAATATTCACTCATAAATCAAAATCTAATCCATTCTCCCCCTTTTGTTATCATCAAAAGGATACAGATTTAAAATACAGATGAAAATTGACTAAAAAATATAATTTCAGCTTAAGAGGAAGAACGATCATCTTAAATTTCAACCAGTCAAACAAAAATCATAATATTCTAAGAACAAGTGGCATATTTCACATTGTAGAGAATGATGGATATACGATGAATTTTATATAAAATGGAGAGAGTTTTAAAAACAATTCATTTCCAATTATTTTCAAAGGTTTTTTATAAAAATAAAGCACAAAAACAGTGATGGATTTGGACTATAATTAATAATTCAATTTAAGTGACAAGATCGAATAATCTCAAATCCCAATATCTATCAATCAACAAATCATAATACGTCATAATATTTCAACACATTTCACAGATTAGAAAGATGGATTGATAGGCTGGTTTTTATACACTGAAGAGAATTTCAGATTAATTACTATTTTTAGCACTTTATTTCCTTTTTTTAATTTTTTTATTGAAGAGCACACTGACCACGCATAACCAGAGCTTGGATTTTTGAATGGGATCACTCGCAGCTTAAATTATAAGTTGTCTCATAACCATGCATAACCAGAGCTTGGATTTTTAAATGAGGTTAGAGACACTCTTATATATTAATTATATTTATTATTGTTAGCATTATAAAGGAAAAAAACTCCTCGGTATATGAAACCAATATGGATGATAGAAATGTGGTAGGTACAGAAATGGACTGTGAAATAAATTTCTAAATTAATTATATTATGAGATAAGCCTGACTGTACTGGGATTATTGATAATTTTCAATTATCACTAATTCTGAATACTATTATAGTCCCATTTCTATCACAAATAATTTTCACTGTTTTTAAACAAGATGATTTTAAAAAAAAACTCTCCACATTAATATAAAATCATGATGGATGGCAGACAGGTGATAGATAAAGGAGATGGTCGTGAAATAATTGCCAGTTCAAAGATATTATAATAAATATTCAACCATCATGAAAATATTTAAATAAAATCTCCTCTTGTTGTGAAATATACTGCAGTCACAATTCATCACAATTTCAAAGTCTGATAATAATTTTGATGAATTATAAATACAATACTATTTGGATATTTATTTCAATTTCTAAATGAATAATTAATAAATAATTTTAAAATTTAAAAACAATTACAAAAGGAATATGAAGAGCTATACTGGACAAGAGGGAAAAAATTGTACAAGGCAAAAAAAAAGTGTGTGGATCTATATAAGGTGAAGATTAGAATCTAAGTACAGATGGGTGAAACAAATATAAGGCACTTCTGATACCACTTGGTGTCTCTATTAAAAAATTTTAATCACAAAGATACCGGGGACAAACCAAGATATCACAGTCAACAGAAATTTAAAGACCAAGCAGACAGTATAACAAATTAGCCAAGCAGCAGACAAGTTAAAACAGGCAGTTCTTTGAAAAACAGTATCAGAGCAGCATAACGGAAACAGTTTCAAATCATACTTGACAAGATGTTGGTTACACAAGATGATTCATGAACCAATGATTAAAAAATACCGTTTCTTTGAAATCATTTGAGGAATATGCAGATTTCAGGATTCAATGAATCGATCACACCAGATTATTAATTTCAGCTTCAAGATATGTGTGAGATTCAATAAATCAATAATTTCAAATGATTTTAAACAAACAGATATTCAAATCAAATTATCATGAAATAACAGTGATTTTTAAGACTTGATTTTCAAATCAAATTTTCACAAAAATTCAGACAAGCCTAAAAGAAATTTCAGATCATCTATATCAATTTTGAAAGGTATTCATGATCCAGAAAAATAGAATAATTTATTTGAAATCACTTGAATCGATGTCAAGTTTTGGAATATAATGGATCAGTCACACAAGGTTGATAATTTCAAATTTATGAGGTGTGTGATTATTCAAAATATCAATAATTTCAGATGATTTCAAACAAACAAATTCTAGCCATAATGATCATGAGTAATGATGGTTTTCAAGATGTATCACTGAGATTTAAGACAGATTAATTTCCAAGCCAATCCTAAATCAATGAAATTTTCACAACTGATAAATAGAAGTGTGCTATAATGAGTATAACATTTTAAGTTTTTCTAAAATGAATTAGAAGAAAGCTCAAAACAGCAGTATTGTGTGAAATTCCATTAAACTTTCAGATCTTCAAAGAATTTAGAATTCATATTAACAGTGTTCAGGATATAACAAGAATACATCAACACTGTTAGGAATTAAGAAGACAGAAAAAGAACTTCAAAACAATTGCAAATATTTACAAGATTAAATTCAAGATCTGGAAATAATTAAAACATCAAAGTTCTATTCAACTAAGGTGAATTTCCAGAAGAAATATGAATTTGCAATTGGAAGTCTAATGAAGCACAGAATAAGAAGAATACAGTAGTGACAAATTAAAAACAAAAAATAGAAGGGGTAGAAGAAGGAATAAACAAAAAAATAAAAACAGAGAGAATACACAAAGGAAAAAAAATGTTTACAAAGGTGAGTTCAGAGATCATACCTGAAATTGATGTGAGTAAATAAATCTCTAACTCAACAAATCTTGGCTAAAGGAACAGTGAATGATATAGAAGTATAGACAGCTTTGCTTCACATTTCTTTTTGCACAGCAGTTCCTTAGCCTCTTCTGGTACCTAAGAGTTTAGGAGATTGAGTGGTCTAACAAAAAAAGTAAAACCACTCACAGTTATGTTAACATCTTTTGTTACCTAAAGTGTTTGTATAACATCCCATTCGAATCTATCTTTGTGCCTTTAGGAACCCAAACTTGTTTAGTTTTTCCAAAAATCATTTTATTTCCTTTTGGGGTCCACATCTGTTCAACTGGATTGTTATCAAACCAATTCTTGTCTCGTTTGTGATTTAAAAACCTTTTGGAATTTTCACAATTCAGATTTTCAGAAAGACCCTTTCTAAAACAATTTAAAGGATTTTTAAAATCACAACAATTCAATTTTTCAAAATCATTTGTTTTCCCAAAACCAAGACCATGTTTATTTCCAACAGAAATTTGGTTTTTCAACAACATATTCAAAGATTTTTCACCATCAGAAAATTTACTAAAAATTGTTTCAAGTTGTTGAATTTTTGTTTTAAGATCACCGTTTTCTATCACTAAATCTGAACAACGATTTTTAGTGATCTTACATCTTTCAAAATCAGATTTCAAAACCAAATTTTCATCTTTAAGCAATTTAATTTTGGTTTGGGACTCAGCAATCTCAGATTCAAAATGTTTTTGACTTTCAGATTCAAATTTCTTGAAATTTTCAATTTCAGCTTCAATCTCTTTGAGAATCAAATCGGATTTCAATCGATTTTCTTTTTTAGCAATTCCAAATTTGGAATATATATCAGTCTTAAAAATTTCAAATTCCTTTTGTAAAAAATTATTCAAACTTGATAACTCAATCTTGTTTTCTTTTAAGATCAGAATTTCTCTTTCAAACTTTTGAATATTTTTATTGAGATGAACAAGATTGGTTTTCAATTTCAAACAATTTTTGCAATTTGAATTTGAAGAATTTTTAAAATGTTCAAGCTGTGATTCCAAATCATCAATTTTGCTGGTCAACTCAGAATTCTTAGATTTCAGAGATTTATTCTTAGATTGGAGTTTATCAATAGATTTAGTCAAATCAACACACATATAAGCTAAATCTTCATATGAGAAATTTTCTGTTTCAGTATCTGTTGATTCTCCATCTGATCCTTCTGAATTTTCATTTGTAAATCCTGTTAAACAGAATTCAGAATCTGAGTTGGTTTTCTTGGGTTTTGAGCTACCGTTGTCAGATCTTCCATACTTCGTATTGAGAGTATCCCAGATTTCCTGTGCAGATAAACAATGGCAGATAAGATTAAACTGTTCAGTACTAAGATAATCAAATATAATTTTCATAGCACAGGTATTGAAAGTAATATCTACACTATCAAATCCATTGATAACAACATCCCTATATTTAATATTAACAGATTTTAAGTAAAATTCCATTTTGGATTTCCAGTTTAAAAAATCTGTTCCATTGAAAATAGTTGGAGATGAACTGGACTGACTCTCTATCGACTGACAACTAGGAATCACCATTACTGTAGAGTTAACAGAATACCTGCTCTGATACCACTTGTTGGATCTAAATTAACCCTAGAGGGGGGGTGAATAGGGTTATCACAGTTTTTAACTGAATTAAAATTCTAACGAGATAATAATAAACAGATCATAGACTATAGTAGAAACAAAAATGCAGAAAATAAATCAAACACAGATATACCCAGCTTTGGAAAAACCCTGCCTACTGCTGCATTTCTAAGGTTTCTACTAGGTGATAGAACAGTTCCTGCATAAAGACCATGTACAATTGTAACGACCCGGAAAATCTGAACCAATTTAAAAATTTTAAATTGGCTAAAATAATGGAGTTTAAATATTTAAAATAAATATTTTAGATAATAGCGATGAAAAGTGAGTTTGAATCGATGATTGAAAACGAATATAATTAATTCTAATTATAAACAAGGCCTGAAATGGCACTACAGTTTCAAAAATTGAATTCAAACTTTGTCGGACTGTACCGGGTGCAAAACAAAACGGATTTAAGTGAAACCAAAAATATTTAAATCTGTTAGTGAATACCTTTCTAACGAATCTGAAAAATCGAATTTTCATAGCGGAAAGCAAAAGTTATGGCCAAATGAATTTTCAGAAAGGTCGCTATGGAATTTATATAGCCCGTGAAATTGGCCATTTTGCATACGACCTCGAAATTCGACAAAACCACTTTTATTGGATCCAGGATGTGAAGTTATTGCTAGGTTTCAAATTTCATAATTTTTGAAGCTAGTATGTGAGCGTGGCAAAGGAAAACGTGTTTTGGTCAATTACAGTTAAATTGAATCGACCAAAAATGGGCCTTTTTGCAAACGGTCTCAGAATTCGACGAAACTAATTTTGTTGGGACCGTATCGTCAAAACATAGCCAGATTTATTTTTCTGGAATTTTTCGAATCAGTTTGTGGCCCTGGCAAATTGACATGTACGTTCAAATCGAATATTGAATGTTTTATATTTTAATTTGAATGGAAACTGACTGAAACAGTCGAATGGGCCTACGAAAAGTATCCCATTGTGCTCGGAAAGGGGGTAAAACGCTGGCAATGACAATCATAGGGTTTAGATTGGTGGTCATGTCAGAAAACACCTTTTAAAACCCACCGGCCAATCAGAATTTAATATAAAAAAAATCCCTTTTCTCTCTCCCCGATCGAAGGCGGAAGAGACTTCCAACCTTCCAGCTCCGATTCCGACCAAACCAGGAGGAATTAGACCCTGCTCCAGTTCAACTTTTTGAAGATCTCGATCCCCTCTCCACATCCATACCTGACTCGACCCCTGTAGCCGCGCCATCGTCGAGATCCAATGCTTCAAAGTCAGCGACTCTCAGCCGCTGCCGTGTTCGCCAGTGGCCACCGAGTGGGACCCCCTTACCTCGTTTTGCGCGCCTCTCCAAGCGTTGCGACGTGGTGTTTGGCCGATCTTCATATCGCTTCACGGATTCGACGAAAATCAAAAACCTAGTTTCGAAGAAAAAACGAGGTATACGGCTATATATATTTTCAGCAGTTTTAACACCTTTAAACCGTTGCAAACTTTGAAAAATCATATCTTTTTCATTTCTTGACAAAATTCGATGAAACAGGAAGCATCGCGACCATGTGGACGTCTTCTACATTCTAGAAGAGACCGCATATTTTTCTGAGCCTTCTCCTATTTTTGGTGGAGTGGAACCCAATGTGAGATTTCTAATTTATAAACGATATGGAAAACGACGATGTATAAATTATATAGTCGATGTATGAGTTATATAAGCATTGTACACCTCTTGTATAAATGTTGTATAAGTTGTACATTCGATGCATAAGTTGTATATGCGTTGTAAAAATTATATATGTTTTGAAATAGAAGTGAATTTCTATATATATATATATATATATATATATATATATATATATATATATATACGCCCCTCGTCCACAAACCATGGACGATATTTATTGGTTGTGATTGGTGTGAAAATTGATTGATAGCGAATGGTTGATTGAAATTGTTTGTGGTTGATATTGATTGATTGTGGTTGAAAAATACCCGTTTGTGGTTGAGAAATATTTGGTTGAAACCACATAGGATTAGTTTGTGGAAATGAAATAAATATACATGCCGCCTACGTGCGAACTAGATGCATGATTCCCCATTGTCATAAACCGCGAGGTTTTAAGGTAGAGCGAGGAGCCGTACTAGGGACGATCCCGGTTTTAACTACCCTGCCGTTATGCTGCCGAAATTTTGAATAATATTCATGTGTTTGAATTATTTTCATTTATTGAAACTATATTTATTCGTTGAATAGCAAGCCTTCATGTGTTGAGTCGATATTCATTCGTTGGATAGAAATTCATGTGTTGAATGGTGTTCGTGTTTTAAATATAAAAATCACATTTTTTTTTCATCTATATGAAATGTATAAAATAATCTCGTTTTGAAATAAATTGTTTTATAATAAAAATCACATTTTTTTCATCTATATGAAATGTGTAAAATAATCTCGTTTTGAAATAAATTGTTTTATAATAAAAATCACATTTTTTTCGTCTATATGAAATGTATAAAATAATCTCGTTTTGAAATAAATTGTTTTATAATAAAAATCACATTTTTTTTCATCTATATGAAATGTATAAAATAATCTCGTTTTGAAATAAATTGTTTTATAATAAAAATCACATTTTTTTCATCTATATGAAATGTATAAAATAATCTCGTTTTGAAATAAATTGTTTTATAATAAAAATCACATTTTTTCATCTATATGAAATGTATAAAATAATCTCGTTTTGAAATGAATTGTTTACAATAAAAATCACATTTTTATTATATAAATGAATTGTTAAAAATAGTGAAGTGTTGAAATAGAAGACAGTTAGATAGAAATATCATTTTTATCAAATGTATGAAAAGAATATAGTTTTGAAATCGAAGAATCGATATATATTTAAATAGTATTGAAATATATCGAATAATGACGCTGCAGTTCGTATTTTGAAATCGTGATTTCAAACGATTAGTACGGGAGATCCGACCTTCGGATTTTCCTGAAATCGCAACCGTTGGGTTCGCTTTGGAAATATCTTTCCAACGGCACCAACTTTGTAAAAATCCAACGGTTGGATTGTCTGGAAAGTTTAATTCAAATCTGAAGAAAAACAGCGCCAGAATCGATTATATTTATATATATATATATATAAATATAATTATAATTAATCGAATAACGACGCTACAGTTCGTATTTTGAAATCGAAACTTCAAACGATGATACCGGGAGATCCGACCATCGGATTTTCCCGAAACTGGAACCGTTCGATTCGTTTTGAAAAGATCTTTCTAATGATGTAAATTTTGTGAGGATCAACAGTTAGATTTTCAGATATGTGTAAATCAAATCTGAAGAAAAACAGCGCCACGGTCGCGTTATTGCCCGAAGCGTCGTTTTAAATAAATTGGCTATTTTAAAATAAATAAAAATAGCGAGAAATCGTTATAAAATATTATAGACGATATGGATGTGAAATTTTGAAATTAACTGAAGGTTGACTAAGTTGAATGGTTTCCTGGGTGTTGATCTTTGGTTTCGGCCTTCGGGGTTAATATTTGGGAAATCGTTCTCTTACTGATTGACGATTAGTGACTAATGAATTGAAATGATGCATGTGTATGTTAGTGTTGCACTTGTTTATTATATACGCGAGTTGCTGAGAAAGACCGGGTTTATCCCATTCTGAATAACTGGATCGACGATAAGAAATCGAAGATGAAGATGGTGGTCGAAGACCGGAGATCTTCACCTCGTTTGGATGGTAACCGAGGTCCTGATTGGGAGGCATCCCGAAATAAGGATAATGAGTTGTGATCGTCCAGACGTATGTGGTGATCGATGGGTTTGCGAGGTATATAATGCCTCCGGTTTCATTCAGACCCAGAACGGACTTGTAAATGGACTGTGTGTCTGACATTGGATTTTATTCTGTGTTGATTGATCTCTGTTAAATATACATCTGTTTGGCGGCGAAGAATTTATTCTTTTGCTTAACGCCTGTAGTGACCCGGAATTTTAGCAACGTAATAATGAAGTTATTAAACTATTTAAATAACGAATATATTTAATATGCGGCGTCAAAACGTATAATTTATAATTATAATTATAATTGAGCTCGAAATGGCGCTGCAGTTCGCTATTTGGCGATTTGAACTTTAACTGAATGTACAGAATTCGTTTTAAGCCGGATTTCTGGGAAACAAGAAACGCGTAGAGCTGGTGGAGTATATCTTTCTAGTGGAAGAGAAAAATCTGGATTTCGTCGTGTAGATTTGGAGATATGTCCAAATCAAATTTTGGAATAGTCGCTATAGAATCGTTTATCGACCGTAACGGTTTATTCGATAAACTAGAGATCGGGTTTGAAATTAGACAAGGTTCTTTTGGGAAATAGTGATAATTTAATTTTTAGAATTTTATGGTAATTTTTAATTAATTTAATAAGCAACTTTTTATGTGGGGTATTTTGCACCCTATAATCAACATTTCGAGGTTACACAATATGAGTTCATCTACCGGTATTATTACATTTTTGGGACCAGAACACGTCACTCATTTCAACGGTATTTTTGTTTCTGTCCATAACTGTCCCTACGTGAAAAGACTATTTCATAGTGGGGTACGCTATGTTTTTAACTTAAAACAAACTAAACTGAATAGTTAGCTGGTCAAACGAACTCGAAATTCAACGAAACAAGTTTCATACGAAACCTTAGGAAGAGGTCTAGTGAAACGTCAAGGCCTCATATTTTTAAGATTTTTTCTGGAATTGTTATGAATTATTGCTCGATGTTTGTCATCGATATTTTCTAAGGGATTTTCACAAACGGTGTCGGAATTCGACGAAACCTATCCCATTGGATCCGGAATATTTTTCTATGCTAGGATTGACTTAGTTTGTCAAAAACAAAAATCGTATGGACCTTTAGAAGGCGAAAACTTATATAAAAAGATAAGAGAAAAATATCTAGATATTTTCTATCGACTATAAGTACCCCCCGTTTGTTCCTTAAGACCTAATCACTTCTGCCAAACAAAAGTAACGAGCCGCCAATTAAAACCGAAGTCTTCAAAACAAATCCATCTAAAAAAAATTGCTAGAAAATCATACGAAAATCAATAAATCACAAAGTAGCTATATTTGTGATCCTTAAGACCAGATCTTCACATCGACGTCCATTTCAGGGAGTTCGAATCATACTGGTTCCGTTAGTTTGTGTGGCAGCGAGCTAAGGGAGGGGTTTCACGGTGAACAAGGTGAAGTCAGGATGAACCGAGGGTACATACGGACTTGGAGTGTTGAGGTGAAGCCGGTAGCAGCGTCGAGGGGATCGCCGGCGTTTGGTGGTGAGGTGCGACAACGAGTGTCGCTGTTCTAGGAAAGTCGAAGTCGGAAATCATGGGGGCTCGGCCTGGTGGTTCGTTGGGGTATTGTTGAAAGGTCGAGAAGGTGCTGGACTTCGGTTTCTAACAGGGACCTCGAACTGGAACGTCGAATGGATAGGAGGAGTGTAAAGAGGAGTAGGACTTGTTTTCTCGGGGATGTTTTGTATTGGAGGTGAACACTGTAGTGAAATACATGAGGTCAAATTTGGGAGACAGGTTGAAACCATGCGAGCTGGAAAGTAATACTGGACACGGGTTATGAAGATGAAGGATATTGTGGTGTAAACGAAGGAGGAGGGTGGACTGTTTCATGCAGGTGTTTAACGGTGGCAACAGTCACTAATATACCGCTAATGGAAGTAGCACCTTTTTACCCGTAATTCGGTTTTCTTAGTTCCATTCAGAAAGGAGTTGGGCTGATCGAACCAAGGTGAGGCCCAATACTAGTTGTTGTTTAATCGTTATAAACAGTAAGTAACCGTCAAACTTTGATGCTAGTCAAAGTTGTTTCAGACGATTTTATTTGTTTAATTTCAGAATGGAAATAGTATCAGATCACTATGAAGGAATTTGATACCAAGGGTAAATGCGGATGGGCGTATTCAGGAGACTGGTAGTCAAATGCGGATTTGCTTGGGTTGTTTACAATGGAGACCACGGTTATTTTAATTACGGAAGAAGTTTCGAATTCTACAAGGAAGTGGCAGAAAACATGGAGATCTAGATGTGAGGAAATTCACTGATGATACCCGAACAAGAAATGGTGGTTGGTGGAGGCAGGGTTGGTGATGGACGGTCGTTAACGACGCTAGTTTTGTTCCCTACAGAGTGGGAAGATTAATTTCCTTAATTACGGTAATTAAAAGGGTTAAACGAGATTAGTAAATTAAATTGAATTTTTATTTAACTCAAATACTAAAATGATCATATCTTGTTCGTCTGATTAACAGAATATAACGCAACCAGATCTGTTAGGATCGTATGAACACAGGCTACGTAGGGGGAACCAGTCTGGAAGTGAATTGGAGCTCGTCTAAATTTATGATGAAATAAATTTGTATGATCAGAATCAACAACGGTTATCGTATTTAACGATATACCGACAAAGTGAGTAAAACTCACTAACTCTCCTCAATTTATATTTTAATATAAATTGTACTTTATTTTGTTGACTGCTGTATATTGATTGTTAAACTGGACTGTTAAATAGATTTGATTGAAAACGTAGATATAGCCATATATTATATTGTTAATCAAATATTGATTCTGTCCAGTAGAATATTTCATATTGAAATGAAATTGATACTGTGTAACATCTGTGGATGCAGGGAGACAGGTTGGAGGAATCCGACTGGATTCCTCAACAATTATTTTACTATTTTCATATATTGTGATATATGATGTGTTATATATTCTGCTATTGATTATGGATGTTAGAATGATATTGATCATTGTTATTCGATATTTTAAAATATCATAAGAAACTCTGAGTTGTGAAATGGAATATTTCAATGTATATTGAAATAAAGGAATTTTATAAAATCACAGGATTTTATAAAAGGAAATTATTTATAAAACGAACACAGTTTTATAAAAGGAAGTATTTATAAAACAAATAGAGTTTTATAAAAGGGATATTTATTTAGAAAATAAATAGAATTGAAAAGGAGAATATTTATTTAGAAAATAAATAGAATAAAGGAATATTTATTTAGAAGATAAATCAAACGATATAAATAGGAAATATTCGTAACGGTAAATAGAAGTTATAAATAGGAAATATTTGTAACGGTAAATAGAAGTTATAAATAGGAAATATTTGTAACGGTAATTAGAAGTTATAAAAAAGGGGATAGTTGTAACGGAAAGTAAACATTATAAAAAGGAAATTGAAGAGATATAAAAGAGATAATCGAATAGAGTTAAATCGAATTTAGTATTCGAAGGAGCTAATCGAATTTAGTTATTTGAAAAAGAGTTAATTAAATATTAGTTATTCAATTAGAGATAATCAAATAAAGTTAATCGATTAAAGATAAGCAAATAAGAGTTAATCGACTATTAGTTAGTCGAATGTTAGTTAATCAAATAAGAGTTAATCGACTATTAGTTAGTCGAATGTTAGTTAAACAAATAAGAGTTAATCGACTATTAGTTAGTCGAAGATTAGTTAATCGAATATGGTATTCGATGTTAGTTTATCGAATATGGTATTCGATGTTAGTTAATCGAATATGGTATTCGATGTTAGTTAATCGAATATGGTATTCGATGTTAGTTAATCGAATATGGTATTCGAAGTTAGTTAATCGAATATGTTATTCGAAAGGGGTTAGTCGAGTCGAGTTAGTCAAATAGAGTTAATCGATTTGAGTTAACTAGTTAGAGTAACCAGTTTTGAGTTAACTAGTTAGAGTAATCAGTTAGAGTTAACCAATTTGAATAAATCAGTTAGAGTTAAACCAATAGAGTTAATCAGTTAGAGTTAATCCAAATAATATGTCATTTAGCACGACTACTAGCGTAATTCGCAGGGCTGCAGATAGCCTAAGGCGGTCGGATGTTTCCTGAGGGAATCAGGCGTAACCATTGTGATCGCTGCGATCTAGAGTCAAGCGAATGGAGTTAATCGAATATTAGTTATTCGGTAGGAGTTAAGATAATCAAGTTAAGATAATCGAGTTAAGTTATCGAGTTAAGATAATGGAGTTAAGATAATCGAGTTAAGTTATCGAGTTGAGTTAATTAAGTTAAGTTAGTCAAGATGAGTTAATCCAAAGGAGTTAGTCGAATACTAGTTATTCGAATAGAGTTGAATAGAGTTATCGAATATTAGTTATTCGAATAGAGTTAAAGGAAAGGAGTTCTCGATTATAGTTTAATCGAAGGGATTTATCGATTATAGTTTAATCGAAAGGAGATTATCGAATATATAGTATTCGAAAGAAAGAGACCGAATATAGTTTATTCGAAAAAGAGAGATTTCGAATAGAGAGATAATCGAATATAGGATATTCGAAGAAGAGTTAATCAAATAAAGATTCCTCGAAAGAGAATTACAAGTCGAATTCAATTATATCGAATTCGGGAAAGTAATAATTACTTTACGGTTTTTAAATCAAGAGTATACACTAATAATTTAGGGTTAGGTTTAATTAGTCGAATTAAAGAATAAAGGTTATAATTGAAGTTAGATATTTCGAAAGTAAGGATTATAACGTTATCGTTATAACCAATGTTTTCAATAAAGAAGTGGATTCGTAAATTGAATCCGAGAGTTATGTGAAGAAGTTGTTAAAGGTTTAAAAGATAAACTGTTACTATTTCGAAGTTATAACGTTGTTCAGTTAAGGTCTGAGAGGTAATTATACCCCAACTTGATTGACTTCCTTCTTAACTAAGAAATGGTAAGGTTTGATAGTGAATGATGGTTAAGTGAATTCAGTAAATGGTTTGAGTTGGCATAGCGATGTTTATTTAAACAACAGTTTAAATCCAATAAAGGAACTTTGGAAATGTTTTCCAAATAAGAAATCAGAAATGTTTTCTAATATAGGAAACAGGAAATGGAAATGTTTTCCATTGTTAATAAAGTATATTTTCTAAAATTAGAAAATAAGAAATTTAGAATATAGGGAAACAGGAGATAAGTAAATTAATGAACTAAAGAGATAAATGTTAAATGATGATTGGTTGATATAATTTCCGTCTGGAAATAATATCGTTGTTTGCACACGAGTTTTTTCTTGATAGTTAAATCACAGACTATCAATGTTTTGACCATTTTAACATTGTTAATATGGAGAGACCGGTTGGATTATTATCCAAAGAACCACTCTGTATTGGCATAAGCGTTGCAAATCATATATGCTGAATGTATTGAAGACGGAGTAAAATGCAAGGGCTGTTGTATAAATCTTAGATAACAATGGACTAAGATGGATGTACTGAATAGTGCCTTCGGTTTCGTTCAGTCCCAGAACGAACGTAAATGGACGAATGTCTGACAAAGTATTTCCAATGATCGAATGGGTTGGTCTGTATAAATATATATGGTTGCAACAGATTTATCCCTTAGCATAACATCCAGGATATGTGTATAAACCAACTAATGATTTACGGATCTGATAATGTGGCATTCAAAGTGATCGTGTTATAAATGAATGGAAAGTAAGCGTAACCTCTAGCCTCACATCCGGTAAATGACAGAAATCGGGCAGGCAGCATGGCTAAGTCGGTCGCACCGAAGTAGGGTGTATAATCACCTATCTAGAGAATATTCATTTGCTTCTTTTAATCTATCAATGCTGTCCCATATATATACGGGAAACGGTTGCTGATCCCAACCGTTGGTGATGTACATTCGATACACTCAAGCGAAATGAGTGGTCGGTCATGTGTGGCTGAGTTGCAAGATGTTCTTGTTGAACTCCAGTGTATCGTTCCTAGAGTACACTGATCGGAAGGTGGTTCCATACCTTGTCATAGTTGGAAATCCATTACCCAATACGTGCTTGCGGTTTTGATTGTATACTATATAGTAGAACGTGAGATGAAAGCGTTTCTGCTAGATTGATATCTATTTGTACTTAGACATTGTTATAATATCAGAATGATATTGCTTTACAAAGTTGTTTGGATTTTCATAAGGGAAAAACCCGTTCCGTTTTCACGGCGTGGTCTTATGAGATATCGTTTACTTGTTCAAACTGTTTTTAAACTGTTTTACTCATACCTGTCCCATGACTGACCCGGAGTTTACTTTGTTGTTTTCCCTAAACTCTTGGGTGCCTAAATTTGTATGGGCAGTCAAGTAGTCGGGATTTTACAGATACACTTGGAGAGCTTGGAGCAGGAGGCTTCAGGATTCTATAGCTATTATTATTTCCGCTGTTGTTGTTGTAAGTGTTGTACTCTGATAAGTGCTATTGTATATATAACTGTTTGTATTTCAAAAGTTATGTTATATTTTATTCGTTCCGCTGTGTGATTCGTGTTTACTCTGATGATGATGTTCTTCTTCTTATTCTATTCTATTAGTTCTACCTTATCTATCCTCACCCTCTATCTTCTTTCTATTAGTTTCTTGAATTTCCAGTGCAATTTGGGGTTGGACTTGTGTTATTTGGTCAGCTCAAATTGGTCCGGATTTTCGGGTCACTACAGTTGGTATCAGAGCATTGGTTTAGTTATTACCTTGGCTCTGTGGCGAAATTCAGTAGAGATGGGATTAGTAATATCCTAGACTGAGTTTGAGTGTATATATACGAGTGCGTATTTGTTAGTTAATATAAAATGGTTTTATATTGTGGAGACTCATTGGTTGAGTGGCTTATGAATTCTGGTCGATCAGTTTGATCCACTGTATCGGTAGGAGTTCTATAAACACTTGAATACGATGAACCGACATAGTATGTTTTGATATAGTATATTAGTTGTGTTGGTTGTTATTATAATCGAGTAAGATTATAAAAGTGAAATGGTTATAAATAACTAATCAGAATTCATATAAGTAAAGTATATGAAATAAGATGAAGTAAATCTGAATTTAAATCAGATTTGGAATTTAAAATAAGGAAATTTTAAGTTCCTGGGAGATTTTGAAAACATTTTTGAAACTGAAAGTGATATAGTATTGAACTCACTTCGATGGCTAGAAAATAGATTCTGATGATGAATCGCGACATCATCAGTGTTCATTTTCGAGTTCTAAGTGACGGATTACTACCAATGGTTTTGTTTTTGAATTGTTTTGAGAAAACAAGTTGTTCAGAAATTCAAAGGTTTTGAATTGGCAGTATGATTTCAAATTGATTTGAAAGAAACCCATGAATTTAAGTTCTGGAATTAAAATTTAACTAATGAAGTTAAATAAAATGAGATGGTAAAAATAAGTTGAAATTTAACTTGAACTGAGTTAAATAGAATTGAATTGGATTGGATTAGAGAATAATCTGTTATGGAATTGGGTTGATAAGTCAATAATTTGGAATTTGATATTGGGGATCGAATGAAATTCGAGTTGGATTTGAGGATATGAACTGATTGAGATTTGATTGAGATAACACTGGTATATGCTGAGTTGATAGCATATGGAAGTTATAGAGTTGGTATGCCCGACAAAAAGGTACCAGTTTATATTTTATATGGATATGAGATTTTTGAGCCGAATTGGCAAGCCGCTTGGCTGTTTGATTTTCTTTTGGGTTGGAGATGGCCTAGAGAGGCGAGTGGGAGTTTGAGTTATTGACCAGTACAAAGGAGGTGCTGGCGAAATTTTTCGAAAAGTTAAGGTGTTAGAAATTTTCAGAATTTTTGAAAATTTAGTTAGTCGGAAAAAAAAATTAATATTTTAGTCGATATTAATTGGTTCAGTTGAAACCAGAGATAAGAGGTAAACTGATATACTTTTACCCAGTAGATAGGGTCGTCCACTACCTTAGCAATTTCGAGGACGAAATTATTTTAAGGGGGGAAGAATGTAATGACCCGGAATTTTAGCAACGTAATAATGATGTTATTTAACTATTTAAATAACGAATATATGTAATATGCGGCGTCAAAACGTATAATTTATAATTATAATTATAATCGAGCTCGAAATGGCGCTGTAGTTCGCTATTTGGCGATTTGAATTTTAACTGAATGTACAGAATTCGTTTTAAGCCGGATTTCTGGGAAACAAGAAACGCGTAGAGCTGGTGGAGTATATCTTTCTAGTGGAAGAGAAAAATATGGATTTCGTCGTGTAGATTTGGAGATATGTCCAAATCAAATTTTGGAATAGTCGCTATAGAATCGTTTATCGACCGTAACGGTTTATTCGATAAACTAGAGATCGGGTTTGAAATTAGACAAGGTTCTTTTGGGAAATAGTGATAATTTAATTTTTAGAATTTTATGGTAATTTTTAATTAATTTAATAAGCAACTTTTTATGTGGGGTATTTTGCAACCTATAATCAACATTTCGAGGTTACACAATATGAGTTCATCTACCGGTATTATTACATTTTTGGGACCAGAACACATCACTCATTTCAACGGTATTTTTGTTTCTGTCCATAACTGTCCCTACGTGAAAAGGCTATTTCATAGTGGGGTACGCTATGTTTTTAACTTAAAACAAACTAAACTGAATAGTTAGCTGGTCAAACGAACTCGAAATTCAACGAAACAAGTTTCATACGAAACCTTAGGAAGAGGTCTAGTGAAACGTCAGGCCTCATATTTTTAGGATTTTTTCTGGAATTGTTATGAATTATTGCTCGGTGTTTGTCATCGATATTTTCTAAGGGATTTTCACAAACGGTGTCGGAATTCGACGAAACCTATCCCATTGGATCCGGAATATTTTTCTATGCTAGGATTGACTTAGTTTGTCAAAAACAAAAATCGTATGGACCTTTAGAAGGCGAAAACTTATATAAAAAGATAAGAGAAAAATATCTAGATATTTTCTATCGACTATAAGTACCCCCCGTTTAATCCTTAAGACCTAATCACTTCTGCCAAACAAAAGTAACGAGCCGCCAATTAAAACCGAAGTCTTCAAAACAAATCCATCTAAAAAAATCGCTAGAAAATCATACGAAAATCAATAAATCACAAAGTAGCTATATTTGTGATCCTCAAGACCAGATCTTCACATCGACGTCCATTTCAGGGAGTTCGAATCATACTGGTTCCGTTAGTTTGTGTGGCAGCGAGCTAAGGGAGGGGTTTCACGGTGAACAAGGTGAAGTCAGGAAGAACCGAGGGTACATACGGACTTGGGGTGTTGAGGTGAAGCCGGGTAGCAGCGTCGAGGGGATCGCCGGCGTTTGGTGGCGAGGTGCGACAACGAATGTCGCTGTTCTAGGAAAGTCGAAGTCGGAAATCATGGGGGCTCGGCCTGGTGGTTCGTTGGGGTATTGTTGAAAGGTCGAGAAGGTGCTGGACTTCGGTTTCTAACAGGGACCTCGAACTGGAACGTCGAATGGATAGGAGGAGTGTAAAGAGGAGTAGGACTTGTTTTCTCGGGGATGTTTTGTATTGGAGGTGAACACTGTAGTGAAATACATGAGGTCAAATTTTGGAGACAGGTTGAAACCATGCGAGCTGGAAAGTAATACTGGACACGGGTTATGAAGATGAAGGATATTGTGGTGTAAACGAAGGAGGAGGGCGGACTGTTTCATGCAGGTGTTTAACGGTGGCAACAGTCACTAATATACTGCTAATGGAAGTAGCACCTTTTTACCCGTAATTCGGTTTTCTTAGTTCCATTCAGAAAGGAGTTGGGCTGATCGAACCAAGGTGAGGCCCAATACTAGTTGTTGTTTTATCGTTATAAACAGTAAGTAACCGTCAAACTTTGATGCTAGTCAAAGTTGTTTCAGACGATTTTATTTGTTTAATTTCAGAACGGAAATAGTATCAGATCACTATGAAGGAATTTGATACCAAGGGTAAATGCGGATGGGCGTATTCAGGAGACTGGTAGTCAAATGCGGATTTGCTTGGGTTGTTTACAATGGAGACCACGGTTATTTTAATTACGGAAGAAGTTTCGAATTCTACAAGGAAGTGGCGGCAAACATGGAGAGCTGGACATGAGGAAATTCACTGATGATACTCGAACAAGAAATGGTGGTTGGTGGAGGTAGGGTTGGTGATGGACGGTCGTTAACGACGCTAGTTTTGTTCCCCACAGAGTGGGAAGATTAATTTCCTTAATTACGGTAATTAAAAGGGTTAAACGGGATTAGTAAATTAAATTGAATTTTTATTCAACTCAAATACTAAAATGATCATATCTCGTTCGTCTGATTAACAGAATATAACGCAACCAGATCTGTTAGGATCGTTTGAACACAGGCTAAGTAGGGGGAACCAGTCTGGAAGTGAATTGGAGCTCGTCTAAATTTATGATGAAATAAATTTGTATGATCAGAATCAACAACGGTTATCGTATTTAACGATATACCGACAAAGTGAGTTAAAATCACTAACTCTCCTCAATTTATATTTTAATATAAATTGTACTTTATTTTGTTGACTGCTGTATATTGATTGTTAAACTGGACTGTTAAATAGATTTGATTGAAAACGTAGATATAGCCATATATTATATCGTTAATCAAATATTGATTCTGTCCAGTAGAATATTTCATATTGAAATGAAATTGATACTGTGTAACATCTGTGGATGCAAGGAGACAGGTTGGAGGAATCCGACTGGATTCCTCAACAATTATTTTACTATTTTCATATATTGTGACATATGATGTGTTATATAATCTGCTATTGATTATGGATGTTAGAATGATATTGATCATTGTTATTCGATATTTTAAAATATCATAAGAAACTCTGAGTTGTGAAATGGAATATTTCAATGTATATTGAAATAAAGGAATTTTATAAAATCACAGGATTTTATAAAAGGAAATTATTTATAAAACGAACAAGGTTTTATAAAAGGAAGTATTTATAAAACAAATAGAGTTTTATAAAAGGGTATTTATTTAGAAAATAAATAGAATTGAAAAGGAGAATATTTATTTAGAAAATAAATAGAATAAAGGAATATTTATTTAGAAGATAAATCAAACGATATAAATAGGAAATATTCGTAACGGTAAATAGAAGTTATAAATAGGAAATATTTGTAACGGTAAATAGAAGTTATAAATAGGAAATATTTGTAACGGTAATTAGAAGTTATAAAAAAGGGGATAGTTGTAACGGAAAGTAAACATTATAAAAAGGAAATTGAAGAGATATAAAAGAGATAATCGAATAGAGTTAAATCGAATTTAGTATTCGAAGGAGCTAATCGAATTTAGTTATTTGAAAAAGAGTTAATTAAATATTAGTTATTCATTTAGAGATAATCAAATAAAGTTAATCGATTAAAGATAAGCAAATAAGAGTTAATCGACTATTAGTTAGTCGAATGTTAGTTAATCAAATAAGAGTTAATCGACTATTAGTTAGTCGAATGTTAGTTAAACAAATAAGAGTTAATCGACTATTAGTTAGTCGAAGATTAGTTAATCGAATATGGTATTCGATGTTAGTTTATCGAATATGGTATTCGATGTTAGTTAATCGAATATGGTATTCGATGTTAGTTAATCGAATATGGTATTCGATGTTAGTTAATCGAATATGGTATTCGAAGTTAGTTAATCGAATATGTTATTCGAAAGGGGTTAGTCGAGTCGAGTTAGTCAAATAGAGTTAATCGATTTGAGTTAACTAGTTAGAGTAACCAGTTTTGAGTTAACTAGTTAGAGTAATCAGTTAGAGTTAACCAATTTGAATAAATCAGTTAGAGTTAAACCAATAGAGTTAATCAGTTAGAGTTAATCCAAATAATATGTCATTTATCACGACTGCTAGCGTAATTCGCAGGGCTGTAGATAGCCTAAGGCGGTCGGATGTTTCCTGAGGGAATCAGGCGTAACCATTGTGATCGCTGCGATCTAGAGTCAAGCGAATGGAGTTAATCGAATATTAGTTATTCGATAGGAGTTAAGATAATCGAGTTAAGATAATTGAGTTAAGTTATCGAGTTAAGATAATGGAGTTAAGATAATCGAGTTAAGTTATCGAGTTGAGTTAATTAAGTTAAGTTAGTCAAGATGAGTTAATCCAAAGGAGTTAGTCGAATACTAGTTATTCGAATAGAGTTGAATAGAGTTATCGAATATTAGTTATTCGAACAGAGTTAAAGGAAAGGAGTTCTCGATTATAGTTTAATCGAAGGGATTTATCGATTATAGTTTAATCGAAAGGAGATTATCGAATATATAGTATTCGAAAGAAAGAGATCGAATATAGTTTATTCGTAAAAGAGAGATTTCGAATATAAGTTATTCGAAGAGAGAGAATCGAATATAGGATATTCGAAGAAGAGTTAATCAAATAAAGATTCCTCGAAAGAGAATTACAAGTCGAATTCAATTATATCGAATTCGGGAAAGTAATATTTACTTTCCGGTTTTTAAATCAAGAGTATACACTAATAATTTAGGGTTAGGTTTAATTAGTCGAATTAAAGAATAAAGGTTATAATTGAAGTTAGATATTTCGAAAGTAAGGATTATAACGTTATCGTTATAATCAATGTTTTCAATAAAGAAGTGGATTCGTAAATTGAATCCGAGAGTTATGTGAAGAAGTTGTTAAAGGTTTAAAAGATAAACTGTTACTATTTCGAAGTTATAACGTTGTTCAGTTAAGGTCTGAGAGGTAATTATACCCCAACTTGATTGACTTCCTTCTTAACTATGAAATGGTAAGGTTTGATAGTGAATGATGGTTAAGTAAATGGTTTGAGTTGGCATAGCGATGTTTATTTAAACAACAGTTTAAATCCAATAAAGGAACTTTGGAAATGTTTTCCAAATAAGAAATCAGAAATGTTTTCTAATATAGGAAACAGGAAATGGAAATGTTTTCCATTGTTAATAAAGTATATTTTCTAAAATTAGAAAATAAGAAATTTAGAATATAGGGAAACAGGAGATAATTAAATTAATGAACTAAAGAGATAAATGTTAAATGATGATTGGTTGATATAATTTCCGTCTGGAAATAATATTGTTGTTTGCACACGAGTTTTTTCTTGATAGTTAAATCACAGACTATCGATGTTTTGACCATTTTAACATTGTTAATATGGAGAGACCGGTTGGATTATTATCCAAAGAACCACTCTGTATTGGCATAAGCGTTGCAAATCATATATGCTGAATGTATTGAAGACGGAGTAAAGTGCAAGGGCTGTTGTATAAATCTTAGATAACAATGGACTAAGATGGATGTACTGAATAGTGCCTTCGGTTTCGTTCAGTCCCAGAACGAACGTAAATGGACGAATGTCTGACAAAGTATTTCCAATGATCGAATGGGTTGGTCTGTATAAATATATATGGTTGCAACGGATTTATCCCTTAGCATAACATCCAGGATATGTGTATAAACCAACTAATGATTTACGGATCTGATAATGTGGCATTCAAAGTGATCGTGTTATAAATGAATGGAAAGTAAGCGTAACCTCTAGCCTCACATCCGGTAAATGACAGAAATCGGGCAGGCAGCATGGCTAAGTCGGTCGCACCGAAGTAGGGTGTATAATCACCTATCTAGAGAATATTCATTTGCTTCTTTTAATCTATCAATGCTGTCCCATATATATACGGGAAACGGTTGCTGATCCCAACCGTTGGTGATGTACATTCGATACACTCAAGCGAAATGAGTGGTCGGTCATGTGTGGCTGAGTTGCAAGATGTTCTTGTTGAACTCCAGTGTATCGTTCCTAGAGTACACTGATCGGAAGGTGGTTCCATACCTTGTCATAGTTGGAAATCCATTACCCAATACGTGCTTGCGGTTTTGATTGTATACTATATAGTAGAACGTGAGATGAAAGCGTTTCTGCTAGATTGATATCTATTTGTACTTAGACATTGTTATAATATCAGAATGATATTGCTTTACAAAGTTGTTTGGATTTTCATAAGGGAAAAACCCGTTCCGTTTTCACGGCGTGGTCTTATGAGATATCGTTTACTTGTTCAAACTGTTTTTAAACTGTTTTACTCATACCAGTCCCATGACTGACCCGGAGTTTACTTTGTTGTTTTTCCTAAACTCTTGGGTGCCTAAATTTGTATGGGCAGTCAAGTAGTCGGGATTTTACAGATACACTTGGAGAGCTTGGAGCAGGAGGCTTCAAGATTCTATAGCTATTATTATTTCCGCTGTTGTTGTTGTTGTAAGTGTTGTACTCTGATAAGTGCTATTGTATATATAACTGTTTGTATTTCAAAAGTTATGTTATATTTTATTCGTTCCGCTGTGTGATTCGTGTTTACTCTGATGATGATGTTCTTCTTCTTCTTCTATTCTATTAGTTCTACCTTATCTATCCTCACCCTCTATCTTCTTTCTATTAGTTTCTTGAATTTCCAGTGCAATTTGGGGTTGGACTTGTGTTATTTGGTCAGCTCAAATTGGTCCGGATTTTCGGGTCACTACAACGCCCTTCTCTGAAACGCACGAGCTTAGAGGTTGTGTATCGATGGACATCAGTCGCATGGCATGAATTGCTAGTGTGGCATGCCTAAGTGGCAAATGATCAGGGCTTCTGTTGAAAAGCAAAGTCTTGTGGTGATGATCAAAGCACCGCCTGTGTGGCGTAACTTTGTATTTAACGTGAAATCGCGAGCCTCACACCCGGTATGAACCAGAAATGGGAGGAAGGACCTCAGGGAGGACATGCGTTTCTTTCTAGCTAGAAGTGGCGTCAGTGGTTTTACACGCCCTGACGAGTTTGACTTATGTGGTGGTTACTGTTGCGAGGCACCTCGGTTTGATCGGACGATCCGGGTCCGATAGAGTCATTTGTTGGCCCACTTACGCCCCATAGGGCGGGGAAACGCATTGTTCAGGAATTTTAATCCACATCGGTAAACCGGCGCTGACGATCCAAGGACCCACCTGTGTCTGGGTCCTGAGACACGGGATAGAGCATCTCGAATTCGATAAGGACTATCTTTTGCCTTGGTTCATGACGGAAATCCAATTTCCAAATACGTGACTGTGCGGTTTTGATTGTATACCTATATATGGCGACATAGTGGCATGGGACGCTCATGACGTCTATGATTGATAGTTATGATTGGAAATTGTTTTTGAAACATATAAACACTAGTAGTAATATCAAATGCTTTTGTTTTATTCGTATCAAGCATATTTTGGCCATTATAAGGTAAAACTCTGTGACGGCCCGCCCTGCACCAGCCTGCATTTCCTCCGAAAATGCGCTGTACACATGCCCGACTAGCACAGGACGGTTGTCAGAAGAAAGGAAAGATGGGAACGAACTAATCAAGAACCTGTAGAATGTCTCACAGCGCATGGAGTAAAATATAATAATAATAACATACTTGAAATAAAACAGGTGAGACAGTGCATAAGCTGATAACTAAAATCAACATCAACATCAGAGCAGCGGAAATCCAAATACAGCTTATTACAACTTTTCAAATTTACTGTCTCTAAACAAAAGAAAGCTAAAGTAGAAGATGCACCACCAATGCCCAAGCAGTGATCTTCAACAACACAGGGAGAATACTATATATATTACGTGGAAGCCTCCTGCTCGTCTCCGGATCATCTACCCGTGCATCACCAGCTAACCTGTCTCTAGTCTGCTCATGTGAGCACCCAGAGTAATAAGAGGAGACATAAAACTCTGGGTCAGACATAAAGCCTGGTATGAGCGATAAGCATCTAAACAGAACAATAACAGGTATACTAAACCATACCTGAACCTGGACCTGCAACCAAAGAGTTAGTACCACATACCGTACAGTACTCTGAGGTGCCATAATAAATAGTGTAAAGAATACGGGGGTGGGGTGTGTATGTCATAATGATAGCAAACAAATCAACCATAGCAACCATCCTCGCATCCCTCACTCAGTGCGTAAAGCATACGATGTCCACCACTGTCAATCACTAGACCCATCAAAGTAGTGACGGAGTTCGACTTGTACAACTACTGCTACTACCAAGCTTACCACATGGAGTCATGACCAAATCTTTACAAATGACCCCACTTCATTGGTTTATAGCCCTTTAGTCGTACCTAGGCCCTTTCAGCCCTGAATCCGTTCACGTACTTCCCATACATAGTGATCCAAAGTCATAAACATCGACTGCCCCTTGGCACACGTCCCGCAGCAAAGCCCAATCATAAAGTGAACTCATCGGTTCCCAACTGGATCCTGAACTCTAACTTCCCATATTGGGCTACCTTTGCATCTCGGGTTATTGGTCAATACTGGGTCGGGTCGGGTTCTTCTTCTAGCGATCGGTTCGGGTCGGGTCCTCTGCTTCGGGTCGGTTCGTAGTCTTCTCCTGTAGCGGTTCGGTTCGGGTCCACAGCGTCACATCGGTTCGGGTCGGGTGCCTCACTTCGGGTCGGGTCGGTTGCCATCTCCCTTCCAGTTAATGCTTCCACTCTGATCCGCTCCCTAGTTCTTCACGTGCTCCGATCCGATCCTCCCTTCTTCATCTGATCCGATCCTACTCCTTTAGCCGATCCGATCCCTTCGCCTTACTCCAGTCCTAGCCTTTCATCCTTAAGTCGATCCGATCCGAGCCCTTCGTCTTTAAGTTAGTCCGATCCCCAACTTAACCAACATGGCCTTCCTTTTCACCAAGTTTCTTTTGCGCCAGGTTCCAGTTCAGGTTGGGTTCCTTACCCAGATCTCCAATCCGATCCGAGCCCATATCTGATCCGATCCGAAACCCTGCACAACTTTCTGCAACTTTTTCCAGCAACTTGTTTACGCCATTCGACGACGTTTTCGACAAATTTAACTATACTAATCAATCACAAATCATCCCAAACAGTCATAGCAACATAGAAAACTAACCACAAACACCAAAACAATGAATTTACATGTCAAAATGGATCAAAGATGGCCAAAATCCCATTTTTCCCATAATCCCTCTTAATCATATTTAAGCACATACTTAGTAAAATTTAATCAAATCGTCCAAATTTTCTAACAGAGGCATAAAACATCATATTCGATTTTATCAGTATTTTTCCAGATTTTATTTGTGTATAAATTCACTAATTAACACTAATTACCCCTTAATCAACCGTAATTAGTGAGAAATCATGCAAATCACTCACCTTTGCCACAAAATAAAACACCAAATCTGAAATACTCTTTATTTGGGTCGAATTCCTATGTATAGCAGCAGCTCCAACCTTGCTCTGTTGCTATTTGGCCTTGTTTTGATGTAGTTTAGGCTTAATCTTCACTAAAAATGTGTTTTGGAGTAGTTTTAGAGGATGAAAGCCATTACTACGGTCTCAAGAAGGTTTGTGGTGGCTCAAAACTGAAATGAAAGTGATTTCCTAACCCTAATCAGCCCTCCTATGCCTCTAAACCCGAAATTCCCCTCTGGGCCTAGCTGCTAATCACCCGGTTAAGCCCAATTAAGCTGTTTTTCACCATCTGAAACTTGTTTCAGCCATATCTCCCAAACGGTGAGTCCGTTTGGCTAATGTGACCACTCTACGGAATTGTAAACCATCATCCGGAGCCAATGGAAGAGGTTTCAGGTCAAAATTCCTTTCCAGTCAAAAGTTATGGCCAAAACAGTGCCAACTAGGGGTAAAATGGTCATGTAAAAATTGGGAAAAATCATGAACATGGGAAATGACCCCAATAGTCGTCTCCCAAAGTTACATGACCATACGACTTCGTATGTGAAAGAAATAAATATTCTACGATCCTATGATGCGTAGAATACGGGTCGTTACACTCTCCCCCCTTAAGAAATTTCATCCCCGAAATTCCTTAACTCAAAAAATACAAAAGATCCCACATGCCTAACAACCACATACAACAATCAAACATGCAAAACAAGCAAACAGACCTATCCTAGCATGCGGAAAACTAAATCGAAGTCAAAATCTTACCAGGCAAAGAGTTCTGGATAAGTCTTCCTAATGTTCTCTATGTCTCCCAAGTACAATCATTCTCGTCCTCGCCCCACTGAACCTTGACTAGCTTCACCGCCTTCCTTCGAAGTTGTTTCATGTCGTGCTCGACAATACGGGCCGGCTTGCAGTTCCCAACCGCCTCGGGTTCTATTTCGAAGTCCTCTAACTAATCAGGTGAAATAGTCATATCTGGGTCGTGAACGAACTTCCTTAGTTGGGAAACATGAAATACATTGTGAACTCCCGCCATCTTCTCTGGTAAGTCAACTCTATATGCCAAATTCCCGATTAGTTCAAGAACAGGGAATGAGCCAACAAATCTTGGTGCCAACTTGCCTCTCCTGCCAAATCGTATTACGCTCTTCAACGGAGAAATCTTGACAAACACCAAGTCGCCAACGGAGAATTTTAAGTCTCTTCTCCTCTTATCAACATAACTCTTCTGCCTATCTTGGGCAGCCTTCATTCGTTGTTGAATGATCTTGATTTTATCTGAAGTTTCCCTCACCACATCTGGTCCAAGCATAAACTTCTCGCCAGTCTCCATCCAACATGATGGTGAGTTGCACGGTCTTCCGTACAAAGCTTCATATGGAGCCATACCGATACTGGATTGGTAGCTATTATTATATGCAAACTCTACTAGATGCAAATGGTCATCCCATGATCCACCAAAATCCAATATACATGCTCTCAAGAGATCTTCCAAAATACGATTCACCCTCTCCGTCTGACCGTCGGTCTGAGGATGATATGCGGTACTGAGATGTAACTCTGACCCTAGAGCCTCTTGTAAGCTCTTCCAAAATCCACTAGTGAACAACGGGTCTCGGTCACTCACAATGCTTTTGGGTACTCCATGAAATCTCACTACCCACTTCATATACAATTCTGCCAACTTAGCTGCCGTTCTGGTCGATTTGACTGGTATAAATCTTGCACTTTTAGTCAATCGATCCACAATTACCTAAATGCTATCATGTCCCGATCTAGTCCTTGGTAAACCATCGATGAAATCCATCGAGACTTGCTCCCATTTCCATTCGGGAATTTCTAATGGTTGCAACAACCCACTAGGCTTCTTTTGCTCGGCTTTAACTAGCTGGCAATTCATGCATTTGGATATAAACCTCCCAATGTCTCTTTTCATCCCTTCCCAGTAGTAGGTCTGCTTCATGTCTCGATACATCTTGTTACCACCGGGGTGTATAGTCAGTTTTGAGTGATGACATTCCCTAAGCACTTCATCTCTTAATCCATTGACATTGGGTACAACAAGCATTCCATTCTTTCTAAGCCATCCATCTCGATCAAGCCCATACTTGTTCATCTCCTCATCGATACCCATCTCTAACTTGGAGATGATTTCCAATAGGTTAGGATCGTCCCTCTGACTAGAGCCGATCCGCTCAATCAAAGTGGGTCTGATCGTCAAACTTGCTAACATTTCTGGATTCAATTCGCACTTTGGTCTGAAATCATACCCAGCGATGTACTCCAGTTGCTTCCATTCTAGAAACATAGCCCCTAAGCTGGCATGTCTCCTACTCAATGCATCAGCCACCGCATTGCCCTTTCCCGGTGTATACGCGATGTCAAAATCATAGGAAGCCAAGAATTCTAACCATCTCTGCTGACGGAGATTCAGATCTTTCTGAGAGAAGAGATACTTCAACGACTTATTATCTGTAAACAACTCAAATCTTTCTCCCAAGAGATAGTGTCTCCACATCTTCAATGCGAACATGATCGCTGCCAATTCCAAATCATGGGTAGGGTATCTTTTCTCGTGCGGTTTCAATTGCCGACTTGCATAAGCTACAACCCTACCGCCTTGCATCAATATAGCACCCAGTCCGGTACCACAGGCATCCGTGTATACCGTCATCTCTTCATTCCCCTTAGGAATGACTAACACTGGTGCGCTTGTCAACTTGTCCTTTAGACTCTTGAATGCATTCTTGCACCTTTCATCCCAGACAAAAGCTTGATTCTTCTTGGTCAACTGGGTCAATGGTGCTGCTATCTTGGAGAAACCTTGGATAAACTTACGATAATATCCAGCTAACCCCAAGAAACTTCTTACATCTGTTGCATTCTTGGGCGTAGGCCAATCCTGTACCGTAGCCACCTTTGTCGGGTCCATGGCAATCCCATTCTCTGATACAACATGGCCCAAGAACCTCACTTCCCTCTTCCAGAAGTGACACTTAGAAAACTTTGCTTTCAATTGGTGTTTTCTCAACACCTCCATCACTATTCTTAAATGTTCCTTGTGTTCTTCCTCTTTCCTCGAATAGACCAAAATATCATCAACGAACACAAGGACAAACTTATTCAACTGATCTCTGAATACCCTATTCATAAGATCCACAAAATATGCTGGGGCATTGGTCAGCCCGAATGGCATGACCAACCACTCATAAAATCCAGACGGCGTCCGAAATGCCGTTTTAGCTATACTCTCAGCTTCCACTCTAAGCTGATGAAAACCTGTCGCGAGATCCAACTGAGAAAATACTCTTGCGCCACTCAACTGATCAAACAAATCATCTATCCGCGGTAGAGGATACTTGGTTTTCCTCATCACTTTATTCAACTCGCGGTACTCTACACACAAATGAAGGGAACCATCCGCCTTGGTAGCAAACACAACTGGTGCTCCCCATTCAGAAACACTCCTTCTGATAAATCCCTTCTTCAAAAGATCGCTGACTTGCACCTCGAGCTCTCGCTGCTTCCTTGGTGCCATACGACAAAGTGGCATCACTATAGGTCTGGCATCTTTTACCAAATCAATAAGGAACTCAATCTCTCGGTGTGGTTGAAGCCCGGTCACTTCTTCGAAAACATCCGAATACTGGCCAACCACGGGCAAACCTGACAACTCACTGTGCGGAATGTCGAGGGAGTTTAGAATACTAGCCAATACCCCCTCACTGGGTAGACCACCAAACACTATCCTCCGCCCATCATCTGCTCTAGCTGTCACCAAAAAGCCCTCACAGTCTACCACCACCCCGTTTCTTCGGAGCCAATCTACTCCCAAAATAATGCCAAACCCAGTAAAGCCCAAAACAAAGCAATCACAAACAAACATGCATCCATGACTCGATAAGACCGCATTGCGACAAATCATGCTAAGGCTAGTCGAACCACCAATCGGGTTCGTCGCTACTAAAGGTCTATCGACAATCTCGGGCTCCAATCCCAACCTATCTACCAGGTCACTAGATATGAAAGAACTGGAAGCTACGGTATCAAACAAAACTCTAACAGGGACATCATAAACAGAAAGCATACCTTGAATGATGACATTCTTTCCCTTCTCCGCCGTAGTTGGGGAATTCGACGAAGAAGGAATAGCATTAAGAGCATATGCTTTCACCATTTGCTTTTCTTTGGGGGGTTGCGGACACTTGTCCTTGTGATGTCCCATTTGGCCACAATTGAAGCACTTCCTATCCGCTGGCTTGGCCCGACAATTACTAGCATAATGGCCCTTCTTACCACAGCTGAAGCACTCAACATCTTGCTTATTCTTTTTCTTCTGGCCATCCTTAGTCTGATTCTGCTTTCTCTTATTCTGGGAACCACCCTTGCCTCCACCACTTGCTTGTGGTTTTGGCTCTTCTGCGGATGCAATTTCAGTCTTCAGCTTAGGGTAGAGACTTTCTGATCTCAATGCTTTCCCCACAATCGACTCAAACGTCTCATCGATGTGGTTAATAAGCCTTTCCACCAAGTACTGATCCAAACCAGTTATGAATTTCTCATTCTTCTTCTCGGCAGTATCAATAAGAGATAACCCATATTTTGACAAAGTGTCGAATTCAGCAATATACTCCGAGACAGCTCTGCCATTCTGCTTGAGCTCCAAGAATTTCTTAAACAGCACTAACTTCTGAGCAGCTGGAATAAACTTCTCGCTAAAGCGAGCCTTAAACTGCTCCCAAGTAATCTGATCTTCGGGAGTAGCTGCCTTTATAGCATTCCACCAATTCATTGCCCGCCCTTGCAGATGACGGGACGCTAGCTTTCTCTTCATCGCATCCTCGATACCCAAATCCTCGAAGATACGTTCGCAACTATCCAACCAATCTTGAACATCCGTGGCCGACTCCGTTCCGTGAAACGGCTTCCCACCAAGACTAGTATAATCCTTATTTAGCTTGGCGAAGTCGATCCTCGGCGCCTGCACTATTGGACCACCACTATTTCCACCATTGGGAGCTGCCCTCTGTACATGTCTAAGCATCTCTCTCATGAGATCAGTAAACATCGTCCTCATGTCAGCAGCATTCCCATTATTGGTCCCTCTACCGGTACCTCTAACATATCGGCTCATCGTCAATCTGTAAAGGGAAACGATTAACGACCCCATAGTGGTGCAAGTGCAGCACGACTTCATTCTTATACTACTAATAGTATATATATATAGCTTTTAAAAATCAAAGTAATCACAAATACGCTCTCTCGTATACGTATACTATCTCTCCCTGATAACTTCCCTAGGTTAACTACGCAACCTAGAGCTCTGATACCAAGTGTGACGGCCCGCCCTGCACCAGCCTGCATTTCCTCCAAAAGTGCGCTGTACACATGCCCGACTAGCACGGGACGGTCGTCAGAAGAAAGGAAAGAAGGGAACGAACTAATCAAGAACCTGTAGAATGTCTCACAGCGCATGGAGTAAAATATAATAATAATAACATACTTGACATAAAACAGGTGGGACAGTGCATAAGTTGATAACTAAAATCAACATCAACATCAGAACAGCGGAAATCCAAATACAGCTTATTACAACTTTTCAAATTTACTGTCTCTAAACAAAAGAAAGCTAAAGTAGAAGATGCACCACCAATGCCCAAGCAGTGATCTTCAACAACATAGGGAGAATACTATATATATTACGTGGAAGCCTCCTGCTCGTCTCCGGATCATCTACCCGTGCATCACCAGCTAACCTGTCTCTAGTCTGCTCGTGTGAGCACCTAGAGTAATAAGAGGAGACATAAAACTCTGGGTCAAACATAAAGCCTGGTATGAGTGATAAGCATCTAAACAGAACAATAACAGGTATACTAAACCATACCTGAACCTGGACCTGCAACCAAAGAGTTAGTACCACATACCGTACAGTACTCTGAGGTGCCATAATAAATAGTGTAAAGAATATGGGGGTGGGGTGTGTATGTCATAATGATAGCAAACAAATCAACCATAGCAACCATCCTCACATCCCTCACTCAGTGCGTAAAGCATACGATGTCCACCACTGTCAATCACTAGACCCATCGAAGTAGTGACGGAGTTCGACTTGTACAACTACTGCCACTACCAAGCTTACCACATGGAGTCATGACCAAATCTTTACAAATTACCCCACTTCATTGGTTTATAGCCCTTTAGTCGTACCTAGGCCCTTTCAGCCCTGAATCCGTTCACGTACTTCCCATACATAGTGATCCAAAGTCATAAACATCGACTGCCCCTTGGCACACGTCCCGCAGCAAAGCCCATTCATGAAGTGAACTCATCGGTTCCCAACTGGATCTTGAACTCTAACTTCCCATATTGGGCTACCTTTGCATCTCGGGTTATGGGTCAATACTGGGTCGGGTCGGGTTCTCCTTCTAGCCATCGGTTTGGGTCAGGTCCTCTGCTTTGGGTCGGTTCGTAGTCTTCTCCTGTAGCGGTTCGGTTCGGGTCCACAACGTCGCATCGGTTCGGGTCGGGTGCCTCACTTCGGTCGGGTCGGGTGTCATCTCCCTTCCAGTTCGTGCTTCCACTCCGATCCGCTCCCTCATTCTTCACGTGCTCCGATCCGATCCTCCCTTCTTCATCTGATTCGATCCTACTCCTTTAGCCGATCCGATCCCTTCGCCTTACTCCAGTCCTAGCCTTTCATCCTTAAGTCGATCCGATCCGAGCCCTTCGTCTTTAAGTTAGTCCGATCCCCAGCTTAACCAACATGGCCTTCCTTTTCGCCAAGTTTCTTTTACGCCGGGTTCCAGTTCGGGTCGGGTTCCTTACCCCGATCTCCAATCCGATCCGAGCCCATATCCGATCCGAAACCCTGCACAACTTTATGCAACTTTTTCCAGCAACTTGTTTACGCCATTCGACGACGTTTTCGACAAATCTAACTGTACTAATCAATCACAAATCATACCAAACAGTTATAGCAACATAGCAAAGTAACCACAAATACCAAAACAATGAATTTACATGTCAAAATGGATCAAAGATGCCCAAAATCCCATTTTTTCCATAATCCCTCTTAATCATGTTTAAGCACATACTTACTAAAACTTAATCAAATCGTCCAAATTTTCTAACAAAGGCATAAAACATCATATTCGAGTTTATCAATATTTTTCCAGATTTTATTTGTGTATAAATTCACTAATTAACACTAATTACCCCTTAATCAACCGTAATTAGTGAGAAATCATGCAAATCACTCACCTTTGCCACGAAATAAAACACCAAATCTGAAATACTCTCTGTTTGGGTCGAATCCCTATATATAGCAGCAGCTTCAACCTTGCTCTGTTGCTATTTGGCCTTGTTTTGATGTAGTTTAGGCTTAATCTTCACTAAAAATGTGTTTTGGAGTGGTTTTAGAGGATGGAAGCCATTACTAAGGTCTCAAGAAGGTTTGTGGCAGCTCAAAACTGAAATGAAAGTGATTTCCTAACCCTAATCAGCCCTCCTATGCCTCTAAACCCGAAATTCCCCTCTGGGCCTAGCTGTTAATCACCCGGTTAAGCCCAATTAAGTTGTTTTTCACCATCTGAAACTTGTTTCAGCCATATCTCCCAAACGGTGAGTCCGCTTGGCTAATGTGACCACTCTACGGAATTTTAAACCATCATCCAGAGCCAATGGAAGTGGTTTCAGGTCAAAATTCCTTTCCAGTCAAAAGTTATGGCCAAAACAGTGCTAACTTGGGGTAAAATGGTCATTTAAAAATTGGGAAAAATCATGAACATGGGAAATGACCCCAATAGTCGTCTCCCAAAGTTACATGACCATACGACTTCGTATGTGAAAGAAATAAATATTCTACGATCCTATGATGCGTAGAATACGGGTTGTTACAAACTCTATCCTCTGGTTTGCGTTGCATTGTGTGATGGGAACTGAGTCTTATAATGGCTTCATTTTTATAAAAAACATTGCGATGTTAAAAAGAAAGATTTGTTTTAGAGCACCGGCGATCCAATGGAGTAAACCCTTAAACGAAAGTGGCGTGGTCCTGTGACTAGCCATATTTTAAATATGTTGAGTTGATTTCTCATACCAGTCCCATGACTGACTCGTAGTTCGTTTCACTTTCAAACCCGGGTGCCCCTTTTTCTACACGGGCAGCCTTGTATTTAGGTTTTAGCTGGCTTTCTCTGGATAGCTGGAGCTGAAGATGGATTCTATCATTTATCTCTTTCATGATGTTCAACTTCTATTGTACATTATGTTTGTTTTTCCGCTGAAGACATATATGTATAGTTGAACTGTATTTGTACTAAGTAAGATCCTGTATACTGTGTAACTCTGATGATTACTTTTATCCAGTATATTCTATTGTTCATTATCTGGTGTATTTATTTATTTCTGTTCTGCTTTTATCTGTTTCTGTGTTATATTCCAAAGATTACCCTTGTCTCCGTCTGTACGGGAAATGGGGTCATCATAACACTCGCAAACCCTGCTCCTATTCTAACCCTACGCTCAAAACTGTAGACTGATCGATATCCCCTCGATCAGATTTCCCCTGATTACGACCCTGTAACCAGTAACCCAGATTTTACAGACTCTGTCAACTGTCAGTCATCACCCTGACTGAACTCCCTAGTATTTTACAGACACTAGAACTGTTTCGGTTCGATTAAAATACAACAAAAATAAAACAAAAGAAACCCTTTTGAAATTGAATGAAGGAGTTTAAATGTAAGGGGTCATCCTCTTTTTTAAAAAACAAAGCCCAAGCTCCTTATCATTTCTTGGCCGGCCCATTTGGTTATTCATTTTCTCTGATCCCTTGGTTCTTTGGAAAAATGGCGGCGGCTTGAAAAAAGAATCCGAGCTAGGGTTTCCTCAATAAACCCTCAAATCGAATCGATCTCTTTGTGAAATGAAGTTCTCTGATGCTCGACTTCTCTATTTCTTTCTGCTACTTCGATCTGGAATTTGTTCGGTCGAAAACGATTGAAAAATGTGAGTTTTCTCTGATTTGAAATTTTTTGCTCTCGAGTTGATTGTTTATTTTCGATGCCTTCCTGTGATGTAAATGGGTGTGTATATAATAGGGTAGAATCGAAAACCATAAACTCTGATTTCACCATAAATGATTCGATCTGATTTAGCTCGGTTTCCTCCTTTGATTTCTTCGATTGAAATGAATTAAAAGGCTTTCCACTTTTGATTGCTCTGCCTTATAACATGTAATTGAAACTGATTTGAGGATTTCCCCTTTTTTGTATCATGAATGGATTCCGTCGATTTAATCAGCCATGAGTAATTGGTATGATTTGTTGCCTTGTGTTGAATTGAATCGATTTGGCTTTACCATTTTTAACTTGAGAGAGAATTTCACAAATCCAGTCACCAAAAAAACAAACTTGTCAAACCTGTGAGCAATAATTTGTCAAAAAAAAATTCTTGCCAAAAAAAAATTCTTGTGAATGTCCAAAAAATTGTGTCTTGTCGAAATTAATTTTCATGTAAAAATGTTTCCTGATTTATTTCTGGAATCAGTAAAATTTGTTTTTGCCAAAATAAAAAAGTAAAAAAACAGTAAATTATGTTTCCATTTAGTAGTTGCCAAAAAACATTTCCTGATTGATCTCATATGTGATTTCTTTGCACTGATTTGATCCCACTTGCTCGAACCATTTTGAAAAAACTTGACAGGCCTGAGGTTTTTCATATTCATGGCTTTGTGCCTTGCTTGCACCACTGTTTTTGCACCATTTAAAAAATGTTGATTTGTCGTGACATTTTTGAAATGCCTCTGTTCTTATCACCTGAAATTTTGCACCATGTTTTAGATGCACTTGAGCTTGAATCACATTGCTTGACCATGCAAGTGCATTGTATATCCCACATACACTTGTGTGTAGTTCTTCATTGCCGTGTTGCTTGTGACACTTTGAAATGCATATGCTGTATTGACAATTTTTTTTTGATGCTGCACTTTTCACTTGTGTTTGTTTATTCCTTATGAACTTGACATGCATGTATATGCTGTTGCACTTCTTTGCAACTGAAACTCCACCTCTTGCTCCATGCTCCATGCTCCATGCTTGTCCTTACTGTCTTCATGTATGCTTGTCAACATCTAAAAACATTCACCATCCATGATGTATGTACTTAATTGTTCCCACTGGCTCGAGTTTGCTAACTTCACTTGCTGCTTGTGCTAACATGTATTTGGTTGCTTACTGTGCTGAACCACTTCACCCATACATGTTGCTTCACCTTTGATTTGTTGCAAGGCACCAGACTATTATTTGTTGATCATTTATTTTACACAAACTTGAACTATTTTGAACATGCTGTTTGTGTTGATCATGTGATCATGTATATTGGCCTGTCCATTTGTATAAGAACCATGCTTGAAACAATTGTGTCACATCTGCACTTATGATCTGCCATGATTGTTTAGTTGCACTGACAATGCTGCTGAGAAGTTTATTTCATGTTTCATGTAGTTGCATTTGTATTGTTCACACTCTCGACTATTTGATGTTGTTGCCTCGGCCACTTTGACTTGTCATGTATACTTTTTGGCTGAGACATTGTATTTTTCATTTGCTGGCTTGTTCACATGAGTTTTCAATTGAACTGAGTCGAGAAGGTCCACTGCGGCTATTCCTCAGTCGCAAACTGATTGGCGAGGCAGTGCACACGTGTATACACGTATGTACATGCAGCCATCAGACTATTTTTCTGTTCCTGTACTATATATAAACTGTCTAGACACAGTTGGATTAATAAATCAGATCAAGTTAGAAAAATGATGAGAAACACACCTGAAAACTGAGGCAAATAAAATTAAAAAACAAATCTGCATGAATTCAGTTTTTATTTCTATTGCAGTCTACTGTGTGTGTGTGTGTTTCTGTATAAGACAGGTATGAAGACTGGACTGAAAGCAGAAAGCTGTGAAGACAAAAGATAAAGGACAGAAGACAGTGAAAATAAGAAGAGTGTCAGTGTGTCTGTGTAAATATATACGAATCTGTGTAAATGAAATTGTATATATGAAATGCAAACTGAGTGAATGTATGAGTGTTATAGTGAGGAGCTAATGTATATGAAAAAGTGATTGTACTGATTATTTGTAATAAACAAAATCTGTTTGAAATAAAAATATTATTTCATTGTTGTCAAACAGACTTGTCTATTCTATTTTGTTTATTTATAAGTACAAATATGTGAAGTGATTAAATAGTGGAGTTAAAATAGATGTATTATTTGAATGTTAGAAATATAATATTTATATTTTAAATAAAATACAGTAAATATTTGAATTTCTGTACAGATGTATTTTATTTAAATATAAATATTACATTCCTGTCTGTGATGTAAATATAGAACAGTACAGTAACAAACACATTTATAAAATATATTTGGTTGTTATCATCAAACAAAAATCATATAATTGTGTATACAACACCGTTATATACAACATGGTTGACCTCCCAGGGACCGGGTCGACAATATGGTCGACCCTATGGTCGACCTGGTGCCAAAACTTGGTTTTCAGCCTGAGTTCATTCAGATGTTTCTGGTCTCGTTTTCAGTCTAGATTCGTCCTCCTAAACCTATATAAATAGCCCCCCTAGCCTCATTTTCTCTACACAATTTCATTCTGTCCATACTCTGCCTCTGTTCTAATTAAAAATAAAAACGGCGTCGCTACTCTACTGGAATCAAAACTTGGACTGATGCATCTTCTTCCAACCTGAATAGAATTAAAAGCTAAATCAAATCTCAAATCAAAGTTTAGAGCTACAACAACAATTAAAGAGGAGTAATTCATCATTTTTGCATCAACAACAGTTAATTATCCTTTCTTAAAACCACGAAAGGCAAGTACAGTTATTTTCCGATATAAACTTTAATTATAATTGTGACATGATTGTAAATCTGAATTTGAGGTTGTGTACGTTCTGTTCTGATATATTTTATTCTGTATCTCTTTCTTCTTTCTGTTCTATAGCTAGGCTACCACGAGCCTGTGCCACATCACATAAGAGATTAACGCACAAACGCTAAACTTTGGGAAAATAATGAATGATGCATAATTGGACATGGCTAATCTGTGACTGATGTTGTAAACTAGATTTAGATCTATGCATATTCTGTGAATTGGAAGAAGAGGAACCATTGTATGTTAACAGGTGACTTGAGACTTTGGACATAACACATATTTTGAATTAAGATCTGTTATAATTTAAAGTTCTAGATTGTTGGGTATATTTTTATATAACGATTCATAACTTGAGATAAAAAGAGAATATGACTTAGGTGAGAAGATCTATATTAAGATTTGATAATTGTTAAATGTGAATAACACCTAAGTGGGAGATTTTTGAATATATGACATGCATTGAAATCGATGGCTAAATTTGGTATATATGTGAATCTTTTGTACTAGGCAAGTTTAACTAAAATTGGGACATGTGTTATATGGTAAATTATGACCATAATCTATGCCATGTAAATTTAATGCAAACGTGGGGCATATGATCATATTGTGAATCACGACAATTATTTAGGCATGCAAGATATGTCAATGAAACTTTAAGGAATGAATAAATCTATTATATTGCCTAATCTGCTAGTTCCATTATATTGCCTAAACTGCTAATTAGATTGAATTGCCTAATCTGCTAATATTTTTAAATTGCCTTATCTGCTAAATCCGCTAAATCGCCTAATCTGCAAGATCTGTTATCTGTTTAATATGTTGAATGGCGTAATCTGTTGGAACTAAAATGTTGAAATTTGAAGTATGTAAATCTGTAGGCTCGATTTAAAATTGAGCAAAACTTGTTAATAGAACCTCAAATAATCTGTGTAACTTGTACAAAAGTTAATTTGTTAAATTAGCATGATTAGTCTGATATTAGCATAGTCTGTGAATGAATGCATTGGCTAAACATGAAACATGGCTTACTCGAGGTTAGAATGAGTTTCCGGCGTAATCCTGCCCGGAACCGCCCGGCACATCCATTGGCCGCAAACAATAGGTTCTAATGTGAGAAGTTAGTCATAACATGCTTGAAACCCGAGGTTAGACTCAGTTTGCGACAGAAACCTGCCCGAAACCAACCGGCCTAACCAGTGGCCCCAAACTGTCAGTCTAATGTGAGAGGTCTGCGCATTAATTTTTAATTAATACAAATCTAAGATAAATATGATGTCTAAAACGTGTTGGGTGGATAGGCTTAAACCAATTGGACTAATAAATTTAACAAACCCGTTTCGTGAATCTGTAGGCCCAATTACAAAGTTAGACAATTCTGTAAATCTGTTAAATCCGTATATCTGATCCATTAGTCTGAAAACTTGTCTGATCTGTGAACTAGTTGATCTAAACTATGTATGTCTGAACTTGTAAACAAGTTAATCTGAAATCTGTTAGTATAGGGACACAACGTTAGGAGGGAAATTACTTGTGTCATCTGTTGTTTGGGACCCGTATTAGTTAGTAACCTTTCTGGTATCAAAACTATGACCCAACAGTAGGTAGGGTACGGGCACGCTTACTGAACTAACTATAAGCGGTTCATTCTGATAATGGCGAGGGGTGTTGATGGTGTGTTCCAACCGGGTCATGTGCGTTCATGGATCCCGGTCTGCCTCTGAGGATGTAAGACGCCGTGACATCTGTAAATAGGTCTGTGTCAATTAAGGGTTTCCACTTTGGGGAATGATACACCCTTCTGTGGGGTTGGCACAGGGTATTTATGTATTAGGGAGCCGATCGCTTGGGGTAGATTTAGGGTACACTTAGTTCTGTCTATTTCCATTAGGGTACCGTCTGTTTCTATTGGGTGGTAACACCTGTCTGTTTCTGCGTGATACCGTCTGTTGGGGTGGTAAAGACCCATTTACTAGTGTACACCTAATTTGTAACAACCCGGAAAATCTGGGCCAGTTTAAAATTTTTATTTTGGCCATTTTAGCGGATTTTGATTATTTAAAATGAATTATTTTAAATAATATCGACGAGAAATTTATTTTGAATATAATTATAACGTATATATTATACGCGTCGTCGTTAGAATATAAATATTTATATATAATTATAAATGGAATTGAAAATGGCGCGGTAGTTCGATAATTCGATTTCAAACTTCAATTGAATGTACCGGGTGCAAAACAATCCGGATTTTAGTGAAACCAAAAATAATGGAATCTAATTGATAATATCTTTCCAACGAATGCGAAAAATCAAGATTTCATATCGGGAATCAAAAGACATGTCCAGTTGAAAATTCTGAATAGTCGCTATGGAATTCAGGCCCTTAAAAATGGACATTTTGCAAACGACCTCGGATTTCGACGAAACCAGTTTGGTTGGGTCCGGGATGTGAAGTTATTGCTAGATTCCAAATTTCATAATTTTTAGAATCAATATGTGAGCGTGGCAAAAGAAAACGCGTTTGACCAGTTTCAGTTGATTTTAATCGACTGGAAATTGGCCATTTTTCTAACGGTCTCAGAATTCGACGAAACTAGTTTTGTTAGGACCGTATCGTCAATACGAAGCTAGAAAATATTTTTATGGAATTTTTCTAGTTAGTATGTGACCCCGGTAATTTGAAATGTACGTTTAAAATTCAATATAGCAATTTAAATGTAAATTAAACGGAAACTGATTCAAACAGTCGAATCAGCTTGCGATACATATCCCATTGTGTTCGGAATGGGGGTGAAACGCTATGGGCGACAGGCGGTGGACCTCGTTTAGAGGTTGTATGTGAAAGTCAACTTTATTTTGAATTTAATAAAAAAAAAAACTCCTTTCCCCCTTTTAACTCTGGCCCCCCCCCCCCGATCAAATTGATTTTTCAGAAATAAAAAAAAAAAAGAAAAAGAAAGAAGAAGGGGGAGCGCAGCAGCGCCGCCGCGCCCAGGGAGCCGCCGTCGCCCAACCGGAGCGCCGCCCCACCTCCCCGAGCTCCGCCTCTCTCTCCCCTTCCTCTCCCATCGAAACCGCCCGACGCGAGCTCCTCCGACCAGGCGAGCTCCTCCGACCGCAGCAGACCACCGCACCGTCCGACCCCCCCCCTTTTTTTGCATCCCCCTTCCTCCGACGAACCCGCGATCGATGAGAACCACCCTGTAAGTCTTTTTAGCTTATTTATTTTATTATTTATGTTTTTTTATTTATAATAGAAAACTGATTTTTAATAAATAGAAAACTGTTTTTTTTTTATATAATAGAAAACTGATTTTTAATAAATAGAAAACTATTTTTTTTTATATAATAGAAAACTGATTTTTATATAAATAGAAAACTGTTTTTTTTTATATAATAGAAAACTGATTTTTAATAAATAGAAAACTATTTTGTTTTATATAATAGAAAACTGATTTTTATATAAATAGAAAACTGTTTTTTTTTATATAATAGAAAACTGATTTTTAATAAATAGAAAACTGATTTTTAATAAATAGAAAACTGATTTTTATAGAATGAAGAATCTAATTTTTATATGTTAAACTTAGAATGAAGAATCTAATTTTTATATGTTAAACTTAGAATGAAAATCTAATTTTTTATGTTGAACTTAGAATGAAAATCTAATTTTTTTATGTTGAACTTAGAATGAAAAATCTAATTTTTATATGTTAAACTTAGAATGAAAATCTAATTTTTTATGTTGAACTTAGAATGAAAAATCTAATTTTTATATGTTAAACTTAGAATGAAAATCTAATTTTTTATGTTGAACTTAGAATGAAAAATCTAATTTTTATATGTTAAACTTAGAATGAAAATCTAATTTTTTATGTTGAACTTAGAATGGAAAATCTAATTTTTATATATTGAACTTCGAATTAAAAATAGAATTTTTATATATTGAACTTTGAAATAAAAATTCGATTTTTATATATTGAACTTTGAAATAAAAATTCGATTTTTATATATTGAATAGCGAACTAAAAATTCGATTTTTATATATTGAATAGCGAACTAAAAATGTGATTTTTACGTATGTAGTGAAAGCAGCAACGAAGGTGACAAAAAGGCGAAACGACGAAGACTTCTGCAAAAGAAGAGCCGTAGAGCTAGGATAGCTAAACGTGAGAATTTCTCACCTTTCTATTTTATTTCTAGTTATATATATATACTAGGATGCAGACGGTGCTTAGTAGCACCCGACACAATCGTCCACAGACCATGGACTTGTTTGTTTGACTGTTTGGTGATTGATTGCGATATTGGTTTGAATGTGGTTTGTGGTGTGAAAAAAATCGAATCGATAAATTGGTTAGGATTAGACGTGCGCCGTTATAAGGCGAAGGAGTAAGGCTAGGTTAGACCCTTACTCCAAAGTTTGTGGTTTGCATAACGAATTGATTTGATTGATGTGTGAATGGCGTGGGCCTTCACTAGACCGGGGATAAGGCTAGGCCTTGTCCCGTTTCTAGTATCGTGCCGTTATGCCGCCGAAATTTTCTAAAACGTGTTAGAAAAATAAAAATATCATTTTATTTAAAGAATGAACTTAATAGAAATTCATATGTTGGAATAAAATGTTTTATCGTTAAAAATATAATTTTTAACGTGAATGTGAATAAATAAATATTCATTTACAAACCGAACGGTTTGTTTATGTACACCTATTTGAATGACATTGATTGGGACGATAAATTTTACACATCGCCCAACTGCACGAATAAAATCTGTGTTTGATTGTTTGAAACCCCACACGGGTGTTGGGATGAAATTTGAAGTTCACTCATCCTGATTGATTAAATATGTCGATCGATTGATTGACAGGCTGTTATAAGCGTTGAATATATACATTTGATGCTTATACAGTGTAGTGCACTTTGGTTGATGGTTGAGTATTTTCAATGCTATTATATACATGTGTTGTATGCAAATCCATATAATTAATTTTATATGGTAATTGATTGGGCCTCATTCCAGTTTTGAAAAAGAAATATTTGAAAAAGAAATATTTGAAATAGAATATTTGAAAATAGAAAATTTATGAAGCCGTGTTGATTAGATTGACGCCATTTTGACGTGAACGATATTTATATCAATTTTAAGTAATTTCGAAATGAATTGAATTGAAAACGATTTCGAAATGAATTGAATTGAAAACGATTTCGAAATGAATTGAATTGAAAACGATTTCGAAATGAATTGAATTGAAAACGATTTCGAAATGAATTGAATTGAAAACGATTTCGAATTGAATTGAAAACAAATTGAAATGAATTCAAATTGAATTGAAATTTGAATTGAATAGAAATGAATTTTAAAACGAATTTATAAAGAAGAATTCAATTTTGATTTGAATTGAAAAGGAAGTTGAAATTGTTTTTGAAACGAATTCAAAACTATTTATATAATTCGTTTTAAATAGAAATCGATGAAATATATATTATATATATTATATATATAATATAATGGCCTGAATAGAACGCGCCGCGCCGCGGCAGTTCGCGAATTTCGACCATTTGTTTCAAACGGACATTACGGGAGATCCGACCGTCGGATTCTCCTAAAACCGGAACCGTTGGGTTCGTATCGAAAAGAGCTTTCTAATGAATGTTAGAAATTTGAAATCTAACGGTTGGATTTGGAGATACGTCCAAATCAAATTCGAAAAAGGTCGCTGTAAGTGCAGTTCGATGGCCGTTGTTGGAAATCGACTGTACGGGCCTTGATAAAATTATTAAAAATAGTAATAATTTGTGTAAAATCATAAGAAATGATTTGTGAAAGTTTGGGATGAAAAACTCCATATTTGAAAAGATAAAAATAGATTTTTATCGAAATGAACTAGTTTTGAACTAGAATTATAATTCTATTTATTTTTAAATAAATAAATTGAATTTGAAATGGTTTTGAAATTAACCAAAATTTCCAATGATTGCATTGGAGTGGATTTGAATCGAAATTGTCTTCGGAATATTTCGATGTTGGAATTCGTGATATTACAGGTGTTGTTATGGAAATTTGAAAGATATATATTTGTATCGTTATTTCCAATGCGACATTTGTTAGTCGTAGAATTCGATATTGAATATAAGCCGATATATTTTCTATTCAGAGCCTTGTATTGAATATCGAATGTGATTTGGGTTTGTCGTGAATGGTGTCTTCACTAACACTGTTCTTGAACCCAGTTGAGAAAAGATTAAATCTTTTTACTTAGATTTAATGAAGTGTACCAATTAAATGATATTTAATTGGAATTGAATTGGTATTGATTTTTGGGTTTATCGTGAACAGTGTTTTAAATAACACTTGTTCTTTAACCCGATAATTAATGAAATGTGATTTGGGTTTGTCGTGAATGGTGTCTTCACTAACACTGTTCTTGAACCCAGTAGAGGAAAGATTAAATCTTTTTATTTAGATTTAATGAAGTGTACCAATTAAATGATATTTAATTGGAATTGAATTGATATTGATTTTTGGGTTTATCGTGAACAGTGTTTTAAATAACACTTGTTCTTTAACCCGATAATTAATGAATGTGATTTGGGTTTGTCGTGAATGGTGTCTTCATTAACACTGTTCTTGAACCCAGTTGAGAAATGATTAAATCTTTTTATTTAGATTTAATGAAGTGTACCAATTAAATGATATTTAATTGGAATTGAATTGATATTGATTTTTGGGTTTATCGTGAGCAGTGTTTTAAATAACACTCGTTCTTTAACCCGATAATTAATGAATGTGATTTTGGGTTTATCGTGAACCGTGTTTTAAATGACACTGATTCTTTAACCCAGTCGAAGATTAAAACTAAGTGGAGTTTTAATGAATCTTTAATTAGATTGAAATGATCGAAAGTGGAGTATCACCAGTTTTGCTCCAGGCGATAGTTAAATCTTTAATTAGATTTGAACGTGAAATGGTAGTTGAATTTACCGATAACACTGTGGTGTTAGATATGAAGTATTACCAGTTTTACTTCATGGGATGAATAGGTTGGGATTGGGAAATTAAAACAAATGATTACTTCGGTAAGGTTCGCTAATCCCGACTAGTTTGAATTGATATTCAAAAATGGATTAAAGAATAAATTCAAGGAATTTATCTTTGATAAAATTAATGGGAATCTTTCCCTATGAATGTGAAATTTAGAAACTAACTGTCGGTTAGCCAAGCAGAATGGTTTTCTGGATATTGATCTGATGTTGGTTTCGGCCTTCGGGGTTAATATTTGGGGAATTATTCTCTTGATTAATTTACGGTTAGTGACTAATGAATTGGAATGAGGCGTATGTTGTGTTTGTGTAACACTTATTTAAATATACGCGAGTTATTCGGAAAGACCGGGTTTATCCCATTCTGAATAACTGATACGACGATAAGTCGAAGATGAAGACGATGGTCGAAGACCGGAGGTCTTCACGTCGTTTGGGTGATAACTGATGATCTTGATTGGGCTGTACACCCAAGAAGATGGAAACAGTTAGTGATCGTCCAGACGTACTTGGAGATCGATGGATATGCGGGGTACTAGGTGCCCCCGGTTTCGTTCAGGCCCAGAACGGACTTGTAAATGGACTGTGTGTCTGACATCGGATTTCATTCTGTGTGACTGAGATCGGTTGCATAGAGTGGTTTGCCTGTGTGGCATGCTAAGATGCAAATGATCAAGGCTTCTGTTGAAAAGCAAAGTCTTGTGGTGATGATCAAAGCACGGCCTTTGTGGCGTAGCTTTGTGTAACGTTTCCTTCGCAAGTTTCGCACCCGGTATGAACCAAAAACGGGAGAGGACATCAGGGAGGGCATGCGTTTCCTTCTAGCTAGAAGTGGCGTCAGTGGTTTTACACGCCCTGACGAGTTTGACTTATGTGGTTGTTGCTGTTGCGAGGCGCCTCGGATTGATCGGTCGTTCTCGAACCGATGGAGTCATTTAGTTGGCTCGCTTACGCCCCAAAGGGCGGCAAAACGTAGTGCTCAGGCATTTTAATCCACTCCGTGTGGACCGGCCCTGACGATCCAAGGCTTGCCTGCGCGCTTGCCTGAGACTCGGGTTAGGCAGTCTCGAATCGGTTGAGGATCTTGACCCTAGCCTCGGTTCATAGACGGAAATCCAATTTCCAAATACGTGACATGTGCGGTTTTAATTGTAATCCTATTTATGGCGACATAGTGGGATGGGGCGCTTATGCCGCCTATGATTGATACTTATGATTTGAAGTTGTTTATACACTATGCACTTATAATAGTATCAAATGATTTGTTTTAAACGTATCAAGCATTCTTTGGCTGTTATAAGGGAAAACCCTATTCCCCGGCTTGCGTTGCATTGTGTGATAGGACCTGGGTCTTATAACAGCTTCATTTTTCTTTATTTAGCATTGCGCTGTTGTTTTATGCACTGGTATTCTTGGGAGGAAACCCGTTCCGTGTTATACGGCGTGGTCCCTTGATTTACCTAATGATTTAAAATAAAGATTAATAACTGTTTTAGTTCTCACACCAGTCCCATGACTGACCTGGAGTTTATTGTTTTAACCTAAACTCTGGGTGCCCCTATTTTGACACGGGCAGCTAGTAGTTTTGGTTTTTGCAGATTTATATTCACAGGATCCTGGTTCACAGCTGGAACGATATCCGGAAAGCTTTGTATCCGTATATCTCATTCTAGTTTGTGTATTGTATTATTTTCCGCTGCTATGTATTTAAATGTAATTTAAATCTCTGATATTTCTGTGTAATATTCGTTTATACTCCGTATATTCTTGTAATCTGGTGCATTGTTGTAATATACAGTGAAATGTTCTTCTGTATGCGTTCTGTTTTGTCGTGTTCTCAAACGATAGGGCGTTTCGAACGGTCTGGGTCGGTTTAGCGACTGGTTCGGACCGAGCGAAATTCCTTGTCGTCACAGTTGGTATCAGAGCTTTGGTTTACAAAGCTAGAGAACAAGACACATTAGAAACATACGAAAGAATTCGTCCGATATTGGATTAGCAATATCCAATGAGAATGACTCGTTAGAGATAGGATCAGTAGTATCCTAGAACGAGTGTGAAGGGTATATTTTTCAAATGAAAACAATTTTTGTTTTGAAAATCTAAATCACTTATTCGTATTTGATTATTTATTTATATTGATTAGGACAGTCCAGTATATAAAGATTTTGCATATACGCCTTGCAAACGTGTATTTGAAGTTTTAATATACTGGATAGATATAGAATTACACTCTAATCGCCTGGAGATGATTTTGATGATGGAGCTCCATCATTAGAATTTATGTTCGAGTGACGAAAGTGGGCTTTCTATATATTTCCTATGGACTGGTGTGAGAACCAAAATTAGATAGGGCCTATTGTTGTGAATTGGCATCAAAAACAAGATTTTCAGTATGTATCAAAATTATGAATTTGAAGCTCTAATTCACTAATTGATTGATGTTTGTGTAGTTTGTTTGTTTGTTTGATAATTTAGTGCCATTATGCCTAATGTGATCGAATAATGAATTGTATTGAAATTTGGTTGCGTTTGCTAGCATATACATATATATCGTTGAACAGGTCATAGCAAGGAGGCTAGAGCAGAGAATAAAATTTGTTTGCCCGACAAATAGGTACATGTTTACTACATAATTTCCTGTTTTGTTTGGGTGATGATGATTTTGTGAGCCTATTGGCTAGCCGCTTGGCTTTTTCTTTTTCTTTTTGAGATCTGAAGGACCGGGGAAGCGATTTGAAATTCCCCGATGCTCCCGGTGCAGGGGAGGTTATGGCGAAATTTTTCAAAAATTTAGGGTGTTAGCCAAATTTTTGAAATTTTGAAAATTCTCAGAAACTAAAGAGTTGGAGAATGGAAGCCAGATCGAGCGTGGAGTTGAATAGTCAAACCACTTTCGACTTTATTCCTTTTCGGGGACGAAAAGTTTTAAGTGGGGGAGATTGTAACAACCCGGAAAATCTGGGCCAGTTTAAAATTTTTATTTTGGCCATTTTAGCGGATTTTGATTATTTAAAATGAATTATTTTAAATAATATCGACGAGAAATTTATTTTGAATATAATTATAACGTATATATTATACGCGTCGTCGTTAGAATATAAATATTTATATATAATTATAAATGGAATTGAAAATGGCGCGGTAGTTCGATAATTCGATTTCAAACTTCAATTGAATGTACCGGGTGCAAAACAATCCGGATTTTAGTGAAACCAAAAATAATGGAATCTAATTGATAATATCTTTCCAACGAATGCGAAAAATCAAGATTTCATATCGGGAATCAAAAGACATGTCCAGTTGAAAATTCTGAATAGTCGCTATGGAATTCAGGCCCTTAAAAATGGACATTTTGCAAACGACCTCGGATTTCGACGAAACCAGTTTGGTTGGGTCCGGGATGTGAAGTTATTGCTAGATTCCAAATTTCATAATTTTTAGAATCAATATGTGAGCGTGGCAAAAGAAAACGCGTTTGACCAGTTTCAGTTGATTTTAATCGACTGGAAATTGGCCATTTTTCTAACGGTCTCAGAATTCGACGAAACTAGTTTTGTTAGGACCGTATCGTCAATACGAAGCTAGAAAATATTTTTATGGAATTTTTCTAGTTAGTATGTGACCCCGGTAATTTGAAATGTACGTTTAAAATTCAATATAGCAATTTAAATGTAAATTAAACGGAAACTGATTCAAACAGTCGAATCAGCTTGCGATACATATCCCATTGTGTTCGGAATGGGGGTGAAACGCTATGGGCGACAGGCGGTGGACCTCGTTTAGAGGTTGTATGTGAAAGTCAACTTTATTTTGAATTTAATAAAAAAAAAAAACTCCTTTCCCCCTTTTAACTCTGGCCCCCCCCCCCGATCAAATTGATTTTTCAGAAATAAAAAAAAAAAGAAAAAGAAAGAAGAAGGGGGAGCGCAGCAGCGCCGCCGCGCCCAGGGAGCCGCCGTCGCCCAACCGGAGCGCCGCCCCACCTCCCCGAGCTCCGCCTCTCTCTCCCCTTCCTCTCCCATCGAAACCGCCCGACGCGAGCTCCTCCGACCAGGCGAGCTCCTCCGACCGCAGCAGACCACCGCACCGTCCGACCCCCCCCTTTTTTTGCATCCCCCTTCCTCCGACGAACCCGCGATCGATGAGAACCACCCTGTAAGTCTTTTTAGCTTATTTATTTTATTATTTATGTTTTTTTATTTATAATAGAAAACTGATTTTTAATAAATAGAAAACTGTTTTTTTTTTATATAATAGAAAACTGATTTTTAATAAATAGAAAACTATTTTTTTTTATATAATAGAAAACTGATTTTTATATAAATAGAAAACTGTTTTTTTTTATATAATAGAAAACTGATTTTTAATAAATAGAAAACTATTTTTTTTTATATAATAGAAAACTGATTTTTATATAAATAGAAAACTGTTTTTTTTTATATAATAGAAAACTGATTTTTAATAAATAGAAAACTGATTTTTAATAAATAGAAAACTGATTTTTATAGAATGAAGAATCTAATTTTTATATGTTAAACTTAGAATGAAGAATCTAATTTTTATATGTTAAACTTAGAATGAAAATCTAATTTTTTATGTTGAACTTAGAATGAAAATCTAATTTTTTTATGTTGAACTTAGAATGAAAAATCTAATTTTTATATGTTAAACTTAGAATGAAAATCTAATTTTTTATGTTGAACTTAGAATGAAAAATCTAATTTTTATATGTTAAACTTAGAATGAAAATCTAATTTTTTATGTTGAACTTAGAATGAAAAATCTAATTTTTATATGTTAAACTTAGAATGAAAATCTAATTTTTTATGTTGAACTTAGAATGGAAAATCTAATTTTTATATATTGAACTTCGAATTAAAAATAGAATTTTTATATATTGAACTTTGAAATAAAAATTCGATTTTTATATATTGAACTTTGAAATAAAAATTCGATTTTTATATATTGAATAGCGAACTAAAAATTCGATTTTTATATATTGAATAGCGAACTAAAAATGTGATTTTTACGTATGTAGTGAAAGCAGCAACGAAGGTGACAAAAAGGCGAAACGACGAAGACTTCTGCAAAAGAAGAGCCGTAGAGCTAGGATAGCTAAACGTGAGAATTTCTCACCTTTCTATTTTATTTCTAGTTATATATATATACTAGGATGCAGACGGTGCTTAGTAGCACCCGACACAATCGTCCACAGACCATGGACTTGTTTGTTTGACTGTTTGGTGATTGATTGCGATATTGGTTTGAATGTGGTTTGTGGTGTGAAAAAAATCGAATCGATAAATTGGTTAGGATTAGACGTGCGTCGTTATAAGGCGAAGGAGTAAGGCTAGGTTAGACCCTTACTCCAAAGTTTGTGGTTTGCATAACGAATTGATTTGATTGATGTGTGAATGGCGTGGGCCTTCACTAGACCGGGGATAAGGCTAGGCCTTGTCCCGTTTCTAGTATCGTGCCGTTATGCCGCCGAAATTTTCTAAAACGTGTTAGAAAAATAAAAATATCATTTTATTTAAAGAATGAACTTAATAGAAATTCATATGTTGGAATAAAATGTTTTATCGTTAAAAATATAATTTTTAACGTGAATGTGAATAAATAAATATTCATTTACAAACCGAACGGTTTGTTTATGTACACCTATTTGAATGACATTGATTGGGACGATAAATTTTACACATCGCCCAACTGCACGAATAAAATCTGTGTTTGATTGTTTGAAACCCCACACGGGTGTTGGGATGAAATTTGAAGTTCACTCATCCTGATTGATTAAATATGTCGATCGATTGATTGACAGGCTGTTATAAGCGTTGAATATATACATTTGATGCTTATACAGTGTAGTGCACTTTGGTTGATGGTTGAGTATTTTCAATGCTATTATATACATGTGTTGTATGCAAATCCATATAATTAATTTTATATGGTAATTGATTGGGCCTCATTCCAGTTTTGAAAAAGAAATATTTGAAAAAGAAATATTTGAAATAGAATATTTGAAAATAGAAAATTTATGAAGCCGTGTTGATTAGATTGACGCCATTTTGACGTGAACGATATTTATATCAATTTTAAGTAATTTCGAAATGAATTGAATTGAAAACGATTTCGAAATGAATTGAATTGAAAACGATTTCGAAATGAATTGAATTGAAAACGATTTCGAAATGAATTGAATTGAAAACGATTTCGAAATGAATTGAATTGAAAACGATTTCGAATTGAATTGAAAACAAATTGAAATGAATTCAAATTGAATTGAAATTTGAATTGAATAGAAATGAATTTTAAAACGAATTTATAAAGAAGAATTCAATTTTGATTTGAATTGAAAAGGAAGTTGAAATTGTTTTTGAAACGAATTCAAAACTATTTATATTATTCGTTTTAAATAGAAATCGATGAAATATATATTATATATATTATATATATAATATAATGGCCTGAATAGAACGCGCCGCGCCGCGGCAGTTCGCGAATTTCGACCATTTGTTTCAAACGGACATTACGGGAGATCCGACCGTCGGATTCTCCTAAAACCGGAACCGTTGGGTTCGTATCGAAAAGAGCTTTCTAATGAATGTTAGAAATTTGAAATCTAACGGTTGGATTTGGAGATACGTCCAAATCAAATTCGAAAAAGGTCGCTGTAAGTGCAGTTCGATGGCCGTTGTTGGAAATCGACTGTACGGGCCTTGATAAAATTATTAAAAATAGTAATAATTTGTGTAAAATCATAAGAAATGATTTGTGAAAGTTTGGGATGAAAAACTCCATATTTGAAAAGATAAAAATAGATTTTTATCGAAATGAACTAGTTTTGAACTAGAATTATAATTCTATTTATTTTTAAATAAATAAATTGAATTTGAAATGGTTTTGAAAATAACCAAAATTTCCAATGATTGCATTGGAGTGGATTTGAATCGAAATTGTCTTCGGAATATTTCGATGTTGGAATTCGTGATATTACAGGTGTTGTTATGGAAATTTGAAAGATATATATTTGTATCGTTATTTCCAATGCGACATTTGTTAGTCGTAGAATTCGATATTGAATATAAGCCGATATATTTTCTATTCAGAGCCTTGTATTGAATATCGAATGTGATTTGGGTTTGTCGTGAATGGTGTCTTCACTAACACTGTTCTTGAACCCAGTTGAGAAAAGATTAAATCTTTTTACTTAGATTTAATGAAGTGTACCAATTAAATGATATTTAATTGGAATTGAATTGGTATTGATTTTTGGGTTTATCGTGAACAGTGTTTTAAATAACACTTGTTCTTTAACCCGATAATTAATGAAATGTGATTTGGGTTTGTCGTGAATGGTGTCTTCACTAACACTGTTCTTGAACCCAGTAGAGGAAAGATTAAATCTTTTTATTTAGATTTAATGAAGTGTACCAATTAAATGATATTTAATTGGAATTGAATTGATATTGATTTTTGGGTTTATCGTGAACAGTGTTTTAAATAACACTTGTTCTTTAACCCGATAATTAATGAATGTGATTTGGGTTTGTCGTGAATGGTGTCTTCATTAACACTGTTCTTGAACCCAGTTGAGAAATGATTAAATCTTTTTATTTAGATTTAATGAAGTGTACCAATTAAATGATATTTAATTGGAATTGAATTGATATTGATTTTTGGGTTTATCGTGAGCAGTGTTTTAAATAACACTCGTTCTTTAACCCGATAATTAATGAATGTGATTTTGGGTTTATCGTGAACCGTGTTTTAAATGACACTGATTCTTTAACCCAGTCGAAGATTAAAACTAAGTGGAGTTTTAATGAATCTTTAATTAGATTGAAATGATCGAAAGTGGAGTATCACCAGTTTTGCTCCAGGCGATAGTTAAATCTTTAATTAGATTTGAACGTGAAATGGTAGTTGAATTTACCGATAACACTGTGGTGTTAGATATGAAGTATTACCAGTTTTACTTCATGGGATGAATAGGTTGGGATTGGGAAATTAAAACAAATGATTACTTCGGTAAGGTTCGCTAATCCCGACTAGTTTGAATTGATATTCAAAAATGGATTAAAGAATAAATTCAAGGAATTTATCTTTGATAAAATTAATGGGAATCTTTCCCTATGAATGTGAAATTTAGAAACTAACTGTCGGTTAGCCAAGCAGAATGGTTTTCTGGATATTGATCTGATGTTGGTTTCGGCCTTCGGGGTTAATATTTGGGGAATTATTCTCTTGATTAATTTACGGTTAGTGACTAATGAATTGGAATGAGGCGTATGTTGTGTTTGTGTAACACTTATTTAAATATACGCGAGTTATTCGGAAAGACCGGGTTTATCCCATTCTGAATAACTGATACGACGATAAGTCGAAGATGAAGACGATGGTCGAAGACCGGAGGTCTTCACGTCGTTTGGGTGATAACTGATGATCTTGATTGGGCTGTACACCCAAGAAGATGGAAACAGTTAGTGATCGTCCAGACGTACTTGGAGATCGATGGATATGCGGGGTACTAGGTGCCCCCGGTTTCGTTCAGGCCCAGAACGGACTTGTAAATGGACTGTGTGTCTGACATCGGATTTCATTCTGTGTGACTGAGATCGGTTGCATAGAGTGGTTTGCCTGTGTGGCATGCTAAGATGCAAATGATCAAGGCTTCTGTTGAAAAGCAAAGTCTTGTGGTGATGATCAAAGCACGGCCTTTGTGGCGTAGCTTTGTGTAACGTTTCCTTCGCGAGTTTCGCACCCGGTATGAACCAAAAACGGGAGAGGACATCAGGGAGGGCATGCGTTTCCTTCTAGCTAGAAGTGGCGTCAGTGGTTTTACACGCCCTGACGAGTTTGACTTATGTGGTTGTTGCTGTTGCGAGGCGCCTCGGATTGATCGGTCGTTCTCGAACCGATGGAGTCATTTAGTTGGCTCGCTTACGCCCCAAAGGGCGGCAAAACGTAGTGCTCAGGCATTTTAATCCACTCCGTGTGGACCGGCCCTGACGATCCAAGGCTTGCCTGCGCGCTTGCCTGAGACTCGGGTTAGGCAGTCTCGAATCGGTTGAGGATCTTGACCCTAGCCTCGGTTCATAGACGGAAATCCAATTTCCAAATACGTGACATGTGCGGTTTTAATTGTAATCCTATTTATGGCGACATAGTGGGATGGGGCGCTTATGCCGCCTATGATTGATACTTATGATTTGAAGTTGTTTATACACTATGCACTTATAATAGTATCAAATGATTTGTTTTAAACGTATCAAGCATTCTTTGGCTGTTATAAGGGAAAACCCTATTCCCCGGCTTGCGTTGCATTGTGTGATAGGACCTGGGTCTTATAACAGCTTCATTTTTCTTTATTTAGCATTGCGCTGTTGTTTTATGCACTGGTATTCTTGGGAGGAAACCCGTTCCGTGTTATACGGCGTGGTCCCTTGATTTACCTAATGATTTAAAATAAAGATTAATAACTGTTTTAGTTCTCACACCAGTCCCATGACTGACCTGGAGTTTATTGTTTTAACCTAAACTCTGGGTGCCCCTATTTTGACACGGGCAGCTAGTAGTTTTGGTTTTTGCAGATTTATATTCACAGGATCCTGGTTCACAGCTGGAACGATATCCGGAAAGCTTTGTATCCGTATATCTCATTCTAGTTTGTGTATTGTATTATTTTCCGCTGCTATGTATTTAAATGTAATTTAAATCTCTGATATTTCTGTGTAATATTCGTTTATACTCCGTATATTCTTGTAATCTGGTGCATTGTTGTAATATACAGTGAAATGTTCTTCTGTATGCGTTCTGTTTTGTCGTGTTCTCAAACGATAGGGCGTTTCGAACGGTCTGGGTCGGTTTAGCGACTGGTTCGGACCGAGCGAAATTCCTTGTCGTCACATAATTCTACATTCTGTTTCCATAGGGATTAATTTGTTTCTGTGCCTTCTGTTCGGGTGGTAAAGGGCCATTATTAACATTCTGTTTCTGTACCTTCTGTTGGGGCGGTAAAGGCCCATTACTAGAATTCTCTTCTGTGGAAATTATTTTATTCCCATTTCTATTTAGTTTAGACATTAGGATAACCCTAATCCTGTTATACTAGTATTAGTGCAGAGAAATGAAAAGTAATATTATTCTGTTTCTTCTGTTTAACCTAAGTACATCTGCTGCTCATGTTACTGTTATCTCTTATCCAGCTTATTTTCATGTCATAATTATTATTATCTGTTCATATGCTGAAAGTCACTGGACTTTCCAGACTTTAAGTCTGACCTTGCTTGTTTTCGCCCCTTTTTCTTCTGTTCCCCCCCCCCCCCAGGTTTTCCAAGGAGGGAATACTTTAGCTTGATCCGGATTTCTTCTGCTTGAAGTGCGTAAAGCATGGCTTAACTTCTTATGGCATCTTCTGTGGGGATTATGATTTTAAAGTTTTGTACTCTGTTGACTTTATGAACAAGAATGATATTTATGTACTTGAGTTTTTGGTAAAGATGCAACCAAACTGATTTCTGTTTTCCGCTGCAATAAAGTTATAATTTCTCAAGTATTGTTTATCTGTTTTAAAATTTTCTGCTCTGTTTACTAAAATGCTCCACCAAAGTTAAGGCATTCCCTTTGTGAGGTCCTTAACGAAGGTGGGGTGTTACATTTGTCTTGTGTTTTATCTGTGATTTTTACTTATAAACCTCCACCGAAGTTAAGGCATTCCCTTTGTGAGTGACCTTAACGGAGGTGGGGTGTTCCAATACCCTTATGAGTTATATGTATATAAACAACACTTAGGTCACACTATTTGCAAAATAACTTATTACCATAAATAGCTAAGAGGCAGAACCATTTTGATAAAGAGAAAAAGGGGGATCAATTCTGTTTAATGGACTGAGGAAAAATGTTAAAAATATTCGAATGATAGGATAACATCATACTAGGGATAGGATAGGTATTTGGTAGGTCTAAAACCTAGTGTTTTGCTATAAAACTCTATAGTAAATCATTCGGCAAAAGTTTCTATAATGCAACATTTTTATGAAGATGTATTATTAGTGGAGCAGTTGGAATAAATAGAAGTTCAAGCTGGTAAATATAAGATCAAGAGAGGAAAGAAGTTTGGTGAGTATAATACTTTTCTAGGCAATAAGTCCTATTATAGGCAACCACTATTTATGTTAAAATATGATATGGTTTACTGATTTGAATATGTGAATATATATGGGGTTTATCATATAAATGAGTTGATGTTTTATAAACCCGCAAGTCTTTAAATCTTGAATAAACACATTTCTTCTTGATTTATAAAAAGTTTTTGAAGATGCATAAATGAGCAACATGAATAAGTAGATTTAAGCTTATGCTCATCTGTGTATAAGAATCAGTGAAGCAATGATGATTCATGTGCCGATCTGCTGGTTCATAGAGTTGATTTTCTAACCCAGTAAAATATATAAAGATTGCAAATAACTAGGAAGAAAAACATTAGGGTTAAGGGGATAGCCCTAAATTATCCCTAATCCCAACTATACAGTAAGTAATAACATGTAGAAAAGTGAAGTATGTGATTATTAATATGTTGCAAGTGAGTATAAGTTATGTTTATGCTCGGACTCATTGTACAATACTTAATCAGATTTAAGTTAATATCCAGTTATTTCACCATGATTCTATTTGTATGAGGTAACTGAGGAACAGTTAACACATGCTTTCCTATGAATGTATTGTTGTAGTTAGATTATGGGATCATTTAGTAATTAATATTGTTCTGAAAAGGGCAATCTAAGAGGGAAATGTTGGTTAGAACATGAGTAAAAATCTAACAAATAAATAAGAAAAGGGTAAAGGTGAATTGCACCAGTTTACATTTATTGGCTTGGTGCACTGATTTGTGCCAAGTATGCACATCGTGTGATTATTTACAATATGCCTTAGTCTGTTGGGATAAGAGAATTGAAGGACACAGACGGTGTGCACCCATGTGTTCAGTGTATGATAAAAGACCAAATTAAATTTGCCAATAAACTAGTTGGTGTTGTGGACTCATAGGAAATAAGTCAGTGAACAAGCCATTTGTAACAACCCAAAAATCTGAGTCAGTTTAAAATTTTTATTTTTGGCAATTTTAGTGAATTTTGATTATTTAAAATGAATTATTTTAAATAATAACGACAAGAAATTTATTTTGAATAGAATTCGAATGTGTATATTTATATAGATCGTCGTTAGAATATAAATATTTATTTTAAATTATAAAAGGAGTTGAAAATGGCGCGGTAGTTCGATAATTCGATTTCAAATTTCAAATGAATGTACCGGGTGCAAAATAAACCGGATTTTGGCGAAACCAAAAATATTAGAATCTAATTGAGATTATCTTTCCAACAAATTCGAGAAATCAAAATTTCATAGCGGGAATCAAAAGTTATGTCCAAATGAATTTTCAGAATAGTCGCTATGGAATTCTGGCCCTTAAAAATGGAAATTTTGCAAACGACCTCGGAATGCGACGAAACCACTTTTGTTGGATCCGGGATGTCAAATTATTCCTAGATTCCAAAATTCGTAATTTTTCGAATCAATATGTGAGCGTGGCAAGGGAAAACACGTTTGACCAGTTTTAGTTGATTTTAATTGACTGGAAAATGGCCATTTTCAAACGGTCTCAGAATTCAACGAAATTGGGTTTGTTAGGACCGTATCGTCAATACGAAGCTAGAAAATATTTTTTGGGAATTTTTAGAGTTCGTATGTGCCCCTGGTAAATTGAAATGCGCGTTCAAATTCAATATATAGAGTTATATGTTGATTTTGACGAAGACTGATCGAAACGATCGAATCAGCCTACGTGACATATCCCATTGTGTTCGGAATGGAGGTAATTAGCTAGGGGAAACATTCGTTGGACTCGATTTGGAGTCAGAATTAATAAACAATTAAATTTGGAAATAAATATTTTAAAAAATAATAAAAATATAACTGGTCAAAAGGTGTCAAACCATCATTATCCTTCACCCACGGTCAAACCCCTCAACAGCCGCCTCCACGCACGATTAAGGGCAGAAAGGCTCAATTTTTCCTTCTCCAATAATTCCCAAATCAATTCGAATTCACCTAGGGTTTAGTTATGAAAATCAAGGGGATTTCAGAGGGCTTCAAATTGGTATAAGTATCATGAGATTTCATTGAGTAAATGGTACAAATCGGGGGCCCGAAGTTGTGTTGTTCGCACGTGGTTTGAGGCGGCTGATGGCCACCGAGTTGGCCGACGTTTAGGGAAAAGGGGGCGCGCTCGTAGGCACTCCAGGTGAGGTTCGGCGATGGCGGTCCCGCGTCCCCTCGTGGCGGTTGTGGCAAACCCTAGCCGATGAGCTTCAGTGGAAAAAAAGGGGTATCGGCCTTTTCCTGGAAGAAGAAGATGGAGCGGCCCGTTCCTTAATCGATGTAATTAGCATTAGTTTTAGTTTTAAAATATAATGAGCGTTAGTTTTAAAATCAGTTGTAAAAGTAAAATTATACATTGTTTTTAAAAGTAAAATTATACATTGTTCATAAAAGTAAAATTATACATTGTTTGTAAAAGTAAAAATATCATGGTTTGAAAAATATAAACATCAATGTTTTGAATATATAAAAATATCATGGTTTGAAAAATATAAACATCACTGTTTTTAAAATCTAAAAACATCATTATTTGAAAAATAAAAACATCATTGTTTGGAAAAATAAAAATATGAACTTTCTTATATATGAAGCGATAGAAAAATATAATTTTTATCCATCGAGTGATAATATAAAAATGTGATTTTTATATATGTAGCGAGCACGGACGACGAAAGTGACAAAAGGCGAGCACGGCGAAATTTTCCTATATAAGAAGAGTCGTGGCGTTTGGTTTAGCATATTGGTGAGAACTTCTCACCTTTAATTTAATTTTCTAGTTAAAATATATTCTAGGATGCAGACGATGTTTAATAGCACCCGACACCCGTCGTCCATAGACCATGGACGGCTTGTATGCTTGTTTGTTTAATTTTTTTGTGTAGTTGATTGATGTGATGTGAAATGAAATAAAATATTTATATAGTTAAAATATTTTATAGTTGAAAATAGAATTTAACGTGTATATAAAATGAAATAAAAATAAACAAATCGGACGATTTGTTTATAAACACACATTTGACTGATATTGATTGGGACGATAAATTTTACACATCGCCCAACTGCACAAATAAAATCTGTGTTTGATTGTTTGAAAACCCCACACGAGTATTGGGGTGATATATGACATACACTAATCCCAATAGTTAGTTGTATGTCGATCGATTGGTTGACAGACTGTTATAAGCGTTAAATATTTATATTTGAAGCTTATACAGTGTAGAACACACTTTGGATGATGGTTGATGATCTATCGTTGCTGTTATATACATGTGGTAGAAAATCCATAAAATTAACATTATATGGTAATTGATTGGGCCTCATTCCAGTTTTGAAATAGAAATATTTTAAAAAGAAATATTTGAAAATAGAAATATATGAAGCTGTGTTGATTAGATTGACGCCATTTTGACGTGAACGATATTTATATCGATTTTATTCATTTTACAATGAATATCGAAAGTGATTTCAAAATATGATATTTTGAAAGGAATTGAAATTCAAATTAAAATGAACTGAAATGAAATTCGAATTAAACTGAATATAATTGAAATTCGAATTAGATTGAAATAGAATTGAAATCGTTTTGAATTGAATTTAAAATGTATTGAAATTGAACTGAAATTGATTCGAATTGAAATGAATTCGAATTGAAATGAATTCGAATTGAAATGAATTTGAAATTTGAATTGAATTGAAATGAATTTAAAACGAATTTATAAGGAAAAAATCAATTTTGATTAGAAATTGAATATGAAGTTGAAATCATTTTGAAAACGAAATTAAAACGATTTATAAAATTCGTTTTAAATATAAATCGACGAAATATATATTATATATATATAATATAATGGCCTGAATAGAATGCGCTGCGCTGCGGCAGTTCACGAATTTCGACCATAGACTTCGAATTGACGTTGCGGGAGATCCGACTATCGGATTCTCCTAAAACCGTAATTGTTGGGTTCGTATCGAAAAGAGCTTTCTAATGAATATTAGAAATTAGAAATCTAAAGGTTGGATTTGGAATTATGTCCAAATCAAATTTGATAAAGGTCGTTGTAAGTGCAGTTCGATGGCCGTTGGTGGAAATCGACTGTACGGGCCTTGATAATATTATTAAAAATATCAATAATTTGTGTAAAATCATAAGAAATGATTTGGGATGAATTGGGATGAAAAACTACATATTTGAAAAGATAAAAATAGATTTTTATCGAAATGAACTAGTTTTGAACTAGAATAATAATTTGTTTATTTTTAGAAATAAATAAATTGGATTTGAAATGGTTTTGAAAATAACCAGGATTTCCAATAATTGAATTGGAATGGATTTGAATCGAAATTGTCTTGGGAATATTTCGATGTTGGATTTCGTGATTATACAAATATTGTTATGGAAATTTGAAAGATATATTTATATCGTTATTTATAATACGATATTTGTTGGTTGTAGAATTTGATATTGAATATAAGCCGATATATTTTCTATTCAGAGCCTTGTATTGAATATCAAATGTGATTTGGGTTTGTCGTGAATGGTGTCTTCATTAACACTGTACTTAAGCCCAGTTGAGAAAAATATTAAATCTTTTTATTTAGATTTAATGAAGTATACCAATTAAATAATATTTAATTGGAGTTGAATAAGTATTGATTTTTGGGTTTATCGTGAACATTGTTTTAAATAACACTTGTTCTTTAACCCGATAATTAATAGAATGTGATTTTGGGTTGTCGTGAACGGTATCTTCAATAATACTGTTCTTAGACCCAAAGGAGTTAAGAAAATCAGAAACTAATCGGAGATTAGTTAAGTTGAATGGTTCCTGGGGTATTGATCTGATGTTGGTTTCGGCCTTCGGGGTTAATACTTAGGGAACTGCTCACTTGCTAATTTACGGTTAGGGACTGATTGAAATGTGATATGATTTTGGGGTTTATCGTGAATTGTGTTTTAAATGACACTGATTCTTTAACCCAGTCAAAGATTAAAACTATGTGGAGTTTTAATGAATCTTTAATTAGATTGAAAAGATCGAGAATGGAGTATCACCAGTTTTGCTCCAGGCGATAGTTAAATCTTTAATTAGATTTGAACGTGAAACGGTAATTGAACTTACCGATAACACCACGGTGTTAGATATGAAGTATTACTAGTTTTACTTCATGGGATGAATAGGTTGGGATTGGGAAATTAAAACAAATGATTACTTCGGTAAGGTTCGCTAATCCCGACTAGTTTGAAGTGATATTCAAAGGAAGATTAAAGAATAAATTTAAAGGAATTTATCTTTGATAAAATTAATGGGAACCTTTCCCTAAGAATGTGAAATTTAGAAACTAACTGTAGGTTAGCTAAGCAGAACGGTTTCCTGGGTATTGATCTGATGTTGGTTTCGGCCTTCGGGGTTAATATTTGGGGAATTATTCTCTGGTTAGTTTATGGTTAGTGACTGATGAATTGGAATGAGGCGTATGTTGTGTTTGTGTAGCACTTGATTATTATATACACGAGTTATTCAGAAAGACCGGGTTTATCCCATTCTGAATAACTGATTCAATGTGGTGTCGAGGATGAAGACGGTGGTCGAAGACCGGATGTCTTCACGTCGTTTGGATAATTACTGATGATTTTGATTGGGCCGTACACCCAAGAGGAGAGAATCAATTGGTGATCGTCCAGACGTACTTGGAGATCGATGGATATGCGGGGTACTAGGTGCCTCCGGTTTCGTTCAGACCCAGAACGGACTTGTAAATGGACTGTGTGTCTGACATTGGATATCATTCCGTGTGACTGATATCGGTTGCATAGAATGGTTTGCCTGTGTGGTATGCTAAGAGGAAAATGATCAAGGCTTCTGTTGAAAAGCAGAGTCTTGTGGTTGATGATCAAAGCAGTGCCTGTGTGGCATAGCTTTGTGCAGCGTTGATTCGGTAGCCTCACACCCCGGTGGTGAACCAAAAACGGGAGAAGGACCTCAGGGAGGACATGCGTTTATTTCTAGCTAGAAGTAGCGTCAGTGATTTTACACGCCCTGACGAGTTTGACTTATGTGGTTGTTGCTATTGCGAGTCGCCTCGGATATATCGTTGACTATGTGAAGCCGATGGTGTCATTCGTTGGCTCATTTACGCCCCACAGGGAGGGGAGACGTAGTGTTCAGGATTTCGTTTAATCCACATTGATGGACCGGCCCTGTCGCTCCAAGGGTCGATGCGTTCTGATCCTTAGACATGGTAGGCTAGATTGTCTCGAATCGGTAGAGGACTATCTTTTGCCTCGGTTCACAGATGGAAATCCAACTTCCAATACGTGACGTTTCGATTTTAGTTGTAATCCTATATATGGCGACATAGTGGGATGGGGCGCTTATGCCATCTATGATGGATACCTATGATTTGAAGTTGTTTCATATAGTATACACTTATTATAGTATCAAAAGATTTGTTTTAAATGTATCAAGCATTCTTGGCTATTATAAGGTAAAAACCCTATCCCCCGGCTTGCGTTGCATTGTGTGATAGGACCTGGGTCTTATAATAGCTTCATTTTTCCAAAAAAGCATTGCGCTATTTTGTTATATGCACTGGTATTCTTGGGAGGAACCCCGTTCCGTGTTATACAGTGTGGTCCCTTGATATATCTGATTTAAAGTAAAGTTTTAAATAACTGTTTTAGTTCTCACACCAGTCCCATGACTGACCTGGAGTTTATTGTTTTAACCTAAACTCTGGGTGCCCTTATTTTGACACGGGCAGCTAGTAGTTTTGGGTTTTGCAGATTTATATTCACAGGATCCTGGTTTATAGCTGGAATGATATCCGGAAAGCTTTGTATCCGTATATCTCCTTCAGTTTGTGTATTGTATTATTTTCCGCTGCTATGTAATTTATTGTAATCTCTGATATTTGGTAAATGTGTAATATTGATTTATACTGTATATTCTTGTATTCTGATGGAATTGTTGTAATATACAATGAAATGTTCTTCTGTCTGCGTTCTATTTTGTGTGTTGTTCTCAAAGTATCCGCTCTTTCCTTCACGAGGAAGTTACTGGTCCTTACAGTGGTATCAGAGCTTTGGTTTACAAATCTCAGAGAACAAGACACATTAGAACCATACGAAAGAATTCATCAGAGCTTGGATTAGTAATATCTGTAATGGCGCGTTTTGTTAGCTGTCGAATAATTAACTTATTTAATTATTAAATATCGATTGGGCGATATCGATAACTTGAATTAAATAATATTGAATATTTAATTAAAGTAAATAATAAAATAATATATTATAATGTCGAAATAATCGGAAATCACCGAATTCACAATACAGTGTGAATTGGATCAGCTAAAATATTTAATTCAGTTTAGAATTGAATTTGAATAACGAATCGATTTAATAATCGACGTTAAAACGTATTAATTATAATATAATTAAAATAGAGCGCGAAACGACGCGACAGTTCACTATTTGGCGATTTAGACTTCAACTGGATGTACAGGGTCCGTTTTAAATCGGATTTCTGTGAAACAAGAAACGTGTGGAGCTGGCGGAGTATATCTTTCTAGTGGAAGAGAAATATCAGGATTTCGTCGTGTAGATTTTGAGTTATGTCCAAATCAAATTCTCAGAAATGCAGCGCCCTGACCATAACGATTTAATTATATTTTAAATAAGGATTTAAATAGAAATCGAGCGTCGATATAACTCTGACGATGTAATATCGAGTTGTAAATACATACAGGATTTTATTTGAGCTGTATAGTATGCCACTGTGAATATAGACGATAATAATTAATTTTAAATAATTAATTTCATTATATTTAAATATATTTATATATTTAAATAGACTATTTAGAGCGTTAAAAATAGCCACTTTTGCAAACGAAGTCGGAATTCGACAAAACCAGTTTTGTTGGATCCGCAATATCAAATTATTGTTATATTTCCAGTTTCGTGATTTTTAGAGTCACTGTGTGGCCGTACGGATTTTTAGAGTGTAAAACAGTCAGTATTTTGACGGTTAAAAATACGCTGTGTGAGCATACGTAGTCGGAATTCGACGAAACCAGTTTCGTTGGGTCCGTAATGTCAAAATCTAGCAGCGTGTCAGTTTTCGTGATTTTTAGATATCATATGTAATCACTGGGATTTTTAGAAGGGCAGATATAAGGAGAAAATCATTAAATAAAATAAAAAATCAAAATTCAAAATATCCCCTCCATTTTCTATGGTCCAACACAGGCCACCCGGCCTTCGTTCTCAACCACACACTTTACCAACTACCACCACAGTATAACGCAAGAAACAAAGTCCTCATTCACAAAAATCTCCGTAGCATTTTCATTCACAGGAAATTATCGAGCAAAGAAAAAAAATGAAATCAAACGAAATAAAATCCTAAAAATCCCTAGATAAATATATTCTTGATCAGGGTTGTGCGCTCTCCGAGATGGTGTATGTTTTGTGGGTTGCGACGGGTTATGCTGAGGCTCGAAATACATACGGTGGCGTTAGGGTTTACGTTGGTGGCTTCTGTGGTGATGGTTGGTGAAAGTGGAGGTTTGTTTGGGGTTGAGGAGGCCGAGTAGTTGGTGTTGGCAATTTTCTGGGTTGTTCGGCGGTGATAACAGTCGATGTCTGTACAGTAGTCGCGGGTTTTGGATGATGGACGGGATTCGAGAATGGAGGGTGAGGTGAGCGAGGGTATGGTGAATTCAAAGAAGAGGGGTTGAGAAATATTTTGGTATACTTGGTTTGGGTTTTTGCGGAGCAAATGGTGGAGAACGGTGAGCAAATCTATTCGAAATGGCCATCACCTGGAGCTCGCATACGTTTGGGGAAGAAGGGTGGATATACGGGTCGGGTTTGGTATAAGTGATGATGGGCCAAGAAGGGATTTAAAAGGGTTGAAGCGCAATGTAAAATGAACGGGTTTAAGTAAATGATTAGTTGGAGAAAATGGGAAATGGCGTGGTTTACTGGAGGAGGAAGACGCAATTTCTTGGATAGGGACAAGAGTGTATGCGGTCATGAGTTGGAAGGCAATGGGCCTGTTTAATTGGGGTAAGGCCCGTTAAGATTTTTATTTAAAAATAAAGTGTATATATATAAAAAATGTGTTAACTTATAATCTCCATAACTTGTTCGTATGTCGACGGAATTCATAGAAACAAGTTGCGTCGGAATCGTATGGACGGACACTACACAATGGAACTGACCGCGAGTCAATTGGAGTCCGTCACAATTTATAGAAAAATAAATTGTCTGAATCAAGCGATGGTTATCGTCATTGACGATGATCGTCCAAATGTGAGTAAATCTCACAAACTCTAAACAGTTTTTTTTTCATGTTGTATTCTTAGAACTGTTAAAATATTGTCTGTTTGACTGTGTGTTGATTGTTTGCTTGAACTGCTAGTCAGTTAGTAGAGATTTTATATATATATTTACGTATGTATATGTAACACCCCACGTCCATTAATGTCACTCACAAAGGGAATGCATTAACTTCCATGGAGGTTTTAAGTGAATATAGAACAGTAAAATTACAACAAGACAGATATAAAATAGTACTTGGAAATTCAAAAACTTTATTTCATTGTAGCAGAAGTCAAAACATGTTTGATTACATCATAACACCATATTCAATGTCAAGTACAATATCTATCTTGATAAAACAAGTACATAATCCCATTACATGAATAGCCATTAAAAAGAAAGATAACAAGCTGGACTTTACTTCAGCAGTCCAAGCTTTCCAGAAGATAAGCGATCCAACTAGACTCCACTAGAACTTGGCCCAACCTGCGGACCTGAAGGGAGAAAAAGGATGGAAAAGAGGGGGTCAGACATAAAGTCTGGTGAATATGATAATTCTACAATACTATTACCAAAATAACTGGACTAAGGCATAAGCTGGAAAACAAGAAAATGTCTATGAAGAGCAGATTAAGGACATAGACAATCGCTAAAGGCAACGTTATAGGCGCTCCTAAATACTAAAGGATAAACACTATACTGCACCACACCAGTCACCCTAAAGATTCATCCCACTTAGCTTCACTTAGAAACTTTCCCAATGGCTTTACGTACCCCTAGCTGACTACATAGGTGCCGCCTGCCCCTATCTCCACTAGGTGTACCCTACTTCCCATTATTCGATCGGCTCCCTAACTCGTAGATACTCGTGCTGGCCCCACAGTGGGGTGTATCACTCCCCTAAAGTGGCAACCTGATACAACGGACATGCACGGCTTATACCTACACGATGCAACAACGTCTTACCTACCAGCCCGGGTCCACACACGCATATGAAACCCGTTGGACTTGCGTTGCCACCGCTCCCTGTTTTGGCTCTTATAGTCAAACCCAGTATGCGTGTCCCGTCCTCGACTTGGGTCGAGCCCACAAAGATACGTTTTGGGATACTGGTTGAAATGGGCCCCTACTATTTACCATAAGCATTCCACCTAAGCTTGTCCCCATTAGTCCATCCCACTTAACCCACTTAGTCATGTTCATTTACATGTGTGTTTGGTTAAGTCTAATCGTATTTCAAATGCCTCTAAAGGCAACCACCAGATTCCTCATGCCACCCAAGGCACCTACTTAACCCCCATGTCCCACCTTACATGATTATCTGGTTAAGTATTTCTTAGTTCATTAAGGCCATAACCTCATAAAGACCTCTCACATTAGACTGGCATTTATGGCAGCTGGATTTGCCGGGCGGGTCCGGGCAGTCTTACACCATAAAAGAGTCTAACCTCGTGTCTTTACAACTGTTATGCTTTAGTTTGGGCCTAGGACCTCTCACATTGGGCCGACATTTGTGACTACTGGATTTGCCGGGCGGGTCCGGGCAGGTTTACATCACAAACGGGTCCAACCTCGTGTCCTAAGCATTGATTATTAATAATAATCCACTTTCCCCCAATTTTAATAATTCCCTACTTGAATTATTAATTACTTCCAATTTTTAACAAAGTCCATAATTGACTCAATTATGGACATTCATTCATGGTATGCAACATCTTACAAAATTGCACCCAATTTATTAATTCTTAATATTACCCCTACCCCACGTTTGAACGTTTATTCGCAAAATATATGTTAGACTCGAATAGCCTAACTCATAGCATAAAAGAGATTATCATAATAACAACATGTATATGTGACCAAATGAATCATAATAAGGGGTGAAACTTGCATATGTCCAACTTGCACAGATTATACATGTCATGGATCTAAAGGTGTCAACTTGTTCAAAATTCACCTAATATGATCTCAATCAATTTTCATAAACTTACATATGAACATGTGTGAATCAACATCATCTAATTTTTTAACAACATGGTTTTATATGGGTACACCTAACTCAATAGGCAAATTCCCATAATCAAGTTTTATTTAATTATAGTTTCAAGTTTATGGGTACACCTAACCTAATAGGCAAATTCCCATAAACAAGATCCATTTAAATTAAGAAGAAAAAACATAACTTTAAGCATGATCCAACAACATGAATTTTCAACATAATATAGCATGATTTATAACATGGCATAGTATGATAGTATAACATAGCTTGACATGATTCTCAACATAGCACGACATAGCATAAGAGAATTTACAACATAGCATGACATAGCATATATAATTTACATCATACGACAACATAATAACATAATAAGAGATCCACAATATATAGAATTTACAATTACAAATCACATCACTTTCTTGTGCTCCATTCATAACTGAGTCAAATTAGTTTGTAATAGTCTTGTGAGAATCATCATACTCACCAACAAAAGAAAAGAATTAGAGAAAGAGAGATCTTTTGATTTGATTTGTGTAGATTTAGTTGTAGATGATTAGGCTTCCTCTTCTTAGTTTGTGACGGCTATGCTGAACTCCATGGCAGCAGCATGACGGTAGCTTCTCTAATTTTACAAGTGATTTAGGTCTAGGGTCTACCCACTTATTTATAGATTTTAGAATTCATTTAGGCCATTAGATTTATCCTAGAAATAACCGCAGCCGTTCAGACAAGATGGGGTTTATCTTGTTGACTCAGCAATGAGTCAGAAGTGACTCAGCAAACACTCAGCATATTAATAAACTTCTATTCATGTCATAAATATATATATATTTTCTACAATGTACATATTAGATACATCCCCCTTTACTTATTATTGTTTTTATATACATATTAGATACATCCCCTCTCTCACACACTTATTAATATTTTTATATTCATATTAGATACATCCCCTCTCTTACACACTTATTAATATTTTTATATTCATATTAGATACATCCCCTCTCTTACACACTTATTAATATTTTAGCAACTTTAGTGTTAATAGAAAATTCGGGGTGTTACATTCTCCCCTCCTTTTAGGATTTCGTCCCCGAAATCTTCATGTCTGGAAGAATGTATATCCTACCATCCAAACGTCCATCTACTCATCCATCATACACAGGCATCCATTGTCCTTAAAAGACTTCTAATGCTTTATGATCATATGCAAAGTGTGTGTACATGTCCTTACCTAATGCGAAATCAGGCGGTCTACTGATTCAGTTGACCTCCTTAATGCAAATTATGTAAGTGTCATGAATCCATTATGTATGCAAAAGATCCTAATTGCTTACATACTACTTCTATATGCGTGCACACCCATTCAACCGAATGCAACATCCATATGATGGTACAACCATTATACATCCATTATACTAAATACATCCATATATATGCAATATGCAATATGAAGTGACTGAGCCGATCTAGTGCCTAAAGTGTGTGTATATATGCATCCACGAGCAACCACTAGCAAACACTTGCATCCATTTTGCATCCATCATACATAACATGTCTCAAACACATGTTTCAACCATAGGATTATCCTAACTAAAGGTCAAAGATACTAATGAGAGGACATACTAAAGATAACATAAGATAAGCTAAGCGATAAAGGAGAAATTAAAAGACATACCCTAAAAAAGAAAAGGGTACAACGAACGCATCTTCTCTTCTGTCTCCCAAGTTGCGTTGCTCTCATCATCTCCCCATTGCACTTTAACCAGTCTGACCTCTCGATTCCTCAACTTTTTGATCTCCGACCCAAGAATGCATGTAGGAGCTCGTCTAATTGTTGCATCACGCTCTATTTCCACCTCTTTAAGCAAGCTCGGCTCTACCACCTCCGCGGTCTTGTGCAAACACTTCCTCAAATGTGATACATGGAATACGTCGTGTACTCCACTAAGTTTCTCTGGCAACTCCACCCTATATGCCATCTTCCCAATCCTGTCTTTCACAGGAAACGGCCCTACAAACCTTGGTGCTAATTTCCCCACGGATCCAAAGCGAACAACATTCTGTAACGGAGATACTTTGATAAAAACCATGTCCCCAATGTCAAACTCAAGATCTGTCCTCCTCTTATCAGCATACGATTTCTGCCTATCTTGTGCTGCTTTCATCCTCCTTTGAATCAACTCAATCTTCTCCGAGGTTTCCCTAACCATATCGGGCCCAAGTAGGATTTTATCGGTAGATTCCCACCAACATGTAGGCGAACGGCAAGGCCTTCCATAAAGAGCTTCGAAAGGTGCCATGCCAATACTAGACTGAAAGCTATTGTTATATGCAAATTCTACTAACGGAAGGTGCTATTCCCATGTACCCCCAAAGTCTAGGATACAAAGCCTTAAAAGATCCTCTAGAATGCGATTCACCCTCTCGGTCTAGCCATCTGTCTGAGGATGATATGCGGTGCTCAAACATAGCTGAGTCCCTACCGCCTCTTGTAAACTCTTCCAAAATTCGCTAGTAAAGATGGGGTCACGGTCGCTTACTATACTAGAAGGAATACCGTGCAAACGAACTATCTCCTTAATGTATACAGAAGCCAACCACGGAGCAGTCCTCTTACTTTTCACGGGAATAAAATGGGCGCTTTTAGTAAGTCTATCTACTATAACCCACACTACACCATAATGGCCATTTGGCAACTCTTATTTTTTTCAACTGCCAACACTTATATGTGTTGTAGACTAGTGACACTAATATGTGTTGCGGTAGTAAAAATGTGTCACCAAAAATGTGCCAACACTTATTTGTGTTGGTATGCCTAGTAACCCTTATATTCTGAGGGCAAAATGGTAAGCTCTCTCACCCATATCCTAATCGGTACCTCAATCTTTCTACCCAACGCTTACTCCTACGAAGGCCACAGCATAATCAAATTTAAAAAAAGACTTCGACGAATTGATACCGCCGATTACCTAATCGATATCAATATCAGATATTAAGGATTTTGGATTTCTTAAATCGGTGTTAGCCTCTCAAATCCTCTCTCCATGACTTCGAATTAGGGCTTCTACGAATTGGGGCTTCTAGAAAATTGGTGCGGTGTTTGGCTCCTTTCTGATTATAATTTGCTCGACTTGATGGATTAAATGCCAATGATTAATGGATTTATGTCAGTGGCTGTTCTGAACAGCTCAATTAGTGAGATGCTTCGGTTTGAGCATGGAGTATCAAAATCGAAGGAGTGCATGGCTCAGTCGATAAAAAAGGTGATTTGTTCATCTTATTTTGTTCTATATTCAAATTATATAGTGTCACTTTTATTTCATTTTGTAAAAATAAGGCAATGCCCGAAATTCATCAAGTAATACACGAATTCCAATGCATTAAGAAACTGTTATTTTAAATGGTAGTCTTCGATATGGATGCGGAGTTTAAAAGTTGATGTTATGCACAAATTGATTTAATTTGGAAGATTTGTTTTAACTAAGAGGTCATAAGAGTTGTGTTGCCTTATTTTAACCATCAACAACTGACTTCTCAGAAACAAAAACATAAGAATCGTTGAGATATAATGCTTAGACGAAAGTGCAAAAATGTTTTGTTAGATCATATTTTTTATGAAACTCTTTAAGAAGTGGATCTAGACAACAAGCTTTGGCACAATTTGTCATAACACCTTAGGATTTTGGTTGAGCGATGTACATAAATTTTTTTGGGCTTTATTCTCTTTATTACTAAAATAGACAATTGGACTCAACAATGAAATACTATATTTTATAAATATACTCTTTGAATCAATAACCAGATCATGGATGCTGCATATGGCCCATATGCAACCAACATATCCATATAGTCTCCACCAGCTATTGAATACTGCAAGAAAAAATAATGGATAAGAACCGTAATAGTGGCATTAATTATAATGTGTTTGACTTGCACGAGGAAACCTTGATGCACACATTTATAAACTACCGATAATAGCTTCCACTGTTGCATGAGTGTAAAGATGATAAACAAAAGGATATGTTGGTTAAGTTAAGCCAACATAACAGGTAATCACCGACGTCACATAGCTATTCAGATGCAAGAAAAGGACATTCTTTGAAAAATCATTATGCAAATACTTTAAAATGAAATTTCTTCCGTATTATTGTTTACTGACACTTTTCTTCCTTGCTTAATTTCAACTACATAACATTTGCAATTAAGCATGATGGTGATTACAGGTTCTTCTTTTGCTTGATCAAGAACTTGTTTAATATTAGATGTGAGGTTGTGATCAACTCTTTATTTTACAGATGGTAACAAGGAATTTGTGATAGTTTCAGATTTATTTACCATAGGCTTCTATGAACTCTTTATTATGGTGCTAATCTATATGTAAATTTGTAGGTTAGGAGCTTCCACATCCATAAGCCTCACATGTATGTTAATACTTGTTTTTTGACTACAAACTTTGAAAATTCCTTTTGTTATATTTAGGTAGTATTTTCTTACACTTGAATTTTACTGATTCCTTTACATGTAATCAGTGATGCTTGGTAATTCTTATGCATAATGGTCTGCTAAAGACAACTATAGTGAACCTGCTATAGACATTACTCAATAAGGCAAGTATTGATGACTTGATAACTTCCTCCAAGATCGAATAGTATATCGTAGACCAGATTTCCCTTGATGAAATTTGCTCCAAGTATTTATTATATTATATGAAAGCATAATCCATTCTCAAAGACCTTTCAGTTCCATTTTTACCAAAAAATTGTGATTGTGCCATCTGTCCCACGCATTGGATCGTTCGGCCTCAATTTAATAACAGATAGAAAACCACGCGTTTACTGTTACTGTATGAATCATCAGCTGCTCCTCTTCCCTTCTCATTTTACTCGCCGATCTTTTTAATCCCAATATCGCTCGCCTCTCCTTCTCATTAGTATTTGCACTCCTATTTGTTCAAAGTGTATTATTTGTTTGCTTTAGTTGCCAACCAAATGTGAAATTGTAAGTGATAGAAAAAATTAAAATAAAACTTTAAGAAAAAGGAAGGAGTAGTAGCTTAGGCTGCTGCCCACAGCAGCCTGGTGTTGTTGCTGTTCGCAGCAGCACCTGCTGCAAACCACAATAGCCTGGTGCTGCTGTGAATCGATTTACATTTGTGTTGAACGCAAGACATAGTTATTGGGTTGAACTTGCCAGAAATTTATGTTGTTTCACTACTTATTTTGAATCCGTTTACACCACATAATATTAGTAAAACATATTTGCCAAACTATATTTACATTTAAGGCCGTGACATATTTTACTGTTAATAGCCTGACATGAGTGCGTTTATATTTTGTAGGCACTTGTGGAGGAGTAGGAAAAAAACAGAATTTGGAATGTACTAGCAATGGGAAAGCAAATATGTTTGATCTTGACAATGATCCTATCTCCAAAGTTTTTTGGTTCTGATAAAAGGAAAAATTATTGTCGTGCAATTAGCTCCTCTTCTTTCGTAAAGCACGTAAAGATGATGCAAGCACCAAAAGCAATTGCCGACAAGAATAAAAGGACGATTTTCGTCAATGGTCTATGAAATTACAAAATCAAGTTGCAAGTCAAGTGGCGAGTCAAGTGTCAATCCAAATCAACGATGCTCTTAAATCATTTGCTTCATCCTTTCTTACTATGGTATCGGGATTGCAACATAACATTAATGGCGGTGTTGTGATGCCTATAACATTGTTGAATTTGAAATATGGAAATGTACGAAATACGTTAATGGTGGTGTAATTTGGACTTGATATTATGAAGTTGGAAGCATTATGCAAAAGTGACGTTGTTGAATTTGAAATATAGAAGTGTACCAAATACTATTATTTGAATTATATATGTGATTGAAAATCATACAAACATGTTATATATGTATTATCAATTTATGTATGCCAACATTTATAAGAGTTAGTAGGATTATAATACTGACATTTATAAGTGTTAATATATCTTATAGTACAATCTTTATAAGTGTTAGCAACGAATATGTTTGTAACTCTTATAAGTGTTGCCATATCCTATGGTTCCAACATTTATAAGTGTTAGCAATGAATATGTTTGTAACTCTTATAAGTGTTACCATATCTTATGGTTCCAACATTTATAAGTGTTAGCAATGAATATGTTTGTAACACTTATAAGTGTTAGCAGTTACTTTGTTTGTAACACTTATAAGTGTTACAGGAAATTCCTCACAGGCCATTGGTGACACTTAAAAGTGTTACAGAAATTATTTGTAACACATATACTTGTTGGGAATCCACTGTTTTGGTGCAGTGCCAAATCCCCGTGTTACCCTTCCTTGATCTTGGTAATCCATCCACAAAATACATTGAGATGCTTTCCCATTTCCATAGTGGAACTTCTAATGGGTGAAGCAACCCACCGGGTTTCTTTTGTTCTGCTTTAACTCGTTGGCACACCAAGCATCTAGCGACGTACTCGGCCACATCCTTTTTCATACCGGCCCAAAAGAAAACCCGCTTCATATCTTTGTACATCTTATCCCCGCCGGGATGAATGGTCATTTTTGAGCGATGAGCATCATCAAGAATGGCCTTCCTTAAGTCTTCGTCTTGTGGTACACAAAGTCTATTATCCCTTCGTAACCAACCCTTATCGTCTAGGGTATACCTACGAAGATGGCTTGACGACTCCCCCCCTTTGAGCTTTTCTACTATCTCAACCAACTGTGGGTCGTCTCGCTGTGCCTCACCAACCCGTCCTAGATGTGTAGGTCTAACCTCCAAGGATGCTAACAGACCGGGTACTAAGTCAACGGAGGGTCTAAAGTCAAACATAGAGATGAATTCTAAGCTTTGTCGTTCAACAAACAACGGACTCAAGGACAACCTTTTCCTACTTAAGGCGTCTGCCACCACGTTACCCTTGCCCGGGGTATATGCTATTTCAAAATCGTAGGAGGCTAAGAATTCCATCCACCGTTGCTGCCTTAAATTCAAATCCTTCTGAGAGAATAAGTATTTTAATGATTTGTGGTCAGTGAACAGTTCGAATTTCTCACCAAGAAGATAGTGACGCCAAGACTTAAGCGCGAAAACAATTGCGGCTAGCTCTAAGTCATGCGTGGGGTAATTCTTTTCATGAACCCTCAACTGCCTTCCACCATAGGCTATTACTCTTCCCTCTTGCATGAGGACCGCGCCAAGTCCCGTCCCACAAGCATCAGTATAGATGGTAAACGGTTTATTCCCGTCTGGCAGCACTAAGACTGGGGCTGAAGTTAAGGCTCTCTTTAAACGTTGGAACGCATCATCGCAATCTTTGTCCCACGTAAAAACCAGGTTCTTCTTCGTTAACCGTGTTAATGGAGCTGATATTTTTGCGAAGTCTTTGATAAACTTCCTATAATAGCCAGCCAACCCCAAGAAACTTCTTACTTCGGTTGCATTTTTAGGGACCTTCCAATCTTGGATGGCCACCACCTTTGCGGGATCCACTGCTATCCCTTCTTTGGAAACCACATGCCCTAAGAACCGTACTTCCTTCCTCCAGAAGTGACACTTAGAAAATTTTTCCTTAAGGTTATGCGCTCGAAGGGTTTCCAACACTTCCCTAAGATGTAGGGAGTGCTCTTCTTTATTCTTAGAAAAGACTAAGATGTCATCCACAAAGACTACCACGAATTTGTTAAGGTATTCCCTAAACACCCTACTCATCAAATCAACAAAATATGCAGGGGCGTTTGTCAAACCAAAGGGCATCACTAGCCATTCATAGAATCCGTCAGGAGTCCTTAAAGCAGTCTTATCTATACTATCCTCATCCACTCTCAGTTGATGAAAGCCAGTGGCTAAGTCCAACTGCGAAAACACTGAGGCGCCAACTAACTGATCAAAGAGATCGTCAATCCTCGGCAGTGGGTGTCGGTTCTTTTTAGTAAGCTTGTTTAGTTCTCTATAGTCCATACAAAGTCTAAGAGACCCATCCGCCTTTGTGGCAAAAACTACTGGAGCACCCCACTCCGATATACTACGTCTTATGAACCCCTTCTCAAGCAACTCCTTTACTTGCTTATTGAGTTCCCTCTTTTCACGAGGAGCCATGTGGCGCACTGGCAAAGATACGGGTTTAGCATTATCCACAAGATAAATTTGAAAGTCTATCTCCCGCTTTGGAGGTAAGCCCTTCACCTCCTCAAACACATCCGGATATTCCCGGACCACTTCTACCGATCGCAGGTTCTCTACAGACGCGTCAAGCGATTCAAGATAACTTAGCATAACGGAATTTATGGGATTACAAAAGATGTCGAGAGCATTACCAAGGCGAGTCACAAGCCTAACTACTCTCCTTTCACAATCAAGAATGGCCCTATTTCTAGACAACCAATCCATTCCTAAAATAAGCCCATAGCCCGTGAAGCCCAATACATAAGCATCACATCTAAATTCAACGCTAAGTATATAGATTTTCAAATCCAAACATATCATGGTCAAATGAGACGAACCCCCAATTGGATTTGAAACGACCAGGGGATCCTCTACTAAACTGGTGTTCAAGTGCAGTGATTCAACTAATGATGCAGAGATAAACGAATGAGATGCGCCAGAATCGAATAAGGTACGGACAGGATGATCAAACAGAAAAACTAAGCTTTCAAAAGAAATTGTTCTACCTCTTTCTTGCAGCGGTGGGGCCGCAATAGCCTGAACTTGCCCCCTTGCCTGCCCTGGTGCCATAAGAGCCTGCACCTGTCCTCCCGAGGTAGACCCTGCCCTCTGCCCCTTCTTTGGACAGTCCTTCACTAAATGTCCCGCATCTCCACAATGAAAATAACCAGTCTTCTTTTTCTTTCTACAATCTTTGCTGAGATGGCCAGGCGTCCCACAATTGAAGCATTTCTTCTTCCCTTTGCCATTATTGTTTTTACCACCCTTCTTATTTTGCTGTTGGGGTTTCTTCTGATCCCCTTTATTTTCAACTGCCTTATCCTCATGCATAAGTGCCATTTCTACTAGCTTTTCAAAGGTGGCTCCCATAGGGATGTGGGTCATAGCCAACCCTTGCAACGGTTCATTCAAGCCTCTAACGAACCTCAAAGCTTTCTTCTCTGGCGTGTTCACCAACTCCAAGCCAAACCTTGCTAACTGATTAAATTTATTGACATATTCCTTTACTGATGAGCTCCCTTGCTTTAGTGCTAGGAATTTTTCCATATTTAAGTTCTCCTCTGCCCTTGAAAGAAACTTTGCCTCAAACCTTCGTCTGAAATCCACCCATGAATCAACTGGACGTTCCCCGTTAGTGACCTCCCACCAAAACGAGGCCTCTCCCTTCATTAACCAAGCAGCTAAACGGACTTTCCTCCCATCTTCCACTTCAAAGATATCCAACAATTCCTCAGTCTCCTTAAGCCAATCTCTGGCCTCCACAAACGTCTCAGTCCCTTGAAAATTTTTTCCTCCCATAGCCTTGAATTCCTTGCACGTCTTTGCAAAAGTGTCAACACGAGGAGGAGGAGGAGGAGGAATGGGTGCAACTAGGGGTGGAGGAGTATCCGCTGGGCCTGCAGTGGTGGCCCTAGCCTCCAAGTATCTCCTAAACCGCCCTGGAATCGTCACACCTTCTGGGAGATTAAGATCTTCAGCCATGCTGAAACGAAAAAGGAAAGATTCAAAATGGAGAATTCGAAAGATAAAGATAAGGATGTGGCTATTTGGGATTATGTTTTTCATAAAAACTCTCTTTAAATAACATGTTTTTTTTTTGAAAGCACTTCTTCCAAAAATACTTTAGAAAAAAAATATTTTTCTAATTTTTTTTTTTATCTGTTCTGGTAACCTTATGCTCTGATACCACATGTAACACCCCACGTCCATTAATGTCACTCACAAAGGGAATGCATTAACTTCCATGGAGGTTTTAAGTGAATATAGAACAGTAAAATTACAACAAGACAGATATAAAATAGTACTTGGAAATTCAAAAACTTTATTTCATTGTAGCAGAAGTCAAAACATGTTTGATTACATCATAACACCATATTCAATGTCAAGTACAATATTTATCTTGATAAAACAAGTACATAATCCCATTACATGAATAGCCATTAAAAAGAAAGATAACAAGCTGGACTTTACTTCAGCAGTCCAAGCTTTCCAGAAGATAAGCGATCCAACTAGACTCCACTAGAACTTGGCCCAACCTGCGGACCTGAAGGGAGAAAAAGGATGGAAAAGAGGGGGTCAGACATAAAGTCTGGTGAATATGATAATTCTACAATACTATTACCAAAATAACTGGACTAAGGCATAAGCTGGAAAACAAGAAAATGTCTATGAAGAGCAGATTAAGGACATAGACAATCGCTAAAGGCAACGTTATAGGCGCTCCTAAATACTAAAGGATAAACACTATACTGCACCACACCAGTCACCCTAAAGATTCATCCCACTTAGCTTCACTTAGAAACTTTCCCAATGGCTTTACGTACCCCTAGCTGACTACATAGGTGCCGCCTGCCCCTATCTCCACTAGGTGTACCCTACTTCCCATTATTCGATCGGCTCCCTAACTCGTAGATACCCGTGCTGGCCCCACGGTGGGGTGTATCACTCAACTAAAGTGGCAACCTGATACAACGGACATGCACGGCTTATACCTACACGATGCAACAACGTCTTACCTACCAGCCCGGGTCCACACACGCATATGAAACCCGTTGGACTTGCGTTGCCACCGCTCCCTGTTTTGGCCTCTTATAGTCAAACCCAGTATGCGTGTCCCGTCCTCGACTTGGGTCGAGCCCACAAAGATACGTTTTGGGATACTGGTTGAAATGGGCCCCCACTATTTACCACAAGCATTCCACCTAAGCTTGTCCCCATTAGTCAATCCCACTTAACCCACTTAGTCATGTTCATTTACATGTGTGTTTGGTTAAGTCTAATCGTATTTCAAATGCCTCTAAAGGCAACCACCAGATTCCTCATGCCACCCAAGGCACCTACTTAACCCCCATGTCCCACCTTACATGATTATCTGGTTAAGTATTTCTTAGTTCATTAAGGCCATAACCTCATAAAGACCTCTCACATTAGACTGGCATTTATGGCAGCTGGATTTGCCGGGCGGGTCCGGGCAGTCTTACACCATAAAAGAGTCTAACCTCGTGTCTTTACAACTGTTATGCTTTAGTTTGGGCCTAGGACCTCTCACATTGGGCCGACATTTGTGACTACTGGATTTGCCGGGCGGGTCCGGGCAGGTTTACATCACAAACGGGTCCAACCTCGTGTCCTAAGCATTGATTATTAATAATAATCCACTTTCCCCCAATTTTAATAATTCCCTACTTGAATTATTAATTACTTCCAATTTTTAACTATGTCCATAATTGACTCAATTATGGACATTCATTCATGGTATGCAACATCTTACAAAATTGCACCCAATTTATTAATTCCTAATATTACCCCTACCCCACGTTTGAACGTTTATTCGCAAAATATATGTTAGACTCGAATAGCCAAACTCATAGCATAAAAGAGATTATCATAATAACAACATGTATATGTGACCAAATGAATCATAATAAGGGATGAAATTTGCATATGTCCAACTTGCACAGATTATACATGTCATGGATCTAAAGGTGTCAACTTATTCAAAATTCACCTAATATGATCTCAATCAATTTTCATAAACTTACATATGAACATGTGTGAATCAACATCATCTAATTTTTTAACAACATGGTTTTATATGGGTACACCTAACTCAATAGGCAAATTCCCATAATCAAGTTTTATTTAATTATAGTTTCAAGTTTATGGGTACACCTAACCTAATAGGCAAATTCCCATAAACAAGATCCATTTAAATTAAGAAGAAAAAACATAACTTTAAGCATGATCCAACAACATGATTTTTCAACATAATATAGCATGATTTATAACATGGCATAGTATGATAGTATAACATAGCTTGACATGATTCTCAACATAGCACGACATAGCATAAGAGAATTTACAACATAGCATGACATAGCATATATAATTTACATCATACGACAGCATAATAACATAATAAGAGATCCACAATATATAGAATTTACAATTACAAATCACATCACTTTCTTGTGATCCATTCATAACTAAGTCAAATTAGTTTGTAATAGTCTTGTGAGAATCATCATACTCACCAACAAAAGAAAAGAATTAGAGAAAGAGAGATCTTTTGATTTGATTTGTGTAGATTTAGTTGTAGATGATTAGGCTTCCTCTTCTTAGTTTGTGACGGCTATGCTGAACTCCATGGCAGCAGCATGACGGTAGCTTCTCTAATTTCACAAGTGATTTAGGTCTAGGGTCTACCCACTTATTTATAGATTTTAGAATTCATTTAGGCCATTAGATTTAACCTAGAAATAACCGCAGCCGTTCAGACAAGATGGGGTTTATCTTGTTGACTCAGCAATGAGTCAGAAGTGACTCAGCAAACACTCAGCATGTTAATAAACTTCTATTCATGTCATAAATATATATATATTTTCTACAATGTACATATTAGATACATCCCCCTTTACTTATTATTGTTTTTATATACATATTAGATACATCCCCTCTCTCACACACTTATTAATATTTTTATATTCATATTAGATACATCCCCTCTCTTACACACTTATTAATATTTTTATATTCATATTAGATACATCCCCTCTCTTACACACTTATTAATATTTTAGCAACTTTTGTGTTAATAGAAAATTCGGGGTGTTACAGTATATATATATATATATATATATATATATATATATATATATATATATATAAACCGTCAAATAGCTATATGTTAATTCTGTTTATCAGAATATTATACTGGTGTTGTTTAACATCTGTGGATGCAGGGAAACAGGTTGGAGGAATCCAACTGGATTCCTCAACAGTTATTTTACTGTGACTTTTATATTGTGATATATAATGTGATGTATATAATCTGTGTGATTATGTGTGGTGGGACGATATTTATCGTTGTTATATGGTGTGTTAAATACCATGAGAAATACCAGAATGTAGGAGAGGGGTTTTCAAAGTATATTTTGAAAATAGTTTATTTATGTAAAATCAAGGGATTATATATATATATATATATATACATATATATATAAGAAAAAGGATTCTGGATATAAAGGAATATAGTTGGTAAAAACAAATATAAAAGAATTATATTTGTAAATCAAATACAAGGGAATATATATGTTAATCGAATATAAGGGGATATATTTGTTAATCAAAATATAAAGGGATTATATTCGTTAAAAGAAATATAAAAGATATTTATTTAGGGATTAAATAAATAGAATTAAACTAAAGGAGATATTTATTTGTTAAATAAATAGGAGTTAACCAAGTGAATTGGTCGAGTTAACCAAGTGAATTGGTCGAGTTAATCGAAGTGAATTTGTTAAGTTAAACTAAGTGGTTAATCGATGTGAATTAGTTAAGTTAAACTACGTGGTTAATCGAAGTGAATTAGTTAAGTTAACTAAGTGGTTAATCAAAGTGAATTAGTTGCGTCAAACTAAGTGAATTAGTCAAGTTAAACTAATTGGTTAATCGAAGTAAATTAGTTGGGTTAATCAAAGTGAATTAGCTGAGTTAAACTAAGTAAATCGGTTAGAGTCAATCAAAGTGAATTAACTAAGTTAAACTAAGTGGATTAGTTCAGTTAATCGAGACAAGTAAATCAAGTTAGGTTAAACCATTTGAGTTAACCAGTTAGGTTAAACCATTTGAGTTAACCAGTTAGGTTAAACCATTTGAGTTAACCAGTTAAAGTTTACCAGTTAAAGATAAACAGTTAAAGTTGACTAGTTAAAAGTTGACCAGTTAGAGTTGATCAGTTAGAGTTGACCAGTTAGAGTTGACCAGTTAGAGTTATCCAAGTGGAGTTAATCGAGTAGAGTTGCCGAATATCACTTATTCGAAGTAGAGTTATCGAATATAGTGTATTCGAGGGAAGAGTGATCGAATATAGTTTATTCGAGTGGAGAAATCAAATGTTATTCATTTGAGAAGAGTTACCGAATATTATTTATTCGAAGAGTAGTTATCGAATATTGGTTATTCGAAGTTAGTTAATCCAAAGGAGTTATTCGAAGTTAGTTAATCCAAAGGAGTTAGTCGAAGAGTTAATCGAATATAGTCATTCGAAAGAAAGTGTTAATCGAATATAGTTATTCAAGTAAAGTTAAAAGAGTTGATCGAATATAATTTGTTCGAATAGAGTTAAACACGTAAGAGTTAATTGAATATTAGTTATTCAATTTGAGTTAATCGAATTTAGTTATTCGAGAAGAGTTAAATCGAATTTGGTTATTCGAAAGGAGTTAATCAATTTGAGTTAAATTAATCGATTTGAATTAAGTTAAATCGAAATGGAGTAAATCGATTAGAATTAAGTTAATCGAGTTAGAGTAAATCGAATATTAGTTATTCGAAGGTAAGTTATTCGAATTAGTTATTCGAAGGAGTTAATCAATTAAGTTATTCGAATGAGTTATTCGAAGGAGTAAATCAAATTAAGTTAATCGATTAGAGTTGGGTTAATCGATTTGGGTTAAGTTAAGTTATCGAGTTAAGTAATCGAGTTAAGATTTATCGAGTTAAGTAATCGAGTTAAGAAATCGAGTTGAGATAATCGAGTTAAGAAAATCAAGTTGAGTTAATCGAATAAGTTATTCGATAAGAGTAAATCCATTTAAGTTAAATCGGATGTTAGTTATTCGATAAGAATTGACACATTTAAGAAAATCGAATATTTGTTATTCGATAAGAGTTAATGAAATAGAGCCAACCAAGAAGAGTTATTCGAATATTAGTTATTCGATAGGAGTTAATCGAAATAAGAGTTTATCGAATATAAGTTATTAAAAAGGGAGAGTTAATCGAATAGAGATTACTCGAAAGAGAGTTATACGTCGAATTCGATTATAGCGAATTCGGGAAAGTACTATTTACTTTCCAGGGTTTAAATCAAGATTTAGTTATTGATTTAGAAATTAGGTGTCTGTTAAATTATTCGAGTTAGGAGATAAAGTTATAATTTAGGGTAGGTATTGCAGAAGTAGGAATTATAACGTTATAGTTATAATCAAACGTTTTCATATAAGAAGTAGATTCGTAACCTGAATCCGAGAATTTGCGTAAACAGATGATTGGAAAAAGTGAGTGATGAGCTTCATCTATTTCACAGTAAAGGACGTTGTTCAATTAAGGTCTGAGAGGTAATTATACCCCAACTTGATTGACTTCAGAATTGACAAAGGAATAGTTGTGGTTCGATAGAAAAGGTTGATTTGAAATATAGTTAAGTAATAAGCGATTAATGGATTAAGCGTAATGATGTTTTATACAACGTTCATTGGAAATCCATAAATGAGTTTTGGAAACGTTTTCCAAATATAGTCAGATATGTTTTCTAAACATAGAAAATGAAATGTTTTCATGATAAGAATTTAAGAAATAGAGTTAAGCAAATTCAGAAACTAACTGGAGAGGGTAAGTTGAACGGTTTTCTAAGTGACGACCTGATGTTGGTTTCGACCTTCCGGGTTGATACTTAGAGAATTGTTCTCATACTAGTTACAGTTAGGGACTGATAGTTGTGAAATAATAGTGATGTGAAAATAAGCTATGGAAATGTTTTCCAATGATTAATAACATATATTTTATAAATGTATGAAATAAGGAAATATGAACATATGATGATTGATCGATCGAATTTCCATTTGGAAATAAGATCGTTGTTTGTACACCGACATGTTTTCATTTGACAGTTGAATCACATACTATCAAAGTTTTTACCATTTTAACGTTGTTAATATGGAGAGACCGGTTGGATTATTATCCAAAGAACCACTCTGTATTGGCATAAGAGTTGCGAGCAATATCTACCAAAGATAAATTGAAGACGGAGTAAAGTGCAAGGGCTGTTGTATAAGTCTTAGATAACAGTGACTAAGATGGATATACTGAATAGTGCCTTCGGTTTGTCCAGTCCCAGGACAACGTATATGGAAGAAGGTCTGACAGAGTATATCCAATGGATCGCGTAAGTTGATCTGTTCAAACGTATTCACGTTTGGTGGCGGAGGAATTCATTTCTCTTAGCTATATACCCGTGTTATTTTTGGAAAAGTCAATTTGTGATTTGGCGGGTATGACGATGTGGCATTCAAAGTGAATGGTGATCAGATGTTCTGAAGATAGACGTAGCTTCTAGCCTCACACCGGGAAGTAACAAAAGTTGGGCTAGGCAGCATGGCTAGTTGGGTCATCCCCAAGCCGGGTGTATTATCACCGATCTAGAGAATATTCATATTTATACTTCTTTTTTATTCTGTATCTTCGGATGACGGTTTGATGGCCTACAACCGTGGTGGCAATATATTCACGACACTCAAGCTAAATGAGTGAGCGGTCATGTGTGGCTGGGTTGCAAGACGTTCTTGTTGAACCCTGAGTGTATCACCTCTAGAGTCCACTATTCAGAAGGTGCTCCCATACCTTGTCTGTTGGAATCCATTCTCCGATAAGCGCCCTGCAGTTTATGATTTTATACTATGTATGTAGAACGTGATATGCAAGCGTTTCTGCTAGATTGATACCTATTTGTACTTAGACATTATTATAATATCACAATGATATTGCTTGTCAAAGTTGTTCAGATACTCATAAGGGAAAAACCCATTCCGTATTCACGGCATGGTCTTATGAGATATCCTATACCTGTTTTAAACTATTTTACTCATACCAGTCCCATGACTGACCCGGAGTTTACTTTGTTGTTTTCCCTAAACTCTTGGGTGCCTAAATTTGTACGGGCAGTCAAGTAGTCGGGATTTACAGATATACTTGGAGAGCTTGGAGCAGGAGGCTGCAAGATTTTATAGCTATAGTTATTTCCGCTGTGTTGTAAGTGTTGTACTCTGATAAGTGCTATTGTATATATATAACTGTTTACTTCAAAGTTATGATATATATTATATGTTATTCATTCCGCTGTGAGATTCGTGTTACTCTGATGATTTTGATGTTCTTCTTCTTCTTCTATTCTATTAGTTCTATCTTTTCTTTCTCACCTTCTAAATTCTTTCACTAATGTCGCGGAATTTTCGACTCTCGAGGAGTCGAAAATTTCCAGCCGTTACAGTTGGTATCAGAGCGAGGTTAAGTGATTACCTTGGCTCTGTGGCGTAATTCAGTAGAGACAGGATTAGTAATATCCTAGACTGAATTTGAATGTATATATACGAGTGCGTATTTGTTAATATAAAATGGTTTTATATTGTGGAGATTCATTAGCTGTGTTGTTTATGAGTTCTGGTCGATCAGTTTGATCCACTGTATCGGTAGGAGTTAATAAACACTCAAATACGATGGGTCGTCACGATATGTTTTGAAAGAGGGTAAGTGAATTTAACTTTACCCAAAGTATATTTTGATATAGAGATATATATATATATATATCAAAATTTATAATATATTGGATATATGGGTTGTTATTATAATCAAGTAAGATTATAAAGTGAAATGGTTATAAATAACCAATCAGATTCATATAAGTAAAGTATATAAAATCAGATGAGTAAATCTGAAATTAAATCAGAATTGGAATTAAAATAAGGAAATTTTAAGTTCCTGGGAGATTTTGAAAATGTTTTTCAATTCAAAATAAATATAGTATTGAACTCACCTGGATGACTGGAAAATAATTCCGAGGATGGATCGATACATCGTCGGTGTAATTTTCGAGTTTCTAAGTGGCGGATTACTACCAATGGTTTTGTTTTCAAATGGTGTTGAGGAAAACAAGTTGTTTAGAAATTCAAAAGTTTTGAATTGGTGTTAGGATTTGAACTTTGATTTGAAATAAATCCCAGGAATTTAAATCTTGAAATTTAAAATTTAACTTGTTAAGTTGAATGAATCAAGATGGTAAAAAAAATAGTAAATTAAAATTTAACTTGAACCAAGTTAAATAAATCGGGATTCGGTTAGAGAATAATCTGGATTGGAATTAAGTTGATGGGTTAAGAGTTTGAAATCTGATATTGGAGTTTGAATAGAATTTGACTTGGATAGAACCAAGTGGTTGAGTTGAAGATTGGGTTGAGATGACATTGGTATATGTTGGGTTGATACATTTGAAAGTGATAAGAGTTGATATGCCCAACAAAAAGGTACAAGTTTATTTTTGATATAAGCATGAGATATATGAGCCGAATCGGCAAGCCGCTTGGCTGTTTGATTTTCTTTTTGGGTTGGAGATGGCCTAGAGAGGCGAGTTGTGGTTTTACCGATAGGGCTGTACAAAGGAGGTTATGGCGAAATTTTCCGAAAATGTAAACTGTTAGAAAATTTTCAGAATTTTTGAAAATTTTAGTTAGTCGGAAGAATAAATATTTTAGTCGATATTAAGTGGTTCGGTTGAAATCAGAAATAAGGGGTAAACCAATCTTAGGAGTTCTAATATATAGGGTCAACCTCTAACTTAGCAATTTCGAGGATGAAATTATGTTAAGTGGGGAAGTCTGTAATGGCGCGTTTTGTTAGCTGTCGAATAATTAACTTATTTAATTATTAAATATCGATTGGGTGATATCGATAACTTGAATTAAATAATATTGAATATTTAATTAAAATAAATAATATAATAATATATTGTAATGTCGAAATAATCGGAAATCACCGAATTCACAATACAGTGTGAATTGGATCAGCTAAAATATTTAATTCAGTTTAGAATTGAATTTGAATAACGAATCGATTTAATAATCGACGTTAAAACGTATTAATTATAATATAATTAAAATAGAGTGCGAAACGACGCGGCAGTTCGCTATTTGGCGATTTAGACTTCAACTGGATGTACAGGGTCCGTTTTAAATCGGATTTCTGTGAAACAAGAAACGTGTGGAGCTGGCGGAGTATATCTTTCTAGTGGAAGAGAAATATCAGGATTTCGTCGTGTAGATTTTGAGTTATGTCCAAATCAAATTCTCAGAAATGCAGCGCCCTGACCATAACGATTTAATTATATTTTAAATAAGGATTTAAATAGAAATCGAGCGTCGATATAACTCTGACGATGTAATATCGAGTTGTAAATACATACAGGATTTTATCTGAGTTGTATAGTATGCCACTGTGAATATAGACGATAATAATTAATTTTAAATAATTAATTTCATTATATTTAAATATATTTATATATTTAAATAGACTATTTACAGCGTTAAAAATAGCCACTTTTGCAAACGAAGTCGGAATTCGACAAAACCAGTTTTGTTGGATCCGCAATATCAAATTATTGTTATATTTCCAGTTTCGTGATTTTTAGAGTCACTGTGTGGCCGTACGGATTTTTAGAGTGTAAAACAGTCAGTATTTTGACGGTTAAAAATACGCTGTGTGAGCATACGGAGTCGGAATTCGACGAAACCAGTTTCGTTGGGTCCGTAATGTCAAAATCTAGCAACATGTCAGTTTTCGTGATTTTTAGATATCATATGTAATCACTGGGATTTTTAGAAGGGCAGATATAAGGAGAAAATCATTAACTAAAATATAAAATCAAAATTCAAAATATCCCCTCCATTTTCTATGGTCCAACACAGGCCACCCGGCCTTCGTTCTCAACCACACACTTTACCAACTACCACCACAGTATAACGCAAGAAACCAAGTCCTCATTCACAAAAATCTCCGTAGCATTTTCATTCACAGGAAATTATCGAGCAAAGAAAAAAAATGAAATCAAACGAAATAAAATCCTAAAAATCCCTAGATAAATATATTCTTGATCAGGGTTGTGCGCTCTCCGAGATGGTGTAAGTTTTGTGGGTTGCGACGGGTTATGCTGAGACTCGAAATACATACGGTGGCGTTAGGGTTTACCTTGGTGGCTTCTGTGGTGATGGTTGGTGAAAGTGGAGGTTTGTTTGGTGTTGAGGAGGCCGAGTAGTTGGTGTTGGCAATTTTCTGGGTTGTTCGGCGGTGGTAAAAGTCGATGTCTGTACAGTAGTCGCGGGTTTTGGATGATGGACGGGATTCGAGAATGGAGGGTGAGGTGAGCGAGGGTATGGTGAATTCAAAGAAGAGGGGTTGAGAAATATTTTGGTATACTTGGTTTGGGTTTTTACGGAGCAAATGGTGGAGAACGGTGAGCAAATCTATTCGAATTGGCCATCACCTGGAGCTCGCATACGTTTGGGGAAGAAGGGTGGATATACGGGTCGGGTTTGGTATAAGTGATGATGGGCCAAGAAGGGATTTAAAAGGGTTGAAGCGCAATGTAAAATGAACGGGTTTAAGTAAATGATTAGTTGGAGAAAATGGGAAATGGCGTGGTTTACTGGAGGAGGAAGACGCAATTTCTTGGATGGGGACAAGAGTGTATGCGGTCATGAGTTGGAAGGCAATGGGCCGGTTTAATTGGGGTAAGGCCCGTTACGATTTTTATTTAAAAATAAAGTGTATATATATAAAATGTGTTAACTTGTAATCTCCATAACTTGTTCGTATGTCGACGGAATTCAACGAAACAAGTTGCGTCGGAATCGTATGGACGGACACTACACAATGGAACTGACCGCAAGTCAATTGGAGTCCGTCACAATTTATAGAAAAATAAATTGTCTGAATCAAGCGATGGTTATCGTCATTGACGATGATCGTCCAAATGTGAGTAAATCTCACAAACTCTAAACAATTTTATTTTCATGTTGTATTCTTAGAACTGTTAAAATATTGTCTGTTTGACTGTGTGTTGATTGTTTGCTTGAACTGCTAGTCAGTTAGTAGAGATTTTATATATATATTTACGTATGTATATATATATATATAAACCGTCAAATAGCTATATGTTGATTCTGTTTATCAGAATATTATACTGGTGTTGTTTAACATCTGTGGATGCAGGGAAACAGGTTGGAGGAATCCAACTGGATTCCTCAACAGTTATTTTACTGTGATTTTTATATTGTGATATATAATGTGATGTATATAATCTGTGTGATTATGTGTGGTGGGACGATATTTATCGTTGTTATATGGTGTGTTAAATACCATGAGAAATACCATAATGTAGGAGAGGGGTTTTCAAAGTATATTTTGAAAATAGTTTATTTATATAAAATCAAGGGATTTTATATATATATATATATATATATATACACACATATATATATATATATATAAGAAAAAGGATTCTGGATATAAAGGAATATAGTTGGTAAAAACAAATATAAAAGAATTATATTTGTAAATCAAATACAAGGGAATATATATGTTAATCGAATATAAGGGGATATATTTGTTAATCAAAATACAAAGGGATTATATTCGTTAAAAGAAATATAAAAGATATTTATTTAGGGATTAAATAAATAGGATTAAACTAAAGGAGATATTTATTTGTTAAATAAATAGGAGTTAACCAAGTGAATTGGTCGAGTTAACCAAGTGAATTGGTCGAGTTAATCGAAGTGAATTTGTAAAGTTAAAATAAGTGGTTAATCGATGTGAATTAGTTAAGTTAAACTACGTGGTTAATCGAAGTGAATTAGTTAAGTTAACTAAGTGGTTAATCAAAGTGAATTAGTTGCGTCAAACTAAGTGAATTAGTCAAGTTAAACTAATTGGTTAATCGAAGTAAATTAGTTGGGTTAATCAAAGTGAATTAGCTGAGTTAAACTAAGTAAATCGGTTAGAGTCAATCAAAGTGAATTAACTAAGTTAAACTAAGTGGATTAGTTCAGTTAATCGAGACAAGTAAATCAAGTTAGGTTAAACCATTTGAGTTAACCAGTTAGGTTAAACCATTTGAGTTAACCAGTTAAAGTTTACCAGTTAAAGATAAACAGTTAAAGTTGACTAGTTAAAAGTTGACCAGTTAGAGTTGATCAGTTAGAGTTGACCAGTTAGAGTTGACCAGTTAGAGTTATCCAAGTGGAGTTAATCGAGTAGAGTTGCCGAATATCACTTATTCGAAGTAGAGTTATCGAATATAGTGTATTCGAGGGAAGAGTGATCGATTATAGTTTATTCGAGTGGAGAAATCAAATGTTATTCATTTGAGAAGAGTTACCGAATATTATTTATTCGAAGAGTAGTTATCGAATATTGGTTATTCGAAGTTAGTTAATCCAAAGGAGTTATTCGAAGTTAGTTAATCCAAAGGAGTTAGTCGAAGAGTTAATCGAATATAGTCATTTGAAAGAAAGTGTTAATCGAATATAGTTATTCGAGTAAAGTTAAAAGAGTTGATCAAATATAATTTATTCGAATAGAGTTAAACACGTAAGAGTTAATTGAATATTAGTTATTCAATTTGAGTTAATCGAATTTAGTTATTCGAGAAGAGTTAAATCGAATTTGGTTATTCGAAAGGAGTTAATCAATTTGAGTTAAGTTAATCGATTTGAATTAAGTTAAATCGAAATGGAGTAAATCGACTAGAATTAAGTTAATCGAGTTAGAGTAAATCGAATATTAGTTATTCGAAGGTAAGTTATTCGAATTAGTTATTCGAAGGAGTTAATCAATTAAGTTATTCGAATGAGTTATTCGAAGGAGTAAATCAAATTAAGTTAATCGATTAGAGTTGGCTTAATCGATTTGGGTTAAGTTAAGTTATCGAGTTAAGTAATCGAGTTAAGATTTATCGAGTTAAGTAATCGAGTTAAGAAATCGAGTTGAGATAATCGAGTTAAGAAAATCAAGTTGAGTTAATCGAATAAGTTATTCGATAAGAGTAAATCCATTTAAGTTAAATCGGATGTTAGTTATTCGATAAGAATTGACACATTTAAGAAAATCGAATATTTGTTATTCGATAAGAGTTAATGAAATAGAGCCAACCAAGAAGAGTTATTCGAATATTAGTTATTCGATAGGAGTTAATCGAAATAAGAGTTTATCGAATATAAGTTATTAAAAAGGGAGAGTTAATCGAATAGAGATTACTCGAAAGAGAGTTATACGTCGAATTCGATTATAGCGAATTCGGGAAAGTACTATTTACTTTCCAGGGTTTAAATCAAGATTTAGTTATTGATTTAGAAATTAGGTGTCTGTTAAATTATTCGAGTTAGGAGATATAGTTATAATTTAGGGTAGGTATTGCAGAAGTAGGAATTATAACGTTATAGTTATAATCAAACGTTTTCATATAAGAAGTAGATTCGTAACCTGAATCCGAGAATTTGCGTAAACAGATGATTGGAAAAAGTGAGTGATGAGCTTCATCTATTTCACAGTAAAGGACGTTGTTCAATTAAGGTCTGAGAGGTAATTATACCCCAACTTGATTGACTTCAGAATTGACAAAGGAATAGTTGTGGTTCGATAGAAAAGGTTGATTTGAAATATAGTTAAGTAATAAGCGATTAATGGATTAAGCGTAATGATGTTTTATACAACGTTCATTGGAAATCCGTAAATGAGTTTTGGAAACGTTTTCCAAATATAGTCAGATATGTTTTCTAAACATAGAAAATGAAATGTTTTCATGATAAGAATTTAAGAAATAGAGTTAAGCATATTCAGAAACTAACTGGAGAGGGTAAGTTGAACGGTTTTCTAAGTGACGACCTGATGTTGGTTTCGACCTTCCGGATTGATACTTAGAGAATTGTTCTCATACTAGTTACAGTTAGGGACTGATAGTTGTGAAATAATAGTGATGTGAAAATAAGCTATGGAAATGTTTTCCAATGATTAATAACATATATTTTCTAAATGTATCAAATAAGGAAATATGAACATATGATGATTGATCGATCGAATTTCCATTTGGAAATAAGATCGTTGTTTGTACACCGACATGTTTTCATTTGACAGTTGAATCACAGACTATCAAAGTTTTTACCATTTTAACGTTGTTAATATGGAGAGACCGGTTGGATTATTATCCAAAGAACCACTCTGTATTGGCATAAGAGTTGCGAGCAATATCTACCAAAGATAAATTGAAGACGGAGTAAAGTGCAAGGGCTGTTGTATAAGTCTTAGATAACAGTGACTAAGATGGATATACTGAATAGTGCCTTCGGTTTGTCCAGTCCCAGGACAACGTATATGGAAGAAGGTCTGACAGAGTATATCCAATGGATCGCGTAAGTTGATCTGTTCAAACGTATTCACGTTTGGTGGTGGAGGAATTCGTTTCTCTTAGCTATATACCCGTGTTATTTTTGGATAAGTCAATTTGTGATTTGGCGGGTATGACGATGTGGCATTCAAAGTGAATGGTGATCAGATGTTCTGAAGATAGACGTAGCTTCTAGCCTCACACCGGGAAGTAACAAAAGTTGGGCTGGGCAGCATGGCTAGTTGGGTCATCCCCAAGCAGGGTGTATTGTCACCGATCTAGAGAATATTCATATTTATACTTCTTTTTGATTCTGTATCTTCGGATGACGGTTTGATGGCCTACAACCGTGGTGGCAATATATTCGCGACACTCAAGCTAAATGAGTGAGCGGTCATGTGTGGCCGGGTTGCAAGACGTTCTTGTTGAACCCTGAGTGTATCACCTCTAGAGTACACTATTCAGAAGGTGCTCCCATACCTTGTCTGTTGGAATCCATTCTCCGATAAGCGCCCTGCGGTTTATGATTTTATACTATGTATGTAGAACGTGAGATGCAAGCGTTTCTGCTAGATTGATACCTATTTGTACTTAGACATTATTATAATATCACAATGATATTGCTTATCAAAGTTGTTCAGATACTCATAAGGGAAAAACCCGTTCCGTATTCACGGCGTGGTCTTATGAGATATCCTATACCTGTTTTAAACTATTTTACTCATACCAGTCCCATGACTGACCCGGAGTTTACTTTGTTTTTTTCCCTAAACTCTTGGGTGCCTAAATTTGTACGGGCAGTCAAGTAGTCGGGATTTACAGATATACTTGGAGAGCTTGGAGCAGGAGGCTGCAAGATTTTATAGCTATAGTTATTTCCGCTGTGTTGTAAGTGTTGTACTCTGATAAGTGCTATTGTATATATATAACTGTTTACTTCAAAGTTATGTTATATATTATATGTTATTCGTTCCGCTGTGAGATTCGTGTTACTCTGATGATTTTGATGTTCTTCTTCTTCTTCTATTCTATTAGTTCTATCTTTTCTTTCTCACCTTCTAAATTCTTTCACTAACGTCGCGGAATTTTCGACTCTCGAGGAGTCGAAAATTTCCAGCCGTTACAATATCCAATGGGAATGACTCGTTAGAGATGGTATCAGTAGTATCCTAGAATGAGTGTGAAGAGCATATCGATAAAACGAAAACAAATTTTGTTTTGAAAATTTAAATCATGTATTCGTATTTGATTATTTATTTTATATTGAATTTGGACAATGCAATATATAAAGATTTTGCGTATAAGTCTGATCCGCGTGCATTCGAAGTTTTAATATACTGGATAGATATATAATCACACTCTAGTCGCCCGGAGACGATTCTGATGATAGTCTAGACATCATCAGAATTGGTATTCGAGTTTCAAAGGTGTGATATCTATATATTTCCATTACATTGGTGTGAGAACCAAAATTAGGTAGGGCCTATTATTGTGATTTGGCATCAAAAATGTGATTTTTGACGATATATCAAAGTTAAAAATTTGAAACGTTAACCAACTAATTGATTGATGGTTGTGTTGTTTGATTATTGTTTGATTAATTAAATGTTGAATCATATAACCAAATTGATCAAATAGTAAATTGTACTGAAAATTGGTCGCATTTGCGTGCATATACATGTACTTACATTGAACAGGTCATAGCAAAGAGGCTAGAGCAGAAGAATAAAATTGTTTGCCCGACAAATAGGTAAATGTTTACCATAATTTACTGTTTTGTTTGGGTGATGATGATTTTATGAGCCGATTGGCTTTTTTTTTCTTTTTGAGATCAGAGGGCCTGTATGGCAATTTCGGGATTTTTCCGGTGCTCCCGGTGCAGGGGAGGTTATGGCGAAATTATTCGGAAATTTAGGGTGTTAGCCAAATTTTTGAAAAATTTGAAAAGTTCTTAGAAACTGAAAAGTTGAAGAACTTAAGCCGTAGTCAAATTAATGAAAGTTGAGTTGATTAGTTAAACGACTTTCGGCTTCGTTCCTTTTCGGGGTCAAAAAGTTTTAAGTGGGGGAGATTGTAACAACCAGAAAATCTGAGCCAGTTTAAATTTTTTATTTTTGGCAATTTTAGTGAATTTTTATTATTTAAAATGAATTATTTTAAAAAATAACAACGAGAAATTTATTTTGAATAAAATTTGAACGTATATATTTATATAGATTGCCGTTAGAATATAAATATTTATTTTAAATTATAAAAGTAGTTGAAAATGGCGTGGTAGTTCGATAATTCGATTTCAAAATTCAAATGAATGTACCGGGTGCAAAATAAACCGGATTTTGGCAAAACCAAAAATATTAGAATCTAATTGAGAATATCTTTCCAACGAATCCGAGAAATCAAAATTTCATAGCGGGAATCAAAAGTTGTGTCCAAATGAATTTTCAGAATAGTCGCTATGGAATTCTGGCCCTTAAAAATGGAAATTTTGCAAACGACCTCGGAATTCGACGAAACCACTTTTGTTGGATCAGGGATGTCAAATTTTTGCTAGATTCCAAAATTCGTAATTTTTCGAATCAATATGTGAGCGTGGCAATGGAAAACGCATTTGACCTATTTTAGTTGATTTTAATCAACTGGAAAATGGTCATTTTTCAAATGGTCTCAGAATTCGATGAAATTGGTTTTGCTAGGACCGTATCGTCAATACGAAGCTAGAAAATATTTTTTGGGAATCTTTAGAGTTCGTATGTGTCCCCGGTAAATTGAAATGCGCGTTCAAATTCAAGATATAGAGTTATATGTTGATTTTGACGAAGACTGATCTAAACGATCGAATCAGCCTACGTGACATATCCCATTGTGTTTGGAATGGGGGTAATTAGCTAGGGGCGACATTCGTTGGACTCGATTTGGAGTTAGAATTGATAAACAATTAAATATGGAAATAAATATTTAAAAAAATAATAAAAATATAACTGGTCAAAAGGGGTCAAACCCTAATTATCCTTCACCCACGGTCAAACCCCTCAACAGCCGCCTCCACGCACGATTAAGGGCAGAAAAGCTCGATTTTTCCTTCTCCAATAATTCCCAAATCAATTCGAATTCACCTAGGGTTTAGTTATGAAAATCAAGGGGATTTCAGAGGGCTTCAAATTGGTATAAGTATCATGAGATTTCATTGAGTAAATGGTACAAATCGGGGGCCCGAAGTTGTGCTGTTCGCACGTGGTTTGTGGCGGCTGATGGCCACCGAGTTGGCCGGCGTTCGGGGAGAAGGGGGCGCGCTCGAAGACGCTCCAGGTGCGGTTCGGCGATGGCGGTCCCGCGTCCCCTCGTGGCGGTTGTGGCAAACCCTAGCCGATGAGCTTCAGTGGAAAAAAAAGGTATCGGCCTTTTCCAGGAAGAAGATGGAGCGACCCATTCCTTAATCGATGTAATTAGCATTATTTTTAGTTTTTATATATATTGAGCGTTAGTTTTAAAATCAGTTGTAAAAGTAAAATTATACATTGTTTTTAAAAGTAAAATTATTCATTGTTTTTAAAAGTAAAATTATACATTGTTCATAAAAGTAAAATTATACATTGTTTGTAAAAGTAAAAATATCAAGGTTTGAAAAATATAAACATCACTGTTTTGAAAATATAAAAATATCATGGTTTGAAAAATATAAACATCACTGTTTTGAAAATATGAAAACATCATTATTTGAAAAATAAAAACATCATTGTTTGGAAAAATAAAAATATGAACTATCTTATATATTAAGCGACAGAAAAATATAATTTTTATCCATGGAGTGATAATATAAAAATGTGATTTTTATATATGTAGCGAGCACGGACGACGAAAGTGACAAAAGGCGAGCACGGCGAGATTTTCCTACATAAGAAGAGTCGTGGCGTTTGGTTTAGCATATTGGTGAGAACTTCTCACCTTTAATTTAATTTTCAAGTTAAAATATATACTAGGATGCAGACGGTGTTTAGTAGCACTCGACACCCGTCGTCCACAGACCATGGACGGCTTGTTTGCTTGTTTGTTTGATTTTGTTGTGTAGTTGATTGTGTGATGTGATGTGAAATGAAATAAAATATTTATATAGTTAAAATATTTTATAGTTGAAAATAGAATTTTAACGTGTATATAAAATGAAATAAAAATAAACAAATCGGATGATTTGTTTATAAACACACATTTGACTGATATTGATTGGGACAATAAATTTTACACATCGCCCCACTTCACAAATAAAATCTGTGCTTGATTGTTTGAAAACCCCACACGGGTATTGGGGTGATATATGACATACACTAATCCCAATAGTTAGTTGTATGTCGATCGATTGATTGACAAACTGTTATAAGCATTAAAAATTTATATTTGATGCTTATACAGTGTAGAACGCACTTTGGATGATGGTTGATGATCTATCGTTGCTGTTATATACGTGTGGTAGAAAATCCATATAATTAACATTATATGGTAATTGATTGGGCCTCATTCCAGTTTTGAAATAGAAATATTTGAAAAAGAAATATTTGAAAAAGAAATATTTGAAAATAGAAATATATGAAGCCGTGTTGATTAGATTGACGCCATTTTGACGTGAACGATATTTATATCGATTTTATTCATTTTACAATGAATATCGAAAGTGATTTCAAAATCTGATATTTTGAAAGGAATTGAAATTCGAATTAAATTGAATTGAAATGATATTCGAATTAAACTGAATAGAACTGAAATTCGAATTAGATTGAAATAGAATTGAAATTGTTTTGAATTGAATTTAAAACATATTGAAATTGAACTGAAATTGATTCGAATTGAAATGAATTTGAAATTTGAATTGAATTGAAATGAATTTAAAACGAATTTATAAGGAAAAATTCAATTTTGATTAGAAATTGAATATGAAGTTGAAATCATTTTGAAAACGAAATTAAAACGATTTATAAAATTCGTTTTAAATAGAAATCGACGAAATATATATTATATATATAATATAATGGCCTGAATAGAACGCGCTGCGCTGCGGCAGTTCGCGAATTTGGACCATTGACTTCGAATTGACATTGCGGGAGATCCGACCGTCGGATTCTCCTAAAACTACATATTTGAAAAGATAAAAATAGATTTTTATCGAAATGAACTAGTTCTGAACTAGAATAATAATTTGTTTATTTTTAGAAATAAATAAATTGGATTTGAAATGGTTTTGAAAATAACCAGGATTCCCAATAATTGAATTGGAATGGATTTGAATCGAAATTGTCTTGTGAATATTTCGATGTTGGATTTCGTGATTATACAAATATTGTTATGGAAATTTGAAAGATATATTTATATCGTTATTTCCAATACGATATTTGTTGGTCGTCGAATTTGATATTGAATATAAGCCGATATATTTTCTATTCAGAGCCTTATATTGAATATCAAATGTGATTTGGGTTTTTCGTGAATGGTGTCTTCATTAACACTGTTCTTAAGCCCAGTTGAGAAAAAGATTAAATCTTTTTATTTAGATTTAATGAAGTGTACCAATTAAATAATATTTAATTGGAGTTGAATAAGTATTGGTTTTTGGGTTTATCGTGAACATTGTTTTAAATAACACTTGTTCTTTAACCCGATAATTAATAGAATGTGATTTTGGGTTGTCGTGAACGGTAACTTCAATAATACTGTTCTTAGACCCAAAGGAGTTAAGAAAATCAAAAACTAATCGGAGATTCATTAAGTTGAATGGTTCCTGGGGTATTGATCTGATGTTGGTTTCGACCTTCGGGGTTAATACTTAGGGAACTGCTCACTTGCTAATTTACGGTTAGGGACTTATTGAAATGTGATGTGATTTTGGGGTTTATCGTGAATCGTGTTTTAAATGACACTGATTCTTTAACCCAGTCAAAGATTAAAACTAAGTGGAGTTTTAATGAATCTTTAATTAGATTGAAAAGATCGAGAATGGAGTATCACCAGTTTTGCTCCAGGCGATAGTTAAATCTTTAATTAGATTTGAACGTGAAATGGTAATTGAATTTACCGATAACACCGTGGTGTTAGATATGAAGTATTACCAGTTTTACTTCATGGGATGAATAGGTTGGGATTGGGAAATTAAAACAAATGATTACTTCGGTAAGGTTCGCTAATCCCGACTAGTTTGAAGTGATATCAAAGGAAGATTAAAGAAGAAATTTAAAGGAATTTATCTTTGATAAAATTAATGGGAACCTTTCCCTAAGAATGTGAAATTTAGAAAATAACTGTAGGTTAGCTAAGTAGAACGGTTTCCTAGGTATTGATCTGATGTTGGTTTCGGCCTTCGGGGTTAATATTTGGGGAATTATTCTCTGGTTAGTTTATGGTTAGTGACTGATGAATTGGAATGAGGCGTATGTTGTGTTTGTGTAGCACTTGTTTATTATATACGCGAGTTATTCAGAAAGACCGGGTTTATCCCATTCTGAATAACTGATTCGACGTGGTGTCGAGGATGAAGACGATGGTCGAAGACCGGTGGTCTTCACGTCGTTTGGATAATTATTGATGATCTTGATTAGGCCGTACACCCACGAGGAGAGAATCAATTGGTGATCGTCCAGACGTACTTGGAGATCGATGGATATGCGGGGTACTAGGTGCCTCCGGTTTCGTTCAGACCCAGAACGGACTTGTAAATGGACTGTGTGTCTGACATTGGATATCATTCTGTGTGACTGATATCGGTTGAATAGAATGGTTTGCCTGTGTGGCATGCTAAGATGAAAATGATCCAGGCTTCTGTTGAAAAGCAGAGTCTTGTGGTTGATGATCAAAGCACGGCCTGTGTGGCATAGCTTTGTGTAGCGTTGATTCGCTAGCCTCACACCCCGGTGGTGAACCAAAAACGGGAGAAGGACCTTAGGGAGGACATGCATTTCTTTCTAGCTAGAAGTGGCGTCAGTGGTTTTACACGCCCTGACGTGTTTGACTTATGTGGTTGTTGCTATTGCGAGGCGCCTCGGATATATCAGTGACTATGTGAAGCCGATGGAGTCATTCGTTGGCTCTTTTGCGCCCCATAGGGCAGGGAAACGTAGTGTTCAGGATTTCGTCTAATCCACATCGGTGGACCGGCCCTGTCGCTCCAAGGGTCGATGCGTTCTGATCCTGAGACATGGTAGGCTAGATTATCTCGAATCGGTAGAGGACTATCTTTTGCCTCGGTTCACAGATGGAAATCCAACTTCTAGTACGTGACGTTTCGATTTTAGTTGTAATCTTATATATGGCAACATAGTGGGATGGGGCGCTTATGCCGTCTATGATTGATACTTATGATTTAAAGTTGTTTCATACAGTATAAACTTATTATAGTATCAAAAAATTTGTTTTAAACGTATCAAGCATTCTTGGCTATTATAAGGTAAAAACCCTATCCTCCGGCTTGCGTTGCATTGCATTGTGTGATAGGACCTGGGTCTTATAATAGCTTCATTTTTCCAAAAAGCATTGCGCTGTTTTGTTATATGCACTGGTATTCTTGGGAGGAAACCCGTTCCGTGTTATACGGTGTGGTCCCTTGTTATATCTGATTTAAACTAAAGTTTTAAATAACTGTTTTAGTTCTCACACCAGTCCCATGACTGACCTGGAGTTTATTGTTTTAACCTAAGCTCTGGGTGCCCTTATTTTGACACGGGCAGCTAGTAGTTTTGGGTTTTGCAGATTTATGTTCACAGGATCCTGGTTTATAGCTGGAATGATATCCGGAAAGCTTTGTATCCGTATATCTCCTTCAGTTTGTGTATTGTATTATTTTCCGCTGCTATGTAATTTATTGTAATCTCTGATATTTGGTAAATGTGTAATATTGATTTATACTGTATATTCTTGTATTCTGGTGGAATTGTTGTAATATACAATGAAATGTTCTTTTATCTGCGTTCTATTTTGTGTGTTGTTCTCAAAGTATCCGCTCTTTCCTTCACGGGGAAGTTACGGGTCCTTACACCATTTAGGAGAGGGATTGAGTAGTGTGAACTCAATTATATTGCGTGAACTTGATGAATTAATTGTCACGGTTTGAAGCAAATTTCTTATTTATTAATATCTTTTTAAAGAAAAGGTGAGCCTGAATAATTATTCATATTTGAAACTCTTGTATGTATGAAATTTGCCCAGTTTTCACATCTATTTAGATTCAGATGCATATTAAAATGGATAAATGACTTTTACAAATAAATTCAGTGAATACGCATGCATTTACTCATACAAAACTTTCATGTCTGACCCTACTTGGTTGTGTTTGTAATCACTTGGGGCGTCTCATTATGATAGGGCAGCTCAATGATTAATTTTAGGTGAAAGGTTTGATTAGCTGCAAGTTAAAGTTGCTTGGAGTGCTATATTAAGGAGCAATTAGAAGTTATATAAGGATTTATTCTATTATTTTCTGTGTTAAACTTGACTTTGTAATTTGAAGGCTAAACCTAGTAGCTTCTTACTTAAGTATTATGTACTTATAGGTTGTATGGGTCATCAATGTTGACGTACCTGAATTGCTTTATTTCTATTTGGATTTAACATATTTAAATAGGAAGTGAATAATGAGGTGATTATCCCATTTTAAGCTGTAAATGGAGGTGATCTCCTCTATAATATTTAATATGTATTTACCTCAGTTTTTAGTGTTTTGTTCATACCTTTTTAAACTGAAATTATATTGTCTTCATGGGATATGCGAATAGAAGTAACATGCACAAACATCCAATAATGCTTGTTGAAATAAAGTGTGCAGTGCATGTGAATCATATGTCCATGTGCCTCTTGTATCAAACTATTCTAGCATCTATATGTCAAAAAAAAATTCTTCATTTGTTTTATCTCCTGTTATATACATGTCAACTGGGATTTATACATCTATAGTTCTAGAGATTCCAACCTTTTGAGAATAATTTTTGAATGTCCATAAAGTGATTCTTAAGTCATTATATGCATTCATTTTTCACCATTTGTCAAGTGAATGGTCGTATCACTATGACTACAGATGCATTGGAAATGACTTTTCCAAATTTCCACACACATTATAGCTTATAGATTCTTAAATGAATTGTGAAAAACTAATTTAATAAACTCATTTGAGGTTTTACCTTTAAAAGTCATGTTTTATATAAGGTGTCTATTTTAATTTTTTATTCTTATATATTATGACCACATTTTGCTTCAATAATTACGCAAAGAAAAATGCGTTTATATATCTTCATATATACAAACTATGGATGATTTGTGTGTACTTATATATTTCTATGGTCCCATGATGTAGGGAAATTTATGAGAAATTCATAATTGTTGAGAAAGTGACTTAAGAACTAAAATAAAATGCATATGACTATATAAAAACAACAATTAAAAACTGGGTAGGGTCACTTCATAGCATTTCTAAAAAGTATCTAATTAGGCCACGCTATGAATTATTTACTTTTGGTTTCTTCTTTCAAGAGGTAAGCAGGCCCCACGACCTCTTAATACCTCAACACTTGAAGCAAACCTTTAGAAATATTTATCTCTATGTAATTTACTATCGTCACGGGTTCTTATTGTTAATAATATCTCACATCAGTTGTACATATATTCGATAGTTGGAAAGTGCAGACTTCTTTTGAATAAGGCAACTGACCTCGCATATTAACCTACTAAGTCCAATCCTAATTTTTTTAATTAAAGATATTAATTCTATATTTAAGCTAGAATAAGCTAAGGACCTTTCTTTTTAACTTCTGATCCTAGGACCTTTAATTATTTATTTCCCTAATTGGACTTAGTACTTACGACGACAATTAATTTTCATTAAAGCCCCTTTAATTCCATGTACTATAACGACCTTGAAACACCCCTCCTTAAAGGATTTCGTCCCCGAAATCTCTAAGTTAAGAAGAATGCATATCCTATCATCCAACATCCATGTACTCAACCATTCAATCATTGGCGTCCATTGCCCTTAAAAAGATTTCTAATGCTTTCATGATCATATGCATAGTGTGTGTACATGTCCCTATCTAATGCAAAATCAGGCGGTCTACCGATTCAGTTGACCTCCTTAATGCGGATTATGTTAGTGCCATGAGTCCATCGTGTATGCAATTATTCCTAATCGTACTTTATAACTTCTACATGAGTGCTTAATCATTTATACAAATGCAACATCCATATGATAACACATCAAGTTTCAATCCATATATATAAAAATTCACTAATGCATGTGCAATATGAAAGTGATTGAGCCAATCTAGTGCCTAATGTGTGTATATGCATCCACAAGCAACCACTAGCAAACACTTGCATCAACCAAACATAACATGTCTCAAACACATGTTTACATCCATTAGCTTCTACCTAAGGATCGAGGATAGGACCAAGAGGATATACTTAAAAGATAAAGACTAGCATGCAAATAAACTTTACAGAAAAAGAGGAATCAATGATACACCCTTAAAAAGGGTATGATGCGCGTATCTAGTCTTCAGTCTTCTAAGTCGCATCTTCTTGAGCTTCACTCCACTGTACCTTATCTAATTTAACTTCACGGTTGTGAAACTTCTTGATCTCCATTTCCAAAACCCACTAGTAAAGATAGGACCTCGATCACTTACTATGCTAGAGGGTATCCAATGTAGACGAACTATCTTTCCAAGATAAACAGATATTAACCATGATACCAAGTGTATATCCTAAGATGACTAGAGGTCTCTCCTCTACTTAGCTTATCCACCATGTTGCAAATCTGAGGGTCTAAAGCTAATGGTTACTATGTGCTTTTTACCTCTCTTACGTTCAGTCTAACTTAGGGTGCCAGCCCCGACCATTTATTTCTCACGCAAACCATCCTAGTCGAACTCGACATCCCTCAAGTACAAGCCCCAAAGGCCTAAACCAATATCAGACAAGCACCCAAGGGATACCTCCTCCGAATTTGGACGATCTATGTGAGATGATACTAACAAAACAACCAAATAATTGAGCACTTTACCGACTCTGGATATCCTCGCCAATCATGCTCCAGAATTATCGTTGATCGCATAACTGGCTTTGCAGTGTCATCTACATGATGAAGTCTGTCTCGAGTTTTACAGGGAAAACCCTTACCCTAATCAAAACATCTTGCGTACTCATGGACTACCCCAACGGATCGAAAATCGTCGATAGATAAATAAAGTGATTCTAGGTAGCTAAGACAAACTGATCCCTTAGGATCACACGAAATCTCGAGGGTATCCCGAGGCAAGTCGAAAGTCTAACGACCCTTGTTTCACAATTACTAGCTAACCAATCAATGCCTAGAATCAACCCATAGCCCATGAAACCAAAAACATAAGCATAAGTATAGCTATTCTCAAATCCTCACAAGTCAAAGATAAATGAGCCGAACCAGCAATTGGATTTGAGACTATAATGGGATCCTCTACTATACAATATCTAGGGTGCAGAGACTCAACTATGGAAGCAGATATATATGAATGTGAAGCGCTAAAATCAGAATGAGTACTAACAGGATGATCAAAGGGAAAAACACCATTAACAGAAATCTTACTGCCTCTCTCTCAGGTATGCTGGCGGTGAGAGCATGCACTTGCCTTTCGGAAAATCCTGTCCTTTGTTCTTGCCATTGCCCTTAATTATACGACCCGTTATACCAAAATAAAGATACTTCCTCTTGTTTTAGGTTTTACTATTCTTTCCTCCCCTCCTTTGTGAACCAAATCCATATCCATGGGTTCTTCATCCTTGTGTTGTGCTCCTTAGCCAAACCCCCTCATTCTCAACTTTGTCATCCTTGTGTAACTTGTTGACATGTCTCTCGAAAGCTGCCTCCATCGCATAGAGAATCCTACAAAGCTCGAAAGAAAATTACGGCTACAGATGGAAGTTAGGCACTTATTTGCCCTTTGACAAGTGTCGTAGTCTCATCAAGCCTATGGAACCATGCCACGATGAGGTTACCTCCCAGAAAGCCAGGAGCCCTGGAGACACAAGAAAGAAGGAAACAAGGATTCAAGCAGAGGGTCCAAAGATAGTGCGTACGGCTTTGGGGAATATGCCTTTAAAACAAAACTTTTCTTTTGAAAATGTTTCTTTTAAAACTGTTTGAAAATAATTTTTCAGATCTTTTTATCTGATCTGGTAACCTTCAGCTCTGATACCAAGTGAAACACCCCACCTCTGTTAAGGTCACTCACAAAGGGAATGCCTTAACTTTGGTGGAGCATTTTTGGTACAAGATGCAGAAAAATTACAAGACAGACAAATAAAGTAGCGGAAAATAAATAACCTTTATTGATTAAAAAAGCTTGTATAAAGATTGTCTTACAACACCAATACTTATTACAACAAAGCATCTGTCTTGTTTAGTATAAAGAAGCATAAACTGACAATGATATTCCCCAATAAAGCATGAGCCAGCCATAACAGTAGAAAATGGATTTCAAAGCAATGCATCAATGAATCTTCAAGCTCGGAAAGAGTAACGGTCCAAAATGAGCTGAGCTATTCCCTCCCTGACTACCTGGGGGGGGGGAATGGAAGAAAAGAGGCGAAAGCAAACTAGGTCAGACATAAAGCCTGGTAAGCTCAGTGGTTCTTAGCATTTAAACGAGGAAAAGGGTCATGACATGAATAAACTAAATATAAGACTAAACTATAGTAACAAGATAACATGGGATAAGCATTGGCTATGATATGGCAAGATAAACTAAATGTACCGATAAACTGAATATACTGATAAACTGAATGCGCTTCTACTCCTTCTCTGCTTCGCGACTACCCTATTATATTGATTTCTATATCTCTGCACTACCTAACTAGTGTTCAAACTAGTCATCTATATAAATGATCATATGATAACGTGATCCCGATCCCCGTAATTGTGGATTCCTTCAGGTGTACTTCTATTATGGGGATTCCATTTATTACCTATATCTAATCTAGGGTTTACTACCGAGCGCTTCCTAGATTCAACCAGGGTTTACGCTACCCAGGGCCACTGGGGTTTATGCTACCTATTGAACGCTTCTCGGATTCATGGTTTATGCGACCTAGGTCCAACTAGGGATTATGCTACCTATTGAATGATGGCCCCTAGGCTAGGAGACACTACCCAGAGCGGTATATGTTCCTAGACTTTCCCCACGTATGTGTCTTGAATCGTTATCGATGTCTAGATGCACATGTCCTCTGTATGTGCGACCGAGTCCCGTGGCAGGGCTAGTCAAGAAACACGGAACTCGGTCGGGAGCTTTCAGATATCTGTCGATTGCAGATGCTAAGGTCTGCTTTTACAGTGGCTATGGTCCCACTAGACCCCTCCCTCAACTAACAAATGAAAGGCACCCAAGAAAATCAAGAATGAGAACTGTACGCAGGCCCCTCTATGCCCCCACAAACCTATGGGCCAACCTCACCCATAACTTGATCGCAAGTATATGGTCTATTGGAGTTCTCCGCCTTTCCGCTTCAGGTATCTCGACTGACTCAAGATGGTAGGTAGACGACGAGTTGCTATCACAGGGAAAAAACTAGTCTCGTTGAATCACACTGGTCCATTCTAATCTTTAGGTTGCCTTATTATTGCAACCAAGGCATACCCTTGGCTCTTCTAATGCAAACCTTAACCTCTGTGAGCCCAGGTGGATCATTTGCAACCTCACAGAGGGATACCAAGAGTACCCTCACGTCCGCTCTAAGCCGCGTGCTTCGTAACCTAGTTCGTTGGATCCTTCTTCATGATCAGACGGACGTTCGCTCTTTCTCATGTTCTACGTGGCTTTCTTGACTAAGGTTTACTACTTATTTCTCTTAACTAAGGTTTACCACTTAGTTCACTTTCTCGTCATGTTGGATTGGTTAAGTGTTATCAGTCAATTCAAGTTAACTTAACCCATTCATTTGTTATATTAAATTGGTTAAGTGTTATCCAGTAGTTCATGTTGACTTAACCTACCCATATATCATGTCAAATTGGTTAAGTGTTCCTTAACCTTACTTGTTTATCAGGTTATACTGGTTAAGTGTCTCTCATTAACATAACCCTGTTTATTCATCATGCTATAACGGCTAAGTGTTCTAAGTTTACTTAACCCTGCCATCTAGTCTAGTTAGCATGTTAAACATTTACTTAACCTTACCCACTTGTCTGGTTAACATGTTATAATGGTTAAGTGTTTCCTTAGTTACTTAACCCCGAAAAATCTTGCCTTGTTAACATTTTAAGTTGGTTAAGTGTCCAAATTTACTTAACCCCTATCAATCTTGTCTAGTTAACATGTTGAATTGGCTAAGTGTTTTCTCAATTACTTAACCCCACCCTTCTTGTCTTGTTAACATGTTAAGTTGGTTAAGTGTTTCCTTCATGACTTAACCTCACCATTTCTAGCTTGATTGTTCATGAGCTTTAATTAATTAATTAAAGCACCAACCACTCACATTAGATAGGTATTGTTGTGGTTACTGGATGTGTCGGTCGGTTCCGGGCAGTTTTACACCACAACTCAGTCTAATCTCGGGTATTTCTGGGCTTGATGCACTACCCTCTCACATTAGACAGGTATTGTTGTGGTTACTGGATGTGCCGGGCGGTTCCGGGCAGTTTTACACCACAACTCAGTCTAACCTCGGGTTAGGCATTTTCCTCTTCTCTAATTTTACATATTTACTATTCATGTAAATTTTCCGTAAATCAATTTAGCCTAGATCATATTCATTTGTCATGCAAATTAACATACTTATATTCTGTGCCCAAAACTTGATTTACCTATCAATTAACCCAACTTGCATTTTATACCAATTTAGATTTAATATTCCCCTTTTACAGTTCATGCCCAATCTAGATTAATATCCCAATTTACAGTTCATGTCAAAACTAGATTTAATATTCTAATTTACTGTTTATGTCCAAAACTTGGTTTACATGCCAATTACATACTTTGCAGCCAATTAAAATTTATCATTTGTGCCCAAGTCTAATATGCATGTAAATTATTCACTATTATAGCCAATTCAGATTATGCTAACATATTTATTATGCCAAAATATCTTAATTAAGATACGACCAATCCCCGCATCATAATCGTACCTATAACATGATTTCACAAGTTTTCTAAGTACTCATGAAATGGCACTAACAAAAGGAATAGGGGATAAGCACAAGAATTGAAATAAAAGAATAGGCATGCAAAAATAATGGCTAGTGAATAGGAATAAACTAGCCAAGTTGCACACTAAATATGAGATCCAACATAATTAAGGGAATAGGCATAGGTGATTTGATCCAACATAATGCCAGTTCAAGGTACAACATGATTGGTTAATCGTAACAATGGGAATAGGCATAAGTAACTAACTACAATAGTTATTGGCAATTAACCACAATAGTCATGGGCGACTAATCACAATAATTTCTTAATAAATGTCATAGGCAATTGTCTCATAGTTATGAATCATAGTTGTGGGCAACGGTCTCATAGTCACGAATCATAGTCATAGGCAAAAGTCTCATAGTCATAGTCATAGGCAATAGCTTCATAGGCAATAGTTTCATAGTCATAGTCTTAGGCAAAAGTCTCATAGTCATAGTCGTGAATGAAATCCAAAGGCATAAATAACTTTAGATTTGACATAAGCATGAATCAAAGATAATTAACTTGCGAATAGGTACAGTTCTATATTTTGATTTATTACATTCACGATTCCAATTACACGTTCAAATCTAAAGAATAACTGAACTTACAGTGATCGGTTTAGAAAAGGATAATAAGATAGCGTTGTGGCGATTTGCTATGATTCACGTGACGTTGCCTGAGGCCATTGAATTAGCCTTTGAATCTCTACTAGAGTTCTAATTTGGTGCTGATTAATCTTCAAAGCTGATTGTTTGATGAAGGACTCCTAATTTGATTGATTAAGGTGGAGGCTAGGTCATTTCAGATTTTAGCAGCATATAAACGCTTATGAATTCGTATGGAGAAAATAATAGGTTTAGGGGTCTTTTTATAGGTGTATAGGGAGATTTAGAGCCTTTAGATGAACTAGGAGTCCATCAGAACCACCCAACTCAAATACACATCACCCGACCACTCAGAAGAAGACACATCATCATAGAACACTCCAGAATTCTGTGGTGGATCAGTATGGGCGCACTTGGCAGGTGCGCCAGTGCATTTTTGTACTTGCGCACTTGTGAAGTGTGCCAGTGCATTCCAGTGACTTCCGGTTTTTCTGCCAAACTTCGTTCGTCCATATCTTCTTCATACGGTCTCCGTTTTACGCAAACTCGGACTCTATCTCAAGCAGAATTCCGAGAAGAATGCAATGGCGTAACCCATTTCATCTAATTCTTCTTTTAATAATTAATTGTTCTTTAATTATATCTTATGTCCCGATTTAAAATTACGGGGTGTTACAGACCACACGTCATTGGCCCTAACAGTCGTATTTCCTAGGTCAATGGACACGCAATCAATTTAATTCCCTGATTGTCTCATGTCATTAATGACCCTTATGTTCATGTTTCCTAAGGCAACAAAGAGCCTTTTAAACACCACTTACATTAATCCAATTTAAAATTCTAATCTAATTGTTATAACTCCCATACATTTCTTCCGTAATTTAATTTCATTTAATTTTTTTGAATATATATATATATATATATATATAATATTTTTTTACTTCCCTAGTTGCAGTTATAGCCCCTACTCCTAATCACATTTTACATTGTAACTATTTGGAATTTATTTCTTATTTAATTCATTCATCAAAAACGTACATGATTACCATATTTATTACCTTAATCATGACCATTTAATTATAGTAATTAATTCCAAATTTATTGCTACAACGAACACAAAATTTATTTCCATTTATTATGAGATTATTACCATATATTTATTTCCATAAAATGGGAACCTTTCAAATTCAAATACACATCATGCATTCAAATAATATAGTTGTGTTATTTACGTAGGTCTGGACAGATAAGATTATAGTAATTATATATTTATAATTTAACCACAATGTTAATGTAGTTACTAATTATATTTTATTATCGTTGTCATTCTTTTATATTCTAGTCCAAACCAATGATTAGAACAATCCGTTTTGTGTTTAATGTTGTTTAAGATTCAAAATCTCATGAAAATGATTTATTGTAAGTTTTGCCTAAACTATTTAAAAGAGGAAAATTGGCATATTTAAATCATAATGAAATTGATTAGTACTTTATTTAGAATGATTTTGCAAACTAAGTACAAAAATATATGAATTTGCACATCTCTTCCTATTTGTATTTATATTCCTTGTAGATTTCAAATAACGTCGTTTTATATAAAAAGAGCAAAAAGAGATAATTTACAACAACGAAGTGAAACCCCAAACAGTATCAAACACGAACATGTTATAATTCTAAAATCAATACTGCACAAATCATATATTTATACCCAAATCCAATGAATCTGGAATAACAAAACTACATATCTAACAATATTTAGGACTAATTTCCAGATTCAGAATGTTGACAGTTACGACAACAATCCATGATAAATTGCAGGCAATATGATAATATTAAATGAAAAGGTCAACAAATCCATACCTAAATTCCATACATATTATTTTCGATTTGACATTAACAAAACGGATTTGATAAATTTTTTGGCTTACAATTTCCAAATCTCACATATCTGTAATTTTCATACAAAAAGGGATATATATATATATATATACACTCTTTAGATTTGTAGATCTAAAAGAGAAATTGGAAAAGAAGAAGAAAATTAAAAAAAAAAGAGTTATATATTCGAAGAACCAACCCTTTTTCATAAATATGAATCCAAACTCTACAATTCTTGTTAATTAGATTTGTATAGGTTAATATTTTAAATTTCAAAAGAGTTTAGAGGATTGGGAATATCAGAGCTCTTTATTTATAGGCGTAGAAATAACTCTAAACCGTTAGATTGAGTTTCAGACAATCCCATCCATCGATATAAAATATTATATTATAACACCTTAGCCGCATCTGCCTGGATCGGCTAGGGGGTCAATCCAGCAGTCGACCGCCTGGTTCGACCTAGTAGTGGTGGGGACGGGGAAATAATAGTGATATTTATTACCATATACATAATTCTATTTCATTATTTTTCCGTCCATTTTCATATTTCATTCGTAATTTTTTCATACATAATCCGTTCGCGAAGTTCCAAACTTAAAAGTTGACCAAAAGTTTATCACAAATGCAATAGTGCAAGTTTCATAGTCAAATTCCACTGTTTGCAAAAATTCCATTTTTGGAATATAACTAAATCACTAATTTAATTATTGCCAAAATTTTGGGTTGTTATATTCTTTCGAAATTTCAGGTTGTTACATTCTTCTCTCCTTAAAAGAAAATTCATCCCGAAATTTTACCAATGACTAAGTCATGGTGCAAGCACCTAATTGTCCTAAACTATGCAACCAATTAGTGTACATTCAATTGTGCTAGTAAATGTGTGCATGTGCACCGTGTACATCATGAATTGCAACCAAAAACTATTTAAGCCTAATCATTCTTAATCAGATCCTCTTATGTGTATGCATTACATTTTAAAAATGCTTTTTGAAAACATGATGCAAAACACCCTACAATGTACTAGTAAATATATGTGAATGTAGCTTTTAAAAACATTTTTCATCCAAAATCCTTGTTAGGGATTGAGATGTTGATGATGATGGTTTTAATGACAACAACCTTATTTCAATTATTACTGTTATAAAATATATACTACCATTGTTATATAGAGAACATATATATATATATATATATATATATATATATATATTCATACAGGAAATCTATGTAGGTGTTGATCATTGAAGACTATATAGTTCAGAGAATCAATATTTCAAAAAAGAAGAGTTAAAGATACAAGACTCATGAGTATCAAGAATTCAAGAGTTCAAATAGAGAGTAATAATGTCTAGATATTCTATTAAAACTATAGTTAGCACTGAATTCTGTTTTCAAACGTTTTCTCACTATTTTTCAAATGGTTTCATGTAACGTCCTGTATTTTGGTAATCAAATGTTTAATATATTTTAAAAAAAAAGTTAAATTAGAATTATAAATGAATTTATAACATATAATTCGTTTATATAATGAAGTTTAAATGTATAAGTTAAATATATTTATAATTCAAATTCGTAAACGTCGCGGTATTTCGTAATTTACGATTTGAAGTTCATGTATATTATATGAAAATATGACGCTCAACGACAATTGATGATGAAATTTAATAATCATACGAAATAGAATATTCAAATCAATACGTTGTTTACCTTATGATAAGGCCCGTGCTTCGCACATGGGAAATATGTTCGATACATTATATAGTTCTTAAAATTATTTTCTTTTGAGACGATCTCCGTTTTCAATGAAACAAATTTTATTGGTACCGGAATGTTAATCGATAGCAGTGTGGTCATTGTCACTATGTTTGGAGTTCGTGTGTGGTGCTATGATTATATCATTTGACGATAAACAATAGTTAGTGGTAGAAACTTAAAACCGTATAAAATAAAAATAAAATATATAAACTTAATGTCTAAGTAATGAAAGTGCATGTACACCCAGCTACCCTAAACTAAAAGTGGTACAGGCCCTATATATTTGGAAGGAAATATACGCCGCACCCTAGCTATACTGTACTTCCTACTAGCCTATTGACTGAATTCGCACATGCCCATGTACGCACAACTACTATGGTCCTTCCATCCTATATACTGCTATTGGATTGTAAAATCATCACAGCTATTCCTTCAAACCCAAGTAAAATCACTCATAGCCTACGCACATGTGCAACAAAGGACATTTCTTTTCTACTATAGCATCCCTAAGCTATTTCTTCATTTCCAATTGAAGAATTAAAAGCTTAGATAATCTATGGTTTCAGCTACGTATAGGAACCGCAGCCTATCTAATACGCCTTTCTTCATCCCAAAGCAATATTGAAATGAAATATCACGTAGTCTATTTCATTTCAGCAATGGTACTTTCCTTTTAATCTAAACCTACCCTAAACAGTAAGAGCATGCCAGTATACACCCAGGCACCAGCTTGCCAAGTCCTTCTTCTATGTCCAAATCAAGTATATAGCACACGCGAATAAAAAGAAAACCCAACTTACAAATTACAAACTAATAACAAAAAGAATATAATATTCACCTATCACTATATTGACTACAACTTCAGGCGCAAGTAATAGGATAGATGACAGTTATGCTACACACTTTCCGTCAATTCACATGCCATGTTCTCGTATCAAGCAGAACACACAACTATCTCTTCTATTACCTACTCTATTTTTCCTTTTGTATGCGCACAACCCCACACAGGAAGTGTAACCAACGAAGAAGCTTAAATACAACCTATACTAGAACGTACAAAGCTGCCATCTTATATCATGCACAGTAGCTACTTTAAAAGAAAGGACACCGCACGTCCATTGGAAATTTAAGCTGCCTATTTAAGCCTACACCCTAGCTGTACCATAAAACGTGCGTGCCAAACTTTTAGTTACTTGCTATCCAAATTTCATGTCCCTTTAAATAAGTTGATCGTCCCATTTTCTCCATAACGAAACCGCAAACTCTAGAGATCCAAAACTATACCCTGTTTAAAAAGTATTTTACACATGCCCATTTTAATTGACAGAAACGAAAACTCCACTTTTAAATAAATCCGGAAACACCTTAAACTATGAAAGGAGAAACAGGGGACAAAGTAGAGAGAGAAGTGGCAGACTGGATTGAAACATCGGAGGAGGTCGGAAACACAGGTAGTTTGGACGAGAGGAAGCTGCTGTTTTTGCTGTTCCGACTAGGTGGGCTGACGAGACTAATATGGTGAGCGGAGAGGTAGATGGAAATATATGGCGGTGGAAAGAATGTGACAATGAGACGCGTTGGGAAAGTAAGAGTGGGATTCAAAACAAGGTTGAGAAGGGAAATATGAATGGGGCGATTACTGTACACTATAGCAGGAGGGGAACAGTGGTTTGGGAACGCTGGGAAGGTGAGGGTGACGTTCGACTTAAAAGAAAAATATGAAATAAAAGGAGTGCATAGGATTGGCATATGGTTGAGGTAAGGCCGGAGGCAAGGGGAGAAATCTTCCGTTAATGATGCGGTATGTATTACTGGAGCTTTCGAATTAATGCTCCAGGGAAGAGAGAGAAGGCGCGAGGTCGGAAGAGAGTTCGGATATGTCGGAACTTGGATTTCTGGTCGAGGTAGCAGGAGGTATTCAAGGGAGACGGTACCAGGCTTAAATGAAGGGATTATGTGTGGAGCGAGGGTTGAGTTGGTATTGAACAGGAGGCAGTACAGCAAAAGTTGTGTCCATGTGTGGATTTTTGGGCAGGGGATACTTGAGGTTTTCAAACATTGAGGAGTGGGAGGTGGCATCATGTTGAGGAGGAGGGGAGGCATGATACATGAACATATGGGGAAGTCGGAAGGTCTCACCGGCGGAGCTCGAATGAGCGGAGAGGGGGAGGAGCGGTGTGGTGCATCGGTTTGTGCGAGAGCAGGCATGGAATTCGAAGTGTTTTACAGCTGGAGCAAGCAAGAATACAAATACAGGTGAGGAAGAAATAACTTTAAAGTTCCTAATCCCTTTTTAAACATGACTAATCCTTATCCAATTAGGCCTAATCATATATTGCTCAACACACCAGAATTGAATAAACTATCATATATATGTAAGGTTATCGGCCACTAAGATTATATTTGTTTAGAAGTGAGTTCAAAAGGATTTAATAGAACCAATAGTCATAGTCTTATGTTTAATTACTACTGGGTCTGCAAATTGTTAAGACATGCCTAAGATTTATACTTGATGTTATATCGGCATTACCAAATTATTGTATAATCCTACATGTAGCGTCTCTGATGAAAATGATTGTACAAAGTAGCATTTTGACTTGCTTATTTTCATAGATGCTACGTGATTATGAGTCAAATAATTGGCAAGAATAATAATAACGTTAGATGTATTAACAAATTACCATAACATTGGATATGCTTAAACCAGAAATAAACACTCAATATGTTGCTTTGGCAGCATAGTATCTGGTAGTGCCATATAAAAAGATATTTAAGCGATATAGAATTTTTCAGTACACCTATATTGGAAGAGCATTTAAGACGAGTATAGTTAATGTTAAACGAAATTTATTTAAAGTTCAGATAAAAAAAATTAAACTCATAAATGCAAAAAATTTGTAATATTCTCATTTATTAGAAATTGACAAGATCAGTCGCATTGGGACCGGATAGACTAACGTAATAGTTCGGAGCTGGTTTGGACGCAACCAACGTTTTAACGGAGAATCCAATCAAGGTGAGTTTATTCACTCAGTTTTATCCCACTTATATTTATATAAGTCGGGTTTAATTTGTGAATGCTATGATTGTTTATTTTGGACGATTTCTGCATATATGGTTGATATTGACTAAACTGACTAAATTAAACGTTCGTTTAATTTAAGCGAAATCGATCATTATTTTAACGGTTGTAACCAATCAAGGTAACTTACCTCGTTGGTCACGTTTAAAATAATAAACGTATAAATTTAGAATTGGATGTTTAAATTACCGGTTGATTATTTTGATCATATCTATATGATTGTATTTGAAGTAACGTATATGGAAGCAGAAAAAACAGGTTGGAGGGATCCAACTAGATTCCTCAATTATATTATATGTTAATTAGTATCATATCATCATTATAAATTTATATAAACTGTTCTGATTGGATGATTGACTTTGGAGTTGATCATTGACTAGAAATTCAATGTTTGTTTTGTTTTAACCAATGAGCAAGTATTGGTTAAGTAATTGGCAGCACTTGGCCTGAAACTCAATCGTTTTGTAAATATTGATTCACCGTCAGGTGAATCGACACAGATGAAGTTATAAAATTTAGTTTATAACTGAAATGGATTTCTAAATCTGTTAAATAAAAGCATAATAAAAGGAAAGAATTATTTATTATTAAATGGTTTATATGGTAAATACTTGTATTAATCGAATATATAAGCAAACGAACATAAATTTACATAAGGATTAAGAGTGGATTAATTACGTCTAAGAAATAATTGAATGAAATTTATTTAAATTAATTATATTATTAATAAATTTAAAGGAGGAATTAATTGGGATTGGTTAAAGAAATAACCATGTTTTTTAGTCGACTAAGTTAACCGTTCAACTGGGATTGGTAATTTGATTAGTTTGTTTTTAATTAACCAAATGAAATGATTAATGAATAATTATTTTAATAAGATTTTAAAATGGTGTTTAATAATTATATTCAGTTAATGGGAAAGTAATAATTGTTTTAATTAATAATAATTTAAGTGAATACTTTTTTTAATGAAATCATTTAAGTAATCGAGTGGTAAGAGAGTTATATTATGGAAAGAGTCTATGATCGGGTTTACAAATAAACCCGAGTTTTTAATAAAAGTTATAAAAGGGATTTATAATGAATACAATGTTTTAAAATAGATGTTTACTTAATATATAAAATTAAGTAAAAAGAAATTGAGGTAAAGAGGAGCTATAGTAAAACCAAGTTTATAAATAAAGTTTACAATAGAGGCGTGAAGCTAAACATTTGGGCTTGAATTAGAAACACTTAATAGTGAAATTAAGTGAACGAATGGAATTGAATGAGATTTCAAAGCGAGGAATGTTTGAGTGACTTAAAAGTGGAATAATATGGGTTGATAAAAGATTAGAAACTAAATAGAGATTAGTTGAGTTGGATGACTCCTTGAGTGTCGATCTGATATTGGTTTGGCCTTCCAGGTGGATATTTTGAGAGTTGTCCGCTTAATATTTTTCGGTTAAGGCCTAATGAATGTTATAGTAATGGGAATAGAGAGAGATTTTGATAATATAACGATGATTTCAAGATTCAAGGAATAAATGAGAAGAGTTTGAATAAGTATTGAAAAGGGAAAGTGTCTGTTATTGTTTCGAGAAATGAAACAAAAGAGTTTTTCGTAACGGTATTATACATGAAATTTGTTAAAAATCCAAAATAGGGAGACACACACAATATATATATATATATGATTTAATTATAAAGTAACTAAAAACAGTTTTAAAATATTCTTATAATGAAATACGAAGCAAATGTGTTGTTTCAAATATTAAAAGATTAAGGGGTTGATTAGTTTTAATTTTAAAAGGCCAAGTGATGTTAAATACTAAGCCAGTGAACTCATATATATTTCATGATTGAATGACCGTTTATTTTATAGTTAAATAACCGACTATCAAATCTGACTAATACGATTGTTGGTGCGGAAAGACTGGGATCAAATTCATATTCGAAAACCATTCCGAACCAGCGAATTCGAATCGTCGAAGATGCAAATTGAAGATGGAGTAGTAAAGACCGTGGATCTTTAAAAGAGAAAGAATGACTTATCGAATCTCTCTGGCATGCATCCAGACTTATTTGATTTGTGATTCTGACATGATTGAAATCTGCGAATTGCAAGGACCACTCGCTATTGATCTATGGGGTGATTCCCAAGATGCAGTGGGAGGGTGTCTTCGGTTTGTCTTGTTCTAGGACAACTTGTATGGACGAGTGTCTGATAGAGTATTTTGAAAGTAATTACGTACGTTGATTTCTTCAAACGTACGAAGTTGGTGCAAAGAAGGGAAACTTCTTTAGCCTCACGACTTGAGTATTTTTGTGGAAATCAATTAGTGATTTCTGGTGGATCTGACAATGTGGCATTCAAAGTGAATGACGACATGCAAATCTTAAAAAGGATAATTCAAACCTCAAGCTTCATAACCGGGAAATGACAAAAATCGGGCAGGCAGCATGGCTGTGTGGGTCGCTCCCATTAGGGTGTATAATCAACTATCTAGAGAAATTCCTTTTGCTTCTTTAATCTATCGATGCTGTCCCTTTCGGGAAACGGTTGCTGATCCCAACCATTGGTGATATAAATTCGATACACTCAAGCGAAATGAGTGGTCAGTCACGTGTGGGCCGGGTTGCAAGACGTTCTTGTTGAACCCAGTGTATTCGCCTCTAGAGATACACTATCGGTAGGTGGTTCCATACCTTGTCATTGACGGATTCCAAACTCCAATAAGCGGTCGCGGTCTTGATTGTATACTATATATATGGAGCGTGAGATGCAAGCGTTCCGCTAGATTGATATTTATTTTTATTTAGACATTATTATAATAAGATATTGATTCCAAAATATTTTGGGTTATCGTAAGGTAAAAACCATCCGTATTTATGTGTGGATTTGGTCTTACGATTATCTTTTTCTTTCGAAAGGATTTTTGAACTTTAAAATCAAGTTGGTTGACGTTATAAACTTAGTGGGTTTCTCACTCTAGTTCACCAGACTGACCCGGTATTTGTAACGCTCGGGCTAGCCCGGGTTTCGCCAGTTCGGGTTATTAGATAGTACGAAGTTCAGAAGACGTGCTGGAGAAGTTCAAATGTAGTACTATTTATTCCGCTGTGTTTTGTATATAAGGACATATATCTATAACTGTCCAGATGTGTTGACTGCAAGTTGTACTCTGATGATTTGTAAATTTTTATTTAAAGCTCTCAATAAAAATTATTTCTATATTATACTTTGTTCCGATGCAATATGAGACTCTGTGTTGTGTTGGCTCTTCTTCTTCATCTTCTTCTTCATCTATTCTAATATTTTTTTCTTTCTTATCTCACCCTCTAACTTCTTTCAAATAACATTCCAGTGTTTTCGGTGTTTGGAAGGTCGGCAGGAAGTATGATATATGTATTTGTTTCGATTTTCGGGGCCGAAAATGCATGGGTCGTTACAGTGGTATCATAGCTATTGGTTTAGTAATAACCTTGGCTCTATGGCGTAACTTGATAGAGATGGGGTTAATAATACCCTAGATTGAGTTTGAGTGTATATATATTTGAGAGCTTATTTGTAAATTTTATAAAAGTGTTTTGTATTGTGTTATCGAATAAATGGTACAATATTATTCTGTAAAGATGGTCAAATGAAATAATTTTGGCGGAATTATATTTTTGTATAGAAATTAAATAATTTTATTATTAAGATATTGATTTGTTTGGTTGAGTTAAATGGAATTCAAATCAGATTGGAAATTTGAATGATAAATTATAACAAAAAAAATTAATGTGGAATTAATGGATGAGATTGAATAAATCGGAAATTGTATTCTGAAATGGAAATAAACTAATTAGAGGATTAATTAGTTAATTGAATGTGGAATTGAAATTTAACTTGGTTAAATGTAGTAAAGAATGGATATCGAGACGGGATAAATGTATGTGGAAATTGGAAATTTATCGAATAATAATGGAAATTAATCGAATATTGATCGGTAGGTATTTAAATAAGTCAAATCAAGGTTAATATTGATATTGAATATTAATTCAATTGATGAGTTATGTTGATGGGTACTATTTTTCAATCGTTGTTAGATTGGTTGATTAGAATTCTCAACGGTTTAATAAAGGCTGAATGAATTGGTTTTCGATTTATAATAAATCGAATATTAGAAAGGTTAATGAGAATTGTAATATTTCTTCTACTTAGTAATTTCGGGGAGGATATTCTTTTAAGGGGGAAGGAATGTAATGTCCCGTATTTTGGTAGTGAAATATATTTAAAAAAAATGTTAAATTAGAATTACAAATGTTATAATATATAATTCATTTATATAATGGAGTTTAAACGTATAATTTAAATATATTTATAATTCCAATTCGTAATCGTCGCGGTATTTCGTAATTTACGATTTGAAATTCATATATATTGTATGAATATAAGACGCTCAACCACAATTGACGATGAAATTTAATAATCATACGAAATAGAATGTTCAAATCAATACGTTGCTTACCTTATGATAAGGCCCGTGCTTCGCACACGGGAAATTTGTTCGATATATTATGTAGTCCTTAAAATTGTTTTCTTTTCAGACAATCTCCGTTTTCGACGAAACAAATTTCATTGGAACCGGAACGTTAAGCGGTAGCAGTGTGGTCATTTTCACTATGTTTGGAGTTCATGAGTGGTGCTACGAATATATCGTTTGACGATAAACAATAGTTAGCGGTAGAAACTTAAAACTGTATAAAATAGAAATAAAATATATAAACTTAATGTCTAAGTAATGAAAGTGCATGTACACCCGGCTACCCTAAACTAAAAGTGGTATAGGCCCTATACATTTGGAAGGAAATATACGCCGCACCCTAGCTATACTGTACTTCCTACTAGCCTATTGACTGAATTCACACATGCCCATGTACGGACAACTACTATGGTCCTTCCATCCTATATACTGCTATTGGATTGTAAAATCATCACAGCTATTCCTTCAAACCCAAGGAAAATCACTCGTAGCCTACGCACATGTGCAACAAAGGACATTTCTTTTCTACTATAGCATCCATAAGATATTTCTTCATTTCCAATTGCAGAACTAAAAGCTTAGATAATCTATTGTTTCAGCTATGTATAGGAACCATAGCCTATCAAATACCCCTTTCTTCATCCCAAAGCAATATTGAAACGAAATATCACGTACACATACGTTATCTCTTGTCTATTTCATTTTAGCAATGGTATTTTCCTTTTAAACTAAACCTACCTTGAACAGTACATGCATGCCAGTATACACCCAGGCACCAGCTAGCCAAGTCCTTCTTCTATGTCCAAATTAAGTGTACAACACACGCGAATAAAAAGAAAACCCAACTTTCAAATTGCAAACTAATAACAAAAAGAATATAATATTCACCTATCACTGTATTGACTACTACTTCAGGCGCAAATAATAGGATAGAGGACAGCTATGCTACACACTTTCCATCAATTCACATGACGTGTTCTCGTATCAAGCATAACAAACAGCTATCTCTTCTATTACCTACCCTATTTTTCCTTCTGTATGCGCATAACCCCACACAGGAAGTGTAACGAACGAAGAAGCTTAAATACAAACTATACTAGAACGTACAAAGTTGTCATCCTATATCATGCAAAGTAGCTACTTTAAAAGAAAGGACACCGCACGTCCATTGGAAATTTAAGCTGCCTATTTAAGCCTACACCCTAGTTGTACTATAAAACGTGCGTGCCAAACTTTTAGTTACTTGCTATCCAAACTTCTTGTCCCTATAAATAAGTTGATCGTCCCATTTTCTCCACAACGAAAACGCAAACTTCAGCGATCCAAAACTATCCCTTGTTTAAAAAGTATTTTACGCAAGCCCATTTCAATTGACAGAAATGAAAACTCCACTTTTAAATAAATCCGGAAACACCTTAAACTATGAAAGGATAAACAAGGGGACAAAGTAGAGAGCGAAGTGGCAGACTGGTTTGAAACATCGAAGGAGGTCGGAAACGCAAGTAGTTTGGATGAGAGGAAACTGCTGTTTTTGTTGTTCCGACTTGGTGGGCTGGCGAGACTAATATGGTGAGTGGAGAGGTAGATGGTATATGGCGGTGGAAAGAATGTGACAATGAAACGCGTTGGGAAAGTAAGAGTGGGATTCAAAACAAGGCTGAGAAGGGAAATATGAATGGGGCGGTTACTGTACATTGTAGCAGGAGGGGAACATTGGTTTGGGAACGCTGGGAAGGTAAGGGTTCCGTTCAACTTAAAAGAAAAATGTGAAATAAAAGGAGTTCGTGGGACTGGCATATGGTTGAGTTGAGGCCGGAGACAAGGGGAGGAATCTTGCGTTAATGATGGGGTATGTATTACTGGAGCTTTCGAATTAATGCTCTAAGGAAGAGAGTGAAGGCGTGAGGTTAGAAGGGAGTTCGGATGTGCCAAAACATGGAGTTCTGGTCGAGTTAGCAGGAGGTATTCAAGAGATATGGTACCAGGCTTGAACGGAGGGGTTATGTGTGGAGAGAGGGTTGAGTTGGTATTGAACAAGAGGCGGTACAACAAAAGTCGTGTGCATGCGTGGATTTTTGGGCAGGGGATACTTGCGGTTTTCAAATAGTGAGGAGTGGGAGGTGGCATCATGTTGAGGAAGAGGGGAGGCATAATGCATGAACATATGGGGAAGTCGGCAAGGTCTCACCGGTGGAGCTCGGATGAGCGAAGAGGGGGTGGTGCGGTGTGGTGCATCGGTTTGTGCGAGAGCAGGCATGGCATTCGAAGTGTTTTACAGCAGGAGCAAGCAAGAATACAAATACATGTGAGGAAGAAATAACTTTAAAGTTCTTAATCCCTTTTTAAACATGACTATTCCTTATCCAATTAGGCCTAATCATATGTTGCTCAACACACCAGAATTGACTAAACTATCATATATATATGTAAGGTTATCGGCCACTAAGATTATATTTGGTTAGAAGTGAGCTTAAAAGGATTTAATAGAACCAACAGTCATATTCTTATGTTTAGTTACTACTGGGTCTGCAAATTGTTAAGACATGCCTAAGTTTATACTTGATGTTATATCGGCATTACCAAATTATTATATAATCCAACATGTAGCGTCTCTGATGAAAATGACTATACAAAGTAACATTTTGACTTGCTTATTTTCGTAGATGCTACGTGATTATGAGTCTAATAATTGGCAAGAATAATAATAACGTTAGATGTATTAACAAATTACCATAACATTGGGTATGGTTAAACTAGAAATGAACACCCAATATGTTGCTTTGGCAGCATACTATCTGGCTAGTGCCATATAAAAAGATATTTAAGAGATGTAGAATTTTTCCATACACCTATATTGGAAGAGCATTTAAGACGAGTGTAGTTAATGTTAAACGAAATATATTTAAAGTTCAGATAACAAAATTTAAACTCATAAACGTATAAATTTTGTAATATTCTCATTTATCAGAAATTGACAAGATCGGTCGCTTAAGGACCGGATAGACGAATGTAATTGTACGAAGCTAAGTTTGGACGCAACCAACGTTTTAACGAAGAATCCAATCAAGGTGAGTTTACTCACTCAGTTTTATCCCACTTATATTTATATAAGTTGGGTTTAATTTGTGAATGCTATGGTTTTTTATTTTGGACGATTCTGCATATATTGGTTGTTATTGACTAAACTGATTAAATTAAACGTTTGTTTAATTTAATCGAAATCGATCGTTATTTTGACGGTCGTAACCAATCAAGGTAACTTAACTTGTTGGTCACGTTTATAAAAATAAACGTATAAATTTAGAATTGGATATTTAAATTACCGGTTGATTATTTTGATCATATCTACATGATTGTATTTGAAGTAACGTATTTGGATTCAGAAAAAACAGGTTGGAGGGATCCAACTGGATTCCTCAATTATATTATATGTTATTTAGTATCATATCATCATTATATAAATTGTTCTGATTGGATGATTGATTTTGGAGTCGATCGTTGACTAGAAATTTAACGTTTGTTTTGTTTTAACCAATGAGCAAGTATTGGTTAAGTAATTGGCAGTAGTTGGCCTGAGAATCAATCGTTTTGTAAATATTGATTCACCGTCAGGTGAATTGACAGAGATGAAGTTATAAAATTTAGTTTATTACTGAAATGGATTTCTAAATTTGTTAAATAAACACATAATATAAGGTAAGAATTATTTATTATTAAGTGGTTATTAAATGGTTTATATGGTAAATACTTGTATTAATCGAATTTATAAGCAAATGAGCAGAAATTTACATAACGGTTAAGAGTGAATTAATTACTTCTAAGAAATAATTGAATGAAATTTATTTAAATTAATTATATTATTAATAAATTTAGAGGAAGAATTAATCGGGATTGGTTAAAGAAATAACCGTGTTTTTGAGTCGACTAAGTTAACCATTTGACTAGGATTGGGAATTTGATTAGTTTGTTTTTAATTAACCAAATGAAATGATTAATGAATAATTATTTTAATAAGATTTTAAAATGGTGTTTAATAATTATATTCAGTTAATGGGAAAATAATAATTGTTTTAATTAATAATAGTTTAAGTGAATACTTTTTTTTAATGAAATCATTTAAGTAATCGAGTGGTAAGTGAGTTATACGGTGGAAAGAGTTTATGATCGGGTTTACAAATAAACCCGAGTTTTTAATAAAAGTTATAAAAGGGATTTATAATGAATACGATGTTTTATGTTTAATTAATATATAAAATTAAGTAAAAAGAAGTTGAGGTAAAGAGGAGCTATAGTAAAACCAAGTTTATAAATAAAGTTTACAAATGAGGCGTGAAGCTAAACATTTGGGCTTGAATTAGAAAACCTAAATAGTGAAATTAAGTGAACGAATGGAATTGAACGAGATTTCAAAGCGAGGAATGGTTGAGTGACTTAAAAGTGGAATAATATGGGTTGATAAAATATTAGAAACAAATTAGAGATTAGTTGAGTTGGACGACTCCTGGAGTGTCGATTTGATATTGGTTTGACCTTCGGGGTGGATATTTAGAGAGTTGTCCGCTTAATAGTTTTCAGTTAGAGCCTATTGAATGTTGAAGTAATGAGAATAGAGAGAGATTTTGATAATATAACGATGATTTCAAGATTCAAGGAATAAATGAGAAGAGTTTGAATAAGTATTGAAAAGGGAAAGTGTCAGTTATTGTTTCGAGAAATGAAACAAAAGAGTTTTTCGTAACGATATTATACGTGAAATTTGTTAAAAATCCAAAATAGGTATATATATATATACATATATGATTTAAATCTAATGTAATTAAAAACGGTTTTAAAATATTCTTATAATGAAATAGGAAGCAAATGTGTTGTTTCAAATATTAAAAGATTAAGGGGTTGATTAATTTTAATTTTAAAAGGCTAAGTGATGCTAAGTACTAAACCAGTGAACTCATATATATTTCATGATTGATTGATTGTTTATTTGATAGTTAAATAACCGACTATCAAATCCGATCAATACGATTGTTGGTACGGAATGACCGAGATCGAATTCATATTCGAAAACCATTCCAAACCAGCGAATGCGAATCGTCGAAGATGCAAATTGAAGATGAAGTAGTGAAGACTGTGGATCTTCATAAGCGAAAGAACGACTTATCGAATCTCCATGGCATGCATCCATAGTTATTTGATTTGTGATTCTGGCGTGATTGTAATCTGCGGATTGTAAGGACTACTCGCTTTTGATGTATGGGGTGATTCCCAGGATGCAGTGGGAGGGTGCCTTCGGTTTGTCCAGTCCTAGGACAACTTTTATGGATGAGTGTCTGACATAGTTTTTGTGACGGCCTGCCCTACACCAGCCGACATTTCAATGAAAGTGTGTTGTGCCAATGCCTGACTAGCACGGGACGGTCGCCAAAGAAAGAAAAGGGAAGGAAATTTGAACTGACAAATAACTTGTAGAATGTCTCACAGCGCATGGGATAAAATATAATAATAACATACTTTAGCATAAAATAGGCGAGACAGTGCATAAGCTGAAAACTAAACATCATAGCGGCGGAAAATCCAAATACAGCTTATGTTCCACATCATCATTATTACAACTTTTGAAAACTTCCTCTAAAGAAAATAAGGAAGGTACACTACTAATGTCCAAAATAGTGACCAGCAGCGACAGAGGGAGAATATATGTAGATAATATGTAGGAGCCTCCTTCTCGTCTCCGGATCAGCTACTCGTGCATAACCAGCTAACCTGTCTCTAGTCTGCCCGTTTAAGAGCACCCAGAGTAATAAGAAGAGACATAAAACTCTAGGTCAGACAAAAGTCTGGTATGAGCATAAAGCAGCAAAACAGAACAATAACAGGTATACTAAACCATACCTGAACCTAGACCTGCAACCAAAGAGTTTGCACAACATACCGCTCAATACTCTAAGGTGCCACTAAACATAAGGCATAAAGATACGGGGAGGGGGTGTGCATGTCATAGTGATAGGAAACAATCAAGTATAGCAACCATTCTCACATCTCTCACTCAGTGCATAAAGCATACGATATCCACTGCTTTGATCACCCAAATCCTTGCTATGATCACTCTGCCCCATGGAGTCATAATGACACCACTGCACTGATCCATAGCCACTAGTCCTTGCTATGTCCACTCTTCCCCATGAAGTCGTGATGACTCCACTACACTGGCTCATAGCCATGCTACGATCACTCTGCCCCATGGAGTAATGACTACCCCACTGCACTGATCCGTAGCCTAACATCCGTCTTAGTGGTGAATCAAAGTTATGGACGTTGATAACCCCTTAGCACACGTCCCGCAGCAAAGCCCAACCATGAAGTTAACTCGTTGGTTCCCAACTGGATCCTGGGTACAACTTCCCGTTTGGACTACCTTTGCATCTCGGGTTTCTGGTCGTCACCGAATCGGTTCGTTTCTTCATTTCGCTCCACCTCGGATCGTACTCCTCGGTTCGTGATTGGTGCCACTCATCAGTTCGGTTCGTGGTCACTCCTTCGATTCGGATCAGCTCGTCTTCTTCCTGGTCGGATCGGTTCGTGATAAGCATCCCCAGTTCGGTCCTCCTCTCCACGCACCCCGGGTCGGGTCGAGTCCCTCAAGTCCATCCATGGTGCATTAGTTCGGGTCGTGGAAGGGGTTCGGGTTGAGTGACGCGGTTCGGATCAGGCTCATTCTCTTAAGAGGGTCGGGTCGTGAGCTCTTATCTCGTGGCGACTCGTGATGCAACAGTTTGGGAGGAGCGATTCGGTTCGTGCTTCCCCTTCGATCCGATCCGGTTCGGCTAATTTCCTGCACTTCTTTCCAGCGACTGTTTTACGCCATTCGATGACGTTTTCAACCAATCTAATTTTCTAATCAATTACGAAGCATATCATATAGTCATAGCAACATATAGGATTGACCACAAGCACCAAAACAACAACTTGATAGGTTAAAATGGATCAAACATAGCCAAAACCCCATATTTTCCCTTAATCATGTTTAAGAATAACTAACATTAGGATTAACAATACTTAACCAAATTAACCCAAATTTCTAACAGAGGTCTAAAATAATATTTCGAAATTTATAAATATTTTTCCAGAATTTAATCATGTTTAAATTCGCTAATTAACACTAATCAATCCTAATTAGCCATAATTAGTGTAAAAAAGTGCTAATCACTCACCTTTGCTACAAATAAACTGTAGATCTGAAATGATTCTCTGTTTGGCACAAATACTGATGTCTAACAACAGTTCTAACCTTGCTTTGGTGCTATTTCTCCTTAATTAGATGTAATTAACCCAAATCTTCAATTAGAAAGTGGTTTAGAGGTGTTTTAGATGTTGGAGGCCATTACTAGGGTTCCAAGAATGAAAGTAGCGGCTGAAAAAGTGTCTAAAGAAATGTTTTATAACCCTAATCAGCCCCTATATACCCCTAATACCGAAATCCCCCAATGGGCCTAGCTATTAACTACCCAGTTAAGCCCGGTTAAGCAGTTTTTCACCTTCTAAGCATTGTTTCAGCCATATCTCCCAAACGGTGAGTCCGTTTGGCTAATGTGACCACTCTACAGGATTGTAAACCATCATCTGAATCTAATGGAAGTGGTTTTAGGTCAAAACTCTTTTCCAATCAAAAGTTATGGCTAAAACAAGATCAATTAGGTGCAAAACGGTCATTTAAAAATCAGCAAAAATCATGAACATGGGAAATGACCCCAGTAGTCGTCTCCCAAAGTTACATGGCTATACGACTTCGTATGAGAAAGAAATAAATATTCTACGATCCTTCAATGCGTAGAATGCGAGTCGTTACATTCTCCCTCCTTAAGAAATTTCGTCCCCGAAATTCCTTAACCCAAAACATACAAATGATCCCGCATGCCTACCAATCATTAACAAAACAATAAAGCATACAAAACAACACAACAAGCCTATCCTAGCATGCGGTTTACTAATAAGGGAGTACTATACCGATATAAAAACCTTACTAGGCAAAGAGTTCTGGATACTTCCTCCTTATGTTCTCCTCTGTTTCCCAAGTACAGTCTTCTTCATCACCACCCCCACTGAACTTTGACTAATTTCCCCGCCTTCCATCGAAGCTGCTTCGTATCGTTCCCAACAAAACGCATAGGCCTGCGGTTCCCAACTGCCTCGGTTTCAACCTCGATATCGTCCAGCTGATCCGGTGTAATAGTCACACTAGGGTCGTGCACAAACTTCCTTAACTGGGAAACACGAAATACGTTGTGAACTCCTGCCATCTTGTCTGGTAATTCAACTTTATATGCCAAATTCCCAATTTGATCAAGAACTAGGTATGGACCAACAAATCTTGGTGTTAACTTGCCTCTCCTGCCAAATCGAATCACGCTCTTTAACGGAGAAATCTTGACAAACACCAAGTCACCAATGGAGAATTTTAGATCTCTTCTCCTCCTATCAGCATAACTCTTCTGTCTATCTTAAGCAGCCTTCATTCACTGTTGGATAACCTTAATCTTATATGAAGTTTCTCTTATCACATCTGGTCCAAGCACAAAATTCTCACCAGTCTAACCAACATGACGTTGAGCTGCACGGTCTTCCGTACAAAGCTTCAAATGGAGCCATACCAATACTGGATTGATAACTGTTATTATATGCAAACTGTACTAGATGCAAATGGTCATCCCATGATCCACCAAAATCTAATGTGCAAGCTCTCAATAGATCTTCTAACACTCGATTCACCCTCTCTGTCTGACCGTCGGTTTGAGGATGATACACGGTACTGAGATGTAATTCGGATCCTAACGCTTCTTGTAAGCTCTTCCAAAATCCACTAGTGAACAACGGATCTCAGTCACTAACAATGCCTTTGGGTATTCTATGAAATCTCACTACCCACTTTACATATAGTTCCGCTAACTTAGCTGTCGTTCTGTTCGACTTGACGGGTATAAACCAGGCTGAGACGTCCCAAACTTCCCTAATCTCCGAAGAGAAGAGAAAGGATGAATTACCGTGAGGACAAGACAAATCAGAACCCAAACAGAAGAACATTTCATTGTTAATTACCACAACTCCATCAGAATACAAGAATATATAGAGTATGAATAAATATTATACATTCAATAAATATTAGAGATTACAATACATTACAATGCAGCGTAAAACAATACAAAACACAACTGAAAAGAATATACGATGCAGAGCTTTCCGGATATCATTCCAGCTGTAAACCAGGTTCCTATGAATATAAATCTGCAAAACCAAAATACTAGCTGCCCGTCGAAAATAAGGGCACCCAGAGTCTAGGTTAAAACAATAAACTCCAGGTTAGTCATGTGACTGGTGTGAGAACTAAAACAGTTATTGATCTTTATTTTAAAGTTAAGTAAATCAAGGGACCAAGCCATATAACATGGAACGGGTTTCCTCCCAAGAATAACAGTGCATAAAACAACAATGCAATGCTAAATAAAGAATAATGAAGCTATTATAAGAGCCAGGTCCCATCACAAAATGCAACATGAGCCGGAGGATAAGGTTTTACCTTATAATAGCCAAAGAATGCTTGATATGCTAAATTTCATCTTTTATTATTACTATAAGTGTATAGTGTCAAAATAATTTCAATCATAAGTATCAATCATAGACGGCATAGGTGCCCCATACCACTATGTCGCCATATACCGGTTCTACAATCAAAACCAAAAAGTCACGTATTGGAAGTTGGATTTCCATCTGTGAACCGAGGCAAGGGATCGTCCTCACCGATTTGAGATGCTCTAGCCCGCCCCTCAGGTCAGAGCTCGACAGACCTTTGGATCGTCAGGGCCAGTCCACACGATGTGGATTAAAATGCCTGAATACTGCATTTCCCCACCCTATGGGGTGTCAATGAGTCCAATGACTCCATCGGTCCCGGATCGACCGATATATCTGAGGCGTCTCGCATTCCAACAACCACATAAGTCAAACTCTCAGGGCGTGTAAAACCGCTGACGCCACATCTAGCTAGAAGGAAACACATGCCCTCCCTGATGTCCTCTCCCGTTTCTGGTTCACACTGGGGTGTGAGGCTCGCGAATTAATGCTACACAAAGCTATGCCACAAAGGCCGTGCTTTGATCATCCAGCAAAAGACTTTGCTTTTCAACAAAATCCTTGAACATTTGCATCTCAGCATGCCACACAGGCAAACCACTCCATGCAACCGATCTCCATCAATCGCACAGAATGATATCCAATGCCAGACACACCGTCCATTTAAAAGTCCATTCTAGATCTGAACGAAACCGGAGGCACCTTGTACCTCGCATATCCATCGATCTCCAATTACGTCTGGACGATCACCAACTTATTCCCTCCTTTTGGGTGTACGGCCCAATCAAGATCATTAGGAATCATCCAAACGATGTGAAGACCTCCGGTCTTCAACTACCGTCTTCATCTTCGACTTATCGCCGTATCAATTATTCAAAATGGGATAAAACCCGGTCTTTCCGAATAACTCGCGTATTTTATAAACAAGTGTTACACAAGCACAACATACTCCTCATTCCAATTCAGAATGTTCTTTTATTCAAATATTCACATTATTAGGGAAAGGTTCCCATTAATTTTATCAAAGATAAATTCTTCAAAATTTATTCTTTAATCTTCTTTTTGATTTCAATTCAAACCAAATTATGGGTTATCCAAACTAGTCGGGATTAACGAACCTTACCGGAGTAATCATTTAATAAATTTCCCAATCCCAACCTATTCATCACATGAAGTAAAACTTGTAATACTTCACATCTAACACCACGGTATTATCCGTAAATTCAATTACCATTTCACGTTTAAATCTAATTAAAGATTTAACCATCGCTTGGAGAAAAACTGGTGATACTCCATTCTCGATCATTTCTTGAATTTGATAATTTTAACTATCAAATTCACCTTTCAATCTATTTAAAGATTCATTAAAACTCTAATTAAGTTTTAATTTCCAAAAATCATTACTTAATGATTATTCAAATCCAGGAAATAAATCTGGTCTTTAACTAGGTTAAAGAACCAATGTCATTTAAAACACGGTTCGCGATAAACCCAAAATCACATTCCATTAACAACGGAATTTTCACGGAAAACAGATCAATATATATAATCGATATGAACTTCCATATCCAACTAATATAAATGGAATAACAGCAAAGCCTTTTAAATTCCGTATATATTAGCAGTCTTCCTCCACAAAAATTCACTTCGATTATTACCAAATCGAATTCCATTCCATTCCAGTTTATTTTATTAAATTGGAAAACTTTACTTTGGAAAATCTCTTTTAAATCTTATTAAAAAGATTTATAAATTCCAAATCACATTTCATTGTAAATCGGGTTAAAGAACGAATGTCGTTAAAATACAGTTCACAATAAACCCAATTCGCATTCCATTTATTAATCGGGTTAAAGAACAAGTGTTATTTAAAAAAACCATTCACGATAAATCCCAAAAATCAATTCCAATTAAATATCATTTAATTGGTACATTTCATTAAATCTAAATAAAAACATTTAATCTTTTTCTCAACCGGGTTTAAGAACAGTGTTAATGAAGACACCATTCACGACAAACCCAAATCCCATTTGATATCAAATACAAGACTCTGAATAGAAAATATATCGACTTATATTCAATATCAAATTCTACGACCAACAAATATCGTATCGGAAATAACGATATAAATATATCTTTCAAATTCCCATAACGATATTTGTAAAATCACGAAATCCAACATCGAAATATTCCAAGACAATTTTGATTCAAATTCATTTCCACTTTATATATTGGAAATACTGGTTATTTTCAAAACCATTTCAAATCCAATTTATTTATTTTAAAAATAAATGGATTATAATTCTAGTTCAAAACCAGTTCATTTCGATAAAAAATTATTTTTATCTTTTCAAATATGAAATTTTCATCCTAATTCTTTCCAAATCATTTCTTATGATTTTACACTAATTATTGATATTTTTAATAATTTTATCAAGGCCCGTACAGTCGATTTCCATCAACGGCCATCGAACTGCACTTACAGCGACCTTTTCCAAATTTGATTTGGACATAATTCCAAATCCAACCGTTAGATTTCTCATTTCTCATATTCGTTACAAAGAACTTTTCGATATGAACCCAACGGTTCCAGTTTTTGGAGAATTCGACGGTCGGATCTCCCGTAATGTCCGTTCGAAGTCAATGGTCAAAATTCGTGAACTGCCGAAGCGCGGCGCGTTCTATTCAGGCCATTTTATTATATATATATATATATAATATATATTTCGTCGATTTCCTTTTAAAACGTATTATTTAAATCGTTTTAAATTCGTTTTCAAAACGATTTCAACTTCATATTCAATTTCTAATCAAAATTGAATATTTCATATCATCAATAGATAAATGGTAGTATTTTCAAATCATTAGATTTTGAAATCAATTCCTTTTCAATATTCAATATAAAAATGAATAAAATCGATATAAATATCGTTCACGTCAAAATGGCATCAATCTAATCGACACGGCTTTATGTATTTCTATTTCAAATATTTCATTTCAAATATTTCATTTCAAAACTGGAATGAGGCCCAATCAATTACCATAGATTTTATTTCTATGGATTTCCATACAACATATGTATATATCAATAGTGATAAACAATCATCCATCATCCAGAGTGCACTACTCAACTGCATAAGCATTGAATATAAATAATCAACGCTTATAACAGCCTGTCAACCAATCAATCGACATACAACTAAACAATTAGGATTAGTGTACGTTAATATCATTCCAACACCCGTGTGGGGTTTCAATCAATCAAATACATATTTTATTTGTGCAGTTGGGCGATGTGTAAAATTTATCGTCCCAATCAATGTCAGTCAAATGGGTGTACATAAACAAATCATTCAATTTGTTTATAAATATTTATTTTATATACATGTTAAAAATTATATTTTTAACTATAAAATATTTATTTATTCCACATCACACAATAAAATTCCACAACACATCAATTAATCAAACAAGTCATCCATGGTCCGTGGACGATGGGTCTTGGGTGCTGCTAAGCACCGTCTGCTTCCTAGTATATATTTCAACTTGAAAATAAAATAAAAATGAGGAGTTCTCACCTTTGGGGTTCCACTCCGCCATTTCATTTTTGAATTTCTGAACCGTTTGAATTCCTTTTTGATTTCAATTCGTTCCATCGCAATCTGTTTCACACGATATATGTTAAAAACTATATTTTTAACAACGCTACTTTCTATACAAAGATTATATTTTTATAACGCTACTTTGTATATAAAGATCACATTTTTACCTTGCTATCACATATATAAAAATCGAATTTTTGTACCTTAAACACATATGTAAAAATCGGATTTTTATACCTTAAAGATCTTGTAACACCCCACGTCCATTAATGTCACTCACAAAGGGAATGCATTAACTTCCATGGAGGTTATAAGTGAATATAGAACAGAAAAATTACAATAAGACAGATAATAAATAGTACTTGGAAATCTAAAACTTCATTTTATTGCAGCGGAAATTAAACATGTTTGTTACATCATAAAACCAAGTACAATATCCATCTTCATAAAAACAAAATACGTAATCCCATTACATAAATAGCCAATAAAAAGATAACAAGCTGGACTTTACTTCAACAGTCCAAGCTTTCCAAAGAGAGATGAAGCAATTCAATCAAACTCCACTAGAGCTGGGCCCAACCTGAGGACCTGGAGGGGGAAAAAGGATAGAAATAGAGGGGGGTCAAGACATAAAGTCTGGCGAGTATGATAATTCTAACAATACTATTATCAAAATAACTAGACTAAGGCATAAGCTGGAAGACAAGTAAATGTCTATGAACTCTTAGGAAGATAAAGATAGCATTTAAGATAACGTTAAAGATAACGGTAAAGGCACGCCTAATTACTAACGAATGATTACTACACTGCACCGCACATTACTACACTGCACCACACCAGTCACCCTATTGTTTGATCCCACTTGCTTCACACAGAAACTTTATAAATAGCCTTACGTACCCCTAGCTGACTACATAGGTGTCGTCTGCCCCTATCTCCACTAGGTGTACCCCACTACCCACTTTCGATCGGCTCCCTACTCGTAGATACCCGTGCTGGCCCCACAGTGGGGTGTATCACTCCCCTAAAGTGGCAACCCGATACAACTTGAGAATGCACGGCTTATACCTACACGATGCAACAACGTCTTACCTACCAGCCCGGGTCCACACATGCATATGAAACCCGTTGGACTTGTGTTGCCACCGCTCCCCATTTTGGCCTCTTACAGTCAAATCCAGCATGCGTGTCCCGTCCTCGACTTGGGTCAAGCCAACAAAGATACGTTTGGGATACTGGTCGAAATGGGCCCCCACAAGTTACCCACCTAAGCTTATCACTAGTATATCCCACTTAACCCTCTTAGTCATGTTCATTTACATGTGTGTTTGGTTAAGTCTTACTAATCGTATTTCACATGCCACTAAGGGCATCCCCTAGATTCCTCGTGCCACCCAAGGCACCTACTTAACCCCCATGTCCCACTTTACATGTTTATCTGGGTAAGTATTTCTTAATTCATTCCGGCCATAACCTCATAAAGACCTCTCACATTAGACTGGCATTTATGGCAGCTGGATTTGCCGGGCGGGTCCGGGCAGTCTTACACCATAAAAGAGTCTAACCTCGTGTCTTTACAACTGTTACGCTTTAGTTTAGGCCTAGGACCTCTCACATTGGGCTGACATTTGTGACCAATGGATTTGCCGGGCGGGTCCGGGCAGGTTTACGTCACAAACGAGTCCAACCTCGTGTCCTAAGCATTGATTAACACTTAAAATCTTTTACCCCAGTTTTAATAATTCCCTATTCAAATTATTAATTAAGTCAACTTTTAATGATGTCCATAATTGACTCAATTATAGCCATCCACTTATGGCATGCAAAATCATATCAATTGCACCCCAACTTTTTAATATTAAATCCTTAATATTACCCTTACCCCACGTTTATACGTTCGCTTATTCAACGCATAATATAGGCTAGACTTGTATAGTCTAACACCTAGAACAAAGATAAATTATCACAACATATAGACAATTAAAATAAATCTAATCATAATAGGGGTGAAACTTGCATAAACTACACATGTTAAGGATCAAAAGGTGTCAACTTGTTAAATGTCTCAATTTACATGATATGATCATAGCCCAAATCTATACATAAACCTGCATATGGGGTTTTTAGGCAACATAATGATGGTGTGAACTAGCATACGATATCACATATGTCATAGCATAATTCTAGATGTCATAATAGATGTCTTGGAATATGTTCATAACTTTTCTAATCAATCTAACTTGCATATGTGACTTGTCATATAGATCAACATAACCCAAACATGATGATTTAATTAATATGAACTAACTAGCATAGATGGTAACATCATGGCCTTTTTAACATGTATGATTCATCACAACTTAGCATAGAAACTTTCAACATACATAACATCATCATAGCATGATTTACAACATATAAGATATCATCATCACATAACATTGGATTTACAATATACATGATAACAAAAGGGGTTTACAACAACATATATGATAATTCACATCATCTACTCATAATCCATTCATAACTCAACCTAATTAAAATGATAATAATCTTGTTAAGATCATCATACTCACAATTTAGAGAAGAAAAGAGAGAGTTTTGCTCTACTTTAGGGTTGAGAGAATTAGAATTGAATTTGCTTTTCTTCTTTCTTAGTTGGCGGTGGCTCCATTGATTTCCATGGCGATGGTAACTATTCTATTTTAATTAGGTTTAGGGTTAGCATTAGGATGTATTTATAGGTGTAGGAAGTTATTTAGGACCATTAGATTAACCCTGAACCATGAGAACCAATCAAATGCAAAATCTGCCTTTGAGCGAATCGGCCCACGGGTTGATAGCCAAACATCCTGGATTAACCCCTAGTCGACCCAGCTGTGCTCGGGTCGACCTCAAAAATGGGCCAGTTCGGTTATTTCCCCTCCCAATTCGCTGTTTTTAACTTTTTCGCATATTTATTTATTTAATTTTTAATTTATATATATATATATATCAATATATATATATATATATTTCTCTGCGCAACCCATTTCACTTAATTCTTTTCTAAAAATTAAGTATACTTTAATTTGTGAATTTTAATGTTATAAAATTATGGGGTGTTACATTCTCCCCTCCTTAAAGGATTTCGTCCCCGAAATCTCCAAGTCAAGATGAATGTATATCCTACCATCTAATCGTCCATCTACTCAACCATCAAACACCAGCATCCATTGTCCTTAAATGACTTATAATGCTTTAATGTTTATATGCACAGTGTGTGTATATGTCCATATCTAATGCAAAATTAGGCGGTCTACTGATTCAGTCGACCTCCTTAGTGCAATTCATGATAGTGCCATGCGTCCAATATGTATGCAAAAGATTCCTAATGATACATATTAATTCTATATGCGTGCACAACCATCCACCCGAATGCAGCAACTATATGATAATACAACCATTATACATCCATTTTACTAAATACATCCATATATATGCAATATGCAATATGAAGTGACTGAGCCGATCTGGTGCCTAATAGTGTGTGTATATGCATCCACGAGCAAACACTTGCATCCACTTTGCATCCACCATACATAACATGTCTCAAACACATGTTTCAACCATAGGATTATCCTAACTAAAGGTCAAAGATACTAGCGAGAGGATATACTAAAGATAAGATAAGTATAAGCTAAGCGATAAAGGAGAAATTAAAGGACATACACTAAAAAAGAAAAGGGTATTGTTAACGCATATTTTCTTCCGTCTCCCAAGTAGCGTTGCTCTCATCATCTCCCCATTGCACTTTGACTAGTCTGACCTCTCGATTCCTCAACCTCTTGATCTCCAACCCAAGAATGCGCGTAGGAGCTTGTCGAATTGTCGCATCACGCTCTATCTCCACCTCTCTAAGCAAGCTCGGCTCTACCACTTCCGCGGTCTCGTGCAAGCACTTCCTCAAATGTGACACATGGAATACGTCATCTACACCACTAAGTCTCTCGGGCAACTCCACTCTATACGCCATCCGTCCAATCCTCTCCTTAATAGGAAATGGCTCTACAAACCTTGGTGCTAATTTCCCAACGGACCCAAAGCGAACAACGTTTCGTAATGGAGACACTTTGACAAAGACCATGTCCCCAACTTCAAACTCGAGATCTGTCCTCCTCTTATCCGCATAAGATTTCTGCCTGTCTTGCGCTGCTTTCATCCTCCTTCGAATCAAGTCGATCTTCTCCGAAGTCTCCCTAATCATATCAGGCCCAAGTAAGATCTTATCCGTAGATTCCCACCAACATGTAGGTGAACGACAAGGTCGTCCATATAGAGCTTCGAATGGTGCCATACCAATGCTGGACTAAAAGCTATTATTATATGTGAACTCAACCAATGGAAGATGCTCTTCCCATGTACCCCCAAAGTCTAGGATACATAGCCTCAACAGATCCTCTAGAATGCGATTCACCCTCTCAGTCTGGCCGTCCGTCTGAGGATGATATGCGGTGCTCAAACATAACTGAGCCCCTACCGCCTCTTGTAAGCTTCTCCAAAATTCGCTAGTGAAAATAGGATCGCGGTCGCTCACTATGCTAGAAGGAACACCATGCAAACGAACTATCTCTCGAACGTATACAGAAGCTTACCATGGAGCAGTCCTCTTACTCTTCACGGGAATAAAATGGGCGCTCTTAGTAAGTCTATCTACTATAACCCAAATTCCCGTATTACCCTTCCTCGATCGCGGTAATCCATCCACAAAATCCATTGAGATGCTTTCCCATTTCCATAGTGGAACCTCCAATGGGTGAAGCAACCCAACGGGTTTCTTTTGCTCCACTTTTACTTGTTGGCACACCAAGCGTCTAGCGACATACTCGGCCACGTCTTTCTTCATGCCGGCCTAAAAGTAAACTCTCTTCATGTCTTTGTACATCTTGTCCCCGCCGGGATGAATGGTCATCTTCGAATGATGTGCTTCGTCAAGAATAGTCTTCCTTAGGTCATCGTCTTTTGGTACACAAAGTCTACCGTCCCTATGTAACCAACCCTTATCGTCTAGGGTATACCTACGGAGATGGATTGATGACTCCCCTCCTTTGAGTTTTTCTACTAACTCAACCAACTGCGGGTCGTCTCGCTGTGCCTCGCAAATCCGTCCCAAAAGCGTAGGTCTGACCTCCAAGGATGCTAGCAAACCAGGTACAAAGTCAACGGAAGGTCTAAAGTCAAACATCGAAATGAATTCTAAACTTCGCCGCTCAACAAACAAAGGACTTAAGGATAATCCTTTTCTACTTAAGGCGTCTTCCACCACGTTACCCTTGCCAGGGGTATAGGCTATTTCGAAGTCGTAGGACGCTAAGAACTCCATCCACCTTTGCTGCCTTAAGTTCAAGTCCTTTTGAGAGAATAGGTATTTTAAAGACTTGTGGTCAGTGAATAATTCGAATTTCTCGCCAAGAAGATAATGACACCAAGACTTAAGCGCGAAAACAATAGCGGACAACTCTAGGTCATGTGTGGGGTAATTCTTCTCATGCGCTCTCAACTGCCTTCCACCATAGGCTATTACCCTGCCCTCTTGCATTAAGACTGCGCCTAGTCCTATCCTACAAGCGTCAGTATAAACGGTAAATGGCTTACTCTCGTCTGGCAATACTAAGACTGGGGCTGAAGTCAAAGCTCTCTTCAAACGTTGGAACGCATCATCAAAATCTGCGTCCCATGTGAAAACTAGGTTCTTCTTCGTCAAGCGTGTCAATGGAGCTGATATCTTTGCGAAGTCTTTGATAAACTTCCTATAGTAGCCAGCCAACCCCAAGAAACTTCTCACTTCGGTAGCATTTTTAGGTACCTTCCAATCTTGGATGGCCACCAACTTCGCGGGATCTACAACTATCCCTTATTTGGAAACCACGTGTCCTAAGAACCGTACTTCCTTCCTCCAAAAGTGACACTTAAAAAATTTAGCTTTAGGCTTGTGCGCTCGAAGAGTCTCCAACACTTCCCTAAGATGTAGGGCATGCTCTTCTTCATCCTTAGAAAAGATCAAGATGTCATCTACAAAGACTACCACGAATTTGTTAAGGTACTCCCTAAACACCCTACTCATCAAATCAACAAAGTATGCGGGGGCATTTGTCAAACCGAAGGGCATCACTAGCCATTCATAGAAACCGTCCGGAGTCCTAAAGGCAGTCTTGTCAATGCTATCCTCAGCCACTCTCAACTGATGGAACCCAGTGGCTAAGTCCAAATGCGAAAACACTGAGGCACCAACTAACTGATCGAAGAGATCGTCAATCCTCGGCAGTGGGTGTCTGTTCTTATTAGTAAGTTTATTAAGTTCTATATAGTCCACACACAGTCTAAGGGACCCATCCGCCTTCGTGGCAAATACTACTGGAGCACACCACTCCGATATACTTCGTCTTATGAACCCCTTCTCAAGCAACTCCTTCACTTGCTTACCGAGTTCCCTCCTTTCACGTGGAGCCATGTGGCGTACTGGCAAAGATACTGGTTTCGCATTATCCACAAGATATATTCGAAAATCTATCTCCCGCTTCGGAGGCAAGCCTTTCACCTCCTCAATCAAATCTGAATATTCTCGGACCACTCTAACAGATCATAGATTTTCCTCAGACACGTCAAGCGATTCTAGATAACTTAGCATTACCGAATTTATGGGATTACAAAAGATTTCGAGAGTGTTTCCAAGGCGAGTCATGAGCTTAACTACTCTCCTTTCACAATCAAGAACGGCCCCATTTCTGGATAACCAATCCATTCCTAAAATTAGCCCATAGCCCGTGAAGCCCAACACATAAGCATCATATCTAAATTCAACGCTAAGTATGGAAATTTTCAAATCCAAACACATCATAGACAAATAAGCTGAGCCCCCAATTGGATTCGAAACAATTAAGGGATCCTCTACTAAACTGGTGTTTAAGTGCAGTGATTCAACTAATGATGTAGAGATAAACGAATGTGATGCGCCCGAATCGAATAAGGTACGGACAGGATGATCAAACAAAAAAACTAAGCTTTCAACAGAAATGGTTCTACCTCGTTCTTGCAGCGGTGGGACCGCGAGAGCCTGAACTTGTCCCCTTGCCTTCCCTGGTGCCATAAGAGCCTGCACCTGTCCTCCCGAGGTAGCTCCTACCCTCTGCCCCTTCTTTGGGCAGTCCTTCACTAAATGTCCCGCATCGCCACAATGAAAACAGCCTGTCTTCTTTTTCTTTCGGCAATCCTTGCTGAGATGGCCTGGTGTTCTACAGTTAAAACATTTCTTCTTTCCCTTGCCGTTATTGTCTTTACCACCCTTCTTGTTTTGCTGTTGTGGTTTCTTCCGATCCCCCTTCTTCTCGGGTGCCTTATCAGCTTTAGCGCTTTTCTTCTCATGCATAAGCGCCATTTCTACTAACTTCTCAAAGGTGGCCCCCATCGGGATATGGGTCATAGCCAACCCTTGCAATGGTTCATTCAAGCCATTCACGAACCTTAGAGCCTTCTTCTCCGGCGTGTTTACTAAGTCCAAGCCAAACCTTGCTAACTGATTAAATTTATTGACATATTCTTTCACTGATGAGCTTCCTTGCTTCAATGTCAAGAACCTTTCCATATATAGATTTTCTTCCGCCCTTGAGAGAAACTTCTGTGACGACCGCCCATAACCCCCGCACTGAACAAGAGGAATAATGTGCTGAAAGGCGTGCTAGGCTGCTATGGACGATCATCATAGTAAGTGAACACATCGAAACCTGTCGTAGAACTCACAGCGCAAGGATAAAATATAATAGAACATATACAATAGGTGATAGTAATGAGGTATCATATAGCAAACTTTTGGAACTCTTTCAACATCCAAAAAGATTATCCAACTGATATCCAAGTTTGTACATAAGGCCTCACTACAGCTCTCAAGCAACTCAAACAGCGGAAACAGAAATACTAGATAGAATAAAACTGGTACGCTAGCCTCCTGGTCGTCATCGCTCAACTTCCTCGTATCACTAAGCTCCATTACCTGTAACCTACTACTTAGTCTGCCCATCCACAACCGGATGAATAGCCCAAGGTAATAAGAGGAGACATAAAACCTTGAGTCGGACAATAGTCTTAGTGAGCGATAATACAGCTAACAAACTTCAACAAGAAAGCATATGAGAATGGGTAAATGAACAACTTATCTACCCACATTACCAGAGAAGAACTCAACCTTATCTTCCCCACATCGGACAGTGATAGCCTTTACCAAGCATTTCAACCATTAATCCATAGAAACTAGAACAACCATTTATTCATGGAAAACAGAAACAACCAGCAATAGCAATCATGGCATCGAGATTATTTATATCTCATGTAAATCATCCTAGTCGAATTCAACATCCCTCGAATACAAGCCCCAGAGGCCGAAACCAATATCAGACAAGCACTCAAGGAACATCTACTTCGATGTTGGATAACCCACGTGAGATGGCACAAGCAAAACATCCAGCATTCATGACAGACTCTGGCTATCACCGCCAATCCTGCTTCGAAATCATCACTATCGTATGACGGCCAACCTTGCCATATGTCAAGGGCTAATGGTAACCCCAGTTCTAGCATGAACTCCATATGCCCAACCTTGGCAATGTCCAACCTTGACACTAGGCCTTTCCCCAACCAGAAAGACCCAGGGTACTCGACCAACAACCGGTCTTTTGGGCCTTTCAACGATACCCATCGTACCCCTGCTTTGAGCCTGCTAGAACTTACGACAACGATGACTTCTCGGCCTTCGCATCTCTAATCGTCCAACCTTGACGATGTTTCATAGCTCAAGCAACCTTCTCGAGCAGCCATTATCCACCAACTCACGATCTTTGAGTTGTCTCCGCATTCGTTGTTCCACCTTGATCAACGGACACATTCATCACTTCGAGTCTTCCTACTTGAATCACCTCGAAGTCACGCCATCACCGAACCAAAACACATCACTGCGCTGCGGCTAGGGTTCGGGGGGTTGCCCCCGAAAAATATATTTTTTCAGACCTTTTTGGTTCGTACCCGAGTCGTACCCGAAAACGTGCTTTTTCAGAAAACGACCCTGCCAAAACCGACCAGAACCTTGTTCCAGAATGACCAGCCAAAAACCGACCAGCCTTGCTCCAGAACGACCTGCCAAAAACCGACCAGCCTTGCTCCAGAACGAACCGCCTCCATGCAGCTTTGGATCGACTCGACCTCCTTGGGACCGACCAGCTTTGGATCGACCCCGTCATGACCGACCAGATTTTGCTCCACCTGACCGACCAGCTCCTTCAGAGCGACCAGGATTTGCTTCCAGTAAAACCAACCAGAATGCCACCATCTGAAACCGACCAGAATGCCACCATCTGAAACCGACCAGAAACTCTTCTGCTCCTTCTGGACCGACCAGAAACACTTCTGCTCCTTCTGGACCGACCAGCTTAAACCGACCAGCTCCCTGACTTGCTTCCCAAGCCATACTATGACCGACCACCTCATTCCAGACCGACCCGACCAACTCCAGGACGACCAGAAACCTGCACATCTCCAATTCGACTCCGATTTCGACCAAAACTTCGCCAAACGACGAATCCGACGAAAACAGCTTATCCGATTCATCCAAACGCAATCACAAACATGTTATGCAACCAACAATATCCTCAATCTAACAATTTCCATCAAAACACATAAATTTCCCCAAAACATGATAAGTGAATCATATGAACATAAAAACGGATCTAACTTGCATAATCTTGAGAAAAATCATAAAATTAACCATTTAAATTATCTAGATCAGATCCTAAGGTGATTCATATAAAAAATGGACTTAGCATGGTGTGGATCTAAGGAAAATAACATGGAAATGATGAAATTAACATCCTAAAACCCATATACTTGCATGAATCCGAATGAGAGATGTAAATCACTCACCAATTCTTCAAATCGATGCAAAAACAATGAAATATGATTCCGATCAACAAGCAACTTGCACAAAACCCTTAGATCCGATGAAATTCCCTTTCAATCGATGTTGATCTAGCCTCTTATGGTGTAGATCTTCGATTTCCCTCCTTGGATTTTGGAATTTTAATGGTGGAAAGATGTTAGAGGAAGAAGGAGATCAAAGCCTCCCCATAAGAGAATGGAAAATGCCAACCTTTCTCCATACCCCTTACCCCCTATTTATAGTCTCCACCCACCCTCTAATGGGCCTTCTCCAAATCAGCCCATTAGCCTTCCAAAACCTGAACAGCCAACTGAAAAACCTTAAAACAACGATTTTTCCCAAACCGCTGAACCAAATCCTTAATGTAACCACTCTACGGAAAGAGAATCATCAATTCCTTTCCAATGGCACAGGTCTCACCCTCTGATTCGACCTGAGTCAAAAGTTATGCCCAGTACAAGACTGACAGGGGCAAAATGGTCACAAACAAAATTGGTAAAAATTATGGACATGTCACACATCCCCATAAGCAACATATCAAAAGATGAGAATGATCCAACCCTCAGGGAATAAAATAAAAATATTTTACGATCTTCCGATACGTAAAATGCGGGCTATTACAACTTCGCCTCGAACCTACGTCTGAAATCCGCCCAAGAGTCAACAGGACGCTCCCCATTAGTGACCTCCCACCAAAACGAGGCCTCTCCCTTCATCAACCAAGCTGCTAATCGGACTCTCTTCCCTTCTCCTACTTCAAAGATTTCTAGCAATTCTTCCACCTCCTTAAGCCAATCTCTAGCTTCCACAAACGTTTCTGACCCTTGAAATGGTTTTCCACCCATAGCCTTAAATTCCTTGCACGTCTTTGCAAAAGTATCTACGCAAGGAGGAGGAGGAGGAGGAACGGGTGCAACCGGTGGTGGAGGAACATTGGCTGGACCTGCAGCGGCCCTAGCCTCTAATAACCTCCTATACCATCCTGGTATCGTTACACCGTCGGGTAGATTAAGATCTTCAGCCATGCTGAAACGAAAAAAGAAAGATTCAGAATGGAGAATTCGAAAGATAAAGATATGGGCTATTGGGGATTATGTTTTTTTTTCTTAAAAACTTTTCTCTTTAAATTTCTCATTAAAAAATGTTTTTGAAAGCACTTCTTCCAAAAATAACTATTTTTCTAAAGTATTTTTATCTGTTCTGGTAACCTTAAGCTCTGATACCACGTGTAACACCCCACGTCCATTAATGTCACTCACAAAGGGAAAGCATTAACTTCCATGGAGGTTATAAGTGAATATAGAACAGAAAAATTACAACAAGACAGATAATAAATAGTACTTGGAAATCTAAAACTTTATTTTATTGCAGCGGAAATTAAACATGTTTGTTACATCATAAAACCAAGTACAATATCCATCTTCATAAAAACAAAATACATAATCCCATTACATAAATAGCCATTAAAAAGATAACAAGCTGAACTTTACTTCAACGGTCCAAGCTTTCCAAAGAGAGATGAAGCAATTCAATCAAACTCCACTAGAGCTGGGCCCAACCTGAGGACCTGGAGGGGGAAAAAGGATAGAAATAGAGGGTGTTAGACATAAAGTCTAGCGAATATGATAATTCTAACAATACTATTATCAAAATAACTAGACTAAGGCATAAGATGGAAGACAAGTAAATGTCTATGAACTCTTAGGAAGATAAAGATAGCGTTTAAGATAACGTTAAAGATAACGGTAAAGGCACACCTAATTACTAACGAATGATTACTACACTGCACCGCACATTACTACACTGCACCACACCAGTCACCCTATTGTTTGATCCCACTTGCTTCACACAGAAACTTTATAAATAGCCTTACGTACCCCTAGCTGACTACATAGGTGCCGTCTGCCCCTATCTCCACTAGGTGTACCCCACTACCCACTTTCGATCGACTCCCTACTCGTAGATACCCGTGCTGGCCCCACAGTGGGGTGTATCACTCCCCTAAAGTGGCAACCCAATACAACTTGAGAATGCACGGCTTATACCTACACGATGCAACAACGTATTACCTACCAGCCCGGGTCCACACACGCATATGAAACCCGTTGGACTTGCGTTGCCACCGCTCCCCGTTTTGGCCTCTTACAGTCAAACCCAGCATGCGTGTCCCGTCCTCGACTTGGGTCGAGCCCACAAAGATACGTTTGGGAAACTGGTCAAAATGGGCCCCCACAAGCTACCCACCTAAGCATGTCACTAGTATATCCCACTTAACCCTCTTAGTCATGTTCATTTACATGTGTGTTTGGTTAAGTCTTACTAATCGTATTTCACATGCCATTAAGGGCACCCCCTAGATTCCTCGTGCCACCCAAGGCACTGTAACACCCCATACCCGCTAAGGTCACTCACTAAGGGAATGCCTTAACTTCGGCGGAGCATTTTAAGTGAATATAGAACAGAAAAATTACAACAAGACAGATATAAATACTTGAAAATCTAAAACATCATTTCATTGCAGCAGAAGGTAAACATGTTTAGTCACAACACCATAAAGAGTCAAGTACTAAATATCCATCCTGATAAAAAAAAACATAAGTACATAATCCCACTACATAAACAATAGCCATAATAGAAAAGATAAGCTGGGCTTTACATCACGGTCCAAGTTCCAAAAGATAGATAAAGAAATCTGATCAAAGCCCACTAGTGCTAGGCCCAACCTGAGGACCTGAGGGGGAAAAAGATAAAAACAACGGGGTCAGACATAAGTCTGAGTGAGCCCTATAACTTTAACAACACAATCATTAAAGTAATTAGGGTATGATATAAACTTGGTATAGGATGACTGGGGATAAATGACTATACTAAGTAGCCCACTAGACATAGGATGAACTAAGATAACGGTAAAGACGCGTCTACCCACCCAAGGGTAATTACTAACTGCACCACACCAGTCATTCCTACTTAAAGGTTGATCCCACCCAAGGACTTAGAAAATTTACCCAGTAGTTTCGTGTACCCCTAGCTGACTACATAGGTGCCGTCTGCTCCTATCTCCACTAGGTGTACCCACTACTCCCCAAGCGATCGGCTCCCTACCGTAGATAGCCATGCTGGCCCTACAGTGGGGTGTATCACTCCCCAAAGTGGCAACCCGATACAACCAATGGTGCACGGCTTATACCTACACGATGCAACAACGTCTTACCTACCAGCCCGGGTCCACACACGCATATGAAACCCGTTGGACTTGCGTTGCCACCGCTAACCCGTTTTGGCCTCTTATAATCAAGCCCAGTACGCGTGTCCCGTCCTCGACATGGGTCGAGCCCAATAAGATACATATGGGTTACTGGTTGAAATGGGCCCCCACAAGCTACCCACCTAAGCTTGTCACTTTATCTAGTGCATCCCACTTAACCCTTTAATCATGTTTAATTACATGTTTCCACTTGGTTAAGTCTTCTAATCGTATTTTCTATTGCCACCCAAGGCAACCCACTAGATTTCCACATGCCACCCAAGGCACTTACTTGATTTCCACATGCCACCGAAGGCACCCACTTAACCCCTCATGCCCACTACATGCTTATCTGGTTAAGTGTTTCTTAATTGATTAAGAACGTAACCGTTGTAAAGACCTCTCACATTAGACTATCTTTTATGGCAGCTGGATTTGCCGGTTGGGTCCGGGCAGCCATAAGCCATAACCGAGTCTAACCTCGTGTCCATACACTTGTCACGTATTTAGTTTGTGCCTAAGAACTCTCACATTGGGCCAATCATTTGTAGCCGCTGGATTTGCCGGTCGGTTCCGGGCAGTCTTATGCTACAAAAGGGTCCAACCTCGTGTCTTAGTCGATTAATTACACCTAATTAATCACCCCCACATTTCGAATTAATTTTCCCTAATTAATTCCAATTTTAACGATGTACATAATTGACTCAATTATGTCCATCCACTTTATGGTATGCATAATCATACCAACTTCACACCATTTCATTAACATGTATATAAACCCCATCGTTCCCCATGTAATTCGCTAACATGACATAAAAGGGAAGATTCATCACAAATACAATGGGTTCAACTTGCATAACATTAGCATCAACATGGGTTTTAAAGGTGTCAACATGCATATAGCATCAACCCAACTAGCATGAATCACATATGTCATAAAGAGGGTAACTTGCATAAGCTACTTATGTCATTCAAAGGGGTAAACTTGCATATGTATGCATGACATAAAAAAGGGGTTGACTTGCATATGTATGCATATCATACAAACGTGTAAACTTGCACATGTTACTTGCATATAATCAAACACCATACTTGCATAACATGTCATATGTGAACTTGCATATAATCATACAACAAACTTGCATACAAATCATATATGAACTTGCATATAATCATACACCAAACTTGCATAATCATGGTGTCATAATGGATCAATGTTTATCATATCATTTTGCATAACTAGCATCATGAACACATAGCCTAACACTTGCATAACTTGCATAACATCATGATCATGTAGCATATAACTTGCATAACTTGCATAACATCATGAACGTGTAGCATATGACTTGCATAACTTGCATAACATCATGAACATGTAGCATATAACTTGCATAACTTGCATAACATCATGAACATGTAGCATATGACTTGCATAACTTGCATAACATCATGAACATGTAGCATATGACTTGCATAACTTGCATAACATCACAAACACATAGCACATAACTTGCATAACTTGCATAACATCACAAACACATAGCATATGATAACATAATCTTGCATTGATCCACATTCATAGCCATAACCTCATTATATCCTATCATAATCATTCAACAATTGGTTATTAAGGCTATAGAAACTCACAACTTGTTGATTAGCACTCCTAAGAAGAAGATTAAGTTGCTAGAGTTGATAAGAAGTTGATTTGAGAAGCTATCTTCCTCTTTAATTTGATGGAGGCTCCTTCAAGTTGCATTTTGACGGCATAACGGTGTTGTATCTATTTTTAGTATGAATTAGGGTAGTCTTAGGGTGTATTTATAGATTAGTTAGGTGTTTTAGGCCATTAAATTAACCCTAAATCAGATTTGAGCCGTCAGATCTCGTCCTAGCCACCAAAACACAGCCCAAAAGCCAAACTGGTGCACCCAGGTCACCTGGGCTCGACCAGGGAGGTCGACCCCCAGGTCGACACTAGGGTCGACACCCTAGTCGACCTGGTAGGCAGGTCGACACCCCTGTCGACCCCCAGGTCGACTCCCTCAGTCTGGCGGGAATTTTCCCGCCACTTCTGAAATTTGAAATTTTAATATTTAAAATCTGTTTTAATTTTTCTGAAACTTCTTCGGGCCTTGACTGGGTCATACGGACTCCGATTTTCGAAAACTCGGACTCTATTTCACGTATTTTTCCAAGACGAACGCAATGGCATAGCCCGTTTCCCCTGGTTCAGATTTTAAAATTTAATTCTACCCTGATTTATATTATAGAAAATTGTTCAACATACGGGGTGTTACATTCTCCCCTACTTAAAGGATTTCGTCCCCGAACTCTCTAAGTCAAGAAGAACGTATCCTACCATACAAACAACCATCTACTCAAACCATCAAACACTGGCATCCATTGTCCTTAGAGTTTCTAATGTTGTATGAAAATATGTAAAGAGTGTGTATATGTTCCCTGTCTAATGCAAAATCAGGCGGTCTACTGATTCAGTTGACCTCCTTAATGCAAACCATGATGGTGCCATGCATCCAATATGTATGCGAAAGAACCCTATCGACACATACTATTTCTACATGAGTGCACAATCATTCACCAAAATGCATCATCTATATGATAGCACAACCATTATACATCCATTAATATAGCTACCTACACACAATTATATGCAATATGCAATATTAAGTGACTAAGCCGATCTAGTGCCTAAAGTGTGTGTATATGCATCCACGAGCGACCACTTGCAACCACTTGCATCCACACGCATCCATCAAACATAACATGTCTCAAACACATGTTTCAACCATAGGTTTACCCTATCTAAAGGTCAAAGATACTAATGAGAGGAAATACTAAAGATAAGATAAGTACTAGACAAACGATAAAGGAGAAGTTAAAAGACATACCCTCAAAAAGGAATGGGTACAGTGAACGCATCTTCGCTTCTGTCTCCCAAGTAGCATTGCTCTCATCCTCTCCCCACTGCACTTTGACTAGTCGCACCTCTCTGTTCCTCAACTTCCTAATTTCTGACCCAAGGATGCGGGTAGGAGCTCGTCGAATAGTCGCATCACGCTCTATCTCCACTTCTCTAAGCAAGCTCGGCTCTACCACCTCTGCGGTCTCGTGTAGGCACTTCCTCAATTGTGACACATGGAATACGTCATGTACCCCACTAAGTCTCTCGGGTAAATCCACTCTATATGCCATTCGTCCAATCCTTTCCTTAATAGGAAACGGTCCCACAAATCTAGGAGCTAACTTCCCAACGGACCCAAAGCGGACAACATTCCGTAATGGGGATACTTTAACAAAGACCATGTCCCCAACATCAAACTCAAGATCTGTCCTCCTCTTATCCGTGTAAGATTTCTGCCTATCCTGCGCTGCTTTCATCCTTCTTCGAATCAAATCAATCTTCTCCGAAGTCTCTCTAACCATATCGGGCCCAAGCAAGATCTTATCCGTAGATTCCCACCAACATGTAGGTGATCGACAAGGCCTTCCATAAAGAGCTTCGAAAGGAGCTATACCAATACTGGTCTGAAAGCTGTTATTATACGCGAACTCCACCAATGGAAGATGCTCTTCCCAAGTACCTCCAAAATCTAGGATACAAAGCCTCAAAAGGTCTTCCAGAACACGATTCACCCTCTCGGTCTGGCCGTCCGTCTGAGGATGATATGCGGTGCTCAAACACAACTGAGTCCCCACTGCTTCTTGCAAACTCTTCCAAAACTCGCTAGTGAAGATGGGATCTCGATCGCTCACTATGCTAGAGGGTACCCCATGCAATTGAACTATCTCTCGAAGATAAACTGAAGCTAGCCATGGAGCAGTCCTCTTGCTCTTTACGGGTATGAAATGGGCGCTCTTAGTAAGTCTGTCCACCACAACCCAAATTCCCGTATTACCATTCCTCGACCTAGGTAACCCCTCAACAAAATCCATCGAGACGCTATCCCACTTCCATTGCGGAACTTCCAATGGGTGAAGCAACCCACCATGTTTCTTTTGCTCCGCTTTCACTTGTTGGCACACCAAGCATCTAGCGACATACTCGGCCACATCTTTCTTCATACCGGCCCAAAAGAAAACTCGCTTCATGTCTTGGTACATCTTGTCCCCACCGGGATGAATGGTCATCCTAGAACGGTGTGCATCATCAAGAATAGCCTTCCTCAAACCCTCATCTTGCGGTACACAAAGTCTACCGTCTCTACGCAAGCACCCCCTATCGTCTAGGGTGTACCTACTCAAATGGCTGGACGACTCCCCCCTTATGAGCCTCTCTACTAACTCAACCAACTGTGGGTCGTCCCGATGTGCCTCGCCAATCCGTCCCAAAAGAGTAGGTCTGACCTCCAAGGAAGCTAGCAAACCGGGTATATAGTCAATGGAAGGTCTGAAATCAAACATCGAGATAAATTCCAAGCTTCGTCGTTCCACGAACAATGGACTCAAGGCCAACCTTTTTCTACTCAAGGCGTCCGCCACCACGTTACCCTTGCCAGGGGTATACGCTATCTCGAAATCATAGGATGCTAAGAACTCCATCCACCTTTGCTGTCTCAAGTTCAAATCCTTCTGAGAAAACAAGTACTTCAATGATTTGTGGTCAGTGAACAACTCGAACCTCTCTCCCAGAAGATAATGGCGCCAAATCTTAAGCGCAAAAACAATAGCGGCCAACTCTAGATCATGGGTAGGGTAATTTTTCTCATGCGCCCTCAACGGCCTTCCACCGTAGGCTATTACCCTTCCCTCCTGCATTAAGACTGCGCCCAGTCCTGTTCCACAAGCATCGGTATAAACAACAAATGGCTTACTCCCATCTGGCAACACTAAGACTGGAGCTGTGGTTAAAGCTCTCTTTAACCGTCGGAACGCATCATCACAATCTACGTCCCACACGAAGACTAGATTCTTCTTCGTCAAGCGAGTTAATGGGGCTGATATCTTCGCGAAGTCCTTGATAAACTACCTATAGTAGCCAGCCAACCCCAAGAAACTCCTCACCTCGGTAGCATTCTTCGGAACCTTCCAATCTTGGATGGACACTACCTTCGCGGGATCCACAGCTATCCCTTCCTTGGAGACCACGTGCCCCAAGAACCGCACTTCCTTCCTCCAGAAGTGACATTTAGAGAATTTAGCCTTAAGACTATGCGCTCGAAGAGTCTCCAACACTTTCCTAAGATGTAGGGCATGCTCTTCTTCACTCTTAGAAAAGACTAAGATGTCATCCACAAAGACCACCACGAACTTATTAAGGAACCCCCTGAACACCCTACTCATCAAATCAACAAAGTATGCTGGGGCGTTCGTCAAACCAAATGGCATCACCAGCCACTCATAGAAACCATCCGGAGTCCTAAAGGCAGTCTTGTCTATGCTATCCTCAGCCACCCTCAACTGATGAAACCCCGTGGCCAAGTCCAACTGAGAAAATACTGAAGCGCCAACCAACTGATCAAAAAGATCATCAATCCTCGGCAATGGGTGTCTATTCTTCTTTGTGAGCTTGTTGAGTTCTCTATAGTCTACACAAAGTCTGAGGGACCCATCCGCCTTCGTGGCAAAAACTACTGGAGCACCCCACTCCGATATACTTCGTCTTATGAACCCCTTCTCAAGCAACTCCCCTACTTGCTTATGGAGTTCTCTCCTCTCACGAGGAGCCATGTGGCGCACTGGTAAAGATACAGGTTTAGCATTATCCACCAGATATATTCGGAAGTCTATCTCCCGCTTCGGAGGTAAGCCCTTCACCTCCTCAAACACATCCGAGTATTCCCGGACCACTCTAACAGATCGCAAACTATCGACCGAAGCGTCAAGCGATTCAAGATAACTTAGCATAATAGAATCCATGGGATTACAAGAGATCTCGAGAGTGTTACCCAAGTGGGTCATGAGCCTAACAACTCTCCTTTCACAATCAAGAATGACACCATTACTGGATAACCAGTCCATGTCCAAAATCAACCCATAGCCCGTGAAGCCCAAAACAAAAGCATCACATCTAAACTCAACGCTAAGTATAGAAATCTTCAAACCCAAACATATCATGGACAAATAAGTGGAGCCCCCAATTGGGTTTGAAACAACCAAGGGATCATCTACTAGACTGGTGTCTAAGTGCAGTGACTCAACTAATGATGATGAGATAAACGAATGCGACGCGCCAGAGTCAAACAATGTACGGACAGGATGATAAAATAGAAAAACCAGACTTTCAACGGAAATAGTTCTACCTCTTTCCTGAATTGGTGGAACTGCGAGAGCCTGAACTTGCCCCCTGGCCTGACCCGGTGCCATAAGAGCTTGCACCTGTCCCTCTGAGGTAGATCCCGTCCTTTGCCCCTTCTTAGGGCAATCCTTCACTAGATGCCCTGCTTCGCCACAGTGATAGCAGCCAGTCTTCTTCTTCTTCCGACTGTCTTTACTTAGGTGGCCTGGTATCCCGCAATTGAAGCACTTCTTCTTCCCTTTGCCACCGTTGCCTTTCCCACCTTTGTTTTGCTGTTGCTGTTGAGGTCTCTTCTGGTCTCCTTTCTTCTCGGGTGCCTTATTAGCATTGGGACCCTTCTCTTACTCATGCATGAGTGCCATGTCTACTAGCTTCTCAAAGGTGGCGCCCATAGGGATGTGAGTCATAGCCAATCCATGCATCGGTTCGTTCAAGCCTTTAACGAACCTCAAAGCCTTCTTCTCCGGTGTATTCACCATGTCTATGCCAAACCTTGCTAATTGATTAAACTTGTTGACATATTCCTTCACCGAGAGGTTTCCTTGCTTAAGAGTCAAGAACCTTTCCATATACAAGTTTTCCTCCGCCCTTGAGAGAAACTTTGTCACAAATCTTTGCCTGAAATCCGCCCAAGTGTCAACAGGGCGTTCTCCATTAGTGACCTCCCACCAGAATGAGGCCTCTCCCTTCATTAACCAAGCAGCTAACTTGATTTTCTTTCCTTCTTCCAACTCAAAGATGTCTATCAACTCTTCCACCTCCTTAAGCCAATCTCTAGCCTCCACAAAAGTTTCTGATCCTTGAAAATGTTTCCCTCCCATAGCTTTAAATTCCTTGCAAGTCTTAGCAAAAGTATCCGTGCGAGGAGGAGGAGGGGGAGGAGGAAGATCGTGTGCTACTGTTGGTGGAGGAACATATGCTGGACCCGCAGTGGCGGCCCTAGCCTCCATCAATCTCCTATACCATACTGGTATCGTCACACCCTCCGGAAAGTTAAGATCTTCAGCCATGCTGAAACGAAAAAGGAAAGATTCAAAACGGAGAATTCGAAAGATAAAGATATGGCTATTGGGGATTATGCTTTTCTTTCAAAAACTTTCTCTTTAAAGACATGTTTTTGAAAATACTTCTTCCGAAAATGTTTTTAGAAAAATAGTTTTCTAAAAAATTTATCTGTTCTGGTAACCTTCGCTCTGATACCACGTGTAACACCCCATACCCGCTAAGGACACTCACTAAGGGAATCCCTTAACTTCGGTGGAGCATTTTAAGCGAATATAGAACAGAAAAATTACAACAAGACAGATATAAATACTTGAAAATCTAAAACATCATTTCATTGCAGCAGAAGGTAAACATGTTTAGATACAACACCATAAAGAGTCAAGTACTAAATATCCATCCTGATAAAGAAAACATAAGTACATAATCCCACTACATAAACAATAGCCATAATAGAAAAGATAAGCTGGGCTTTACATCACGGTCCAAGCTCCAAAAGATAGATAAAGAAATCTGATCAAAGCCCACTAGTGCTAGGCCCAACCTGAGGACCTGAGGGGGAAAAAGATAAAAACAACGAGGTCAGACATAAGTCTGAGTGAGCCCTATAACTTTAACAACACAATCATTAAAGTAATTAGGGTATGATATAAACTTGGTACGGGATGACTGGGGATAAATGACTACACTAAGTAGCCCACTAGACATAGGATGAACTAAGATAACGGTAAAGACGCGTCTACCCACCCAAGGGTAATTACTAACTGCACCACACCAGTCATTCCTACTTAAAGGTTGATCCCACCCAAGGACTTAGAAAATTTACCCAGTAGTTTCATGTACCCCTAGCTGACTACATAGGTGCCGTCTGCCCCTATCTCCACTAGGTGTACCCACTACTCCCCAAGCGATCGGCTCCCTACCGTAGATAGCCGTGCTGGCCCTACAGTGGGGTGTATCACTCCCCAAAGTGGTAACCCGATACAACCAATGGTGCACGGCTTATACCTACACGATGCAACAACGTCTTACCTACCAGCCCGGGTCCACACACGCATATGAAACCCGTTGGACTTGCATTGCCACCGCTAACCCGTTTTGGCCTCTTATAATCAAGCACAGTACGCGTGTCCCGTCCTCGACATGGGTTGAGCCCAATGAGATACATATGGGTTACTGGTTGAAATGGGCCCCCACAAGCTACCCACCTAAGCTTGTCACTTTATCTAGTGCATCCCACTTAACCCTTTAATCATGTTTAATTACATGTTTCCACTTGGTTAAGTCTTCTAATCGTATTTTCTATTGCCACCCAAGGCAACCCACTAGATTTCCACATGCCACCCAAGGCACTTACTTGATTTTCACATGCCACCGAAGGCATCCACTTAACCCCTCATGCCCACTACATGCTTATCTGGTTAAGTGTTTCTTAATTGATTAAGAACGTAACCGTTGTAAAGACCTCTCACATTAGACTATCTTTTATGGCAGCTGGATTTGCCGGTTGGGTCCGGGCAGCCTTACGCCATAACCGAGTCTAACCTCGTGTCTATACACTTGTCACGTATTTAGTTTGTGCCTAAGACCTCTCACATTGGGCCAATCATTTGTAGCCGCTGGATTTGCCGGTCGGTTCCGGGCAGTCTTATGCTACAAAAGGGTCCAACCTCGTGTCTTAGTCGATTAATTACACCTAATTAATCACCCCCACATTTCGAATTAATTTTCCTTAATTAATTCCAATTTTAACGATGTACATAATTGACTCAATTATGTCCATCCACTTTATGGTATGCATAATCATACCAACTTCACACCATTTCATTAACATGTATATTAACCCCATCGTTCCCCGCGTAATTCGCTAACATGACATAAAAGGGAAGATTCATCACAAAAACAATGGGTTCAACTTGCATAACATTAGCATCAACATGGGTTTTAAAGGTGTCAACATGCATATAGCATCAACCCAACTAGCATGAATCACATATGTCATAAAGAGGGTAACTTGCATAAGCTACTTATGTCATTCAAAGGGGTAAACTTGCATATGTATGTATGACATAAAAAAGGGGTTAACTTGCATATGTATGCATATCATACAAACGTGTAAACTTCCACACATTACTTGCATATAATCAAACACCATACTTGCATAACATGTCATATGGGAACTTGCATATAATCATACACCAAACTTGCATACAAATCATATATGAACTTGCATATAATCATACACCAAACTTGCATAATCATGGTGTCATAATGGATCAATGTTTATCATAGCAATTTGCATAACTAGCATCATGAACACATAGCCTAACACTTGCATAACTTGCATAACATCATGATCATGTAGCATATAACTTGCATAACTTGCATAACATCATGAACATGTAACATATGACTTGCATAACTTGCATAACATCATGAACATGTAGCATATAACTTGCATAACATCATGAACATGTAGCATATGACTTGCATAACTTGCATAACATCATGAACATGTAGCATATGACTTGCATAACTTGCATAACATCACAAACACATAGCACATAACTTGCATAACTTGCATAACATCACAAACACATAACATATGATAACATAATCTTGCATTGATCCACATTCATAGCCATAACCTCATTATATCCTATCATAATCATTCAACAATTGGTTATTAAGGATATAGAAACTCACAACTTGTTGATTAGCACTCCTAAGAAGAAGATTAAGTAGCTAGAGTTGATTAGAAGTTGATTTGAGAAGCTATCTTCCTCTTTAATTTGATGGAGGCTCCTTCAAGTTGCATTTTGACGGCATAACGGTGTTGTATCTATTTTTAGTATGAATTAGGGTAGTCATAGGGTGTATTTATAGATTAGTTAGGTGTTTTTGGCCATTAGATTAACCCTAAATCAGATTAAATCCGTCAGATCTCGTCCTAGCCACCAAAACACAGCCCAAAAGCCAAACTGGTGCACCCAGGTCACCTGGGCTCGACCAGGGAGGTCGACCCCCAGGTCGACACTAGGGTCGACACCCTAGTCGACCTGGTGGGAAGGTCGACACCCCTGTGGACCCCCAGGTCGACTCCCTCAGTCTGGCGGGAATTTTCCCGCGACTTCTGAAATTTGAAATTTTAATATTTGAAATCTGTTTTAAATTTTATGAAACATCTTCGGGCCTTAACTGGGTCATACGGACTCCGATTTTCGAAAACTCGGACTCTATTTCGCGTATTTTTCCGAGACGAACGCAATGGCATAGCCCGTTTCCCCTGATTCAGATTTTAAAATTTAATTCTGCCCTGATTTATATTATAGCAAGTTGTTCAACATACGGGGTGTTACAGGCACCTACTTAACCCCCATGTCCCACTTTACATGTTTATCTGGTTAAGTATTTCTTAATTCATTCAGGCCATAACCTCATAAAGACCTCTCACATTAGACTGGCATTTATGGCAGCTGGATTTGCCGGGCGGATCCGGGCAGTCTTACACCATAAAAGAGTCTAACCTCGTGTCTTTACAACTGTTATGCTTTAGTTTAGGCCTAGGACTTCTCACATTGGGCTGACATTTGTGACCACTGAATTTGCCGGGCGAGTCCGGGTAGGTTTACGTCACAAACGAGTCCAACCTCGTGTCCTAAGCATTGATTAACACTTAAAATATTTTACCCCAGTTTTAATAATTCCCTATTAAAATTATTAATTAAGTCAACTTTTAATGACGTCCATAATTGACTCAATTATGGCCATCCACTTATGGCATGCAAAATCATATCAATTGCACCCCAACTTTTTAATATTAAATCCTTAATATTACCCCTACCCCACGTTTATACGTTCGCTTATTCAACGCATAATATAGGCTAGACTTGTATAGTCTAACACTTAGCACAAAGATAAATTATCACAACATATAGACAATTAAAATAAATCTAATCATAATAGGGGTGAAACTTGCATAAACTACACATGTTAAGGATCAAAAGGTGTCAACTTGTTAAATGTCTCAATTTACATGATATGATCATAGCCCAAATCTATACATAAACTTACATATGGGGTTTTTAGGCAACATAATGATGGTGTGAACTAGCATAGGATATCACATATGTTATAGCATAATTCTAGATGTCATAATAGATGTCTTGGCATATGTTCATAACTTTTCTAATCAATCTAACTTGCATATGTGACTTGTCATATAGATCAACATAACCCAAACATGATGATTTAATTAATATGAACTAACTAGCATAGATGGTAACATCATGGCCTTTTTAACATGTATGATTCATCACAACTTAACATAGAAACTTTTAACATACATAACATCATCATAGCATGATTTACAACATATAAGATATTATCATCACATAACATTGGATTTACAATATACATGGTAGCAAAAGGGGTTTACAACAACATATATGATAATTCACATCATCTACTCATAATCCATTCATAACTCAACCTAATTAAAATGATAATAATCTTGTTAAGATCATCATACTCACAATTTAGAGAAGAAAAGAGAGAGTTTTGCTTTGCTTTAGGGTTGAGAGAATTAGAATTGAATTTTCTTTTCTTCTTTCTTAGTTGGCAGCGGCTCCATTGATTTCCATGGCGACGGTAACTATTCTATTTTAATTAGGTTTAGGGTTAGCATTAGGATGTATTTATAGGTGTAGGAAGTTATTTAGGACCATTAGATTAACCCTGAACCATGCGAACCAATCAAATGCAAAATCTGCCTTTGAGCGAATCAGCGCACGGGTTGACAGCCAAACACCGTGGATTAACCCCTAGTCGACCCAGCAAGGCTCGGGTCGACCTCAAAAATGGGCCGGTTCGGTTATTTCCCCTCCCATTTCGCTGTTTTGAACTTTTTCGCATATTTATTTGTTTAATTTTTAATTTATATATATATCAATATATATATATATTTCTCTGCGCAACCCATTTCACTTAATTCTTTTCTAAAAATTAAGTATACTTTAATTTGTGAATTTTAATGTTATAAAATTACGGGGTGTTACAGATCTAATCTTTCTACTAGTAAAAATATTATCTTTCTTCGATTAAAAAAAGTAATCTTTCTTTAACAAAAATATGATCTTTCTTCCTATAAAGATTCTATCTTTCTTGTATTAAAATCTCAAATTTTTTTTCCCGCATATAAAAATCTCACCTTTTCTCATAATAAGAATATAAACTCTTCATATCTAAGAGTATAAACTTCATGTTAATAAAAATATAAACTTCATGTTTAAAAATCACTTCTTTCTATTATGAAGATCACATTTTTATCGTGCCAAAATATATATGCAAATTTTTATATGTTATATAAATAAATAAAAATCAAAACTTTATATGTTTAAAACCATAAATTCATATATTTAAAACCTATATGATTTTATAAACTGTAAATCATAAGTTTTATAATCTAAAACATTGAATAAATAAAGATAAATAAAAAAACTTACAGTAACACATTTGGGGGAGGGCTACTCCGTCGGATTGGCGACACAGGGAGGTTGCGCCGGTCGTACGCTGGCCGGAGGGTGGCTCTCAGGTAGTGGAGCATCGGGTTTTGGGCGCTGGAGCTTTCGGGGGGTCTCGGGTTTCAGAAGAGGGAGGAAGGAGAGAGGATAGGCGACGTGGGGAGGTGGTGGCGATGGCGCTCAGACAAGGAGGCGCGGCGGTGTCCCCCCCTCCCGGTGGCGCGATTAGCTGCTAGGTTTTTTATTTGAACGTCAATCGTGTTTTGAAGAGAGAAGGGAAGGGGTTAACAGGTTTGACCATGCAAAATGAAGTGGGCCCTTTTATTAATAAATATATATTTATTTAATTAATTTACTTAAAGTTGACTTTTTATTTTGAACTCTAAATCAAACCCACCGACTGTCGTCCATAGTTAATTACCCCCATTCCGAACACAATGGGATATGTCATGCAAGCCAGTTCGACCATTTTAATAGGTTTTCGTCAAAATCAAAATATAGATCTATACATTGAATTTGAACGCACATTTCAATTTACCAGGGCCCCATACTAACTCTAAAAATCCCCAAAAAAAAAATTTCTAGCTTCGTATTGACGATACGGTTTTAACAAAACTAATTTCGTCAAATTTGAAAACTGTTTGAAAAATGGCCATTTTCAGGTCGATCCAAATTTACTGAAACTGTTAAAACACGTTTTCTTTCACCACGCTCACATATTGATTCGAAAAATTACGAATTTTGGAATCTAGCAATAATTCAACATCCCGGATCCAGCAAAAGTGGTTTCATCGAAAACAGAGGTCATTTGCAAAATTTCCATTGTAAGGGCCAGAATTCTGTAACGACTATTCTGAATTTTCAACTGGGCATAACATTTTATTCCCGCTATGAAATTTTGATTTTTCAGATTTGTTGGAAAGATATTATCAAATAGATTGTAATATTTTTGGTTTCGCTAAAATCCGGTTTATTTTGAATCCTGTACATTCATTTGAAATTTGAAATCGAATATTCGAACTACCGCGCCATTTCCAGTTCCTTTTATAATTAAAAATAAATATTTATATTCTAACGTCGATTCAAATAAATATATACGTTCTAATTCTATTCAAAATAAATTTCTCGTCATTATTATTTAAAATAATTCATTTTAGATGTTCAAAATTCATTAAAATTGCCAAAATAAAATTTTTAAATTGGCTCGAATTTCCGGATTATTACAATCTCCCCCACTTAAAACTTTTCATCCCCGAAAAGGAACGAAGTTGAAAGTTGTTTAACTAATCAACTCAACTTCCATTATTCTCATTATGGCTTAAGTTCTTTAACTTTTCAGTTTCTAAGAACTTTTCAAATTCTTCAAAAATTTGGCTAACACCCTAAATTTCCGAAAAATATCGCCATAAACTCCCCTACACCGGGAGCTTCGGGATATTTCAAATAGCCTCCCATGGCCCTCATCAATCCAAAAGAAAAATAAAATGCCAAGCGGCTAGCCAATCGGCTCATAAAATCATCTAATCCCCAAGAAATATAATAAACATGTACCTATTTGTCGGGCAAACAATTTTATTCCTGTTCTCTAACCTCCTTGCTATGACCTGTTCAATGGATATACATGTATATGCATGCAATTGTAATCATTTTTCAATACAGTTCTATATTTGGTACAATTCGGCTAATTTTACCTTACATTTACGTAATGGTTTAAATGAATAATCACACAACACAAACATCAATCAATTTGTTGATTAATTTTCAAATTCATAACTTTGGTATATATACAGAAAATCATGTTTTTGGTGCCAAATCACAACAAATAACCCTATCTAGTTCTTGTTCTCACACCAGTCTAATGGAAATATGTAGATATCCCACTTTCGAAACTCGAACATAAATTCTGATGACGACTAGTCAATCATCAGAATCATCTCCAGGCGACTAGAGTGTGATTCTATATCTATTCAGAATATTTGGGACTTCGAATATACGTTCATGACGCGTATACGCAAAATCTTCATATACTAGATTGTCCAAATCAAATATAAAATAAAATATTCAAATACGAATAATTAGATATAAATTTTTAAAACAGAGTTTGTTTTCATTTTTATTCGAAAAATATACTCTTCACACTCGTTCTAGGATATTACAGATCCCATCTCTAACGAGTTATTCTTATTGGATGTTACTAATCCAATCTCTGATGAATTCTTTTGTTCGGTTTTAATGTGTTTTGTTCTCGAGCACTGTAAACCAAAGCTCTGATACCAAATTGAGATGACCTGAACTTCCCCAATCTCTAAAGAGAAGAGAAAGGACGAATTACCGTGAGGACAAGACAAATCAGAACCCAAACAGAAGAACATTTCATTGTTAGTTACCAGAATTCCATCAGAATACAAGAATACACAGAGTATGAATAAATATTATACATTCAATAAATATCATAGATTATAATACATTACAATGCAGCGGAAAACAATACAAAACACAACTGAAAAGAATATAGGGATACAGAGCTTTTCGGATATCATTCCAGTTGTAAACCCGGTTCCTGTGAATATAAATCTGCAAAACCAAAACTATTAGCTGCCCGCCGAAAATAAGGGCACCCAGAGTTTAGGGTAAAACAATAAATTCCAGGTCAGTCATGCGACTGGTGTAAGAACTAAAACGGTTATTGATCTTTATTTTAAAGTTAGGTAAATCAAGAGACCACGTCGTATAACACGGAACGGGTTTCCTCCCAAGAATACCAGTGCATAAAACAACAGCGCAATGCTAAATAAAGAACAATGAAGCTATTATAAGACCCAGGTCCCATCACACAATGCAACACAAGCCGGAGGATAGGTTTTTACCTTATAATAGCCAAAGAATGCTTGATACGCTAAATTTCATCTTTTATTATTAGTATAAGTGTATAGTGTCAAAACAATTTCAATCATAAGTATCAATCATAGACGGCGTAAGTGCCCCATACCACTATGTCGCCATATATAGGTTCTACAATCAAAACCGCAAAGTCACATATTGGAAGTTGGATTTCCATCTGTGAACCGAGGCAAGGGATCATCCTCACCACTTCGAGACGCTCTAGCCCGCCCCTCAGGTCAGAGCTCGAGTGATGTAATGACCCAACTTTTGAACACATCGGAAGTCGTGCCATTAATATGAATAAGAATAAATAGAAGATAAAATCACAGAAAACATCAGAATCTCACAGCGGAATTTTTACAAAAGATAATACTTCATAATTTTACATAGCGGGATATATTACATCAGAGCATCGTAAATCTAGTGATACAAGCCATTCATAGTACATCTTTAATTATTCATATCATTGATGACCATCTTGCAGACTTAATTATACAGTAGATATGATAAGTGGATCAGCACACAGGAAGTTCCATTCCAGCTTCTCAAGTTTTGTCCAATCCTGATTCACTTGTCTATTCATAACAAGTGTTATGAATACCCAAGAGTTTAAGGGAAACACAGAAAAATAAACTCCGGGTCAGTCAGGGGACTGGTATGAGTAAACAATTTTAAAACAGATTAAAGAAATAAAAATATCTCATAAGACCACACCGTAAATACGGAACGGGTTTTTACCTTATGAGATCAAAACACTTTGTATACTTGAAATCAGATATTATCATAGTGTCTATAAGTTTTTCAAAAATAATTATGAATCTAGAAGAATGCTTTCATCTCACATTCTCCTATATAGTATACAAATAAAAACCTCTTGGCGCTTATGGAAATTGGGTTTCCAACTATGACAAGGTATGGGACCACCTTCCGATGATGTATCTCTAAAGGCGAATACACCTGGGTTCAACAAGAACGTCTTGCAACCCGGCCTACACATGATCGACCACTCATTTCTCTTGAGTGTATCGAATGTATATCACCAATGATTGGGCTCAAGCCACCATTTCCCGAATGGGCAGAATCGATAGAGTAAGAAACAAAAGGAATTTCTCTAGATAGGTGATTATACTCCCTAATGGGAGCGACCCACATAGCCATGCTGCCTGCCCGATTTTTGTCATTTCCTGTGTGTCAGGCTTAAGGCTAGACTTAGCTTTTCATCATCACTATTTATTTTCTTTGAATGCCACATCGTCAAAACTTCCCAACCACTAATTGACTTCCCCAAAAGTATATTATAGGTATACAGCGAGAGAAACAAATTCCTCTGCCATCGTATAAATACGTTTGGAGAGATCAACGTACGTGATCGGTTAGAATTACTTTGTCAGACATTCGTCCATACAAGTTGTCCTGCGATTTGACAAACCGAAGGCACTATTCAAGAATAGTCCTTGTATATCGCTGTCTTAACTTTAAAAATCTCTAACGCGCGGCGTATAATCAAATCAAAGTGAAATATTAATTTCGGCCTCTTTGAAATGATTAGCGAACATTTTCTTTATAAATTATAAATCTAACATGGTCATGATCTAATTTACATTTACAATCACAGTCAATTACACAGTATATGATCATCTTGCTTATATCTGGGTATTTTGATCATTTCTTACAAATGGGCAATTTTTGCGTGTGCGTCGCATACGGTTTTTCTTCCCATTTTTGTTTGTCGCTTAAAAATAAATACTTTCATTCTTCTTCTAGAAAATACTTCTCATAACCATTTATTATTCCAATTATTCATAAATAAATTAAATTTATAATTTATATTTCAACTTTTACCCTTTACATTGTTCTTGCCAATTTTCCCTTTTATTCCTTATATCGATCTTCTTCTTTTATATCTACCAATAAAGTTTCTCCTTTTATTTTATCTAAACACGATTAAAACTTACAGTTCTTATATAATACTGAACAGTATATAACCATTTTCCTTGCATTCAGTTAACAGATAATTCCAGCGTATAAATAGCATACAGTTTTCCGCTTTTTTTTTACTTTGCAGTTTTAAATATTTTCATTAGAAAATAAATTCTAATTTAAATTATAAACTAAATTTATAATTTAACAAAATTACAGTTTTTGTGCCAACTTCTCGACTTCTGTCCAAAACCATATCCGATCTTCTACACTTGATTGACTTTCTTTTTGTTGATTTCACAGCTTGAATATTTCGTTAGAAAATTTCTCTAATTATATTTTAAATTCAAATTTATAATTTAAATCTGAACTACAGCTTCTACACTGTTTCTCCACTGTTGACAAAACTGCATTTTGATCCTGATCTGGACTCATATTACAAATCATCTGACTTAAGTTATTGAGTAGGGATCATCAGTTTGATGCTTTAAACTGAAACCAGACAACATGATCTATACTAATGATAATGACTTAAACTTTTTATTTATTTATTTAATTATTTATTTTAAACTCCTATTTAAATTTATTTAAATTTGATAAGATTATCTTAACGGAACCAATATAGCCAAACTCGTATAGCCAAATCGTCGCCCGTCGACTTCCTTAAACCCGTCCTGCTCTTCTTTATATTTTTTATTCTATTTTATGTGTATAAAATGGTTTAGCTTAATTTTAGCTTAAAAAAACAAATTTTGTTTTTTTCCTGTTATTCTCATCTCTTGTTCAAACTAAAGGCCAGAACAAAACCAATTTCCCTCTTTTCTTCTTGCATCAGCCAAACACAATTGAAAACCAGAAAAAACCTTTGCCCCGGCAACAAAATATGGATTAACCTGATGTGATCCATCCTTTTCCGTTTCCCGTTCTGTCTCCTTCTTCTTAATCCTCTAGTGTGTCATTTCTTCACCGTGCACGCATACACCGTACACGTGCACCACCTCATCTCCGATGGCCATGGCCCCCTGACAGTTGTCACAAACGATCTCCACTCCTGCCAACCCATTCTCGATCCAAAAATCACATTATGCTAAACAAATGAAAATATAGGTTTTTCGACAGCCAACCCATTAAAAACCATCTTTACCAAATCGCATTTCTTCACCACCATACAGCACTGGCCATCGTCCAACTTCTGTCACAGGTCAGAGATGACCCACCAGTCTCTTCCCTCCCTATGCGATGACCTGGATCGCCACCTACCCAGCACAGTTCGTCAAAGAACTCGGCTACCCCAAAAATAACGGTAAACCCAATTCGACCTCGTTCACCTCCATCAAACAATTAAAAATTTAATTAGCATTTTTCCCTAGGTCTCCAATCCCCAACCTTCCTTCAGACGCACTACCATGGTCCACGACCTCTATCCTTACCGTGATTTGGTCAGAGTTTACTTTCCATTTAATACAGAAATTCTCACACCCTAAGTAACTAAAAATCATGTTTTTGTTATCAAAATTCAGGATTTTCTAATACGAATCTACTCCAATACCTGAATTTGAATGTAATAATATTTGTAAAATTGGGATTTCTAACTTCCTTACTGGAATTTGATGAATTATGATGATGCATATTATCGTTTGGACTGCAAACAAATTTCAATGTATACCCGCGACATAAACATACACATTTTATGTTGGGCTTAATCATAATAAATAACTAGAATTTTGGTTGTTGATTTTTACATTAACAAGAGGGTGTTTTAGGCCTAGCTTTTAAACATTTATCTCTTATAGTAATGACTTCCAGGTTATCTCTTATGAATTTAATTCTGATAAGGTGATAACACCATCCATTGTATATATCTATGTATCATAACAGAAATAGATCATAGATTTCGAATAGAAAGAAGGGGTTCTACTCTATTCCTGTGTTACTGCTTTTACTTATGCTTGTAGTATTAATAGGGGTTTTGTTTTTCAACAAATGATAAGTATCAGGTGATTAATTATATTCAGATATTTTTGTGTTTACATATGTAAGTTAGAACAAAATAAACAATTAATCATAACATATGCCGGAAAGGGGAATAGGGAGTGTTTACTCATCTAGTATTACAGCTGTTATTATTGTTTTGCTTTCCTCTCTCAGGTTTGTGCTCCCTGCTTTTGTTTTTGTTTCCAGATTTATTTATTGATTTATATTTCTTTCCCCTTTCAGTCTTTGATTCAAATCTTTTGACACTGCTACATGGTCATTGTTATTATTTCCAATATTAACAGGGGGTTCATTTCAACATTTGTTCATTATATAAATGATCATTACTATTCAGATGTCGTTATACCTATATGTGACTTAAAATAAATTAGTTAAACAATCATAGCACAGCTTGTAAAGAGGCATAGGAAAAGGTTTACTCACATATTTGTTTACTGTTGCTATTAATGTTTACAGGTTCTTATTTATTTTTCTCTCCCATTTTAGTTTTTGCTTTCAAACTTTTGACATAAATATATGCATATGAATGCATACATATAACCATTATGGGAATTTAATTGTGATATAAGGGTGCTTTGCACCATGTAGTTCACTGCCATGGTTTCATAGAAATCTGATTTCAGCATATGTATATAAATGACCACTTATATCCAAATTTCACACATGTAAGTTAAACTAACTAGACAAATAATCATAATTATAAAGAGAAACATAACAAAGTTTACTCAAAAGGAAAGTTTGAACCCTTAGCTTTATTCTTCTACTGATCTAGTTCAAGAGACTTGTGTTGTGTGAAGAAAATGAGTGTGCTTATGCCTTATTTATAGTAGAAGAAAACTATTAAAATATGAGTGCATAAAAATCAGTTTTTTTTTTTAGATTTTTTTTTAGATTTTGTTGTCGACAAATGAAAGACAACTCAGGAAATCCTTTTCTTCTTCTCACCAAATCAAAATACTATCTCCAAACGCACATGGCTTATCTCAGCCTACATCACCATGAAAATCCTCTTGCACATGCCCCTTCTTTTTCCCCATTGGTTTCTATGTAATGTCCCCTTAAATGCTAAGGGTACAACCTATGATCTTGCACAAATCTTTCCTTGGTTTCAACAATTTTTAGCATCCATTTAGGTACCATTCATGCTTAATTTTATATTGGGTTCCTAACCCAAAATCTCACATGAAAATTTGATTTAACACAAAACATATTAATACTTTTACTTGCCTTCAAAGGCAATACAAAATCTAAAAATTTTGTACCATATGATCTCGGCCATGTGATGAAATAGACATGAAAACATCTTGAAAAATCTAAGTATTAGAATGGATCTAGTGCAGGTACATCTAAGGTTTAAATACACAAGATTTGGCAAGATTTAAGGCACATGTTTTATGATCAAATGGACATGGTTTTGAAAATGAAAAAGAAAAAGGTCATTTCAGAAAATCTTGTGTAAAAAGAAAAAGATTTGAACTGAAAATACATTGATACAAACATGATTCGCCATGTGACAAATATTTCTTTAGATCCCCTTTTACTAGCTTACTACTAGTGTAGGTTGTATCTTGAATTTGGTTCATGAAACATGTTTGCAAATGGAATGGCTCTTTCATGTTTTGGTGTATGTATTTGTAATTTTAAACGTATCTTTGAACTTGCTTTGACAAGGAAATGGTCTTGGCATGCTTAAACTCAAGTGTTAAAAGTTTTCCAATCAAGAATTTACCAAAAACTCAAATACAAACTCTTTTGAAAAATGAATAAAACATGTAAATTAAAAAAATGGCATTTAAAAAAACTTGCTATTAAAAAGTATTATCATTCATACATATATAAATAAATTTAAACAAACGCTATCTTTAACATGCTATCATATATTAAAAGAAAATGGCAATTAAATCTTTGACATGTTTGAAATAACTTAAAGTCTTGATTTTTAAATCTTATTTATAAATACATACTTACGGTCAGTTAATACCTGGGTCCGAGATACGTGTAAATACCGGGTCATTACAAGTGACCTTTGGATCATCAGGGTCGGTCCACCCGATGTGGATTAAAATGGTTGAACACTGCGTTTCCCCACCCTATGGGGGTGTCAATGAGTCCAATGACTCCATCGGTCCCGGATCGACCAATATATCCGAGGTGCTTCGCATTCCAACAACCACATAAGTAAAACTCGTCAGGGCGTGTAAAACCACTGATGCCACTTCTAGCTAGAAGGAAACGCATGCCCTCCCTGATGTCCTCTCCCTTTTTTGGTTCACGCCGGGGTATGAGGCTCGAGAATTAACGCTACACAAAGCTACGCCACAAAGGTCGTACTTTGACCATCCACCACAAGACTTTTCTTTTCAACAAAAGCCTTGATCATTTGCATCCCATCATGCCACACAGGCAAACCACTCCATGCAACCGATCTCCATCAATCACACAGAATGATATCCAATGTCAGACACACAGTCCATTTACAAGTCCATTCTGGGTCTGAACGAAACCGGGGGCACCTTGGACATCGCATATCCATCGATCTCAAATTACATTTGGACGATCACTAACTTATTCCATCCTTTTGGGTGTACGGCCTAACCAAGATCATCAAGAATCATCCAAACGATGTGAAGACCTCCGGTCTTCAACCACCGTCTTCATCTTCGACTTATCGGCGTATTAGTTATTCAGAGTGGGATAAAACCCGGTCTTTTCGAATAACTCGCGTATTTTATAAACAAGTGTTACACAAACACAGCATACGCCTCATTCCAATTCAGAATGTTCTTTTATTCAAATATTCACATTATTAGGGAAAGGTTCCCATTAATTTTATCAAAGATAAATTCTTTAAAATTTATTCTTTAATATTCTTTTGGATTTCAATTCAAACCAAATTATGGTTTATCCAAACTAGTCGGGATTAACAAACCTTACCGAAGTAATCATTTATTAAATTTCCCAATCCCAACCTATTCATCCCATGAAGTAACTGGTGATACTCCATTCTCGATCATTTCTTGAAATTGATAATTTTAATTATCAAATTCACCTTTCAATCTATTTAATGATTCATTAAAACTCTAATTCAGTTTTAATTTCCAAAAATCATTACTTAATGGTTAGTCAAATCCAGGAAATAAATCATGTCTTTAACTGGGTTAAAGAACCAATGTCATTTAAAACACAGTTCACGATAAACCTAAAATCACATTCCATTAACAATGGAATTTTCACGGAAAACAGATCAATATATATAATCGATATGAAATTCCATATCCAACTAATAATATAAATGGAATATATACAAAGCCTTTTAAATTCCGTATATATTAGCAGTCTTCCTCCACAGAAATTCACTTCGATTATTACCAAATCGAATTCCATTCCAATTTATTTTGTAAAATTGGAAAACTTTACTTTGGAAAATCTCTTTTAAATCTTATCAAAAAGATTTATAAATTCCAAATCACATTTCACTGTAAATCGGGTTAAAGAACGAATGTCGTTAAAACACATTTTGAAACACCCCACCTCCGTTAGGATCACTCTCAAAGGGAATGTCCTAATTTTGGTGGAGGTTTATAAGTATAAGTCACAGATACACAAGACAGATATAAAAACACATATTTTTGAACAGCGGAAAACAACAGCAACTTTTATTTCATTAAAATACGTGTTAAACAAACCATGCCATAATTTTTCTTACAATACTTCCAAAAACATAACACCTTCATAATTGTCTTGATTACATTATTTAAAGAAGCATAAAAACATAAGTAAACTGCATAAGTCCCATAATTGTTGTCCAAAGCCATAGTCCAAAACGAAAACATCCAAGCAATACATTCTTTCTCTTCAAGCTGGATGTGAAAACTGGTCAAGCTGCGGTATTCCCTCCCTGTGGACCGGGGGGGGGAACGAAAGAAAAGTAGAGTCAGACATAAAGCCTGCGTAAGTCTAGGACTATTCTGTCTATGAATAAAGAACTGGGCATGATAAGTATAAACTGGAAATGGAAAGCACCATAAACTAAGTTAAGTTGTCTAGAGTCGAATATACTTATCGTACCCCATAATAATCTTTACATCCATATAAACTAGTTCCCAACAGGCACCCCATAATCAGGGTGAAGTGATCCGTTTCTAACGATCGGCTCCTACTCGCATAGTTACATGTGTCTTACGGCCCCCGTTGTTGTAGTTACCTATGCTGGTCCCACCATGGGGTGTATCAAGTCCCATGGTGGCGGCCTGACACAATTCTAGGATGCACAGGTATACTACTGGTGCCCAGTGCCTTATTTTTCTACGCCGGAGTGTGTGCACGCCCGCACCCCGTTAAAACCTACACTGCTGCACCACCGCCGTCGATTTGACCTCTTACAGTCAGCCCAGTAATCGTGCCCCACCCTGCCTAGTTCAGGGTATCCTGATACACCTTGTAGGGTTACTGCTGAAAAGGGTCCCCCGCTACTAGGTTTTCTATTTCTAGCCAACATGCTAAGTTGGTTAAGTGTTTTGTAAACCTAACCCCCAATCAGTCTGTATAGTTTAGCATGTTCCATTTTTGATTAAGTATTAATTCAATTTACTTAATCCTACCAATCCTGTATCAGCCTTAATTGTCTTATTAAAGCCTCGACCTCTCACTTTAGACAAATATTGTTGTGGCTGCCTGTTGCAGGTTGGGTCCGGGCAGCCTTAAGCCACAAATCAGTCTAACCTCGAGTCCTTATTGGGCTCCGTGTTTAACCACCCACATTGGATAGGTATTGTTGCGACTACTGGACAGCCGGGCGGTTCCTGGCAGGTTTACATCACAACTCAATCCAACCTCGGGTTAAACACATCGTTTTTCCTAAATTTACATATTTTGTCTCTTTTCTTTTTATATGTAAATATTTGCGGCCCATTATTCAAATTCATCTTTATTGGGTAAAATTAATTTACACCACTTAATTGTTTTTCAAGGTCGTTGGCATGCGTCAAACATGCCAACACATATGTTCTATATTTTAACCCAAACGTCATTACCCTCGTTTTATACGTTCGCTACAATATAACATATGTTGGGTTTAACATTTAAACCCAACTTAGCCACATGAAAAAGGGGAGGCTTAGAATATGGTGTTTATATATTCTAAGTAACATAAAAAGGGGAGTGTGAACGCATGAACTTGCAACATAGCGAACTAATTAACATAAATTTGGCACTTGTGAACTTGCATTGTAATAGCTTGTAATCATGGCATAAACATACCTAAACATGAAATCATGGTTTTTGATCTATTCATATAATCATGGCATAAACATACCTAAACATGAAATCATGGTTTTTAATCTATTCATATAATCATGGCATAAACATACCTAAACATGAAATCATGGTTTTTAATCTATTCATACAAACATTCCATTGGAGTGTAAATTTAACTTAGCTATGTGTCACATATATTATCATATGATTTTGATAACAATATAGGCCTAAAACATGTTTCTCAATTAGGCGTAACACCAAACATAGTCTAGTCATGTTCATTGAGTCAACATAAGTTCACAAAGATGCTTACTTTTGTCTCTAACACAAAAGTATGGTTTTACACTTGAATCATGATGCCAATTCCAACATAAATTCACATAAGTCATAATACTCAAATGGATCCAACTACACTAAAAGTGATTATAATATATATTATGTTGGCATAATAGTGAATCATATACTTGCATGAATCTCAAATAAACTACCACAAACATGTAGTTGTTAAATTTCAACATGAATCACATACTTGCAAATATCCAATCGTTATACCACAACATCCCAAATCGTCTAGAATCAAAGCAACATACAAATATGAATTATTATCACCACAAATCAAATACAATTCTATTTCTCATTTTACACAAATCAAAACACAATTATTTATTCACATCGGAATAGCACTCTACTTACAACGTATGACGAATCTTCAATTCAGGAATCTGAATTCTGAATTTGGAGATGCTATCCTTTGTTGTAGGCGTTGTTTTGATTTAGTTGTCGTTGCTTTAAGCTTTTGAATTGTCTCCTAACCGTCTCTCAATTTTTGACGGCTATTTCTAGTCCTTCCTCAGCAGCATGACGGTCTCATTCTCATTTTTATTTGTATGAATTAGGTGGAGTCTTAGGTCCTTTTTATAGAGTTTGTGAATTGATTAGGACCGTCGATGGAGCTTGGATTAATATTGGCCATTCATTTGAAGGAGAGACCAATCAGGAGCTGACACCTAGCCCTAGTGACAAGGCAAGGCTTAGGAATTCGGCTAAGCACAGACCAGGCCAGAAAACACAAGCAGGTGCACCAAGCCAAAATGGCCCGACCGGGGAGATCGACCCCCAGGTCGACTCTAGAGTCGACCTGGCCTGGGGCAGGTCGACCCCCAGGTCGACTCCCAGGTCGACCTGGCCTGGCAGGTCGACCCTAGGGTCGACCCCCAGGTCGACCTGGTGGGTTGGGCGGGAACTTTTCCCTCCTACTCTGATTGGGCTGAAATTCAAATCTGTTTTCGAAATTTGAATTTTCTGAACTTCATCGGGCCATAATTGGGTCATACGGACTCCGATTTACAAAATTTCGGACTCTATTTCGCGTATTTTTCCTAGACGAACGCAATGGCACAGCCCATTTCCCCTGATTCAGATTTCAAAATTTATTTCTGCCTTGATTTATGATTATAGCATGTTATTGAAATTCAGGTTGTTGCATTCTCCCCACCTTAAAGGATTTCGTCCCCGAAATCTCCAAGTTAGGAAGAACGTATCCTACCATCCATCATCCATCTACTCAAAACATCATCCACAAGTAATCATTGTCCTTAAAAGATTTCTAATGTTGTATGAACATATGCAAAAGTGTGTGTATATGTACCTATCTAATGCAAGGATCAGGCGGTTACTGATTCAGTAAACCTCCTTGATGCAAAATATGTTTGTGTCATGAATCCATTATGTATGCAAATTTTCCTATTCATGATTCTAAATGAGTGCACAATCATTCATATATAAATGCAACATCCATATGACAACACATTAAACTTCAACCATGTACGAATATAAATACATATATGCATATGCAGTATGAAGTGACTGAGCCAATCTAAAACCTAGATTGTGTGTGTATATGCAACCACGAGCAACCACTAGTAATCACTTGCAACCACTTGCAACCATCATCCATAACATGTTTCAATTACATGTTTTCATCCAAAGGGTTTCTTCCTAAAAGATAAGGTCGAGGAGATATACCTAAAAAGATAGATAAAAGCGCAACTTAAGGAAAAAGATCAAAGATGTACCCTCGAAAAGAAAAGGGTAGGCTGCGCGTATTCTAGCTTCAGTTTCCCAAGTTGCGTCTCCCTCGGCGTCGCTCCACTGAACTTTGATGAGCTTGACTTCGCGGTTGCGTAGCTTCTTCACTTCCGTTCCTAATATGCGGGTTGGAACCTTCCTCACGGTTTCTTCGCATTCCACTTCAGCTTCTTCTAGGATATTTAGCTCTACCACTTCAGCAGATTCATGTAGACATTTTCGGAGGTGCGAAACATGGAAAACATTGTGAATTCCGGCCAACTTTTCGGGTAGCTCTAATCTATAGGCCATTTTCCCAAATTTCTCGATGATACGAAATGGCCCTACGAACCTTGGTGCTAGCTTTCCTGTGTTTCCAAAACGAACAACGTTCCTTAGCGGAGATACCTTAAGAAAAACTCTGTCCCCAACCTCAAATTCAAGGTCGGTCCTCCTCTTGTCGGCGTAGGATTTCTGTCTGTCTTGGGCTGTCTTCATCCTTCTGCGTATCAAATCTACTTTCTCTGAAGTCTCTCGGATCATATCTGGCCCAAGTATGAGTTTATCAGTAGACTCCCACCAACAAGTGGGCGATCGACACGGTCTTCCATATAAAGCTTCGATGGGCGCCATTCCGATGGTGGCTTGGTAGCTATTGTTGTAGGCAAATTCCACCAAAGGAAGATGGTCTTCCCACGTCCCTCCGAAGTCAAGGACACACAGTCTTAAAAGGTCCTCCAAAACTCTGTTCACTCTTTCTGTCTGGCCGTCGGTCTGGGGATGATAGGTTGTGCTCAAGCATAACTGTGTGCCTACCGCTTCTTGCAGACTCCGCCAAAACTCACTTGTGAAGATAGGGTCTCGGTCGCTAACAATGATGGAGGGTATTCCATGGAGTCGAACAATTTCCTTGAGGTAAAGAAATGCTAGGGATGAGGCAGTTCTTTTACTCTTGACAGGTAAGAAGTGGGCGCTTTTAGTAAGCCTATCCACTATTACCCAAATGCTAGTGTTGCCTCTTCTAGACCTAGGCAGCCCATCAATGAAGTCTATTGAGATGCTATCCCACTTCCACTGCGGGACCTCTAGAGGATGGAGCAGACCGCCAGGCTTTTTCTGTTCCGCTTTAACCTGTTGGCACACCATACACTTAGAAACGAAATCTGCCACGTCCTTCTTCATGCTGTTCCAAAAGAAAGTTCTCTTTATGTCCTTGTACATTTTATCTCCGTCTGGGTGTATCGTCATCTTGGAGTGATGTGCTTCCTCGAGAACCGTCTTTACAAAATCCCTTGTCTGTGGGACGCATAGTCTTCCGTCTCGCCTTAGCCAACCCTTATCGTCGATGGAGTATCTGCTGAGGTGACTTGAAGTCTCACCCCTAATTTGGCTATCAATCGTCTCCACAAGCTGAGGGTCTTCGCGTTGTGCTATCCCTATTGAGTCCACTAAATTCGGGCGTACTTCGAGAGATGCTAGCAAGCCCGGTACAAAATCGGAGGAGGGCCTAAAGTCAAAGCTGGCTATAAACTTTAGGCTTTGTCTTTCAACAAACAACGGGCTTAGGGCTAGTTTCTTTCGGCTCAACGCGTCTACCACTACGTTGCCTTTGCCCGGAGTGTAGGAGATCTCGAAATCGTACAAGGCAAGAAACTCCATCCATCTCTGTTTCCTCAAGTTATGGTCCTTCTGCGAGAAAAGATATTTCAATGATTTATGGTCAGTGTAAAGTTCGAACTTCTCACCTAGGAGATAATGTCGCCAAGACTTGAGTGCAAAGACGATGGCAGCTAACTCAAGATCGTGGGTCGGGTAGTTCTTTTCATGCGCTTTCAACTGCCTTCCACCATAAGCTACTACCCATCCTTCTTGCATTAAGACAGCGCCTAGCCCTGTCCTACATGCATCTGTATAAACCGTGAACATCTTGCTTCCATCTGGCAACATCAAAACTGGGGCTATTGTAAGAGCCCTTTTTAGTCGTTGGAAAGCAAACTCGCAATCCAAGTCCCAATTGAACACTAGATTCTTCTTGGTCAGCCTTGTGAGCGGAGCTGAGATTTTCGCAAAATCCCTTATGAATTTTCGGTAGAAACCTCCTAGTCCTAGAAAACTTCGGACCTCAGTTGCATTCCTTGGTGTCTTCCAATCCTGTACCGCTACTACCTTAGCAAGGTCCACCGCTAACCCTTCTTTGGATACTATGTGCCCAAGGAACCTCACTTCTTCTCTCCAAAAGTGGCATTTGGAGAATTTGGCTTTCAGCTGATGGACTCGCAGAGTTTCCATGATTGCCCTTAAGTGCTGAGCATGCTCCTCTTCACTCTTTGAGAAGATCAAGATATCGTCTACGAAAACCACTACGAACTTGTTGAGGAATTCTCTGAACACTCTACTCATCAGGTCCACGAAGTAAGCGGGTGCGTTTGTCAAGCCAAAAGGCATGACAAGCCATTCAAAGAAGCCGACTGGGGTTCTGAATGCCGTTTTATCGATGCTATCTTCAGCCACCCTTAGCTGATGAAAACTGGTTGCCAAATCGAGTTGGGAGAAAACAGACGCTCCTACAAGCTGATCAAACAGATCGTCAATTCTGGGGAGAGGGTGCCTATTCTTTTTCGTTAGCTTGTTGAGCTCCCTATAGTCAACACACAGACGGAGTGAACCATCCGCCTTTGTAGCGAACACCACTGGAGCGCCCCATTCTGAAATACTCCTCCTAATGAACCCCTTCTCTAGAAGCTCTTTAATCAGTTTACTGAGCTCTTTCCTTTCCCGTGGAGCCATGTGTCTAACGGGCAACACAACGGGCTTTGCATTATCTACAAGATATATGCGGAAGTCTATCTCCCGCTTCGGAGGTAAGCCCTTCACCTCTTCGAAGACATCCGGATATTCCCGGACCACTCTAACCGATTGCAAACTTTCAACAGAAGCATCTAGCGATTCAAGATAACTAAGCATAACCGCATACGAGGGATTACAAGAAATTTCCAGAGTGTTACCGAGTTGGGTCAGAAGCCTAACCACCTTTTTCTCACAATCAAGGATGGCACCATTACTGGATAGCCAATCCATGCCCAAAATCAAACCATATCCCGAGAAGCCCAAAACAAAGGCACTACATCTAAATTCTACGCTTAGAATAGAAATTTTCAATCCCACACAGATCATAGATAGATGAGCTGGGCCCCCAATTGGATTTGAAACAATTAAGGGGTCCTCTACCATACTAGTTTCTAGGTGTAGAGAATCTACTAAAGCAGATGAAATAAAGGAGTGTGATGCGCTAGAATTAAATAAAGTGTGAACTGGGTGATCATAAAGATAAACTACACTTTCTACAGAAGTATTTATACCTCGTTGTTGCAGAGGTGGCGCTTCTAGCACATGAACCTGTGCCCCTGAGGTGGATCCAGCCCTCTGCCCCTGCCCTCGTTTCTTTGGGCAATCCTTAGCCATATGACCTGTTTCACCGCAAGAAAAGCACCCACCATTCATCTTGGCCTTCTTTTTCCGGCAATCTTTCACCAAGTGCCCCACTTTGCCACAGAAATTACACTTCCTCTTCTCTTTGTTGTCTTTCCCACCCTTCTTAAAGTCTGTCTTCTTAGGCTGTAAACCCTCTTTCTTCCCTTGAGAGCTTTCTGCCTTTGTCTCCTTCTTGCCCTTATCCTCTTCGTTCAGCAATGCCATCTGCACCAATCTTTCATACGTAGCTCCCATGGGTATATGGGTCATGGCCAAACTGTATAATGGCTCATTCAATCCTTTGACAAAGCGGAGAGCCTTCTTGTGCGGAGTGTTGACTAGGTGCAGTCCGAACCTAGCCAGCTGATCGAACTGATTAACATACTCTTTGACTGTTATGTTCCCTTGCTTAAGAAATAAGAAATTTTCCAACTGAAGACTCCTTTCAGCTTCTAAGAGAAATTTAGCTTCAAACCATGCCCTAAAGTCCTCCCATGTTTCCACTGGCCTTTCTGCATTGGTGACTTCCCACCAGTAGGAAGCCTCGCCTTTAAGTAGCCATACTGCCAGTTGTACCTTCTGCCTATCTTCTACCTCAAAGATGACGAATAAGTCCTCGGTTTCCTTCAGCCAATTCCTGGCTGCCACGAAGGACTCGGTTCCATTAAAGTCCTTTCCTCCCATAGCTTTAAAATCTTTACATATCTTAGAAAAAGTATTACCCCGCGGAGGAGGTGGAGGAAGAGGTGTTGCTGCAGCTGGATGATTTCCTGCAGGTGGGGGAGGAGGAACGGTAGGACCTGGCTGATTGGCCCTCGCTTCTAAGAATCGTCTGAACCAACCAGATATTGGTATACCCTCTGGCAAGTTAAGTTCTTCGGACATGCTGAAACAAAAAGGGTAGATTCAAAACGAAGGATAAAAGATAGTACCTATGGCTTTGGGGGACTTTGCCTTTTTAAAATAAAATAACATTTTATTTTTTAAAAAAATGCTTCTTTAAATTTTCTTTTGAAAATAAATTTTCAAAACTTTTTATCTTATCTAGTAAACCTATGCTCTGATACCAAGTGAAACACCCCACCTCCGTTATGATCACTCTCAAAGGGAATGTCCTAATTTTGGTGGAGGTTTATAAGTATAAGTCACAGATACACAAGACAGATACAAAAACACATATTTTTGAACAGCGGGAAACAACAACAACTTTTATTTCGTTAAAATACGTGTTACACAAACCATGCCATAATTTGTCTTACAATACTTCCAAAAACATAACACATTCATAACTGTCTTGATTACATTATTTAAAGAAGCATAAAAACATAAGTAAACTGCATAAGTCCCATAATTGCTGTCCAAAGCCATAGTCCAAAATGAAAAGATCCAAGCAATACATTCTTTCTCTTCAAGCTGGATGTGAAAACTGGTCAAGCTGCGGTATTCCCTCCCTGTGGACCTGGGGGGGGGGGGAATGGAAGAAAAGAAGACGAAAGAAAAGTAGAGTCAGACATAAAGCCTGAGTAAGTCTAGGACTATTCAGTCTATGAATAAAGAACTGGGCATGATAAGTATAAACTGGAAATGGGAAAGCACCATAAACTAAGTTAAGTTGTCTAGAGTCGAATATACTTATCGTACCCCATAATAATCTCTACATCCATATAAACAAGTTCCCAACAGGCACCCCATAATCAGGGTGAAGTGATCCGTTTCTAACGATCGGCTCCTACTCGCATAGTTACATGTGTCTTACGGCCCCCGTTGTTGTAGTTACCTATGCTGGTCCCACCATGGGGTGTATCAAGTCCCATGGTGGCGGCCTGACACAATTTTAGGATGCACAGGTATACTACTGATGCCCAGTGTCTTATTTTTATGCGCCGGAGTGTGTGCACGCCCGCACCCCGTTAAAACCTATACTGCTGCACCACCGCCGTCGATTTGACCTCTTACAGTCAGCCCAGTAATCGTACCCCACCCTGCCTAGTTCAGGGTATCCTGATACACCTTGTAGGGTTACTGCTGAAAATGGTCCCCCGCTACTAGGTTTTCTATTTCTAGCCAACATGCTAAGTTGGTTAAGTGTTTTGTAAACCTAACCCCCAATCGGTCTGTATAGTTTAGCATGTTCCATTTTTGATTAAGTATTAATTCAATTCACTTAATCCTACCAATCCTGACTCAGCCTTAATTGTCTTATTAAAGCCTCGACCTCTCACATTAGACAGATATTGTTGTGGCTGCCTGTTGCCGGTTGGGTCCGGGAAGTCTTACGCCACAACTCAGTCTAACCTCGGGTACTTATTGGGCTCCGTGTTTAACCACCCACATTGGATAGGTATTGTTGTGACTACTGGACAGCCGGGCGGTTCTGGGCAGGTTGACATCACAACTCAATCCAACCTCGGGTTAAACACATCGTATTTCCTAAATTTACATATTTTGTCTCTTTTCTTTTTATATGTAAATATTTGCGGCCCATTATTCAAATTCATCTTTATTGAGTAAAATTAATTTACACCACTTAATTGTTTTTCAAGGTCGTTGGAGTGCGTCAAACATGCCAACATATATGTTCTATATTTTAACCCAAACGTCATTACCCTCGTTTTATACGTTCGCTACAATATAACATATGTTGGGTTTAACATTTAAACCCAACTTAGCCACATGAAAAAGGGGAGGCTTAGAATATGGTGTTTATATATTCTAAGTAACATAAAAAGGGGAGTGTGAACGCATGAACTTGCAACATAGCGAACTAATTAACATAAATTTGGCACTTGTGAACTTGCAACATAGCGAACTAATTAACATAAATTTGGCGCTTGTGAACTTGCATTGTAATAGCATGTAATCATGGCATAAACATAGCTAAACATGAAATCATGGTTTTTGATCTATTCATATAATCATGGCATAAACATACCTAAACATGAAATCATGGTTTTTAATCTATTCATATAATCATGGCATAAACATACCTAAACATGAAATCATGGTTTTTAATCTATTCATACAAACTTGCCATTGGAGTGTAAATCTAACTTAGCTATGTGTCACATATATTATCATATGATTTTGATAACAATATAGGCCTAAAACATGTTTCTCAATTAGGCGTAACACCAAACATAGTCTAGTCATGTTCATAGAGTCAACATAAGTTCACAAAGATGCTTACTTTTGTCTCTAACACAAAAGTATGGTTTTACACTTGAATCATGATGCCAATTCTAACATAAATTCACACAAGTCATAATACTCAAATGGATCCAACTACACTAAAAGTGATTATAATATATATTATGTTGGCATAATAGTGAATCATATACTTGCATGAATCTCAAATAAACTACCACAAACATGTAGTTGTTAATTTTCAACATGAATCACATACTTGCAAATATCCAATCGTTATACCACAACATCCCAAATCGTCTAGAATCAAAGCAACATACAAATATGAAGTATTATCACTACAAATCAAATAAAATTCTATTTCTCATTTTACACAAATCAAAACACAATTATTTATTCACATCGGAATAGCACTCTACTTACAACGTATGACGAATCTTCAATTCAGGAATCTGAATTCTGAATTTGGAGATGCTATCCTTTGTTGTAGGCGTTGTTTTGATTTAGTTGTCGTTGCTTTAAGCTTTTGAATTGTCTCCTAATCGTCTCTCAATTTTTGACGGCTATTTCTAGTCCTTCCTCAGCAGTATGACGGTCTCATTCTCATTTTTATTTGTTTGAATTAGGTGGAGTCTTAGGTCCTTTTTATAGAGTTTGTGAATTGATTAGGACCGTCGATGGAGCTTGGATTAATATTAGCCATTCATTTGATGGAGAGACCAATCAGGAGCTGACACCTAGCCCTAGTGACAAGGCAAGGCTCAGGAATTCGGCTAAGCACAGACCAGGCCAGAAAACACAAGCAGGTGCACTAGGCCAAAATGGCCCGACCGGGGAGGTCGACCCCCAGGTCGACTCTAGGGTCGACCTGGCCTGGGGCAGGTCGACCCCCAGGTCGACTCCCAGGTCGACCTGGCCTGGAAGGTCGACCCTAGGGTCGACCCCCAGGTCGACCTGGTGGGTTGGGCGGGAACTTTTCCCGCCTACTCTGATTGGGCTGAAATTCAAATCTGTTTTCGAAATTTGAATTTTCTGAAACTTCATCGGGCTATAATTGGGTCATACGGACTCCGATTTACAAAATTTCGGACTCTATTTCGCGTATTTTTCCGAGACGAACGCAATGGCACAGCCCGTTTCCCCTGATTCAGATTTTAAAATTTATTTCTGCCTTGATTTATGATTATAGCATGTTATTGAAATTCGGGTTGTTACACATTTCACAATAAACCCAATTCACATTCCATTTGTTAATCGGGTTAAAGAACAAGTGTTATTTAAAAACACCATTCACGATAAACCCCAATAATCAATTCCAATTCAATTCCAATTAAATATCATTTAATTGGTACATTTCATTAAATCTAAATAAAAAGATTTAATCTTTTTCTCAACTGGGTTTAAGAACAGTGTTAATAAAGACACCATTCACGACAAACCCAAATCCCATTTGATATTAAATACAAGACTCTGAATAGAAAATATATCGGCTTATATTCAATATCAAATTCTATGACCAACAAATATCGTATTGGAAATAACGATATAAATATATCTTTCGAATTACCATAACGATATCTGTAAAATCACGAAATCCAACATCGAAATATTCTGAAGACAATTTTAATTCATATTCATTTCCACTTTATATATTGGAAATTCTGGTTATTTTCAATACCATTTCAAATCCAATTTATTTATTTAAAAAATAAATGGATTATAATTCTAGTTCAAAACCAGTTCATTTCGATAAAAATCTATTTTTATCTTTTCGAATATGGGATTTTTCATCCCAATTCTTTGCAAATCATTTCTTATGATTTAACACTAATTATTGATATTTTAATAATTATATCAAGGCCCGTACAGTCGATTTCCATCAAGGCCATCGAACTGCACTTACAACGACCTTTTCCAAATTTGATTTGGACATAATTCCAAATCCAACCATTAGATTTCTAATTTCTCATATTTTTTAGAAAGCTTTATTCGATACGAACACAACGATTTCTGTTTTAGGAGAATCCGACAGTCGGATCTCCCGTAATGTCCGTTCAAAGCCAATGGTCGAAATTGGCGAACTGCCGTAGCGCAACGCGTTCTATTCAGGCCATTATATTATATATATATATATAATATATATAATATATACTTCGTTGATTTCCTTTTAAAACGTAATATATAAATTGTTTTAAATTCGTTTTCAAAACGATTTCAACTTCATATTCAATTTCTAATCAAGATTAAATATTTCATATCATCGATAGATAATTGATAATATTTTCAAAACATTAGATTTTGAAATTAATTCCTTTTTGATATTCATTATAAAAATGAATAAAATCGATATAAATATCGCTCACGTCAAAATGGCGTTAATCTAATCGACACAGCTTTATATATTTCTATTTCAAATATTTCTATTTACTGGAATGAGGCCCAATCAATTACCATAGATTTTATTTCTATGGATTTCCATACAACACATGTATATATCAATAGTGATAAACAATCATCCATCATCCAGAGTGCACTACTCAACTGCATAAGCATTGAATATAAATAATCAACGCTTACAACAGCGTGTCAACTAATCGATCGACATACAACTAAACAATTGGGATTAGTGTGTGTCAATATCATCCCAACACCCGTGTGGGGTTTCAATCAATCAAACACATATTTTATTTGTGCAGTTGGGTGATGTGTTAAATTTATCGTCCTAATCAATGTCAGTCAAATGGGTGTACATAAACAAATCATCCGATTTGTTTATAAATATTTATTTTATATACACGTTAAAAATTATATTTTTTAACTATAAAATATTTATTCACTCCACATCATACAATAAAATTCCACAACACATCAATCAAACATACAAGTCATCCATGGTCTGTGGACGACGGGTGTCGGGTGCTGCTAAGCACCGTCTGCATCCTAGTTTATATTTCAACTAGAAAATAAAATAAAAGTGAGAAGTTCTCACCTTTGGTGTTCCAATCCTCCATTTCATTTTTGAATTTCCGAATCGTTTGAATTCCTTTTTGATTTCAATTCGTTTCATCACAATCTGTTTCACATGATATATATTAAAAATTATATTTTTAACAACGCTACTTTCTATACAAAGACTATATTTTTATAACGCTACTTTGTATATAAAGATCACATTTTTACCTTGCTATCACATATATAAAAATCGAATTTTTATACCTTAAACACATATGTAAAAATCGGATTTTTATACCTTAAAGATCTAATCTTTCAACTAGTAAAAATATTATCTTTCTTCGATTAAAAAATGTAATCTTTCTTTAACAAAAATATGATCTTTCTTCCTATAAAGATTCTATCTTTCTTGTATTAAAATCTCATTTTTTTTTTCCCGTATATAAAAATCTCACTTTTTCTCATAATAAGAATATAAACTCTTCATATCTAAGAGTATAAACTTCATGTTAATAAAAATATAAACTTTATGTTAATAAAAATATAAACTTCATGTTTAAAAATCACTTCTTTCTATATAAAGATCACATTTTTATTATGCTAAAATATATATGCAAATTTTTTTATGTTATATAAATAAATAAAAATCAAAACTTTATATGTTTAAAACCATAAATTCATATATTTAAAACCTATATGATTTTATAAACTGTAAATGATAAGTTTTATAATCTAAAAACATTGAATAAATAAAGATAAATTAAAAAACTTACGGTATCACATTTGGGGGAGGGCTACTGCGATGGATTGGCGGCACAGGGGGGTTGCGCCGGTCGTACGTAGCCGGAGGGTGGCTTTCAGGTAGTGGAGCATCGGGTTTTGGGCACTGGAGCTTTTGGGGGGTCTTGGGTTTCAGAAGAGGGAGGAAGGAGAGAGGATAGGCAGCGTGGGGAGGTAGTGGTGATGGCGCTCAGACGAGGAGGCGCGGCGGTGGTCTCCCCCCCCCCCCCCGGTGGCGCGGTTAGCTGCTAGGTTTTTTTTTATTGAATGTCGATCATGGTTTGAAGAGAGAAGGGAAGGGGGTATTGGGTTTGACCGTGTAAAAGGAAGGGAAGCCCTTTTATTAATAAATATATATTTAATTAATTAATTTCCTTAAAGTTGACTTTTTATTTTGAACTCTAAATCGAACCCGCCGACTGTCGTCCATAGCTAATTACCCCCATTTCGAACACAATGGGATATGTTACACAAGCCAGTTCGGCTGTTTCGATAGGTTTTCGTCAAAATCAAAATATAAATCTATATATTGAATTTGAACGCACATTTCAATTTACCGAGGCCCTATACTAACTCTAAAAATTCCCGAAAAATATTTTCTAGCTTCGTATTGACGATACGGTTCTAACAAAACTAATTTCGTCAAATTTGAAGATAGTTTGAAAAATGACCATTTTCACGTCGATCCAAATTGACTGAAACTGTTAAAACACGTTTTCTTTCGCCATGCTCGCATATTTATTCAAAAAATTACGAATTTTGAAATCTAGCAATAACTCGACATCCCGGATCCAACAAAAGTGGTTTCGTCGAAAACAGAGGTCGTTTGCAAAATTTCCATTTTTAAGGGCCAGAATTCCATAGCGACTATTCTGAATTTTCAACTGGGCATAACTTTTTATTCCCACTATGAAATTTTGATTTTTCGGATTCATTGGAAAGATATTTTCAAATAGATTCTAATATTTTTGGTTTTGCTAGAATCCAGTTTATTTTGAATCCTATACATTCATTTGAAATTAGAAATCGAATTTTCGAACTACCGCGCCATTTCCAATTCCTTTTATAATTAAAAATAAATATTTATAGTCTAACGTCAATTCAAATAAATATATACATTTTAATTCTATTCAAAATAAATTTCTTGTCGTTATTATTTAAAATAATTTTTTTTAAATATTCAAAATTCATTAAAATTGCCAAAATAAAAATTTTAAATTCGCTCGGATTTCCGGGTTATTACACTGGCACTCTTTGTCAATCGGTCCACAATCACCCAAATGCTATCATGGCCCGACCTAGTCCTTGGTAACCCATCAATGAAATCCATTGAGACTTGTTCCCATTTCCATTTTGGAACTTCTAATGGTTGCAACAAACCACTAGGCTTCTTTTGCTCAGCTTTAACTAGCTAGCAATTCATGCACTTGGATATAAACTTCCCAACATCTCTTTTTATCCCTTCCCATTAGTAGGTTTGCTTCATGTATCGATACATTTTGTTACCACCGGGGTGTATAGTCAGTTTTGAGTGATGACATTCTCTAAGCACTTCATCTCTCAATCCATTGATATTGGGTACAACTAGTCTTCCATTCTTTCTAAGCCATCCATCTCGATTAAGACCATACTCGTTCATCTCCTCATCGATGCCCATCTCTAACTTGGAGATGATTTCCAACAGGTTAGGATCATCCCTCTGACTAGAGCCGATCCGCTCAATCAAAGTGGGTCTGATCGTCAAATTTGCTAACATTTCTGGATCCAATTCACACTTTGATCTGAAATCATACCCAGCGATGTACTCTAGTTGCTTCCACTCAAGAAACATAGCCCCTAAACTGGCATGTCTTCTACTCAATGCATCAGCTACCGCATTGCCCTTTCTTGGTGTATATGCGATATCGAAATCAAAGGATGCCAAGAATTCTAACCATCTTTGTTGTCGGAGATTTAGATCCTTCCGAGAGAAAAGATACTTTAATGATTTATGATCGGTAAACAACTCAAATCTTTCTCCCAAGAGATCATCTTCAATGCGAATACGATCGCTACTAATTCCAAATCATGGGTAGGATATCTTTTCTCGTGCAGTTTCAGTTGTCGACTTGCATAAGCCACAACCCTACCTCCTTGCATCAATACAGCACCTAGCCCTGCATCTGTATATACTGTTATCTCTTCATTCCCCTTAGGACTGACTAACACTGGTGCACATGTCAACTTTTCCTTTACACTCTTGAATGCATTTTCACACTTTTCGTCCCAGACGAAAGCTTGATTCTTCTTGGTCAACTGAGTCAACGGTGCTGCTATCTTGGAGAAGTCTTGGATAAACTTGCGAAATATCCAGCTAATCCCAAAAAACTTATTATGTCTGTTGCATTCTTGGGCGTAGACCAATCTTGTACTGTAGCGACCTTCGCAGGGTCCACGGCAATACCATTCTCTGAAACAACATGGCCCAAGAATCTCACCTCCCTCCTCCAGAAGTGACACTTAGAAAATTTTGCTTTCAATTGGTGTTTTCTCAACACCTCCATCACTATCCTCAAGTGTTCCTTGTGTTCTTCCTCTATCCTCGAATAAACAAGTATATCGTCCACAAACACAAGATTAAACTTATTCAACTGATCTCTGAATACCCTATTCATAAGATCCACAAAATATGTTGGTGCATTGGTCAACCCGAATGGCATGACTAACCACTCATAAAATCCAGACGGCGTCCAAAATGTCGTTTTAGCTATACTCTCAGCTTCCACTCTAAGTTGATGAAAACCTGTCGCGAGATCCAACTGGGAGAACACTCCCGCGCCACTCAACTGATCAAACAAATCATCTATCCGTGGTAGAGGATACTTATTCTTCCTCGTCACCTTATTCAACTCGCGGTAGTCCACACACAAACGAAGGGAACCATCTGCCTTTGTAGCAAACACAACCGGTGCTCCCCACTCAGAAACACTTCTTCTAATAAATCCCTTCTTCAACAGATAGCTTACTTGCACCTCGGGCTCTCGCTGCTCCCTTGGTGTCACACGACGAAGTGGCATCACTATAGGTCTGGCATCTTTCACTAAATCAATACGGAACTCAATCTCTCGGTGTGGTGGAAGTCCGGTCACTTCCTCGAAGACGTCCGGATACTGGCCAGCCACGGGCACATCTGACAACTCATTATGCGGGATGTCGAGGGAATTTAGAAAACTAGCCATTACCCATCACTAGGTAGACCACCAAACACCACCCTCCGCCCATCATCCGCTCTAACTGTCACCAAAAAGCCCTCACAGTCTACCACCACCCCGTACCGTTGGAGCCAGTCGACTCCCAAAATAATGCCTGTAACGGCCCGAAAATCCGTACCAATTTGAGCTGACTAATATCCTACACATTCAACTCAAAGTGCACGAAAATTCAGATCATTAATAGAAAGAAATTATAGGATGAGATAGAAAAGATAGAACTAATAGAATGTAAGAAGAAGAACATCAAATCAGAGTAGACATGAAACTCACAGCAGAATGAATTAAATTTTGTTATTACATAACATTGAAATACAAATCTGAATTTGTATACACATACCATATCAGCGTCTAACTCATATACATCATAGCGGAAATAATCTCTAAATAACTAAAAGTTAAGCCTTCTACTTTGTGCTCCTCCAAATTTATCTGTAAAAGCCTGAAACACTTCCGCCCATACACATTTGGGCACCCAAGAATTTTAGGGAAAAACAAACAAAATAAACTCTAGGTCAGTCATGGGACTGGTGTGAGTAAATTCTAAACATATTGTTTAACTTTGAAAATCCTTTTCAAAACAAGAAGATAATAGTAAGACCAGCCCAAACAAAAACATGGACGGTTTTTACCCAACGTATTTTTATATCAAACTTCAGTGATATTATAATAATGTCTAATCAAATATATAACTAAATAGCAGAACGCTTGCATCTCACGCTCCACATATATATAGTATAAAATCATAAACCGAAGGTCGCTTATTGGAGATTGGATTCCAACAGACAAGGTATGAGAGCACCTTCCGATCAGTGTACTCTAGAGGGGATACACCTGGGTTCAACAAGAATGTCTTGCAACCCGGCCACACATGACCGACCACTCATTTAGCTTGAGTGTATCGAATATATTGCCACCCACGGTTGTTGGCCATCCAACCGTAATCTAAAGATATAGAATCGAAAAAGAAGTAAAAATATGAATTTTCTCTATATCGATGACAATACACCCTGCTTGGGGATGACCCAACAGCCATGCTTCCTAGCCCAACTTTTATTACTTCCTGGTTGTGAAGCTAGAGGTAACGTCTATCTTCAGAACATATGATCACCGTTCACTTTGAATGTCACATCATCAAACCCTTAATCACATATTGATTACACAAATGCATGCTGGGTGTAGAATAAAGAGAAGTTACCTTCTCCCCACCAACTTGGTATATTCGTAAAAGTCAACGGTGTGACCGTTGGAAATACTCTGTCAGACACTCGTCCATACAAGTTGTCGTAGGACTGGACAAACAGAAAGCACCATTCTGGAACTGGACGACCCTTGCATTTCACTCCGTCTTCAATTGTCTTCAGCATAATATAATTCACAGCGCTTATGCCTATACGGAGTGGTTTCCGGATAATATATCCAACCGGTCTCTCCGTATTGACAACGATGGTCAATACACTTCGATAGTCGGTTATTTAACCATCGACGTAAAAACGGACATTCATTCAAATTTATAACTAGACATCACACAAACACGAGTACTTTTTATTTAACATTCGTTTTTATTATTCGAGCTCCCATATCTTATCAGATATTTCTCAAATCCCGTTTTAGCCTTTTTACACTTTTTAGAAAACATTTCTAGTTATTATAAATTCTTATTCTTTCATGTTCTAGAAAACATACGTTATTAACGTTCGAAACATTTCCATTCTTTTCACGTTCTTTATTTCCTACACTTGAATAACATACTCTAACTATATTGGAAAAATATTTCCAATTTCATTTAAACATTTAAGCTTCCAAGCATTCACTTTAAAATGTGAATATCATTTCTATTATAAAAATCTGAATACCTTTATCAAATAACACATTATTCAAGTGGTAAATACCGTTATCTTGTTTTTTCCAAAATCTCTTTTATATTCCCATTTCACTTTATAAAGTTTGTTTCTAAGTCGTTAAATCAATATCAAGTTTGTAACGAATATTGATTACATATCCTTCTATAATTTATTGGTTTAGACCTAAATATTAACTATCCTATCAGATTATAATTCCTAAAAAAAGAATTTACTTTTAATACTTTCGACAATGTCGAATTCTAGTTCCAAATCCTAGTGGTTTAATTCAAATCACATTTCGAACATCGAAATGCTATCATCATTTTTTATCACGATTCTCCAATTTTTCTTTCTAAACTTATTCTTATATTTTCTTTGGATAAACATCGTTATTTATTACTTCCGAATAAGTGGATTTCAAACTAAACTGTTTTCACTTCCTAGGGAGTGCTGCTATATATAAAAATCTGGCTTAAACTTGGTCAAAAACGCTAATTTATCGTTATAGTTCAAAAACTTGCCATACGCTACAATATTCCCCTTTATAACTAATCTTGACATAACAGTCGCGCTTAAGCCTAGTCAACAGCGTTATTTTATCGCTATGGTTCGAAACTTGTTATACGCTGTAATATTCTCTTTGTAATAATCTTAATATCTCTTCCCGTTACAAACTGATATCATTCCTCGATAATAGTGAAGCCGTTCAAGTTGGGGTATTCTATTTACCTCTCAGACCTTGATCGACAACGATCTTACCTTAGAACAGATATAAGTCCGTAACTCTAAAATCCTTGTTTAATAATATTAATTAAACCATATTTCTTGCTTTATTTTAAATATGGGTTTATGACGCCATATCTTTATTTGAAAACTCGGTTGTTTATAACTATTTACATTGGTCATTAACTCTTCACATCATCTTCCTTAAACATTTCTCTTTAAACTTCTCTTATCAAAAATCGATCACGTTCTTTGTCTTTTGGGCAAATTTACTTCTTATTCGAATTATTATACCCATTTCAAGAAAACATCTCAATTCAATCTTAATACTATCTTAAATGGAATCCATTTAAGGACCAATTACTTTAATCAGATAGTGATTAACTTGATCATTTGCTAAAGTAAAACAGTTTACTTCATTATTAATAAATAATACTAATTACATTAGTTCGATACCATTAAACTTCACTAATTAAAAGGTAATTAAATCTTATTAATTTTTTGATTAATTTATTTTCATTTGATTAATTGAAGACCAATTAATCTAATAATCAATTTCTAAATAAACCTTTTATTTAATCAACTTCATTACATCAGTTAATTCATTAACTGATTTTAATTACTTCTTACCATTAGATTAATATAATTAATCTAATAATTTTTCTTAACTTCTTGCTTTGAATTAATTATCCAAATTATTTACTTGTCAGATAATTACAGCTTCATACTTCTTTAACTAAATAATCGTTTATATTTACTTTACAAAACGAACTGTAAAATACCAGTTTATAATAGAAATTCTATTATAATTTAAATTTCGCTTAAAATATAATTTTTATAATTATCTTCGTTGATTTTCCTGACGACCAATCAACTTCTTAACAAAAATGGGTGTATGGTCGACTGGTGCTATTTTCTTAATTGATATCGTCTATTTATTAAATCAACATAACGTTGAATTTCCATTCAACATGGTTCAAACAGTGCACAAACAATACATATAAATATTTAGAAATCTGGTTGAATTCCTCCAACCGGTTTCCACATCCACATATGTTAGTCAAACAATTATCACTGATTCCATATAGGGAATATTATAATCGACAGAATCAGTATCCAACCGGTAATGTGTACGTATGCAACAATATATAATATTCAACCAATTTAATTGTAATCTACCTAATCGACCATCACACAACATTCAACAACATTAAAATATAATTATAATATTTTAAAATAGATCAGAGTTAGTGAATTTACTCACCTTGCGCGTTAACCATTAAATAACGATTTGCGTCAGTTGGTTAAACAGACGGTTTATTTTTCTGAATTCGTAACGAGCTCCAAACCGCTTCAACCCAATTTCAAACTGCACATTCCCTTTTGCATCTCTTCACTATTCGAAAAACCGGAATCGCCATCACCACTTCTTGCTACGCACGCATCAATAAATTCTCTTGCATTTGAATGGTACACGCATCTGCCTGGTTCCCGGTTACAAACTACTTCTTTTTATATATAAAAACTGCTTTCAAACCGACGCCTTGCTCTACGCCTCGACCCAACAGCTTCATCCCCTCTCGTCTGAACTCTGCCTTCTCCACAACTCGGAACTCTGCTCACACATCTCTTTGCCAATGCCGGACCCAATCATCTTTTCCATCACGAGTTACTTTAAACTACTGCACCAATACTCTACGCGTCTGCCATATCCTCCATCGCATAAATACACAACCGTTGCTTTTACCTTGTTGCGATCTTCACCGATTGTTACTAAACTGGTACGCCCTTACTGTACTGTGCTGTAAAGTCGAGAGCAGCTCCATTTCTTTTTATATTAACTGGGCTTCCAAATGTGAGTAAGCGGCCCACCATTTTCTTTATCTCCAAACTCGCTTGAACTGCTACTCTTCCCATTTGCCAGTTTAAAACCGCCTCCAACATTTTCCAGTTCGCAAGTCCACCATTTCCACACCTTTTATATTTTATTATTTTAAAAGACTGCATGCGCATGTCTGAAATTCCATGCTTGCTCTTGAAAACACGCACTGTGTAGTCTCTTTTCCCTTCCTACTTTGGACAACAAGTTCTAGCTATAATTGAAAACAAACAAACTCCCTTGTACACACTTCCATTTACTCACACACCCAAAAGAAATACAAACTCCAAAATACCGAAACTCCATGCTACACTCTCACGTGTACCGCCTCCCACGCAGGCTTGCGTTACACTCTCCTTAGCAAACTTTAGTACCCACCCTTTGACTGACCATCTAAATTACTCCACCTTACTTTATTTTCCATGCAAGCACAAATAGGTTACGGTAGCTGCTTTCCTCTCCTCTTCACATACAAGTAGTTCGGTCCTCACAGTCACCATTATGAGAAGTTAGCACCACTTGCACCTTCCATTTGCTTCTCCAAATGACATCACAGACATCACCCCTTGTATACGAGAATTGCTCCCACCTTGCCACATATTCACCTTGTAGTACTTTTTCATGAAATTTCAACCCAGTATCTTGCAAGTCCTAAACGCCTACTGCCGCCTCATCACTTTGCCGGAGCTCCGGCCGATTATTTCCCTGCGACAACCCCTCAACTTCGCTCCAGCAGCCTCTTCTCAGTCCAATTCGAAGTGATACCTGCGTCTAAAAACCATTTGGAGCATCACAGTGGTAATATTAGATTAGAAGGGGAAAAGGAAGAATTTATTTTAATTCTTCTTTTAACTTATGGTTTGGCTTGCTGAGAATATCGATGGCTTTGCGGTGGTATATATATTTGTAAAAGAAAGCTTAATTGTTAAGCTGTTGGGATAGGGTAGGTCTTTAGGCGTATGGGTTTGTTTTGCTTAAATACAAAGCAATAGGTGGTAGATAGGAAACAACTACTTATGTTTATAAATTAATTTGCTTAAGGCGTAAGTGGCTTCATTTTATTTTCATGAATCCCCCTCCTATATTTCCAGTACAAGCTCTAGAATCATATGGTTATGAAGAGAAAAAGGATGTAAATATATATGTTTTAAGATTTAAGCGTACCGTGTTACGTAGAATCGTTTTCATGTCTGAGCCACTTATGGACAGAAATAAGAATACGGTTGTGTCCAGCGAGGTGTCACGATCCCAAAAATATAATAATATCGGTAGGTTGACTCATATTTTGAAAACCCAAAATACTGATACAAGGTGCAAAATACTCCAAATAAAAAGTAGCTTATTTAATTAATTAAAAATTACAGTAAAATTCTAAAAATTAATTTATCACTGCGCCTCAAAAGAACCTTGTCCGAATTCGAATCTGATATCTAGTTATATCGAATAAACCGTTACGGTCGATATACGATTTCATAGCGACTTTTCGAATATTTGATTTGGGCATATCTTGCAATCTATACGACGAAATCTCCATTTTCCACTTCCGTTAGAAAAATATAGATCAACAGATTCCAATGTTTCTTGTTTCGCAGAAATCCAATTTAAAACGAATCATGTACACTCAGTTGAAGTTCAGAATGTTAAATTACGAACTACGGCGATATTACGGGCTCGATTATATTTAATATAAATTTGTATATGTTCAACTTCGTTTTAATTAATATATAAATCCACCTATATTACGAATTCAATATTTAAACAGATTTAAATATTCTAATACAAACTGATAAAAATAAGAGACGTTACATACCTTCCCCCTTAAAAGAATTTCGTCCCCGAAATTACTAAGGTCGGAAAAATGTTACAATCCTTATTATACCCAGGTTAACAATCCTTAAATTCAGTTTCAACAGAACCGATTTATTCTATTTAAAATATTAATTCCTTCATACTAACGAATACTTTCAGAAATTCTGAAAATTTCCTAACAGCTTAAATTTCCGTGAAATTCTGCCAGCTTCTACTCTGCATGGCTCAATCGGTGCTACTATACTTCGTCCTCTCTCGGCATTCTCCAACCCAAAAGGAAATCAAACAGCCAAACGACAAACTCATAAAAATTCTCATACTCAATATAATTTAGACATGTACCTTTTTCTCTGCATCCAACTCTTTCTCTACCATTTGTTATCATTTCAGCATATACAGATGCAATCCCATTTGATCTCCACTTAATTTATCCTCAATTTCCATCAATTCTCTTTTACCCAGCCAAACTTTAATTTAATCTCCAATTCCAAATGATCATTCAACAAACCAATCCCATAACCAAACTCAGTTCCAATCCAATCTCTCATTTCACAAATTCTCTTACTTCACCAAGTTTAATTTTATTTCAATTTTATTTAACTAAGTTTTTAAATTAAATTCAAGTTTTCCCACTTTTACCATTTCAATTCATTTAACTTCTTAAGTTAAATTTAAAATTCGGAATTCAAATCCCTGGGCTTTATTTCAAATTGGTTTGAAGCCATATATACTATGAATTCAAAATATTTGAAAATAATTCAAAACAAAATCTTTGGTAGTAATCCGTCATTTAGAAACTCGAAAATGAACACCGATAATGGCGCGCTTCATCATCGGAATTTATTTTCTAGCTATCAAAGTGAGTTCAATACTATGTCATTTTCAAAACTCATTTTTAAACACTTATATTTGAAAATTTTCCTCAAAATATCTTTCATAGCACATGGAAAACAATTTCAAATCTCCCAGGATTTTAGAATTCCCATATATTTAATCCAAATATTATTTCCAGCTCTTTTTAAGTTTCCAGGGGTTTATTTCAATTCTGGTTTTATATTCAGATTCAGTTCATCTGGTTTTGCATATTATACTGATATAATATTTCGATTGGTTATTTATATAACCCACTTAATTATAAATCTTATTTGATCATAATAATGATCAACACTTTCAATATATATTGGATAATTACAATATATATGCTTTCTTTATATCAAAATATATTTTGGGTAAGATTATTTCATTTACCCTTTTTTTTCAAAACATATTGTGTCGAATTACTCTGCTCAAGAGTTTAGAAATACCTATCGACATAGTTTGCATTACAGTTTCGACCAGAATTTATAAACCAATCGACTGACCAGTCAACACAATATAAAATGGTTTTAATATTAATTACATATACGCGCTCATATATATACACTCATACTCAATCTAGGGTATTACTAACCCCATCTGTATCGAGTCACCCCACAGAGCCAAGGTAATAACTTAACCTCGCTTTGATACCAACTGTAACGGCCCGAAAATCCGTACCAATTTGAGCTGACTAATATCCTACACATTCAACTCAAAGTGCAAGAAAATTCAGATCATTAATAGAAAGAAATTAGAGGATGAGATAGAAAAGATAGAACTATTAGAATAGAAGAAGAAGAAGAACATCAGAATCAGAGTAAACATGAAACTCATAGCGGAATGAATAAAATTATGTTATTACATAACTTTGAAATACAAATCTGAATTTGTATACACATACCATATCAGAGTCTAACTCATATACATCATAGCGGATATAATCACTAAATAACTAAAGGTGAAGCCTTCTGCTTTGAGCTCCTCCAAGTGTATTTGTAAAAGCTTGAAACACTTGTATGCCCGTATAAATTTGGGCACCCAAGAATTTTAGGGAAAAACAAACAAAACAAAATTTGGGTTAGTCATGGGATTGGTGTGAGTAAATTCTAACCATACTGTTTAAATTTGAAAATCCTTTTCAAAACAAGAAGATAATAGTAAGACTAGCCCACACATAAACATGGACGGTTTTTACCCAACATATTTTTATATCAAACTTCAGTGATATTATAATAATGTCTAGTCAAATAAATAACCAAATAGCAGAGCGCTTGCATCTCACGCTCCACATATATATAGTATAGAATCATAAACCGCAGGTCGCTTATTGGAGATTGGATTCCAACAGACAATGTATGGGAGCACCTTCCGATCAGTGTACTCTAGAGGTGATACACCTGGGTTCAACAAGAACGTCTTGCAACCCGGCCACACATGACCGACCACTCATTTAGCTTGAGTGTATCAAATAAATTGCCACCTACGGTTGTTGTCCATCCAACCGTAATCCGAAGATACAGAATCGAAAAAGAAGTACAAATATGAATTTTCTCTAGATCGGTGACAATACGCCCTGCTTGGGGATGACCCAACTAGCCATGCTGCCTAGCCCAACTTTTGTTACTTTCTGGTTGTGAAGCTAGAGGTTAGGTCTATCTTCAGAACATCTGATCACCATTCACTTTGAATGTCACATCGTCAAACCCTTAATCACATATTGATTACACAAATGCACGCTGGGTGTAGAACAAAGAGTAGTTACCTTCTCCCCCACAAACTTGGTATATTCGTAAAAATCAGTGGCGTGACCATTGGAAATACTCTGTCAGACACTCGTCCATACAAGTTGTCCTGGGACTGGACAAACAGAAAGCACCATTCTGGAACTGGACGACCCTTGCATTTCACTCCGTCTTCAATTGTCTTCAACATAATATAATTCACAGCGCTTATGCCTATACGGAGTAGTTTCCAGATAATATATCCAATTGGTCTCTCCATATTGACAACGATGGTCAAAACACTTCGGTAGTCGGTTATTTAACCATTGAAGTAAAAACAAACATTCATTCAAATGTATAACTAGACATCACACAAACACGAGTACTTTTTATTTAACATTCGTTTTTATTATTCGAGTTCCCATATCTTACCAGATATTTCTCAAATCCCATTTCAGCCTTTTTACACTTCTTGGAAAACATTTCCAGTTATTATAAATTCTTATTCTTTCATGTTCCAGAAAACATAAGTTACTAACGTTCGAAACATTTCCATTCTTTTCACGTTCTTTATTTCCTACACTTGAATAATATACTCTAACTATATTGGAAAAATATTTCCAATTTCATTTAAACATTTAAGCTGCCAAGCATTCACTTTAAAACATTATTCACTTTAAAATGTGAATATCATTTCTATTATAAAAATCTAAACACCTTTATCAAATAACACATTATTTAAGGGGTAAATACCGTTATCTTGTTTTTTCCGAAATCTCTTTTATATTCCCATTTCACTTTATAAACTCTATTTCTTTGCCAACTTCTTGTTAAATCAATATCAAGTTTATAACTAATATTGGTTACATATCCTTCCATAATTTATTGGTTTAGACCTAAATATTAACTATCCTATCAGATTATAATTCCTAAAAAAAGAATTTACTTTTAATACTTTCGACAAAGTCGAATTCTAGTTCCAAATCCCGATGGTTTAAATCAAATCACATTTCGAAAATCGAAATGCTGTCATCGTTGTCTAACACGTTCTCCAATTTCTCTTTCTAAACTTATTCTTATATTTTCTTTGGACAAACATAGTTATTTATTACTTCCGAATAAGTGGATTTCAAACTAAACTGTTTTCACTTCTTAGGGAGTGCCGCTATATATAAAAATCACGCTTAAACTTGGTCAACAACGCTAATTTATCGTTATAGTTCAAAAACTTGTCATATGCTGCAATATTTCCCTTTATAACTAATCTTGACATAACAGTCATGCTTAAGCCTAGTCAACAACGTTATTTTATCGCTATGGTTCGAAACTTGTTATACGCTGTAATATTCTCTTTATAATAATCTTGACATCTCTTCCCATTACAAATGGATATCATTCCTCGATAATAGTGAAGCCGTTCAAGTTGGGGTATTCTATTTACCTCTCAGACCTTGATCGACAACGATCTTACCTTAGAACAGATATAAGTCCGTAACTCTAAAATCCTTGTTACTAATAATATTAATTAAACCATGTTTCTTGCTTTATTTTAAATATGGGTTTATGACGCCATATCCTTATTTGAAAACTTGGTTGTTTATAATTATTGGCATTGGTCGTTAACTCTTCACTTCATCTTCCTTATCAAAAATCGATCACGTTCTTTGTCTTTTGGGCAAATTTACTTCTTATTCGAATTATTGTACCCATTTCAAGAAAACATCTCAATACAAACTTAATACTATCTTAAACGAAATCATTTAAGAACCAATTACTTTAATCAGATAGTGATTAACTTGATCATTTGCTGAAGTAAAACAGTTTACTTCATTATTAATAAATAATACTAATTACATTAGTTCAATACTATTAAACTTCACTAATTAAAAGGTAATTAAATCTTATTAATTTTTTGATTAAATTATTATCATTAGATTAATTGAAGACCAATTAATCTAATAATCATTTTCTAAATAAACATTTTATTTAATCAACTTCATTACATCAGTTAATTCGTTAACTGATTTTAATTACTTATTACCTTTAGATTAATATAATTAATCTAATAATATTTCTTAACTGCTTGCTTTGATTTAATTATCCAAATTATTTACTTGTCAGATAATTATAGCTTCATACTTCTTTAACTAGATAATCGTTTATATTTACTTTATAAAACGAACTTTTAAATACCAGTTTATAATAGAACTTCTATTATAATTTAAATTTCACTTAAAATATAATTTTTATAATTATCTTCGTTGATTTGCCTGACGTTCTATCAACTTCTTAACAAATTTGGGTTTATGGTCGATTGGTGCTATTTTCTTAATCGATATCGTCTATTTATTAAATCAACATAACGTTGAATTTCCATTTAACATAGTTCAAACAGTGCACAAACAATACATATAAATATTTAGGAATCCGGTTGAATTCCTCCAACCTGTTTCCACATCCACATATGTTAGTCAAACAATTATCACTTATTCCATACTAGGGAATATTATAATCGACGGAATCAGTATCCAGCCGGTGATGTGACATATGCAACGATATATAATATTCAACCAATTTAATTGTAATCTACCTAATCGACCATCACACAGCATTCAAACAACATTAAAATATAATTATAATATTTTAAAATTAATCAGAGTTAGTGAATTTACTCACCTTGCGCATTAAACATTAAATACGATTTGCGTTAGTTGGTTAAATAGGCGGTTTATTTTTCTGAATTCGTAACGAGCTCCAAACCGCTTCAACCCAATTTCGAACTGCACATTCCCTTTTGCATCTCTTCACTATTCGACAAACCGGAATCACCATCACCACTTCTTGCTACGCATGCATCAATAAATTCACTTGCATTTGAAAGGTACACACATCTACCTGGTTCCCGATTACGAACTACTTCTTTTTATATATAAAAACTTCTTTCAAACCGACGCCTTGCTCTATGCCTCGATCCAATAGCTTCATCCCTTGCTCGTCTGACCTCTGCCTTCTCCACAACTCAGAACTCCGCACACACATCTCTTTGGCAATGCCGGACCCAATCATCTCTTCCATCTCGAGTTGCTTTAAACTACTGCACCAATACTCTACGCGTCTGCCATATCCTCCATCGCATAAATACACAACCGTTGCTTTTACCTTGTCGCGATCTTCACCGATTGTTACTAAACCGGTACGCCCTGACTATACTGTGCTGTAAAGTCGAGTGCAGCTCCGTTTCTTTTTATATTAACTGGGCCTCCAAATGTGAGTAAGCGGCCCACCATTTTCTTTATCTCCAAACTCGCTTGAACTGCTACTCTTCCCAATTGCCAGTTTAAAACCGCCTCCAACATTTTCCAGTTCGCAAGTCCACCATTTCCACACCTTTTATCTTTTATTATTTTAAAAGACTGCATGCGCATGTCTGAAATTCCACGCTTGCTCTTGAAAACACGCACTATGTAGTCTCTTTTCCCTTCCCACTTTGGACCGCAAGTTCCAGCTATAATTGAAAACAATCAAACTCCCTTGTACACACTTCCATTTACTCACACACCCAAAAGAAAGACAAACTCCTAAATACCGAAATTCCATGCTACACTCTCCTTACCACACTTCAGTACCCACCCTTTGACTGAGCATCTAAATTACTCCACCTTACTTTATTTTCTATGCAAGCACAAACAGGTTACGGTACCTGTTTTCCTCTCCTCTTCACATACAAGTAGTTCGGTCCTCACAGTCACCATTGTGAGCAATTAGCACCACTCGCACCTTCCATTTGCTTCTCTAAATGACATCACAGACATCACCCCTTGTATACGAGAATTACTCCCGCCTTGCCACGCATTCACCTTGTAGTTCTTTTTCATTAAATTTCAACCCAGAATCTCGCAAGTCCTAAACGTCTACTGTCGCCTCATCACTTCGCCGGAGCTCCGGCTGATTATTTCCCAGCGACAACCCCTCAACTTCGCTCCAGCAGCCTCTTCTCTGTCCAATTCAAAGTGATACCGGCGTCTAAAAACAATTTGGAGCATCGCAGTGGTAATATTAGATTAGAAGGGGAAAAGGAAGAATTTATTTTATTTCTTCTTTTAACTTACGGTTTGGCTTGCTGAGAATATCGATGGCTTTGCGGTGGTTTATATATGTGTAAAAGAAAGCTTAATTGTTAAGCTGTAGGGATAGGGTAGGTCTTTAGGCGTATGGGTTTGTTTTGCTTAAATACAAAGCAACAGGTGGTAGATAGGAAACAGCTACTTATATTTATAAATTAATTTGCTTAAGGTGTAAGTGACTTCATTTTATTTCCGTGGACCGCCCCTATATTTCCAGTACAAGCTCTAGAATCATACGGTTGTGAAGAGAAAAAGGATGCAAATATATATATATATATATATTTTAAGATTTTAGCGTACCGTGTTACGTAATATCGTTTTCATGTCTGAGCCGCTTATGGACAGAAAAAAAATGCGGTTGTGTCCAGCGAGGTATCACGATCCCAAAAATATAATAATATCGGTAGGTTGACTCATATTTTGAAAACCCAAAATACTGATACAGGGTGCAAAATACTCCAAATAAAAAGTAGCTTATTTAATTAATTAAAAATTACAGTAAAATCCTAAAAATTAAATTATCACTGCGCCTCAAAAGAACCTTGTCCAAATTCGAATCCGATATCTAGTTATATCGAATAAACCGTTACGGTCGATATACGATTTCATAGCGACTTTTCGAATATTTGATTTGGACATATCTTGCAATCTATATGACGAAATCTCCATTTTCCACTTCCATTAGAAATATATAGATCAACAGATTTCAATGTTTCTTGTTTCGCAGAAATCCGATTTGAAACGAATCCTGTACACTCAGTTGAAGTTCAGAACGTTAAATTACGAATTGCAGCGATATTACAGCCTCGATTATATTTAGTATATATTTTTAAACGTTCAACTTCATTCTAATTAATATTTAAATCCACCTATATTACGAATTCAATATTTAAACTGATTTAAATATTCAAATACAAACCGATAAAAATGCGGGATGTTACAATGCCAAACCCAGTAAAGCCCAAAACAAAGCTATCACAAACAAACATGCATCCATGACTCGATAAGACCACATTACGACAAATATTACAAAGGCTAGTCGAACCACCAATCGGGTTCGTCACTGCTAAAGGTTTATTGACTATCTCGGGTTCTAATCCCAACCTATCTACCAGGTCACTAGATATGAAGGAACGGGAAGCTCCAGTATCAAAAAATACTCGAGCAGGAACATCATAAACAGAAAGCATACCTTGAATGACGACATTCTTTCCTTTCTCTGCCGTAGTTGGGGAATTCAACGAATAAGGAACAACATTGATAGTGTATGCTCTCACAATCTGCTTTTCTTTAGGAGGTTGCGGGCACTTGTCCTTGTGATGTCCCACTTGGCCACAGTTAAAGCACTTCCTATCCACTGGCTTGGCCCGACATTCTTTGGCATAGTGGGCCTTCTTACCACAGCTGAAGCACTCAACATCTTTCTTATTCTTTTTCTTCTGGCCATCTTTGGTCTGATTCTTCTTACTCTTATTCTGAGAACCATTCTTACCTCCACCGCTTGCTTACGGCTTTGGCTCCTCTGCAGATGCAACCTCAGTCTTTGAGTTAGGGTATAGACTCTCTGATCTCAAAGCTTTCCCCACAATCGATTCAAATGTCTCATCGACATGGTTTATAAGCCTTTCCCCCAAGTACTGATCTAAGCCTATTATAAACTTTTCATTTTTCTTCTCGGCAGTATCAATAAGGGATAATCCATATTTTGATAGAGTATCGAACTCTGCAATGTACTCTGAGATTGCCCTACCATTCTGCTTAAGCTCCAATAACTTCCTAAATAACTCTGACTTCTAAGCAGCTGGGATAAAATTTTCACCGAATCGGGCCTTAAACTGATCCTATGCAACTTGATCCTCTAGAGTAGCTGCCTTAATAGCATTCCACCAATCATTGCCCGTCCTTGCAGCTGACGGGATGCTAGCTCTCTCTTCATCGCATCCTCGATACCTAAGTCTTCGAAGATATGCTCACAACTATCCAACCAATCTTGAACTTCTATAGCCGATTCCGTTCCATGGAACGGCTTTCCACCAAGACTTGTGTAATCCTTGCAAAGCTTGGCGAAATCGGCTCTAGGCGCATGCACTGCTGCACCACCACCATTTGCAGCATTGGGAACTACTCCTTGCACACTTCTAATCATCTCTCTCATGAATTCAGTGAACATAGTCCACATGTCAGGAGCATTCCAATTATTGGCTCCTCTACCAACACCCCTCGTATATCGGCTCATCGTTCAATCTGTAAGGAGAAACGATTAACCATCATCTTTGTGGTGTCAGTGCAGTGCGACCTCATCCTTAGCTATACTAATAGTATATACACATATATATAGCTTTTGAAAACTAAAATAATCACAAATACGCGCTCTCTCATATGTATTATCTCTCCCTGGTGTCTTTTCCTAGGTTAACTACGCAACATAGAGTTTTGATACCAAATGTGACAGCCCGCCCTGCACCAGCCGACATTTCAATGAAAGTGCGATGTGCCATTGCCTGACTAGCACGGGACGGTCGCCAAAGAAAGAAAAGGGAAGGAAATTTGAACTAACAAAGACCTGTAGAATGTCTCACATCGCATGGGATAAAATATAATAACAACATACTTTAACATAAAACGAGCGAGACAGTGCATAAGCTGAAAACTAAACATAATAGCAGCGGAAAATCCAAATACAGCTTATGTTCCACATCATCATTATTACAACTTTTGAAAACTGCCTCTAAAGAAAATAAGGAAGGTACACTACTAATGCCCAAAATAGTGGCAGCAGCGACACAGGGAGAATATATGTAGATAATACGTAGGAGCCTCCTGCTTGTCTCCGGATCAGGTACTCGTGCATAACCAGCTAAGCTATCTCTAGTCTGCCTATTTAAGAGCACCCAAAGTAATAAGAAGAGACATAAAACTCTGGGTTAGACAAAAGTCTGGTATCAGCGATAAGCAAGAAACCAGAACAATAACAAGTATACTAAACCATACCTGAACCTGGACCTGCAACCAAAGAGCTAGCACAACATACCGCTCAATACTCTAAGGTGCCACTAAACATAAGGCATAATGATACGTGGAGGGGGTGTGCATGTAATAGTGATTGCAAACAATCAAGTATAGCAACCATCCTCACATCTCTCACTCAGTGCGTAAAGCATACGATATCCACCGCTTTGATCACCCAAATCTTTGCTAAGATCACTCTGCCCCATGGAGTCATAATGACACCATTGCACTGATCCATAGCCACTAGTCCTTGTTATGTCCACTCTGCCCCATGAAGTCGTAATGACTCCACTGCACTGGCTCATAGCCATGCTACGATCACTCTGCCCCATGGAGTAATAACTCTCCCACTGCACTAATCCGTAGCCTAACATCCGTCTTAGTGGTGAATCGAAGTTATGGATGTCGATAACCCCTTAGCACACGTCCCGCAGCAAAGCCCAACCATGAAGTTAACTCGTTGGTTCCCAACTGGATCTTGGGTACAACTTCCCATTTAGACTACCTTCGCATCTCGGGTTTTTGGTCATCACCGGATCGGTTCGTTTCTTCACTTTGCTCCACCTCAGATCGTACTCCTCGATTCATGATTGGTGCCACTCATCGGTTCGGCTCATGGTCACTCCTTCGATTCAGATCGGCTCGTCTTCTTCCTGGTGGGATCGGTTCGTGACAAGCATCCCCAGTTCGGTCCTCCTCTCCAAGCACCCCGGGTCGGGTCGAGTCCCTCAAGTCCATCCATTGTGCATTGTTTCGAGTCGTGGAAGGGTTTCGAGTCGAGTGACGCGGTTCGGATCGGGCTCCTTCTCTTAAGAGTGTCGGGTCGTGAGCTCTTATCTCGTGGCGACTCATGATGCAACAGTTTGGGGGGAGCGGTTCGGTTTGTGCTTCCCCTCCGATCCGATCCGGTTCGGCTAATTTCCTGCACTTCTTTCTAACGACTGTTTTACGCCATTCAACGGCGTTTTCGACCAATCTAATTTTCTAATCAACACAAAGCATACCATAAAGTCATAGCAACATATAGGATTGACCACAAACACCAAAACAACAACTTGATAGGTTAAAATGGATCAAACATAGCCAAAACCCCATATTTTCCCTTAATCATGTTTAAGCATAACTAACATTAGGATTAACAAAACTTAACTAAATTAACCCAAATTTCTAACAAAGGTTTAAAATCATATTTCAAAATTTATAAATATTTTTCTAGAATTTAATCATGTGTAAATTCGCTAATTAACACTAATCAATCCTAATTAGCCATAATTAGTATAAAAAGGTGCTAATCACTCACCTTTGCCACAAATAAACTGTAGATCTGAAATGATTCTCTGTTTGGCACGAATAATGATGTCTAACAGTAGTTTTAATCTTGCTTTGGTGCTATTTCTCCTTAATTAGATGTAATTAAGCCAAATCTTCAATTAGAAAGTGGTTTAGAGGTGTTTTAGATGTTGGAGGCCATTACTAGGGTTCCAAGAATGAAAGTGGCAGCTGAAAAAGTGTCTAAAGAAATGTTTTCTAACCCTAATCAGCCCCTATATACCCCTAATCCCGAGATCCCCCAATGGGCCTAGCTATTAACTACCCAATTAAGCCCGGTTAAGCAGTTTTTCACCTTATAAGCATTGTTTTAGCCGTATCTCCCAAACGGTGAGTCCGTTTGGCTAATCTGGCCACTCTACGGAATTGTAAATCATCATCCGAATCTAATGGAAGTGGCTTCTGGTCAAAACTCCTTTCCAATCAAAAGATATTGCTGAAACAAGATTAGCTAGGGGCAAAACGGTCATTTAAAAATCGGAAAAAATCATGAACATAGGAAATGACCCCAATAGTCGTCTCCCAAAGTTACATGGCTATACGACTTCATACGAGAAAGAAGTAAATATTCTACGATCCTTCGATGCATAGAATGCGGGTTGTTACAGTATTTCCAAAGGAATTACGTAAGTTGATTTCTTCAAACATACGAAGTTGGTGGCAAAGAAGGGAAACTTCTTTAGCCTCACATCTTGAGTATTTTTGTGGAAATCAATTAGTGATTTCCGATGGATCTAGCAGTGTGGCATTCAAAGTGAATGACGACATGTAAATCTTAAAAAGGATAATTCAAACCTCAAGCCTCACAACCGGGAAATGAAAAAAATCGGGCAGGCAGCATGGCTGTGTGGGTCTCTCCCATTAGGGTGTATAATCGCTTATCTAGAGAATTTCCTTTTGCTTCTTTAATCTGTTGATGTTGTCCCTTTCGGGAAACGGTTGTTGATCCCAACCGTTGGTGATATACATTCGATACACTCAAGCGAAATGAGTGGTCAGTCATGTATGGGCCGGGTTGCAAGACGTTCTTGTTGAATGTAGTGTATGGGCCACTCAAGCGATATTGATTCCAAAATATTTTGGGTTATCGTAAGGTTAAAACCATCCGTATTTATGTGTGGATTTGGTCTTACGATTATCTTTTTCTTTCAAAAGGATTTTTGAACTTTAAAATCAAGTTGGTTGATGTTATAAACTTAGTGGGTTTCTCACTCTGGTTCACCAGACTAACCCGGTATTTGTAACGCTCGGGTTAGCCCGGGTTTCGCACGTTCGGGTTTTTAGATAGTACGAAGTTCAGAAGACGTGCTGGAGAAGTTCAAATGTAGCACTATTTATTCCGCTGTGTTTTGTATATGAGGACATATATCTATAACTGTCCAGATGTGTTGACTGTAAGTTGTATATGATGATTTGTAATTTTTTTAATTTAAAGCTCTCAATAAAAATTATTTCTATATTATACTTTATTCCGCTGCAATATGAGACTTAGTGTTGTGTTGGTTCTTCTTCTTCTTCTATTCTAATATTTCTTTCTTTCTTATCTCACCCTCTAACTTCTTTTAAATAACATTCAAGTGTTTTCGGTGTTTGGAAGGTCGGCAGGAGGTACGGTATATGTATTTGTGTCGATTTTCGGGGCTGAAAATGCTTGGGTTCTTACACTTCAAAATTGCTTTCTTGTTTATGAATCTATTTTCAAAATGATTTCAAAATTACTTCCATATTTTAATTATGTACCTCTCCTGAAATTTGTTTTAACACATGTTTTAAAATAATATCTAATATGTTTTAACTCCTAATTCAAGTATTTATTACTTATAGATTTAGTAGTAATTTCATAGTCACTTAGATTTTCAATTTCCTTAGTTAAGTTTATTAAGTTTCAAAGTATTTCTTATATTCATAATGGTAGTAATCCCAATGTGTACTTTCCTTTTACTATTTTTTATTTTTATTTTCTGCATATTTTATTGATTCTATGATTTTTGATATCTGTGATTTGCATAACACTGTGATAAACTTAAAAGGATTTCAAGAAATTAATAAAATCCATAAAGCATAATTCACCCCTTGTAGTGTTTAGTTTTCCTTAAGACCCTTAATCTGTATCCCCAATAATTGGTATCAGAGCATTGGTTTTTAAAGTTTTCATAATCTAAATTTTTGAAAAATTTAAATGGTAACAACACTATAATTGTCAGTAATAATAGTTCATTATAGAGGGTCAGTCCACTATTAGACCACCACTATTTGATGGTAATTATTATGTATATCGGGCTTGTAGAATGAAAATTTACTTACAATCTACAGGATTAGACACTTGGAATATCACACAAACTGAATATGTTGAACCTACTATTAATTTTGAAAAATGGACAAATGATTAAAAAGCCACTACACAGAATAATTCAAAGGCAATGATTTATCATATTCACTAGATAGGAATGAGTTTAATAGTGTATCTGTTCATAAATCTGCATATGAATCTGGAAAACTTTGCAAGTGACTCATAAAGGAACTAGCATTGTTAAACAGACCAAAATATTCATGTCAACCAATCTATTTGAATTATTTAAAATGAATCAGAATGAGTCTATCTTCGATATGTACTGTAGTTTCCAAGAGATCATGCATTCACTAATGGCTTTGGGAAAAACATATTTTGAAGAGGTTCACATCAGAAAAATCATGAATTCAATAACTTCAGATTAGGATCAAAAGTCACTAGTAATTGAAAAGACTAATGATATTAGTATAATGAAAATTGAAGAATTAAGTGGAAATCTAATGTCATTTTAAGTTCAAATGCATGAAAGAACATAAATTAAGTCATCGGAAAAGAAATCGATAGCATTTAATGCGACAACCAAAGATTTCAACTCAGATAACGACGATGATGAAGAGACAACCTTAATGACAAGGAATTTTAAGAAATTCCTGAGATATAGAAAAATGAATAATTTCAAAAGGATAGAGCAAAGAAATTCTATATAACATAATGAAGTTCCAAATAGCGTCAGATGTTTTAACTACGACGAGCCAGGCCACCTGAAAAGAATTTGTCCTTATTTGCAGAGACAAAATCAACTTTCAAATGATAATTCATCAAAGAAGAGAAAAGGAGCATATGCAGCAACCCTAGATGATTTTGATTCATCTTCAAGTGATGAAGAACAAGAAACAAACAATTCGAATATGTGCTTCACAGTAATTCACGAATCAGAAGAAATCAAAGAATGGATCTAAAAATAGGTGCGCCTTTATAATAAATTTTATTTAGTTAAACTGTTTGAATGGTTGCTTGTTTGTTTGCCTTTTTGGAAAATTTGAAATTTGAAGTTTAAAATAATAATTATTTAATAAAATAATAATATAAAAAGTATTTTTATACTAAATATTATTCCAGGAAATTAATAAATAAGAATATAAAATTATAAATAAATCTAATAGTCAAAAATCAAAAGCCACTTTGAAATTTCTAAGGGATATGACATACAATATGTATAGGTCAACATATACGTGTAATTGGAATTAACATTTCGAATTTCAAACTTTTGAATTTCCCTCCACCTTTTCACCAAACCCAATGTACCAAAAAGGAGTCCCTTAACCAGAGAACATGTCCATTGATTCTCTACTTAACTATCTATTCTTATCATCTCTTTCAACCTTAAATTCAAAATTCAGACTTATCTTCATTTTTCTATACTCTTCAAAAACAATCTCTAATGGCTTCCTCAAGCACACCAAAAACAATGAAGCTGAACCAGACCACGAAAGCCTTACTTTACAATAACTTGGATGCTATCAAAGATTAAATAAGCTATGTAAGCTTGGTAAAGTCGATACGGGAAAATTTACAATTATCGGTGATTTGCTACTTATGATCTTAAATCTTTTTTTCGTCAAAATGGAATTTAAAGTTTAGTTGATTCTTGGGAAAATAATGAAGTTTGCTACCAGAAACTTGTTAAATTTTTTTATGCAAATTGAACCGTGATTTTTACCAAGAAAGTGAAAATGAAACATGAAGTAGTGTTAAAGGAATCAAGTCGTTTTGAATTGCGATCTTTTAAGTGCCATTTTGAGTTGCAAAATATGGGAATGGATCTAAAGGATTTTAAGATCAATGAAAATTGTCTAGAGACCTATCACTATATTTTTGAAACTAATGAAAATATGGAATTCAAAAATCGTTTCTATTATCCTAAATCCAGAATTGTTAACTTACTTCTCCAATATACCATCACTCCTTGTTCCGGAAATTTCAATAACCTAACTTTGAAAGTTTATAAAGACCATTTTGCTATTTTTGAAAACTATGACATCAATTAGGATCAAGTGATTTTAAGTGAGTTTCTACCAATGGACTTATCATCAAAAGAAAATACGTTATATCATAGAATTTACCTTACTCATATTTTCAAATATTTTGGTGTTCATTTCAAAGGAGAAGAGTTTTTTTTAGAAAGGTTTTTTCCAGAAATATTTCTCTTATGAAGATTCCATATGTTTCATCCATATGAAACATTAGTGGAGAAACATGCAAGATCGGAACAAGAAGAAGAAACTGAACAAATGAATATCAAAGAAGAGGAAGAAGTTATTCGTTAAAAAGTACTGAATTTCCCGCTAACGCTTCCAAGAAAATACTCTAAAAAATCAAATGATTCTAGCCAAAAACCAAAAGATATTAAAGCGATCGTTTAGTAAAAAATTTGAAAACACGTCTACTAAAATGAGCCAGTTCTTTGGGAAAGTAGGAAGAAAACTTGTCTTATCCTCATCCACCTTCGCTAAATTCTAAGTCTATTTTCAAATTTTATTTTCTTTTAATTCAATTTACGTAATTTCTATTTCATGGTTATGTACTAATTCAATGCATCGATATTGTTAGTTTGAAATGAAGCTTTATATTTCTATTAATTCTTCTTTAGACATCTCTGGAATAGTCATTAAAATGATAAAAATAAGTGTATATAAGTCAAAACAAATCACTAGATTACAAAACACTTCAAAAATTAAATAATACATACATATGTTGACATACGTGTATGTATGTGTCGACATATAACTGTAGGAATTTCAATTTTTTTTAAATTTGAAAACTGCTTTAACCGACTAGTGTCTATTCAATTCAAATGAATTTCAGTGCCTATTTAGAACCATGTCGTCTAAAAAAACTCCTATATTTATTCCTTCTTCATCTCCTTTCATTATTTCTTAATATAATCGAATCCATGGCTTCTCAGGTACATAATTTAAGTGAAAATCCTGAAAAAATCCTTAATTCTTTCAAGAATATTCTTTCTATCATTCTTCTCATTCAGCATCACTTACAATTGAGTTAAATACAGATGATAAAACAACGAGCGGAGCATTTTTATGCAATTCGATGGATGATTGCTTCTCTTTACAAAGATGAAGACAACAATATCACCGGAGCACCTCTCACCAAAAACAACAATGACTGGGATGCTATAAAGGCCGATCCAATATTTGGTGGAGATGGTTGAGTAGAAGTTCTTGGAAACGTATGAATTTGTCTTCATAAATTTATGTGAATTGATTGGGTTCTTTTGAATTTAAATTTTTAAATAAATAACTTTAAGATTGGTGTGGCTTGGATTGGATTGCTAGATTGTATTAACATGTATTGTATATATGTTGAGTTGGTTTGGTTTGAATTGTATGCTTTTAAATATAGTTTATCTTAATATAGTTTATAATAATTCAAGTAATTACTTAGAATAAGTAGTTATTATATTTTGTCCTAATAGTTAGAATTGTATCAGTCTTAGTTTTTGAACCGTGCATTTGTTTTAGGGGGATTACTATAGGTAGGATTATATATTTTTTGTTGACGACAAAGGGGAGCATTATAAATAGGGCTTAGATTAAGGAGGAATTAGTAGTTTAGTAGGAGTTAATGGAATAAGGGGAGTAACAAAAGAATCAAGACATCAGGTATGAATATTTTATAAACCAAGGTTGTCATTATAAAAAAGAGGCGGATTATTAGGGATAAAGATGTTGGTGATAGTGGTTTTGATGACAACAACCTTATTTCAATTATTATTGTTATAAAATATATACTAGCAATGCTATCTAGAATATATGTACATGTATGTGTGTGTATATATAGAGGAAATCTATGCAGCTATTGTTCATTGAAGACTATACAGTTCATAGAATCAAGATTTTAAAGTAGAAGAGTTCAAGATACAAGAGTCATGTGTATCAAGAATTTAAGAGTTCAAGAAATATAGAGTAATAATATCTGGATATTCTGTTAAAACTCTGGTTAGCACTAAATTCTGTTTTTAATCTTTTTCTCACTATTTTTCAAATGATTTCAATTTTTTTAAATCTATTTTCAAAATAATTTCAAAATTACTTCCATATTTTAAATCTATAACTCTTTATTCTTAAATCTATTTTAACTCCTATTTTAAAATTATAATTAATACATTTTAACTCCTAATTCAAATAATTATTACTTACAGATTTAATACTAATTTTATAGTTACTTACATTTTCAATTTCCTTAGTTAAATTTATCAAATTTCTAAGTATTTCCTATATTCATAGTTTTAATATATGTACTTTTATATCGTTTTATATTTAGTTTTTTTAATCATTTTCTAATCATCTTAATATATGTTTTTAAATATATACTTCTACTTGAAATACTCTATTTTAATATAAAGGAATATAGTTTGTTTTAACTCAGAAATCACCATGATTTATTTAAACATTATTTACATTAATTTAAAATTTTATTTTTTGAAATTATACTAGTATATATCAACATATACATTGTAGTATGTCGACATATGCGCCGTTAGTTTTAATTTTAAAATTTGAAAAGTTGTGTCCTTTCAATTCAGACCTTTTCTGAATGGTTGTGGCTTTTGGAAAATATATAGAGGCTTCAAATTTCGAATTATTTAACAATAACTCATCTCCTTCTTCTTCCTTTTTGTCCTTGACATTATTCTCCTTAATTTAGCAAAACCTACAGTTATACTCTGTTGGTTTTCTAAGAAATTACATCAATCTCCTTCTCTTTCAATTCTACATCAAACTCTCTATGAAATTTAAGCACTACCCAAGAGTAATAGGCTGTTTGTAACCGAAGATCGCAAGATCAAGTTCTATCGAGTTAATACTTAAAAAATGATACCGAGAAAAGTTGTGATTGTAGCCTATAAATCAATTGGTTGTGATCATAGCCAGAAATCAATTAGGTGATCTTATAGCCTGGTAAATCAAGAGAGCACCCTATACTCGGAAGCATGTGGTAGTGGACTTCGTGGCCATTGAAATCGAGGATTGTAATTTGAAGATTATAGTGAAAATAAATCTGCGAAACCCAACGTTGTCTGGGGCTGGATATAGGGTAATTCCGAACCAGTATAAAATCACAGTGTGTACTTTCCTTTTACTGCTTTTTATTTTTATTTTCTGCATCTGTTATTGATTCTTTGATTGTTGATATCTGTGATTTGCATAACATTCTCATAAACTTAAAATATTTCAAGAAATTAATAAAATCCATAAAACACTATTCACCCCCTTTAGTGTTTAGCGTTCCTTAAGATCCTTAATTCGCATCCCCAACCATCCTCACACGACTATGAACAGAAGTGTGAAGAAACCAATTTTGCATCCAAACCCTAATATCCAATACATCGACATATCTAAATCGTTCCCTACTAATTTCTCCTATGTCGGAAGAAGGAAACTAAAGAAGAATTTCAACGTTCTTACTGCTTACAAAAATTCCATTTCCCATCCTATAGTGGAATTTTAACTTAGTTCTCTAAATACTCTAATTTTTTCCATCTGTAAACTGCAAAGGAGGCTTAAAACAAGTTCAAAAACGTAAAATGAGTTAAATAATAACTCGTGTGCGTTGTGGACAAGGTATGGTAACATGCGCTTTACTACTTCAAATATCTATTTTATTCAAAACTGATGTATAAATATATGTAAGTTACCATATCCAAATCCGTTTTTTTGCATAAACTAGATTTATAATGAAATGGAAAGTAAGTAAATCAGACAAAATATTTAAAATCAAAAAGGATTTTATATTTATTATTTTTTAAACGTCACTTGTAAAAAGTTTCAAAAATTATTTTGTGGAAACCTAAAGAATTTGGTCACATTTTGACATTGAAGGAAGTCAGTCACGCAGAAAAATGCGAAAACCGAAACCACACACAAAACCCAAAAATAAATTTTAGCTTAAAAAAGGAACAGGCAACAAACAAGAAATGTACACATGACAAAACAACACAAAACCTGTCTTTCACTAAAATTTATCTACTATAGAATTCTATTCTTTCCAGCTCTAAAACAACTGTTAGTTAGATTTAAAAATTGAGATTTCATTTCTAATTCAAATTACAAACAAACAACTGAAATCTCAGTATATCATCTTGAGATTTTCAGAAACACCAACATTAAAAATTATAGGTGCAACTACTACATACAATAGAGATAAAATGATGGAAATGGAAAGATACACATGATATATAAGATGTACAGTATAATGCCTACACGTTACGAGAAGGTCGAGCTCCACGGTTGGAACTCGGTCCTTTGCCATGTCCATGTTAGGAACTTAGTAAAGAAGAAATGCATCCAATCTCATGCGTCCATCGACGTTGCTCCGTGAAAACCCCACGAACCTCATCGTGGATCTAACAGAGAGCCGTAAGCTCAAGGCTCTCCTAGCCTGTTGCGTCCAACTACTGTTGCTGCTGGATTGGAGCGAAAGGTGTTGGAACTGAGCTAGGAGATGGGGTGGGAGCTGCGAGCAATCGAATGCCCATCTGTCGAAGAGATGCACAACCAATGGAAGCCGGGCCTTCTTGATCATAGATTCCCCAACGAAGATTCACCTTAAAGTGTTGAAAGATGCGGGTGAGAAGATGACCGTAGGGAAATGGGTCCTCGGAGTGCCGGTTGAGGGCTCGATGAAGTGGATCATCAATGTGTGTACCTAATTGATAGCTAAACCACCGACGATAGGGTAGGTGGCTCGGCGCACTGAAGGATAAATCTGCCTGAGGTACCCCGTCTTGGGAATACCGTTGTGATGAATGATGTACACAACAAGACAGGAAATAGGTCGCAAATTACCGGTGTTCCAAACACTGGAGGCTCCAAGAAAGATGCTTAAAAGAATCCGAGTGTCTGTCATCTGTATATCATCCAAATTTGCTCTAACCATACAAATCCCTAAAAACTCAGACAAATCCTGATCGGTGAACTCGATGTGGGTCCCTTTCACCTCTGACCGAATCATACTATAGCCCTCATTAAAATTGACAGCCATCTGGGCATCAAAAAGACGAATGCAATGCGAGTAGCACTCACACTCTAAAGTGTCATGACACATGATTAGTACTAGGCCTACGACAATAAATAGCTCCTTAAGGAGGGAAGGAGTGATACCAAAAAATTTCACTAGATTCCCTTGGTGAAATTCATAATTCACAGTTTCCAACTAGGCATCTATCTTCCTCTCTTTTCTGTCAAGCACACGGCTTCTTGAGGCATGAGACCTAGGTGCTACGCAAGAATATTGGAAGCTCGAGGAGGCACCATGAAAAGTTGGCGTAATCAAAGAAGGAAAATGTTGATCTGGGATATAGAAGAGGTAAAATCTACAACACAGGAATTTTGGTGGTAATTATAGGAAAAACGGAAGTTAGAGGCTTGAGTTTCGAGCTTAAGGAGGTGGTGGAGTTAGGTTTCGGCTACTGCAATATGAGGGAGATGAAGGAAATAAGTTAGTTAACCTAGACGCGATATTATATATCGCTTCCCAGGTTCGGGCTGCACCCGAATAAGGGGTGCGATCGACTCTTAGGAAGGAGACCACTAGGGGTCGACCGCCTCCCTTTTCGGGGCATAACTTGAACCTGGACCCAAATGGGCTGGTTTGACTTTGAAAGAATTAAAATAAAATTATATCGCCTTCTCAACTTCTCAGACAATGTCGTGCTAATGTACAACATCTGTCAAGTCGAGAAATAATTTTCCCAATGGTACTCATTCACCTTAAAATTGTTAGGGCCATCAAATGGAAGAATGAATTCCCGAAGAGAAAATTTAGCTAGAAATCTAAAATAAAATTAAAATGGACTCTCCCCTTTATCAAGCTGACAAGAAAATAATACGATTTAAGAAATCAAATACCCCAAGCAAGACAGAAATTTTCTTTAGTCTAATTCGAGAGAAATTTTTGAAAGATTCTAGGAATTCAATTTCATTTATAGACTATGGGTCTTGTACAATACATCTATTTTATTATTTTATTCAGATTCTCGTTCATATTACTGTCTGGAACAGTCTTTCCAGGTTCCAAATTGTTGATATTTTTCAAATATCTAAAAGGCTATTTGTGATAATTTCTATAAATTATCTGATGTACCTAAAAAGAGGAATATAAAAAAATACAAGGAATGGGTAATTATAGATTTAAAATTTTTGAGGCATATTCCTTGTCATTTCCAACTTCCTTCTTTTAACAAAAATAGATTATTTATTAAAGTTACATAAAACCCAAACAATCTAAAACATGGTGGGTTTATAAATTTAAAATTTATTAACTTTCACAAATCTTATTCTTATCGAACAATTTTCTTGAACAATATAATTTAAAACTTTTGGAATCCCTTTTCCATTTTCAACCAGATTTAAAATTTGAATTTTCTCCGAATATAAGACCAAGGACTCAAAGTAAAAATTCTAACAAAAGGATATTTAGATTCCAAAATGAAGTATCGAATGAATATACCTCATAATTTTAGTTTTGGATTATCATGTCCTATGGACATGAATTTCCTACTAAATTCAGACCAAGAAAGGGTCATCGACAGAACTCAACAAAACCGAAAACCCGAAATCGCGACCGTCTTAGTTGTAGCTAAATTTTAATCCAGTCATCAAACTCAAATCCACGGGATTCACTATATGTCGTCCTCATGCTCTTCAAAACAATCGCTAAGCGCATCGTTGGGTAAGTTGGGGTTGGCCAGATATTCGAATTCTAAGTAAGAAAGAAAGACCCAAGAAAATATAAAAGAAATTCGAATATGTTCCATCACTAGTCTTAATGAATTATTTCCTCTGATCGTCTAAACCTACGCTCTAATACTAAAGGTAACAACCCACACATTTCTAAGCCCGAATTTAGAAAAATATCGAAACTCGAACCCATCCAAGCATAGGGAGTATAAATCTGGTATCTCCAATAATGGGCAAGATCATAATCAAAGAACAATAAAACCAGCTCATAGTGGAAACAAAATAGGATAAGATGTATCGACTTAGGTAAGTACCTTAAAACCAAATCGCCACATCAATACCAAGCATGATAAAAGAAGAACAAAAAAAAATCAAACTTGAACACTTGCAAAAAGACATGTCTTCCTCGAGATAAACCTAAGAGTAATTATGAGAAAGGAGTCAGAACAACAAGTCCTAGTGAGTTGAAAATGTATAACACTGTACACAATACACAAATGTATCCCGTTTGGTTTCACGTAAATCATATGTCTAACAAGGCTAGTGTTTCTAACCTAACCTTATAAGAATTTACACATGACGACTAACTATCATACCTAAGGTAGTACTTCCGAAAGATAATGCTAACGCAATATAATGAGATAGAACTTCTATGCATGAGTTTTAAGCCTTTAAAACCACTACTCAAACAAGTACCAAAACTAAGAGGTGGGATCTCCAACTACTCAATACCCTATAAAGGAGTTGGGTTATTCTATATGGCCACTTATGGCCTCACTCATAACATAACATAAGGGCGGATCCCTACGATCACTTAAGGCTCAAAGAGGATACTTTGATCACTTTATACCATACTAGGTGGGTTATTAAACCCTAATATAAATTATAGGACACTAGGTACTAATTTCTACTAATTTAAGGCATACATCATTCCCGAATATTCCCAAACCCAACATATTGCGAGAGATAGTAAGCAGTTACTTATGAGCTATACGATAGGTAGACGACTACACAATTTATGACTTTCCTGGCAGAACCATGTGTTACTATCTAGTTGGCCTGATTAGATAATCCCTTAGTCACTTAATACTTCCTGTAGGATAAGCAGACCTATGGTAGCTCTAGTGGTCATTTAATACATTATCCCAAGGTGGTTCCAACCCAGTCAGTTACTACCCCAAGGAAGCGAATCGTCATGGAAATTACCAATCTCGCACTCAATTATCCTTTCTAATAATTCTCTAAGTAGGCCATGTTATGAATTATTTCCTTTTGGTTTCTTCTTTCGGTAGGAAGGCGGACCCTATAGCCACTTAATACCTCAAAACTTAAAGTAAACATTTTAGGAATAATTTTGGCTACGTAATTTACTATTGTCACGGGTTCCTACGGTTAATGATATTTCATATCAGTTGTACATATATTCGACTGCTAGAAAGTGCAGACTTATGTCGAATATGGAAACTTACCTTGCATCATTAACCTACTAAGTCCAATTCTTAAATTTTAATTAAATATATCATTTCTGAATTTAAGCTAGAATATGCTAAGGATCATTCTCTATAGCTTCCTATCCTAGGACATTTAATTATCTATTTCCATAATTGAACTTAGTACTTACCACGATAATCAATTCCCTTAAATCCTTTTTAATTCCATTTATTATTTTAACGGTCTCATGCCATTAATGACCTTAATGGTCGTATTTCCTAAGGCAGTGGAAACTCAATCAATTTAATTCCTTAATTGTCTCATACCATTAATGACCCTAATGATCATGTTTCCTAAGGCAACAGACAACCTTTTAAATGCCTCTTACATCAATCCCATTTAAAATTCTAATCTAATTTTTGTAACTCCCAAACATTTCTATCTTAATTTAATTTCATTTAATTCTTGTTTGAATATACATATATATATATATATTTATATATATAAGTTTATTATTTATTTATCTAGTTAGAGTAACAACCCCTATTCCCAATCACAATATAAATTGTAACCATTTTGCCATTTATTTCCTCTTCAATTCATTCCCCAGAAACGTACATGGTTACAATATTTATTGCCTTATTCATGACTTTTTAATTATAGCAATCAGTTCCATGTTTATTGCTACAATGGGCACAAATATTTATTTTCATTTATTATGGGAATTAGTACCATATATTTATTCCCATAAAACGGGAACCTTTCAAATTCAAACACACAACATACATTTAATTTAATAATAATATAGTAATTATTTACTTTGGTTTGGACGAATAAGATTATAATAACTATATATTTATAATTTAAGCGCGATGTTGATGTAGTTACTAATTATATTTTATTATTGTTACTATTTTTTATATTTTAGTCTATAACGACTAAAATAATCCTTTTTGTTTTTAATATTATTTAAGATTCAAAATCTCATGAAAATATTATTTACTATAATTATTATAAGTTTTACCAAACTATTTAAAAGAGGAATATTGGCATATTTCAAATCACAAGGAAATTAGATGCTATTTTATTTAGAATAGATGCGACAAACAACATACAAAAATACTTGAATTTACACATCTCTTCCAATTTGGTTTTATATTCCTTGTAGATTTCAAATAACATCGTTTTATATAAAAAGAGCAAAAAGGGATAATTTACAACAAACAAGTAAAAACCCCAGACAATATCAAATACAAACAGGTTATAATTCTAAAATCAATACTACACAAATCCTAAATTTACACCTAAATCCTATGAATTTAGAATAACAAGACTGCATATCTAACAATATTTGGGATTGATTTCCAAATTCAGGGTGTTTACAATAACCACAATAATCCAAGATAAATTGTAGATAATATGATAATATTAAACGGAAAAACATACAAATCCATACCTAAATTTCATACATGTTATTTTTGGTTTGACAATCGATTTGATAAATTTTAGGCATACAATCCAAATTTAACACGAATGAATTATATAAGTTATTGTTAACAATGAATATATTTCCCACTCACCTTAAAGCTATCCAATATCAATCTAAACATAGTTTTTAGGCTTACAATCTCCAAATCTCATAAATATATAATATGTATACAAAAGGGGATATAAATATACTTATTTACATTTATAGATCTGTAAGAGAAATTGGAAAAGAAGAAGGAAATTTAAACTAAAAGAGCTACCTAATCGAAGAACCAACCCTTTTCATAAATATAAATCAAGTCTCTCAAATTTTTGTTAATTATATTTGTATAGATTTATATTTTGAGTTTTTAGAAGAGTTTGGATGATTAGGAATGGCAGAGCTTCGCTGTTGCCCCCAGAAAATATGAGAAAAGAGTCAGGGTCTAGCCCGTTATTTATATGCGTAGAAATGACCCTGAATCGTTTGATTCAATTTCAGTAAATATCGTCCTTCAATATAAAATTTTATATTATAAAATCCTAGCCGCCACTGCCTCGATCGCCAAAGGGGTTGATCTAGTGGTCGACTACCTAGGTCGATCTAGCAGTGGTGGGGTAGGAAAAATAATGGTTGGATTTATTACCATATATATATATATATTATTTTGTTTTAATTATTTTCCGTCAGTTTTTTATTTCATTCATGCAGACTTCATTCGCGAAGTTCCAAACATGAAAGTTGAAAACAATTCTTCCAAGAAAGCAATGGTGCAAGTTTCTTTATCAAATTCCATCATTTGCAAAAATTCCATTTTTGAAATACAACTAAATTACTAATTTAATTTTTGCCAAAATTTTGGGTTGTTATAAGACGTCTAATGTAATAAACTCTTGTGTGAAGTAGGCTTGCCTCGAGAAGGTATTAAGTGGCTGACCTACCTCATTTGGGTATTAAGTGGTTAGGACCAAATCTGTTTCTAAGATTCAATCCTGGTTCTTGGACTAAAGTCATAGGACCCGTCTTTATTAAGTATTAAGTGGTCATAGGGTCTGCTTTTCTATGATAAGTTTGTAAGGTATTAAATAGTCTTAAATAAAAAGATAGACGTATGAGTGGAGTATTTCTTTAGAAGTTGTCCACTTCTTATCTAGGGGCTATGCGAGCTCATACCTAGGGATGAGCTAATAAGAGTTCTAAAGAGCATGCAAGTGAGACCACCCATCCAAGGGAATCATTAAATAACCCTGAGTTCACCCGTAATAACAGTTAAATAGTAATGCAAAATGCCATCGGAAGGGTTATAAATGGTGATGAGTGTCTACCCTCACCCAGTATTAAGTGGAAGATAACTATTTCTTGCATTAAAATTAAGAGAATATTTGATAACGTCAATGGAGGTCTTAAGTGATTAGGGTCTGCCATAGGGTATTTAATAACCGGAAGGATATTACTATAGGGTATTAAGTGATCATACGAATCCACCCATAAATAAATGTATAAAATGGACTTAAGTGACTGAATGAAAGTCTGCTTCTTAGAGTATTATGTGATTATCGGAATCCTCCCTTACTACACATGACGGCCTCAAGTGACCATAGGATAGTCCGCCTATTTAAGTCATGTCCATATTATATGTAATTATGTATTGAATTCACCTAGACATAACTTGATGAATTTATATGCCAATTATAGGAAATAGATTGCCTTTAAACTTAAATGATTTTTATTCACCAAATCTTGTTGTCATGTTTATGATTACGTGATACGGAGTCCTCTCCTTGTGATCAGTGGAGAAGCGTTGACTCTTACCCCTATACCTCTTGAGTGAATAGATTGGTTTGAAACAGTCAATAGGTTGGCAGTAAAACAAGTGAGACATTACCAAGTTTAGGCATACCCTTTAAGGAGAGCATGGGTTACCCAATTATAGGGAAATATACGTATGAGAGATGTACTTATTATTTGAAAAAGTTTTTGAATTATATATATAGTATCCCTATGACATAGGCGATCATACTAGGAAATCTCTCTTTCTTTCAATTTTTTTGGCTTAAATACTATTTTAGGGATTTCCCTTAAAGGTTTTCCTCTTACAAATAGTAAAAGTTACCTAAAACAAATCCAAGCAAGGGAATCCGGTAAGACCTCGGTACTTACCCGAATGGTTCTAGTAGTATCTAAGGATTGTCGAATAGTTTCATGTTGCCCTTCATCCCTTGCAGAACTAGCATCTTAACCCACTAACATGACCATTAATTTCCCTATTCTCTGTAAGGACTTCATTGACTTTTGTGGTAGACCCTTTTTAGAACAGAAGGATTTCTCGAATTTAAGGCATGGTGATCGAAGTGTAACTTTTCCTTTGAGACTACGAGATGAGAAGACCTATTAAATAGATGGGTAGTCGCTTGCATCTTAAAAGCAAAGCGTTAGAGTGGTGGAATATAGTTTCTAAGAAGAATGCAGGTAGGAAATTCACTTGGAATGAGTTCAAGGCCCAATTTGAGGTTAAGTTTTACCTATTGCCAAATTGAATTTGTAGATGGAGAAGTTTATCAAACTTAAGCAAGGAGAAACATATTTAAGGGAATCATCATGAAGTTCACAGAGTTCTCTAAGTTTGGTAGAGGCTTTCATTTGAATAAGGCACTGAAATTTGTAAAGGGACTCAACTACCAGCTCATAGGGATGTTATTGGCTCAAGTGACACTCGGAGAAACGTTTGAAGGGCTTGTGGAGATTGTTATTTTGTACTCTACAGAGGAAAGGAAGGAGGATAAGAGTGATGGTACTTTGAAATTTGGAAAGAATAAGAAGAAGAGCTTTTGGTTAAAGAAGAAGAACAAAAAGTTTAAGAGAGAAGTTAAGGAGTATGGGAGATGCCATAAGAATGGTCATGAGAACAAAGACTATAGGATCAATTTGGCGAAGTAGGAATTCAAGGGGAAGTATTATAAATGCCATGAAGAAGGACATATTTCTAGGAACTTACAAAGTTTAAGGGAGGATCGAGTGGGAAGAATTGCGCTTTAGAGATAACACCCCTTCAGAGTCGACCGCTAAGGACGAAGGACAACCAACAATTGAAGGGATCATTTTTACTTTGGGGACTTCTGTTTATATCATATTTGATTTCGGAGCATCTCATTCCTTCATAGCTAGGAACTTTGTAGATTTCTTGGCACTTCCTACTTCTATTACTAGTGGTCGATTATGGTCTCTAATCCTTTCAGAAGAGCTAAGCAGCTCTTGTTGATTTGCAAAGGCCTATTACTAGACGCCGACAATGTTGTTTTCTCGCGTAATTTGTATGTTTTGAACTTCAAGATGTATGGACTTATTTTCGGGATGTATTGGTTGTCTTGTTATGGGGCCATTCTTGACTTTGATTAAAAGATCATTTTCCTGAGGTGCTATAAAGGTCGTACATTAGTGATCCATTGTAAGGTTAGAAATATAAGGGGTTTCGGCTTTTTTACATTCTGTATCTTCTGATTTGGACGGGACATCCACAATGCCCACTATTTGTGAGTTTCTTGACGTCTTTGAAGAAGTTATGGGACTTTCTCCCAATGGAGAGATCACAATTAGGATAGATCTCGAGAAGAACGCTAGACCAATAACATTTTTGTTGAGGCATATGGCTCCTTAAGAAAGGAGGGAATCGAATAAGAAAATTTATGACTTGATACAGAAATAATTCATCTGAAGGAATACCTTGGAGTGGGGAGCACTCGTAGTTTTTTTCCATTAAAAGGCTTATGGATCGTTAAATAACCGGGATCTTAATATGTTGACCAAGAAGAACAGGTATCCATTTCCTTAGATAGATAACTTATTCGATCATCTGGGAGGCGGTAAAGTCTTTTCTTAATTGGACCTAATGATAGGATTTCACTAGTTAAGAATTTCTAAGGAAAGAAAACCTAAAACATCATTTAATACACACATAGTTTGTTTGAATGGGAGGTGATGCCGTTTGGATTAAGGAACGCCCCCACCCACTTTGTGGATTTAATGAGTAGAGTGTATAAAGGCATTCTTAAAAAGATAGTCGTAGTATTTATGGATGACATTCTCATATTCTATAAGGATTATAAAGAGCATGAGAATCATCTAAGGGAGGTCTTAGGGATCTAGAGGAAGAATTAGCTTAAGGCTAAGTTTCAAAATGCCACTTTTGGAGAGAGGAAGTTAAATTTCATGGATATATAGTTTCGAGGAAAGGTTTCGCTATGGACCATGCAAGAGTGGAATATATTCAAAGATGGAAGATTCCTCGCAATGCATCGGAGATTAGTGTTTCTTTAGGTTAGCGGGATATTATAGGAAATCCATTAAAGATTTTACAAGAATAACAACCCCTTTGACCTGGTTAACTAAGAAGAATCTCGAGTTTTCGTGGAGTGACAAGTTTAGTAGTGCTTTCGAGAAGTTAAAGGATTCTCTTTCGAGTTTATTTGTCTTTATCATCCCTGATGGGACTATGATGTTTATAGTTTTCATAGACGCTTGTGAGACAAGGTTAGGAGTACTTATGTAAAAAGGTAGGGTAGTTGCCTACTTAAGTAGACCACTAAAGGATCATGAGAAAAGATACCTTATGCATGATTTGGAGCTAGCAGCCGTAGTATTTTCCCTTAATATGTGAAGGCATTATCTCTTAGGAGATAAGTTTGTGGTTTTTAAAGATCACAAATTCCTTAAGTAATTATTTTCTCATTAATACTTAAATCTTAGGCAGTAGAAGTGGATGGAGTATATAACTTCACTTGATTTTGATATTCAATATACACCAGGGAAAGATGATGTTTTCATGGATGCTTTGAGTAGGAGACATGCTACCCTTAGTGCTATTGTCGAGTGAAGGAAATTGGATTTCTTTCCAGATTTAACCTTCAACCACCATTTGAGTCAAATCAATGATTTCTTGTAGTTTTGGAAGTGAGACTAGCCTTGATGGATAGAATTAAACGTAAGCAAGTTCTCGCTGAGGAGCTAAGGGTATTGAGGGAAAGGATTGCTGTAACACCCCGTATTTTTAAGATAATAAAATAAGGATAACTTAATTAAATATTCATAATTAAGTAAAATGGACTGCGCCATTGCGTCCGTCTCGGAATTCTAGTCAAGATAGACATCTGATTTGCGTAAAACGGACACAGTATGAAGAAGTTATGAGCATTAGAAGTTTGTATACATATAAGGAGCTTATATGTGTATACATATTAAATAAATATATCCAGAAAATTCGAAAATCAGTTCAAAAATCAAAATGGCGGGCGGGAAAGTTCGGAGGGAAAATGGACCATTGCGGGTTGACCCACCAGATGGGGTGTTGACCTAGGGGTCGACCCACCCGAGGATCCAGAAAGTTCTTATGACGGGTTCGGTTCTAATATCTTAAATTTTAATCTGAGGGTCCTGGTTGCTCCACACTCCTATATATAAGACCTTAGACCTAACTCTAAATCTCATAATTCGGTATCTAAGCCGGAGATCTGTCATTACACACACACTCTCTCTCTCTTCTCAAATCTATTCTAAAAATTAAAATACTTGCCATGGAAAATTACGAATTCAGATCTGGAAGAGAGAATCAACATCACTAAAAAAGATTATTGAATCATGAAAGCAAGGTAAACTTCTTGATCCAATCTATTCAAATTTTCCTATTTCTTTCCCTTCTCTTTTAATGAAAATAGTCGATCCACGTTATTAGGTTTCAAATCAAATTAAAGGGGAAAGGAAAACCATGGATGATAGAATGGATCAGATCCAATATTTGGAAAAATCATGAAAGGTGAGTGGGTTTAAATATACTTTTTGAATAATAGTACCTCTGTCATTTAGCATTCCCCTTTTAATAAATTGTGAAATTTCTAGTTTAATTATAAATTGCTGTTATAACAAGTTGAGACGTTAATATGAATAGATCAGGAAATTTATATGTTGAATCTATTAAATTAGGTAAATGATTAGCATGATATAACGTCAAATTGTTAATATGAATAATTCATATATTGAATCAGTTGAAATGTTGGAATGTTTACATGTTATAATATTAATTTAAACAAGTGGGAAAATTCATATATTAGATTTGTTGGAATGCTAAAAAGTTTACATGTAAATTTGTCCTAATTATATATAGGGAATAAGGGGTAATTATATGACCATATGGATTCATGTTAACATAGAATCGAATAAATATAGGTTTGGGGCATCTACCAAATTATGTTTAAAGATCTTAAATCGTATCATAAGTATAGAAAAATAATTTAGGCGCAAATGGGATCATATGTAAAATATGAGTTGCCGTAATTCGAATAATATGAATTTAGACATATAACCCATCGTGAATATAATTGGATAAACAGGCATTAACACAGGCATAGGTTTGAATAATCGATTAATAATGAATGCCTAGGATTACAAATAGAAATTGTAATTGCTCTTATGACACATAGTTATTTTGCATTAGTGGTGGAAGTCTACCCGGACCCGACCGACATATCCAGCATCCACTAATGTTGAACCTAATGTGAGTGGTCTAAGTGCGCAAATACGAGAAGAGCTATGACACGAGGTTAGGTCCAACTTGTAGAAGAAGTCTTCCCGGACTCGACCGACATATCCAGCATCTGTAAGTTGTGGGCCTAATGTGGGAGGTCTAGCCCATTATAAACCTTAAATGGACATGGTAATGAATTGGACTACTTAACCTAATCTAATCCATACGGATTGTATGGATATGAACTAAAGTTAGGGTTAAGTTAAAATTGGTTGGACAGTGGGTGGGCTTGGCAAATTGAAGAGGGTGGGTAATATTTACATATAGGCTCGCAAACTTAGCCCGATAAGGTTATGTAATTAAAGACACCTAGTGATATACATAACCAGTAGAAATAATAAAGTTATGTAATTAAAGACACCTTTTAGGGTAAGCATTACTTGTAGAAATGATAATCACCTATTATAAATAAATAACATTATTGAAAATGTTGTATAATAGGCACTGTTTCAAATTTCGCAAATATCGCCCGAGATCTCCTCCGAGATCTCGTTTTGGGATGCTTCCAAAACGAAACAGCAAATATCACTCAAAATCTCCTTTCGAATATATCGCCCGAGATATTGCAATATCGAACGATATATCGACAGAGACGAAATACTGGAATATCGTCCGAGATCTTAGTTTTTTTTTGTTAATATTTAAATTTGTGCCTAAAATATAATTAAAAAACTCAAATTTAGCCATATCAATCTTTTGTTATTTTACATTTTGCATGTTAAATGACAATATAGTGTGTTCGTATATGTTTTAAAATGCTTATGATTTTCATATTTGTCTTTTTACATACCTGTTACTTATGAAATTATGTATTTTATGCTCTATTTATGCTGAATTTTTTAATGTTTTGGATCCTTTTAATGTTTCCTTCCTAACAATATTTCTGTTTTAAGCATATTACGATTAAGAGTATGAATGATCTTTCGTAAAATAAAGAATAATAAAGTAATTTTGCATCTTAAGTTTAAGTTACTATGTTTTTAACAGCCTTCATAAAAATCAATATGTTAAAATATCATTTTTAACATATCATGTACCTCGAGATTATTCTGATATGAACTTTCAGACCCAAGATGAAAATCCAAGACGAACTCCCGAGTTAGACTCATTTCGTCCGAGATCTCCCCCAATACAAGACCGAGTCTATAGATTCCCCGAGACGAAACGTGATTGATATTCGAGATTTAAAACCTTGATAATAGGTAGACTTGTCCTAGGAACAAGTGAAGATTATAACTTAGGTTATAATAAACTAATAAGGAAATGGGATAACTGGTGAAATGAGTTAAGGGACGCTTATTTATAAATTAAGTAAGGAGTAAATGGGGAAAGCCGGAAACCAGTTGAGAAAAAGGGGAAAATATATGAAATATAAGAAGTTGTACTTAATTATAAATTAAGAAATCTGTAAGCTAGGAAGTTTGAAACCCGTTGATAAGAATGTTTTGGCTTGTCCTTGGGACAAGAGGAAATTATAATATAGGTTATAATAAATGGGTAGAGAAACCTATTAATGGGCCTTAGTTAATAGAACTGAGTTAATAAGTAAACAACGATAAGATGTACTGACAATGTAAAAATAGAATTATGATTAAAAGGGAAAGAATGAGGAAAAATTATGAAATGAAATAAATTATATTTAATAATAAATGGGAAGTGACATGTAATTAGAAAACAAGTGAATATGATATACTTAATTGCATATTAAGTAATACATGTTATTGTAATGATGAAATCAATAAGAATATAAAAAGGGATTATAGATTACAGACCTTGGGCCACAATATAGAGAATAACATGTGGTGAGCTTATTAATAAACTTAAATGGGTTAAGTTATATGACTGGAATTAATAAGCAAGGGAAACTTGGTAATTTGAATAAAAATTCAATATGAATGGCAATAACCAAGTAACTGGAAAAATGATGAGGTGGGGCAAGCACATAAAAGAATGTTCAGATATAGGGTCTAAAAACAAATTAAAGTGAGGCATTTGAACCAGTCCACACGTTTGAGGGTGAATAACCCAATGGGGTAGATCATCGTGGTGCTATAAGGCATAAGGGGGAGCGCATGTTCATCTGATTGTCCTGATGGATCAGGAGGACTAGAAGGGGAAGCACGCGGCTTCGAGAGGTACGTAAGGTGTTCTAAGTAGTCCTATGTGCAGTGGTAAATGTCTTAGGCTGTGTCCGCAGAGGTTGGGTCTGCGCGTAACTACTAAGTGGGTGGGCCTTGACTGCAAATGTAGCTATGCAGTCAGAATGCTATGATGAGGTGACTCCAGAGTGGTTCGGCGGTTGCCTCATGAGGAGGCAGAGGGTCACGACCAACAAGGGTAGTAGACCATCAAACACCCGTAATCGACAGCAGTGGGATGCAGAAAGACTTGAGCTAAACCCAAGATACCATTTCACACTTCACTATCGGGGTAAAGGGTTGAGGGGGGACGCCACATGGAAGTTTAGATTGTTTGTGTAGGGCCAGTTTCTTAGCTTTGGTAGTCTTTACTAGTTGAGGGAGGTGCTGAGGTAGGGCCATAACCACCATGAAAACAGACCCTAGGGATATCTGTATTTGGAGGCTCTTAAAGGCGGGCTTGTACAGGTATGGAAAAGCTCCCGACCGAGTTCCGTATTTCTTGTACCGCCCTGCCACAGAACTCTATGTAGATTAGAGGATGTGCGATTGAGGCATCGAGCTACAATTGAAGATACATATGGTGCACATTCTAGATACATGCATGTCGGCTCTGGGTTGTTTATCGTGGACTTGAGGGCATTACTCCGGTATGAATACTGATTCGAACAAAGGTGGCAGTCCGTACGTTTGCGTATCATAGTAAAGACAGATATATGCGAAATGTAATATTGTTACTTGTACGTCACTATGGTGTAGGGTGAGGGACTATGTATATTTCAATCATGTTATGGTGGAGAACGTGTGAGTGGGGTACCATGGTGTGTACCTCAATATTGGGGGAAGCTACATATGTACTGTATTAGGTTAATCCACTAGGAAGTAAATGAGTACGACATGTGTGTAAGCCTTGAGTGTTGTTAACCCAAATAACCTAATAAATAAGAAAATATGATTGAATGGTATATGTAGGATTATTCAAAGTGTATAGTTTAAATCCAATCACCAGAACTTGTGTTCTGACCCCCCCTCCTTATAACATACTCGTAGGTTAGATTTGTGGCAGAGACATGAGACATTATAGCCTTGGATACTGATTGGGCAGTATTATTAATACGATAAGGATATATTTTGATTACATTATATTTTATCCATTCCGCTGTGAGATTTTTTCTGAGCTCTGACATATTTTATGTCTCTGTATTTTTTGCAGGATACCAGAGCAAACCAATCCGAGTTTCGATAGATTGGAATTCTAAAAAAAAATTGGTCTGTTGAAATTGGTGTTGTCACATCTAGTATCAGAGCTTAGGTTTAGGATTCCTATATAAATAGTAAATGAACGTATTTGTATTTTTTTTAAAATATATATATAAATATATTATATATATACCTAGATCCATAGAGGAACCCACTAAATAGAAAGAGTATAATATGGTGAGAAATGGGATGTTTGTTTTGTACATTAAAGGAATGAATAAAGGAAATCTAAGACCCTTAGGTAATTTAGGTGGAGAGTGTACAATGTACTTTATATGAAAGGAAAGTGAATCCCATATGATTAGTATTATGGGTTAGTGGGCTTGAAAACATTATAAATTGGAAAAGGTTTAAAAAAAAGAGAAAAACGGATTAGGAATATATATAGTTGTGAGAATTGACCTTGGGGAGTGTCTAGGAAAGTCTAGAAAATTGGAAACCCGCTTTAAGTCTTACCCTATTGTTAATTTTTAAGAACTTGAAATTATAAAAGTTTTGGGAAATCGGTTTATGGTGTTTTCAAGTTTTAATCTTAAAAGTTATAGTTTTACATATTGGGTTTTGAAGTATAATAGGGTATATTTTGCTATTAGTGATTTCTTGCAAAAAAATTATCTAAAGAAAAATTCTCTCAGTAAAAAGGTTTATGTTATAAAGCATGTATAACTCGCTAGTTTTCTTGTTATATTTCATACAAGAAGTTTTATAAAAGAAAGATTTTAAATCTCTATTCTTATGACAACCCTTTTTGATAAATTATTTTAAGATAATTTTGTGGGTGGACAAAATAAGTTGTAGAAAATAAGAATAGAATGGATGTTGGCACCTTGTAGTAAGAGACTAAACCGACCTTATAGGTAAGAACAAGTTATACACCCGATTGAGAAAATAGTTGTCTGTAACTACTCTAGTTTTTGTGATTTGAGAAAAAAATAATGATTTACATTTTTAAAAAAAACATATTTTTATTGTTTGGCAAAAGAAAGTTTTCATGAGGAAAATAAATTTTTGACATTTTTGGAAGAAAATTTAAATGAAAAAAGGGCCAAACCATGTTTTAAAAGTATGGAGTAGGTAAGGATTAGTGCCTAGGAAAGACGGGAAAAGTTTTGAGGCCACAAAGTAATTAAAGAGAATTATCTTGGAGAAATAGTAAGTTCCCATTGGACACGTATTCATTGAAATCCTATGATGTTGCTTGAAATAATTATTGGTACACAGCTAGAGTAAGTAGTGACTACTATATAGAAAACGGCAAGTAAGTTTTAGATCTTGTTACTAATTGTCATGTTAGGAGAAAAACCCGTTACTACACTCCTGTTGGGATCGTTCCATTATTTTGTTCTTATTAGGTAGTTAGGGTAACACCTAAACCTGTCGTGGATCCCATAGTTTGGACTTTTCTGAAGAGGACATAGTCCCGAGATTCTTGGCCCTTAGTAGTAGCTGTGTAAGGTGTCTGTTCTCCTGTTTTAGTTGAAAAACTAGAAGGCTTATTTAAATTTGAACTAAGACCAGATAATTAAATAAGCTAAGAAAAGAGAAATGTTACAACTGAAAAGGAAACAGAAAATTCAGTAAAGCAACAAACATGATAAATTAAGAGAAAAGACAGATAAAGATAAAACTTTCCAAGATAAGATGAAAAAGGAAAACAGTAACAAAAAATTTTCTTATGTGGGCTGTGCTTGGATAGGAAAATAAGGAATCTTTATAAATAGTCACATAAAAATCCAAGTGCGGTTAGAAAGAGGTTGAAAAAGAAAAGCGGGAGATGTAGAGTTTTCCGTTTTCCACCTTTTGGTAACATAAGAGATCGAAATTAGAAAATTTGATTTTTTTTTTTTTGAAATTCGAAAAATAAATTTGGTTGGTAGGATTATTGATGCAACAATTGTGTGAACTATGCTCTTACTCAGTAAGAGTGTGGGAAAATTTGGATGAAAAAGTTTTTTGATTTTCAAAATATTGCATTCATGTAGAACTGCCAGTATATTTAGGATGTGAGCATCATATTTTAGAAGGATTTTTGAAAAGCTAACATACACATAGGAGGTACCGCTTAGGGGGGCATGCATTATTATGTTGTACTTCACTTTGAACAAGTGCACAGTGTTTGCAAAAAAAATTGATGCATACATGATGGATGTATTTTATGTGAGGGGTTAATTGATTTTACCCTTATCATATTTTGGGGACGAAATTTCCTAAGGGTGGGAGAATGTAACCCCCCTATTATTAAGATAATAAAATAAGGATAATAGGATAACTTAATTAAATATTCAGGATTAAGTAAAACGGACTGCGCCATTGCGCCTATTTCGAAATTCTGGTCAACATAGACACCTGATTTGCGTAAAACGGGCACCGTATAAAGAAGTCATGAGCATTAGAAGTTTGTATACATATAAGGAGCTTATATGTATATATATATGTATTAAATAAATATATCCAGAAAATCTGAAAATAAGTTCAAAAATCAAAATGGCGGGAGGGAAAGTTCAGAGGGAAATGGACCGCTGGTGTAACGATCCGGATTTTCAACGACTTTGTTATCGACATAAGCTCGACGTCGATAACCAAAACATCGAAAAATCCTGGTAATTAGTGAAAGAAATTAGAGGGTGAGGAAAGATAAGATAGAAACTTAGAATAGAAGAAGAAGAAGAACACAACATCAGAGTAACACGAATCTCACAGCGGAACGAATAACATATAATATATATATAACATAACTTGAAATATGCATCTGTACTTGAATATACATCATTATCAAAGTACATCACTTACAACACAGCAGAAATAACTATAGTTATATGATCCTGAAGCCTCCTGCTCCAAGCTCTTCCAGTATATCTGTAAATTCCCGACTACTTGACTGCCCGTACAAATTTAGGCACCCAAGAGTTTAGGGAAAACAACAAAGTAAACTCCGGGTCAGTCATGGGACTGGTATGAGTAAAACAGTTTAAAAACAGTTCGAACAAGTAAACGATATCTCATAAGACCACGCCGCATAACGGAACGGGTTTTCCCCTTATGAGAATCCAAAATATCTTTATATCAAAAACCTTTTGATATTATAATAATGTCTATCAACCATAGTATATATATAATCATCTAGCAGAAACGCTTTCATCTCACGTTCTACATATATAGTATACAATCAAAACCGCAAGCACGTATTGGGTAATGGATTTCCAACTATGACAAGGTATGGAACCACCTTTCGCTAATGTACCTCTAGAGAGGAATACACTGGGTTCAACAAGAACATCTTGCAACCCGGCCACACATGACCGACCACTCATTTCGCTTGAGTGTATCGAATGTATATCACCAACAGTTGGGATCAGCAACCGTTTCCCGAATGGGACAGCATCAACAATAGATTTTTAGAAGTAAATGAAACTCTAGATCAAGTGATTATACACCCTACTTCGGTGCGACCGACTTAGCCATGCTGCCTGCCCGATTTCTGTCATTTACCGGATGATGAGGCTAGAAGCTACGCTTTATCATCATACCAGATTCACTTTGAATGCCACATCGTCAAATCCATCAAATCACCGATTGACGTCTACAACAATACATTATGTGTTAGCTAAAAGAAGTTTCCTTCTCCGCCTCCACTCTTGGTACGGTTGGAGAAATCAATATACGTGATCGTCTGGAAATACTCTGTCAGACATTCATCCATACAAGTCACCCAGGAACAGGATGAACTGAAGGCACTATTTCTATTAATAGAAAAAGTCCTTGCACTCTACTCTGTCTTCGATTATCTTTATATAATCTGATTCGCACGCTACTGCCGATATGGAGTGGTTCTTCGGATAATAATCCAACCGGTCTCTCCATATTGACAACGATGGTCAAAACTTCGATAGTCTGTGATTTAACTATCGAATAAAAACAAGTGTTTCGATAGTCGGTGATTTAACTATCGAATAAAACAAGTGTTCATCCAAACATCCAACAATCACTGAACCTTTAATTAATATTCTATTAATTAAATCTCTTCTCTATTTCTTTATCAATATTTGTTAACCAAATATTTTCAATAACCATATTAGCCTTTACGTTATTTGGAAAACATTTTCATATATCGCCTTCTTTTATTTTCTAAACTTTAGAAAATATATGTTATTTATAATTGGAAAATATTCCAATTACTTATCTCTTTTCCAATCTCGTTTATTTCTATACTTAGGAAACGTTCTTTATTCTATTTCCAGCTTTGCACATATTTGGGTTAAAACAGATGTTGTGTAAAACATCATTACGACAACCCAAATACAGTATTTAACTAATTCTTATTCCACATTGATCTTCGAGCCTGAATCTTGCTACTTATCGGTATATCATGAAATCAACCAAGTTGGGGTATAATTACCTCTCAGACCTTGACTGAATAACATTTAACGTCAAAACAGACAAGACTACTTACTCGAATAATCAATACCATACAACCGATTATTCACCTTTAAACACATATACTCTTTTTCTTTCTATTCTTACTAGATTTTATTCTTATACTTCCTTTTTGATTATACTATTCTATTTCTGAGTTCGTTTTCTTATCGACTTCTATATATATCGATACGTTGATTTCTAACTATCAAATTATCTTAAAAATATTCTATCTCCTTAAATTCCCGGAAAAATTCGCCATAACCTCCTTTGTACCGGGAGCATCGGGAAATTTCAAATAGCTTTCCCGGTCCTTCTCATCTAAAAAAAGAAAAAGAAAAAGCCAAGCGGCTTGCCGATACGGCGCATAAAATCTCATATATGAATTAAATACGTACCTTTTTGTCGGGCATTCTATTTATTTCACTTCTATACTTTATTCCAAACCTGTCTCCTGTATATTTATACCTGTCCAATCTATTTTAACTATACCAGTCTTTTTAACTAAATTTGTTAATTAAATCTGTTAATTAACTTCTTAGTCTAATCCACTTCTATTTATCCAAATCTATTTATTTTAGATCCCATTTGAATTTCTATATTCAAATTCCATTTGAAATACTATATTCAAATTCTATAGTTAAACTCCATTTGAATTCTATTATTCAAATTCTATTTCAATTCCTTATATTCAAAGTCCATTTGAATTCTCTGCATTATTTATAAACAACGTTTATAACTTCAATTCAAATCCCATATTTCCATTTATAAACAACGTTTATAAATTCAATTCAAATCCCATATTTTCATTTATAAACAAAGTTTTATAAATTCGATTCAAATCCCATATTTTCAATTATAAACAAAGTTTATAAATTCGATTCAAATCCCATATTTTCATTTATAAACAAGGTTTTATAAATTCGATTCAAATTCCATCTTTTCATTTATAAACAAAGTTTTATAAATTCGATTCAAATTCCATCTTTTCATTTATAAACAAAGTTTTATAAATTCGATTCAAATTCCATCTTTTCATTTATAAACAAAGTTTATAAATTCAATTACTTGTTTTATACCTTCAAACAAGTTAATATTTTCTATAGTCTTATTTAAAATTCAAATTCTATTATAAAAATAGAATTTTCTTTTTTTAAATATCAAATACCCTTTTCGATATTTTTATTAAATAATATCCAGGCCCCATTGATTTTTAAACACCAAAGCAACCAATTATTTATTTTTCTAACACATCATATATGACAGTATATATGCAAATAAATAAACAAACCGATAATATATTTTTGAGGAATCCTGTTGGATTCCTCCAACCTGTTTTCCTGCATCCACAGACGTTAGTCAACATAGTAATACCCATCCTGCTTCGAGGCAGGATATCGCGGTATGAAGGTCATCCACTATCATAGCTTGGGGTGTATAGGGTAATCATCCGCCAATGAAACCGCGGGCATCCGCTAATGAGACTGCGGGAATCCAACCAATCATCAACCCAATATATATATATATATATATATCCTAAATAACTAATATATATTTTAAAACAATCGGACAGCATTCAAACAAGCACAGACAATTATTTTTAACTATATAAAAATAATTTCTAAATAGGAGGTGAGATTTACTCACTGGGATCTTTATTGTTGAAATAACGATTCGTTTCTGATTATCGAAAATCCAAACAAGCTCCAGACTTATCTGAATCCAAATCCATCGCGAATAAATCTAACAGTACCTAAATTACTTAATTTATTTCATGTAGATGATTATTAAATTAATTAACATGTAAATAAATTAATTCCTATGTATTTTAAATTACGAAAAATCGTATACCTTGTTCCTTGAACAATTATGAAGCTGACTTAATTAATCATTGATCCTCTTTTGCCCAAATCAGCACCAACTCCAAATTGGTCCCGATAGTGCACTTTACTGAGCAGCTCAAATGGTAATCCTCCATCAATATGGTACTAATATTTTCACCACTACACCGCTGTACTGCCTCATTGTCTTGCCCCAAGATCCACTACCACGTTCTGACCAGCATCACCATTTCATCGCGTCCGTCCCTAGCCACACTCATAGTTCAAAACCTCGCAGCCCCTGATGATGATCGCACCCATTCATTCATCAATGAATCGAACTCCTGCATCCATACTTCCCCAATCTGCAAATCGCAACTTCACCTGCCCATCGAACGAGACCAGAATCCCCTTCGAACATCGCAACTTCCATCTCTGTCCCAGTTCTATCGCGAGTGCCTCCTTTCCGTTCGACAGTGAAAGCCGTGATCAAAACCATCTCATTTCGTACGTACAAATCTCGGAATCCAACTCACGAATCCCTGCTCCTCTTCGCACAACTCCAGATACCCAAAAATCAAACCCCCAGACTTCACCGAGGCCTCCACTCAAATCGCGCATGCCTTGCTTAGCCGTCGAGCTTCAGGGAATCATCGCGGTCTTCATCGCGAAACTAGATCTCGGATTCTCTCCTTTTTTTTTTATAAAAAAGAGTTTTCGATTTATTTTTGGAAACAGAGGGAGGAGATAAACAAAAGAAATGGAAAGGAAGAAGGGTAGAGGCGCGATTTTATAGAGAAGAGGAATGGAAAAAGAAAGGGCCTTGGTTTGTTTTATTCTGTGGGAATGAAGAAGGCCACCGTGTGTTTTGATTTGTGGGGAGGAAAGAGAAACGGCTTTTGTTTATATCCACAAAAGAAAATATTTAATTTAATTTAAACCGGATCCTTTAAATTAGATTATCACTTTGATTCTTAACTCCTCTCTGAACCCAACAACTAGCATTTCTAGGGTAAAACCGCTATTCCGGACATACTGGGATAGGTCACGAAGTCCTGTTCGATTGCCTGTGGAAGATATTTATTTAAATTGATATAAATAAATTTTAAAAAAATTCATTCTTTGATAATCAATTAATATTATTATTCTGATTCATACAGAAGTCTGAACTGTTATTTAATTCAGTTTTTAAATCTCGAACTGAATTATATTTTCGCATTACGATGATTTAATATATTCGATATTAAATCGAAATTGATTATTAAACAGATAACTTAATATAAATATTCATTTAATTTATCAAATTAATATCTAAAAACCGTATTAAATATTCAAACTCTACCGACAGAATATCTGGGTCATTACATTCTTCCCCACTTAAAAATAATTTCGCCCTCGAAATTGCTAAGGTAGAAAAAGTGCTACAAACCCATTTATCTTTTCAAAACTTATTTATGATGATACTCAACATTTCAAACTTCCTTACGTAACTCTCTTTCGAATAAATCCCTATTCGATAACTTCTCCCTTCGAATAATTATATTCGATAATCTCTCTTTTGAATAACTAGATTCGAAAACCCTCCTTCGAATAAACTATATTCGATTTACTCTATTCAATTTTACTCTTATCAATTAACTATATTGGATTTAACCCTTATCGATTAACCCTATTTGATTAGCTCTTTTCACCTAACTCCTTCCGAATAAGCTATATTTGATAATTCTTTTAACTCTATTCGAATAAACTATATTCGATTAACTCCTTTCGCTTGACTCTAGATCGCAGCGATCACAATGGTTACGCCTGATTCCCCCCAGGAAACATCTGACCGCCCTAGGCTATCTGCAGCCCTGCAAATTACGCTAGCAGTCGTACGAAATGGCAACTTATCCTGAGTAACTATGGTTGACTAACTCTATCTCAATAACTATATTCGATCAACTTTAATTGAATAACTAACATTCAATTAAATCCTAATTCGATTAACTATGTTCAATTAACTTTATCCGGTTAACTCTTAATTTGCATAACAAGTATTCGATAAATTCTAATTGAATAACTAATATTCAATTAACTCTACGGATTAACCCTAACTGATTTACTCTAACTGGTTAATTCTTTCTTTAATCGATTTATTCTAACTCTATTCGACTTCTCCTGTTCGAATAACTCCTATTGGATAACGTTTATTCATTTATAAAGAATTACTTTTAGTAATGATTCTTCACTTTATAAATGTTCACTTTAATAACGTTACTTCACCTATACAGGTGTTGTGTACCCCTTCTATTTAAAACTATCGGTGTTAAAAAACCAATATCTCTTCTCTATATAAGTTCAGACTTATATATTCCATTTATCGAATGATAAATATTTAATTTAATTTATAAACTGTTATTTATAAATTAATCTTTTCTATTTATCTGTTAAAAACAGATTTCCATTTTCTATTCAACTTCTAAATATTCCTTTGATTAAATCTATTTATTTAACAAATAAATATCTCATCTATAACATTTTATTTATTTTTTATAAATAAATATTTTAATTTAATCTATTTGTAAATGTTTTTTTTTTACAAATATTTTTCCTTCTATTTGTTTGCACATAACTTCCTTTGTATTTGTGTTACAAATATATTTCCTTTTTAACTCTTTTGGTTTCTCCTTTATTCACACCCAATTCATATTCACATTGATTTTACTCAATTTATTCATTTCGATCCATTTAACTTACTTAAGTTAAATTTAATTTCAATCATTCAAATTCCCATTAACTACTTGCTAATTAACCGTTTTGCCTATTTCACCCTTTTTATTTGAATATAACTTGTTCAAATATATGTCAACTTAATTATAAACTAATCTAATTATATTTTCAACTTGAGTTATATATTCGATTTCGAATATAAATTCTCAATCTCTTTCACTTATCAAAAATCCAATTTCGATTCAAATTTCCTTTAACTAATTATTCACCAAGTTAGTTAATTCTATTTAACCATTTTAAAATATGATTTTTGTCTTAAAAATCATTTCACTTACTTCACTAGAGTTCATATTTATTTTATATCCCCAGTCTGGATTTTTTTCTAATGCCAATTCGGATTTTATTTCCTAAAAATCCTTCTGTTTATTTAATTAAACCGTTATGGTTTTATACTAGTTCTGGCGCTGCTTTTCTAAAAATTTGATTTTGACATAGCTCAAAATCTATACGACGAAATCCAGATTTTTCTCTTTCATTAGAGAACTATTGTTCAACCGGTCCCGACGATTCTTGTTTCAAAGAATTCCGACTTCAATTGAGTTCTGTATACTAAATTGAAGTTCGAATCGCCAAATTTCGAACTGCCGCGCTACGGCGAGCTCGTTTTAATTATATTTATAAATATAATCGTTTTAACTTTGTTTATAATAAATTCAACTCTATTCTGATATATTTTTAATATATATCAAATCCATTTCACATAATATTCCCGATCTATTTCACTTCTAATATTCAAATCCTATATATTTACAATATTCAAATTCCATTTGAATCTCTTTATTCAATTTCTATTTAAATTCCTTTGTTCAATTTCTATTTGAAATCCTTTATTCAAAATCCATCTGAAATCCCTTCTTTTCAAATTCCATTTGAAATCCTTTATTCAATTTCTATTTCAAACTTTAAATTTTCTTTGAATTCTAATATTCAACCTCCACTTTATTCTCTTTGAAATTCTATTTAACCAAATTCCATTTGAATTCTAATATTCAAATCTCTATTTGATTTTTCTTTATTCAAATCCATTTGAATTCCATTGAATTCAAATTCCATTTCAATTTTTCTTATACAATTTCTATTTGAATTTTTTTATTCAAACTCATTTGAATTCCTTTGAATTCAAATTCTATTTCACTTCTATTTGAATTATATATATATTCAAATTCCTTTATTTTATTTCTATTTGAAATCTATATTCCCATTTCACATTTCGAAATTCCTTTGAAGTAATATAAATATATACATATATTTATATCTATCCCAAATTCAAAACATTTGAATTTTCAAACAACTTGTTTCTTTTCAAACAAATTTCCATCAAAACTTTTTCTAAGGCAGCAATTTATCACTTAGAAACTCGAAAATGAACAGTGATGATGTTGCGACCATCATCAGAATTATTTCCCAGCTACTGAATGAGTCCAGTGCTATATTTCTTTCAAAATCCATTTAGAAAAATATTTTCCAAACTCCCAGGATTTAAAATTTTGAATTCTGGTTGGAATTCAATTTCAATTTATCACATTTGTATATTTGATTTCATATACAAATTCCATTGGTTATATATATAACTATTTCTGTTTTATAATCTAATTTGATTATAATCCTAACAATCAACTTAACTATTTAAAAACAATATCGTGTTCAATCTCCTGTTCAAGTGTTTATAAATTCCTATCGACTTCGTGGCGTCCCACGATTCGACCAAAATTTATAATCCACTCAACAGACTAGTCAACACAATATAAAACAGTTTTTATATCAAATAACAAATACGCACTCTCGTATATATATACACTCAAACTCAATCTAGGGTATTACTAACCCTATCTCTACCGAGTCACGCCACAGAGCCAAGTAATTCTTAACTTAAGCTCTGATACCAACTGTAACGACCCGGATTTTCAACGACTTTGGTTATCGACATAAGCTCGATGTCGATAACCAAAACATCGAAAAATCCTGGTAATTAGTGAAAGAAATTAGAGGGTGAGTAAAGATAAGATAGAAACTTAGAATAGAAGAAGAAGAAGAACACAACATCAGAGTAACACGAATCTCACAGCGGAACGAATAACATATAATATATATAACATAACTTGAAATATACATCCGTACTTGAATATACATCAATATCAAAGTACATCACTTACAACACAGCAGAAATAACTATAGTTATATGATCCTGAAGCCTCCTGCTCCAAGCTCTTCCAGTATATCTGTAAATTCCCGACTACTTGACTGCCCGTACAAATTTAGGCACCCAAGAGTTTAGGGAAAACAACAAAGTAAACTCCGAGTCAGTCATGGGACTGGTATGAGTAAAACAGTTTAAAAACAGTTCGAACAAGTAAACGATATCTCATAAGACCACACCGCATAACAGAACGGGTTTTTCCCTTATGAGAATCCAAAATATCTTTATATCAAAAACCTTTTGATATTATAATAATGTCTATCAACCACAGTATATATATAATCATCTAGCAGAAACGCTTTCATCTCACGTTCCACATATATAGTATACAATCAAAACCGCAAGCACGTATTGGGTAATGGATTTCCAACTATGACAAGGTATGGAACCACCTTTCGCTAATGTACCTCTAGAGAGGAATACAATGGGTTCAACAAGAACATCTTGCAACCCGGCCACACATCACCGACCACTCATTTCGCTTGAGTGTATCGAATGTATAACACCAACAGTTGGGATCAGCAACCGTTTCCCGAATGGGACAGCATCAACAATAGATTTTTAGAAGTAAATGAAACTCTAGATCAAGTGATTATACACCCTACTTCGGTGCGACCGACTTAGCCATCCTGCCTGCCCGATTTCTCTCATTTACCGGATGATGAGGCTAGAAGCTACGCTTTATCATCATACCAGATTCACTTTGAATGCCACATCGTCAAATCCATCAAATCACCGATTGACGTCTACAACAATACATTATGTGTTAGCTAAAAGAAGTTTCCTTCTCCGCCTCCACTCTTGGTACGGTTGGAGAAATCAATATACGTGATCGTCTGGAAATACTCTGTCAGACATTCATCCATACAAGTCACCCAGGAACAGGATGAACTGAAGGCACTATTTCTATTAATAGAAAAAGTCCTTGCACTCTACTCCGTCTTCGATTATCTTTATATAATCTGATTCGCAAGCTACTGCCGATATGGAGTGGTTCTTCGGATAATAATCCAACCGGTCTCTCCATATTGACAACGATGGTCAAAACTTCGATAGTCTGTGATTTAAAAATCGAATAAAAACAAGTGTTTCGATAGTCGATGATTTAACTATCGAATAAAACAAGTGTTCATCCAAACATCCAACAATCACTGAACCTTTAATTAATATTCTATTAATTAAATCTCTTCTCTATTTCTTTATCAATATTTGTTAACCAAATATTTTCAATAACCATATTGGCCTTTACGTTATTTGGAAAACATTTCCATATATCGCCTTCTTTTATTTTCTAAACTTTAGAAAATATATGTTATTTATAATTGGAAAATATTCCAATTACTTATCTCTTTTCCAATCTCGTTTATTTCTATACTTAGGAAACGTTCTTTATTCTATTTCCAAGCTTTGCACATATTTGGGTTAAAACAGATGTTGTGTAAAACATCGTTACGACAACCCAAATACAGTATTTAACTAATTCTTATTCCATATTGATCTTCGAGCCTGAATCTTGCTACTTAACGGTATATCATGAAATCAACCAAGTTGGGGTATAATTACCTCTCAGACCTTGACTGAATAACATTTAACGTCAAAACAGACAAGACTACTTACTCGAATAATCAATACCATACAACTGATTATTCACCTTTAAATACATATACTCTTTTTCTTTCTATTCTTACTAGATTTTATTCTTATACTTCCTTTTTGATTATACTATTCTATTTCTGAGTTCGTTTTCTTATCGACTTCTATATATATCGATACGTTGATTTCTAACTATCAAATTTTCTTAAAAATATTCTATCTCCTTAAATTCCCGGAAAAATTCGCCATAACCTCCTTTGTACCGGGAGCATCGGGAAATTTCAAATAGCTTTCCCGGTCTCATCTCAAAAAAGAAAAAGAAAAAGCCAAGCGGCTTGCCGATACGGCGCATAAAATCTCATATATGAATTAAATACGTACCTTTTTGTCGGGCATTCTATTTATTTCACTTCTATACTTTATTCCAAACCTGTCTCCTGTTTATTTATACCTATCCAATCTATATTAACTATACCAATCTTTTTAACTAAATTTGTTAATTAAATCTGTTAATTAACTTCTTAGTCTAATCCACTTCTATTTATCCAAATCTATTTATTTTAGATCCCATTTGAATTTCTATATTCAAATTCCATTTGAAAAACTATATTCAAATTCTGTAGTTAAACTCCATTTGAATTCTATTATTCAAATTCTATTTCAATTCCTTATATTCAAAGTCCATTTGAATTCTCTGCATTATTTATAAACAACGTTTATAACTTCAATTCAAATCCCATATTTCCATTTATAAACAACGTTTATAAATTCAATTCAAATCCCATATTTTCATTTATAAACAAAGTTTTATAAATTCGATTCAAATCCCATATTTTCAATTATAAACAAAGTTTATAAATTCGATTCAAATCCCATATTTTCATTTATAAACAAGGTTTTATAAATTCGATTCAAATTCCATCTTTTCATTTATAAACAAAGTTTTATAAATTCGATTCAAATTCCATCTTTTCATTTATAAACAAAGTTTTATAAATTCGATTCAAATTCCATCTTTTCATTTATAAACAAAGTTTATAAATTCAATTACTTGTTTTATACCTTCAAACAAGTTAATATTTTCTATAGTCTTATTTAAAATTCAAATTCTATTATAAAAATAGAATTTTCTTTTTTTAAATATCAAATACCCTTTTCGATATTTTTATTAAATAATATCCAGGCCCCATTGATTTAAACACCAAAGCAACCAATTATTTATTTTTCTAACACATCATATATGACAGTATATATGCAAATAAAGAAACAAACCGATAATATATTTTTGAGGAATCCTGTTGGATTCCTCCAACCTGTTTTCCTGCATCCACAGACGTTAGTCAACATAGTAATACCCATCCTGCTTCGAGGCAGGATATCGCGGTATGAAGGTCATCCACTATCATAGCTTGGGGTGTATAGGGTAATCATCCGCCAATGAAACCGCGGGCATCCGCTAATGAGACTGCGGGAATCCAACCAATCATCAACCCAATATATATATATATATATATATATATATATATATCCTAAATAACTAATATATATTTTAAAACAATCGGACAGCATTCAAACAAGCACAGACAATTATTTTTAACTATATAAAAATAATTTCTAAATAGGAGGTGAGATTTACTCACTGGGATCTTTATTGTTGAAATAACGATTCGTTTCTGATTATCGAAAATCCAAACAAGCTCCAGACTTATCTGAATCCAAATCCATCGCGAATAAATCTAACAGTACCTAAATTATTTAATTTATTTCATGTAGATGATTATTAAATTAATTAACATGTAAATAAATTAATTCCTATGTATTTTAAATTACGAAAAATCGTATACCTTGTTCCTTGAACAATTATGAAGCTGACTTAATTAATCATTGATCCTCTTTTGCCCAAATCAGCACCAACTCCAAATTGGTCCCGATAGTGCACTTTACTGAGCAGCTCAAATGGTAATCCTCCATCAATATGGTACCAATATTTTCACCACTACACCGCTGTACTGCCTCATTGTCTTGCCCCAAGATCCACTACCACGTTCTGACCAGCATCACCATTTCATCGCGTCCGTCCCTAGCCACACTCATAGTTCAGAACCTCGCAGCCCCTGATGATGATCGCACCCATTCATTCATCAATGAATCGAACTCCTGCATCCATACTTCCCCAATCTGCAAATCGCAACTTCACCTGCCCATCGAACGAGACCAGAATCCCCTTCGAACATCGCAACTTCCATCTCTGTCCCAGTTCTATCGCGAGTGCCTCCTTTCCGTTCGACAGTGAAAGCCGTGATCAAAACCATCTCATTTCGTACGTACAAATCTCGGAATCCAACTCACGAATCCCTGCTCCTCTTCGCACAACTCCAGATACCCAAAAATCAAACCCCCGTACTTCACCGAGGCCTCCACTCAAATCGCGCATGCCTTGCTTAGCCGTCGAGCTTCAGGGAATCATCGCGGTCTTCATCGCGAAACCAGATCTCGGATTCTCTCCTTTTTTTTATACAAAAAGAGTTTTCGATTTATTTTTGGAAACAGAGGGAGGAGATAAACAAAAGAAATGGAAAGGAAGAAGGGTAGAGGCGCGATTTTATAGAGAAGAGGAATGGAAAAAGAAAGGGCCATGGTTTGTTTTATTCTGTGGGAATGAAGAAGGCCACCGTATGTTTTGATTTGTGGGGAGGAAAGAGACACGGCTTTTGTTTATATCCACAAAAGAAAATATTTAATTTAATTTAAACCGGATCCTTTAAATTAGATTATCACTTTGATTCTTAACTCCTCTCTGAACCCAACAACTGACATTTCTAGGGTAAAACCGCTATTCTGGACATACTGGGATAGGTCACGAAGTCATGTTCGATTGCCTGTGGAAGATATTTATTTAAATTGATATAAATAAATTTTAAAACAATTCATTCTTCGATAATCAATTAATATTATTATTTTGATTCAAACAGAAGTCTGAACTGTTATTTAATTCAGTTTTTAAATCTCGAACTGAATTATATTTTCGCATTACGATGATTTAATATATTCGATATTAAATCGAAATTGATTATTAAACTGATAACTTAATATAAATATTCATTTAATTTATCAAATTAATATCTAAAAACCGTATTAAATATTCAAACTCTACCGACGGAATATCCGGGTCATTACAACTGGGGGTCGATTTGGGGTTCGACCTAGGGGTCGACTCACCCGAGGATCTAGAAAGTTTTTCTTACATGTTCGGTTCTGATATCTTAAATTTTAATCTGAGGGTGCCGGTTGCGCCACACTCCTATAAATAAGACCCTAGACCGAACCCTAAATCTCATAATACGGTATCTACGCCGAAGCTCTGCCATTACACACTCTCTCTCTCTTCTCAAATCTGTTCTAAAATTAAAATACTAGCTTAGGAAAATTATGAATTCAGATCTGGAAGAGAGAACCAACATCAATAAAAAAAGAATATTGAATCATGAAAGCAAGGTAAACTTCTTGATCCAATCTATTCAAATTTTCCTATTTCTTTCTCTTCACTTTTAATGAAAATAGTCGATCCATGTTATTAGGTTTCAAACCAAATTAAAGGGGAAAGGAAAACCGTGGATGATAGAAAGGATCATATCCAAAATTTGGAAAAAGAATGAAAGGTGAGTAGGTTTAAAATATACTTTTTGAATAATGGTACATCTATCGTTTAGTATTCCCCTTTTAATAAATTGTGAAATTGCAAGTTTAATTATGAATTGTTGTTATAGCAGGCTGAGATGTTAATATGAATAGATCAGGAAATTCATATGTTGAATCTATTAAATTAGGGGAATGATTAGCATGATAAAACGTCAAATTGTTATTATGAATAATTCATATATTGAATCAGTTGAAATTTTGGAATATTTACATGTTATAATATTAATTTGAACATGTGGGATAAATTCATATATTGGATTTGTTGGAATGCTAAAAAGTTTACATGTAAATTTGTCCCAATTATATACAGGGAATAAGTGGAGTAAGTATATGACTGTATGGATTCATGTTAACATAGAATCCAATAAATCTGGGTTTGGGGCATCGGCAAAATTATGTTTAAAGATCTTAAATTGGATCATAAGTATAGAAAAATGATTTGGCCGCAAATGGGATCATATGTCAAATATGAATTGGCATAATTTGAATAATATGAATTTAGACATATAACCCATCATGAATATAATTGGGTAAATGGGCATTAACACATACAAATGCATTGGTTTAAATAATTGATTAATAAGGAATGCCTAGGATTATAACTAAAAATTGTAATTGCACTTATGACACGAGGTTAGGTTGCATTAGTGGTGGAAGACTGCCCGGACCAGACTGGCATATCCAGCATCCACTAATGTTGAACCTAATGTGAGAGGTCTATGTGCGCAAATATGAGAAGGGCTATGACACGAGGTTAGGCCCAACTTGTGGAAGAAGTCTGCTCGGACCCAACCAACATATCCAGCATCCATAAGTTGTAGGCCTAATGTGGGAGGTCTAGCGCATTTTAAACCATAAATGGACATGGTAATGAATTAGACTACTTAACCTGATCTAATCCAGAGGGATTGTATGCATATGAACTAAAGTTAGGGTTAAGTAAAAATTGGTTGGACAGTGGTTGGGCTATTGTAACAACCCGAAAATCTGGGCCAGTTTAAAAATTTTATTTTGGCAATTTTAGCGAATTTTGAATATTTAAAATAGATTATTTAAAATAATAACTATGAGAAATTTATTTTTAATGGAATTCGACATATATATTATATACGTCGTCGTTAGAATATAAATAATTATATATAATTATAAATAGAATTGAAAATGGTGCGGTAGTTCGATAATTCGATTTCAAACTTCAATTGAATGTACCGGGTGCAAAACAATCCGGATTTTAGTGAAACCAAAAACATTAGGATCTAATTGATGATATCTTTCCAACGAATCCGAAAAATCAAGATTGCATAGCGGGAATCAAAAGATATGCCCAGTTGAAAATTCTGAATAGTCGCTATGGAATTCAGGCCCTTAAAAATGGACATTTTGCAAATGACCTCGGATTTCGACGAAACCAGTTTTGTTGGGTCCGTGATGTCAAATTATTGCTAGGTTTTAAATTTCATAATTTTTAGAATCAATATGTGAGTGTGGCAAAGGAAAACGCGTTTGACCAGTTTCAGTTGATTTTGATCGACTGGAAAATGGCCATTTTTCAAACGGTCCCAGAATTCGACGAAACTAGTTTTGTTAGGACCGTATCGTCAATACGAAGCTAGAAAGTATTTTTCGGGAATTTTTAAAGTTCGTATGCGACCCCGGTAATTCGAAATGTACGTTTAAAATTCAATATAGTGATTTAAATGTAAATTCAACGAAAACTGATCGAAACGACTGAATCAGCTTACGATACATATCCCATTTGTGTTCGGAATGGGGGTGAAACGCTATGGACGACAGGCGGTGGGTTCGATTCTGAAGTCGATAGAAAAGGTTACTTTATGAGAATATAAATTAAATAAAAATAATAATAATTAAATATATAAGTATTTCCCCCCCCCCCTCTTACTTTGACCAATTCATTACAGAATAAAATTAAAAAAAAAGGGAGGGGCACGATCGGAGAAGTCGACGCCTCCCTCGACAGTCGCGCCCACGTCAGCCTCTTCCGTCGGCCCCCTTCTCTGGCGCCTCCCCTCCGTCCAAAGTCCGCCCCGATCCTCTCTCCATCGATCCAAACCCAACCGCGACAGAACCCCCAAATCGACCACCCAAGCCAGTCGCTCCCCTCCTCCATCGCTCGCCGAGCCACCGCGCCCCTCTAACCAGACCTCCGACGCCTGGCGCAGCCCTGAAGCCCTCCTCTTCCATCGCAGAACCCCCTGGCCCACACCAGACGCCGAGACCGCCCAACCCTAGACGCTACCGAAGCTCAGCCCTCCGCTACCAACGTCGAAGACAGCTCCGGCGACGGCTCCTCCTCCAGCGACGCTTCGATTAATCCAAACCCTAAATGTTGACTGTAAGTTTTATAACTCCTTTTTATTTATAAAATTCGATTCTTGTTTACTTAAAGTTCATTGATTTTTCATAGGTAAGAGCTGAAATTTTTTTTAGTATATGAAGCACTGATTTTTATTTATTTATTTAAAGAACTGATTTTTACTTCATAAATATAGTGATTTTGAATATGAAATATAGTTGTTTTGAATATGAAATATAGTTATTTTGAATATGAAATATCGTTGTTTTGAAATTATATAATAATGTTATAAAAATATGATTTTTATATATTGAACATCGAAGTAAAAATATGATTTTTATATATTGAACATCGAAGTAAAAATATGATTTTTATATTTTTAAAGTATTAAAAATATAGTCTTTACTATAAAGAAGTTGTAAAAATATGATTTTTGGTTAGGTAGAAAATTAAAAATATAATTTTTACATAATAGGAATATTAAAAATATCATCTTTATATGTGTAGAAAAATAAAAATGTGATTTTTATAAACTTCATCTTTGAAAAGGCGAAAACTTTATTAGGCGAAGACTATATTTTTAAAATAGCGAAGGGAAAATTGGTTTTTTTATATATTGAATTGCATAGTAAAAATTCGATTTTTACATATGTAGAGAATACGGGCGAAGAAAGTGATAAGAGACGAGAACAGTGAAGATTTCCTGCATTGGAAGTGCCGTGGAGCTAGGATAGCTATTTGTGAGAATTTCTCACCTTTCAATTTCTTTTCTAATTATATATATATATACTAGGATGCAGACGGTGCTTAGTAGCACCCGACACAATCGTCCACAGACCATGGACTTGTTTGTTTGGTTGCATAGATTAGTTATATGATTTGATTTGAATTTGGTTGTTTGGTGATTTGATTGATGTGTGAATGGCGTGGGCCTTCACTAGACTGGGGATAAGGCTAGGCCTCGTCCCGTTTCTAGTATCTTGCCGTTGTGCCGCCGAAATTTTCTAAAATAAGTTAGAAAAATAAAAATATCATTTTATTTAAAGAATGAACTGGATAGAAATTCAAGTGTTGAAATAAAATATTTTATCGTTAAAAATATAATTTTTAACGTGAAGTGAATAAAATAAAATATTCATTTACAAACTGGACGGTTTGTTTATGTACACTGATTTGACTGATATTGATTGGGTCGATAAATTTTACACATCGCCCAACTGCACAGATAAAATACGCGTTTGATTGTTTGAAACCCTACATGGGTGTTGGGATGAAATTTGAAGTTCACTCATCCTGATTGATTAAATATGTCGATCGATTGATTGACAGGCTGTTATAAGCGTTAGATATCTATATTTGATGCTTATACAGTGTAGTGCACTTTGGTTGATGGTTGATTATTTTTCAATGCTATTATATGTGTGTAATGTACGAAAATCCATATAATTAACTTTATATGGTAATTGATTGGGCCTCATTCCAATTTGAAGAATAAAGAATATTATAAAATAAAAGTTCATGTGTTGACAGTACTCATCCATTGAGATTGGTCATGTGTTGAACGAAATATTTTAGTAATAAAATTTACATATTTATCGATATAAAATAAAAGTTCATGTGTTGACAGTACTCATCCATTGATATTGGTCATGTGTTGAATGAAATATTTTAGTAATAACAACTATTTTGAAAAAGAAATATTTGAAATAGAATATTTGAAAATAGAAATTTATGAAGCCGTGTTGATTAGATTGACGCCATTTTGACGTGAACGATATTTATATCGATTGAAAACGATTTCGAAATGAATTAAATTGAAAACGATTTCGAAATGAATTGAATTGAAAACGATTTCGAAATGAATTGAATTGAAAACGATTTCGAAATGAATTGAATTGAAAACGAATTCGAAGTGAATTGAAAACGATTTCGAAATGAATTGAATTGAAAACGAATTCAAATTGAATTAAAAACGATTTCGAAATGAATTGAATTGAAAACGAATTCAAATTGAATTGAAAGCGAATTGAAATGAATTCAAATTGAATTGAAATTTGAATTGAATAGAAATGAATTTTAAAACGAATTTATAAAGAAGAATTCAATTTTGATTTGAATTGAAAAGAAAGTTGAAATTGCTTTTGAAACGAATTTTAAAACTATTTATATAATTCGTTTTAAATAGAAATTGACGAAATATATATTATATATATAATATAATGGCCTGAATAGAACGCGCCACGCCGCGACTGTTCGTGAATTTCGACCATTTATTTCAAACGGACATTACGGGAGATCCGACTGTCGGATTCTCCTAAAACCGGAACCATTGGGTTCGTATCGAAAAGAGCTTTCTAATGAATATTAGAAATTAGAAATCTAACGGTTGGATTTGGAGTTACGTCCAAATCAAATTTGAAAAAGGTCGCTGTAAGTGCAGTTCGATAGCCGTTGATGGAAATCGACTGTACAGGCCTTGATAAAATTATTAAAAATAGTAATAATTTGTGTAAAATCATAAGAAATGATTTAGAAAGAATTGGGATGAAAAACTCCATATTGGAAAAGATAAAAATAGATTTTTATCGAAATGAACTAGTTTTGAACTAGAAATATAATTCTATTTATTTTAAAATAAATAAATTGAATTTGAAAAGGCTTTTAAAAATAACCAGAATTTCCAATGATTGCATTGGAGTGGATTTGAATCGAAATTGTCTTCGTAATATTTCGATGTTGGAATTCGTGATTATACAGATGTTGTTATGGAAATTTGAAAGATATATATTTATATCGTTATTTCCAATACGACATTTGTTAAATCGTAGAATTTGATATTGAATATAAGCCGATATATTTTCTATTCAGAGCCTTGTATTGAATATCAAATGTGATTTGGGTTTGTCGTGAATGGTGTCTTCACTAACACTGTTCTTGAACCCAGTTGAGAAAAGATTAAATCTTTTTATTTAGATTTAATGAAGTGTACCAATTAAATAATATTCAATTGGAATTGAATGGATATTGATTTTTGGGTTTATCGTGGACAGTGTTTTAAATAACACTTGTTCTTTAACCCGATAATTAATGAATGTGACTTTGGGTTTATCGTGAACCGTGTTTTAAATGACACGGATTCTTTAACCCAGTTAACGATTAAAACTAAGTGGAGTTTTAATGAATCTTTAATTAGATTGAAAAGATCGAAAATGGAGTATCACCAGTTTTGCTCCAGGCGATAGTTAAATCTTTAATTAGATTTGAACGTGAAATGGTAATTGAATTTACCGATAACACTGTGGTGTTAGATATGAAGTATTACCAGTTTTACTTCATGGGATGAATAGGTTGGGATGGAGAAATTAAAATAAATAATTACTTCGGTAAAGTTCGTTAATCCCGACTAGTTTGAATTGAGGTTCAAAAATAGAATAAAGAATAAATTCAAGGAATTTATCTTGGATAAAATTAATGGGAACCTTTCCCTATGAATGTGAAATTTAGAAACTAACTGTCGGTTAGCCAAGCAGAATGGTTTTCTGAATATCGATCTGATGTTGGTTTCGGCCTTCGGGGTTAATATTTGGGGAATTATTCTCTTGATTAATTTACGGTTAGTAACTGATGAATTGGAATGAGGCGTATGTTGTGTTTGTGTAACACTTATTTAAAATATACGCGAGTTATTCGGAAAGGCCGGGTTTATCCCATTCTGAATAACTGATACGACGATAAGTCGAAGATGAAGACGATGGTCGAAGACCGGAAGTCTTCACGTCGTTTGGGTGATTACTGATGATCTTGATTGGGCTGTACACCAAAGAAGATGGAAACAGTTGGTGATCGTCCAGCCGTACTTGGAGATCGATGGATATGCGGGGTACTAGGTGCCTCCGGTTTCGTTCAGACCCAGAACGGACTTGTAAATGGACTGTGTGCCTGACATTGGATTTTAGTCCGTGTGATTGATCTCTATTAAATATATATCTGTTTGGCGGCGGAGAATTTATTCTCTTGCTTAACGCCCTTCTCTGAGACGTACGAGCTCAGGGGTTTTATATTAATGGATATCAAACGCATGGAGTGAATTGCCTGTGTGGCATGCCTAAGTGGCAATTGATCGAGGCTTCTGTTGAAAAGCAAAGTCTTGTGGTGATGATCAAAGCATGGCCTTTGTGGCGTAGCTTTGTGTAACGTTTACTTCGCGAGTTTCACACCCGGTATGAACCAAAAACGGGAGACGGACCTCAGGGAGGGCATGCGTTTCTTTCTAGTTAGAAGTGGCGTCAGTGGTTTTACACGCCCTGACGAGTTTGACTTATGTGGTTGTTGCTATTGCGAGGCGCCTCGGTTTGATCGGACGATCCGGGTCCGATGGAGTCATTCGTTGGCTCATTTACGCCCCATAGGGCGGGGGAACGCATGTTCAGGGTTTAAGTTTAATCCACATCGGTGGACCGGCCCTGTCGCTCCAAGGGCCCACCTGAGTCTGGGTCCTGTGGCTCGGGCTAGAGAGTCACGAATCGGTAGAGGACTATCTTTTGCCTCGGTTCATAGACGGAAATCCAATTTCCAAATACGTGACATTTGCGGTTTTATTTGTAGAGCCTAGTATGGCGACATAGTGGGATGGGGCGCTCATGCCGCCTATGATTGATACTTATGATTTGAAGTTGTTTTATACACTATGCACTTATAATAGTACCAAACGATTTGTTTTAACCGTATCAAGCATTCTTTGGCTGTTATAAGGGAAAACCCTATCCTCGGCTGCGTTGCATTGTGTGATGGGACCTGGGTCTTATAACAGCTTCATTTTTCTTTATTTAGCATTGCGCTGTTTGTTTTATGCACTGGTATTCTTGGGAGGAAACCCGTTCCGTGTTATACGGCGTGGTCCCTTGATTTACCTAATGATTTAAAATAAAGAATAATAACTGTTTTAGTTCTCACACCAGTCACATGACTGACCTGGAGTTTATTGTTTTAACCTAAACTCTGGGTGCCCCTATTTTGACACGGGCAGCTAGTAGTTTTGGTTTTGCAGATTTATATTCACAGGATCCTGGTTTACAGCTGGAACGATATCCAGAAAGCTTTGTATCCGTATATCTCCTTCAGTTGTGTATTGTATTATTTTCCGCTGCTATGTATTTAAATGTAATTTAAATCTCTGATATTTTCTGTGTAATATTCATTTTTACTCTGTATATTCTTGTAATCTGATGCATTGTTGTAATATACAATGAAATGTTCTTCTGTATGCGTTATGTTGTGGCTTGTTCTCGAACTATCCGACGCTTTCCTTTACGGGGAAGTTACGGGTTTTCACAGTTGGTATCAGAGCTTTGGTTTACCAAGCTCAGAGAACAAGGCACCTTAGAACCATACGAAAGAATTCATCAGATATTGGATTAGTAATATCCAATGGGAATGACTCGTTAGAGATGGGATTAGTAGTATCCTAGAACGAGTGTGAAGAGTATATTTTTAATGTGAAAACAAATTTTGTTTTGAAAATTTAAATCAATCATTCGTATTTGATTAGTTATTTATATTGATTTTGGACAATTCAGTATATAAAGAATTTGCATATACGCCTTGCAAACGTATATTCAAAGTTTTAATATATTGGGTAGATATAGAATCACATTCTAGTTGCCCGGGGATGGTTCTGATAATGCTGCAGCGTTACCAGTATTTATTTTCGAGTGACGAAGGTGTGATATCTATATATTTCCATTAGGCTGGTGTGAGAACCAAAACTTATATAGATAGATTTATTTGTTGTGATTTGCCATAACCTCCCCTGCACCGGGAGCATCGGGGAATTTCAAATAGCATCCCCGGTCCTTCTAATCTCAAAAAAAGAAAAAGAAAAAGCCAAGCGGCTAGCCAGTAGGCTCATAAAATCATCATCACCCAAACAAAACAGTAAATTACGTAGTAAACATGTACCTATTTGTCGGGCGAACAAATTTTATTCTCTGCTCTAGCCTCCTTGCTATGACCTGTTCAATGTAAGTACAAGTATATGCAAGCAAATGCGACCAAATTTCAATACAATTCATTATTTGATACAATTAGGCGTAATGGTTCAAAATTATCAAACAATTAAACAAACAACACAAACATCAATCAATTAGTGAATTAGAGCTTCAAATTCATAATTTTGATACATATACAAAAAATCATGTTTTTGATGCCAAATCACAACAAATAAATCTATCTATATAAGTTTTGGTTCTCACACCAGCCTAATGGAAATATATAGATATCACACCTTCGTCACTCGAAAATAAATACTGGTAACGCTGCAGCATTATCAGAACCATCCCCGGGCAACTAGAATGTGATTCTATATCTACCCAATATATTAAAACTTTGAATATACGTTTGCAAGGCGTATATGCAAATTCTTTATATACTGAATTGTCCAAAATCAATATAAATAACTAATCAAATACGAATGATTGATTTAAATTTTCAAAACAAAATTTGTTTTCACGTTAAAAATATACTCTTCACACTCGTTCTAGGATACTACTGATCCCATCTCTAACGAGTCATTCCCATTGGATATTACTAATCCAATATCTGATGAATTCTTTCGTATGGTTCTAAGGTGCCTTGTTCTCTGAGCTTGGTAAACCAAAGCTCTGATACCAACTGTGAAAACCCGTAACTTCCCCGTAAAGGAAAGCGTCGGATAGTTCGAGAACAAGCCACAACAGAACGCATACAGAAGAACATTTCATTGTATATTACAACAATGCATCAGATTACAAGAATATACAGAGTAAAAATGAATATTACACAGAAAATATCAGAGATTTAAATTACATTTAAATACATAGCAGCGGAAAATAATACAATACACAACTGAAGGAGATATACGGATACAAAGCTTTCTGGATATCGTTCCAGCAGTAAACCAGGATCCTGTGAATATAAATCTGCAAAACCAAAACTACTAGTTGCCCGTGTCAAAATAGGGGCACCCAGAGTTTAGGTTAAAACAATAAACTCCAGGTCAGTCATGTGACTGGTGTGAGAACTAAAACAGTTATTATTCTTTATTTTAAATCATTAGGTAAATCAAGGGACCACGCCGTATAACACGGAACGGGTTTCCTCCCAAGAATACCAGTGCATAAAACAAACAGCGCAATGCTAAATAAAGAAAAATGAAGCTGTTATAAGTCCCAGGTCCCATCAAACAATGCAACGCAGCCGAGGATAGGGTTTTCCCTTATAACAGCCAAAGAATGCTTGATACGGTTAAAACAAATCGTTTGATACTATTATAAGTGCATAGTGTATAAAACAACTTCAAATCATAAGTATCAATCATAGGCGGCATGAGCGCCCCATCCCACTATGTCGCCATACTAGGCTCTACAAATAAAACCGCAAATGTCACGTATTTGGAAATTGGATTTCCGTCTATGAACCGAGGCAAAAGATAGTCCTCTACCGATTTGTGACTCTCTAGCCCGAGCCACAGGACCCAGACTCAGGTGGGCCCTTGGAGCGACAGGGCCGGTCCACCGATGTGGATTAAACTTAAACCCTGAACATGCGTTCCCCCGCCCCATGGGGCGTAAATGAGCCAACGAATGACTCCATCGGACCCGGATCGTCCGATCAAACCGAGGCGCCTCGCAACAGCAACAACCACATAAGTCAAACTTGTCAGGGCGTGTAAAACCACTGACGCCACTTCTAACTAGAAAGAAACGCATGCCCCCCTGAGGTCCGTCTCCCGTTTTTGGTTCATACCGGGTGTGAAACTCGCGAAGTAAACGTTACACAAAGCTACGCCACAAAGGCCATGCTTTTATCATCACCACAAGACTTTGCTTTTCAACAGAAGCCTCGATCAATTGCCACTTAGGCATGCCACACAGGCAATTCACTCCATGCGTTTGATATCCATCAATATATAACCCCTGAGCTCGTACGTCTCAGAGAAGGGCGTTAAGCAAGAGAATAAATTCTCCGCCGCCAAACAGATATATATTTAATAGAGATCAATCACACAGACTAAAATCCAATGTCAGGCACACAGTCCATTTACAAGTCCGTTCTGGGTCTGAACGAAACCGGAGGCACCTAGTACCCCGCATATCCATCGATCTCCAAGTACGTCTGGACGATCACCAACTGTTTCCATCTTCTTGGGTGTACAGCCCAATCAAGATCATCAGTAATCACCCAAACGACGTGAAGACTTCCGGTCTTCGACCATCGTCTTCATCTTCGACTTATCGTCGTATCAGTTATTCAGAATGGGATAAACCCGGCCTTTCCGAATAACTCGCGTATATTTTAAATAAGTGTTACACAAACACAACATACGCCTCATTCCAATTCATCAGTCACTAACCGTAAATTAATCAAGAGAATAATTCCCCAAATATTAACCCCGAAGGCCGAAACCAACATCAGATCGATATTCAGAAAACCATTCTGCTTGGCTAACCGACAGTTAGTTTCTAAATTTCACATTCATAGGGAAAGGTTCCCATTAATTTTATCCAAGATAAATTCCTTGAATTTATTCTTTATTCTATTTTTGAACCTCAATTCAAACTAGTCGGGATTAACGAACTTTACCGAAGTAATTATTTATTTTAATTTCCCCATCCCAACCTATTCATCCCATGAAGTAAAACTGGTAATACTTCATATCTAACACCACAGTGTTATCGGTAAATTCAATTACCATTTCACATTCAAATCTAATTAAAGATTTAACTATCGCCTGGAGCAAAACTGGTGATACTCCATTTTTGATCTTTTCAATCTAATTAAAGATTCATTAAAACTCCACTTAGTTTTAATCGTTAACTGGGTTAAAGAATCCGTGTCATTTAAAACACGGTTCACGATAAACCCAAAGTCACATTCATTAATTATCGGGTTAAAGAACAAGTGTTATTTAAAACACTGTCCACGATAAACCCAAAAATCAATATCCATTCAATTCCAATTAAATATTATTTAATTGGTACACTTCATTAAATCTAAATAAAAAGATTTAATCTTTTCTCAACTGGGTTCAAGAACAGTGTTAGTGAAGACACCATTCACGACAAACCCAAATCACATTTGATATTCAATACAAGGCTCTGAATAGAAAATATATCGGCTTATATCCAATATCAAATTCTACGATTTAACAAATGTCGTTTTGGAAATAACGATATAAATATATATCTTTCAAATTTCCATAACAACATCTGTATAATCACGAATTCCAACATCGAAATATTCCGAAGACAATTTCGATTCAAATCCACTCCAATGCAATCATTGGAAATTCTGGTTATTTTTAAAACCCTTTTCAAATTCAATTTATTTATTTAAAAATAAATAGAATTATATTTCTGGGTTCAAAACTAGTTCATTTCGATAAAAATCTATTTTTATCTTTTCCAATATGGAGTTTTTCATCCCAATTCTTTCTAAATCATTTCTTATGATTCTACACAAATTATTACTATTTTTAATAATTTTATCAAGGCCTGTACAGTCGATTTCCATCAACGGCTATCGAACTGCACTTACAACGACCTTTTTCAAATTTGATTTGGACGTAACTCCAAATCCAACCGTTAGATTTCTAATTTCTAATATTCGTTAGAAAGCTCTTTTCGATACGAACCCAACGGTTCCGGTTTTAGGAGAATCCGACGGTCGGATCTCCCGTAATGTCCGTTTGAAATAAATGGTCGAAATTCACGAACTACCGCGGCGCGGCGCGTTCTATTCAGGCCATTATATTATATATATATAATATATATATTATATATATTTCGTCGATTTCTATTTAAAACGAATTTTAAAACTATTTATATAATTCGTTTTAAATAGAAATCGACGAAATATATATTATATATATAATATAATGGCCTGAATAGAACGCGCCGCGCCGCGGCAGTTCGTGAATTTCGACCATTTATTTCAAACGGACATTACGGGAGATCCGACCGTCGGATTCTCCTAAAACTGGAACCGTTGGGTTCGTATCGAAAAGAGCTTTCTAACGAATATTAGAAATTAGAAATCTAACGGTTGGATTTGGAGTTACGTCCAAATCAAATTTGAAAAAGGTCGTTGTAAGTGCAGTTCGATAGCCGTTGATGGAAATCGACTGTACAGGCCTTGATAAAATTATTAAAAATAGTAATAATTTGTGTAAAATCATAAGAAATGATTTAGAAAGAATTGGGATGAAAAACTCCATATTGGAAAAGATAAAAATAGATTTTTATCGAAATAAACTAGTTTTGAACTAGAAATATAATTCTATTTATTTTTAAATAAATAAATTGAATTTGAAAAGGGTTTTAAAAATAACCAGAATTTCCAATGATTGCATTGGAGTGGATTTGAATCGAAATTGTCTTCGGAATATTTCGATGTTGGAATTCGTGATTATACAGATGTTGTTATGGAAATTTGAAAGATATATATTTTTATCGTTATTTCCAATACGACATTTGTTAAATCGTAGAATTTGATATTGAATATAAGCCGATATATTTTCTATTCAGAGCCTTGTATTGAATATCAAATGTGATTTGGGTTTGTCGTGAATGGTGTCTTCACTAACACTGTTCTTGAACCCAGTTGAGAAAAGATTAAATCTTTTTATTTAGATTTAATGAAGTGTACCAATTAAATAATATTTAATTGGAATTGAATGGATATTGATTTTTGGGTTTATCGTGGACAGTGTTTTAAATAACACTTGTTCTTTAACCCGATAATTAATGAATGTGACTTTGGGTTTATCGTGAACCGTGTTTTAAATGACATGGATTCTTTAACCCAGTTAACGATTAAAACTAAGTGGAGTTTTAATGAATCTTTAATTAGATTGAAAAGATCGAAAATGGAGTATCACCAGTTTTGCTCCAGGCGATAGTTAAATCTTTAATTAGATTTGAACGTGAAATGGTAATTGAATTTAACGATAACACTGTGGTGTTAGATATGAAGTATTACCAGTTTTACTTCATGGGATGAATAGGTTGGGATGGGGAAATTAAAATAAATAATTACTTCGGTAAAGTTCGTTAATCCCGACTAGTTTGAATTGAGGTTCAAAAATAGAATAAAGAATAAATTCAAGGAATTTATCTTGGATAAAATTAATGGGAACCTTTCCCTATGAATGTGAAATTTAGAAACTAACTGTCGGTTAGCCAAGCAGAATGGTTTTCTGAATATCGATCTGATGTTGGTTTCGGCCTTCGGGGTTAATATTTGGGGAATTATTCTCTTGATTAATTTACGGTTAGTGACTGATGAATTGGAATGAGGCGTATGTTGTGTTTGTGTAACACTTATTTAAAATATACGCGAGTTATTCGGAAAGGCCGGGTTTATCCCATTCTGAATAACTGATACGACGATAAGTCGAAGATGAAGACGATGGTCGAAGACTGGAAGTCTTCACGTCGTTTGGGTGATTACTGATGATCTTGATTGGGCTGTACACCCAAGAAGATGGAAACAGTTGGTGATCGTCCAGACGTACTTGGAGATCAATGGATATGCGGGGTACTAGGTGCCTCCGGTTTCGTTCAGACCCAGAACGGACTTGTAAATGGACTGTGTGCCTGACATTGGATTTTAGTCCGTGTGATTGATCTCTATTAAATATATATCTGTTTGGCGGCGGAGAATTTATTCTCTTGCTTAACACCCTTCTCTGAGACGTACGAGCTCAGGGGTTATATATTGATGGATATCAAACGCATGGAATGAATTGCCTGTGTGGCATGCCTAACTGGCAATTGATCGAGGCTTCTGTTGAAAAGCAAAGTCTTGTGGTGATGATCAAAGGATGGCCTTTGTGGCGTAGCTTTGTGTAACGTTTACTTCGCGAGTTTCACACCCGGTATGAACCAAAAACGGGAGACGGACCTAAGGGAGGGCATGCGTTTCTTTCTAGTTAGAAGTGGCGTTAGTGGTTTTACACGCCCTGACGAGTTTGACTTTTGTGGTTGTTGCTGTTGCGAGGCGCCTCGGTTTGATCGGACGATCCGGGTCCGATGGAGTCATTCGTTGGCTCATTTACGCCCCATAGGGCGGGGGAACGCATGTTCAGGGTTTAAGTTTAATCCACATCGGTGGACCGGCCCTGTCGCTCCAAGGGCCCACCTGAGTCTGGGTCCTGTGGCTCGGGCTAGAGAGTCATGAATCGGTAGAGGACTATCTTTTGCCTCGGTTCATAGACGGAAATCCAATTTCCAAATACGTGACATTTGCGGTTTTATTTGTAGAGCCTAGTATGGCGACATAGTGGGATGGGGCGCTCATGCCGCCTATGATTGATACTTATGATTTGAAGTTGTTTTATACACTATGCACTTATAATAGTATCAAACGATTTGTTTTAACCGTATCAAGCATTCTTTGGCTGTTATAAGGGAAAACCCTATCCTCGGCTGCGTTGCATTGTGTGATGGGACCTGGGTCTTATAACAGCTTCATTTTTCTTTATTTAGCATTGCGCTGTTTGTTTTATGCACTGGTATTCTTGGGAGGAAACCCGTTCCGTGTTATACGGCGTGGTCCTTTGATTTACCTAATGATATAAAATAAAGAATAATAACTGTTTTAGTTCTCACACCAGTCACATGAATGACCTGGAGTTTATTGTTTTAACCTAAACTCTGGGTGCCCCTATTTTGACACGGGCAGCTAGTAGTTTTGGTTTTGCAGATTTATATTCACAGGATCCTGGTTTACAGCTGGAACGATATCCAGAAAGCTTTGTATCCGTATATCTCCTTCAGTTGTGTATTGTATTATTTTCCGCTGCTATGTATTTAAATGTAATTTAAATCTCTGATATTTTCTGTGTAATATTCATTTTTACTCTATATATTCTTGTAATCTGATGCATTGTTGTAATATACAATGAAATGTTCTTCTGTATGCGTTCTGTTGTGGCTTGTTCTCGAACTATCCGACGCTTTCCTTTACGGGGAAGTTACGGGTTTTCACAGTTGGTATCAGAGCTTTGGTTTACCAAGCTCAGAGAACAAGGCACCTTAGAAACATACGAAAGAATTCATCAGATATTGGATTAGTAATATCCAATGGGAATGACTCGTTAGAGATGGGATCAGTAGTATCCTAGAACGAGTGTGAAGAGTATATTTTTAACGTGAAAACAAATTTTGTTTTGAAAATTTAAATCAATCATTCGTATTTGATTATTTATTTATATTGATTTTGGACAATTCAGTATATAAAGAATTTTCATATACGCCTTGCAAACGTATATTCAAAGTTTTAATATATTGGGTAGATATAGAATCATATTCTAGTTGCCCGGGGATGGTTCTGATAATGCTGCAGCGTTACCAGTATTTATTTTCGAGTGACGAAGGTGTGATATCTATATATTTCCATTAGGCTGGTGTGAGAACCAAAACTTATATAGATAGATTTATTTGTTGTGATTTGGCATCAAAAACATGATTTTTTGTATATGTATCAAAATTATGAATTTGAAGCTCTAATTCACTAATTGATTGATGTTTGTGTTGTTTGTTTAATTGTTTGATAATTTTGAACCATTACGCCTAATTGTATCAAATAATGAATTGTATTGAAATTTGGTCGCATTTGCTTGCATATACTTGTACTTACATTGAACAAGTCATAGCAAGGAGGCTAGAGCAGAGAATAAAATTTGTTTGCCCGACAAATAGGTACATGTTTACTACGTAATTTACTGTTTTGTTTGGGTGATGATGATTTTATGAGCCTATTGGCTAGCCGCTTGGCTTTTTCTTTTTCTTTTTTTGAGTTTAGAAGGACCGGGGAAGCTATTTGAAATTCCCCGGTGCTCCCGGTGCAGGGGAGGTTATGGCAAAAATTTTCGAAAATTTAGGGTGTTAGCCAAATTTTTGAAATTTTGAAAATTCTCAGAAACTGAAAAGTTGGAGAATGGAAGCCAGATCGAACGTAGGGTTGATTAATCAAACCACTTTCGACTTTGTTCCTTTTCGGGGACGAAAAGTTTTAAGTGGGGGAGATTGTAACAACCCGAAAAACTGGGCCAGTTTAAAATTTTTATTTTGGCAATTTTAGCGAATTTTGAATATTTAAAATAGATTATTTTAAATAATAACGATGAGAAATTTATTTTTAATGGAATTCGACGTATATATTATATACGTCGTCGTTAGAATATAAATAATTATATATAATTATAAATAGAATTGAAAATGGTGCGGTAGTTCGATAATTCGATTTCAAACTTCAATTGAATGTACCGGGTGCAAAACAATCCGGATTTTAGTGAAACCAAAAACATTAGGATCTAATTGATGATATCTTTCCAACGAATCCAAATTTTGACTATACTTATATTGAACAGGTCATAGCAAGGAGGCTAGAGCAGAGAATAAAATTTGTTTTCCCGACAAATGGGTACATGTTTACTACATAATTTACTGTTTTGTTTGGGTGATGATGATTTTATGAGCCTATTGGCTAGCCGCTTGGCTTTTTCTTTTTCTTTTTGAGATCTGAAGGACCGGGGAAGCTATTTGAAATTCCTCGATGCTCCCGGTGCAGGGGAGGTTATGGCGAAATTTTTCGAAAATTTAGGGTGTTAGCCAAATTTTCGAAAATTTGAAAATTCTCAGAAACTAAAGAGTTGGAGAATGGAAGCCAGATCGAACGTAGAGCTGATTAATCAAACCACTTTCGACTTTGTTCCTTTTCGGGGACGAAAAGTTTTAAGTGGGGGAGATTGTAACAACCCGAAAATCTGGGCCAGTTTAATTTTTTTTATTTTGGCGGATTTTAATTATTTAAAATGAATTATTTTAAATAATATCGACAAGAAATTTATTTTGAATAGAATTCGAACGTATATATTATATACATCGTCGTTAGAATATAAATATTTATATATAATTATAAAAGGAATTGAAAATGGCGCGGTAGTTCGATAATTCGATTTCAAACTTCAATTGAATGTACCGGGTGCAAAACAATCCGGATTTTAGTGAAACCAAAAACATTAGGATCTAATTGATAATATCTTTCCAACTGTGAAAACCCGTAACTTCCCCGTAAAGGAAAGCGTCGGATAGTTCGAGAAAAAGACACATTAGAACCGTACGAAAGAATTCATCAGATATTGGATTAGTGATATCCAACGGGAATGACTCGTTAGAGAAGGGATCAGTAGTGTCCTAGAACGAGTGTGAAGAGTATATTTTTAAAATGAAAACAAATTTTGTTTTGAAATTTTAAATCAACTATTCGTATTTGATTATTTATTTAATTGATTTTGGTCAATTCAGTATATAAAGAATTTGCATATACCCCTTGCAAACGTATATTCAAAGTTTTAATATATTGGATAGATATAGCATCGCACTCTAGTCGCCCGAAGATGATATTGATGATAGCGATCGCATCATCAACATTTATGTTCGAGTTTCGAAGGTGTGATTTTCTATGTATTTCCATTAGGCTGGTGTGAGAACCAAAACTTATATATAGCTAGAACACATTGATGTGAATTGGCATCAAAAACAAGATTTTCAGTATATATATCAAAATTATGAATTTGAAACTCTAATTCACTAATTGATTGATGTTTGTGTTGTTTGTTTAGTTGTTTGCTAATTTTGAACCATTTAGCCTAATTGAACCAAATATTGAATTATATTGAAAATTGGTTGCGTTTGCTTGCATATACTTGTACTTACATTGAACAGGTCATAGCAAGGAGGCTAGAGCAGAGAATAAAATTTGTTTGCCCGACAAATAGGTACATGTTTACTACATAATTTACTGTTTTGTTTGGGTGATGATGATTTTATGAGCCTATTGGCTAGCCGCTTGGCTTTTTCTTTTTCTCTTTGAGATCTGAAGGACCGAGGGGGAAATTAAAATAAATAATTACTTCGGTAAAGTTCGTTAATCCCGACTAGTTTGAATTGAGGTTCAAAAATAGAATAAAGAATAAATTCAAGGAATTTATCTTGGATAAAATTAATGGGAACCTTTCCCTATGAATGTGAAATTTAGAAACTAACTGTCGGTTAGCCAAGCAGAATGGTTTTCTGAGTATCGATCTGATGTTGGTTTCGGCCTTCGGGGTTAATATTTGGGGAATTATTCTCTTGATTAATTTACGGTTAGTGACTGATGAATTGGAATGAGGCGTATGTTGTGTTTGTGTAACACTTATTTAAAATATACGCGAGTTATTCGGAAAGGCCGGGTTTATCCCATTCTGAATAACTGATACGACGATAAGTCGAAGATGAAGACGATGGTCGAAGACCGGAAGTCTTCACGTCGTTTGGGTGATTACTGAAGATCTTGATTGGGCTGTACACCCAAGAAGATGGAAACAGTTGGTGATCGTCCAGACGTACTTGGAGATCGATGGATATGCGGGGTACTAGGTGCCTCCGGTTTCGTTCAGACCCAGAACGGACTTGTAAATGGACTGTGTGCCTGACATTGGATTTTAGTCCGTGTGATTGATCTCTATTAAATATATATCTGTTTGGCGGCGGAGAATTTATTCTCTTGCTTAACGCCCTTCTCTGAGACGTACGAGCTCAGGGGTTATATATTGATGGATATCAAACGCATGGAGTGAATTGCCTGTGTGGCATGCCTAAGTGGCAATTGATCGAGGCTTCTGTTGAAAAGCAAAGTCTTGTGGTGATGATCAAAGCATGGCCTTTGTGGCATAGCTTTGTGTAACGTTTACTTCGCGAGTTTCACACCCCGTATGAACCAAAAACGGGAGACGGACCTTAGGGAGGGCATGCGTTTCTTTCTAGTTAGAAGTGGCGTCAGTGGTTTTACATGCCCTGACGAGTTTGACTTATGTGGTTGTTGCTGTTGCGAGGCGCCTCGGTTTGATCGGACGATCCGGGTCCGATGGAGTCATTCGTTGGCTCATTTACGCCCCATAGGGCGGGGGAACGCATGTTCAGGGTTTAAGTTTAATCCACATCGGTGGACCGGCCCTGTCGCTCCAAGGGCCCACCTGAGTCTGGGTCCTGTGGCTCGGGCTAGAGAGTCACGAATCGGTAGAGGACTATCTTTTGCCTCGGTTCATAGACAGAAATCCAATTTCCAAATACGTGACATTTGCGGTTTTATTTGTAGAGCCTAGTATGGCGACATAGTGGGATGGGGCGCTCATGCCGCCTATGATTGATACTTATGATTTGAAGTTGTTTTATACACTATGCACTTATAATAGTATCAAACGATTTGTTTTAACCGTATCAAGCATTCTTTGGCTGTTATAAGGGAAAACGCTATCCTCGGCTGCGTTGCATTGTGTGACTGTGAAAACCCGTAACTTCCCCGTAAAGGAAAGCGTCGGATAGTTCGAGAACAAGCCACAACAGAACGCATATAAAAGAACATTTCATTGTATATTACAACAATGCATCAGATTACAAGAATATACAGAGTATAAATGAATTCATTTCGAAATGAATTGAATTGAAAACGATTTCGAAATGAATTGAATTGAAAACGATTTCGAAATGAATTGAATTGAAAACGATTTCGAAATGAATTGAATTGAAAACGATTTCGAAATGAATTGAATTGAAAACGATTTCGAAATGAATTGAATTGAAAACGAATTCAAATTGAATTGAAAGCGAATTGAAATGAATTCAAATTGAATTGAAATTTGAATTGAATAGAAATGAATTTTAAAACGAATTTATAAAGAAGAATTCAATTTTGATTTGAATTGAAATGGAAGTTGAAATTGCTTTTGAAACGAATTTAAAACTATTTATATAATTCGTTTTAAATAGAAATCGACGAAATATATATTATATATATTATATATATAATATAATGGCCTGAGTAGAACGCGCCGCGCCGCGGCAGTTCGTGAATTTCGACCATTTATTTCAAACGGACATTACAGGAGATCCGACCGTCGGATTCTCCTAAAACCGGAACCGTTGGGTTCGTATCGAAAAGAGCTTTCTAACGAATATTAGAAATTTGAAATCTAACGGTTGGATTTGGAGTTACGTCCAAATCAAATTTGAAAAAGGTCGCTGTAAGTGCAGTTCGATGGCCATTGATGGAAATCGACTGTACGGGCCTTGAGAAAATTATTAAAAATAGTAATAATTTGTGTAAAATCATAAGAAATGATTTGTGAAGATTTAGGATGAAAAACTCCATATTCGAAAAGATAAAAATAGATTTTTATCGAAATGAACTAGTTTTGAACTAGAAATATAATTCTATTTATTTTTAAATAAATAAATTGAACTCGAAAAGGGTTTTAAAAATAACCAAAATTTCCAATGATTGCATTGGAATGGATTTGAATCGAAATTGTCTTCGGAATATTTCGATGTTAGAATTCGTGATTATACAGATGTTGTTATGGAAATTTGAAAGATATATATTTATATCGTTATTTCCAATACGACATTTGTTAATCGTAGAATTTGATATTGAATATAAGCCGATATATTTTCTATTCAGTGCCTTGTATTGAATATCAAATGTGATTTGGGTTTGTTGTGAATGGTGTCTTCACTAACACTGTTCTTGAACCCAGTTGAGAAATGATTAAATCTTTTTATTTAGATTTAATGAAGTGTACCAATTAAATAATATTTAATTGGTATTGAATTGATATTGATTTTTGGGTTTATCGTGAACAGTGTTTTAAATAACACTTGTTCTTTAACCCGATAATTAATGGAATATGATTTTGGGTTTATCCTGTACTGTGTTTTAAATGACACTGATTCTTTAACCCAGTTAACGATTAAAACTAAGTGGAGTTTTAATGAATCTTTAATTAGATTGAAATAATCGAAATGGAGTATCACCAGTTTTGCTCCAGGCGTTAGTTAAATCTTTAATTAGATTTGAACGTGAAATGCTAATTGAATTTACCGATAACACCGTGTTGTTAGATATGAAGTATGACAAGTTTTATTTCATGGGATGAATAGGTTGGGATTGGGAAATTAAAACCAATGATGACTTCGGTAAGGTTCGCTAATTCCGACTAGTTGAATCGAAATTCAAAGGAAGATTAGAGAATAAATTCAGGAATTTATCTTGGATAAAATTAATGGGAACCTTTCCCTATGAATGTGAAATCAGAAACTAACTGTCGGTTAGCTAGGTAGAACGGTTTTCTGGATATTGATCTGATGTTGGTTTCGTCCTTCGGGGTTAATATTTGGGGAATTATTCTCTTGATTAATTTACGGTTAGTGACTGATGAATTGGAATGAGGCGTATGTTTTGTTTGTGTAACACTTATTTAAAATATACGCGAGTTATTCGGAAAGACCAGGTTTATCCCATTCTGAATAACTGATACGACGATAAGTCAAAGATGAAGACGGTGGTCGAAGACCAGAAGTCTTCACGTCGTTTGGGTAATTACTGATGATCTTGATTGGGCTGTACACCCAAGAAGATGGAAACAGTTAGTGATCGTCCAGACGTACTTGGAGATCGATGGATATGCGGGGTAATAGGTGCCTCCGGTTTCGTTCAGACCCAGAACGGACTTGTAAATGGACTGTGTGTCTGACATTGGATTTTAGTCCGTGTGATTGATCTCTATTAAATATATATCTGTTTGGCGGCGGAGAATTTATTCTCTTGCTTAACGCCCTTCTCTGAGACGTACGAGCTCAGGGGTTATATATTGATGGATATCAATCGCATGGAGTGAATTGCCTGTGTGGCATGCTAAGATGCAAATGATCAAGGCTTCTGTTGAAAAGCAAAGTCTTGTGGTTGATGATCGAAGCATGGCCTTTGTGGCGTAGCTTTGTGTAACGTTGATTCGCGAGTATCACACCCGGTATGAATCAAAAACGGGAGACGGACCTCAGGGAGGACATGCGTTTCTTACTAGTTATGAGTGGCGTCAGTGCTTGAACTGGCTGACGAGTTTGACTCATGTGGATATTGCTTATTATTACTTGCTGAAAAGCGAGGCGCCTCGTGATATCGGTTTCGGCCGATGCTTCTGGTCGGCTGACCGGCCAGGCTTACACCCCATAGGGTGGGGAAACGTAGTGTTCAGGCATAATAATCACAATCGGTGGACCGGCCCTGACGATCCAAGGGGCAGTTGCGGCTGTTCCTGAGGGGCGGACTAGAGCGTCTCGAATCGGTGAGGATCTTGCCCCTAGCATCGGTTCATACCATAAATGATAACCCAACTTCCAATACGACATTGCGGTTTTGATTGTAAACCTATATGTGGCGACATAGTGGCATGGGACGCTCATGCCGCCTATGATTGATACTTATGATTCAAAGTTGTTTTATACACTATGCACTGACTATAGTATCAAACGATTTGTTTTAACCGTATCAAGCATCCTTTGGCTGTTATAAGGGAAAACCCTATCCTCGGCTGCGTTTCATTGTGTGATGGGACCTGGGTCTTATAACAGCTTCATTTTTCTTTATTTAGCATTGCGCTGTTATGTTTTATGCACTGGTATTCTTGGGAGGAAACCCGTTCCGTGTTATACGGCGTGGTCCCTTGATTTACCTAATGATTTAAAATAAAGATTAATAACTGTTTTAGTTCTCACACCAGTCACATGACTGACCTGGAGTTTATTGTTTTAACCTAAACTCTGGGTGCCCCTATTTTGACACGGGCAGCTAGTAGTTTCGGTTTTGCAGATTTATATTCACAGGATCCTGGTTTACAGCTGGAACGATATCCGGAAAGCTTTGTATCCGTATATCTCTTCTAGTTGTGTATTGTATTATTTTCCGCTGCTATGTATTTAAATGTAATTTAAATCTCTTTTATTTCTGTGTAATTTTCATTTATACTCTGTATATTCTTGTAATCTGATGCATTGTTGTAATATACAATGAAATGTTCTTTTGTATGTGTTCTGTTGTGGCTTGTTCTCGAACTATCAGACGCTTTCCTTTACGGGGAAGTTACGGGTTTTCACAGTTGGTATCAGAGCCAGGTTTAACACTTATTTAAAATATACGCGAGTTATTCGGAAAGAACGGGTTTATCCCATTCTGAATAACTGATACGACGATAAGTCGAAGATGAAGACGGTGGTCGAAGACCAGAAGTCTTCACGTCGTTTGGGTAATTACTGATGATCTTGATTGGGCTGTACACCCAAGAAGATGGAAACAGTTAGTGATCGTCCAGACGTACTTGGAGATCGATGGATATGCGGGGTACTAGGTGCCTCCGGTTTCGTTCAGACCCAGAACAGACTTGTAAATGGACTGTGTGTCTGACATTGGATTTTAGTCCGTGTGATTGATCTCTATTAAATATATATCTGTTTGGCGGCGGAGAATTTATTCTCTTGCTAAACGCCCTTCTCTGAGACGTACGAGCTCAGGGGTTATATATTGATGGATATCAATCGCATGGAGTGAATTGCCTGTGTGGCATGCTAAGATGCAAATGATCAAGGCTTCTGTTGAAAAGCAAAGTCTTGTGGTTGATGATCGAAGCATGGCCTTTGTGGCGTAGCTTTGTGTAACGTTGATTCACGAGTATCACACCCGGTATGAATCAAAAACGGGAGACGGACCTCAGAGAGGACATGCGTTTCTTTCTAGTTATGAGTGGCGTCAGTGCTTGAACTGGCTGATGAGTTTGACTCATGTGGATATTGCTTATTATTACTTGCTGAAAAGCGAGGCGCCTCGTGATATCGGTTTCGGCCGATGCTTCTGGTCGGCTGACGGGTCAGGCTTACACCCCATAGGGTGGGGAAACGTAGTGTTCAGGCATAATAATCCACATCGGTGGACCGGCCCTGACGATCCAAGGGGCAGTTGCGGCTGTTCCTGAGGGGCGGACTAGAGCGTCTCGAATCGGTGAGGATCTTGCCCCTAGCCTCGGTTCATACCATAAATGATAACCCAACTTCCAATACGACATTGCGGTTTTGATTGTAAACCTATATGTGGCGACATAGTGGCATGGGACGCTCATGCCGCCTATGATTGATACTTATGATTCGAAGTTGTTTTATACACTATGCACTGACTATAGTATCAAACGATTCGTTTTAACCGTATCAAGCATCCTTTGGCTGTTATAAGGGAAAACCCTATCCTCGGCTGCGTTTCATTGTGTGATGGGACCTGGGTCTTATAATAGCTTCATTTTTCTTTATTTAGCATTACGCTGTTATGTTTTATGCACTGGTATTCTTGGGAGGAAACCCGTTCCGTGTTATACGGCGTGGTCCCTTGATTTACCTAATGATTTAAAATAAAGATTAATAACTGTTTTAGTTCTCACACCAGTCACATGACTGACCTGGAGTTTATTGTTTTAACCTAAACTCTGGGTGCCCCTATTTTGACACGGGCAGCTAGTAGTTTCGGTTTTGCAGATTTATATTCACAGGATCCTAGTTTACAGCTGGAACGATATCCGGAAAGCTTTGTATCCGTATATCTCTTCTAGTTGTGTATTGTATTATTTTCCGCTGCTATGTATTTAAATGTAATTTAAATCTCTTATATTTCTGTGTAATTTTCATTTATACTCTGTATATTCTTGTAATCTGATGCATTGTTGTAATATACAATGAAATGTTCTTCTGTATGTGTTCTGTTGTGGCTTGTTCTCGAACTATCCGACGCTTTCCTTTAAGGGGAAGTTACGGGTTTTCACTGTTGGTATTAGAGCCAGGTTTAACACTTATTTAAAATATACGCGAGTTATTCGGAAAGACCGGGTTTATCCCATTCTGAATAACTGATACGACGATAAGTCGAAGATGAAGACGGTGGTCGAAGACCAGAAGTATTCACGTCGTTTGGGTAATTACTGATGATCTTGATTGGGCTGTACACCCAAGAAGATGGAAACAGTTAGTGATCGTCCAGACGTACTTGGAGATCGATGGATATGCGGGGTACTAGGTGCCTCCGGTTTCGTTCAGACCCAGAACAGACTTGTAAATGGACTGTGTGTCTGACATTGGATTTTAGTCCGTGTGATTGATCTCTATTAAATATATATCTGTTTGGCGGTGGAGAATTTATTCTCTTGCTTAACGCCCTTCTCTGAGACGTACGAGCTCAGGGGTTATATATTGATGGATATCAATCGCATGGAGTGAATTGCCTGTGTGGCATGCTAAGATGCAAATGATCAAGGCTTCTATTGAAAAGCAAAGTCTTATGGTTGATGATCGAAGCATGGCCTTTGTGGCGTAGCTTTGTGTAACGTTGATTCGCGAGTATCACACCCGGTATGAATCAAAAACGGGAGACGGACCTCAGGGAGGACATGCGTTTCTTTCTAGTTATGAGTGGCGTCAGTGCTTGAACTGGCTGACGAGTTTGACTCATGTGGATATTGCTTATTATTACTTGCTGAAAAGCGAGGCGCCTCGTGATATCGGTTTCGGCCGATGCTTCTGGTCGGCTGACGGGCCAGGCTTACACCCCATAGGGTGGGGAAACGTAGTGTTCAGGCATAATAATCCACATCGGTGGACCGGCCCTGACGATCCAAGGGGCAGTTGCGGCTATTCCTGATGGGCGGACTAGAGCGTCTCGAATCGGTGAGCATCCTGCCCCTAGCCTCGGTTCATACCATAAATGATAACCCAACTTCCAATACGACATTGCGGTTTTGATTGTAAACCTATATGTGGCGACATAGTGGCATGGGACGCTCATGCCGCCTATGATTGATACTTATGATTCGAAGTTGTTTTATACACTATGCACTGACTATAGTATCAAACGATTTGTTTTAACCGTATCAAGCATCCTTTGGCTGTTATAAGGGAAAACCCTATCCTCGGCTGCGTTTCATTGTGTGATGGGACCTGGGTCTTATAACAGCTTCATTTTTCTTTATTTAGCATTGCGCTGTTATGTTTTATGCACTGGTATTCTTGGGAGGAAACCCGTTCCGTGTTATACGGCGTGGTCCCTTGATTTACCTAATGATTTAAAATAAAGATTAATAACTGTTTTAGTTCTCACACCAGTCACATGACTGACCTGGAGTTTATTATTTTAACCTAAACTCTGGGTGCCCCTATTTTGACACGGGCAGCTAATAGTTTCGATTTTGCAGATTTATATTCACAGGATCCTGGTTTACAGCTGGAACGATATCCGGAAAGCTTTGTATCCGTATATCTCTTCTAGTTGTGTATTGTATTATTTTCCGCTGCTATGTATTTAAATGTAATTTAAATCTCTTATATTTCTGTGTAATTTTCATTTATACTCTGTATATTCTTGTAATCTGATGCATTGTTGTAATATACAATGAAATGTTCTTCTGTATGTGTTCTGTTGTGGCTTGTTCTCGAACTATCCGACGCTTTCCTTTACGGGGAAGTTACGGGTTTTCACAGTTGAAATTCGATTTTTATATACTAGGATGAAAAACTCCATATTTGAAAAGATAAAAATAGATTTTTATCGAAATGAACTAGTTTTGAACTAGAATTACAATTCTATTTATTTTTAAATAAATAAATTGAATTTGAAATGGTTTTGAAAATAACCAGAATTTCCAATGATTGCATTGGAATGGATTTGAATCGAAATTGCCTTCGGAATATTTCGATGTTTGATTTCGTGATGATACAGATATTGTTATGGGAATTTGAAAGATATATATATATATATATATATCGTTATTTCCAATGCGATATTTGTTAGTCGTAGAATTTGATGTTGAATATAAGCCGGTATATTTTCTATTCAGAGCCTTGTATTGAATATCAAATGTGATTTGGGTTTGTCGTGAATGGTGTCTTCACTAACACTGTTCTTGAACCCAGTTGAGAAAAGATTAAATCTTTTTATTTAGATTTAATGAAGTGTACCAATTCAATAATATTTAATTGGAATTGAATTGATACTGATTTTTGGGTTTATCGTGAACAGTGTTTTAAATAACACTTGTTCTTTAACCCGATAATTAATGGAATGATTTTTGGGTTTATCGTGAACAGTGTTTTAAATAACACTCGTTCTTTAACCCGATAATTAATGGAATGATTTTTGGGTTTATCGTGAACAGTGTTTTAAATAACACTCGTTCTTTAACCCGATAATTAATGAATGTGATTTTGGGTTTATCGTGAACCGTGTTTTTAAATGACACTGATTCTTTAACCCAGTCGAAGATTAAAACTAAGTGGAGTTTTAATGAATCTTTAATTAGATTGAAATGATCGAAAATGGAGTATCACCAGTTTTGCTCCAGGCGATAGTTAAATCTTTAATTAGATTTGAACGTGAAATGGTAATTGAATTTACCGATAACACTGTGGTGTTAGATATGAAGTATTACCAGTTTTACTTCATGGGATGAATAGGTTGGGATGGGGAAATTAAAATAAATGATTACTTCGGTAAGGTTCGCTAATCCCGACTAGTTTGAATTGAGATTCAAAAATAGAATAAAGAATAAATTCAAGGAATTTATCTTGGATAAAATTAATGGGAACCTTTCCCTATGAATGTGAAATTTAGAAACTAACTGTCGGTTAGCCAAGCAGAATGGTTTTCTGAATATTGATCTGATGTTGGTTTCGGCCTTCGGGGTTAATATTTGGGGAATTATTCTCTTGATTAATTTACGGTTAGTGACTAATGAATTGGAATGAGGCGTATGTTGTGTTTGTGTAACACTTATTTGAAATATACGCGAGTTGTTCGGAAAGACCGGGTTTATCCCATTCTGAATAACTGATACGACGATAAGTCGAAGATGAAGACGGTGGTTGAAGACCGGAAGTCTTCACATAGTTTGGATAATTACCGACGATCCTGATTGGGCTGTACACCCAAAAGGATGGAAATAGTTGGTGGTCGTCCAGACGTACTTGGAGATGGATGGATATGCGAGGAAAGTGCCTTCGGTTTCGTTCAGACCCAGAACGGACTTGTAAATGGACTGTGTGTCTGACATTGGATTTTAGTCTGTGTGATTGATCTCTATTAAATATATATCTATTTGGCGGCGGAGAATTTATTCTCTTGCTTAACGCCCTTCTCTGAGACGTACGAGCTCAGGGGTTATATATTGATGGATATCAATCGCATGGAGTGAATTGCCTGTGTGGCATGCCTAAGTGGCAAATGATCAAGGCTTCTGTTGAAAAGCAAAGTCTTGTGGTTGATGATCGAAGCACGGTGTGGCGTAGCTTTGTGTAACGTTGATTCGCGAGTTTCACACCCGGTATGAACCAAAAACTGGAGACGGACCTCAGGGAGGGCATGCGTTTCCTTCTAGCTAAAAAGTGGCGTCAGTGGTTTTACACGCCCTGACGAGTTTGACTTATGTGGTTGTTGCTGTTGCGAGGCGCCTCGGTTTGATCGGACGATCCGGGTCCGATGGAGTCATTTATTGGCTCATTTACGCCCCAAAGGGCGGGGAAACGTAGTGTTCAGGCATTTTAATCCACATCGGTGGACCGGCCCTGACGATCCAAGGGTCACTCGAGCTCTGATCCTGAGACATGGGCTAGATTGTCTCGAATCGGTTGAGGACTATCTTTTGCCTCGTTTCATAGAGGGAAATCCAATTTCCAAATACGTGACATTTGCGGTTTTATTTGTAAACCTATATATGGCGACATGATATATGGTACCCATGCCGCCTATGATTGATACTTATGATTTGAAGTTGTTTTATACACTATGCACTTATAATAGTATCAAATGATTTGTTTTAAACGTACCAAGCATGTTTGGCTGTTATAAGGGAAAACCCTATCCTCGGCTGTGATGCATTGTGTGATGGGACCTGGGTCTTATAACAGCTTCAATTTTTAGAAAAGCATTGCGTTGTTTGCTTATATGCACTGGTATTCTTGGGAGGAAACCCGTTCCATGTTATATGGCGTGGTCCCTTGATTTACCTCACTTTAAAAATAAAGATTAACTGCTTTAGTTCTCACACCAGTCACATGACTGACCTGGAGTTTATTGTTTTAACCTAAACTCTGGGTGCCCCTATTTTGACACGGGCAGCTAGTAGTTTTGGTTTTGCAGATTTATATTCACAGGATCCTGGTTTACAGCTGGAATGATATCCGGAAAGCTTTGTATCCGTATATCTCCTCTAGTTGTGTATTGTATTATTTTCCGCTGCTATGTATTTAAATGTAATTTAAATCTCTGATATTTCTGTGTAATATTTATTCATTCATACTCTGTATATTCTTGTAATCTGATGCATTGTTGTAATATACAGTGAAATGTTCTTTTGTATGCGTTCTGTTGTGGCTTGTTCTCGAACTATCCGACGCTTTCCTTTACGGGGAAGTTACGGGTTTTCACAGTTGGGCAAATCAAAGGGGTGGGTAATATTTACATATAGGCCCACAAACTTAGCCCGATAAGGTTATGTAATTAAAGACACCTAGTGGTATACATAACCGGTAGAAATAATAAAGTTATGTAATTAAAGACACCTTTTAGGGTAAGCATAACTTGTAGAAATGATAAACACCTATTATAAATAAATAACATTAATGAAAATGTTATATGATAGGTAGACTTGTCCTAGGGACAAGTGAAGATTATAACTTAGGTTATAATAAACTAATAAGGAAATGGGATAACTGGTGAAATGAATTAAGGGACACTTAATTATAAATTAAGGAGTAAATGGGGAAACCCGGAAACCAGTTGAGAAAAAGGGGAAAATAAATGAAATATAAGAAGTTGTACTTAATTATAAATTAAGAAATATGTAAGCTTGGAAGTCTGAAACCCGTTGATAAGAATGTTTAGGCTTGTCCTAGGGACAAGAGGAAATTATAACATAGGTTATAATAAATGGGTAGAGAAACCTATTAATGGGCCTTAGTTAATAGAACTGAGTTAATAAGTAAACAACGATAAGTTGTACTAACAATGTAAAATGGAATTGTGATTAAAAGGGAAAGAATGAGGAAAAATTATGAAATGAAATAAGTTATATTTAATCATAAATGGAAGTGACATGTAATTAGAAAACAAGTGAATTGGATATACTTGATTACATATTAAGTAATACATGTTATTGTAATGATGAAATCAACAAGAATATAAAAAGGCATTGTGGATTACAGACCTTGGGCCATAATCTAGAGAATAACATGTGGTGAGCTTATTAATAAACCTAAATAGGTTAAGTTATATGACTGGAATTAATAAGCAAGAGAAACTTGGTAATTTGAATGAAAATTCAATATGAATGGGAATAACCAAGTAACTGGAAACGTGATGTGGTGAGGCAAGCGCATAAAAGATTGTTGACATAGGGTCTAATAACATATTAAAGTGAGGCGCTTGAACCAGTCCGCCCGTTTGAGGGTGAATAACCCAACGGGGTGGATCATCGTGGTGCTATAAGGCACGAGGGGGAACGCATGTTCATATGATTGTTCTGACGGTTCCGAAGGACTGGAAGGGGAAGCACGCGGCTTCCTTAGGTACGTAAGGTGATCCTAGTAGTCCTTTATGCGGCGGCAGATGTCTTAGGCTGTGTCCGTAGAGGTTGGGTCTGCGCGTAACTACTATGTGTGTGGGCCTTGACTGCTGATGTAGCTATGCAGTTAGAATGTTGTGACGAGGTGGCACCAGGGTGGTTCGGCGGTTGCCTCATGAGGAGGCAGAGGGTCAGACCAACAAGGAAAGTAGACTGTCGAACACCCGTCATCGGCAGCCAGTGGGATGCGAAAAGACTCGAGCTAAACCCAAGATACCATTTCACCCTTCACTATTGGGGTAAGGGGCTGAAGGAAGACACCACATTGATGTTTAGAATGTTTGCATAGGTGTAGTCGCTTAGCTCTGGTAGTCTTTACTAGTTGAGCGAAGGGCCGAGGTCGGGCCATAGCCACCATGAAAACAGACCCTAGGGATATCTGTATTTGGAGGCTCTTAAAGGCGGGCCTGTACAGGTGTGGAAAATCTCTCGACCGAGTTCTGTGTTTCTTGTATCGCCCTGCCACGGAACTCGGTGCATGTTAGAGGACGTGTGATTGAGGCATGGAGCTACAATTGAAGATACATATGGTGGACAGTCTAGATACATGCATGTCGGCTCTGGATGTTGTATCGTAGACTTGAGGGCATTACTCCAGTATGAATTTTGGTTCAAACAAAGGTGGCAGTCCGTATGTTTGCATATCATAGTAATGAAAGATAAATGCAAAACGTAATATCGTTACCCGTACGTCACTACGGTGTGGGGTAAGGGACTACGTATATTTTGATGGTGTTACGGTGGAGGCCGTGCGAGTGGGGTACCATGGGGTGTACCTCGATATTGGCGGTAGCTACATATGTACTGTATTAGGTTAATCCACTGGGAAGTAAATGGGTACGACGTGTGTGTAAGCCTTGAGTGTTGTTAACCCAAGTAACCTAATAAATAAGAAAATATGATTGAACGGTATATGTAGGATTTTCCAAAGTGTATTGTTTAAATCCAGTCACCAGAACTTGTGTTCTGACCCCCCCCCCTCCTCGTAACATGCTCGAAGATTAGATTTGTGGCAGAGACATGAGACATTATAGCTTTGGATACTGGTTGGGCAGTATTATTAATACGGTAAGGCTATTTTTTTATTATATTATATTTTATCCATTCCGCTGTGAGATATTTGCTGAGCTCTAGCATATTTTGTGTATCTGTATTTTCTGCAGGATACTAGATCAAACCAATCAGAGTTTCGATAGATTGGAATTTTGAAAAAAAAATCGGTATGTCAAAATTGGGTTTGTCACAATTGCTAGAGGAGTGCACTTTCCCTATTTTGATAGAGATTCAGTTAATACTGATGAAAGCTTGAGATGGGATGGCTGACCTTATGTCCCTAGGACTGGTAATCCGAGAGAATAGGTCCTAAATGTTGTATCTAACAATCCTATGATTTTTGTTTGATGATAATAAACATATATTTATTATTATAAATGTGTTTGAAATTGTACTATTACACTACATCACAGACAAAATATAATATTTATATTTAAATAGAATACTATTGTACAAGAGTTTAAATATTCAAATAGTATTTTTTTTAAATATAATATTTTATTTCAACATTCCAAACAATACAATTTTATAACTCCACTATTTGCATATTTCACTGAAATACAACACATACATTCAATTCCATTTCTATACATAGTTTCCTCACTGCAACTCTCAAAGACTTATGTTACATTTTAGTTACACAATTGTATACACATACACTTCACTCTCTGTTATACATTCACTGATACTGTCACTTGTCTTCTGTCTGTCATCTTCACTGTCAGTCCAGTCTTCTGCTTAACTATATCAAAAAGAAACACACACACAGGGTAATCTAGAACAGAAATAATTTTAAATTCTAGCATATTTAATTTTTATTTTATGAATTTATTTACCTCAGAATTTTGGTGTGTTTCTCATCATTTTTCATGACTTGATCTGATTTATATGGACATCCATCTGTGACTACACTACTTGTGATATTCACAGTGATTCACTGTAAATACCACAAGGTAGACATCTTCTGTAGTACTCACATATATATAGTCTCTGGATGTATGTTATACATGTATACACATACATATGTATGTATATACACATATTTGTGCAAAGACAATACAGTCAGCAAGGGACAAATATATAAAGCCGTTGTGTTCAGCTAAAGCCCAACAAACATGCACAATGCATGGGTCAGGTATCCATGAACGCACATGCACTGAGCAGCGACCATGAAGACCAAGCTCGACCCATTCCAAGTGAAAAATAATACAATAAAAAATGGTCTCAAACATGCAAATATACACAAATTAGCTCAGCATGGTTTTCAAACATAGTCGAGACAAGACTCAGCTGATTTTCTCAAGTATACAACTCAGTATATCCCAATATAGTCGAGCACAAATGCTATAGCAATAGAACAAATGGGCAATTTGTAGTGCATGCAAACAGACTACAAGCCCAAGCCAAAATAATCAAAGAATGGTCGAGACAGCTATTCAAGTTCAAGTACACATTGTACTGGACTCAAACAAACATGCACGTGCATGTGCAAATACAAAATGACATGGCAGCTCGAAGTTAAGATCAAATACATGCAAACATGATTTCCAGCACAAACATGTGCTCATGCACTGGTATGTATAAATGGTCACACAAAATGGTCAAATACAAGAAGCAGTAAACACAAAGCAGAGAAGCTCATGCAAACAACTGGTGCTCAAGATTTTCAGTCAGTTTTAAGTATGCATGAATGGTGAAAGGGAGTGAATACAGCATGAATAACACAAAATGCAAATGTTAATATATAATGGCATATATGGTGGAGCAACAACAACATACTCATATGTTTCATACAGTAGTATATGTTCGACTCGCATGATGATGTAACGGTTCAGAAAGGAACAACGAAGTTCAAGTTCGGGTCAAATGTGTACAACTGCTCACATTTATGAAACAAGTGCAGCAAGTATGGCAAGTCACACATATCTTCTTATATTTGGACAGTTTTTTTATATATCATGGGAACCAACAGGAGCAATTAAAATTGGTTGAACAAACAAAGTGGCACATTCATGTATAAAATCAATATGTTATTTTTGAGGCAAGTAGAAATTTTAGTTCCAGAAAGTCTCAAGCAGTAATCTTTTGAACAGAAATTCAATACATTTAATTTCCAGAAAACCATTCTTGGAAAGAACAAAAAATTTCCATGAAACAAATGTTTTTATTTCCATTTTTGAACAGCTAATTTTTGGCAATCAATTTTTAGCAAAAGCCTTTTATGGAATAAATTCTTTTTGAAGATTTCATTCAGTCTCGACATCAAAAGAATTCACGTAGAAATTCAAGGGGACACAAGTTAATTTACTTCCTGATTTCCATCTAATAAATAATCAGGGAAAGCCGAGTAAATCTATATGCAAGCATCTCTTTTGAAAATCATCAATGAACCACAGCAGCAAATCAATATCTCCAGAATTTACTTAACGCAACAAAGAGAAAAACATAGCAGTGTATAATCACATAGGATTTCAAGGCAACAAATCAAAATTCATGCAACAAAATCACGCAATCAAGCCAAGCCATTTTTCTAGAAGTCAGAGAGCTATCCAGGATTTCTATTACCCTATTTAATACCATTCATCATCGGCATATTATTCATCGAAATCGAGAGCGGAAATTAAAGAACGAATTGAAAAATCAATTCAAAAGAACTCATAGTTTTTTTTTTCACAAATCCCAAATCGAAGTACCAAAAGCATCCAACGATTCGAAAAATCAGAGATTTAATTTAGAAGTAAAAGATAGAACTCGCAATTTAGGGATTTCAAAGAAACCCTAATTCCATTCTTGTCGTCCGACATTTTTTAGTGAGCAAGCTTTAAAATGGAATGAAGGGAAATAGGATGGCCTATGTTATAAATAGAAAAGGGGATTTTTAATCTTGTTTCAATTTATGGGTTTTTGTTTTTAATTTCTCTTGTAAAATCGTCTTATTTGTTTTCTAGTTTCTTTTTTTTGTGTGTAAAAACTAGGTCGTCTAGTTACGGGGTTTTAACTAGTAGTCTTCTAGTGCCTGTAATAAGTAGGAGTTTACTAGTATCTATAAAAATTAGGGTTTACTGTCTATGGGTTTGTAGCTAGGGAAAAATCTGATCTAGGGGATGTAGATCAGTCTATGGTTTTGAGCGTAGGATTAAACAGGAGCAGAAATTGCAAGTTTACAGGGTTTGTAAGCGGGATTTGTTCTAATTCTAGTATAAAACCTTGGGGAATGTAGATGTAGGCAGGGTTTGCCGAAGATGGGTAAAATCTGTGTTATTTATTTTCTGTAAAGTGGTATCAGAGCTTGGTATTTTATTAACTCTAGAGATGGTGATCCCTAGTTGTTAGTCCATAGAGAGTCAGTCCAGTCATATTCCAACTATTTTTAGTGGTACAAATTTTTTTAATTGGAAATCAGAATGGAACCCTATTTAAAATCTGTTGATATTAGATGTTGGAATATTATTATAAATGGGTATGATATGGCTAATAGGAATGATATTGGGTTTAATTCTCATGCTATTCATATTTTAAATTCCTATATTGATGATGTTCAATATAGCCTTATCTCTTATTGTTTAACTGCACAAGAAATCTGGAATACTCTCAATACGAGGTATGGAGGAATTGGCAAAAGCAACTCAAAACCCCAGAAGGCCAACTCAGATTCAGATCTATTCTTGAAAGGTGATACAGATAAAATTTCAAATGGATCAGACGATGGAGACTCAACAGATAATGAGACAACAAATTTCTCTTATGAAGATTTAGTTTATATATGTGCCGATTTAACTGAATCTGTTGATAAACTCCAACCGAAAAACAAATCTCTGAAATCTAAAAATCTTGCATTGACCAAAAACACTTATGATTTAGAATTATAGCTTGAAAACGTCAGGAAATTTTAAAATTCTAATTGTAAAAATAAGTTGAAATTGAAAATCGATCTCGTTCATCTCAATAAAAATATTCAAAAGCTTGAGAATGAAATACTGATCCTAAAAGATAACGAGATTGAGTTAGTAAGTTCGAATAATTTTCTGCAAAAGGAATTGGATATTTTTAAAACAGTTGAAAATTCCAAACCTGAAAAAAAGAAAGCTTGTTAAAAACTGAATTTATTTTGAAAGAGCTTGAAAACAAGATTGAAAATTTCAAGAGTTCTGAGAAACAACAATTTGAAAAACAAATTCAGTTTGAATCTGATATTTTTGAATCCAAGACCAAAACAAAATTGCTTGAAACAAAAACTTGGTTTAGAAACAAAATGATGCTGAAATTAGAAAGATCGACATTAATCATTGTTCAAATATGATGAAAGAGAATTCTGATCTTAAATCCAAAATTCAACATGTAGAATCAACTTTAGATAAATTATCTAATGGGGAAAATCATTGAATATGTTGTTACAAAATCAAATTTCTATTGGAAATAGAAATGGTCTTGGGTTTGGAAAACATAATAAATTTTTCAAAAGAAAAATTCAAATTATTTGAAAAACTTTTCAAATGACTTGGGTTGTAATCGAATTGTAAATTTGGGGTTTAATAACTTAGAAAAACTGAATCCAAGTGGTTTTAAAAATCCTTCAAACTGCTTTGAAAAGAATCGATGTGAAAATCTGGACTTTGAGAATTTCAAAAAAAAAATTAAATCATAAACGGGACGGAAACTGGTTGTGTAACAATCCAATCAAACCATCTTGGACCCCAAAAAGAAAAAAAATGAGTTCAACTAAATTTAAACAGATTTGGGACCTAAAGGTACAAAAGAAAATTCTGATGGATTGTTATACAAATAAGTTTGGGTACCAAAATATGTGAACAAAACTATGAGTGGTTTTACAAATTTTGTTAGACCACTCGATCCTCCAAACTATTAGGTACTGGAGGAGGTTGAGGAAGTGCTGAACAAAAGAGAATTGATTTCAAGTTTTTCTATATTTCTGTATCATTCAGGGTTTCTTAGCCAAGATTGTCTGAGTTAGAGATTCATTTTCTCACATCATACTCGGGTATGATCTCCAAACTCTTCTCTATTAATATTTTTTTTCTTTGTTTATCTCTCCTTCTACCCCTTTGTTTATTTTTATTTTTTTTCTAATTTGAGTTGTCACTACCATATTATTTTTCTTTTATTTTGAGCTTTCTTACTTAAAATTGCAGAATTCATGATTTTCTGGAAATTCGCTTTACTTGGATAAAACTCTCATGTTTTAATCATTTCTGGATGTGGAATTTAAACCTATAAATATCCAGAATTATTCTGAAGTTTAATTCTTTTCTAATCATTAAATTCAATACAAGAGTGTGGTTTTGACTAATGATGGCGACCAAACTACTGGCGGACGTATTTAAGGCAGGAAACAACAACAAAGGTCGCCCTCTAGATCAGGGAGCGGGGAAAGAGGTGGTCGATGATGGGCCCACAGAATCATCGCGCATTAGGGAGATACCGCGATCTATGGAAAAGCCTAGTTTTTTGGCAAGTTGAATCAGAATGTGGCCAATCAGATGCGAGCGAGATCGATTGGGAACCGTCAATTTGGGAGATCGAGAGGGAATGGAATTTCAAATACATCCATACACGGACGTGCTGACCAATGGACTGACGGGATTAAATCGATCCGAAATACTATACCTTATACAGTTCGTCATCCTGGGGCGAAGATCTCAAGGGAAGCGAACGTTCGATCTAGATCTGATGCTCAATTGGTCCAGCGCATGTCCATAGGAAAATCTAATTTCTATGATAAAAATTAGAAAGATGTACAAGACGATGTTGTAGCTAGTAGATGTAACACCCCACGTCCATTAATGTCACTCTTAAAGGGAATGCATAAACTTTCATGGAGTATTATTGGTGTATAGAACAAAATATAGCAAGAGAGATACATATACTAGTACTTGAAAAATTAAAACAACTTTTATTGCAGCGGAGAAATAGTTTGGTTACAACAACATCAAAAACCAACAATAAAACCAAATACACTTAATATCCATCTTGATAAATTATTTTCTGAGTACATAGAGCAAAAAGCATAACCCGAACATAAGTAGCTACAAAAAAGATAAGTTGAACTTTACTTTCAGCAATCGAAGCACATCCAAAAGAGAGAAAGAGGTCCAAATCAAGCTCCACTAGCACTAATCCCACCCTGAGAACCTGTGGAGGGGGGGGGGGGAAGGAAGAAAAGAGGTTAAAACAAAAGGGGTCAGACATAAAGTTTGGCGAGTCCAATAACTTTAACAATATAATTATTAAAGTAATTAGGATAAGGCATAAACTGGTTAAACAAGGAATGTATGTGAAGCAAATGGGCAAGACAAAACAAACAATAGGAATATGCTAGCGTTAATCGCACTTCTAATCACTATAGGATAATTACTATACTGCACCATTACGAGTCACCCTAAAAGTTGATCCCGCCTACTGAACATAATAATCATAATAATGATAATGGTAGTTCTGTGTACCCCTAGCTGTCTTCATAGGTGTCGCCTGCCCCTATCTCCACTAGTTGTACCCACTACCCCCATGCGATCGGCTCCCTAACTCGTAGTTACCCGTGCTGGTCCCACAGTGGGGTGTATCACTCCCCAAAGGGGCAACCCGATACCACTAAAGATGCACGGCTTATATCTACACGATGCAACAATGTTTTACCTACCAGCCCAGGCCCACACACACACATGACCCCGTTGGACTTGCGTTGCCACCGCTAACCCATTTTGACCTCTTACAATCAAACCCAGCAAACGTGTCCCGTCCTCGATCTAACTCGATCGCACAAAGATACTTAATGGGTTACTGGTTTGAAAAGGGCCCCCATACTTGGCACAAGCTTTCCACCTACGCTTGGTCCCCACTAAGATTTTCCACTTAACCCCTTCTTATTCATGTGTTCTTACATGTTTCAACTTGGTTAAGTGTTTCTAATCATATTTCACATGTCACCCATGTTACCCACTTAACCCCCATGTCCCGCCACATGTTTATCTTGGTTAAGTGTTACTTAATTCATTATAACTGTAACCATGTAAGACCTCCCACATTAGACTACCGTTTGCGGTTGCTGGATTTGCCAGGCGGGTCCGGGCAGTCTTATACCGCAAACGAGTCCAACCTCGTGTCTTTACAATTGTTACACATTTAATTTATGCCTTTGGCCTCTCACATTAGACTACCGTTTGTGGTTGCTGGATTTGCCGGGAAGGTCCGGGTAGTCTTATACCACAAACGAGTCAACCTCGAGTCTTAGGCGTTTATTATTACACATAATTATTTCACCCCAATATGAATTAATTATCCCTATTCAAATTGTCAATCATTTCCAAATTAATCTATGTCCATAATTTTCACCTAAATTATGTCCATAGAATTCAGGTATATAAATTATACCAATTAGTGTCTCAAATTAATTATATGCCTTTAAAGCCATTCTATGCCAATTCACAATAAGTATATTTAATATTTTCTCATTGTCCCCACGTCGTTTGTACGTTTAATATGAAGTATGTTAGACTTGCAAATAGTCTAACTCATATAAAAAAACATGACAACTTGCATAACACATAAAATAAATCTAACTTGCTTATAAGGATTATTATATAATTTTGCATAGGCAATGGACATATAGAACATAAATTTGCATAAACTATGTACTGCCATGGATTTAAATATAGATCTAAACATGAAATTGTGAACTTGCATATATGAATATGGTTTTCACCTAAATTTTCATATGTGAGTATGGTTTTCACCTAAACTTGCATATGTGAATATGGTTTTCACCTAAACTTGCATATGGATTCCTACAAACTTGCATATGAATTTAAACATGTAAACTAATATCACATGTTTTATATATAAACTCGCATATGTATATATATATATACTTGATTGACATATAAACTTGTGTATAATTCACATACAGACTTGCATATGATTAACATACAAACAAGCATATGATTTACAACCCAAGCTTGCATATAAAACGAGGTCATAAAATGAATCAAGTTAAACATATCTGATTGGACATATGAAATAGATCTACTAACATAAGTTAACAAAAATGTCATATGTTCACCAACAGACGATAACAAAGTTAAGTAACGTCACATGATTCAACAGACATGTTCTCATAATCCCAATTATAACTCATCATAATTAATTTATTAATTATTTTGTGAAAGAATTTGTACTCACAAAGACGGATTAGAGAAGAGAATAATTCGTTCGTCGTTTGTATTAGAATCCTGACTTGCAATTCCTAAGCTTTAAGAAGAACTATTCTAGCAGCAGCATAGAGGCCAAGAGATTAATTTAGTTTAGGTTTAGAGCTTGAGTTTATGCGTGCTTATATAGAAGTTTAAATCAATATAAGTCGTTAGAATCATAGGAGCATTCACAACCGTCCAGACTAGATAGAGTTATCCAGAATTGCCACCTATGCCCTAGTGACTCAACAACAGGTCAGAAAAGACTCAGCAACAAGTCAGAATCGTCACAGTTCAGATCTACCTGAGGGGGTAGATCGACCCTCAGGTCAACCTATATAGGGGAGGTATACCCTCTGGTCGACCTGGCCTGGGGCGGGAAAAATCCCGCCCAGCCCGTTTCTTTGTTTGAATTCGAATTTTGAATTTAAATTTGAGATGTTTTAATTTATTTAAATTCCTGAAACTTCTGAGGGCCATAACTTCCTCATACGAAGTCTGATTTACGAAAACTTAGACTCTATTCCAAGCAGAATTTCGAGATGAACGCAATGGCATAACCCATTTCCCTTAATTCTTCTCCTAAGAATTAAGTTTTCTTAAAATTGTTAATTTTGATATTTAAAATTACGGGGTGTTACATTCTCCCCTCCTAAAAGAATTTCGCCCCCGAAATCTCCAAGTTAAGGAGAATGTATATCCTAACATCCAATCATCCATCTACTCAACCATCAAACATAGGCATCCATTGTCCTTACAAGATTTCTAATTCCATATGAACATATGCAAAAATTGTGTGTATATTTTCCTTATCTAATGCAAAATCAGGTGGTCTACTGATTCAGTTGACCTCCTTAATGCAAATCATGATAGTGCCATGCATCCATTATGTATGCGAAAGAATCCTAACGATACATATTATTTCTACATGTGTGCACAACCATTCATCAAAATGCAGCATCCATATGATAACAAAACCATTATACATCCACTAATTTAAATATGAACACATATTTATATGCAATATGAAAGTGATTGAGCCGATCTAGTGCCTAATGTGTGTGTACATGCATCCACGAGCAACCACTTGCATCCATCTGCATCCACCAAACATAACATGTCTCAAACACATGTATTCAACCATAAGGTTTTTCCTAACTAAAGATCGAAGATATCATCACAAAGACATATTAAACGATAAGATAAGTATCAACAAAGCGGTAGAAAAAGGAGAAGTTAGAAACATACCCTCAAAAAGGAAAGGGTACAACGTACGCATCTTGTCTTCCGTCTCCCAAGTTGTGTTTCCTTGATCATCTCCCCATTGCACTTTAACCAACTTGACCTCCTTTTGCGTAGATTTTTGACCTCCGATCCGAGAATGCATGTAGGAGCTCGTCTAACCGTGGCATTTCGTTCTACTTCCACTTCTTTGAGCATGCTCGGCTCCACCACTTCCGCTGCATCATGTAAACACTTACGCAAATGCGAAACGTGAAACACGTCATGAACACTACTGAGCTTCTCTGGAAACTTTACTCTATATGCCATCTGCCTAATCCTCTCTGTAATTGGAAAGGGTCCTACGAACCTTGGTGCCAACTTCCCTACTGATCCAAAATGGACTACGTTTCTCAATAGTGACACCTTAATAAAAACCATGTCCCCAACATCGAACTTAAGATCGGTTCGTCTCTTATCAGCATATGACTTCTGTCGGTCCTGTGTCGTCTTCATTCGCCGTAGAATCAAGTCTATCTTCTCCGAAGTCTCCCTAATCATGTCGGGTCCAAGCAAAACCTTATCCCTAGATTCCCACCAACAAGTAGGTGATCGGCATGGTCGTCCATAAAGAGCCTCAAAAGGTGCAATGCCAATGCTAGCCTGAAAGCTGTTATTATAGGAGAACTCCACTAATGGGAGATGTTTTTCCCACGTTCATCCAAAGTCTAAGATGCATAGCCTCAAAAGATCTTCTAGAATCTGATTTACTCTCTCGGTCTGGCCATCCGTCTGAGGGTGGTAAGCTGTACTTAAGCTCAATTGTGTTCCAACCGCCTCTTGTAAGCTCTTCCAGAACTCGCTAGTGAAAATGGGATCTCTATTACTCACAATGCTAGAGGGTATATTGTGCAGACGAACTATCTCTCGAAGGTAAATAGATGCTAACCATGCGGCAGTCCTCCTACTTTTAACGGGAATAAAATGGGCACTTCTGGTAAGTCTATCTACAACTACCTAAATCCCCGTATTACCCTTCCATGATCTTAGCAACCTATCCACAAAATCCATGGAAACACTTTCCCATTTCCACAACGGAATCTCTAAAGGGTGGAGCAAACCACCGGGCTTCTTTTGCCCCGCCTTGACTTGCTAGCACACCAAGCATTTAGAAACGAATTCAGCCACGTCCTTCTTCATTCCGGCCCAAAAAAAAACTCGCTTCATATCCCTATACATCTTGTCACCACCGGGATGTATGGTCATCTTAGAGCGATGTGAATCTTCAAGAATTGTCTTCCTCAATCTCTCGTCTTGTGGCACGCAAAGTCTCCCATCTCTATGCAATCAGCCTCTCTCATCTATAGCATGTCTATTAAGATGACTCGAAGACTCTCCTTCTGTAAGCTTGCCTACTATCTCAACCAATTGTGGGTCATCACGTTGTGCCTCTCCAACCCGACCCAAAAGTGTAGGTTGTACCTCTAGCGATGTCAACAATTCTGTACATAATTGACAGAGGGTCTGAAGTCAAAGGTAGATATATACTCCAAACTCTGTTGCTCTACGAATAAAGGACTCAAAGTCAACCTCTTTCTACTTAAGGCATCAGCTACGACGTTACCCTTTCCAGGGGTATATGCAATCTCAAAATCATAGGATGCCAAAACTCCATCCACCTCTGTTGCCACAAGTTTAGATCTTTCTGAGAGAACAAGTACTTTAGCGACTTATAGTCTGTATACAACTCAAACTTCTCGCCAAGCAAATAATGACTCCATGACTTAAGCGCAAAAACTATGGCAGCCAACTCTAAGTCGTGAGTAGGGTAATTTTTCTCGTGGACTTTCAATTGCCTTCCACCATAGCATATCACCCTTCCCTCTTGCATTAAAATTGCGTCAAGCCCTGTCCCGCAAGCATCGGTATATACTATGAATGGCTTACTCCCATCTGGAAAAACTAAAATTAGAGTTGTCATCAAAGCCCTCTTCAAACGTTGGAAAGCATCGTCAGAGTCAACATCCCAAGCAAAAGTCAAGTTCTTCTTCGTTAGCCGAGTAAGTGGGGCTGATATCTTCGTGAAGTCCTTAACGAACTTCCTATAATAATTAGCAAGCCCTAAAAAGCTTCTTACTTCTGTTGCGTTCTTAGGAATCTTCCAATCTTGGACTGCCACCACCTTTGTGGGATCCACAGCTATCCCTTCCTTAGAGACCACGTGTCCTAAGAACCTCACTTCTTTTCTCCAAAAATGGCATTTGGAGAACTTAGCTTTGAGTTGATGCGCTCGTAGGGTCTCCATGACTTCCCTAAGATGTAGGGTATGCTCTTCCTCGCTTCTAGAGAAAATCAAGATATCATCCACAAAGACTACCACAAACTTGTTTAGAAACTCCCTAAATACCCTACTCATTAAGTCAATGAAGATTGCGGGTGCATTTGTAACAACCTGGAATTTAGCCATTTAATTTTGAACACTTAAATTGGTTTTAAATGTTGTATTGATAATTTAAAAAGGATTTTATAACAATTTATTAAATAAATGAATCGATTTTAATTAATATGAATGTTGTTTTAATTTGAAATATCAAGTCATAAATTCAAATTAGATTATTTGAAGCTATATGAATATATTTAGATTGGATATATATTTTATTTATTTATTTTGAAATTGATTCAATTTAATTTCCAAACGATATCGGATTATAACAATTTTTTTTTTAAATCCGAAATAGATTATTATTGCAAGATTTTTGAGGCGTAGTCATAATTTAATTCATAGAATTTTCTGTAATTTTTATTTTGAAAAAAATTAGCAACTTTTTATTTAAAGTATATTACACCCTATATCAGCGTTTTGGGATATCGCAGTATAAGTTAGCTTGTCTATATTATTGGGGTCAGGGCACATCGCTTGGCACGATAGTATTTTTATTTTTTCTGTAGCAGTTCGTAAATAAACAAAAGTTTGTATAACAGATACTGCATAAATGTTAAAGAAGTAATATGGGTATCTCCTAGTCGTGAAAAGAAATCCCTAGCTCGTTAGAGTTTAATTAAATATATCGTAGTCGGTCAACTAACATATTTATCTGTTTTGCAATTTGCATCTCATAGCCTAATATTAATTTGTTTTTCCTGATAACTTTAACACGAAGCACAAGTTGAGCCTTTGTATACTAATAATTCAACCCTTGAACATATTTTTCCCAGTAAACTTCAGTTATTGCGTGCCATCCAAACTTCTCTAAAGACGTGCCTACCAAGCAATCCAAAAGCCGTGGCTACCAAGGCATTTCAATCCCGTGCCTACCAAGTATTTTGTCTCTTTAAATATCTGGCATCTGCTTAGGATACATAAACATTAGAATTCGATTTAAAATCCGAAATCTCATTCTCATCAAAAATCAAGCAAAAATAAAATACCTAATAGAAAAATTAGAATGAGGATTCGCTGAAAATTCTTCAATCAAGACCTTCATGCTCGTGTATTCTCTGTGGCGAGCGATGGCTTTTCATACGGGGTTGGTTTCAGCACAGTCGGTTAGGGCAGAGGATCATCAACGCAACGGTCGGCCTGAAAGGAACTAGGTGATATAGTAGCGATTATGGGAAGGAAGACGCACACATAGGAAAGCTTTGAGGCATTTTTGTGCATATTTGTTTCGTTGTTTTGTTGAGGCAGCACTGGGTAGTTGAAAATCGCAAGTCAGAGAAGGCCCTCAGGTGGAGTGGCGGTCATGGTATGGATGTCTGGAGGAGCTCCGACGTATGATGTAGGTGGCAGCAAGCAGCTGGAGTCGCGGTTGTTTGTTTGAAGTCTTCAAATCTGGAGGAAAAGCAGATCGCGATGGTAATCTTTGTTTAAACTGAATTAATTAATTTTAATTACGATGATTAAGAGTATAAACCATGATTAGCAGAAAATCCCGTAGCTCACTTTTTCTTGTTTCCAATTTGAGAAGTAGGTTTCTCTACACATTCTGGAAGAAGAATAAAGTGGACGGGTATTTTAAATTGCCTGGGGTGTACTCGCAAGTTTGGAAGAAGGCTAAGTTGATTTAAACGGTAATTTACCTTAAATGACAATGATTAAATTAATTAACTTAATTATTTCAGAACATATATATATATATATATATATATATATCTAAAATTTGTCGTGAGCAAAACTGGGTAGACTTTAACTTAGGGTTGCATATCGGACTTGGTTGATTCAGATTAGAAAGAGAAGGAAACACTTGTAGCTTTTTGATGTTCAAAGGTACGATATGTTCTATATTGTATAAAGGAGATATATGATCAAATAAGCATGGTAATGGCAATAGGAGGAGCAGGTTCCATAGTGTGTGTTCGAGAAGAAGGAATCTAATTGCGTGGAATAATGTAGTGATGGGCATCGTGATTATCCAGGTTAAGTAAGAGGATTACAAATTAATTAATTAATTCAATCATATTATAAATTAAAAGTTCGTAACCATTTTTACTTTGTTCATTTGACAACATTCATTGCATATTGCACAATAAATATGGCACCGGGCTATGTTGGCATTGGGATACCACTTCAATAGATGCTTACAGGAGGAGCAGCATGATAAAGAAATAAAGGTGGGTCTATTAGAGTAAAGCAAACAATAATTACCTTAACCATTTTAGTTAAGAAAAATAATTAGTTTATTTAAACCATATAATTATAATGACTATAGCTTGGGAATATGTTAACAAAATTAGACGAAATTGATCACGTTGAAATCATGGCGACAAGGACTACGTTGAGGAACTGATTTCATTGACAGCAGATCTGTTGGAATTTCATAGAAAAAATCAGGCGTTGTTTGATTTTAAAACGGAACAAAAATAGGATCGTCAATTGCAAAACAAAGTGAGTAACTCACTAACTCTACCTCATTCATATTTTTATAAATGAGTTTTAAATTTATTTACAGAAATTTTACACTGGATGATAGTTGTTTGGATGATTAGTTGATTAAATCGGTTGAATTAGTTGATAAAGGCATAAAATTGATCGTTTACAATTATGTACACCATGATATTTCATATTGATGTGAAATAATATTATTGATGTTGATTAACATCTGTGGATGCAGGGAAACAGGTCGTAGGGATAGAACTGGATTCCTCAACATTTATATTCTTATGTTAGCATTGATTGTGACATATATTGTGATATATCAACTGTGATTGATCTTGTTGTGTTTAAATATCACTGGCCCTAGAATTTGGTATTTAAATACCATAAAATATTTTCGAATATAGAAAATAAAATTTGAGTTTTAAAAAGGCAATTTATTTCCAAAAATAGAAATGCAATTTCGAATAGAGTTGAAACTAAAAACATATAAATGGAGAAAACAAGAGGTTGCATATAAACGAGAGCATAAATTAAGTGAATTATGTATCATTGAATAAATTGAAATAGAAATTCAAACTTGAATTTATATGGAAAATGGAAAAGGGTTTTGAAACCAATATTTGAAGTTAATTTGAATTTAACGAAGGGTGCTAAATATTAGTTAATCTTTGATTAACTATAATTAAGGTAATTATCAAATTGGTTAGTGCTAATAAAGTTAATTATTATTTAGTAAGCTTTTAAAAGCGATAATTATACGATTTTAGTTAATAACAAAGTTACCTATTTTTAATATAGTTAATAATAAAGTTAATTGTTATTTTAATTAATAATAATTAAAAAATGATTTTAATTGGAGATTCAATTAAGAAATGATTTGGTGGCATTATAGTTTGATTAAGGAGATGATAAGAGTTTCATAAGGGGATTTGTAATCCAAGTTTTAAATGAGATTTTGTAAATGTGATTTTTCGATAAATGCAGAGAATTAAATAAGCTTTTTTCTTAATTTTTGAATTAAGTAAAGAAAATTCAATGGAATGAAACTTTTAAAGCAGATGGTTAATAGGTTAATAATAGACTAAAATGTGTTAATGGTTTTAGAATGAAATATAAGCTAAGTGGTGAAAAGATGGTAAACGGATTAGTATAAGTGATTAATCCAAACAAGGTTTAAATGAGGTTTTTAAAACCAAAGAGATGACTTTAATTGAATTAAGCAAAGCACTGCAATTAAAATAAAGATTTTAAATGCAAAGGGAAATACATAAGATAGTTTGTGTTAAATAATGAAAAAAAGGATTTTTTTTTTTTAATAAAATCCGAGTAAAGAGGACTTGTTGTAAAGAAGGTGGAAAGTGGATTTTATCCTTATATACCCTTTATCCTATGAGTTTCGACAAACAGAATGGTACATGTCTACATTGTGTAAATCCGGACATTTTGACTATCTTTTAAAAATGGACAATGGAAGCGTGTGCGACGCACACGATACTTTATTCAAAAAGCGATTTAACGCTTTTGTTACAATAAAAGTTTTGTAAATCTAAACAACAACTATAACGCTGCTGTTATAATAAATGTTTTATAAATCTAAACAGCAATTATAATGATATTGTTATCATAAATGTTTTATAAGTCTAAACAGCGATTGTAACGCTGTTGTTATAATAAATGTTTTATAAATCTAAACAACGATTTTAACGTTGTAGTTATAATAAATGTTTGAAAACAGCGATTATAATGCCATCATTATAATCAATATTTTTCCATAAAAGAAGTGGATTCTTAGATTGAATCACAGAGCCGCATAAGCAATGTTTTGTTTGAAGTTGTGAGCTTGACTATTTCAAAGTTGAGAATGTTGTTCAATTAAGGTCTGAGAGGTAATTATTCCCCAACTTGATTGACTTCATGATTGATGGAGAAATGATTAAGGTTTGATAGTGAAGATTGGTTAGCAATATGGTTAGTTAATAAATGACTTATAGTTTGAGTTATAATAACGATGTTTTATAACATTGCATTAATATTAAAGTATTTTGAAATGTTTTTCCCCAAATAAAATGAGAGATATCTTTTATGCGTAATGGATTTGTGAACGAGGAATTAAGGAATTGAGTATGGAAATATTTTCCGATATTAATAAGGTATATTTTTTGAATATAGAAAATAAGGATTTCATCAATATATATATATATATATATATATATATATATATATATATATATATAGAGAGAGAGAGAGAGAGAGAGAGAGAGAAATGTTTTCTTACTGGAATAAAGGATAGTTTCTCGAAAAGAGAAATTTTAATGTTAGAAATGTTTTTTTAAAGAATCAAGAGGGGAAATCGAGCTTCAAAAGGATATAAAAGATGGGAAATGGGAATTGTATAGGATAATATAATAAAGAATTGATTTAAAGGGGCCCTGTGTTGTTTGATTGTTGATCAGTAGAATTTCCATTTGGAAATAAGGTCGTTGGTTGAATGGATGTTCCTTTGATAGTTGAATCACCGACTATCAAAGTTTTGATTTATTTTATACCTCTGTTGTTAATACGGAGAGACCAGGATCAGATTTAATATCTGCAAACCACTCCGTATTTGCATAAGCATTATGAATCAACTTATGTTGAAGAGATTATGAAGACAGAGTAAAGTGCAATGGCTGTTTTGTCAATCCTAGGTAGAAATTGCCTAAGATGGATTAATAGAATGGTGCCTTCGATTTTCCAAACCCAGGACAACTTGTAAGAACGAGTGTCTGACAGAGTATTTCCAAAGAGATTACGTACGTTGATTCCTTCAAACGTACGAAGTTGGTGGCAAAGAAGGGAAACTTCTTTAGCCTAACAATCCGAGTATTTTTGTGGGAATCAATTAGTGATTTCCGACGGATCTGAGGATGTGGCATTCAAAGTGAATGGTGGGCAGATGTTCTGGGAGATAATTCAAAACTCAAACCTCACAACCGGGAATTGACAAAAATCGGGCAGGCAGCATGGCTATGTGGGTCACTCCCATTAGGATGTATAATCACCTATCTAGAGAAATTCCATTTGCTTCTTTAATCTATCGATGCTGCCCCTTTCGGGAAACGGTTGTTGATCCCAACCGTTGGTGATATACATTTGATACACTCAAGCAAAATGAGTGGTCGGTCATGTGTGGGCCGGGTTGCAAGACATTCTTGTTGAACCCTAGTGTATCCCCTTTAGAGTACACTGATCGAAAGGTGGTTTCATACCTTGTCATGTTGGAAATCCAATTCCAATAAGCTCCCTGTGGTTTTCGATTTTATATTATATATGGAGCGTGAGATGCAAACGTTCCGCTAAATTGCTATTTATTTGATTTAGACACTATTATAATATCACTGGATTCGATATCAAAAATATTTTTGGTTATAGTAAGGTAAAAACCATCCGTGTTTATGTGTGGGTCGGTCTCATGATTATCATTTCTTTCGAAAGGATTTTTGAAAGTTAAACAAATGGTTGGAGTTTACTCACACTAGTCCCATGACTGACCCAGAGTTTATTTTGTTTGTTTTCAATAAACTATTGGGTGCCCGAATTTGTATGGGCAGTCAAGTAGTCGGGATTTTTCAGATTCACTTGGAAGAGCTGGAAGCAGGAGGCATCACCAGTTAGCTATAGACTATCATATTTCCACTGTGTACTATGTTGTATCTGGAAACAGGTGTTTATAACTATTCCAGGAATAACTGTCGTGCTCATAATGGTATGTATATACAGTTACTGATTTGTATTTCAAAAGTTATGTTATTTAATATATTTTATTCGTTCCGTTGTGAGTTTGTGATCTTCGTTTTTCTTCTATTCTAATATTTTTCTTTCTATTTCTCATCCTCTAACTTCTTTCTAATAATGATTCGTATTTTTTGTGTCATTTGGGTTGGGCATGTGGTGTTATTAGTCGACTCAAAGTGTATGGAAATTCGGGCCGTTACATTTGGTATCAGAGCTGAAGGTTAAGTAGTAACCTTGGCTCTGTATCATGACTCAATAGAGATAGGTTAGTAATACCCTAGATTGAGTTTGAGTTTGTGTGTGTGTGTGTGTGTGTGTGTATATATATATATATATATATATGAGAGAGAACGTATTTGTAGATTAGATATAAAATTGTTTATATTGTGTTGACTGGATTGTTGGGTGGTTTATGAATTTTGGTCGATACAGGATGTACAAATGTATCGATAGGTGTTTCTAAACTCTCGAACAAAGCAGTTCGATACAATATTGTTTTAAAAATGGGTAAATGGTATAATTTTGCCCAAAAATTATTTTGATACAAAAGGAATAAATTTTTGGATTATTATAGCATATAAGTGTGTTGACTGTTATTACAATCAAATAAAATTGTAAAATATTAAAATGGTTATATATAACCAAATCGAGTTTGTATAAAAATGGAATACACAAATAAGGTAAATTAAAATTTGATTCAAATCAAAATTTTGAATTTAAATTCCGGATGTTTAGAAAATATTTTCTGAAATATTATAAAGTAATGCAACATTACTTTAAAGTATTTTTGAATAAGAATGGTTTAAATGGATTTTTAAAGGGATTAAGCACTGAAATCACTTCAGTGGCAAGAAAATAATTCTGATAATGGGTCGTGACATTATCGGTATTCATTTTCCAGTTTCTGAGTGATGGATTGCTACCATAGTAATTTGGGAATGAAAATTTTGTTTATAAAGGACAAGATGTTTTAGAAATTCAAATGTTTTGAATTGAGTTGATTATAAATATATGTATATAAATATATATGATTTCAAACTAATTTTAAATAAAAACCGGGAATTTAAATTCTGAAATTAAAATTTAACTTGTATAAGTTGAATAGATTTAAATGGTTAAAATGTATCAAATGAATTGAAATTTAACTTAAGTTAAAAAAAATTGGATTAAAAATAATTCTGAATGTAATTAAATAAAGAAGAATGTTGAGAATCGAATTATAAATATGGATTCGACTTAGGAATAAACGAGTTGACTATATATTAGATATTGTTGTTTGGAATTAAATTGTGAAGGAAATTGAAACTCAAACTGAGTAAGTGGACCGATTCCCAAAAAGAAATCAGATTTGAATTGATAAAATGGAAGTGAACTAATCAAAAGTTGATTAGAGAGTTAAAAACTGGAAGTTGGATTGATTTGAAACCAACTGGAAATGGATATATGTATGCTGAGTAGATATTGAATGGAAGCAATGCAAGAGATAGAAATATGCCCGACAAAGAGGTACATGTTTACAATACTACTTGGGTTTATTTTTTTTTTATGAGCCTATGGGGCAAGCCACTTGGCTTTTTGATTTTCTTTTGGATTGGAGAAGGTCTAGAAAGGTGAGTTGTGGTTGTACCGATTGAGCCATGCAAAGGAGATGCTGGCGAAATTTTTCGAAAATTAGAGAGTTAGAAAATTTTCAAGAAATTTTTGATAATTTAAAATCGATTTGTTAGTTGTAATTGAAATAAGAAAACCAGAATTGATTAATAAAATTTCAAGTGGAATGATGAAATTGATAAATGGATTTAAATCAATTGGTGTATGTGTAGATATACGGAAAACACATGATGGAAGATAAGAAGGTGATGATTGATAGTCCAAAAATTATGGACAGATTATCTAGAACAAATAACGAAAGGTTGGATATTAGTAAGAAAATTAGAAATCGTGGATGAAAAGCGAGTTATGGAAATATGGAATATAGAATTTCAACCAAGTAGGTTGTGAGGACTAGAGTTATTGCATCTTTCCTGCTTAGTAATTTCGGGGACGAAATTCTTTTAAGGGGGAAGGAATGTAACAACTCGGATTTTAAGCCATTTAATTTTGAACATTTAAATTGGTTTTAAATGTTGTATTGATTATTTAAAAAGGATTTTATAATGATTTATTAAATAAATGAATCGATTTTAATTAATATGAATGTTGTTTTAATTTGAAATATCAAGTCATAAATTCAAATTAGATTATTTGAAGCTATATGGATATATTTAGATTGGATATATATTTTATTTGTTTATTTTGAAATCGATTCAATTTAATTTCCAAACGATATCGGATTATAACAAAATTAATTTTTTTTTTAAAAATCCGAAATAGATTATTATTGCAAGATTTTTGAGGCGTAGTCATAATTTAATTCATAGAATTTTTCTATAATTTTTATTTTGAAAAAAATTAGCAACTTTTTATTTAAAGTATATTACACCCTATATCAGCGTTTTGGGATATCGCAGTATAAGTTAGTTTGTCTATATTATTGGGGTCAGGGCACATCGCTTGGCACGATAGTATTTTTATTTTTTTCTGTAGCAGTTCGTAAATAAACGAAAGTCTGTATAATAGATACTGCATAAACGTTAAAGAAGTAATATGGGTATCTCCTAGTTGTGAAAGTAAATCCCTAACTCGTTAGAGTTTAATTAAATATATCGTAGTCGGTCAGCTAACATATTTATCTGTTTTGCAATTTGCATCCCATAGCCTAATATTAATTTGTTTTTCCTGATAACTTTTACACGAAGCACAAGTTGAGCCTTTTTATACTCATAATTCAACCCTTGAACATATTTTTCCCAGTAAACTTTAGTTATTGCGTGCCGTCCAAACTTCTCTAAAGCCGTGCCTGCCAAGCAATCCAAAAGCCGTGGCTGCCAAGGCATTTCAATCCCGTGCCCACCAAGTATTTTCTCCCTTTAAATATCTGGCATCTGCTTTTGGACAAAATATATAACATTGGGCAAAATAAACATTAGAAATCGATTTAAAATCCGAAATCTCTTTCTCATCAAAAATCAAGCAAAAATCAAATAACCAATAAAAAATTTGAATGAGGATTCGCTGAAAATTCTTCAATCAAGACCTTCATGCTCGTGTATTCTCTGTGGAGAGCGATGGATTTTCATACGGGTTTGGTTTCAACACAGTCGGTTAGGGCAGGGGGTCATCAACGCAACAGTCGGCCTGAAAGGAACTAGGTGATACAGTAGCGATTATGGAAAGGAAGACGCACGCATAGGCAAGCTTTGAGGCATTTCTATGCATATTTTTTCGTTGTTTTGTTGATCCAGCACTGGGTAGTTGAAAATCTCAATTCGGAGAAGGCCCTCAGGTGGAGTGGTGGTCATGGTATGGATGTCTGGAGGAGCTCTGACGTACGGAGGTGGCGGCAGCGAGCAGCTGGAGTCGCGATTGTTTTTTCGAAGTCTTCAAATCTGGAGGAAAAGCGCGATCGCGATGGTAATCGTGGTTTAAGCTGAATTAATTAATTTTAATTACGGTGATTAAGAGTACAAACCATGATTAGCAGAAAATCCCGTTGCTCGCTTTTTCTTGTTTTCAATTTGAGAAGTAGGTTTCTCTACACATTCTGGAAGAAGAATAAAGTGGACTAGTATTTTAAATTGCCTGGGGTGGACTCGCAAGTTTGGAAGAAGGCTAAGTTGATTTAAATGGTAATTTACCTTAAATGACAATGATTAAATTAATTAACTTAATTATTTCAGAACATATATATATATATATATATCTAAAATTTGTCGTGAGCAAAACTGGGTAGACTTTAACCCAGGGTTGCATATTGGACTTGGTTGATTCAGATTATAAAGAGAAGGAAACACTTGTAGCTTTTTGATGTTCAAAGGTACGGTCCGTTCTATATTGTATAAAGGAGATATATGATCAAATAAGCATGGTAATGGCAATAGGAGGAGCATGTTCAATAGTGTGTGTTCGAGAAGAAGGAATCTAATTGCGTGGAATAACGTGGTGATGGGCATCATGATTATCAAGGTTAAGTAAGAGGATCAGGAATTAATTAATTAATTCAATCTTATTATAAATTAAAAATTCATAACCATTTTTACTTTGTTCGTTTGACAACAGTCATTGCATACTGCACAATAAATGTGGCATTAAGCTATGTTGGTGTTGGGATACCACTTCGATAAATGCTTACAAGAGGAGCAGCATGATAAAGAAATAAAGGTCGGTCTATTAGATTAAAACAAACAATAATTACCTTAACCATTTTAGTTAAGAAAAATAATTAGTTTATTTAAACCATATAATTATAATGATAATAGCTTGGGAATATGTTAACAAAATTAGACAAAATTGATCACGTTGAAATCATGGCGACAAGGACTATGTTGAGGAACTGATTTCATTGACAACGGATCTATTGGAATTTCATAGAAAAAAAATCAGGCGCTGTTTGATTTTAAACGGAACAAAAATAGGATCGTCAATTGCAAAACAAAGTGAGTAACTCACTAACTCTACCATATCTATATTTTTATAAACGAGTTTTAAATTTATTTATAGAAATTTTACACCGGATGATAGTTATTTGGATGATTGGTTGATAAAATTGGTTGAATTGGTTGATATAGGCATAAAATTGATCGTTTAACAATTCGGTTCACCATGATATTTCATATTGATGTGAAATAATATTATTGATGTTGATTAACATCTAAGGATGCGGGGAAACAGGTTGGAGGGATCCAACTGGATTCCTCAACATTTATATTCTTATGTTTGCATTGATTGTGGCATATATTGTGATATATCAACTGTGATTGATCTTGTTGTGTTTAAATATCACTGGCCCTAGAATTTGGTACTTAAATACCATAAAATATTTTCGAATATAGAAAATGAAATTTGAGTTTTTAAAAGGGAATTTATATCCAAAAATAGAAATGTAATTTCGAATAGAGTTGAAAGTAAAAACATGTAAATGGAGAAAACAAGAAGTTGTATATAAACGAGAGCATAAATTAAGTGAATTATGTATCATTGAATAAATTGAAAGAGAAATTCAAATTTGAATTTATATGGAAAAATGGAGAAGGGTTTTGAAACCAATATTTGAAGTTACTTTGAATTTAACGAAGGGTGTTAAATATTAGTTAATCTTCGATTAACTGTAATTAAAGAAATTATCAAATTGGTTAGTGTTAATAAAGTTAATTATTATTTAATAAGCTTTTAAAAGCGATAAATATACTATTTTTAGTTAATAACAAAGTTAACTATTTTTAAAATAGTTAATAATATAGATAATTGTTATTTTAATTAATAATAATTAAAACAATGATTTTAATTGGAGATTCAATTAAGAAATGATTTGGTGGCATTATAGTTTGATCAAGGAGATGATAAGAGTTTCATAAGGGGATTTGTAATCCAAGTTTTAAATGAGATTTTGTAAATATGATTTTTCGGTAAATGCAGAGATTTAAATAAGGCTTTTTCTTAATTTTTAAATTAAGTAAAGAAAATTCAATGGAATGAAACTTTTAAGGAAAATGGTTAATAGATTAATAATAGACTAAAATGTGTTAATGGTTTTAGAATGAAATCTAAGCTAAGTGGTGAAAAGATGGTAAACGGATTAGTATAAGCGATTAATCCAAACAAGGTTTAAATGAGGTTTTTAAAACCAAAGTGATGACTTTAGTTGAATTAATCAAAGCATTGCAATTGAAATAAAGATTTTAAACGCAAAGGAAATCACATAAGACAGATTGTGTTAAACACTGATAAAATAGATTCTTTTTGAAATAAAATCCGAGTAAAGAGGTCTTGTTGTAAAGAAGATGGAAAGCTGATTTTATCCTTATATACCCTTTATCTTATGAGTTTCGACAAACAGAATGGTATATATCTACATTGTGTAAATCCGGACATTTTGACTATCTTTTAAAAATGGATAACGGAAGCGTATGCGATGCACATGTTACTTTATTCAAAAGGCGATTTAACGCTTTTTTTACAATAAAAGTTTTGTAAATCTAAATAGCGACTATAACGCTGCTGTTATAATAAACAGCGATTATAATGCTACTGTTATCATAAATGTTTTATAAGTCTAAACAGCGATTGTAACGCTGTTGTTATAATAAATGTTTTATAAATCTAAACAGCGATTTTAACGCTGCAGTTATAATAAATGTTTGGAAACAGCGATTATAATACCATCGATATAATCAATATTTTTCCGTAAAAGAAGTGGATTCTTAGATTGAATCCGAGAGTCGCGTAAGCGATGTTTTGTTTGAAGTTGTGAGCCTTTACTGTTTCAAAGTTGAGAATGTTGTTCAATTAAGGTCTGAGAGGTAATTATACCCAACTTGATTGACTTCATGATTGATGGAGAAATGATTAAGGTTCGATAGTGAAGATTGGTTGGTAATATTGTTAGTTAATAAATGACTTATAGTTTGAGTTATAATAACGATGTTTTATAACATTGAGTTAATATTAAAGGATTTTCAAATGTTTTTCCCCAAATAAAATGAGAGATATCTTCTACGCGTAATGGATTTGTCAACGAGAAATTAAGGAATGAAATATGGAAATATTTTCCGATATTAATAAGGTATATTTTCTGAATATAGAAAATAAGGATTTCATCAATATATATATATAGAAATGTTTTCTTACTGGAATAAGGGATAATTTCTGGAAAAGAGAAATTTTAATATTGGAAATGTTTTTAAAGAATCAAGAGGGGAAATCGAGCTTCAAAAGGATACGAAAGAAGGGAAATGGGAACTGTATAGGATAATATAATAAAGAATTGATTTAAAGGGGCCCAGTGTTGTTTGATTGTTGATCAGTAGAATTTCCATTGGAAATAGGGTCGTTGGTTGAATGGATGTTCCTTTGATAGTTAAATCACCGATTATCAAAGTATTGATTTATTTTATACCTCCGTTGTCAATACGAAGAGACTTGGATCAGATTTAATATCTGAAAACCAATCCGTATTGGCATAAGCGTTACGAATCAACATATGTTAAGAGATTAGGAAGACGGAGTAAAGTGCAAGGTCTGTTTTGTTAATCCTAGGTAGAAATTGCCTAAGATGGGTTAATAGAATGGTGCCTCTGGTTTGTCCAGACCCATGACAACCTGTACGGACGAGTGTCTGACAGAGTATTTCCAAAGAGATTACGTACGTTGATTCCTTCAAACGTACGAAGTTAGTGGCAAAGAAGGGAAACTTCTTTATCCTAACAATCCGAGTATTTTGTGGGAATCAATTAGTGATTTTCGATGGATCTAACGACGTGGCAATCAAAGTGAATGGTGGACGGATGTTCTAGAAGATAATTCAAACCTCAAGCCTCACAACCGGGAATTGACAAAAATCGGGCAGGCAACATGGCTATGTGGGTCACTCCCATTAGGATATATAATCACCTGTCTAGAGAAATTCCATTTCTTCATTAATCTATCGATGCTGTTGTAACACCCCGTATTTCTGTTAACACTAATGTTCACAAATTAAAGAATAACTAATCTCAGATGTGAGAATTAAGGGAAACGGGTTGCGCCATTGTGTTCGTCTCGGAATTTTGGTTTAGATAGAGTCCGAGTTTGTGTAAATTGGACTTCGTATGAAGAAGTTATGGCCATCGGAATTTTTAGAAAATTCAAATTTCGAAGTCAGACAGGCTAGGCGGGAAAATTCCCGCCCAGGCCAGGTCGACCATAGGGTCGACCTAGGGGTCGACCTGCCCCCCTGGCAGATTTGTTTTATGACCTGTTGATGACTAGATGCTGACTCATTAGGGTTTCTGATATGCTCTGGTCGGCTGGGATTAATTCTGGGTTGATCGGACGGCTTAAACTAATCCTAAACTCTATAAAAACACCTCTAGACTCAAACCCTAAAATCAAAACAAAATTAGATTCATGGCCTCCATGCCGTCACCTAGCAACTCAGCATAGCCACCACCAATTAGAGAGGAAGAAAGCTAATCTAATTCAATTCTTTTCAACTTTAGCAACGAATCTTCTTCAGGGGAAAGCTAATACAACTTCAGAACTCAGAATTCAGAACTCAGGAACTTCTTTTAGTTGTGAGTTCAATAATTTTAATAAAATAATTAGCAAATTAATTGGATTATGTTATGATGCGTATTATTTGGATATGATGTGAATATTGATTGCATGTTATAATTATGTTGTAAAATTGTGATGAATTCTATGATGTTATGTTGTGATCATCTATTGTAAAGTTATGATGCTATCATCCATGTTGTAATTCTATTATTGGCTTATGTATAATCAAATCACCATGTTGTTCATATGCTAGTTTGGGTATGTTGATTCATATGATAAATCATAAGTATGTATGCAAGTCTAGATTTTTATTAAGAAATGAATCATATGCAAACCTTATATGCTTCATGACATCTATTTTAGATCTAAAAGTTAGGCTATAACATGTGTGAGTTATATTCCAAATTCTACAACCTAGTTTACATGTTTAGATGTGAGCTTATACTGTTGTTATGTTGCATAAATCACATATGCAAGTTTATATGAATACATGTGTTTGAATATGAATCATGTTATGCAAGATTGTGGTTACTGCCTATGCAAGTTCACACCTTTAGACGTAGATCTATGACATACATGATTTATGCAAGTTTGTGACCATTATCCCAACAAGTTCACACCTTTAGATTTGGGTCTATGACATATGTAATTTTATGCAAGTTGTAACTTTGGCCTATGCAATTTTTAGATGTAGAACATCATTCACACATGCAAGTTCACCCCTATGTTTAGATCTAAGGTTTAATTATGTGTATGTTGTGATGTTTTCTCTTTATTCCATGAGTTAGACTATTCGAGTCTAACGTATATTTTACGTTAAATGAACAAACGTACAAGGTGGGGTAAGGGGATAATATCAAAAAGATTTAATTGGCATAAATGCCTCAAAAGGCATAAGATAAATTTGTGATGAAAATTGGTATGATTTTACATACCATACATGGATGGACATAATTGAGTCAATTATGGACATCGTTAAATTTGGAATTGATTGATAATTTGAAGAGGGAAAGTAATTCAAATTGGGGGAAGATTAATTAGGAGTAATTAATCGTCTAAGACACGAGGTTAGGCTCTTTTGTGGTGTAAGACTGCCCGGACCCACCCGACAAATCCAACTGCCACAAATGCCAGTCTAATGTTGGAGGTCTTAGGCATAAATTAAATACATAACAATTGTAAAGACACGAGGTTAGGCTCTTTTGTGGTGTAAGGCTGTCCGGACCCGCCTGGCAAATTCAGCTACCACAAATGCCAGTCTGATGTGAGAGGTCTTTATAAGGTTATGGTCTTAATAAATTAAGAAACACTTAACCAGATAAACATGTAGTGGGACATGAGGGGATTAAGTGGGTGCCTTGGGTGGCATGTGGAATCAAGTGGGTGCCTTGGGTGGCATTTGAAATACGATTAGAAATACTTAACCAAAATTTGAAACATGTAAGTGAACATGAATAAGAAGTGGGTTAAGTGGGATGTACTAGAGGGGACCAAGCTTAGGTGGATAGCTTGTGTCAAGTAATGGGGGCCCGTTTCAACCAGTAACCCATACGTATCTTTGTGGGCTCGGCCCATGTCGAGGACTGGACATGCATACTGGGCTTGACTGTAAGAGGCCAAACTGGGTTAGCGGTGGCAACGCAAGTCCAACGGGTTCATATGCGTGTGTGGACCTGGACTGGTAGGTAAGACGTTGTTGCATCTTGTAGGTATAAGCCATGCATTATTTGTGGTATCGGTTTTCCACCTTGAGGAGTGATACACCCCACTGTGGGCCCAGCACGGGTATCTACAAGTTAGGGAGCCGATCGCATGGGGGTAGGGGGTACACCTAGTGGAGATAGGGGCATGTGGCACCTATGAAAGCAGCAGGGGTGCACGAAACTACCAATATCATTATTAAGTTTTGTCGGCGGGATCAACCTTAGGGTGACTAGTGGTGGTGCAGTGTAGCAATTATCCTATAGTGTTGGTGTAGTTTAGTAATTATCTTATAGTGGTTTAGGTGTGCTTTAACGATATCGTTGTTCATCTTGTTTCCTTGTTTACTCTGCCATAGTCAATGGTTCATAGTCATTTCCTGATTTTCCAACTTATGCCTTAGCCTAGTTACTTTGGTAATTATATTATTAAAGTTATCGCACTCGCCAGACTTTATGTCTGACCCCCTTTGTTTCCTCCTCTTTTCTTCCTCCCCCCCCCCCCCACCCCCCAGGTGCTCAGTTTGGAACTAGCACCAATGGAGCTTGATTTTGGACTGCTGTTTCTCTTCTTTTAGAAGATTGCTTGGATCGCTGAAGTAAAGTTTAGCTTCTCTTTTTATGGCTATTTTGTATTGGGGATTATGTCTTTCAATTTATGTACTTTGAGTTGGTCAAGATGGATATTATGTACTTTGACTCTGGTTTTGATGATGTGACCAAACTTATGTATTTTCCGCTGCATTGAAATAAAGCTTTGAAGTTTTAGTACTGTTTATATCTGTCTTGTTGTTAAGTTTCTGTTCTATACACACTTAAAATGCTCCATGGAAGTTAATGCATTCCCTTTGTGAGTGACATTAATGGACGTGGGGTGTTACACGTGGTATCAGAGCGGAAGGTTACCAGAACAGATATGAATTTTGAAAAACTGTTTTTCAAAAACACTTTTATAAAGAAGTACCTTCAAAAGTATGTTTTAAGGAAAGTATTTTCAAGAGAAAAGCTTATTTTAGAAAGCATAACCCCAAGAGCCATATATCTTTCCTTCAGTTCTTTTGTATTGAATCTTTCCTTTTTCGTTTCAGCATGTCTGAAGCATCTGAGATACCAGAGGGTGTTCATGTACCCAGTTGGTTTCGTCAATATCATGAGGCTAGGGTCGCCACCGCAGGTCCAGCAAATGCTCCTCCTCTTCCTCCTCGCGTCGATACTTTTGCTACGATATGTAAGGACTTTCGGGCAATGGGTGGAAAACCTTCTCACGGGACGGAGACATTTGTTGAAGCTCGAAACTGGCTAAAGGAGGTGGAAGAATTGTTTGGAATCTTTAAGTGGAAAATGGAAGGAAGGTCCAGTTGGCAGCCTGGCTAATGAAGGATGAGGCCTCGTTTTGGTGGGAGGTCACTAATGGAGAACACCCAGTCGATACATGGCCAGATTTTAGGCGGAGGTTTGAGGTGAAGTTTCTCTCACGGGCTGAAGAGAATCTCTACATGGAAAGGTTTCTAGCATTGAAGCAAGGGAATCTATTGGTGAAAGAATACGTCAACAAGTTCAACCAGTTGGCGAGATTTGGCTTGGACTTGGTGAATACTCCAGAAAAGAAGGCTCTGAGATTTGTTAAGGGTTTGAACGAGTCGCTTCATGGGTTAGCCATGACCCACATCCCCATGTGGGCTACCTTTGAGTGACTATTCGACATGGCGCTTATGCATGAAGAGGAGAAGGGCGCCAATGCTAATAAGGCACCCAAGAAGAAAGGGGATCAAAAGAAGCCGCAACAGCAACAACAGAATAAGAAAGGTGGCAAAGGAAACAATGCTAAGGGAAAGAAAAGACGCTTTAACTGTGGTACACCAGGCCATTTAAGCAAAGATTGTAGGAAGAAAAAGAGGACCGGTTGTTTCCACTGTGGCTAAGCGGGGAATCTGATTAAAGACTACCCAAGGAAAGGGCAGAGGGAAGGGTCTACCTCTGGAGGACAGGTGCAGGCTCTCATGGCACCAGGGCAGGCAAGGGGACAAGTTCAGGCTCTTGTGGTCCCACCGCTGCAAGAACGAGGTAGAGAAATTTCCGTTGATATTTTTTCTGTTTGATCATCATGTACGTACGTTAAGATTCTGGCGCATCACATTCGTTTATCTCTGCATCATTAGTTGAAACACTGCACCTTGATACTAGTCTAGTTACTAATCCCTTAGTAGTCTCAAATCCTATCGGCGGTTTGACTCATCTTTCTATGATTTGTCGGGATTTGAGAGTGTTTATCTTGGGCGTTGAATTTGAGTGCAACGCCTTTGTTCTTGGCTTCATGGGCTACGGTTTAATTCTAGGTATGGATTGGCTAACTAGATATGGGGCCATCCTAGATTGTGAAAGAAGGGTAGTTAGATTGTTGACTTGTTTTGGAAAGACCCTTGATATTTCTTATGACCCTAGAGGTCCAGTAATGCTTAGCTACCTAGAATCCCTTGACGCATCCGATGATGATTTACATTCTGTTCCCATAGTCCATGAATATGCTGATGTCTTTGATAAGGTGAGGGGTTTACCCCTAAAACGTGAAATAAACTTTCGAATATATCTATTAGATAATGCAAAGCCAGTTGCATTGCCAGTGCGCCACATAGCTCCAAGAGAGAGAAGAGAACTCAGTAAGCAAGTGAAAGAATTGCTTGAGAAGGGGTCCATCAGACGCAGTATATCGGAGTAGGGTGCTCCAATAGTATTTGCCACGAAGGCGGATGGGTCTCCTAGACTTTGTGTGGACTATAGAGAACTTAATAAGCTTACTAAGAAGAATAGACGCCCACTGCCGAGAATTGATGATCTCTTCGATCAGTTAGTTGGCGCCTCAGTGTTTTCGCAGTTGGACTTAGCCACGGGTTTCCATCAGTTGAGAGTGGCTGAGTATAGCATAGACAAGACTGCCTTTAGGACTCCAGACGGTTTCTTCGAGTGGCTTGTGATGCCCTTCGGTTTGACAAACGCCCCCGCATACTTTGTTGACTTGATGAGTAGGGTGTTTAGGGAGTACCTTAACAGATTCGTGGTAGTCTTTATGGACGACATCTTGATCTTTTCTAAGAACGAGTAAGAGCATGCCCTACATCTTAGGGAAGTGTTAGAGACTCTTCAAGCGCATAGCCTTAAAGCTAAATTTTCTAAATGTAACTTTTGGAGGAAGGAAGTGCGATTCTTAGGGCACGTGTTTCCAAAGATGGGATAGTTGTGGATCCCACGAAGGTAGTGGCCATCCAAGATTGGAAGGTCCCTAAAAATGCTACCGAGGTGAGGAGTTTCTTAGGGATGGTTGGCTACTATAGGAAGTTTATCAAAGACTTCGGAAAAATATCAGCCCCATTAACACGCTTGATGAAGAAGAACCTAGTCTTCATGTGGGACGTAGATTGTGATGATGCGTTCCAACTTTTAAAGAGAGCTTTGACCACAGCCCCAGTCTTAGTATTGCCAAATGGGAGTAAGCCATTTACCGTTTATACCGATGCTTGTGGGACAGGACTAGGCGCAGTCTTAATGCAAGGGGGAAGGGTAATAGCCTATGGTGGAAGGCAATTGAGAGTGCATGAGAGAAATTACCCTATACATGACCTAGAGTAGGCCGCTATTGTTTTTGCGCTTAAGTCTTGGCGCCATTATCTTCTTGGCGAGAAATTCGAATTGTTCACTGACCACAAATCGCTAAAATACTTGTTCTCTCAGAAGGACTTGAACTTAAGGGCAGAAAAGGTGGATGGAATTCTTAGCATCCTACGACTTCGAGATAGCATACACCCCTGGCAAGGGTAACGTGGTGGCGGACTCCTTAAGTAGAAAAAGGTTGTCCTTGAGTCCGTTGTTTGTTAAGCAGCAAAGCTTAGAGTTCATATCTACGTTTGACTTTAAACCTTCCATTGACTTTGTACCCGGTTTGCTAGTATCCTTAAAGGTCATACCTACGCTTTTTGGATGGATCGGTGAGGCACAGCGAGATGACCCACAGTTGGTTGAGTTAGTAGAGAAGCTCAAAGGAGGGGAGTCATCGAGCCATCTCCGTAGGTATACCCTAGATGATAAGGGTTGGTTACGTAGGGACGTTAGGCTTTGTATACCAAAAGACGAGGACCTAAGGAAGACCAATCTTGATGATGCACATCGTTCGAAGATGACCATCCATCCTGGCGGGGACAAGATGTACATGGACATGAGACGAGTTTACTTTTGGGCCGGTATGAAGAAGGATGTGGCAGAGTTTGTCGCTAGATGATTGGTGTGCCAACAAGTAAAAGCAGAGCAAAAGAAGCCCGGTGGATTGCTTCACCCCTTGGAGGTCCCACAATGGAAGTGGGAAAGTGTTTCGATGGACTTTATTGATGGATTACCGAGATCGAGGAAGGGTAATACGGGGATTTGGGTCGTGGTAGACAGACTTACTAAGAGCGCCCATTTCATTCCCGTGAAGAGTAAGAGGACTGCTCCATAGTTAGACTCCGTATACATTCGAGAGATAGTTCGTTTGCACGGTGTTCCTTCTAGCATAGTGAGCGACCACGATCCTATCTTTACTAGCGAATTTTGGAAAAGCTTGCAAGAGGCGGTAGGGACTCAGTTATGTTTGAGCACCGCATATCATCCTCAGATGGACGGCCAGACCAAGAGGGTGAATCGTATTCCAGAGGACCTATTGAGGTTGTGTGTCTTAGACTTTGGAGGTACATGGGAGGAACATCTTCCGTTGGTAGAGTTCGCATATAATAACAGCTTACAGTCTAGCATCGGCATGACACCATTCGAGGCTCTTTATGGACGGCCGTGTCGTTCGCCTACATGTTGGTGGGAGTCTACAGATAAGATCTTGCTTGGACCCGATATGATTAGAGAGACTTCGGAAAAGATCGATTTGATTCGAAGGAGGATGAAGATGGCGCAAGATAGGCAGAAATCTTATGCGGACAAGAGGAGGACAGATCTTGAGTTTGATATTGGGGACATGGTCTTTGTCAAGGTGTCTCCATTACGGAACGTCGTTCGCTTTGGGTCTGTTGGGAAGTTAGCACCAAGGATCGTAGGGTCGTTTCCTATTAAGGAAAGGATTGGGCAGATGGAGTATAGAGTGGAGTTGCCCGAGAGACTTAGCGGTGTACACGATGTATTCCATGTATCACATTTGAGGGAGTGCTTGCACGAGACCGCAAAAGTGGTTGTGCCGAGCTTGCTTAAAGCGGTGGAGATAGAGCGTGATGCAACGATTCGACGAGCTCCTACGTGCATTCTTGGGTCGGAGGTTAAGAAGTTGGGGAATCGAGAGGTCAAGCTAGTCAAAGTGCAATGGGGAGATGATGAGAGCAACGCTACTTGGGATACGGAAGAGAAGATGCGTTCATTATACCCTTTTCTTTTCGAGGGTATGTCTTTTAATTTCTCCTTTATCGCTTAGCATGTACTTATCTTATCTTTAGTATGTCCTCTCGCTAGTATCTTTGACCATTAGATAGGATAGTCCTATAGTTGAAACATGTGTTTGAGACAAGTTATGTATGATGGATGCACGTGGATGCAAGTGTCTGCTAGTGGTTGCTCGTGGATGCATATACACACACTTTAGGCACTAGATCGGCTCAGTCACTTCATATTGCATATAAATGTGTGTACATATTTAAATAATGGATGTATAATGGTTGTACCATCATATGGATGTTGCATTTTGGTGAATGGTTGTGCACACATGTAGAAATAATATGTATCGATAGGAATCTTTTGCATACATAATGGACTCATGGCACTATCATGGTTTGTATTAGGAGGTCAACTGAATCAGTAGACCGCCTGATTTTGCATTAGACAAGGAAAATATACACACACTTCTTGCATATGTTCATACAACATTAGGAAATTTATAAGGACAATGGATGTCTGTGTTTGGTGGTTGAGTAGATGGTTGTTTGGATGTTAGGATATGCATTCTCCTTAACTTGGAGATTTCGGGAGCGAAATCCTTTAAGGAGGGGAAAACGTAACACCCCGTATTTCTGTTAAGACTAATGTTCACAAATTAAAGAATAACTAATCTCAGATGTGAGAATTAAGGGAAACGGATTGTGCCATTGTGTTCATCTCGGAATTCTGGTTGATATAGAGTCCGAGTTTGTGTAAATTGGACTTCGTATGAAGAAGTTATAGCCATCGGGAGTTTCAGAAAATTCAAATTTCGGAGTTAGACAGGCTAGGCGGGAAAATTCCCGCCAGGGCCAAGTCGACCATAGGGTCAACCTGTTCCCCCTCCACCCGGGCAGATTTGTTTTATGACCTGTTGATGATAGACGCTGACTCATTAAGGTTTCTTATATGCTCTGGTTGGCTGGGATTAATTCTTGGTTGATCGGACGGCTTAAACTAATCCTAAACTCTATAAAAACACCTCTAGACTCAAACCCTAAAATCAAAACAAAATTAGATTCATGGCCTCCATGCCGTCACCTAACAACTCAGCATAGCCGCCACCAATTAGAGAGGAAGAAAGCTAATCTAATTCAATTCTTTTCAACTTTAACAATGAATCTTCTTCAAGGGAAAGCAAATACAACTTCAGAATTCAGAACTCAAGACCTTCTTTGAGTTGTGAGTTCGATAATTTTAATGAAATAATTAGCAAATTAATTGGATTATGTTATGATGCGGATTATTTGGATATGATGTGAATTATTGACCGTATGTTTTAATTATTTTTTAAATTGTGATGAATTCTATGATGTTATGTTGTGATCATCTACTGTAAAGTTATGATGCTATCATCCATGTTGTAATTCTATGATTGGCTTATGTATAATCAAATCACCATGTTGTTCATATGCTAGTTTGGGTATGTTGATTCACATGATAAATCGTAAGTATGTATGCAAGTCTAGATTTTTATTAAGACATGAATCATATGCAAACCTTATATGCTTCATGACATATATTTTAGATCTAAAAGTTCGGCCATAACATGTGTGAGTTATATGCCAAATTCTAAATCCTAGTTTACATGTTTAGATGTGAGCTTATACCATTGTTATGTTGCATAAATCACATATGCAAGTTTATATGAATACATGTGTTTGAATATGAATCATGTTATGTAAGTTTGTGGTTACTGCCTATGCAAGTTCACACCTTTAGATGTAGATCTATGACATACATGATTTATGCAAGTTTCTGACCATTATCCCAACAAGTTCGCACCTTTAGATTTGGGTCTATGACATATGTAGTTTTATGCAAGTTGTAACTTTGGCCTATGCAAGTTTTAGATGTAGAACATCATTCACACATGCAAGTTCACCCATATGTTTAGATCTAAGTTTTAATTATGTGTATGTTGTGATGTTTTCTCTTTATTATTCGAGTTTAACGTATATTTTACGTTAAACGAACAAACGTACAACATGGGGGTAAGGGGATAATATTAAAAAGATTTAATTGGCATAAATGCCTTAAAAGGCATAAAATAAATTTGTGATGAAAATTGGTATGATTTTACACACCATAAATGGATGGACATAATTGAGTCAATTATGGACATCGTTAAATTTGGAATTGATTGATAATTTGAATAGGGAAAGTAATTCAAATTGGGGAAATATTAATTATGAGTAATTAATCGTCTAAGACACGAGGTTAGGCTCTTTTGTGGTGTAAGACTGCCCGGACCCGCCCGGCAAATCCAGCTGCCACAAATGCCAATCTAATGTGGGAGGTCTTAGGCATAAATTAAATACTTAACAATGGTAAAGACATGAGGTTAGGCTCTTTTGTGGTGTAAGACTGCCCAGACCCGCACGGCAAATCCAGCTGCCACAAATGTCAGTCTAATGTTAGAGGTCTTTATAAGGTTACGGTCTTAATGAATTAAGAAACACTTAACCAAATAAACATGTAGTGAGACATGAGGGGGTTAAGTGGATGCCTTGGGTGGGATGCGGAATCTAGTGGGTGCCTTGGGTGGCATTTGAAATACGATTAGAAATACTTAACCAAAATTTGAAACATGTAAGTGAACATGAATAAGAAGTGGGTTAAGTGGGATGTACTAGAGGGGATCAAGCTTAGGTGGATAGCTTGTGTCAAGTAATGGAGGCCCGTTTCAACCATTAACCCATACGTATCTTCGTGGGCTTGACCCAAGTCGAGGATGGGACAAGCATACTGGGCTTGACTATAAGAGGCCAAACCAGGTTAGCGGTGGCAACGCAAGTCCAACGGGTTCATATGCGTGTGTGGACCTGGGCTGTTAGGTAAGACATTGTTGCATCGTGTAGGTATAAGCCATGCATTATTTGTGGTATCGGGTTGCCACCTTGGGGAGTGATACACCCCACTGTGGGGCCAATACGGGTATCTACGAGTTAGGAAGACGATCGCATGGGGGTAGGGGGTACACCTAGTGGAGAGATAGGGGCAGGCGGCACCTATAAAAGCAGCTAGGGGTGCACGTCACCATATTCACGGACCACACGAATGGATTCCAAGTCATCATTGGATGCGTCAAGAGATTCTAGGTAGCTAAGCATCACCGGACCTCTGGGGTCACAAGAAATACCAAGGGTCTTGCCACAACGAGTCAACAATCTAACTACCCTTCTTTCGCAGTCTAGGATGGCACCGTATTTAGCTAGCCAATCCATGCCTAGAATCAAGCTGTAGCCCATGAAGCCAAGAGCGAAGGCGTTGCATTCAAACCCAACGCCCAAGAAAGACAGTCTCAAATACCGACAAATCATTGAAAGATGAGCCGAACCACTAATAGGATTTGAGACTACTATGGGATCCGTAACTAGACTAGTATTTAGGTGCAGTGTTTCAACTAACGAAGCAGATACAAACAAGTGTGAAGTGCCAGAATCAAACAAAGTACGAACAGGATGATCAAACAGAAAAACCAAACCTTCAACAGAAATATTTCTACCTCTCTCTTGTCCTGGTGTCATGAGAGCATGAACCTGCCCTCTTGCCTGCCCTGGTGCCATGAGAGCCTGAACCTGCCCTACAGAAGTAGACCATGTCCTCTGCCCTTGTCTTCTCGGGCAGTCTTTAATTAGATGTCCTGCCTCACCACAAGTAAAACAGCCAGTCTTCTTATTCTTACTACAGTCCTTGCTCAGATGGCCTGGTGTTCCACAATTAAAGCACCTTTTCTTTCCTTTGCTATTGTTATCCTTACCACCTTTCTTATGTTACTGTTGTGACTTCTTTTGATCCCCTTTTTTTTCCGGTGCCTTATTAGCATTAGCCCCTTTCTCCTCTTCATGCATAAGCGCTATGTCAACCAGTTTATCAAAGGTAGCCCCCATAGGAATGTGGGTCATAGCCAACCCATGTAGAGGCTCATTCAAACCTTTAACGAATCTCAGGGCCTTCTTTTCAAGTGTGTTCACCAAGTCTAACCCAAATCTCGCCAACTGATTGAACTTGTTGACGTACTCCTTTACTGATAAATTCCCCTGCTTCAATGCCAAGAACCTCTCCATGTATAAATTCTCTTCTTCTCGTGAGAGAAATTTCATCTCGAACCTATGCATGAAATCCATCCATGTCTCAACTGAACGCTCTCCATTCGTGACCTCCCACCAAAACGAGGCTTCGTCCTTCATTAACCAAGCAGCTAATTGGACCTTCCTTCCATCTTCTATCTCGAAGATACCAAACAAATCTTCCACCTCCTTAAGCCAATTTCGAGCTTCAACAAACGTCTCTGACCCGTGAAAAGGTTTCCCACCCATCGCCCGAAAGTCTTTGCATATCTTCAAAAAAGTATCAAGGCAGGGAGGGGGAGGAGGAGGAGGAGCGGCTGCAGCTGGGGGAGGAGGAACGTATGCTGGGCCTGCGGAGGTAGCCCTAACCTCTAGATACCTTATGAACCAAGTTGGTATCGGTATGCCCTCAGGTATCTCGGGTACCCCAGACATGCTGAAAAGAAAAAGGAAGAGATTCAAAATGGAGAATCGAAGGAAAGATATATGGCTCTTGGGGGTTATCTTTTTAAAACAAACTTTTCTCTTGAAAATACTCTCCTTAAAACATATTTTTGAAATTATTTCTTTATAAAATAATTTTGGAAAACAATTTTTCAAAATCTCCTATCTGTTCTTGGTAACCTTCAGCTCTGATACCACGTGTGTGTAACACCCCACGTCCATTAATGTCACTCTCAAAGGGAATGCATTAACTTTCATGGAGTATTATTGGTGTATAAAACAGAATATAGCAAGACATACACATATATTGGTACTTTAAAAATTAAAACAACTTTTATTGCAGTGGAGAAATAGTTTGGTTACAACAACATCAATAACCAACAATAAAACCAAGTACACTTAATATCCATCTTGACAAATTATTTTCTGAGTACATAAAGTAAAAAAGCATAACCCTAACATAAGTAGCCATAAAAGAGATAAGTTGAACTTCACTTTCAGCAATCGAAGCACTTCCAAAAGAGAGAAAGAGGTCCAAATCAAGCTCCACTAGCACTAGTCCCACCCTGAGAACCTGCGGAGGGGGGGGGGGGAGGAAGGAAAGAGGATAAAACAAAGGGGGTCAGACATAAAGTATGGCGAGTCCAATAACTTTAACAATATAATTATTAAAGTAATTAGGATAATGCATAAACTAGTAAAACAAGGAATGACTATGAAGAAAATGGGCAAGACAAAACAAATAAGAGGAATATGCTGTCATTAATCGTACTTCTAATCACTATAGGATAATTACTATACTGCACCATTACTAGTCACCCTAAAGGTTGGTCCCGCCTACTGAATATAATAATCATAACAATGACAATGATAGTTCCGTGTACCCCTATCTGTCTTCATAGGTGTCGCCTGCCCCTATCTCCACTAGTTGTACCCACTACCCCCATGTGATCGGCTCCCTAACTCGTAGATACCCGTGTTGGTCCCACAGTGGGGTGTATCACTCCCCAAAGTGGCAACCCGATACCACTAAAGATGGACGACTTATATCAATACGATGCAACATCGTCTTACCTACCAGCCCGGGCCCACGCATGCACATGACCCCGTTGGAGTTGCGTTGCCACCGCTAACCCGTTTTGACCTCTTACAATCAAACCCAGCAAACGTGTCCCGTCCTCGATCTAACTCGAGCTCACAAAGATACTTAATGGGTTACTGGTTTGAAAAGGGCCTCCATACTTGACACAAGCTTTCCACCTATGCTTGGTCCCCACAAAGATTTCCCACTTAACCCCTTCTTATTCATTTCTTCTTACATGTTCCAACTTGGTTAGGTGTTTCTAATCGTATTTCACATGCCACTCATGTTACCCACTTAACCCCCATGTCCCACCACATGTTTATCTTGGTTAAGTGTTTCTTAATTCATTATAATGTAACCTTGTAAGACCTCCCACATTAGACTACCTTTTGCAGTTTCTTGATTTGTCGGGCAGGTCCGGGCAGTCTTATACCACAAACGAGTCTAACCTCGTGTCTTTACAATTGTTACGCATTTAATTTATGCCTTAGACCTCTCACATTAGACTACCGTTTGTGGTTGCTGAATTTGTCGGGCGGGTCTGAGCAGTCTTATACCACAAGCGAGTCTAACCTCGTGTCTTAGGCATTCCTTATTACACATAATTATTGTACCCCAATATGAATTATTAATCCCGATTCAAATTGTCGATAATTTCCAAATTAATCTATGTCCATAATTGTCACCAAAATTATGTCCATAGTTTTCAGGTGTATAAATTATACCAATTAGTGTCTCAAATTAATTATATGCCTTTAAAGCCATTCTATGCCAATTCACAATATGTATATTTAATATTTTCCCATTGTCCCCACGTCTTTCGTACGTTTAATATGAATTATATTAGACTCGCAAATGGTCTAACTCATAAAAAAAGAAACATCACAACTTACATAACACATAAAATAGATCTAACTTGCAAATAAGAATTATAGTATAAATTTGCATAGCCAATAACTTGCATATGCAATGGATATATAGAACATAAATTTGCATAAACTATGTACTGCCATGGATCTAAATATAGATCTAAACGTGAAATTGTGAACTTACATATATGAATATGGTTTTCACCTAAACTTGCAAATGTGAATATGGTTTCCACCTAAACTTGCATATGTGAATATGGTTTTCACCTAAACTTGCATATGTGAATATGGTTTTCACCTAAACTTGCATATGGATTCCTATAAACTTTCATATGAATTTAAACATGTAAACTAATATCACATGTTTTATATATAAACTCGCATATGTATATATATACTTGATTCACATATAAACTTGTGTATAATTCGCATACAGACTTGCATATGATTCACATACAAACTAGCATATGATTTACATCCCAAACTTGCATATAAACTAATGGCATAAAATGAATCAAGTTAAACATATGTGATTGGACGTATGAAATAGATCTACTAACATAAGTTAACAAAACTGTCATATGTTCACCAACAGACGATAACAAAGTTAAGTAACATCACATGATTCAACAGACATGTTCTCATAATCCCAATTATAACTCATCATAATTAATTTATTAATTATTTTCTGAAAGAAATTGTACTCACAAAGACGGATTAGAGAAGAGAACAATTCGTTCGTTGTTTGTATTAGAATCCTGACTTGCAATCCCTAAGCTTTAAGAATAAGAAGAACTATTCTAGCAGAAGCATGGAGGCCAAGAGATTAATTTAGTTTAGGTTTAGAGCTTGTGTCTATGCGTGCTTATATAGAATTTTAAATCAATATAAGCCGTTAGATTATCATAGGAGCAATCACAACCATCCAGACTAGATAAAGTTATCCAGAATTGCCACCTATGCCCAATGACTTAGCAACAGGTCAGAAAAGACTCAACAATAAGTCACAATCGTCACAACTCAGATCTGCCCGTGGGGTAGGTTGACCCCCTGGTCGACCTGGAGTGGGGCGGGAAAAATCCCGCCCAGACTGCTTCTTGTTTGAATTCAAATTTTGAATTTAAGTCTGAGTTGTTTTAATTTATTTAAATTCCTGAAACTTCTGAGGGTCATAACTTCCTCATACGAAGACCGATTTAAGAAAACTTGGACTCTATTCCAAGCAGAATTTCGAGACGAACGCAATGGCATAATCCATTTCCATTAATTCTTCTCCTAAAAATTAAGTGTTCTTAAAATTGTTAATTTTAATATTTAAAATTACGGGGTGGTACAGTAGATCAAAATCGTAGGTACAGGCGGCAATTGGAGCATGGGATAAACGCCAGACGCGTTTGTAGATCTGAGTTTTATCGAAGCATCAATCATTAATGATAAGAAGAAGGCATGTGTACCGGAGAGAGCAGCCGCTGGATCGGCAGATAAATGGATCGATTATATTTTATGTTTATGGAACACGTCCATACCATATACATTTGAAAATTATATTGAACGTGTATGGAGACCGACAGGAAAATTTGTACTTTTATCTAAAGAAAACGGTTTCTTTATTATACGCTTCGATAATACGGTTGATTGCAAAAATATTCTTAAGGGAGGACCATATTTGTTTGAAAATAGAGTTATTATTTTGAAGAAATGAAGAGTAAGCATGAGATTCAAAAAAGATCTACTATCGTCTATGCCTATATGGGTCAAACTAACTATTCTTAAATAAGAACTACGGGATAGAGAAGCTTTAAGTGCAATCGCTAGTTTTTTGGGAAGGCCAATTAAAATGGATAAAATAACTGTTAATGAATCAAGGGTAGCATTCATTAAAATCTTAGTTGAGATGGAGGTGGGATCTGAATACCCAAGGAGGTAGATGTTGTATTACACACGGGAGAGGAACTAGTGGTGAAGGTGGAATATATTTACAAACCTATTTGCTGTAAAAATTGTAAAGTGTTCGGTCACTCGACAGACCAAAGTAAATCAAGAACAAAAGAAATCTGGGTGCCAAAAATAAATATTTTCGTTAATAATGAAGGTAATGAGACTCTTACAGCTGATCACAATCAAGACGATGTGGTAGTCATTGGGGACAACGACATAGTGGACTGCAACGCAAACACAGAACATAATACAAATACAAACGTTGCAAACAATAATCAAAATGGCAAAAACCTGGTAACTACAGAGGAGACTTTTACAAGAATTTTGGATAAGGATAGTACAGAAAATAATAATCAAGCAACATCAGACATGGAAGTTAATTCCCTTCGACCTACAGAGAATCCACATGGAAAATATGAAAATGAGATATTTCAAGTCCCCACTTCACATAACAATTTTAATGTTTTGGAAAATATAAATGATGCAGCAAGCAACAAGACTTCATTATTTAACTATGCTTATGATCTGAAGGTGCTTGAAACAATAATAAAAGCTCCAGGATCAGTGAACCTCTTAAACAGTAAGGAACCTGAGGATGGACATGTGGATGATTGGTTGAAATCAAATGAGGAAGACTTGGTTGTACAAATAGCCATAAACGAACAAGAAACTGCTCCTCCTGAAAAAGATGCAGATGTTACTGCTAATATTGAGGAAAATAGTAAGTTTACTGATGAAATAAATGCTCTACAAAACATTAATGAAAAGAAAGGGAACACCTCTACTGTAACTACTGCTCCTCCTAAAGTAATAACAAGGAGCCAAAGCAAAATAAAATGAACATTGTAGCTTGGAATGTAAGGGGGTTGAATGCGACAATAAGTTATTTGAGGTGTTCAAATTCCATAACAAATTCAGGCCATCTATCGTTAGCCAGTTAGAAAATAAATTGTTTGATGATAAGATCAAAAAAGCCAAAGCATACCTGCACATTAAATGGGATTTAGTGGACAACAATGATTGCAGAAGCAAGAGTAGAATTCTTATCTTTTGGGACACAAATCTTTCGTCGTTTTCTGTAGTTCATAAATCTTACCAACATATATCTGTGATAGCTGAAAATGTTGGGGGTTTGACTGGTAGACTATCTTTTATATATGCCAGTAATTTTCTGATAGATAGAGAAAATATATGGACTGATATTGAAAACGAAGCGACGCAGGTTAATTTTCCTTGGTTACTTCTTGGTGATTTCAACAATATTGAGTCCCTAAATGATAAAGGGGGAACTTCTTGTAACAACCTGAAATTTCGAGCAGTAAATATTCAAATATCGAGGTTATTTAAATACTTAATACTCGGATTTAATGGTTTTATAACCTTGATTAAGTCCCTTTATATTAATAATTAATGAGGAGAAAACATGTTGTTGAATTTTTGTTTACAAAGATAAGTAGTTCGAAGAAATATCGACAATGTGATCAAAAACAGTTTTGTCGATAAACGATGTTTTACTTGTTAAAGGTTGTTAGAATATCATGTACATATAGTGACAATATAAGAACACATATGTGTTCATGTACATACCATATAAATAAAATACAAATGGTATATGTGTGCATATTCTAGAATATGAAAAATGGCTTAAAATGATAGCGATATGTGTCATAAAATGAAAGGTGCACATGTCATGAGATTTAACGAGGTAAAGACACATAAAACCATTAGGTGTCCATGTGTAGAAACATCTAAAGACACCTAAGTAGACATGTGCCTTCATCCTAAAGCATGCATGAAGATAAGGAGGACAAGTGTCCAAAACTAAACTACCAAACTAGCCTTGAAAATTACTATATAAAGGGTGGAAAGGTTCATTCTTTTCATGGATTCATGAACATGAAACCAAGATAAGAAAAGGAAGAGAGGTTTAGGAGAAGCCAAGAAAAGGAATACAAGTTCAAGTTTTAATTCCAAGGTGAGAAAAACTATTTAAGTTCATGTATTCAATTCATATTTTGAAGAAAAGTTGAGAAATTTATGAATGAATAATTAGACTTGACACCCTGAAAATGGAGTTCGATATTTTTGGCATAACTTTTTAAATTCTTGATGAGATTTCGATTTTCTTATCAATTAGGAAAGATAATTCAAAGGGCTACAACTTTCACTCGTACAATTTTTTCCAATTCGATCGTTTGTGTACTTGAAAACTGGACATAAAGTCAGGTAAAAATCAGCCCAAAATGGACGTGCTAAAATTGCCTCATGATGTTTGATTTTATATATTAAATTGGTAAATGATTTTGAGGTTTCTTTTCGTGATAATTATGTCGACAAAAAAGCTTCTCGTGGTAAAATTTTTGGAGCCAAAAGCTATTTTATCATAAAGAAATAGCGTCAAACATTCTGCCTAAAAACAGGCTGAAAATCTGAGTTTTAAAAACTTTTATAGCATTCTGAAACGCTATCTTTTCTTTGAATTAGTTATCAATCTTAATAAGCTATCTAGCACTTAATATAGTGTCCCAAAAACGTTGTAGTAAGCTGTTTTTAGTCTAAAATCATTATAAACCACCCAAAACTTGTCGTAGCACTTCTGGAAGTACCGTCTTTTCTCTGAATTGACTATGAAGTATTTTGAAACAAACGGAACTTTCCATAGCATGACAGAAACGCTGTTATTGATGTTTTGAGTATAAAACTCATGGTAGATTATTCCAAATCCTATCAAATTTGGACTTGAGCTTCCTTATAGTATCATAAACAAGTTGACAAAATTGAGGATGTTAAAGCAAACTAAAAAAGAGTCAAAACGTGTCAAAAATTAAGAATAAGGAAGATTGACCGAATTTCTATGGTACGGGGAAAATAATTGATTGCTTTGGAGTGATGATAAGTAAAATATGATGTTTTAAGAGACTTTTTCATGAAGATATCAGGGTGTACTATGATTATTGTAACACCCCACATCCGTTAGTGTCACTCACAAAGGGAATGCACTAAGTTCTGCGAAGTATTATAGGTAAAAGATGCAGATAAATTACAAGACAGATAAATAAAGCAGCGGAAAAGTGAATAAAACTTTATTTCATTTATAACAGCTTGCACAAAGATTGTTTTCCAACAACAAAGTATCTATCTTATTTAACAAAATAAGGAAGCATGAATATACAATGATATTCCCCAATAAAACATTAGCAAGCCATAGCGGTGGAAAAGAGAGTCCAAAGCAGCACATCAAAGAGTCTTCAAGCTTGGAAAGAGTAACAGGTCCATACAAATCTGAGCTATTCCTTCCCTGACTACCTTGGGGGGGGGGAATGGAAGAAAAGAAGACGAAAGAAAACATAGAGTCAGACATAAAGCCTGGTAAGTCTAGTGGTGTTTCGGTATATAAATAAGGAAAAGGACATGACAGGCATAAACTGAAAATGGGAAAATACTATAAACTAAGGCAAAGCAGTTAGAATCGAAATTACTATCGCACCCCATACTAATCTCTGCACCACCTAACTAGTATCCCAACTAGTAATCTGTATAAAATGATAACGTGATCCCAGTCCCTGTAATTGTGGTTGCCATCAGGCGCACATTTATTTATTACCTAGATTTCATCTAGGTTTTCTATCGAGCGTTCCCTAGATTCGACTAGGGTTTTTGCGACTTGTCTAATATTTCTCGGATTCAGGGTTTATGCAACCTAGGTCCACTAGGGATTATGCTACCTGTCGAACAATGCCCCTAGTCTAGGACACACTACCTAGAGTGGTATATGTTCCTAGACTTTCCCCACGTATGTGTCGCGAATCGTTTATCGCTGTCTAGATGCACATGTCCTGAAATGTGCGACCCGAGTCCCATGGCAGGGCTATTCTAGAAACACGGAACTCGGTCGGGAGCTTTCAGATATCTGCCGATGCAGATGCTAAGGTCTGTTTTTCTACCAGTGGTTATGGTCCCACGTGACCCCTCCCTCAACTAATGAAAGGCAATCCAAGAAAATCAAGCACGAGAACTATACTCTTGCCACTTATGCCCCACTTTCCTATTAGCCAGCCTCACCCATAACTAGATAGCAAGTATATGGTCTGTTGGGAGTTCTCTGCCTTTCCGCATGCGTACTACGATTGACTCAAGATAGTAGGTAGACGACGAGTCGCTATCACCGGGATACTGGTCTCGTTGAATCACGCTGGTCCATCCCAGTCTTTAGGTTGCCTTATATTGAAACAAGGCATACCCTTGGTTCTTCTGACGTAGACCTTAACCTCTGTGACCCCATGCGGATCGTCTGCAACCTCACAGAGGGATACCAAGAGTACCCTCACGTCCCCCGAAGCTACGTGCGTCTAAACCCAGTCCGCTGGAGCCTTTTTCGAAATCGGATAAACGTTTGCTCCTTCTCATGCACTTGTTAAGCGATGATCTACCATATCGGGTTATTCATCTATTATAGACCGGCTAAGTTTTCTTGACTAAGAATTATTACTTAGTTTTTCTCAACTAAGTTTTACCACTTAGTTTCTTTTCCCGTAAATCTTGTTAACTAAGGTTTATCACTTAGTTTCTTTAACTGGGGATTTCAACTTAGCTCCCGTTCTCGATTGTTTCTTAACTAGGGTTTTCTACTTAGCCCTCTTTCTCGTCAAGTTGGATTGGTTAAGTGTCATTAATCATTTCAGGTTAGCTTAACCCATTCCTTTGTCATATTAAACTGGCTAATTGTTATCAGTAGTTCATGTCGACTTAACCCTATCACAAACCAAGTTATATTGGTTAAGTATTTCTTATTACTTAACCCAACCCATTCAACTTGTATTGGTTAAGTGTCCCCTAACCTAATCTTGCCCATCTGTTTTAACTAACATGTTATAATGGTTAAGTGTTCCCTTAGTTAACTTAACCCTAACATCTGTTTAATTAACATGTTCTAATGGTTAGGTATTGTCCCTTCATGTTTCAACTTAACCCTGTTCAATTTATCACGCTATGATCGTTAAGTGTGCTAAGTTTACTTAACCCTACCCTCTAGTCCAGCTAACATATTAAATTGGCTAAGTGTATTTACTTAACCTTACCCACTTATCTAGCTAACGTGTTATAATGGTTAAGTATTCTAAATTTACTTAACCTCACCCACTTATCTAATTATCAGGTCATAACGGGTAAGTGTCCTAATTTTACTTAACCTCACCCTCTAGTCTAGTTAATATGTCAAATTGGTTAAGTGTGTTAACTTTACTTAACCTCATCTTCTAGTCTAGTTAACATGTTAAATTGGCTAAGTGTTTTTCTTAGTTACTTAGCCCCTACAAGTCTTGTCTTGTCAGCACGTTAAGTTGGTTAAGTGTTCAGATTAACTTAACCCTACCAATCCTAACTTAGCTTCTTAGAGCACCTGACCACTCACATTAGACAGGTATTGCTACGGTTACTGGATGTGCCGGTTGGTTCCGGGCAGGTTTACAACGTAGCTCAGTCTAACCTCGGGTCTGTATTGGGCTCAATGCTTAACCACCCACATTGGATAGGTATTGTTGTGACTACTAGACAGCCGGGCGGGTCCGGGCAGGTTTACATCACAACTCAATCCAACCTCGGGTTAAGCATGTCGTGTTTTCTAAATTTACATATTTGTCACTTTTCATTTTTATATGTAAATGTTTATGGCCCAATTATCCACATTCACTAATTTGGGGTATAATTTATACCGCTTTAAATGTCACTAGTCATTGGCATGTGTCAGACATGCCAATACATGTATTTTATTTTAAACCCAACGTTTGTTTCCCCCGTTTGTACATATGCAGCATAACATATGTTGGGCTTAACATTTCAGCCCAACTCATAAACATAAAAAGGGGGAGCACAGAATCATGAATTGTTCTAGAATACATAAAAGTGTGTGGCGCATGAACTTGCAACATAGCGTTTTCACTATCATAGATTGTGGGTCATGTGAACTTGCATTCAATAAGGATATATCTAAATTGGTGTCACATGAAATGGCGTACTTTTAGACTTGTTTAAACATGGTTTTATACACATATAACTAGTCATAATGTCAAACACCAAACTAGCATAAAAATGTCCACTTTTTGACATAACCCAAAGGTGTAAACTAACTTTACATCAAGTAGCCTATTACAACATGAAACTAGTATAATTTGTGTAACCAAAAAGGTACTTGCATAAACCCAATTATCACTTGCAATTAAACATAATAACGTATACAAAGGTTTTGAGGTGTGTAGGCATAAAAGGTTTCAACATGAAACATGTTTACATGAGTCTCATCTTAGGCCTAAAAAAAAGAATGTATGCTAACCATGTTAATGACATAACATAAAGATGTTAATTCTAGTGTTTTACTACAAACTTGCAAGTGATATTTATTTTCATATACAAATGTCAATAGGATCGCATCAACCAATTTATGCCACAAACACCCAATACAAAATATGACATAATCAACGCAATACACAGAATTTACATCAATATTGTATGATAGTAAAACCCCAATTTCATTTACATCAAATCACATCGTAATTTCTATTCATATTCAGAAAACCACTATACTTTCAACGGGCGCTGAAACTTGTTTTTTGGCTGTTATTCTGAATTTTCAAAGCTTTCCCTTGGAGTAGAAAACGTTGCGTAGAAATTAGGTTAGACTTTTGTTTCTTGAATCGTTGTTCGTCTCTTTTCAAGCGGAGGCTCTCCTTAGTTTTCTTCTGACATCATGGCGGCTCAAGTTCTTATTTTTGTATGAATTTTAGTTGGAGACCCAGGGTGTTTTTATAGAGTTGCAAGTTAATTAGAGCCGTCGATGAAGCCAGGTTTAATCAAAGCCATCCGTTCTAAAGAGAAGCCAATCAAAAGAAGACAACTCAGCTCTAGTGACACGACCAGGCCCAGAAATTCGAGCCAGGACCCAACCAGACAAACCAGGTCGACCAGGCAGGTCGACACCCAGGTCGACACTATGGTCGACCTAGGGGTGACTAGGTCGACACCATGGTCAATCCTATGGTCGACCTGGTCCCTGGGCGGGAATTTTCCCGCCCAGCCCAGTTTGAGATTATTTTTCAAATTTTGAATTTCGTTCTGAACTGTTTTGAATTTTAAACTGAATTCTGAAATTTCGGAAGGCCATAACTCCTTCATACGGTGTCCGATTTACGCAAACTCGGACTCTATCTCAAGCAAAATTCCGAGATGAATGCAATGGCGTAACCCATTTCCCTTAATTCTCACATTTAGAATTAACAATACTTTAATTTGTGAAACTCAATGTTATAGAATTACGGGGTGTTACATTCTCCCCCTCTTAAAAGGATTTCGTCCCCGAAATCTTCAAGTTAGGAAGAATGTGTCCTACCACCCAATCACCCATCTACCCAACCATTCAATCACAGGAATTCATTGTCCTTAAAAATATTTCTAATGCTTCCAGTTCATATGCATAGTGTGTGTATATGTCTTTATCTAATGCAAAATCAGGCGGTCTACTGATTCAGTTGACCTCCTTAATGCGAATTATGTCAGTGCCATGCGTCCAACCATGTATGCAAACATCCCTAGTTATGTAAATACTATATGTGTGCATAACCATTCATCCATATGCAGCATCCATATGATAACATACCAAATTAAATCCATTAAGCAAATATATATATATATATATATATATATATATATATGCGAATGCAATATGAAAGCGACTGAGTTGTTCTAGCGCATACAGTGTGTATATGCATCCACGAGCAACCACTTGCAACCATCAATCATAACATGTTTCAAATACATGTTTCGAAAACACGTTTACATCCATTGGATTTTATCTAAGCACCGATGATACGTCCTAGAGGATATACCTTAAAAGCTAGAAAGTATGCATAAAATTATTAAAAGAGATCAAGGATGTACCCTTAGGAAAAAGGGTATGATGCGTGTATCTAGTCTTCAGTCTCCTAAGTCGCATCTTCTTGGGCTTCACTATTCTGTACCTTATCTAATTAATCTTCACGATTGCGAAGTTTATTGACCTCCATTTCCAAAACTGTCGTTGATCGGATAACTGGCTTTGCATTGTCAGCTGGATATATGCGGAAGTCTATCCCGCGTTTAGGGGTAAACCCCTATCCTAATCAAAACAACTACGTACCCATGGACTATTCTAACGGATTGCAAATCATCGATAAATGTATTAAGTGATTCTAGAGAGCTAAGCCTAACTGATCTTTTTAGGATCACGAAATCTCGAGGGTATTTGCAAGGCAAGTGAAAAAGTCTAACTTTCAGAATTATTAGCCAACCAACCCATGCCTAGGATCAACTCATAGCCCATGGAACCAAAACATTATGCTTAAATTCAATATTAATGTAGCCGTTCTCAAATCCCTACAAACCAAAGGTAAATGGGCCGAACAACCAATTTGGATCTGAGACTAATTGGGATATTCTACTATACAAGTACCTAGGTGCAGAGACTCAACTATGAAAACAGTTATAAACGAATGCAAAGCGCTAAGATCAAAAGAGTACTACCAGGTTGATCAAATGAAAGGCTAAACTTTTCCAATGGAGACTTTTACTATCTCTCTCCCATGTATTCTGGTGGTGAAAGCACGCACTCGTCCCCCTGAAAATACTTTCCCTCGTCTTTGCCCTTGTCCTTAATTATATGCCCTATTCTACCATAGAAAAGCTACTTTCTCTTGTCTTAGGTTTTATAATTCCTTCCTCCTTCATGAGCCAAGTCCATATCCATGAATTCCTCATCCTTGGGTTGTGACCCTTAGACAAACTCCTCATCCTCTTCCTTGTGTAATCATGTTAATAAATCTATCTCGAAAGCTGCCTCCATCGTACAGAAAACCGTACAAAGCTTGAAAGAAAACTAGCCGTAGGTGAAACTATTATGGCTATAGACGGAAGTTGGGCACTACTTCGCCCTTCGATGAGGTTACCTCCCAGAAAGCTGGGAGCCCTAGAGACTCAAGAAAGAAGGAAACAAGGACTCAAACAGAGAATTAAAAGATAGCGCATATGGCTTTGGGGAATATGCCTTTAAAACAAAACTTTTGTTTTGAAAATGCTTCTTTTAAACCCGTTTTGAAAATAATTTTTCAAATCTTTTTTCTGATCCGGTAACCTTCAGCTCTGATACCACGTGTAACACCCCACATCCGTTAGTGTCACTCACAAAGGGAATGCACTAAGTTCTGTGAAGTATTATAGGTAAAAGATGCAGATAAATTACAAGACAGATAAATAAAGCAGCGGAAAAGTGAATAAAACTTTATTTCGTTTATAACAGCTTGTACAAAGATTGTTTTCCAACAACAAAGTATATATCTTGTTTAACAAAATAAAGAAGCATAAATATACAATGATATTCCCCAATAAAACATTAGCCAGCCATAGCGGTGGAAAAGAGAGTCCAAAGCAGCACATCAAAGAGTCTTCAAGCTTGGAATGAGTAACAGATCCATACAAATCTGAGTTATTCCCTCCCTGACTACCTTGGGGGGGACGGAAGAAAAGAAGACAAACGAAAACATAAAGTCAGACATAAAGCCTGGTAAGTCTAGTGGTGTGTCAGTATATGAATAAGGAAAAGGTCATGACAGGCATAAACTGAAAATGGGAAAATACTATAAACTAAGGCAAAGCAGTTAGAATCGAAATTACTATCGCACCCCATACTAATCTCTGCACCACCTAACTAGTATCCCAACTAGTAATCTGTATAAAATGATAACGTGATCCTAGTCCCTGTAATTGTGGTTTCCATCAGGCGCACATTTATTTATTACCTAGATTTCATCTATGGTTTTCTATCGAGCGTTCCCTAGATTCGACTAGGGTTTTTGCGACTTGTCTAATACTTCTCGGATTTAGGTTTTATGCCATCTAGGTCCACTAAGGATTATGCTACCTGTCGAACGATGCCCCTAGTCTAAGACACACAACCTAGAGTGGTATATGTTCCTAGACGTTCCCCACTTATGTGTCGCGAATCGTTTATCGTTGTCTAGATGCACATGTCCTGAAATGTGCGACCCGAGTCCCATGGCAGGGCTATTCTAGAAACACGGAACTCGGTCGGGAGCTTTCAGATATCTGTCAATGCAGATGCTAAGGTCTGTTTTTCTACTAGTGGTTATGGTCCCACGTGACCCCTCCCTCAACTAATGAAAGGCAATCCAAGAAAATCAAGCACGAGAACTATACTCTTGCCACCTATGCCCCCACTTTCCTATTGGCCAGCCTCACCCATAACTAGATAGCAAGTATATGGTCTGTTGGGAGTTCTCTGCCTTTCCGCATGCGTACTACGATTGACTCAAGATGGTATGTAGACGACGAGTCGCTATCGCAGGGCTACTGGTCTCGTCAAATCACGCTGGTCCATCCCAGTCTTTAGGTTGCCTTAAATTTCAACCAAGGCAAATCCTTGGTTCTTCTGACGCATATCTTAACCTCTGTGAGCCCAGGCGGATCATCTGTAACCTCACAGAGGGATACCAAGAGTACCTTCATGTCCCCCGAAGCAACGTTCTTCTAAACCCAGTCCGCTGGAGCCTTTTTCGAAATCGGATAAATGTTTGCTCCTTCTCATGCACTTGTAAAGCGATGATCTACCATATCGGGTTATTCATCTATTATGGACCGGCTCAGTTTTTTTGACTAAGAATTATTACTTAGTTGTTCTCAACAAAGTTTTACAACTTAGTTTCTTTTCCCGTAAATCTTGTTAACTAAGGTTTATCTCTTAGTTTCTTTAACTGGGGATTTCAACTTAGCTCCCGTTCTCGATTGTTTCTTAAATAGAGTTTTCTACTTAGCCCTCTTTCTCGTCAAGTTGGATTGGTTAAGTGTCATTAATCATTTCAGGTTAGCTTAACCCATTCCTTTGTCATATTAAACTGGCTAAGTGTTATCAGTAGTTCATGTTGACTTAACTCTATCACAAACCAAGTTATATTGGTTAAGTATTTCTTATTACTTAACCCAACCCATTCATCTTGTATTGGTTAAGTGTCCCCTAACCTAATCTTGCCCATCTGATTTAACTAACATGTTAAAATGGTTAAGTGTTCCCTTAGTTAACTTAACCCTAACATCTGTTTAATTAACATGTTCTAATGGTTAGGTATTGTCCCTTCATGTTTCAACTTAACCCTGTTCAATTTATCACACTACGATGGTTAAGTGTGCTAAGTTTACTTAACCCTACCCTCTAGTCCAGCTAACATATTAAATTGGCTAAGTGTATTTACTTAACCTTACCCACTTATCTAGCTAACGTGTTATAATGGTTAAGTATTCTAAATTTACTTAACCTCTCCCACTTATCTAATTATCAGGTCATAACTGTTAAGTGTCCTGATTTTACTTAACCTCACCCTCCAGTCTAGTTAATATGTCAAATTGGTTAAGTGTGTTAACTTTACTTAACCTCACCTTCTAGTCTTGTTAACATGTTAAATTGGCTAAGTGCTTTTCTTAGTTACTTAGCCCCTACAATTCTTGTCTTGTCAGCACGTTAAGTTGGTTAAGTGTTCAGATTAACTTAACCCTACCAATCCTAACTTAGCTTTTTATAGCATCTGACCACTCACATTAGACAGGTATTGCTACGGTTACTAGATGTGCCGGTCGGTTCTGGGCAGGTTTACACCATAGCTCAGTCTAACCTCGGGTCCTTATTGGGCTCAATGCTTAACCATCCACATTGGATAGGTATTGTTGTGACTACTGGACAACCTGGCGGGTCCGGGCAAGTTTACATCACAACTCAATCCAACCTCGGGTTAAGCATGTCGTGTTTTCTAAATTTACATATTTGTCACTTTTCATTTTTATATGTAAATCTTTATGGCCCAATTATCCACATTCATGAATTTTGGGTATAATTTATACCGCTTTAAATGTCATTAGTCATTGGCATGTGTCAGACATGACAATACATGTATTTTATTTTAAACCCAACGTTTGTTTCCCCCGTTTGTACGTACGCAGCATAACATATGTTAGGCCTAACATTTCAGGCCAACTCATAAACATAAAAAGGGGGAGCACAGAATCATAAATTGTTCTAGAATACATAAAATTGTGTGGCGCATGAACTTGCAACATTGTGTTTTCACTATCATAGATTGTGGGTCATGTGAACTTGCATTCAATAAGGATATATCTAAATTGGTGTCACATGAAATGGCGTACTTTTAGACTTGTTTAAACATGTTTTTATACACATATAACTAGTCATAATGTCAAACACCAAACTAGCATAAAAATGTCCACTTTTTGACATAACCCAAAGGTGTAAACTAACTTTACATCAAGTAGCCTATTACAACATGAAACTAGTATAATTTGTGTAACCAAAAAGGTACTTGCATAAACCCAATTTTCCCTTTCAATTAAACATAATAACGTATACAAAGGTTTTGAGGTGTGTAGGCATAAAAGGTTTCAACTTGAAACATGTTTACATGAGTCTCATCTTAGGCCTAAAAAAAAGAATGTATGCTAACCATGTTAATGACATAACATAAAGATGTCAATTCTAGTGTTTTACTACAAACTTGCAAGTGATATTTATTTTCATATACAAATGTCAATAGGCTCGCATCAACCAATTTATGCCACAAACACCCAATGCAAAATATGACATAATCAATGCAATACACATAATTTACATCAATATTGTACGATAGTAAAACCCCAATTTCATTTACATCGAATCACATCGCAATTTCTATTCATATTCAGAAAACCACTATACTTACAACGGGCGCTGAAACTTGTTTTCTGGTTTCTGTTATTCTGAATTTGCAAAGCTTTCCCTTGGAGTAGAAAACGTTGTGTAGAAATTATGTTAGACTTTTGTTTCTTGAATCGTTATTCGTCTCTTTTCAAGCGAGGCTCTCCTTAGTTTTCTTCTGACATCATGGCGGCTCAAGTTCTTATTTTTGTGTGAATTTTAGTTGGTGACCTAGGGTGTTTTTATAGAGTTGTAAGTTAATTAGAGCCGTCGATGAAGCCAGGTTTAGTCAAAGCCATCCGTTCTAAAGAGAAGCCAATCAAAAGAAGACAACTCAACCCTAGTGACAAGACCAGGCCTAGAAATTCGAGCCAGGATCCAACCAGACAAACCAGGCCGACCAGGCAGGTCGACACTATGGTCGACCTGGGGGTGACCAGTCGACACCATGGTTGACCCTATGGTCGACCTGGTCCCTGGGCAGGAGTTTTCCCGCCCATCCCAGTTTGAGCTTATTTTTCAAATTTTGAATTTCGTTCTGAACTGTTTTGAATTTTAAACTGAATTCTGAAATTTCGGAAGGCCATGACTCCTTCATGCGGAGTCCGATTTACGCAAACTCGGAATCTATCTCAAGCAGAATTCCTAGACGAACGCAACGGCGTAACCCGTTTTCCTTAATTCCCACATTTAGAATTAACTGTATTTTAATTTGTGAAACTCAATGTTACAGAACTACGGGGTATTACAATTATACTTATCATCTAATCCACTATTATTTCATAAGCTTGTGTTTTAATTTAAAAATGCATATGACTTTAACATACTACATTGACTGCAATCTTGGTTTCAATAAATAAAGAACAGATACGGCTGATGATTGAGGACATTGACAACTTAGCATGACTAACATAAAGTCCTGAAATCAAGAATATAAGGATTAGTAGGTGACTGAGACAGACATAGAATACCTACAGTTTCATTGCATTATCGAAATGCATTACTTTGACAAATGTTTTTATGTAAAATAATATTTTTCAGCATACCTTTTATTGATGATTAGTTTGAAGATATATGCTATTTTATTGCAAGGAAGCTTTTGGTATTTAAAATAAAAGAGGTTTATCTTTTGAAAAGAAGTTATACAAGAGATATATATATATTTCAAAACGATTATTAGTAGAGTGTTTTACCCTTACTTGATATAAAGAGTATTTTTGGAAGTAAATATTGATTTTAAATGTTTTGAGTAAAGAAGAACTACGTTGGCTTTATCCTTTATCTAATTGCTTACCCAGTTGGATAAATGTGTGTAGGAAGTCACTAATGGTAATGATGCAGCTACTATTTTAATAAAAATATTTTTGGTACATGTTATTGCATCTTGTAATAGTGCATATTTTCATGTTTATCAATTAAGCCTTACTATCATGTTTATCAAGATTGTAGGAATGAATGTCAATGTCCGTTTTCTCAAAATTGCACGATTTATGGTAATTGTGTTTGAATTTGTACTTAAGCACAAACAGTTAATTAGAAAATTGGTATTTATTAAAATTTTATCCAAAGCATTTAGTAATGTTGTATATAATTATAAAATATGATGGTAGCTGTCATCATTTGTTTTGAATGGGAGGATTTTCGACAATTTTGTCGGGTCCGAGATTCCAGGGCATCACAAGTGGTATCAGAGCTTAGGTTAGGTGCCTAAATAAAATTTCATACAAGATTAGAAAATCATTTTTAGAAATTTCAAAATGAAGTTACCTTAATCTAATGAATAAACTGGATAAGGTAAGGTACCATTCCTCTGACCAGGTATATGAGTAGTATTTATTTGTTTAAACTTTTGTTCATAGAGTAATGTGTTGATTCATTTTCAAGCACCACATAAAGAGGTTTAACGAAGTTGTAAGTGCATATGATTAGTTATAAAGTAACGAAGGAATGAATAAAGTGGCTTATAAAGGAAGGAATGTTGTAGCTTGAAATGGAGGCAACAGAGTAGATTAAGAGGAATGAGGTATTGCAACTTATCGAGGAATGAATTAAATGAGTTTGGGTAAATAAAAATGAGGAAGACCGAAAGTAGTAAACTGAACACTGTATTCGTGCAAAACCGAGGTGAGAATTTTTTATAATAAGATATTAGAATTGTGTAGCATTATTGATGTTTGCTTAAAGCTGCTAAAACATCTCTCAACAATCCAGTCACAACTTTTGATTCCTTGATTTGGGTTTAGTCAAAGTTAACCTCATTGGGAAGCTAGATTAATTATCTAGAATACTTACATCATACACATTTTATGAAAGTTTGCCATCTCAAAAACTCTTTTGCAAACTAACTATGTGTAAAACGAGGTTGGCGTCATTCGGTGCAAATGTCGTAACTAGTGACCTATAAATTTTTTGAGATACATCGAGTAATATGTAAAGATTGATTTAAAAAAAGGGGGAGGGGGTTTATAATCAAGGTGGTTTTCGAAGTTGAGAGAATGGATTTTCTGAAAGGAAATGGTTATCCATATGGAAGTAATGATTACAAATTATAAAAATACTTTGAGAGAATATTTTGTTTAAACTTATTAAAGATTTTTATGGATTATTTTCATCAATGATGGATACTTTCGGATGACGATGGCGATAACGATGACGATGCGCGGCATAAGACAATAGATCTTGGGTAGTGCACTATCACTCTATGTTGGTATCGAGCCGAGTAGAGTACATCCTATTTGATGACAGGATGTCGGCGTAAGACAATAGATCTTGGATAGTGCAACTATTACTCTATGTTGGTATCAAGCCGAGTAGAGTACATCTTATTTGATGACGAGATGCCGAACGCAATAGGATAAAATATCTTAAATTGAGTGTGTAGATTGGATCCACTTTGATGAATATAATCATATTATATAAAAAAAATGAAGATATTATTTGAGATGTCTATTACTCTCCGGTACATTTTGATGGGTACTGCAACAAGGAGAGTACAACATATTTGATGAGTTATCTTTGATGGATATGATCATTGTTTTGACAAAAGAATTTATTATAAAACTTGTTTGAGTTATTTGAATATATTATCTGAATGTCTATTTGAAAATTCTTATAATAAGAAAGTCATGATTACTCTCTAGTACATTTTGATGGGTACCATAACATGAGGAAAACATCCTAACTTGATGATGATGAGTCGGATGAGCCGAAGTACGATGAATCTTTAGTACATTTCGATGCGTACCACACAAGAAGAGAAGGATACCGGGTATCGATGTGGATTGCAAAGAGCATGATCCTGAATTTGGGCATAAAAAGAAGCTATGGTGTGCATGATCCAGTAACAGCTTACAGGGGTGACTGAATGTTAAAAGGCTTCAAATCATATAATGTCCAGGTATGATTTCAATTTATGACATTATTTTGAAAGTATAAATCCAAGAAAATTCCCTCGATACATAGAGTTTCCTTCGTGGAATATTTGGTTTTCTTTTGATTAAGTATTGCATAGAATTTCGAGGACGAATTTCCTTTTAAGGGGGGAAGAATGTAACAACCTCAAACTTCAGGCAGTAAATATTTAAATATAGAGATTATTTAAATATTTAAATTTGGATTTAATGTTTTTATAACCTTGATTAAATCCCTTTATATTAATAATTAATGAGGAGAAAACATGTTGTTGAATTTTTGTTTACAAAGATAAGTAGTTCAAAGAAATATCGACAATGTGATCGAAAACAGTTTTGTCGATAAACAATGTTTCACTTGTTAAAGGTTGTTAGAATATCATGTACATGTAGTGAAAATATATGAACACATATATGTGCATGTACATAGCATATGAATAAAATACAAATGGTATATGTGTACATATCTAGAATATGAAAAATGGCTTAAAATGATAGGGACACGTGTCATAAAATGAAAGGTGCACATGCCATGAGATTTAAGGAGGTAAAGACACATAAACCAATTATGTGTCCATATGTAGAAACATCTAAAGACACCTATGTAGACATGTGTCTTCACCCTAAAGCATGCATGAAGATAAGGAGGACAAGTGTCCAAAACTAAATTACCAAACTAGCCTTGAAAATTACTATATAAAGGGTGGAAAGGTTCATTATTTTTCATGGATTCACAAACATGAAACCAATATAATAAAAAGAAGAGAGGTTTAGGAGAAGCCAAGAAAAGGAATAGAAATTCAAGTTTCAAGTCCAAGGTGAGAAAAACTATTTAAGTTCATGTATTCATTTCGTATTTTGAAGAAAAGTTGAGAAATTTATGAATGAACAATTGGACTTGAAACCCTGATAATGGCGTTCGGCATTTTGGGCATAACTTTTTAAATTCTTAATGAAATTTCGATTTCCTTATCAATTTGTAAAGATAACTCAAAGGGCTACAACTTTCACTTATACCATATTTTCCAATTCGTTCGTTTGTGTACCTGAAAACTGGACGCAAAGCCAGGTAAAAATTAGCCCGAAATGGACAGGTTAAAAATGCCTCATGATGTTTGATTTTATATATTAAAATGGTAAACGATTTTGAGGTTTTCTTTTCATCATAATTATGTAGACTAAGAAACCTTCGCTTTATAAAAAAAATTGATTTCAAAAGCTATTTTATCATAAGGAAACAACGTCAAACATTTTGCCCAAAAATAGGCTGAAAATCTGAGTTTTGAAACTTTTTATAGCATTCCGAAACGCTATCTTTTCTATGAATTAGTTATGAAGCTTTGCTCTTTCCAGCTGTAGTAAGAACTTTTGGGACTGTCATAAATATTCTGATCTTTTGATTATTATCTAGTTCTTTGGTATTTATGGAAAGGGAGGCCGTTAATTATTTCTTTGGTATTTTTATGTCTAACGTACCATGTACTAATAATTTCCAAGATATAAATTGTAGAATGATCATAAATGATAGAGGACGCAATCACTTATCTGCAAATATTTGCATGGAATAAATACACAAAGCCGTATTCTCCATTCCTGATGATAAGAGCCTGGGATCTGATGACTTTTGTGCAAAAAAAATTGAAATTACATTGGTATGAGTTAAGGGACATTATGCTTGAGATGACTGAAGAAGTTTTCAGCACTATTAAGTTAACTAGAGGGATAAATCATAATTTTTTTACTCTTATTCCCAAAGTTGACAAACCATCTAATATAACTTATTATAGGCCTATTTCATGCTGTAATGTGATCTATAAGATTATATCCAAAGTTATATGCAATAGAATAAAACCATATTTAAAGCATTCAATTTCGGATAATTAGTCAGCGTTTATTCCGAGAAGATTCGTTGTTGATAACATCTTTTTGGCACATGAGAAAATCAGGTCGTTTAATAGACAAGGTAGTGGTAAGCTTTGCATCAAAATTGATTTACATAAGGCTTATGACATGATAAATAGGGGTTTTATTTGTCACATGTTACGTATGATGGGATTCGCTAATGTCATTGTTCATATTATTAAAAAATGCATCACCACCCCAACTTTTTCAATTATAGTTCAGGGGAGCCCAAAAGGTTTTATTCACAGCAACAGAGGTTTAAGATAAGGTGATCCTCTCCCTCTGTATCTTTTTTGTGCGGCCGTGGAATAGTTTTCTATTCTAATGTACAAGGCAACTAAGTTGAATGTAGTGGAGCCCATTTATAAAAACGAACCTATTATCACTCATTTGATTTACACTGATGATTTGATGATTTTTGCTAAGGCTTAAACTTCTGGTATGAGAGAAATAAAAGGTTCTAGAGAAACTGAAAGAAGTGGCAGATCTTAAACTGAATAATGCTAAATCCAAAGTTTTTTTAGTAAGGGTACTGTGAATAAAAATCAATTTCTGCAACTTCTTGACATGAAGGAGGGAAGACTTCCGATCAAATATTTAGGGATTCCACTGTTTACTAATTATCTTCACTTTGCTTAGTGTGGAGATCTTTTTGACAAAATACGAGGTAGAATGGATAGCTTGGACTACAGGCTATTATGTAACACCCCACGCCCGCTATGGTCACTCACTAAGGGAATGCCATAGCATCGGTGGAGTATTTTAGTGAATATAGAACAGAAAAATTACAACAAGACAGATATAAATAGTACTTGAAATTTAAAACATCATCTCATAACAACGGAAGTAAACATGTCTGGTTACATCATAAAACCACAATAAAAGTCAAGTACAATATCCATCAAAATAAAGAAGTACATAATCCCACTCTCTCATACAATAGCCAAGACAAAAGAAAAGATAACTGGGTAACTGGAGCTTTACATCTATCCAAGCTCCTAAAGACTGGAACAGCAATCTGATCAAGCTCCACTACTGCTAGGATCCACCGTAGGACCTGAGGGTTGGGAAAAGATAAAAACAACGGGGTCAGACATAAGTCTGAGCGAGTCCTATAACTTTAAGAATACAATCATTAAAGTAACCAGAGAAGACATAAACTTGACCTACGGTAATGTCTGGGGATGAATGGCTACACTAAGCAGCTTGGTAGTCTTAGGATAAACTAAGATAACTGTAAAGACGCATCTACCCACCCAAGGATAATTACTAACTGCACCACACCAGTCATTCCTACTCAAAGATTGATCCCACCCAAGGACTTAAAAGAAAGATATAACTAGTAGTTTCATGTACCCCTAGCTGACCACATAGGTGCCGTCTGCCCCTATCTCCACTAGGTGTACCCCACTACTCCCCAAGCGATCGGCTCCCTACCATAGATACCCGTGCTGGTCCCACAGTGGGGTGTATCACTCCCCTAAAGTGGCAACCCAATACTATCAACGGTGCACAGCTTATACCTACACGATGCAACAACGGCTTATCTACCAGCCCGGGCCCACACACGCATATGAAACCCGTTGGACTTGCGTTGCCACCGCTAACCCGTTTTGGCCTCTTATAATCAAGCCCAGTACGCGTGTCCCGTCCTCGACATGGGTCGAGCCCAATAAGATACATATGGGTTACTGGTTGAAATGGGCCCCCACAAGCTACCCACCTAAGCTTGTCACTTATCTAGTGTATCCCACTTAACCCTTTAATCATGTTTAACTACATGTTTCCACTTGGTTAAGTATTCTAATCGTATTTTCTATTGCCACCCAAGGCAACCCGCTAGACTTCCACATGCCACCCAAGGCACCCACTTAACCCCTCATGTCCCTCTACATGCTAATATGGTTAAGTGTTTCTTAATTAATTAACTAAGATCATGACCTCATAAAGACCTCTCACATTAGACCATCTTTTATGACTGCTGGATATGCCGGTTGGTTCCGGGCAGACTTCTGTCATAAAAAGGGTCTAACCTCGTGTCTTTACTTTAATCACGTATTTAATTTATGACTAAGACCTCTCACATTGGGCCAATCATTTGTAGCCGCAGGATGGCCGGTGGGTTCCGGGCAGACTTCCGCTACAAAAGGGTCCAACCTCGTGTCTTAGTTGATTAATTACACCTAATTAATCACCCCCATAATTAATTATCCCTAATTAATTACACATTTTTCATAACATGGGTAGACCTAACTCAATAGGTAAATTCCCATGGGGTAGACCTAACTCAATAGGTAAATTCCCACTTATGTTAATTTATTTTTATGGTATGCTTAATCATACCCAATCATTAACATATTTATTAACCCCATCGTTCCCCACGTAAATCGTTCTCATTTCATGACATAATAAAGGGAAGATCCGTCACAAATATCATGGGTTTAACCCCATCTTAGCATATAACTTTATCATGGGTTAAGAGGATGTCAACTTGCATATATAAGCATATATTAACCCAACTACATTTAACCCAAACTTGCATATTATCATACACATGACTCGCATAACATGTTGCATATGAGTTTGCATATTATCATACACATATCTTGCATAACATGTTGAACTTGCATATTAGCATTCTCATAACTTGCATAACATGTTAAACATGCATTTAAGCATACACATAACTTGCATAAGCATTCACATACTTGCATAAGCATCCACATACTTGCATAAGCATGCATAACTTGCATATCATGTTAAACTTGCATTTAAGCATATACATAACTTGCATAAGCATTCATATACTTGCATAAGCATACATAACTTGCATATCATGTTAAACTTGCATTTAAGCATATACATAACTTGCATAAGCATTCATATACTTGCATAAGCATACATAACTTGCATATCATGTTAAACTTGCATTTAAGCATGCATAAACCCACTTATAAAACATGCATAAACCAACTTATTGAACATGCATATCATTACAAATGATTCAAACTCACTAATCCGCATTCAAGACCATAAGTCTCATTACACCCAATCTACTTACTTTAGCAATTGATGTTAGAGTGATAGAAACTCACCAAACCCAAGATTAGCAAACTTATGAAGTGGAATTAGTTGCTAAATATGAAGAAGATGATGATTAGAGGTTGATTAGCTTGCAACTTCCTTCATAAATTAGTGGAGGCTCCTTCTAAGATTTAATTTGGCGGCATGAGGCCATCATTTCTATTTTTAGTATGGATTAGGGTAGGTTTAGGGTGTATTTATAGATTAGGTGAGTGTTTAAGGCCCTTAGATTAACCCTAGGTTAGATTAGGTCCGTTAGATTTAGGAAATCTCTAGAACCCAGCCCAAGACTCAACCAAAAACCAGATCTGGTGCACCCAGATCAACAGGGCCGACACCCTGTGTCGACACCCCTGTCGACAGGGCAGTCGACCCCCCAGTCGACAGGCCTGTCGACAGCCCTGTCGACATGGGTAGGGCGGGAACTTTCCCGCCTGGCCCCTGCTGGCTCCAATTTCGAAATCTGATGTTTAATTTTCAAATCTGTTTTTTTAACTTTGAATTTTCTGAAAACTTCTTTGGGCCATAACCGGGCCATACGGACTCCGATTCTCGAAAACTCGGACTCTATTCTGCGTATTTTTCCGAGACGAACGCAATGACGCAGTCCGTTTCCCCCAATTCTAACATCTGAGATTATTTATTCTGTAATTAGTGAATTTTAGCATTAACTGAAATACGGGGTGTTACATTCTCCCCTCCTTAAAGGATTTCGTCCCCGAAATCTCTAAGCTAAGGAGAATGCATATCCTACCATCCAAACAACCATCTACTCAAACCATCAACCACGGGCATCCATTGTCCTTAAACAGTTTCTAATGATGTATGAGCATATGCAAAAAGTGTGTGTATATGTTCCCTATCTAATGTATGAACATATGCAAACCATGATAGTGCCATGCATCCATTATGTATGCGAGAGAACCCTATCGACACATACAATATCTACATGAGTGCACAATCATTCACCAAAATGCATCATCCATATGATAACACAATCATTATACATCCATAAATATAGCTTCCTACACACAATTTTATGCAATATGCAATATGAAGTGACTGAGCCGATCTAGTGCCTAGAGTGTGTGTATATGCATCCACGAGCAACCACTAGCAAACACTTGCATCCACTTGCATCCATCAACCATAACATGTCTCAAACACATGTTTCAACCATAGGTTTACCCTATCTAAAGGTCAAACAGTACTAACGAGAGGACATACTAAAGATAAGATAAGTACTAGACAAACGATAAAGGAGAAGTTAAAAGACATACCCTCAAAAAGGAACGGGTACAATGAACGCATCTTCGCTTCCGTTTCCCAAGTTGCGTTGCTCTCGTCTTCTCCCCATTGTACTTTGACTAGTTGAACCTCTCGATTCCTCAATTTCGTAGTCTCTGACCCAAGGATGCGAGTAGGAGCTCGTCGAATAGTCGCATCACGCTCTACTTCCACTTCTTTAAGCAAGCTCGGCTCTACCACCTCTGCGGTCTCATGTAAGCACTTCCTCAAATGGGACACATGGAATACATCATGTATACCACTAAGTCTGTCGGGCAACTCCACTCTATATGCCATCCGTCCGATCCTTTCCTTAATAGGAAACGACCCTACGAACCTTGGTGCTAACTTCCCAACAGATCCAAAGAGAACCACATTTCGTAATGGAGACACTTTGACAAAGACCATGTCCCCAACTTCAAACTCAAAATCCGTCCTTCTCTTGTCCGCATAAGATTTTTGCCTATCCTGCGCTGCTTTCATCCTTCTTCGAATCAAGTCAATCTTCTCTGAAGTCTCCCTAATCATATCGGGCCCAAGCAAGATCTTATCCGTAGATTCCCACCAACATGTACGTGATCGACAAGGCCTTCCATAGAGAGCTTCGAAAGGAGCCATACCAATACTGGACTGAAAGCTGTTATTATATGCGAACTCCACCAATGGAAGATGCTCTTCCCATGTACCTCCAAAATCTAAGATACAAAGCCTCAAAAGGTCTTCTAGAACACGATTCACCCTCTCAGTCTGGCCGTCCGTCTGAGGATGATATGCGGTGCTCAGACACAATTGAGTCCCCACTGCTTCTTGCAAACTTCTCCAGAACTCACTAGTGAAGATAGGATCTCGATCACTCACTATGCTAGAGGGTACCCCATGCAATCGAACTATCTCTCGAAGATATACAGAAGCTAGCCATGGAGCGGTCCTCTTGCTCTTTACAGGTATGAAATGGGCGCTCTTAGTAAGTCTATCTACCACCACCCAAATTCCCGTATTACCCTTTCTTGATCTGGGTAACCCGTCAATAAAATCCATCGAGACGCTATCCCACTTCCATTGCGGAACTTCCAATGGGTGAAGCAACACACCTGGTTTCTTTTGCTCCGCCTTCACTTGTTGGCACACCAAGCATCGAGCGACATACTCGGCCACATCTTTCTTCATACCGGCCCAGAAGAAAACCCTCTTCATGTCTTGGTACATCTTGTCCCCACCGGGATGAATAGTCATCCTAGAACGGTGTGCATCATCAAGAATAACCTTCCTCAAACCCTCGTCTTGCGGTACACACAGTCTACCGTCCCTTCGCAAGCACCCCCTATCGTCTAGGGTGTACCTACTCAAATGGCTGGATGACTCCCCCCTTATGAGCTTCTCCACCAACTCAACCAACTGTGGGTCGTCCCTCTGTGCTTCTCCAATCCGCCCCAAAAGAGTAGGTCTGACCTCCAAGGATGCTAGCAAACCGGGTACATAATCAATGGAAGGTCTGAAATCAAACATCGAGATAAATTCCAAGCTTCGTTGTTCCACGAACAATGGACTCAAGGACAACCTTTTTCTGCTCAAGGCGTCCGCCACCACGTTACCCTTGCCAGGGGTATACGCTATCTCGAAATCATAGGATGCTAAGAACTCCATCCACCTTTGCTGTCTCAAATTCAAATCCTTCTAAGAAAATAGGTATTTCAATGATTTGTGGTCAGTGAACAATTCGAATCTCTCACCAAGAAGATAATGGCGCCAAATCTTAAGCGCAAAAACAATAGCGGCCAACTCTAAATCATGGGTAGGGTAATTTTTCTCATGTGCCCTTAACTGCCTTCCACCATAGGCTATCACCCTTCCCTCTTGCATTAAGACTGCGCCCAGCCCTGTCCCACAAGCATCAGTATAGACAACAAATGGCTTGCTCCCATCTGGCAACACTAAAACTGGAGCAGTGGTTAAAGCTCTCTTTAACCGTCGGAACGCATCATCACAATCTACGTCCCATGTGAAAACAAGATTCTTCTTCGTCAAGCGGGTTAATGGGGCTGATATCTTTGCGAAGTCTTTGATAAACTTCCTATAGTAACCCGCCAACCCCAAGAAACTTCTTACTTCGGTAGCATTCTTCGGAACCTTCCAATCCTGAATTGATACTACCTTCGCGGGATCCACAGCTATCCCTTCCTTGGAGACCACGTGCCCCAAGAACCGTACCTCCTTCCTCCAGAAGTGACATTTAGAGAATTTAGCCTTAAGGCTATGTGCTCGAAGAGTCTTCAATACCTCCCCAAGATGTAGGGCATGCTCTTCTTCACTCTTAGAAAATACTAAGATATCATCCACAAAGACCACCACGAATTTATTAAGGAACTCCCTGAACACCCTACTCATCAAATCAACAAAGTATGCAGGGGCGTTCGTTAACCCAAATGGCATCACCAGCCACTCATAGAAACCATCCGGAGTTCTAAAGGCAGTCTTGTCTATGCTATCCTCAGCCACCCTCAACTGATGAAACCCCGTGGCTAAGTCCAACTGAGAAAATACTGAAGCGCCAACCAACTGATCGAAAAGATCATCAATCCTCGGCAATGGGTGTCTATTCTTCTTTGTGAGCTTGTTGAGTTCTCTATAGTCTACACAAAGTCTGAGGGACCCATCCGCCTTTGTAGCAAATACTACTGGAGCACCCCACTCCGATATACTTCGTCTTATGAACCCCTTCTCAAGCAACTCCCCTACTTGCTTATGGAGTTCCCTCCTCTCACGAGGAGCCATGTGGCGCACTGGTAAAGATACAGGTTTAGCATTATCCACCAGATATATTCGGAAGTCAATCTCCCGCTTCGGAGGTAAGCCCTTCACCTCCTCAAACACATCCGGATATTCCCGGACCACTCTAACAGATTGTAAACTTTCGACCGAAGCGTCAAGCGATTCAAGATAACTTAGCATAACAGAGTCCATGGGATTACAAGAAATCTCGAGAGTGTTACCCAAGCGGGTCATGAGCCTAACAACTCTCCTTTCGCAATAAAGAACGGCACCATTACTGGATAACCAGTCCATGCCCAAAATCAACCCATAGCCCGTGAAGCCCAACACAAAAGCATCACATCTAAACTCAATTCTAAGTATAGAAATCTTCAAACCCAAACATATCATGGACAAATAAGTGGAGCCCCCAATTGGGTTTGAAACAACCAAGGGATCATCTACCAGACTGGTGTCTAAGTGCAGTGACTCAACTAATGATGATGAGATAAACGAATGCGATGCGCCTGAATCAAACAATGTACGGACAGGATGATCAAATAGAAAAACCAGACTTTCAACGGAAATAGTTCTACCTCTCTCCTGAATCGGTGGAACCGCGAGAGCCTGTACTTGCCCCCTAGCCTGACCTGGTGCCATAAGAGCTTGCACCTGTCCTCCTGAGGTAGACCCCGTCCTTTGCACTTTCTTAGGACAGTCTTTCACTAGATGCCCTGCTTCACCACAGTGGAAGCAGCCAGTCTTCTTCTTCTTGCGACAATCCTTGCTTAGGTGGCCAGGTGTCCCACAATTGAAACACTTCTTCTTCTTGCCCTTGCCACCGTTGCCTTTCCCCCCCTTTGTTTTGTTGTTGTTGCTGAGATCTCTTTTGATCTCCCTTCTTCTCGGGTGCCTTAATAGCATTGGGACCCTTCTCTTCTTCATGCATGAGTGTCATGTCAACTAGCTTCTCAAAGGTGGCCCCCATAGGGATATGAGTCATAGCCAACCCATGCATTGGTTCATTCAAGCCTTTCACGAACCTCAAAGCCTTCTTCTCCGGTGTATTCACCATATCTAGGCCAAACCTTGCCAATTGATTAAACTTGTTGACATATTCCTTCACCGAGAGATTTCCTTGCTTTAGAGTCAAGAATCTTTCCATATACAAGTTTTCCTCCGCCCTTGAGAGAAACTTTGCCACAAATCTTTGCCTAAAATCCGCCCAAGAGTCAACGGGGCGTTCTCCATTAGTAACCTCCCACCAGAATGAGGCCTCTCCTTTCATTAACCAAGCAGCTAACTTGACTTTCTTTCCTTCTTCCATCTCAAAGATATCTATCAATTATTCCACCTCTTTAAGCCAATCCCTAGCCTCTATAAAAGTTTCAGATCCTTGAAAAGGTTTCCCTCCCATAGCTTTAAATTCCTTGCAAGTCTTAGCAAAAGTATCCGTGCGAGGAGGAGGGGGAGGAGGAAGATCGGGTGCTACGGTTGGTGGAGGAACATTTGCTGGACCCGTAGTGGTGGCCCTAGCCTCCATCAATCTCCTATACCATACTGGTACCGTCACACCCTCCGGAAAGTTAAGATCCTCAGCCATGCTGAAACGAAAAAGAAAAGATTCAAAACGGAGAATTCGAAGGATATAGATATGGCTATTGGGGATTATGCTTTTCTTTCAAAAACTTTTCTCTTTAAAGACATGTTTTTGAAAATATCTCTTCCAAAAATGTTTTTAGAAAAATAGTTTTCTAAAAATTTTATCTGTTCCAGTAACCTTTGCTCTGATACCACGTGTAACACCCCACGCCCGCTATGGTCACTCACTAAGGGAATGCCATAGCATCGGTGGAGTATTTTAGTGAATATAGAACAGAAAAATTACAACAAGACAGATATAAATAGTACTTGAAATTTAAAACATCATCTCATAACAGCGGAAGTAAACATGTCTGGTTACATCATAAAACCACAATAAAAGTCAAGTACAATATCCATCAAAATAAAGAAGTACATAATCCCACTCTCTCATACAATAGCCAAGACAAAAGAAAAGATAACTGGGTAACTGGAGCTTTACATCTATCCAAGCTCCTAAAGACTGGAACAGCAATCCGATCAAGCTCCACTACTGCTAGGATCCACCGTAGGACCTGAGGGTTGGGAAAAAGATTAAAACAACGGGGTCAGACATAAGTCTGAGCGAGTCCTATAACTTTAACAATACAATCATTAAAGTAACCAGAGAAGACATAAACTTGACCTACGGTAATGTCTGGGGATGAATGGCTACACTAAGCAGCTTGGTAGTCTTAGGATAAACTAAGATAACTGTAAAGACGCATCTACCCACCCAAGGATAATTACTAACTGCACCACACCAGTCATTCCTACTCAAAGATTGATCCCACCCAAGGACTTAAAAGAAAGATATAACTAGTAGTTTCATGTACCCCTAGCTGACCACATAGGTGCCGTCTGCCCCTATCTCCACTAGGTGTACCCCACTACTCCCCAAGCGATCGGCTCCCTACCGTAGATACCCGTGCTGGTCCCACAGTGGGGTGTATCACTCCCCTAAAGTGGCAACCCAATACTATCAACGGTGCACGGCTTATACCTACACGATGCAACAACGGCTTATCTACCAGCCCGGGCCCACACACGCATATGAAACCCGTTGGACTTGTGTTGCCACCGCTAACCCGTTTTGGCCTCTTATAATCAAGCCCAGTACGCGTGTCCCGTCCTCGACATGGGTCGAGCCCAATAAGATACATATGGGTTACTGGTTGAAATGGGCCCCCACAAGCTACCCACCTAAGCTTGTCACTTATCTAGTGTATCCCACTTAACCCTTTAATCATGTTTAACTACATGTTTCCACTTGGTTAAGTATTCTAATCATATTTTCTATTGCCACCCAAGGCAACCCACTAGACTTCCACATGCCACCCAAGGCACCCACTTAACCCCTCATGTCCCTCTACATGCTAATATGGTTAAGTGTTTCTTAATTAATTAATTAAGATCATGACCTCATAAAGACCTCTCACATTAGACCATCTTTTATGACTGCTGGATATGCCGGTTGGTTCCGGGCAGACTTCTGTCATAAAAAGGGTCTAACCTCTTGTCTTTACTTTAATCACGTATTTAATTTATGACTAAGACCTCTCACATTGGGCCAATCATTTGTAGCCGCTGGATGGCCGGTCGGTTCCGGGCAGACTTCCGCTACAAAAGGGTCCAACCTCGTGTCTTAGTTGATTAATTACACCTAATTAATCACCCCTATAATTAATTATCCCTAATTAATTACACATTTTTCATAACATGGGTGTAAAGACCCGCAACTTCCCCGTAAAGGAAAGCGTCGGATAGTTCGAGAACAAACCACAACAGAACACATATAGAAGAACATTTCATTGTATATTACAACAATGCATCAGATTACAAGAATATACAGAGTATAAATGAATATTACACAGAAATATCAGAGATTTAAATTACATTTAAAAACATAGCAGCGGAAAATAATACAATACACAACTAGAAGAGATATACGGATACAAAGCTTTCCGGATATCGTTCCAGCTGTAAACCAGGTTCCTGTGAATATAAATCTGCAAAACCAAAACTACTAGCTGCCCGTGTCAAAATAAGGGCACCCAGAGTTTAGGTTAAAACAATAAACTCCAGGTCAGTCATGTGACTGGTGTGAGAACTAAAACAGTTATTAATTCTTTATTTTAAATCATTAGGTAAATCAAGGGACCACGCCGTATAACACGGAACGGGTTTCCTCCCAAGAATACCAGTGCATAAAACAAACAGCGCAATGCTAAATAAAGAAAAATGAAGCTGTTATAAGACCCAGGTCCTATCACACAATGCAACGCAAGCCGGGGGATAGGGTTTTCCCTTATAACAGCCAAAGCATGCTTGATACGTCTAAAACAAATCATTTGATACTATTATAAGTGCATAGTGTATAAAACAACTTCAAATCATAAGTATCAATCATAGGCGGCATGGGTACCATATATCATGTCGCCATACTAGTTTTACAATTAAAACCGCAAATGTCACGTATTTGGAAATTGGATTTCCATCTATGAACCGAGGCAAAAGATAGTCCTCAACCGATTCGAGACAATCTAGCCTACCATGTCTCAGGAACAGCCGCAACTGCCCCCTGGATCGTCAGGGCCGGTCCACCGATGTGGATTATTATGCCTGAACAATACGTCTCCCCGCCCTTTGGGGCGCAAACGAGCCATCAAATGACTCCATCGGTTCGAGAACGACCGATCAATCCGAGGCGCCTCGCAACAGCAACAACCACATAAGTCAAACTCGTCAGGGCGTGTAAAACCACTGACGCCACTTTTAGCTAGAAAGAAACGCAAGTCCTCCCTGAGGTCCGTCTCCCGTTTTTGGTTCATACCGGGTGTGAAACACGCGAGGTAAACGTTACACAAAGCTACGCCACATAGGCCGTGCTTTGATCATCACCACAAGACTTTGCTTTTCAACAGAAGCCTTGATCATTTGCATCTTAGCATGCCACACAGGCAAACCATCCTATGCAACCGATATCAGTCACACAGAATGAAATCCGATGTCAGACACACAGTCCATTTACAAGTCCGTTCTGGGTCTGAACGAAACCGGGAGCACCTAGTACCCCGCATATCCATCGATCTCCAAGTACGTCTGGACGATCACCAACTGTTTCCATCTTCTTGGGTGTACAGCCCAATCAAGATCATCAGTTATCACCCAAACGACGTGAAGACCTCCGGTCTTCGACCATCGTCTTCATCTTCGACTTATCGTCGTATCAATTATTCAGAATGGGATAAACCCGGTCTTTCCGAATAACTCGCGTATATTTTAAATAAGTGTTACACAAACACAACATACGCCTCATTCCAATCCATTAGTCACTAACCGTAAATTAATCAAGAGAATAATTCCCCAAATATTAACCCCGAAGGCCGAAACCAACATCAGATCAATATCCAGAAAACCATTCTGCTTGGCTAACCGACAGTTAGTTTCTAAATTTCACATTCATAGGGAAACGTTCCCATTAATTTTATCCAAGATAAATTCCTGAATTTATTCTCTAATCTTCCTTTGAATTTCGATTCAACTAGTCGGGATTTACGAAACTTACTGAAGTAATCATTTGTTTTAATTTCCCAATCCCAACCTATTCATCCCATGAAGTAAAACTGGTAATACTTCATATCTAACACCCCAGTGTTATCGGTAAATTCAATTACCATTTCACGTTCAAATCTAATTAAAGATTTAACTATCGCCTGGAGCAAAACTGGTGATACTCCATTTTCGATCATTTCAATCTAATTAAAGATTCATTAAAACTCCACTTAGTTTTAATCTTCGACTGGGTTAAAGAATCCGTGTCATTTAAAAACACAGTTCACGATAAACCCAAAATCACATTCATTAATTATCAGGTTAAAGAACAAGTGTTGTTTAAAACACTGTTCACGATAAACCCAAAAATCAATATCGATTCAATTCCAATTAAATATTATTTAATTGGTACACTTCATTAAATCTAAATAAAAGATTTAATCTTTTCTCAACTGGGTTCAAGAACAGTGTTAGTGAAGACACCATTCACGACAAACCCAAATCACATTTGATATTCAATACAAGGCTCTGAATAGAAAAATATCCCGGCTTATATTCAATATCAAATTCTACGACCAACAAATGTCGTATTGGAAATAACGATATAAATATATATCTTTCAAATTTCCATAACAACATATGTATAATCACGAATTCCAACATCGAAATATTCCGAAGACAATTTCGATTCAAATCCACTCCAATGCAATCATTGGAAATTTTGGTTATTTTTAAAACCCTTTTTCAAATTCAATTTATTTATTTAAAAATAAATAGAATTATATTTCTAGTTCAAAACTAGTTCATTTCGATAAAAATCTATTTTTATCTTTTCAAATATGGAGTTTTTCATCCCAATTCTTTCTAAATCATTTCTTATGATTTTACACAAATTATTACTATTTTTAATAATTTTATCAAGGCCCGTACAGTCGATTTCCAACAATGGCCATCGAACTGCACTTACAGCGACCTTTTTCGAATTTGATTTGGACATAATTCCAAATCCAACCGTTAGATTTCTAATTTCTAATATTCTTTAGAAAGCTCTTTTCGATACGAACCCAACGGTTCCGGTTTTAGGAGAATCCGACGGTCGGATCTCCCGTAATGTCCGTTTGAAATAAATGGTCGAAATTCACGAACTGCCGCGGCGCGGCGCGTTCTATTCAGGCCATTATATTATATATATAATATATATATAATATATTTCGTCGATTTCTATTTAAAACGAATTATATAAATGGTTTTGAATTCGTTTCAAAAGCAATTTCAACTTCCTTTTCAATTCAAATCAAAATTGAATTCTTCTTTATAAATTCGTTTTAAAATTCATTTCTATTCAATTCAAATTTCAATTCAATTTGAATTCATTTCAATTCGTTTTAAATTCAATTCGAATTCGTTCTATATTCAATTCATTTCGAAATCGTTTTCAATTCAATTCATTTCGAAATCGTTTTCAATTCAATTCATTTCGAAATCGTTTTCAATTCAATTTATTTCGAAATCGTTTTCAATTCAATTCATTTCGAAATCATTTTCAATTCAATTCATTTCGAAATCGTTTTCAATTCAATTCATTTCGAAATCGTTTTCAATTCAATTCATTTCGAAATCGTTTTCAATTATCGATATAAATATCGTTCACGTCAAAATGGCATCAATCTAATCAACACGGCTTCATAAATTTCTATTTTCAAATATTCTATTTCAAATATTTCTTTTTCAAAATAGTTGTTATTATCAAATTATTTCGTTCAACACATGACCAATCTCAATGAATGAGTACTGTCAACACATGAACTTTTATTTTATATCGATAAAGATGTAAATTTTATTACTAAAATATTTCGTTCAACACATGACCAATCTCAATGAATGAGTACTGTCAACACATGAACTTTTATTTTATAATATTCTTTATTTTTCAAATTGGAATGAGGCCCAATCAATTACCATATAAAGTTAATTATATGGATTTTCATACAACACATGTATATAATTACATTGAAAAATAATCAACCATCAACCAAAGTGCACTACACTGTATAAGCATCAAATATAGATATTCAACGCTCATAACAGCCTGTCAATCAATCGATCGACATATTTAATCAATCAGGATGAGTGAAATTCATATTTCATCCCAACACCCGTGTGGGGTTTCAAACAATCCCATATATTTTATTTGTGCTGTTGGGCGATGTGTAAAATTTATCGTCCCAATCAATGTCATTCAAATATGTGTACATAAACAAACCGTCTGGTTTGTAAATGAATATTCTATTTTATTCACTTCACGTTAAAAATTATATTTTTTACGATAAAACATTTTATTTCAACCTATGAATTTCTATTCAATTCATTCTTTAAATAAAATGATATTTTTTATTTTTCTAACTTATTTTAGAAAATTTCGGCGGCATAACGACACGATACTAGAAACGGGACAAGGCCTAGCCTTATCCCCGGTCTAGTGAAGGCCCACGCCATTCACACATCAATCATATCCATTTCATTTCACCAAACAATTCAAATCAACTCAAACAATCTAACTAACTACACAACCAATCAAACAAGTCCATGGTCTGTGGACGGGTGTCGGGTGCTTCTAATAAGCACCGTCTGCATCCTAGTATATATATAATTAGAAAAATAAATTGAAGAGTGAGAAATTCTCACAGATAGCTATCCTAGCTTCACGGCACTTCATTTGCAGAAACCTTCGTCGCTACCGCATCTTCGTCATCTTCGTTGCCCGTAGTCACTATATATGTAAAAATCGAACTTTTTACGATGCTATTCAATATATAAAAATATTATTTTTCCTTCGACTTTCAATATATAAAAACCATATTTTTATTTCGAAGTTCAATATATAAAAACCTATTTTTCTATCGAAGTTCAATATATAAAAAACTATTTTTCTATCGAAGTTCAATATATAAAAAACCTATTTTTCTATCGAAGTTCAATATATAAAAACCTATTTTTATATCGAAGTTCAATATATAAAAAAACCTATTTTTCTATCGAAGTTCAATATATAAAAAAACCTATTTTTATATCGAAGTTCAATATATAAAAAAACCTATTTTTCTATCGAAGTTCAATATATAAAAAACCTATTTTTATATCATTATCCTCTCTATAAAAATTATATTCTCCTCACTATATAAAGATTGTATTTTTATTCATATGATAAAAATCATATGTTTGCCTCGATAAAAAATCGTATTTTTACACTACCAAAATATAATTTTTTTTACAACATGAAAAATCTAATAATTTTTTTCTATTACCAAAAACCCAAATTTTTTTATATATATATTTTAATGAAAATGAGAATAAAAATAAAATAATTAAATAGAAATAAAAACAAAAACATACCGGGGGGGGTTTGCAGCTCCGCCGAGGTCTGGGGGGGGGGGTTATCGCGTCGTTTCTGGTGAGAGGGGGGGGTTTCGGGCGTCGCAGTTGGGGGTCGGATATGGTGCAGAGGTCGGGCTTGGTTAGGGCATCGCGGGTTTGAGGGTCTGTGGACTTCCGTTCGAATTGGGGGGGTTAGAGAAGAGCGAGCGCCAGCGTCAGGGGGCTTTGCCGGAGGTCGTCGGCGGTCGGGAGGAAGCAGCGCGGTGGGCGGCGCCGTGGTTTCTTCGATCTGTCGATTGTTTTTTTTTTTTTTTCTTTCGATTTCTCCCTGATGGGTTAATGGGCGGGGTTGACTTTTGGTATGGGGAAATAAGGGGTTTTAAATAATTTATTTATTTAATTCTATTTAATTTAATTTATTTATCACTAAAAAGCGACCTTTATTTACGACCTCTAAACGAGGCCCACCGCCTGTCGCCCATAGCGTTTCACCCCCATTCCGAACACAATGGGATATGTATCGTCAGCTGATTCGGCTGTTACAATCAGTTTCCGTTAAATTTACATTTAAATCACTATATTGGATTTTAAACGTACATTTCAAATTACCTGGGTCACATACTAACTCTATAAATTGCAGAAAAATATTTTCTAGCTTCGTATTGACGATACGGTCTTAACAAAATTAGTTTCGTTGAATTCTGAGACCGTTAGAAAAATGGCCAATTTCCAGTCGATTAAAATCAACTAAAACTGGTCAAACGCGTTTTCCTTTGCCACGCTCACATATTGATTCAGAAAATTATGAAATTTGGAATCTAGCAATAACTTTACATCACGGACCCAACAAAACTGGTTTCGTCGAAATCCGAGGTCATTTGCAAAATGTCCATTTTTAAGGGCCTTATATATATAAAAATATATATAAATTCCACAGCGACTATTTCTAATTTTAAACTGGACATATCTTATCATTTCTAAGATGAAATCTCAGTTTGTTAACTTCGTTACAAAGATATAGTTATACAGATTCAAATATTTCTTGTTTCGTTCAATTCTGACTTATATTGAATTCTGTATATTCATTTGAAATTAGAAATCGAATTTTCGAACTACCGCGCCATTTTCAATTCCTTTTATAATTATATATAATTTTTATATATTCTAACGACGACGTATATAATATATACGTTCTAATTCTATTCAAAATAAATTTCACGTCGATATTATTTAAAATAATTCATTTTAAATAATCAAAATTCGCTAAAATTGCCAAAATAAAAATTTTAAACTGGCCCAGAATTTTCGGGTTGTTACAATCTCCCCCACTTAAAACTTTTCGTCCCCGAAAAGGAACAAAGTCGAAAGTGGTTTGATTAATAAGCTCTACATTCGATCTAGCTTCTATTCTCCAACCTTTCAGTTTCTGAGAATTTTCAAAATCTCAAAAATTTGGCTAACACCCTAAATTTTTGAAAAATTTCGCCATAACCTCCCCTGCAATGGGAGCATCGGGGAATTTCAAATAGCTTCCCCGGTCCTTCAGATCTCAAAAAGAAAAAGAAAAAGCCAAGCGGCTAGCCAATAGGCTCACAAAATCATCATCACCCAAACAAAACAGGAAATTATGTAATAAACATGTACCTATTTGTCGGGCAAACAAATTTTATTCTCTGGCTCTAGCCTCCTTGCTATGACCTGTTCAATGATATATATGTATATACAAGCACATGCGACCAATTTTCAATACAATTCAATATTTGATGCTATTAGGCATAATGGTTCAAAATTAGCAAACAAATAGGCAAACAACACAAACTTCAATCAATTAGTGAATTAGAGTTTCAAATTCATAATTTTGATACATAGTCAAAAATCAGATTTTTGATGCCAAATCACAACAATGTATTCTAGCTATATTAGTTTTGGTTCTCACACCAGTCTAATGGAAATATATAGAAAATCACACCTTCGAAACTCGAATACCAATTCTGATGATGTCTAAACTATCATCAGAATCGTCTCCGGGCGACTAGAGTGTGACTCTATATCTATCCAGTATATTAAAACTTTGAATATACGTTTGCAAGGCGTATATGCAAATTCTTTATATACTGAACTGTCCAAATCAATACTAATAAATAATCAAATACGAATGATTGATTTAGATTCTCAAAACAAAATTTGTTTTCACTTTAAAAATATACTCTTCACACTCGTTCTAGGATACTACTGATCCTATCTCTAACGAGTCATTCTCATTGGATATAGCTAATCCAATATCTGATGAATTCTTTCGTATGGTTCTAATGTGCCTTGTTCTCTGAGCTTTGTAAACCAAAGCTCTGATACCAACGTGTAAAGACCCGCAACTTCCCCGTAAAGGAAAGCGTCGGATAGTTCAAGAACAAACCACAACAGAACACATATAGAAGAACATTTCATTGTATATTACAACAATGCATCAGATTACAAGAATATACAGAGTATAAATGAATATTACACAGAAATATCAGAGATTTAAATTACATTTAAAAACACAGCAGCGGAAAATAATACAATACACAACTAGAAGAGATATACGGATACAAAGCTTTCCGGATATCGTTCCAGCTGTAAACCAGGTTCCTGTGAATATAAATCTGCAAAACCAAAACTACTAGCTGCCCGTGTCAAAATAAGGGCACCCAGAGTTTAGGTTAAAACAATAAACTCCAGGTCAGTCATGTGACTGGTGTGAGAACTAAAACAGTTATTAATTCTTTATTTTAAATCATTAGGTAAATCAAGGGACCACGCCGTATAACACGGAACGGGTTCCTCCCAAGAATACCAGTGCATAAAACAAACAGCGCAATGCTAAATAAAGAAAAATGAAGCTGTTATAAGACCCAGGTCCTATCACACAATGCAACGCAAGCCGGGGGATAGGGTTTTCCCTTATAACAGCCAAAGCATGCTTGATACGTCTAAAACAAATCATTTGATACTATTATAAGTGCATAGTGTATAAAACAACTTCAAATCATAAGTATCAATCATAGGCGGCATGGGTACCATATATCATGTCGCCATACTAGTTTTACAATTAAAACCGCAAATGTCACGTATTTGGAAATTGGATTTCCATCTATGAACCGAGGCAAAAGATAGTCCTCAATCGATTCGAGACAATCTAGCCTACCATGTCTCAGGAACAGCCGCAACTGCCCCCTGGATCGTCAGGGTCGGTCCACCGATGTGGATTATTATGCCTGAACAATACGTCTCCCCGCCCTTTGGGGCGCAAACGAGCCATCAAATGACTCCATCGGTTCGAGAACGACCGATCAATCCGAGGCGCCTCGCAACAGCAACAACCACATAAGTCAAACTCGTCAGGGCGTGTAAAACCACTGACGCCACTTTTAGCTAGAAAGAAACGCAAGTCCTCCCTGAGGTCCGTCTCCCGTTTTTGGTTCATACCGGGTGTGAAACACGCGAGGTAAACGTTACACAAAGCTACGCCACATAGGCCGTGCTTTGATCATCACCACAAGACTTTGCTTTTCAACAGAAGCCTTGATCATTTGCATCTTAGCATGCCACACAGGCAAACCATCCTATGCAACCGATATCAGTCACACAGAATGAAATCCGATGTCAGACACACAGTCCATTTACAAGTCCGTTCTGGGTCTGAACGAAACCGGGAGCACCTAGTACCCCGCATATCCATCGATCTCCAAGTACGTCTGGACGATCACCAACTGTTTCCATCTTCTTGGGTGTACAGCCCAATCAAGATCATCAGTTATCACCCAAACGACGTGAAGACCTCCGGTCTTCGACCATCGTCTTCATCTTCGACTTATCGTCGTATCAATTATTCAGAATGGGATAAACCCGGTCTTTCCGAATAACTCGCGTATATTTTAAATAAGTGTTACACAAACACAACATACGCCTCATTCCAATCCATTAGTCACTAACCGTAAATTAATCAAGAGAATAATTCCCCAAATATTAACCCCGAAGGCCGAAACCAACATCAGATCAATATCCAGAAAACCATTCTGCTTGGCTAACCGACAGTTAGTTTCTAAATTTCACATTCATAGGGAAACGTTCCCATTAATTTTATCCAAGATAAATTCCTGAATTTATTCTCTAATCTTCCTTTGAATTTCGATTCAACTAGTCGGGATTTACGAAACTTACTGAAGTAATCATTTGTTTTAATTTCCCAATCCCAACCTATTCATCCCATGAAGTAAAACTGGTAATACTTCATATCTAACACCCCAGTGTTATCGGTAAATTCAATTACCATTTCACGTTCAAATCTAATTAAAGATTTAACTATCGCCTGGAGCAAAACTGGTGATACTCCATTTTCGATCATTTCAATCTAATTAAAGATTCATTAAAACTCCACTTAGTTTTAATCTTCGACTGGGTTAAAGAATCCGTGTCATTTAAAAACACAGTTCACGATAAACCCAAAATCACATTCATTAATTATCAGGTTAAAGAACAAGTGTTGTTTAAAACACTGTTCACGATAAACCCAAAAATCAATATCGATTCAATTCCAATTAAATATTATTTAATTGGTACACTTCATTAAATCTAAATAAAAGATTTAATCTTTTCTCAACTGGGTTCAAGAACAGTGTTAGTGAAGACACCATTCACGACAAACCCAAATCACATTTGATATTCAATACAAGGCTCTGAATAGAAAAATATCCCGGCTTATATTCAATATCAAATTCTACGACCAACAAATGTCGTATTGGAAATAACGATATAAATATATACTTTCAAATTTCCATAACAACATATGTATAATCACGAATTCCAACATCGAAATATTCCGAAGACAATTTCGATTCAAATCCACTCCAATGCAATCATTGGAAATTTTGGTTATTTTTAAAACCCTTTTTCAAATTCAATTTATTTATTTAAAAATAAATAGAATTATATTTCTAGTTCAAAACTAGTTCATTTCGATAAAAATCTATTTTTATCTTTTCAAATATGGAGTTTTTCATCCCAATTCTTTCTAAATCATTTCTTATGATTTTACACAAATTATTACTATTTTTAATAATTTTATCAAGGCCCGTACAGTCGATTTCCAACAATGGCCATCGAACTGCACTTACAGCGACCTTTTTCGAATTTGATTTGGACATAATTCCAAATCCAACCGTTAGATTTCTAATTTCTAATATTCTTTAGAAAGCTCTTTTCGATACGAACCCAACGGTTCCGGTTTTAGGAGAATCCGACGGTCGGATCTCCCGTAATGTCCGTTTGAAATAAATGGTCGAAATTCACGAACTGCCGCGGCGCGGCGTGTTCTATTCAGGCCATTATATTATATATATAATATATATATAATATATTTCGTCGATTTCTATTTAAAACGAATTATATAAATGGTTTTGAATTCGTTTCAAAAGCAATTTCAACTTCCTTTTCAATTCAAATCAAAATTGAATTCTTCTTTATAAATTCGTTTTAAAATTCATTTCTATTCAATTCAAATTTCAATTCAATTTGAATTCATTTCAATTCGTTTTAAATTCAATTCGAATTCGTTCTATATTCAATTCATTTCGAAATCGTTTTCAATTCAATTCATTTCGAAATCGTTTTCAATTCAATTCATTTCGAAATCGTTTTCAATTCAATTCATTTCGAAATCGTTTTCAATTCAATTCATTTCGAAATCGTTTTCAATTCAATTCATTTCGAAATCGTTTTCAATTATCGATATAAATATCGTTCACGTCAAAATGGCGTCAATCTAATCAACACGGCTTCATAAATTTCTATTTTCAAATATTCTATTTCAAATATTTCTTTTTCAAAATAGTTGTTATTATCAAATTATTTCGTTCAACACATGACCAATCTCAATGAATGAGTACTGTCAACACATGAACTTTTATTTTATATCGATAAAGATGTAAATTTTATTACTAAAATATTTCGTTCAACACATGACCAATCTCAATGAATGAGTACTGTCAACACATGAACTTTTATTTTATAATATTCTTTATTTTTCAAATTGGAATGAGGCCCAATCAATTACCATATAAAGTTAATTATATGGATTTTCATACAACACATGTATATAATTACATTGAAAAATAATCAACCATCAACCAAAGTGCACTACACTGTATAAGCATCAAATATAGATATTCAACGCTCATAACAGCCTGTCAATCAATCGATCGACATATTTAATCAATCAGGATGAGTGAAATTCATATTTCATCCCAACACCCGTGTGGGGTTTCAAACAATCCCATATATTTTATTTGTGCTGTTGGGCGATGTGTAAAATTTATCGTCCCAATCAATGTCATTCAAATAGGTGTACATAAACAAACCGTCTGGTTTGTAAATGAATATTCTATTTTATTCACTTCACGTTAAAAATTATATTTTTTACGATAAAACATTTTATTTCAACCTATGAATTTCTATTCAATTCATTCTTTAAATAAAATGATATTTTTTATTTTTCTAACTTATTTTAGAAAATTTCGGCGGCATAACGGCACGATACTAGAAACGGGACAAGGCCTAGCCTTATCCCCGGTCTAGTGAAGGCCCATGCCATTCACACATCAATCATATCCATTTCATTTCACCAAACAATTCAAATCAACTCAAACAATCTAACTAACTACACAACCAATCAAACAAGTCCATGGTCTGTGGACGGGTGTCGGGTGCTTCTAATAAGCACCGTCTGCATCCTAGTATATATATAATTAGAAAAATAAATTGAAGAGTGAGAAATTCTCACAGATAGCTATCCTAGCTCCACGGCACTTCATTTGCAGAAACCTTCGTCGCTACCGCATCTTCGTCATCTTCGTTGCCCGTAGTCACTATATATGTAAAAATCGAACTTTTTACGATGCTATTCAATATATAAAAATATTATTTTTCCTTCGACTTTCAATATATAAAAACCATATTTTTATTTCGAAGTTCAATATATAAAAACCTATTTTTCTATCGAAGTTCAATATATAAAAAACTATTTTTCTATCGAAGTTCAATATATAAAAAACCTATTTTTCTATCGAAGTTCAATATATAAAAACCTATTTTTATATCGAAGTTCAATATATAAAAAAACCTATTTTTCTATCGAAGTTCAATATATAAAAAAACCTATTTTTATATCGAAGTTCAATATATAAAAAAACCTATTTTTCTATCGAAGTTCAATATATATAAAACCTATTTTTATATCATTATCCTCTCTATAAAAATTATATTCTCCTCACTATATAAAAATTGTATTTTTATTCATATGATAAAAATCATATGTTTGCCTCGATAAAAAATCGTATTTTTACACTACCAAAATATAATTTTTTTTACAACATGAAGAATCTAATAATTTTTTTCTATTACCAAAAACCCAAATTTTTTTATATATATATTTTAATGAAAATGAGAATAAAAATAAAATAATTAAATAGAAATAAAAACAAAAACATACCGGGGGGGTTTGCAGCTCTGCCAAGGTCTGGGGGGGGGGTTATCGCGTCGTTTCTGGTGAGAGGGGGGGGTTTCGGGCGTCGCAGTTGGGGGTCGGATATGGTGCAGAGGTCGGGCTTGGTTAGGGCATCGCGGGTTTGAGGGTCTGTGGACTTCCGTTAGAATTGGGGGGGGGGTTAGAGAAGAGCGAGCGCCAGCGTCAGGGGGCTTTGCCGGAGGTCGTCGGCGGTCGGGAGGAAGCAGCGCGGTGGGCGGCGCCGTGGTTTCTCCGATCTGTCGATTGTTTTTTTTTCTTTTCTTTCGATTTCTCCCTGATGGGTTAATGGGCGGGGTTGACTTTTGGTATGGGGAAATAAGGGGTTTTAAATAATTTATTTATTTAATTCTATTTAATTTATTTTATTTATCACTAAAAAGCGACCTTTATTTACGACCTCTAAACGAGGCCCACCGCCTGTCGCCCATAGCGTTTCACCCCCATTCCGAACACAATGGGATATGTATCGTCAGCTGATTCGGCTGTTACAATCAGTTTCCGTTAAATTTACATTTAAATCACTATATTGAATTTTAAACGTACATTTCAAATTACCTGGGTCACATACTAACTCTATAAATTGCAGAAAAATATTTTCTAGCTTCGTATTGACGATACGGTCTTAACAAAATTAGTTTCGTCGAATTCTAAGACCGTTAGAAAAATGGCCAATTTCCAGTCGATTAAAATCAACTAAAACTGGTCAAACGCGTTTTCCTTTGCCACGCTCACATATTTATTCGGAAAATTATGAAATTTGGAATCTAGCAATAACTTTACATCACGGACCCAACAAAACTGGTTTCGTCGAAATCCGAGGTCATTTGCAAAATGTCCATTTTTAAGGGCCTTATATATATAAAAATATATATAAATTCCACAGCGACTATTTCTAATTTTAAACTGGACATATCTTATCATTTCTAAGATGAAATCTCAGTTTGTTAACTTCGTTACAAAGATATAGTTATACAGATTCAAATATTTCTTGTTTCGTTCAATTCTGACTTATATTGAATTCTGTATATTCATTTGAAATTAGAAATCGAATTTTCGAACTACCGCGCCATTTTCAATTCCTTTTATAATTATATATAATTATTATATATTCTAACGACGACGTATATAATATATACGTTCTAATTCTATTCAAAATAAATTTCACGTCGATATTATTTAAAATAATTCATTTTAAATAATCAAAATTCGCTAAAATTGCCAAAATAAAAATTTTAAACTGGCCCAGAATTTTCGGGTTGTTACAATGGGTAGACCTAACTCAATAGGTAAATTCCCATGGGGTAGACCTAACTCAATAGGTAAATTCCCACTTATGTTAATTTATTTTTATGGTATGCTTAATCATACCCAATCATTAACATATTTATTAACCCCATCGTTCCCCACGTAAATCGTTCTCATTTCATGACATAATAAAGGGAAGATCCGTCACAAATATCATGGGTTTAACCCCATCTTAGCATATAACTTTATCATGGGTTAAGAGGATGTCAACTTGCATATATAAGCATATATTAACCCAACTACATTTAACCCAAACTTGCATATTATCATACACATGACTCGCATAACATGTTGCATATGAGTTTGCATATTATCATACACATATCTTGCATAACATGTTGAACTTGCATATTAGCATTCTCATAACTTGCATAACATGTTAAACATGCATTTAAGCATACACATAACTTGCATAAGCATTCACATACTTGCATAAGCATCCACATACTTGCATAAGCATGCATAACTTGCATATCATGTTAAACTTGCATTTAAGCATATACATAACTTGCATAAGCATTCATATACTTGCATAAGCATACATAACTTGCATATCGTGTTAAACTTGCATTTAAGCATATACATAACTTGCATAAGCATTCATATACTTGCATAAGCATACATAACTTGCATATCATGTTAAACTTGCATTTAAGCATGCATAAACCCACTTATAAAACATGCATAAACCAACTTATTGAACATGCATATCATTACAAATGATTCAAACTCACTAATCCGCATTCAAGACCATAAGTCTCATTACACCCAATCTACTTACTTTAGCAATTGATGTTAAAGTGATAGAAACTCACCAAACCCAAGATTAGCAAACTTATGAAGTGGAATTAGTTGCTAAATATGAAGAAGATGATGATTAGAGGTTGATTAGCTTGCAACTTCCTTCATAAATTAGTGGAGGCTCCTTCTAAGATTTAATTTGGCGGCATGAGGCCATCATTTCTATTTTTAGTATGGATTAGGGTAGGTTTAGGGTGTATTTATAGATTAGGTGAGTGTTTAAGGCCCTTAGATTAACCCTAGGTTAGATTAGGTCCGTTAGATTTAGGAAATCTCTAGAACCCAGCCCAAGACTCAACCAAAAACCAGATCTGGTGCATCCAGATCAACAGGGCCGACACCCTGTGTCGACACCCCTGTCGACAGGGCAGTCGACCCCCCCAGTCGACAGGCCTGTCGACAGCCCTGTCGACACGGGTAGGGCGGGAACTTTCCCGCCTGGCCCCTGCTGGCTCCAATTTCGAAATCTGATGTTTAATTTTCAAATCTGTTTTTTTAACTTTGAATTTTCTGAAAACTTCTTTAGGCCATAACCGGGCCATACGGACTCCGATTCTCGAAAACTCGGACTCTATTCTGCGTATTTTTCCGAGACGAACGCAATGACGCAGCCCGTTTCCCCCAATTCTCACATCTGAGATTATTTATTCTGTAATTAGTGAATTTTAGCATTAACTGAAATACGGGGTGTTACATATTATCTATGGCTGGTAAAGTTGAATTAGTTCGTTCAGTTATTACGCCAATGGTTATGTATTGGATGTTGAAAAATCAGTTACCATCGGCTACTATTGAGAAGATAAAAAAAATTGTGTATGAATTTCATTTGGGCTGGAAAGAAACATAAAATTGCATAGGAGATTTTATGCACACTGAAACATGAAGGCGGAGTTAGACTTAGAAATTTTAAAGATATTAAAACTGCTGCTGCTCTAAAATTACTTTGGCATTTCACAAATGGTGATATCCTATGGAAGCACTGGATGGAAAACATATATTATGGGAAAGATCATTTTTGGGTTATGAATATTGATCCTAACAGTTCATGTACATGGAAATCCATCCTTAAACATAGAGAGCTAGGTCGACATTGCATAAAACATTGTATCGTCAATGGACTAAATTCCAAACTATGGTTTGACCCGTGGATTAACAGTGAAACATTGGTTAAGTTGCTAGGATGGGACTGTTTAAGCATATGTGGAGGAGAAAATCTTTTGGTTAATAGTATTATTCAAGATGGCACCTTTAATATAAATAATCTATTAACTACTCGTTTGGTTGCAGAGAAAGTCAAAGAAGTAAATATCCATCATTCGTCAGAAAATGATTACCGTTGCTGGAATAATACATCTAATGGATTCACCTTTCATTCGACATGAGACTTCTCCAGAAAACATTTACTAGAGCAAGATTGATGTAAGGTAATGTGGAATTACATAAATTGTCCCAAAATGTCTTTGTGCACTTATAAAGCCATATTAAATCAATTGAGCACAAAAGATAAGATGCTAGACTGGAGGATTTATATTAACCCTAAATGTGTCCTATATGATGATATTTCAGAAAGCTGGGATCACCTATTTTTTCAATGCTCTTATGCGTCTTATCTGTCGGTTCACTTTAGAATTAACATGTCCCACTGATGACAGCCGAACCATTAATGTTGGAGGATGAATTATGTCTCCTCAAATCTACTTTCAAAAATAGAGGTATCATCTAGGATATTGCTTTCTGTAGCATCGTAACAACAATTTACCACATTTGGAGTGAAAGTAATGTGAGAATGCATGGGAATCAAAGTAGAGATAAATTCAAAAGATGGGATCTAATTGATATCGAAATTAAATACGTACTTCATAAGTCCAAGCAGAAAATTCAGAAGCACGCGGGGAATCGACTTTAACGATAAAGGCTGATTTAGTGCAATGTAGATAGATGGATGATGGCGGCCATCGTTTTCTGCTGCGATTTAGGAAAAGTATGGTTTATTAATGACAACGAAGTGACTTTCCCATTTTGGCTGAGGCTTTGGTATGAAGCACGGACCGAATTTGGGTTTTCTGCAGACCTTTTATTTTCTTCATTTCCTTAGAGTTTTTTATGTGGGCTATTTGCGGCGTTGTTTCTATTTTTAAGGGCATGGGTTTTGTATGATATGTCCTATTGCTCGTTGTAATCCAAACTTTGTATTGTTTTTATTGATGCAATTTCAATAAAGCGACTTCCTATCTAATTCTTACACTTAGTACTAGTTTAGGTTTTTAACGAAGCAGTTTACCCATTTTCAAAAAAAAAAGCTTAATTCTTTTCTGATTCCTGAATTCCTAGCTGTGTTGAAGCATTCTTGTTATATCTTGAACATAATTAATTAGAATTCTAAATTTTTGCAGATCTGAAAAATTAATGAAATTTCACACACATCTGTTGTTTTGAGTCTCTTCTAATTCACTTTGGAAAGTCTTGAAAATTTATACTTATTACAACACACTGCTAATTTTTAGTTGTGATGATTTCATTGATTTTTGGATTGGCTTGGCCATTTCTGATTTGAAAAACATTTGGCTTGATGGTATCAGAGACAGTAAATTCTTTTTTATTCATGATCATTTCTGGTTGAATATTTGATGGTTTGAAATCATTTGAAATTTTTTGATATTTCGAATCTAACACACCTCTTAGATTTGAAATTATTAATATGTTGTGATTGATTCATTGTATCCCAAAATATAAATTAATTCAAGTGATTTCAAATAAACTGTTTTAATTTTGGATCATGAATATCTCTCAAGCTTGATGTAAATATTCTAAAAATTTCTCTTATGGTTGTCAGAAATAATTGTAAGAATTTTTTTGAAGATCTTGTATTGAAACTCACTGTTATTTCATGATCATTTAATTAGAATATTTGTTTGCTTGAAATCATTTGAAATTATTAATTCATGAATCCCACACATATCTTGGATTTGAAACTTATAATTTGGTGTGATCGATTCGTTGAATCTTAAGATTGTCATATTCCTTCAAATGATTTAAAATAAATTGTATTTTTAATCTTGGGTCATGAATCATTTTTTGTGACTATCAGAAATATTTGTGAAAAATTCTCTTGACAAGTCTGCTTTGAAATTAACTGTTGTGCTGCTTTGATAAAAGAAATCGTTTTGAAAATGTTTTTTGACAACTGTTTTTTTTTTTGGTATCACCATCCTCTCTGATAAAAGGTTCAAAAAAATTTTAGATTGACCAATATTACTCTGATTTGAAAATCTATCTTATGCTAAATTCTGAGATCATAATCATTCTTTTGTTTGAAATCATTTGAATTTGTTTAATATCTTGATTCTCACACACTTCTTGGATTTGAAATTTATAACCTTGTGTGATCAATTCATTGAATCTTGAAGTTCCACATTCCTTCAAGTGATTCCAAAAAAACATTTCCTTTAAATCTTGGATTATGATTTTTCTTGTTGGATTTATTGAAATTTGTTTGAAAAACTTCTTGTGGAATTTATTCTGAATTTGTCTTGCTACTCTGATAATTGGAATTGAATTGTTAATTTTTTGCTTAGGCTTTGTGATTGGATACCGTTGCATGAGATATCTTTTTTAGCCTCTAGGGTGGTATTAAAACCCCCGTTAGCAGAGACAAGAAGTGGTATCAGAAATGCTTTGAAATTCTCTCGCTCATCTGCTTTGATTCTTTATATACTTTTTTTTATCTTGTACAGTTTCTTCGTATCCCTCTTGTCTTATATAATTTTTTTTCAGTTCCCTCTTGTAATTGATTTTTCAATTTTAAAATCATTTATTGATTATTTATTCAGAAATTGAAATCAATAACTGAACTGAACTGTAATTAGAACTCATCAAGATTATTATCAAAATATTGAAACTGTGATGAGTTGTGATTACAGTATATTTCACAACAAGAGGAGATTTTATTTAAAATTTTCGTGATGATTGAACAGTTGTTATAATATCTTTGGAATTGAGACTTATTTCACGAACATCTTCTTTGTCTACCATCATTCTACCATCCATCATGATTTTATATAAATGTGGAGAGTTTACTTTTTTAAATCATCTTAAATAAACAATGGAAATATCTGTGATGGAATCGTGATTATACTATATTACAAAATTAGTGATAATTGACAAATTTTCATGAATCTCGGTACAGTTGAGCATATTTCATAATATGATTAACTTAGAAATTTATTTCACAACCATTTTCTGTACCTCAAATTCATATCATCCATATTGGTTTTAAATACTATGGCGTTTTTTTTTTTGGAACAGAAAATAATAAAAATATAATATTCTTAAGTGTTTCTCTAACCTCATTTAAAAATCCAAGCTCTGTTCGTGCATGGTTATGAGATTACTTATTTTTAAGTTGCAACTGACCTCACTTAAAAATACAAGATATGGTTATGCGTGGTCGGTGTGCTCTTAAATAAAAAAATTGAATAAATAAAATTAGTATGAAATTCTCCTTCATGTGTAAAAACCAGTCTACCATTCCATTTTCTATTTTGTGAAATGTGTTAATGTATTATGATATATTATGATTTGTTGATTGATAGCTATTGGGATATGAGATTATTTGATTGCGTCACTTGAATTGAATTTATAATTATAGTCCAAATCCATCACTGTTTTTTTGTGCTCATCTTTTTATAAAAACTCTTTTGAAAAAAATTGGAAATCATTTGTTTTAAAACTCTCCCTATTTATATAAATGTCATCGTAAATCCATCACTCTACAACGTGAAATTTGCCATTAGTTCTTAGAATATTATGATTTTTGTTTGATTGGTCGAGATTTATGATGATCGTTCTTCCTCTTATGCTGAAATTTAATTTATTCTATTTTTCATCACTATTTTAATTTCTGTATCCTTTTGATGATAACAAAAGGGGGGAGAATAGGTTAAGATTTTGATCGATGAGTGGTATTCTTTCAATATTTTAGATTTTGATCGATAAGTGAATATTCTTTGAATATTTTAATGTCAATTATTGTTTTTCACTCATGCACATATTTATGGGGAGTTTTGTTGTAGGGAGAGCATTCAAATAGGGGAATTACAATAATTTACTGTAAAACACATTTATTATAATATTCAAAATCTTATTCTACGTTTGTCATCACCAAAATGGGGAGATTGTTGTTCCTAACAATTCTATGATTTTTGTTTGATGATAACAAACATATATTTATTATTATAAATATGTTTGTAATTGTACTGTTATACTACATCATAGACAGAATATAATATTTATATTCAAATAGAATACAACTGCACAAGAATTTAAATAATCAAATTGTATTTTATTTAAATATAACATTTTATTTCAACATTCCAAATAGTACAAATTTATTACTCCACTAATTGTACATTTCATTGAAATACAAATTCACATTCAATTTCATTCCTAGACATTCTTGCCTCACTACAACTCTCAAACACTCATGTTACATTTCAGTTACACAATTGTATACACATACACTTCACTCTCTGTAATACATTCACTGATACTGTCACTTGTCTTCTGTCTGCAATCTTCAATGTCAGTCCAGTCTTTTGCTTACTGTTAACCCTCTTTTTGGCAAAAGTCTCAATGAGCCAGACCAAAGCCCAACGCGCAAATGGATATAAGCCGAGCATTAGGAAGCCCAGCAGACGCATGGTCCGAAGCAGTCACATATCGACCCAAGTCCAGCTTAGTCAATTGACAGTTCACTCCGGTAGAATCGCTCTTCCAGTCGACTGAGTATCTCGCTTCCGTAAAAGGCATGTAGACCGATTATCTTAGGCCAGCGTGGAAATCTTCTACAGAGCCATTCCACCATATATCCTGACTTCCAAGGCAATATAAGTGGTCCAACCATGTCCAGACAAAGCTCTACTTTTGATATACCTCTCCATGGATGCCACGTCAGCCACAGCTTCCGATGATACTATTTATGAACAGTGGAATCAGTCTCCAGCAGCTATTCAAACCAACTGATGGGTTCCACGTGTCCAGGCTTTCCCGGAATGGCCGGACCATATCGCAACAGCCCAAGCTGCATTCTCTACCTATAAATACCTCCAAGCATAAAGAGGAAAGGGACCTTAGGAAAATGAAAGACTTTGGAGAGAGTTTCTTTTAGACTTTTGTCAAACCTCTTCTTACCTCTCTCAATCTCTCTCAAAAAGAAGAAGGGAAAATACCCAACTTTTCTTTCTTCTTCAAACAGAAAAAGCATTGTATTTGTAATCAAAAAAGAGAAATAATATATAAAGTGGACATAGGCACCGTCTTTACCGAACCACTATAAAAACTCTATGTGTGCTTCCCGTTCTTTTTACTTTTATTGCATTTTATAATCTTTATTCGTGTGTTGATCGCATGAGTGGGGGTTGACTGTCACTAGTGACCAACTTTTGACGTCAACACTTTGGCGCACCAGTAAGGGGTTGAGTACCGATATTCCGTTAGAGCCTCTGCTCACTTCTGCATATGGCGAACAAACGAAAGAAAGATGCAACATCTTCTCGCCCTGCAACTACTGATGTTGGCGGTAACAACGCCATAGAAGCAAGTCTCGAAGCTTCCTCTCACGAAGATGTATCTCGACACGTTACTCGGGATGATATGAATAAGATGATGGTCGAATTCAGAGAACAAATGGCATCCCAGGGTAAACTCCTCGAACGACAGCAGCAGTTGATGGATCACCTTCTCGGTCGACTGGAGACAGGATTGAACGCTTCAACATCAATTCCTCCACCAGCCGAGACTGGGGCAACAACTGATCTTTGGTCTGCACAAAATCAGGCCATTGATCAGGCTACACCTTTATTTCATCCTGCTTTGGTACTACTAACCAATCCTTCACAACTAGGAGTATCACTTCCAGCAACCAGTGCAGCTGCAGCAGTAGAACCTTAGGAGGTTTGCGATCAAGATCTAGGTCGGTCGAACACTTTGCCCCAACTTTTGGGAGCAGGTCGACCTATCGAACCAGTCGAGCAGCCTCCGGGTCCATTAGAATCGATGCCATTCCCATTACAACCCGGAATCTTACCACAGACCAGTCTAACCACTCTTCACCTTCAACGAAGAGCTGGTGCAGCCTTCCCTTCGAATGAGGAAGGCCACCCTACTGTACCGGTCCTCACTGTGGCAGAAGAAAACGCTATCGTAGACCCTCCTAATTTCGCCCCAAATGGGGGCAACCCCGAGCTCCGAACATCACATGCTATGTTGGATCAGCCTAGACCCTTTGTTACGGGTGTGGCTCAACCAACAACTCATCAGGTTCCAGAGGGGCCATTCTTCCCAGAACCACCTACTGTGGCTCACCTTCCCTCACATTTTCACTCAACTTTTGGAGGACGAGCTCAGTCAACAGCCGCCTTTCTGAGCATGCTTTTTCCAGATCCCTCGTGGAACCTTCTCAGAATGCGGAGCTAAATTCATGGCAACGACTCCTCGGAGATGGGAGTCATCTTGCGAGCATCTTCCGATGTTTTACTCAGGGCAACTCTTCACAGCAAGACATAGATAATGTCAATCGCAGTCCCTTCACCAGGGAGATTAGAAATTCTTGAAACCCTCCGTACTTCAAGTTTCCAGCTATCGAGCCATACAACGGTCGCACTGACCCGACCATTCACCTCATGCGATACATGCGACATATGGAGGTACTTGGTGCATCGACCAGCGTTATGGCTAAGTGCTTCCGTCTCTTTCTCACAAACATAGCTGGCATGTGGTTTCGACAGCTGACAACGGAGTCGATCGGCAGTTGGAACACTCTGGTCACCCGCCTCATCGAACAGTTTCAAGTACACATCTCCCAACCGAAAAGTGTTTTGTTCTTATCTACCATCGAGCAGCGATCCGAAGAAATGCTCAGGTCCTTCCTTGAAAGATTCAACGCAACCGTAGCATCTGTCGATCGACCCGAGCCATCGATGGTGCTCATGGCCGCCATCGCAAGAGTTCATAATCAATCAGAATTCTCAATCTCTTTAACCAGAGATCCTCCTGAGGATATAGACGATTTTACTCCGAGGCCGAGCGAATCCTCTGACAAGAGGTTGCCATCCTTGAAATGGAGAGCCTCGAAGTTTTAGTAGCCAAACAACAAGGTCCATTCAATGTAACGGCCAGAATAAAGGAAGAGGAAAGGCCCCGGAGAAGAGTGAGTGCAATGTGCGATCCAGAAAGGAAAATAAATACGACCAGTACGCCGAGCTCAATTCCTCTTTACTCGATACCTACCTCGACATACGAGGGTCCTTGCCCACTCTGAGACCACCTCGATGAAAGCCAACCTAGATGGAACTTGATTCCGGCAAGCATTGTATATTCCACAATATAACTGGACATAATACAAATGAATGTCGACATCTGCGCGATATCATTGAAGGACGAGACAGAAAAGGAGATCTCCCCGAATATGTCAAAGATTTCGCCCCGGCCATGCCGTCGCGACCTTCTGCCCATGCTCCTCAGGTTGGTCCTCGAGCTCCTAGAACCGGAAAGGACCCTGAGACTAGCACTTGCGGCAATATCGTTAATTAGATTTCTTTTCTTTTGATGTATTTCTTTCAATAATAAGGACAACTTGATGTACACATGTATGGGGCTAGGATTTAGCTCCTAGGCATGCTTTGGAATCAACTACTGTCCCCCATAGAATTTCTTTTCTTTGCAATAGTTATTTAGCAGTTATGAATTTTATTTTGCAAACATAGATCGTGTTTGTAATAACCCGAAAATCTGAGCCAATTTAAAAATTTTATTTTGGCAATTTTAATGAATTTTGAATATTTAAAATGAATTATTTTAAATAATAACGACAAGAAATTTATTTTGAATAGAATTAGAATGTATATATTTATTAGAATCGTTGTTAGAATATAAATAATTTATTTTAATTATATAACGAGCCTGAAATGGCGCGGTAGTTCGATAATTCGATTTCAAAGTTCAAATGAATGTACCGGGTGCAAAATAAACCGGATTTTAGTGAAACCAATAATATTTGAATCTAATTGAGAATATCTTTCCAACAATCCGAATAATTGAAATTTCATAGCGGGAATTGAAAGATATGTCCAGTTCAAAATTCAGAAAAGTCGCTATGGAATTTATATATATTTTAATATATATGTAAAGGCCCTTAAAAATGGAAATTTTGCAAACGACCTCGGTTTTCGACGAAACCACTTTTTTTGGATTCGCAATGTCAAATTATTGCTAGGTTTCAAATTTCATAATTTTTCGAATCAATATGTGGGCGTGGCAAAGGAAAACGTGTTTGACCAGTTTTAGTTGATTTTAATTGACTGGAAAATGGCCAATCTTCAAACGGTCTCAGAATTTGACGAAATAAGTTTTGTTAGGACCATATCGTCAATACGAAGCTAGAAATAATTTTTTTTGGAATTTTTAGAGTTAGCACGTGGCCCCGGTAAATTGAAATGTACGTTTAAAATTAAATATAAGGATTTAGATGTTAATTTAAATGGAAACTCATCGAAACGATGGAATTGTCTCACGATACATATCCCATTGCGTTCGGAATGGGGATAATACGTTAGGGACGACAGTCGGTGGGTTGGATTATAAGTTCGAAACAAAAGGTTACTTTTGGGAGAAATTAATTAATTAAATAATTTAAATAATATAAAATCTCACCCCTCTTTCCCTCTCTCTCCTTGCCTTACAGTCAATGAAGGAAATCAAATAAAAGAAAAAAAACGATCCTTCTCAGATCGAAAAGGGCGACGCCCTCGCCTTCGCCACCGTCAGAGGGCCCACCGTCACGCCCAGTCAACCGCTTTCCCCCTCCACCTCCAACTCCGGCGCAAACCCCCACTCTTCTCCCCGTTGCTCCCCTTCCCCTGTACGAGAAACCACGCCTAAACCCTTGCAGCCGCCGGAAGTGTTGAGCCCAGCAACCCCGGTTTGACCATCGTCGTGGCAGGAGGAGCCACCACCTTCCTCTCAGGCCGCCGACCCCCTCTGGTTTCCCCTTCCTTCCTCCCCCACCCCCTAAATCCTTTTTCTTCCTCCTCTATCTGCAGCAAACCACTAAGACCAAGCCGTTGCTTAATGTCGCACCGCGTGAGCTCCTCCCTCCAAGTCCTACAGCCACCGAGCAAGCTCCAGTCAACAGCGGACGAAGAGGTTACCTGCGCCTCCTAGGCTAATACATTGTGAGTTCGCTGATTTATAAATTATATTTCTTTGTTTCAGTAATGGGAATTTTTAATATGAAAAACATTGTTTTAAAAATATGATTTTTTATTTTTATATGAACATTGTAAAGATTAGAATTTTTAACACTATAAAGAAGTGATTTTTATCATAACAAAGACAAGATTTTTAACATAAGAAAGTCGAGATTTTTAAACAAAGAAACATTAGATTTTTAACATGAAAAAGATTTGATTTTTCTTTATAGAAAGATTTGGTTTTTCTTTATAAAAAGATCAGATTTTTGAAAAGAAAAATGTTTGATTTTTAACTAGAGAAAAGAAACGGTTTTTATAAATTAAAAAGATTTGATTTTTAGTAGATAAAGAAACGATTTTTATTTATAGTTGTAGATAATAAAAATATAATTTTTATCTAAGCATGATGTTAAAAATATGAAGTAGAAATATAAAAATATAATTTTTATATTGAAAGAAGCATTGTAAATACATATGAAGTAGAAATAAAAATATAATTTTTATTTATTGAAATGAAGTGATAAAAATATAATTTTTATTATGAACAGCGTGAAAGGAGTGCATTAGAATTGCAAACAGATCCAGACGATTCAGCAGTTCAACAGCAAAGCACGATGGAGTGGAACCCTCTGTAGGAACTCCTCGCCTTTAATTTATTTCTAGATTGAAATATATATACTAGGATGCAGACGGTGCTTAGAAGCTCCCGACACCCGTCGTCCACAAACCATGGACGGCTTGTATGCTTGCTTGTTTGATTTTGTTGTGTAGGTGATTGTGTGATGTGATGTGAAATGAAATAAAATATTTATGTAGTTAAAAATATTTTATAGTTGAAAATATAATTTTTAACGTGAATGTGGATAAATAAATAAATATAAACAAATCGGACGATTTGTTTATATACACACATTTGGCTGATATTCATTAGGGCGATAAATTTTACACATCGCCCAACTGCACAAATAAAATCTGTGTTTGATTGTTTGAAACCCCACACGGGTATTGGGATGATATATGACATACACTAATCATAATCATTAGCTGTATGTCGATCGATTGATTGACAGACTGTTATAAGCGTTGAATATTTATATTTGATGCTTATACAGTGTAGAACGCACTTTGGATGATCATTGATTGTTTATCGTCATTGTTGTATATATGAATTTGATGAAATTCATATAACTAAAATTATATGGTAATTGACTGTGTCTGATTCCATTTCAGAATTATCGAATAATTTAAAAATAATATTCTTTGAATATTGAAATGTGAAGCTGTGTTAAGTAGTTACACGCCATCTTAACACGAACGGGAATTTTATCGATTTTATAATGAACATTGAAAGTGATTCCAAAATCGAATATTTAGAAATGAATTCGAATTGAAATTAAATAGAAAAGAATTCGAATTGAAATTGAATAGAAATGAATTCGAATTGAAATTGAATACAAATAAATTCGAATTGAAATTGAATAGAAATGAATTCGAATTGAAATTGAATAGAAATGAATTCGAATTGAAATTGAATAAATTTAAAATTCAAATTGAATTGAAAACGAACCAAAGTTGAATTAAAAATCTATTTGAACTGAAATCAATTTGAAATGAATTTAAAACGAATTTATAAGGAAAAATTCAATTTTGATTTGAATTTGAAATGAAGTTGAAATCGTTTCAAAAACGAATGTAAAACGATTTATAAAATACGTTTTAAAAGGAAATCAACGAAATATATATAATATATATATATTATATATAATGGTCTAAATAGAACACGCTGCGCCGCGGTAGTTCGTGAATTTCGACCATTGACTTCGAATGGACTGTACGGGAGATCCGTCCGTCGGATTCTCCTAAAACCGGAACCGTTGGGTTCATATCGAAAAGTACTTTCAATGAATATTAAAAATATAAAATCTAACGGTTGGATTTGGAATTATGTCCAAATAAAATTTGGAAAAGGTCGCTGTAAGTGCCATTCGATGGCCGTTGATGGAAATCGACTGTACGGGCCTTGATAAAATTATTAAAAATAGTAATAATTTGTGTAAAATCATAAGAAATGATTTGTGAAGAATTGGGATGGAAAACTCCATATTTGAAATGATAAAAATAAATTTTTATCGAAATGAACTAGTTTTGAACTAGAATTATAATTCTATTTATTTTTAAAATAAATAAAGTGGATTTGAAATGGTTTCAAAGGTAACCAGAATTTCCAATAATTGAATTGGAATGGATTTGAATTGAAATGGTCTTTGGAATATTTCGATGTTGGATTTCGTGATGAAACAAATATTGTTACGGGAATTTGAAAGATATATTAATATCGTTATTTCCAATACGATATTTGTTGGTCGTAGAATTTGATATTGAATATAAGCCGATTTATTTTCTATTTAGAGCCTTGTATTTAATATCAAATGTGATTTGGGTTTGTCGTGAATGGTGTTTTCATTAACACTGTCCTTAAACCCATTTGAGAAAAAGATTAAGTCTTTTATTTAGATTTAATGAAGTGTACCAATTAAATGGTATTTAATTGGAATTGAATATGAATTGATTCTTGGGTTTATCGTGAACGGTGTTTTAAATAACACTTGTTCTTTAACCCGATAATTAATGGAATGTGATTTTGGGTTGTCGTGAACGGTATCTTCAATAATACTGTTCTTAGACCCAACAGAGTTAAGAAAATCAAAAACTAACTGGAGGTTAGTTATGTTGAATGGTTTCTTGGGTATTGATCTGATGTTGGCTTCGGCCTTCGGGGTTAATACTTTGGGAATTACTCACTTGCTAATTTACGGTTATGGACTGATCGAAATATGATGTGATTTTGGGGTTTATCATGAACCGTGTTTTAAAAGATATGAAGTATGACCAGTTTTACTTCATGGGATAAATAGGTTGGGATTGGGAAATAAAATAAATGATTACTTCGGTGTGGTTCGCTAATCCCGACTGGTTGAATTGATATTCAAAAGTAGATTAAAGAATAAATTTGAGGAATTTATTTTTGATAAAATTAATCGGAACCTTTCCATAAGAACGTGAAATTTAGAAACTAACTGTAGGTTAGCTAAGAAGAATGGTTTACTGGGTATTGATCTGATGTTGGTTTCAGCCTTCGGGGTAAATATTTGGGGAATTATCCTCTTGTTAATTTACGGTTAGTGACTGATGAATTGGAATAAGGCGTATGTTGTGTTTGTATAACACTTGTTTATTATATACGTGAGTTATTCGGAAAGACCGGGTTTATCACATTCTGAATAACTGATACGACGATAAGTCGAAGGTGAAGACGGTGGTCGAAGACCAGAGGTCTTCATGCCGTTTGGGTGGTTACCGATGATCTGGATTGGGCCATACACCCAAGAGGAGGGAATTAGTTAGTGGTCACCCAGACGTACTTTGAGATTGATGGATATGTGGGGTATTAGGTGCCTCCGGTTTCGTTCAGACCCAGAACGGAATTGTAAATGGACTGTGTGTCTGACATTAGATTTTATTCTGTGATTGATTTCTATTAAATATGTAACAACCCGCAAAAATCAGAACCAATTTAAAAATTTTATTTTAGGACATTTTAATGAATTTTGACAATATAAAATAATTTATTTAAATAATAATGATCACAAATTTGATTTAAATCGAAGTTAGAATGAATAATTTAATTTTAATTAACAAAAGAGTTAGAAATAACGCGGCAGTTTGAAAAGTCAAACTTGAACTTTGACTGACCGTACAGGATGCAAAATTTAACGGATTTTATTGAAACCAAAAATATTAGAATCTATTTAAAAATATCTTTCCAACGAACCCGAAAAATCGAAATTTCATAACAGGAATCAAAAGTTATGGCAAATTCAATATTTAGAAAGGTCGCTATGAAATTTATAAAGGTCAAAATGCTACTTTTTGCATACGAAGGAATTTGAACTCGAAACCACTTCCATTGAGTTCAGAATGATGTTTCTACGTTGAAAAACAGTAATCACTCATATATTTTGAGTTTCGGGATTTATTTGTTTAAAAATATATTTTTAATATTAAATATATTGGCCTTGAAAATAGTCATTTTTCAAACGACCTCTATTTTCGACGAAACCACTTTTGTTGGATCCGGAATGTCAAAATATTGTTAAGTTTAATTTTTCATAATTTTTAGAATTAATTTGTGGCCGTGGCAAAAAGATTTCTGTTTTGTCAATTTATAGTAAATTTTAAATGACTTGAAAAAGGCCATTTTTCAAACAGTCTCAGAAATCAACGAAATTGGTCTCGTTAGAACCGTATCGTCATAAGAAAGCCAAAAATAATTTTTCTGGATTTTTCAGAGTCCGTATGTAGCCCCGGCATATTTAAATGTACGGTAAATATTTAATTAATTAATTTTAAATGGAATTTTAAATAAAATATGTACAAATTTCGGAATTGGGCCCCGAGACCCATTCCATTGCGTTCAGAAGGTGTCAAAACCTTAAGAACGACAGTCTTTGGGCTGAAATTGGACAAAGTTGCAAAACGGGCCTTTAATGGATAATAAATTAATAAAATATTATAAAAGTACACGCAAACCGAGGCATCTCTTCTTCCCGATCAGAAACTCACGCACCTGAACCCGTAGCCGCCATGTCTTCTTCTCCTTCTCTCCTCCTTATCTCTTAATCCACTCACTTTTAGATCCCCATCCTTTGGAAGTTTTTCAAGCTCTTCTCCTCCTGTTTCTTCTCCGACCAATTTCACATCAAACCGTTGACCGTAGCTCTCGAATCACCTCTCCAAGTCCGCTGACTTTATGGATCCGCTGCTCCTCCTCCTTGCAACCGCATCCCACCCCCTTCCAGCCGAATATCCACCTCTCCAAGCACTCCATCCTCCAACAAACGGCACCCAAAACCGTCAACCGTAGCTCAAGTTATCGTGATTCAAAGATTTGAACAATTCAAAGGTTATATAAATTTTATTTTATCAATTTGTCATGCTTGAGTTCATTTCTAATCTTAATTTTAATTATTAAAAATGTTTTTTTTTGATTCAATCCGATTCAGAACGCAACAATGTTTGTGATATTGGGACAACGACACGCAACATAACATTCAAGATCTGTTGTGTACAATCTCTGATCCTTTTGATTCAATTTTGATTTAATATCCAAGGTGAGCAATTCTAAATTTAAAATTTAATTTAATTTAATTTAATTATTTTTCTTAATTAATATATCTGTGTTAGCTAGATCTAAGTTCGCATTGAAATTTCATTGTTTATTTGTAATCACATTTGCTATGCTTTGAGTTTTGGATGTTGAATTATTCATGTATACTTAGATCTATTCTAAATAGATCTATATTTTGTTCATGTTTGGTATCATCGCTACGTGTAGACACCGAATGATGTGTTGTTATACATTAAATTTTAGCATTCATTGTAAGCACATAATTTTAATCAAATTTTAGCGTTATTGTTAAACATGAATTATAATAATATTTTAGCGTTTTGTGCAAACATGAAATTAAGAAAAAAAATGAAAATTAAACATAACTTTAGAGTCTTCATGAAATAATCCAATGTAAAGATTGAATCTTTATGTTGCATTTGAATGACATATAAAGATTGAATCTTTATGTTGCGTTTGAATGACATATAAAGATTGAATCTTTATGTTGCATTTGTAATCAAATAAGAGATTTAAGTTGACGATACAATTTTCATTGTAATTAAAAGATGGAACTCGATGATGAAATCTACATGCGTTTTTGAATGGAATAAAATATTAGATTTTTGTCAATACATTTCCACGTGAATTAGATTGAAAGTGAAAGATTTACATTTATCACTTAAATTGTCATTCCTTGTTGAGATTAGAATTAACGAATTAAAATTGTCACCTTTATTATGAATGTTATATTAGTAAAATGTCAAATTGGTTGTGTTAGCGATGAAAAATAGGAAAGTATCTTTTACATTGAATTGTCATATTTAAATTGATACATTGAAACATAATAAATGACCATTCAAATGTCATTATGATATGAAATGTCATATCATTGTAAATGCCATTATAGTTAGAAATGTATGTAAGTATAAAGTTTGTCTTTTTATTTGTATTTACAAATACAAATAAAACTTTGAAATATAATTTGTTTCTTTTGTTTGTATTCACAAATACAAATAAAACTTTGAAATATAATTTGTTCTTTTTGTTTGTATTCACAAATACAAATAAAACATTGAAATATAATTTGTTCTTTTTATTGTATTTACATATACAAATGAAACATTGGAATAAAATTTGTTCTTTTTATTTGTATTCACAAATACAAGAAAACATAGAAAAAAATAAGATTTATATTTTTGCTCGCATTCACAATGCGAACAAAACTTTTTAAAATGAGATTTATATTTTTGCTCGCATTCACAATGCGAACAAAACATTAAAAATAATATTTACATTTTGGTTCGCATTCACAATGTGAACAAACCATAAAAAAAAATACATTTTGTTGCATTCCACAATGTAAACAATACATAAAATAAAAATTATACTTTTTGTTTGTATTCTACAGTGCAAATGAAATGTAGAAAATAGAATATACATTTTTATTTGCATTCTATCATGCAAATAAAACCAGAAGATAAGAAAAATTACATTGTTGTTTGCAACCCTAGTCGTAAACAAACAAGAAGATAAAAATTACATTTTGTTGCAAATTTAGATGCAAACAAATTTAGTAAAAACAAACGTTACATTTTTTTGGCATGTTTTTAAATGCGAACAAAGCATTAAAACAAGGTTACATTTTTATTTATTTACTTCACTTGATGTAAATAGACATAAAATAAAAAGTTGTTCTTTTATTTACATTTCTTGATGTAAATAAAAGTAGAAAATTAAGTATTACATTTTTATTTGCATTACTCAACGCAAATACAACATGAGAATAAAAGATCCATTTTCATTTGCAATCCTTATTGCAGATAAATTATGAAATGAAAAGTTAAAATTTTTATTTACATTCCTCGTTGTAAATAAACCTCAAATCAAAAAGCTGAATCTTTATTTGCATTCTCTAGTGCGAATAAAACATGAAATGAAAAGTTATATTTTTGTTATTAATTGTATTCCCTATTACAATGGAATTAAAAGATTACATTTTTCTTTTCATTTATTTACAATGAAAGGAATTGAAATAAAGATTTTATTTTTATCGTCATTTTAGATGCGATAAAAGAATAGAAATAAAGAATTCATCTTTATTGACATTTTACATGCAATAAAAAGAATAGAAATAAAAAGAGACAGTTTTATCGTCGTGTTATATATTGTGTATTACACTGCCATAAACAAGTTACCTGACATGTTTATGTGATTGGGTCGATAATTTTCACACATCGCCCAAGTGCACAAATGAATTAATTATTTGTTTGTTGGATGAAACCCCACACGGGTGTTGGGATGAAAATTAACATACACTAATCCTAATATTTAGTTGTATGTTGATCGTTAGATCGACAGGCTGTGATAAGCGTTATTTTTTAATTTTAACGCTTACACTGTTGGAATTTACACTTTGGATGTAAATGGATGACTTGATAATTACATTTTTATTGTTATATATGATGTGTGTTAAATCCATATAATCCAAATTATATGGTAAATGGTTGAGTCGCATTTCGATTCAGATGTTCTTTAAAATAAAAATATTTTTACATTAGAAATTCCTTTTATTTAAATATATATATATATTTTTTAATTAAGTATATGTTAAACAAAGAATATTTGTAAAAGGTAAAAATCTTTTATATAAAGAATATTTTTAATGATTATCTCTAAAATACGTTTTTCTTATAATAATAAATATTTAAAGAGAAATCTTTTATTTAAGGTTATTAGAATTTGACATTTATGTTTGGTGATTGATATGTAGATTGGATTTGTAGTGGACGATGTTTTAAATAACATTTATCCTTTAATCCAATTTACACTGAAATTACTATTTGAAATTTGTAAGTCTATTTTATAAATTTAAAAGATACAGAAATTTGTAATGATTATTTGTTGATTTGATTTCTGTAGAAATTCCATATTTTGAAAAATTGGTTTTGGGTTTATCGTGAACTGTGTTTTAATGACACTAGTTCTTTAACCTAATTTAAGACAAGATTGGCTTATTAAAATTAATAATCTTGTAATAATGGTTCTTGTATTAAAAAAATCAAAATTGGAATATTAATAAATCTTTTTAGAAAGATTTAAATGTAATTTATTTTATTTTTGATAAAATTAATGAGAATCTTTTAATATAAATAATAATTTTTATTTAAAAGAACGTTCAGAGTTGGAATGTGGCGTATGGTTGATTTTAATTACAAATACGCGAGTTATTCAGAAAGACCGGGTCTAACCCATTCTGAATAATCATCACGACGTTCAAGAGTCGAAGACGAAGACGGTGACTGAAGACCTGAGAACTTCACATCGTTTGGTTGATGGTGACTGATATCTTGAATTGGGACGGATCCCCCAAGGCAAGGTAAAAAGTGATGATCTTCCAGACGTACTGGAGATCGACGGATACGTTGTTTCGTTCAGACCCAGAACGGACTTGTAAATGGATAGCATGCCTGACATTGAAATTTATTTCATGTAATTAAATTGGTTTTTATTTAATATATAAATGCATGGTGGCGGAGGATTTATTCTCTTGCTTAACACCCTTTTGTATGTTAAATAATTACTGATCGCATGATAGGAGTTGTTGATGTGGTATGCCAAGTTGCACTTGATCAAGGCTTATTGTTGCAAAGCAGAGCCTTGTGGGATGATCAATGCATAGTCTATTTAGGCATAGCCTTGTGTAACGTGACTTCGCGAGCCTCACAGTCCGGTAGAGTCTAAAACGGGAGAAGGGAACGCAGGGAGTGCACACGTTTCTCTCTAGCTAGAGTGGTGCCAGGGACCTACCAGCGCTGGCATTTATTCATTGTAGTTGTTGGATTTTTCGAGGCCTCGGTTTATGCGGTCGCCACTGGCCGTATTATAGGTCCAAAAGGACCGGGAAGCGTGTGTTCAGGAATTGCCAATCCATTAAGCGTTGACGTATGGACCGGCCCTGCAAGATCCAAGGGTTGGACAGAGTACCAATCCTGGGGCATTTGCTAGAGTGTCTCGAATAGGTAAGGATCTCCTCCCTAGCCTTGACTCAGATGGAAACCCAAATTTCCAATACGACATCACGCGGTTTTGATTGTATACCTATATATGGCGACATAGTGGGATGGGGCACTCATGCCGTCTAGGATTGATACATTTACTTTGATGTATTTCAAATTGGTTGCACACTATTATTATATAATACTGTGTTTATCGTATCAAGCATCTTTTGATCATTATAAGGTAAAACCCTATCCTCCGGTTTGCGTTGCATTGTGTGATGGGACTTGGGTCTTATAATGGTTTCATTTTTCTAAAAAGCATTGCGTTATTTTGACGATTTACTTTACTTTATGCACTGGCAATCTATAGGAGAAAACCCATTCCGCGAAAGTGGCGTGGTCCTGTGATTAGCCTTATTATATTATATAGGTTAAGTAGAATTCTCACACCAGTCCCATGACTGACCTGTAGTTTGTCCACTGGCAAACTCGGGTGCCCATATTTTCCACACGGGCAGTCGAGTAGCTATTTTTGCAGATATATTAAGCAGGATTCTGGGTTGAAGCTTAAAGCTGTGTCCAGAGATAGAGAGTCTTCCGCTGTGTTCTTCCGTTGCAGTATATTACATTTTTTGTATTTATCTTCCGCTGTAATTATATTCCAATGTACTCTGATATGTATATCCTGTACTCTGATGTAACATTTATTATAGTGTTATAAAAGTCTTCTGTTATCTGTTGTAATGTGTTGTATGCCCAAAGTTAAAGTATTCGTAGATTTTCACTTTTTTGGTCAGACCTGTGTGGTTTATGGTCGAGTCAAAGGGTGGGAATTTACGGGTCTTTACAGTTGGTATCAGAGCTCTTGTTAGCTCAAATCTTTGGGGTACAACTTGTTAGAACTGAAAAAAAGACTCATCAGAGATTGGATTATTAATGTCCAATAAGAATACTCATTAGAGATAGGATCAGCAGTATCCTAGAATGAGTAAACTCGTTAGAGATGGGGTTAGTAATGCCCTAGAATGAGTTCAGAGTTACGAATTTATAATTAACGTATTTTTGATATTTATAACCTATTCTTTGAAATATGATTTATATATATATATAAAATTATGTATATTTTGAAAGATAATCTACCATTAAAATTTAAAATTAAGATAGTTAATTTTACTATTTTTAGCTACGCTCCTTTTCGAGGACGAAAAGTTTTTAAGTGGGGGCGATTGTAACAACCCGCAAAAATCAGAACCAATTTAAAATTTTTATTTTAGGAAATTTTAATGAATTTTGACAATATAAAATAATTTATTTAAATAATAATGATCACAAATTTGATTTAAATCGAAGTTAGAATGAATAATTTAATTTTAATTAACAAAAGAGTTAGAAATAACGCGGTAGTTTGAAAAGTCAAACTTGAACTTTGACTAACCGTACAGGATGCAAAATTTAACGGATTTTATTGAAACCAAAAATATTAGAATCTATTTAAAAATATCTTTCCAACGAATCCGAAAAATCGAAATTTCATAACGGGAATCAAAAGTTATGGCCAATTCAATATTTAGAAAGGTCGCTATGAAATTTATAAAGGTCAAAATGCTACTTTTTGCATACGAAGGAATTTGAACTCGAAACCACTTCCATTGAGTTCAAAATGATGTTTCTAAATTGAAAAACAGTAAACACTTATATATTTTGAGTTTCGGGATTTATTTGTTTAAAAATATATTTTTAATATTAAATATATTGGCCTTGAAAATAGTCATTTTTCAAACGACCTCTGTTTTCGACGAAACCACTTTTGTTGGATCCGGAATGTCAAAATATTGTTAAGTTTAATTTTTCATAATTTTTAGAATTAATTTGTGGTCGTGGAAAAAAGATTTCTGTTTTGTCGATTTACAGTAAATTTTAAACGACTTGAAAAAGACCATTTTTCAAACAGTCTCAGAAATCAACGAAATTGGTCTCGTTAGAACCGTATCGTCATAAGAAAGCCAAAAATAATTTTTCTGGATTTTTCGGAGTCCGTATGTGGCTCCGGCATATTTAAATGTACGGTAAATATTTAATTAATTAATTTTTAATGGAATTTTAAATAAAATATGTACAAATTTCGGAATTGGGCCCCGAGACCCATTCTATTGCATTCAGAAGGTGTCAAAACCTTAAGAACGACAGTCTTTGGGCTGAAATTGGACAAAGTTGCAAAACGGACCTTTAATGGATAATAAATTAATAAAATATTATAAAAGTACACGCAAACCGAGGCATCTCTTCTTCCCGATCAGAAACTCATGCACCTGAACCCGTAGCTGCCATGTCTTCTTCTCTATCTCTCCTCCTTATCTCCTAATCCACTCACTTTTAGATCCCCATCCTTTGGAAGTTTTTCAAGCTCTTCTCCTCCTCTTTCTTCTCCGACCAATTTCACATCAAACCGTTGACCGTAGCTCTCGAATCACCTCTCAAAGTCCGCTGACTTTTTGGATCCGCTGCTCCTCCTCCTTGCAACCGCATCCCACCCCCTTCCAGCCGAATATCCACCTCTCCAAGCACTCCATCCTCCAACAAACGGCACCCAAAACCGTCAACCGTAGCTCAAGTTATCGTGATTCAAAGATTTGAACAATTCAAAGGTTATATAAGTTTTATTTTATCAATTTGCCATGCTTGATTTCATTTCTAATCTTAATTTTAATTATTAAAAATGTGTTTTTGATTCAATCTGATTCAGAATGCAACAACGTTTGTGATATTGGGACAACGACACGCAACATAACATTCAAGATCTGTTGTGTACAATCTCTGATCCTTTTGATTCAGTTTTGATTTAATATCCAAGGTGAGCAATTCTAAATTTAAAATTTAATTTAATTTAGTTTAATTATTTTTCTTAATTAATATATCTGCGTTAGCTAGATCTAAGTTCGCATTGTAATTTCATTGTTTATTTGTAATCACATTTGCTATGCTTTGAGTTTTGGATGTTGAATTATTCATGTATACTTAGATCTATTCTAAATAGATCTATATTTTGTTCATGTTTGGTATCATCGCTACGTGTAGACACCGAATGATGTGTTGTTATACATTAAATTTTAGCATTCATTGTAAGCACATAATTTTAATCAAATTTTAGCGTTATTGTTAAACATGAATTATAATAATATTTTAGCGTTTTGTGCAAACATGAAATTAAGAAAAAAAATGAAAATTAAACATAACTTTAGAGTCTTCATGAAATAATCCAATGTAAAGATTGAATCTTTATGTTGCGTTTGAATGACATATAAAGATTGAATCTTTATGTTGCGTTTGAATGACATATAAAGATTGAATCTTTATGTTGCATTTGTAATCAAATAAGAGATTTAAGTTGACGATGCAATTTTCATTGTAATTAAAAGATGGAACTCGATGATGAAATCTACATGCGTTTTTGAATGGAATAAAATATTAGATTTTTGTCAATACATTTCCACGTGAATTAGATTGAAAGTGAAAGATTTACATTTATCACTTAAATTGTCATTCCTTGTTGAGATTAGAATTAACGAATTAAAATTGTCACCTTTATTATGAATGTTATATTAGTAAAATGTCAAATTGGTTGTGTTAGCGATGAAAAATAGGAAAGTATCTTTTACATTGAATTGTCATATTTAAATTGATACATTGAAACATAATAAATGACCATTCAAATGTCATTATGATATGAAATGTCATATCATTGTAAATGCCATTATAGTTAGAAATGTATGTAAGTATAAAGTTTGTCTTTTTATTTGTATTTACAAATACAAATAAAACTTTGAAATATAATTTGTTTCTTTTGTTTGTATTCACAAATACAAATAAAACTTTGAAATATAATTTGTTCTTTTTGTTTGTATTCACAAATACAAATAAAACATTGAAATATAATTTGTTCTTTTTATTGTATTTACATATACAAATGAAACATTGGAATAAAATTTGTTCTTTTTATTTGTATTCACAAATACAAGAAAACATAGAAAAAAATAAGATTTATATTTTTGCTCGCATTCACAATGCGAACAAAACTTTTTAAAATGAGATTTATATTTTTGCTCGCATTCACAATGCGAACAAAACATTAAAAATAATATTTACATTTTGGTTCGCATTCACAATGTGAACAAACCATAAAAAAAAATACATTTTGTTGCATTCCACAATGTAAACAATACATAAAATAAAAATTATACTTTTTGTTTGTATTCTACAGTGCAAATGAAATGTAGAAAATAGAATATACATTTTTATTTGCATTCTATCATGCAAATAAAACCAGAAGATAAGAAAAATTACATTGTTGTTTGCAACCCTAGTCGTAAACAAACAAGAAGATAAAAATTACATTTTGTTGCAAATTTAGATGCAAACAAATTTAGTAAAAGCAAACGTTACATTTTTTTTGGCATGTTTTTAAATGCGAACAAAGCATTAAAACAAGGTTACATTTTTATTTATTTACTTCACTTGATGTAAATAGACATAAAATAAAAAGTTGTTCTTTTATTTACATTTCTTGATGTAAATAAAAGTAGAAAATTAAGTATTACATTTTTATTTGCATTACTCAACGCAAATACAACATGAGAATAAAAGATCCATTTTCATTTGCAATCCTTATTGCAGATAAATTATGGAATGAAAAGTTAAAATTTTTATTTACATTCCTCGTTGTAAATAAACCTCAAATCAAAAAGCTGAATCTTTATTTGCATTATCTAGTGCGAATAAAGCAAGAAATGAAAAGTTATATTTTTGTTATTAATTGTATTCCGTATTACAATGGAATTAAAAGATTACATTTTTCTTTTCATTTATTTACAATGAAAGGAATTGAAATAAAGATTTTATTTTTATCGTCATTTTAGATGCGATAAAAGAATAGAAATAAAGAATTCATCTTTATTGAAATTTTACATGCAATAAAAAGAATAGAAATAAAAAGAGACAGTTTTATCGTCATGTTATATATTGTGTATTACACTGCCATAAACAAGTTACTTGACTTGTTTATGTGATTGGGTCGATAATTTTCACACATCGCCCAAGTGCACAAATGAATTAATTATTTGTTTGTTGGATGAAACCCCACACGGGTGTTGGGATGAAAATTAACATACACTAATCCCAATATTTAGTTGTATGTTGATCGTTAGATCGACAGGCTGTGATGAGCGTTATTTTTTAATTTTAACGCTTACACGGTTAGAATTTACACTTTGGATGTAAATGGATGACTTGATAATTACATTTTTATTGTTATATATGATGTGTGTTAAATCCATATAATCCAAATTATATGGTAAATGGTTGAGTCGCATTTCGATTCAGATGTTCTTTAAAATAAAAATATCTTTACATTAGAAATTCTTTTTATTTAAATATATATATATTTTTTAGTTAAGTATATGTTAAACAAAGAATATTTGTAAAAGGTAAAAATCTTTTATATAAAGAATATTTTTAATTATTATCTCTAAAATACGTTTTTCTTATAATAATAAATATTTAAAGAGAAATCTTTTATTTAAGATTATTAGAATTTGACATTTATGTTTGGTGATTGATATGTAGATTGGATTTGTAGTGGACGATGTTTTAAATAACATTTATCCTTTAATCCAATTTACACTGAAATTACTATTTGAAATTTGTAAGTCTATTTTATAAATTTAAAAGATACAGAAATTTATAATGATTATTTGTTGATTTGATTTCTGTAGAAATTCCATATTTTGAAAAATTGGTTTTGGGTTTATCGTGAACTGTGTTTTAATGACACTAGTTCTTTAACCTAATTTAAGACAAGATTGGCTTATTAAAATTAATAATCTTGTAATAATGATTCTTGTATTAAAAAAATCAAAATTGGAATATTAATAAATCTTTTTAGAAAGATTTAAATGTAATTTATTTTATTTTTGATAAAATTAATGAGAATCTTTTAATATAAATAATAATTTTTATTTAAAAGAACGTTCAGAGTTGGAATGTGGCGTATGGTTGATTTTAATTACAAATACGCGAGTTATTCAGAAAGACCGGGTCTAACCCATTCTGAATAATCATCACGACGATCAAGAGTCGAAGATGAAGACGGTGACTGAAGACCTGAGAACTTCACATCGTTTGGTTGATGGTGACTGATATCTTGAATTGGGACGGATCCCCCAAGGCAAGGTAAAAAGTGATGATCTTCTAGACGTACTGGAGATCGACGGATACATTGTTTCGTTCAGACCCAGAACGGACTTGTAAATGGATAGCATGCCTGACATTGAAATTTATTTCATGTAATTAAATTGGTTTTTATTTAATATATAAATGCATGGTGGCGGAGGATTTATTCTCTTGCTTAACACCCTTTTGTATGTTAAATAATTACTGATCGCATGATATGAGTTGTTGACATGGTATGCCAAGTTGCACTTGATCAAGGCTTATTGTTGCAAAGCAGAGCCTTGTGGGATGATCAAAGCATAGTCTATTTAGGCATAGCTTTGTGTAACGTGACTTCGCGAGCCTCACAACCCGGTAGAGTCTAAAACGGGAGAAGGGAACGTAGGGAGTGCACACGTTTCTCTCTAGCTAGAGTGGTGCCAGGGACCTACCAGCGCTGGCATTTATTCATTGTGGTTGTTGGATTTTTCGAGGCCTCGGTTTATGCGGTCGCCACTGGCCGTATTATAGGTCCAAAAGGACCGGGAAGCGTGTGTTCAGGAATTGCCAATCCATTAAGCGTTAACGTATGGACCGGCCCTGCAGGATCCAAGGGTTGGACAGAGTACCAATCCTGGGGCATTTGCTAGAGTGTCTCGAATCGGTAAGGATCTCCTCCCTAGCCTTGACTCAGATGGAAACCCAAATTTCCAATACGACATCACGCGGTTTTGATTGTATACCTATATATGGCGACATAGTCGGATGGGGGCACTCATGCCGTCTAGGATTGATACATTTACTTTGATGTATTTCAAATTGGTTGCACACTATTATTATATAATACCGTGTTTATCGTATCAAGCATCTTTTGATCATTATAAGGTAAAACCCTATCCTCTGGTTTGCGTTGCATTGTGTGATGGGACTTGGGTCTTATAATGGTTTCATTTTTCTAAAAAGCATTGCGTTATTTTGACGATTTACTTTACTTTATGCACTGGCAATCTATAGGAGAAAACCCGTTCCGCGAAAGGGGCGTGGTCCTGTGATTAGCCTTATTATATTATATAGGTTAAGTAGAATTCTCACACCAGTCCCATGACTGACCTGTAGTTTGTCCACTGGCAAACTCGGGTGCCTATATTTTCCACACGGGCAGTCGAGTAGCTATTTTTGCAGATATATTAAGCAGGATTCTGGGTTGAAGCTTAAAGCTGTGTCCAGAGATAGAGAGTCTTCCGCTGTGTTCTTCCGTTGCAGTATATTACATTTTTTGTATTTATCTTCCGCTGTAATTATATTCCAATGTACTCTGATATGTATATTCTGTACTCTGATGTAACATTTATTATAGTGTTATAAAAGTCTTCTGTTATCTGTTGTAATGTGTTGTATGCCCAAAGTTAAAGTATTCGTAGAATTTCACTTTTTGGGTCAGACCTGTGTGGTTTATGGTCGATTCAAAGGGTGGGAATTTACGGGTCTTTACAAAATATATATCTGTTTGGCGGCGGAGAATTTATTCTCTTGCTTAACGCCCTTCTCTGAGACGTACTAGCTCATAGGTTATATATTAATAGATATCAAACGCATGGAGTGAATTGCTTGTGTGGCATGCCTAAGTGGCAAATGATCAAGGCTTCTGTTGAAAAGAAAAGTCTTGTGGTTGATGATCAAAGCACAGCCTGTGTGGCATAGATTTGTGTAGTGTTGATTCGCGAGCCTCACACCCCGGTTGTGAACCAGAGGGGGAGAGGACATCAGCGAGGGCATGTGTTTCCTTCTAGTTAGACGTGGCGTCAGTGGTTTTACACGCCCTGACGAGTTTGACTTATGTGGTTGTTGTTGTTGCGAGGCGCCTCAGATATATCGGGGACTATGTGAAGCCGATGGAGTCATTCGTTGGCTCATTTACGCCCCAAAGGGCGGGGAAACGCAGTGTTCAGGCATTTTAATCTACATCGGTGGGCTGGCCCTGACGATCCAAAGGCTTGACTGAGTACTATCCTAAGGGGCGGACTAGAGCGTCTCGAATTCGGTGAGGACTATCATTTGCCTCGGTTCACAGATGGAAATCCAATTTCCAAATACGTGACTTTGTGCTTTTTATGGTAGAGCCTAGTATGGCGACATGATATATGGTAACCATGCCATCTATGATTGATATTTATGATTGTATATAAAATCAGAAACTAACTGGAAACGAGCTAAGATGGGTTGTTTCCTGGGTATTGATCTGATGTTGGTTTCGGCCTTTGGGGTTAATACTTATGGAATCGTTCTCTTACTAATTTACGGTGGGAGTCTGATTAAGAATCAAAAGATAAAATTTCACGTATCAAGCATTCTTTGGCTGTTGTAAGGAAAAACCCTATCCTCCGGCTTGCGTTACATTGTGTGATGGGACCTGGGTCTTATAACAGCTTCATTTTTCTTTACTTAGCATTGCGCTGTTGTTTTATGCACTGGTATTCTTGGGAGGAAACCCGTTCCGTGTTACATGGCGTGGTCCCTTGATTTACCGAACTATAAAATAAAGATTAATAATTGTTTTAGTTCTCACACCAGTCACATGACTGACCTGGAGTTTATTGTTTTAACCTAAACTCTGGGTGCCCCTATTTTCCACACGGGCAGCTAGTAGTTTTGGTTTTGCAGATTTATATTCACAGGATCCAGATTTACAGCTGGAACGATACTCGGAAAGCTCTGTATCTGTGTATTAGTTCTAGTTGTGTATTGTATTATTTTCCGTTGCTATGTAATGAATTGTAATCTCTGATATTTTAAAAGGTGTAATGTTGATTTATACTCTGTATAGGAGTTGTAAATGGACTGTGTGTCTGACATTGGATTTTATTCTGTGTGATTGATTTCTATTAAATATATACCTGTTTGGCGGCGGAGAATTTATTCTCTTGCTTAACGCCCTTCTATGAGACATACGAGCTCAGAGGTTATATATTGATAGATATCAAACGCATGGAGTGAATTTCCTGTGTGGCATGCCTAAGTGGCAATTGATCAAGGCTTCTGTTGAAAAGCAAAGTCTTGTGGGTTATGATCAAACCACGTCCTGTGTGGCATAGCTTTGTGTAGCGTTGATTCGCGAGCCTCACACCCCGGTTGTGAACAAGAAACGGGAGAGGACATCAGGGAGGGCATTTGTTTCCTTCTAGTTAGATGTGGCGTCAGTGGTTTTACACACCCTGACGGGTTTGACTTATGTGGTTGTTGCTGTTGCGAGGCGCCTCAGATATATCGGTGACTATGTGAAGACGATGGAGTCATTTGTTGGCTCATTTACGCCCCAAAGGGCGGGGAAACGCAGTGTTCAGGCATTTTAATCCACATCGGTGGACCGGCCCTGACGATCCAAAGGCTTGACTGAGTACTTGCCTGAGGGGCGGACTAGAGCGTCTCGAATTCGGTGAGGGCTATCTTTTGCCTAGGTTCACAAATGGAAATCCAATTTCCAAATACATGACTTTGCGTTTTTGACTGTAGAGCCTAGTATGGCGACATGATATATGGTACCCATGCCGTCTATGATTGATATTTATGATTGTATATAAAATCAGAAAACTAACTGGAAATGAGCTAAGATGGGTGGTTTCCTGGGTATTGGTCAGATGTTGGTTTCGGCCTTCGGGGTTAATACTTAGGGAATCGTTCTCTTACTAATTTACGGTTGGAGTCTAATTAAGAATCAAAAGATAAAATTTCACGTATCAAGCATTCTTTGGTTGTTATAAGGTAAAACCCTATCCTCCGGCTTGCGTTGCATTGTGTGATGGGACCTGGGTCTTATAACAGCTTCATTTTTCTTTACTTAGCATTGCGCTGTTGTTTTACGCACTGGTATTCTTGGGAGGAAAATCGTTCCGTGTTATACGGTGTGGTCCCTTGATTTACCGAACTTTAAAATAAAGATAAATAACTGTTTTAGTTCTCACACCAGTCACATGACTGACCTGGAGTTTATTGTTTTAACCTAAACTCTGGGTGCCCCTATTTTCCACACGGGCAGCTAGTAGTTTTGGTTTTGCATATTTATATTCACAGGATCCATATTTACAGCTAGAAGATACTCGGAAAGCTCTGTATCCATGTATTACTTCTAGTTGTGTATTGTATTATTTTCCGCTGCTATGTAATGAATTGTAATCTCTGATATTTTGTAAGGTGTAATATTGATTTATACTCTATATATTCTTGTAATCTGATGGAATTATTGTAATTGACAATGAAATGTTCTTCTGTTTGCGTTCTGATTCGTCTTGTCCTCAAAGTAATTTGTTCTTTCTCTTCTCTTCGAAGACCGGGGAAGTTCGGGTCGCTTCAATGTTTGAATACCTTTAAGCCGAGCATGAATAATGATCGCCCCTTTTTTTATGTGGTCAGCGCGAAAGCCCGCCACCCTTTTTCTAAAAACACCTACTCCTTTAACCGAGCGAGGTCATGTCTTTTAAATACGAAGTACAGATTATACTCCCTCTTTTCTTTTTACCCCACGAGCGTTCATAGCTCGCTGGACAAACTAACTTAACGTGAGTCAAGCATAAAAAAATACTTGCCCAAAGCCGAGTATGATTAATACTCGCCATCTCTCTAAGCCGAGCATAGTTAATGCTCGCCACTAAGCCGAGCATGGTTAATGCTTGCCACTAAGCCGAACCTGGTTAGCGTTCACCACTAACCCAAACCTGGTTAGCGTTCGCCACTAACCCGAACCTGGTTAGCGTTCGGCATTAAGCCGGACATGGTTAGTGTTCTCCACTAAGCTTAGCATGGTTAATGCTCGCCACCCTTCAAAGCAAGTGAAATGAAATGCTCAACCCATCAGCCTTCTCCAAAATGAGAATTGTTTATTTTGTATTTGTAGGAACCAACTCTCATACAAATAGCGATCGTCATCTCGGCCTTAATATGGTTCCTGATCGTTGTCAGATTTCCGGCCTTAATACGACCTGGTATGGTCGTCGGTTTTCTGGCTTTAATATAACATCGGTACCGTCGGTTTTCTGGCCTTAATATGGTCCGGCGTGACCATAGCTGCTCGAGCGTTTGTGCTTCGGTTCAAATTTCTGAACACACCTCCCTCAACCGATGAAGATGCATTCTGAGGGGAAAAGTGTTAATCCTCTTTTTGGCCAGAGTCTCAACGAGCCAGACCAAAGCCCAAACGCACAAATGGATATAAGCCGCGCTTCAGGAAGCCTAGCAGACGCATGTCCGAAGCAGTCATATATCGACCCAAGTCCAGCTTGGTCAATTGACAGCTCACTCTTGAAGAATCGCTCTCCCAGTCGACCGAGTATCTCGCTTCCATAAAAGGCACGTCGACTGATTATCTCGGGCCAGCGTGGAAATCTTCTACAGAGCCATTCCACCATATATCCCGACTTCCAAGGCAATAAAAGCGGTCGAACTATGCCCAGACAAAGCTCTACTTTTGATATACCTCTCCATGGATGCCACGTCAGCTACAACTTCCGAGGATACTATTTATGAACAGTGGAATCAGTCTCCAGCCGCTATTCAAACCAACTAATCTGTTCCACGTGTCCAGGCTTTACCGGAATGGCCGACAGCCCAAGCTGCATTCTCTACCTATAAATACCTCCAAGCTTAAAGAGGAAAGGGACCTTAGGAAAAAGAAAGACTTTGGAGAGAGTTTCTTTTAGACTTCTATCAGACCTCTTCTTACTTCTCTCAATCTCTCTCAAAAAGAAGAAGGGAAAATAGCCAACTTTTCTTTCTTCTTCAAATAGAAAAAGCATCGTATTTGTAATCAAAAAAGAGAAATAGTATATAAAGTGGACGTAGGCACCGTCTTTGCCGAACCACTATAAAAACTCTGTGTGTGCTTCCCGTTCTTTTTACTTTTACTGCATTTTATAATCTTTATTCGTGTGTTGATCACACGATTGGGGGTTGACTGTCACTAGTGACCAACTTTTGACGTCAACACTTACCTATCACAAAAAGAAATATACACAGAGTAATTTGGAACAGTAATAATTTTAAATTCTAGCAGATTTAATTTTTATTTTAAAAATTTATTTATCTCAGAATTTGGGTGTGTTTCTCATCATTTTTCATGACTTGATCTGATTTATATGGACATCCATCTGTGACTAGACTACATGTGATATTCGCAATGATTCACTGTAAATACCACAAGGTAGACATCGTCTGTAATACTCACATATATATATATATATTCTCTAGACGTACACTGTACATGTATACACATACATATGTATGTGTATACACATATTTGTGCAGGGACAATACAGTCAGCAAGGGACAAATATATCAAGCCGATTTTTTCAAGTAAAGCCCAACACACATGCACAGTGCATGGGTTAGGTATCCATGAACACACATGCACGAGGAAGCATCCATGAAGACCAAGCTCGACCCAGTGCAAGTGAAAATGAATACAATACAAAATGATCTCAAACATGAAAATATACACAAATCTTCTCAGCACAGTATTCAAACATAGTCGAGACAAGAGTCAATCGATTTTCTCAAGTATACAACTCAGTATATCCTAATATAGTCAAGCACAAAGGCTACAGCAGTAAAAAAAATGGACAATTTGCAGTGCATGCAAACAAACTATAAACACAAGACAAAATAATCGAAGAATGGTCAAGATAGCTATTCAAGTTCAAGTACACATTGTACTGGACTCAAACAAACATGTACATGCATGTGCAAATACAAAATGGCATGGCAGCTTAAAGTTAAGATCAAATACATGCAAATGTGATTTTCCGCACAAACATGTCCTCATGCACAAGTCTGTATCAATGGTCACACAAAATGGTCAAATACAAGAAAAAGTAAACACAAAGCCGAGAAGCTCATGCAAACAACTGGTGCTCAAGATTTTCAGTCAGATTCAAATATGCATGAATGGTGAAAGGGAGTGAACACTGCATCAATAACATCAAATGCACATGTGAATATATAGTGGCATATATGGTGGAGCAACATCAACATACTCACATGTTTCATACAGTAGGATATGTTCGAACTCGCATGATGATGCAACGGTTCAGAAAGGAACACCAAGTTCAAGTTCGGGTCAAATGTGTATAAGTGCTCAAATTTATGAAACAAGTGCAGCAAGTATGGAAAGTCAAAAAATATCTTCTTATATTCAGCAAGTTATTCTTTTAAATATCATGGGAACCAATAGGAGCAATTGAAATTGGTCAAACAAAAAATGTGGCACATTTATGTTTAAAATCAGTATGTTATTTTGGGGCAAGGAACAATTTTAGCTCCAGAAAATCTCAAGCAATAATCTTTTGAACAGAAATTTAATACGTTTAATTTCCACAAAACCATTCTTGGAAAGAACACAATTTTGGCATGAAACAAATGTTTTTATTTCCATTTTTGAACAGATAATTTTTGGCATTCAATTTTTAGCAAAAGCATTTTGGAATAAAATTTTTTGAAGATTTTATTCAGTCTCGATAAAAAAGAATTCACGTAAAAATTCGAAGGGCCACAAGTTAATTTACTTCCTGATTTCCATCCAACAAATAATCTGGGAAAGCCGAGTAAATCAATATGCAAGCATCTCTTTTGAAAATCATCAATGAATCACGGCAACAAGTCAATGTCTCCAGAATTTACTCAATGCAACAAAGAGAAAAACATGGCAGTGTATAATCACATAGGATTTCAAGGCAACAAATCAAAATTCAGGCAACAAAATCACGCAATCAAGCCAAGCCATTTTTTAGAAATCAAAGAGCTATCAGGGATTTCTATTATCCTATTTAACACCATTCATCATTGGCATATTATTCATCAAAATCGAGAGCAGAAATTAAGGAACAAACTGAAAAATCAATTCAGAAGAACTCATAGTTTTTTTTAATCACAAATCCCAAATCGAAGCACTAAAAGCATCCAATGATTCGAAGCATCAAAGATTTAATTCAGGAGCAAAAGATAAAACTTGCGATTTGGGGATTTCAAAGAAACCCTAATTCCATTCTTGTTGGCCGACATTTTTTATTCAGCAAGCTTTAAAATGGAATGAAGGGTAATAGGCTGGCCTATATTATAATTAAAAAATAAATTTTAAAGTTATAACATGTTTGGGCAAATGGGAGGAAAATAAAGAGTATCGTCCACAAATTGAAGTATAGATATTTCATTTTTAAAATCACTATTACCTACAATTCCAAGCACTCATTTACCCTCCGCTCTCTTATCAATTTTGGTAAATACATCAATAAAAAAATTAAACAACATAAGCGATAAAGGATTGCCTTGTCTCATCCCTCTCTTAGATTGAATTTTCTTTCCTACAACTAAATTAAGTATTATATTAGAACATCTAGATTTAAGTAATAGAATGATCCAATTAATCCATCTTTATACTAAAACCCCTTGCTAATAATAACTCACATATAAAATCCCAGTCTGTAGAATTAAAAGCCTTTTCAAAATCGATTTTCAAAATAGCGCAAGTAAAGTTATTCTTACAACATAAATTGATATATTCTTGGACAGAGGCCGCACCATCTACTATATTTATTCCTTTAATAAACGCGGTCTGAGGACAATCGATAAGATCATTCATCTTTAGACTTAATCTATTCGCTAATACTTTTGTAATTATCTTAAATAAACAGTTGATTAAGGAAATTGGTACAAACTCTTTTTATTTATTAGCTCTTAATTTCTTATGAATAAGAATAACATTTGCCAAGTTAAATCTACCTATCTGTAAATTTCCATTATAAAAATCATTGAATAGATGAATAATTTTGTATTTCAAAACATCACAAAATTGTTTATAAAAGAGAATAGAAAAACCCTCCGGACAAGGAGATTTATCACTAGGCATATCATTGATAGCCTTCCATATCTCCTATTATAAGAATAGCTTATCTAAATCTAATAAATCAATCCTATGATAAGGATAAATTTTATTCCATCTAACATTAGTCCTTCTCTTTATTTTTGATCCAAAAATCTATTTATGATAGTTAGTAAAAGCTTCATTTAAGTTTTTTTTACAATCAGTTCAACATCATTAAAAAAAATAAAGTGGATGAAATTGTTACGTCTTCTCTTATTAACCACATCATGAAAAATTTAGTATTATTATCCCCATCTTTAATCCATTGAACACGAGGCCTTTGCTTCCACAAGACCTCCTCTTTCTTTAGAATTAACTTAAGGTCATTCTTAAGGCTACAAAGTTTATCACGCTCAATAGGACTAAGAATTATATTCTAATTAATCTTATCTATATCAAACATTTCACACATAATCTTATCTTCCCTGATTCTAACATTACCAAATACATATTTATTCCATCTTTTAAGAAAAAATCTAAGTTTGCCTAACTTCACAACAAAAATCTAACAGAATTACCAACATACATATTATTAAAATAAAAAAGAGAATTCCATTTAAAAGCAACTAAATTAGAAAAATTGGAATCCAATAACCACATTTTCTCAAATGTAAAGCTATTACTAATGGTAGAACTTGATTCACATGAAAGAATAATAGGACAGTGGTCTGAATATAGAAAAGGTAATCCTTTTACTCTACAAATAGAGAATCTATTCTCAAACTCATTGCTTATGAAAAATCTATCTAATAGAGCAAAAGATGGAACACCTCTGACATTAAACCACGTAAAAGACCTATTATTTAATGGTATTTCAGTCAAATTATTGTCCAAAATCAATTCATTGAACTCCTCCATACCAAAGAAATCACCTTCACGAGGAGATCTCTCCCCTAAAAATCTAGTTACATTGAAATCTCCCCCCACAGTCTATTGATCTAGAACTAGATTTCTAAAGTCTGAACATTCTTCCCACAAAATTCTCATGTCTATTTTTGTATGAGGTCCATTTACATTAGTAATACCCAATATAGAATTATCTACTTGGGAGGCTAATAAGATATGAAGGGAATGCTTCTTAGGAATTTCCTAAAGAAGCCTAAATTGATTTTACCTCCATCCAATCATTAAACCCCCTGAGCTACCAATGGCAGATAGGCAAGCCCATTTACGGAAATGAGATCCCCCTAACCTCATATAAAATCTTAAATCAAGGTTATCTATTTTTGTCTCTTGCAAAAAAGCAATATCTATATGGTAAACCTTAAAAAATGTTCTTATGTTATAGCATATTTTTGGGTTCATTAAGACCCCTAATGTTCCAGCTAACTAATTTCAACATCTAAAAGAATTAACCTTCTCTAGTTCTCTACTTCTAATAAAATCAATATCTAACTCTATATCAGTAAAATAAATGATGTATCGTCTTCTAGCTGAAATAACTGACTAGTAAATAGGCTACCCAAAGAAAATGTTGTATAGCTACTACCATAAACAGAAGTCATACCTGAGCCCAAATTCGAAGTGCTACTATTAGCACTCGAATTCGGGGACCTACCACAAAATGATGAAGAGTTAGCTCTAATCCTAGCACTGCGACTAACAAGTCTAGTAATGGGAGTCCCCTTCTTTCGTCTACCCCTTCTAGTCAAAGTAGTGGCCATGTCATTAACAGGAGAAAGCTCCAAACTGTCCTCTATCATACCATCCTCACCTATATCACTGACCTGCCGAAGTGCATCAATAACTATTTGTCCCATCACACTACTTAACTAAGGTAAACGAAAAATAGGACTCAACCACAATGATATGACTCTCAACCTCACCTTTCCCGAAAACAAAATATAATCAAAATTATCCACCAGAATATCACTTCTGCCTATGTCCAATACCCTCTCACTCAGTCCCTCATCCAATAATACATGTTGCGTTACAAAACCATCATCAGTACTAACCACAACTCTCTCCATATCAACAATCGTACCATTGTAATCTACAAGACTGCTAACAGTATCAGAATTATCACTATATGAATTTACACGACAAATATGACCCAACCTGTTCTCACTCAAACTGTACCTCAAAATATTTGATTGCATTCTCGCAGTGTTATTACTCTTCCCCTTATACTTCGAATACACTCAATACTGTTTCGAGAGAAAAAATACTAGTCATGCTTATTGGATATTTTGTGTTCCTTTTGCTTGCTACTGTGTTGTACTCTATCTCTTTCTTCCCCCTTATATTCTTTCCATTCGATCCTCTGTTCCTAATAATTATTCCATCCAGCAACCTATCATTCATCCCATACTGTACTTCAATTCGATTGTCCCTACCATCCTCCTTGGTTAGCATATGTTCATCAATCATAAACTACCCAACCATATTATCTACCTCATTAACCCCATGCACGATCCCCACGTGTATTTGATTTCAACCTCTAACCAATTAGCTTTTTCTCAATTCCTAAACAATGTCCATTCCCATTAGTTGTTTCAAAAAATATATTTCCATCAACCTTCTCTATATGCTCCTCTCTATCTCCAAAAATGCCCAATACGCAAAAACTATTATATAAACATAAATCATCAGCTACTTTCCACTCACCATTTTCTACATAGATATCTGAAACGACCCGAAGTCCCCCGGTCTCCGAAGATAAGAGGAAGAACGGATTGTGTCGAGAACAAGCCACAACAGAACGCAGACGGAAGAACATTTCATTGCATATTACAACAATGGATCAGATTACAAGAATATACAAAGTATAAATGAATAAATATTACACAGAAAAATATCAGAGATTATAATACATTACATAGCAGCGGAAAATAATACAATACACAACTAGAAGGAGATATACGGATACAAAGCTTTCTGGATATCGTTCCAGCTGTAAACCAGGATCTTGTGAATATAAATCTGCAAAACCAAAACTACTAGCTGCCCGTGTCAAAATAAGGGCACCCAGAGTTTAGGTTAAAACAATAAACTCCAGGTCAGTCATGGGACTGGTGTGAGAACAAAACAGTTATTAATCTTTATTTTAAAGTTAGGTAAATCAAGGGACCACGCCGCTAACGCGGAACGGGTTTCCTCCCAAGAACACCAGTGCATAAAACAAGCTATTATAAGACCCAGTTCCCATCACACAATGCAACGCAAGCCGGAGGATAGGGTTTTTACCTTATAATAGCCAAGAATGCTTGATACGTTTAAAACAAATCATTTGATACTATTATAAGTGTATAGTGTATAAAACAACTTCAAATCATAAGTATCAATCATAGGCGGCATGAATGCCCCATACCACTATGTCGCCATATGTAGATTATACAATCAAAATCGCAAAGTCACGTATTTGGAAATTGGGTTTCCATCTATGAACCGAGGCCAGGGATCGTCCTCTACCGATTCGAGACAATCTAGCCCATGTCTCAGGCAAGTACTCAGTCAAGCCTTGGAGCGGCAGGGCCGGTCCACCTATGTGGATTAAAATGCCTGAACACTACGTTTCCCCGCCCTTTGGGGCGTAAATGAGCCAACGAATGGCTCCATCGGACCCGGATAGTCCGATCAAACCGAGGCGCCTCGCAACAGCAACAACCACACAGGTGAAAAGTATATAAATGTCAGGGCTGGTAGGTCACTGACACCACCCTAACTAGAAGGAAACGCATGCCCTCCCTGAGGTCCTCTCCCGTTTTTGGTTCACAACCGGGGTGCGAAACTCGCGAAGTAAACGTTACACAAAGCTACGCCACAAAGGCCGTGCTTCGATCATCAACCACAAGACTTTGCTTTTCAACAGAAGCCTTGATCATTTGCATCTTAGCATGCCACACAGGCAATTCACTCCATGCGATTGATATCCATCAATATATAACCCCTGAGCTCGTACGTCTCAGAGAAGGGCGTTAAGCAAGAGAATAAATTCTCCGCCGCCAAACAGATATATATTTAATAGAAATAAATTACACAGACTAAAATCCAATGTCAGACACACAGTTCATTTACAAGTCCGTTCTGGGTCTGAACGAAACCGGAGGCACCTAGTACCCCGCATATCCATCGATCTCCAAGTACGTCTGGACGATCACCAACTGGTTCCATCTTCTTGGGTGTACAGCCCAATCAAGATCATCAGTAATCACCCAAACGACGTGAAGACCTCCGGTCTTCGACCACCATCTTCATCTTTGACTTATCGTTGTATCAGTTATTCAGAATGGGATAAACCCTGTCTTTCCGAATAACTCGCGTATATTTTAAGTAAGTGTTACACAAACATAACATACGCCTCATTCCAATTCATCAGTCACTAACCGTAAATTAATCAAGAGAATAATTCCCCAAATATTAACCCCGAAGGCCGAAACCAACATCAGATCAATATCCAGGAAACCATTCTACTTAGCTAACCGACAGTTAGTTTCTAAATTTCACATTCATATGGAAAGGTTCCCATTAATTTTATCAAAGATAAATTCTTTATATTTATTCTTTAATCTATTTTTGAATATCAATTCAAACTAGTCGGGATTAGCGAACCTTACCGAAGTAATCATTTGTTTTAATTTCCCAATCCCAACCTATTCATCCCATGAAGTAAAACTGGTAATACTTCATATCTAACACCACGGTGTTATCGGTAAATTCAATTACCATTTCACGTTCAAATCTAATTAAAGATTTAACTATCGCCTGGAGCAAAACTGGTGCTACTCCATTCTTGATCATTTCAATCTAATTAAAGATTCATTAAAACTCCACTTCGTTTTAATCGTTAACTGGGTTAAAGAATCAGTGTCATTTAAAACACGGTTCACGATAAACCCAAAACCACATTCCATTAATTATCGGGTTAAAGAACGAGTGTTATTTAAAACACTGTCCACGATAAACCCAAAAATCAATGTCAATTCAATTAAATATTATTTAATTGGTACACTTCATTAAATCTAAATAAAAAGATTTAATCTTTTCTCAACTGGGTTCAAGAACAGTGTTAGTCAAGACACCATTCACGACAAACCCAAATCACATTTGATATTAAATACAAGGCTTTGAATAGAAAATATATCGGCTTATATTCAATATCAAATTCTACGACTAACAAATATCATATTGGAAATAACGATACAAATATATCTTTCAAATTTCTATAACAATATCTGTATAATCACGAAATCCAACATCGAAATATTCCGAAGACAATTTCGATTCAAATCCATTCAAATTCAATTGTTGGAAATTCTGGTTACTTTAAAAACCCCTTTTAAATTCAATTTATTTATTACAAAAATAAATAGAATTATAATTCTAATTCAAAACTAGTTCATTTCGATAAAAATCTATTTTTATCTTTTCAAATATGGAGTTTTTCATCCCAATTCTTTCTAAATCATTTCTTATGATTTTACACAAATTATTAATATTTTTAATAATTTTAGTAAGGCCCGTACAGTCGATTTCCATCAATGGCCATCGAACTGCACTTACAGCGACCTTTTCCAAATTTGATTTGGACATAATTCCAAATCCAACCGTTAGATTTCTAATTTCTAATGTTCGTTAGAAAGCTCTTTTCGATACGAACCCAACGGTTCCGGTTTTAGGAGAATCCGACGGTCGGATCTCCCGCAATATTCATTCGAAGTCAATGGTCGAAATTTGCGAACTGCCGCGGCGCGGCGCATTCTAATCAGGCCATTATATTATATATATAATATATACTTCGTCGATTTCAATTCAAAATGTGCTTTATAAATCGTTTTCAATTCATTTTCAAAGCTGTTTCAACTTCATATTCAATTTCAAATCAAAATTGAATATTCCGATATAAATTCGTTTTAAATTAATTTCAAATCGGTTTCAATTCAATTTAAATTCGAATTCATTTATATTCAATTTCAATTCTATTCAATATTCATTGAAGAATGAATAAAATCGATATAAATATCGTTCACGTCAAAATGGCGTCAATCTAATCAATACGGCTTCATATGTTTCTATTTTCAAATATTCTATTTCAAATATTGCTTTTCAAATATTGCTTTTTCGAAACTGGAATGAGGCCCAATCAATTACCATATAATGTTAATTATATGGATTTTCTACAACATGTATATGTCAACAACGATGAATAACCAACCATCATCCAAAGTGCATTCTACACTGTATAAGCATCAAATATAAATATTCAACGCTTATAACAGTCTGTCAATCAATCGATCGACATACAACTAAACAATCGGGATTAGTGTATGTCAAATATCAACCCAATACCCGTGTGGGGTTTCAAGCAATCAAACACAGATTATTATTTGTACAGTTGGGCGATGTGTAAAATTTATCGTCCCAATCATTGTCCTTCAAATAGGTGTACATAAACAAACCGTCCGGTTTGTAAATGAGTATTTATTTATTCACATTCACGTTAAAAATTACATTTTTAACGATCAAACTACTTCATTCAACATATGAATATTCTATTCGGTTCATTTATTAAATAAAATGTTATCTTTATTTTTCTAACTTATTTTTAGAAAATTTCGGCGGCATAACGGCACGATACTAGAAACGGGACAAGGCCTAGCCTTATCCCCGGTCTAGTGAAGGCCCACGCCATTCACACATCAATCAAATCAATTTCAATTCACCCAACAGTCAAATTGTAATCAAATAATCTAACTAATTTTTGCAATCAAACAAACAAGTCCATGGTCTGTGGACGATTGTGTCGGGTGCTACTAAACACCGTCTGCATCCTAGTATATATATATAACTAGAAAAAGAAATTGAAGAGTGAGGAGTTCTCACCGAAAGCTATCCAATACCACGACTCTTCATTTAGAGAAATCTTCATCGTTATCGCATCTTTGTCAACTTCGTTGTCCGTATTCTCTACATATGTAAAAATCAAATTTTTACTTCGCTATTCAATATATAAAAATCGAATTTTTACTATGCTATTCAATATATAAAAATCGAATTTTTACTATGCTATTCAATATATAAAAATCGAATTTTTACTTCGCTATTCAATATATAAAAATCGAATTTTTACTTCGCTATTCAATATATAAAAATCGAATTTTTACTATGTTATTCAATATATAAAAAATCGAATTTTTACTTCGCTGTTCAATATATAAAAATCGAATTTTTACTATGCTATTCAATATATAAAAATCGAATTTTTACTTTGCTATTCAATATATAAAAATCGAATTTTTACTATGCTATTCAGTATATAAAAAATCGAATTTTTACTTCGCTGTTCAATATATAAAAATCGAATTTTTACTATGCTATTTAATATATAAAAATCGAATTTTTACTTTGCTACTCAATATATAAAAATCGAATTTTTACTGTGCTATTCAATATATAAAAATCGAATTTTTACTATGCTATTCAATATATAAAAATCGAATTTTTACTATGCTATTCAATATAAAAAAATCGAATTTTTACTATGCTATTCAATATATAAAAATCGAATTTTTACTATGCTATTCAATATATAAAAATCATATTTTTTACTATGCTATTCAATATATAAGAATCGAATTTTTACTATGCTATTCAATATATAAAAATCGAATTTTTACTATGCTATTCAATATATAAAAATTATATTTTTACTTCGTTATTCAATATATAAAAATCCAATTTAGAACTTGCTATGTTTTCTATTATACTCTATAAATAATAAAAATCATGTTCTTACACTATTGTTAGGGATTATAACTGAAAATAAATGTAAATAAATAAATCAATAAAAAGAACTCACTTCTTTCATCGAACTGGGTTTGGCGTTCGTGGTCGGAGACGGACGCTGGAGGGGCTGTGGCCCACTCTGGTGGAGGCGGCTGTAAGGGAGGTGGTCGTCTTCCTCGAAGGGGTGCGGTGGTCTCGGTGGCAGCGTGGATTCAAGAGGGATGGAGGGGGAAGATCGGTGCTACTGGGACGCGCTTCACGGAGGAGCGGAGGACGGAGGGAGGGGGGTGAAGCGATGGTGGCGGCGACGAAGAAGGGGGTGGGGTCGCGGCTGTGTTGAGATATTTTTTTTTATTTTTTTATTTTCTTCTAATGATTCGAAAAATGAAGGGAGGGGGGGGCATCGGTTTATAAGGGGAGGATATTTTTTTTAATTATTTAATTTAAAAAGTTGACTTTTACAAACGAACTCGAAAAGAGGCCCACCGCCTGTCGTTCATAGCGTTTTACCCCCATTCCGAACACAATGGGATATGTATCGCAAGCTGATTCGATCGTTTTGATCAGTTTTCGTCAAAATCAACATATAACTCTATATATTGAATTTGAACGCGCATTTCAATTTACTGGGGTCACATACTAACTCGAAAAATTACAGAAAAATATTTTCTAGCTTCGTATGGACGATACGGTCCTAACAAAACTAGTTTCGTCAAATTCTGAGACCGTTGGAAAAATGAACAATTTCCAGTCGATTAAAATCAACTGAAACTGGTCAAACGCGTTTTCCTTTGCCACGCTCACATATTGATTCGAAAAATTATGAAATTTGGAATCTAGCAATAACTTGATACTGCGGATCCAACAAAAGTGGTTTCGTCGAAATCCGAGGTCGTTTGCAAAATTCCCATTTTTAAGGGCCTGAATTCCATAGCGACTATTCAGAATTTTCAACTGGACATATCTTTTGATCCCCGTTATGAAATTTCAATTTTTCGGATTCGTTGGAAAGATATTATCAAATAGATCCCATTATTTTTGGTTTCACTAAAATTCGGTTTATTTTGCACCCGGTACATTCAATTGAAGTTTGAAATCGAATTATCGAACTACCGCGCCATTTTCAATTCCTTTTATAATTATATATAATTATTTATATTCTAACGACGACGTATATAATATATACGTTGGATTTCCATTCAAAATAAATTTCTCTTCGATTTTATTTAAAATAATCTATTTTAAATGTTCAAAATTCGTTAAAATTGCCAAAATAAAAATTTTAAACTGGCCCAGATTTTCGGGTTGTTACAATCTCTCCCACTTAAAACTTTTCGTCCCCGAAAAGGAACAATGTCGAAAGTGGTTTGATCAATCAACTCTACGTTCGATCTGGCTTCCATTCTCCAACTTTTCAGTTTCTGAGAATTTTCCAAAATTTCAAAAATTTGGCTAACACCCGGAATTTTCGAAAAATTTCGTCATAACCTCCCCTGCACCGGGAGCCACGGGAAAATCCCGAAATTTCCATATAGGCCTTCTGATCTCAAAAGGAAAAAGAAAAAGCGAATAGGCTCATAAAATCATCATCACCCAAACAAAACAGTAAATTATGTAGTAAACATGTACCTATTTGTCGGGCAAACAAATTTTATTCTCTGCTCTAGCCTCCTTGCTATGACCTGTTCAATGTAAGCGCATGTATATGCAAGCAAATGCGACCAATTTTCAATATAATTCAATATGTGATTCAATTAGGCTAATTGGCTAAAAATTAGCAAACAAATAAACAAACAACACAAACATCAATCAATTAGTGAATTAGAGTTTCAAATTCATAATTTTGATACATATACAAAAATCATGTTTTTGATGCCAAATCACAACAATAGGCTCTATCTAATTTTTGGTTCTCACACCAGTCAATAGGAAATATATAGATATCACACCTTCGACACTCGAACGCTAATTCTGACGATGTAGCTACAATCATCAGAATCATCTTCGGGCGACTAGAGTGTGAATCTATATCTATCCAGTATATTAAAACTTCGAATATACGTTTGCAAGGCGCATATGCAAAATCTTTATATACTGGACTGTCCGAATCAATATAAAATAAATAATCAAATACAAATAATTGATTTAAATTTCAAAACAAAATGGGTTTTCATTTTTAAAAATATACCCTTCACACCCGTTCTAGGATACTGCTGATCCCATGTCTAACGAGTCATTCCCATTGGATATTACTAATCCAATATCTGATGAATTCTTTCGTAAGGTTCTAATGTGACTTGTTCTCTGAGCTTTGTAAACCAAAGCTCTGATACCACGCTGAAACGACCCGAAGTCCCCCGGTCTCCGAAGAGAAGAGGAAGAACGGATTGTGTCGAGAACAAGCCACAACAGAACGCAGACGGAAGAACATTTCATTGCATATTACAACAATGCATCAGATTACAAGAATATACAGAGTATAAATGAATAAATATTACACAGAAAAATATCAGAGATTACAATACATTACATAGCAGCGGAAAATAATACAATACACAACTAGAAGGAGATATACGGATACAAAGCTTTCCGGATATCGTTCCAGCTGTAAACCAGGATCCTGTGAATATAAATCTGCAAAACCAAAACTACTAGCTGCCCATGTCAAAATAAGGGCACCCAGAGTTTAGGTTAAAACAATAAACTCCAGGTCAGTCATGCGACTGGTGTGAGAACAAAACAGTTATTAATCTTTATTTTAAAGTTAGGTAAATCAAGGGACCACGCCGCTAACGCGGACGGGTTTCCTCCTAAGAACACCAGTGCATAAAACAAACAGCGCAATGCTAAATAAAGAAAAATGAAGCTATTATAAGACCCAGTTCCCATCACACAATGCAACGCAAGCCGGAGGATAGGGTTTTTACCTTATAATAGCCAAGAATGCTTGATACGTTTAAAACAAATCATTTGATACTATTATAAGTGTATAGTGTATAAAACAACTTCAAATCATAAGTATCAATCATAGGCGGCATGAATGCCCCATACCACTATGTCGCCACATATAGATTATACAATCAAAATCGCAAAGTCACGTATTTGGAAATTGGGTTTCCATCAATGAACTGAGGCCAGGGATCGTCCTCTACCGATTCGAGACAATCTAGCCCATGTCTCAGGCAAGTACTCAGTCAAGCCTTGGAGAGACAGGGCCGGTCCACCGATGTGGATTAAAATGCCTGAACACTACGTTTCCTCGCCCTTTGGGGCGTAAATGAGCCAACGAATGGCTCCATCGGACCCGGATCGTCCGATCAAACCGAGGCGCCTCGCAACAGCAACAACCACACAGGTGAAAAGTATATAAATGTCAGGGCTGGTAGGTCACTGACACCACCCTAGCTAGAAGGAAACACATGCCCTCCCTGAGGTCCTCTCCCGTTTTTGGTTCACAACCGGGGTGCGAAACTCACGAAGTAAACGTTACACAAAGCTACGCCACAAAGGCCGTGCTTCGATCATCAACCACAAGACTTTGCTTTTCAACAGAAGCCTTGATCATTTGCATCTTAGCATGCCACACAGGCAATTCACTCCATGCGATTGATATCCATCAATATATAACCCCTGAGCTCGTACGTCTCAGAGAAGGGCGTTAAGCAAGAGAATAAATTCTCCGCCGCCAAACAGATATATATTTAATAGAAATAAATTACACAGACTAAAATCCAATGTTAGACACACAGTCCATTTACAAGTCCGTTCTGGGTCTGAACGAAACCGGGGCACCTAGTACCCCGCATATCCATCGATCTCCAAGTACGTCTGGACGATCACCAACTGTTTCCATCTTCTTGGGTGTACAGCCCAATCAAGATCATCAGTAATCACCCAAACGACGTGAAGACCTCCGGTCTTCGACCATCGTCTTCATCTTCGACTTATTGTTGTATCAGTTATTCAGAATGGGATAAACCCGGTCTTTCCGAATAACTCGCGTATATTTTAAGTAAGTGTTACACAAACACAACATACGCCTCATTCCAATTCATCAGTCACTAACCATAAATTAATCAAGAGAATAATTCCCCAAATATTAACCCCGAAGGCCGAAACCAACATCAGATCAATATCCAGGAAACCATTCTACTTAGCTAACCGACAGTTAGTTTCTAAATTTCACATTCATATGGAAAGGTTCCCATTAATTTTATCAAAGATAAATTCTTTATATTTATTCTTTAATCTATTTTTGAATATCAATTCAAACTAGTCGGGATTAGCGAACCTTACCGAAGTAATCATTTGTTTTAATTTCCCAATCCCAACCTATTCATCCCATGAAGTAAAACTGGTAATACTTCATATCTAACACCACGGTGTTATCGGTAAATTCAATTACCATTTCACATTCAAATCTAATTAAAGATTTAACTATCGCCTGGAGCAAAACTGGCGCTACTCCATTCTCGATCATTTCAATCTAATTAAAGATTCATTAAAACTCCACTTCGTTTTAATTGTTAACTGGGTTAAAGAATCAGTGTCATTTAAAACACGGTTCACGATAAACCCAAAACCACATTCCATTAATTATCGGGTTAAAGAACGAGTGTTATTTAAAACACTGTCCACGATAAACCCAAAAATCAATGTCAATTCAATTAAATATTATTTAATTGGTACACTTCATTAAATCTAAATAAAAAGATTTAATCTTTTCTCAACTGGGTTCAAGAACAGTGTTAGTCAAGACACCATTCACGACAAACCCAAATCACATTTGATATTAAATACAAGGCTTTGAATAGAAAATATATCGGCTTATATTCAATATCAAATTCTACGACTAACAAATATCATATTGGAAATAACGATACAAATATATCTTTCAAATTTCTATAACAATACCTGTATAATCACGAAATCCAACATCGAAATATTCCGAAGACAATTTCGATTCAAATCCATTCAAATTCAATTGTTGGAAATTCTGGTTACTTTAAAAACCCCTTTTAAATTCAATTTATTTATTAAAAATAAATAGAATTATAATTCTAATTCAAAACAAGTTCATTTCGATAAAAATCTATTTTTATCTTTTCAAATATGGAGTTTTTCATCCCAATTCTTTCTAAATCATTTCTTATGATTTTACACAAATTATTAATATTTTTAATAATTTTAGCAAGGCCCGTACAGTCGATTTCCATCAATGGCCATCGAACTGCACTTACAACGACCTTTTCCAAATTTGATTTGGACATAATTCCAAATCCAACCGTTAGATTTCTAATTTCTGATATTCGTTAGAAAGCTCTTTTCGATACGAACCCAACGGTTCCGGTTTTAGGAGAATCCGACGGTCGGATCTCCCGCAATATTCATTCGAAGTCAATGGTCGAAATTCGCGAACTGCCGCGGCGCGGCGCGTTCTAATCAGGCCATTATATTATATATATAATATATACTTCGTCGATTTCAATTCAAAATGTGCTTTATAAATCGTTTTCAATTCATTTTCAAAGCTGTTTCAACTTCATATTCAATTTCAAATCAAAATTGAATATTCCGATATAAATTCGTTTTAAATTAATTTCAAATCGGTTTCAATTCAATTTAAATTCGAATTCATTTATATTCAATTTCAATTCTATTCAATATTCATTGAAGAATGAATAAAATCGATATAAATATCGTTCACGTCAAAATGGCGTCAATCTAATCAATACGGCTTCATATGTTTCTATTTTCAAATATTCTATTTCAAATATTGCTTTTCAAATATTGCTTTTTCGAAACTGGAATGAGGCCCAATCAATTACCATATAATGTTAATTATATGGATTTTCTACAACACATGTATATATCAACAACGATGAATAACCAACCATCATCCAAAGTGCATTCTACACTGTATAAGCATCAAATATAAATATTCAACGCTTATAACAGTCTGTCAATCAATCGATCGACATACAACTAAACAATCGGGATTAGTGTACGTCAAATATCATCCCAATACCCGTGTGGGGTTTCAAGCAATCAAACACAGATTATTATTTGTGCAGTTGGGCGATGTGTAAAATTTATCGTCCCAATCAATGTCCTTCAAATAGGTGTACATAAACAAACCATCCGGTTTGTAAATGAGTATTTATTTATTCACATTCACGTTAAAAATTACATTTTTAACGATCAAACTACTTTATTCAACATATGAATATTCTATTCGGTTCATTTAATAAATAAAATGCTATCTTTATTTTTCTAACTTATTTTTAGAAAATTTCGGCGACATAACGGCACGATACTAGAAACGGGACAAGGCCTAGCCTTATCGCCGATCTAGTGAAGGCCCACGCCATTCACACATCAATCAAATCAATTTCAATTCACCCAACAGTCAAATTTCAATCAAATAATCTAACTAATTTTTGCAATCAAACAAACAAATCCATGGTCTTTGGACGATTGTGTCGGGTGCTACTAAACACCGTCTACATCCTAGTATATATATATATATATAACTAGAAAAAGAAATTGAAGAGTGAGGAGTTCTCAGCGAAAGCTATCCAATACCACGACTCTTCATTTAGAGAAATCTTCATCGTTATCGCATCTTTGTCAACTTCGTTGTCCGTATTCTCTACATATGTAAAAATCGAATTTTTACTTCGCTATTCAATATATAAAAATCGAATTTTTACTATGCTATTCAATATATAAAAATCGAATTTTTACTATGCTATTCAATATATAAAAATCGAATTTTTACTTCGCTATTCAATATATAAAAATCGAATTTTTACTTCGCTATTCAATATATAAAAATCGAATTTTTACTATGCTATTCAATATATAAAAAATCGAATTTTTACTTCGCTGTTCAATATATAAAAATCGACTTTTTACTATGCTATTCAATATATAAAAATCGAAATTTTACTTTGCTATTCAATATATAAAAATCGAATTTTTACTTCGCTGTTCAATATATAAAAATCGAATTTTTACTATGCTATTCAATATATAAAAATCGAATTTTTACTTTGCTATTCGATATATAAAAATCGAATTTTTACTTTGCTACTCAATATATAAAAATCGAATTTTTACTATGCTATTCAATATATAAAAATCAAATTTTTACTATGCTATTCAATATATAAAAATCGAATTTTTACTATGCTATTCAATATATAAAAATCGAATTTTTACTATGCTATTAAATATATAAAAATCATATTTTTACTATGCTATTCAATATATAAAAATCGAATTTTTACTATGCTATTCAATATATAAAAATCGAATTTTTACTATGCTATTCAATATATAAAAATCGTATTTTTACTTCGCTATTCAATATATAAAAATCCAATTTAGAACTTGCTATGTTTTCTATTATACTCTATAAATAATAAAAATCATGTTCTTACACTATTGTTAGGGATTATAACTGAAAATAAATGTAAATAAATAAATCAATAAAAAGAACTCACTGCTTTCATTGAACTGGGGTTGGCGTTCGTGGTCGGAGACGGACGCTGGAGGGGCAGTGGCCCACTCTGGTGGAGGCGGCTGTAAGGGCGGTGGCCGTCTTCCTCGAAGGGGTGCGGTGGTCTCGGTGGCAGCGTGGATTCGAGAGGGATGGAGGGGGAAGATCGGTGCTACTGGGACGCGCTTCACGGAGGAGCGGAGGACGGAGGGAGGGGGTGAAGCGATGGTGGCGGCGACGAAGAAGGGGGGGTCGCGGCTGTGTTGAGATTTTTTTTCTTCTGATGATTCGAAAAATGAAGGGAAGGGGGGGCCAACGGTTTATAAGGGGAGGATATATATATATATATATTTTTTAATTATTTAATTTAAAAAGTTGATTTTTACAAACGAACTCGAAACGAGGCCCACCGCCTGTCGTCCATAGCGTTTTACCCCCATTCCGAACACAATGGGATATGTATCGCAAGCTGATTCGATCGTTTCAATCAGTTTTCGTCAAAATCAACATATAACTCTATATATTGAATTTGAACGCGCATTTCAATTTACTGGGGTCACATACTAACTCGAAAAATTACAGAAAAATATTTTCTAGCTTCGTATTGACGATACGGTCCTAACAAAACTAGTTTTGTCGAATTCTGAGACCGTTGGAAAAATGGCCAATTTCCAGTCGTTTAAAATCAACTGAAACTGGTCAAACGCGTTTTCCTTTGCCATGCTCACATATTGATTCGAAAAATTATGAAATTTGGAATCTAGCAATAACTTGACACTGCGGATCCAACAAAAGTGGTTTCGTCGAAATCCGAGGTCGTTTGCAAAATTCCCATTTTTAAGGGCCTGAATTTCATAGCGACTATTCAGAATATTCAACTGGACATATCTTTTGATCCCCGTTATGAAATTTCAATTTTTCGGATTCGCTGGAAAGAGATTATCAAATAGATCCCATTATTTTTGGTTTCACTAAAATCTGGTTTATTTTGCACCCGGTACATTCAATTGAAGTTTGAAATCGAATTATCGAACTACCGCGCCATTTTCAATTCCTTTTATAATTATTTATATTCTAACGACGACGTATATAATATATACGTTGGATTTCCATTCAAAATAAATTTCTTGTCGATTTTATTTAAAATAATCTATTTTAAATGTTCAAAATTCGTTAAAATTGCCAAAATAAAAATTTTAAACTGGCCCAGATTTTCGGGTTGTTACAATATCATACATTGTCAATACAGGGGTATACTCGACAAAGTTATTTATTTCAAAGTTCCGCATGTCAACGCTATCAATTCCAGTCATCACTTCTACCATCGCATTTTCCTTCAAAAACTTTGTACCATCATCCGAATTTACACATAGCTTAAAGTGATCTACACATTCCTGCACATATGGATCAAGTGACATATAATTTATGATTAACATAGAAATGTATTTATTTTATGCTCTTATATCTTATCTTTTGTATATAAATAAATATTACTTAGGTATTATTTTGTCACTTTTACAGATATGTCGACTTAGCCACATGTAGTCAGAAAATATAAAAATAGAGATGAAATTGTTGTATATTTACATTTGAAGACTTGCTGACAAAGATCTCACATTCATTTGCTTTTTTTGGTCAAGAAATTAATTGGTAGAAAGGCTATGCATATCACAAATCAATGAAGAATTACCAAGGAAGCAAGAATAAAAGAAGAAAGGCCCAGTTTTAATAGAATTAAATAAGGCCCATTTGTGATTGTATTAGGATTTAGGTTGGCTATCTATCCTATAAATAACCTTGTAATCTCATTCTTTTACTTTTCTGTATTTTTATATTCTTAGCAATTAGTGCTATCTACACAATTAGATTTGGTAGAGCACTAGTTGTCTTTTTCGTTTCTTTAGTGATTGACCGTCTGATTAGATTCAGTGGTAATTCTAATTTTATTTTCTGTTAGTTATTTAATTTCTACAATTTTAATTTCTGCTTTTTAATTGCTTTTCTAAGTCATATTGGATTGAATAAAGATTTGATTAGATTCAGATCTGATTCAATTCAATAACAGTTTTATTTGCACTTTCAATTTTTTTTCAAAATCGACCTCCAAGTTTCGTCTAGCTCACCCAAGAAATTATATAAATAATTTGATTTAATTTTCCTCCCTTTGTTTGACCTGCATACTACATGATCTGTGCGCTTGCAGTATTATTACATAATTCAAGCTTTTCTAATTCATAGAAAGCGTCGATCAAGTTTTTTGTGCCGTTGCCGGGGAGGTAACGATTAAATTTTACTATTTATTTAATTTTCGATTCGTATTAGTTTTTTTCCTTTTATTTCATTGTATATATAGAAAAAAAATCTTGAGTAGTGATTTGGTGTATCAATTACTTGGTACTATCATGAATTAAACAAAAGAAAAAAATACCAAATTTTCTCAAATATCTTTCCATCTTTCAATCACCCTATCAATATTTACATTTATTTCTTTTTCTTTCCTTTTTTTCCTTCTTTTTGTTTCCCTCTTCTTTCTACAGTTTCTCTTCAATTAAAATAAAAATATAATATCTCTTTTGAATTCTTCCCCCTTCTGCCTTGTAATTAATTCTCTGCTTGAATAATTAGTTCTCTTCCCGCTTTTACAATTTTCTTTCCAACTTTTACATTTCTTTCCATTTATTTCTTTTTTTAACACAAATCAAAAAACAAACCAAAAAAATCCTTCCTTAATCATTTTTTTTATCTGCCTTGTATTTCCTTGTGCAAACCTCAATACCCTCACATCACCCTTCCTACCAACACTTCCACAATTGACCATCATCAACACCATCACAGCAAAGCTGTATATCACCACTTCACCTTCTGCAAACAATTTTCACCACAACCAGTAACCTGAACAACGCAACTTGACCAACCCATACACAATCATCCTCACTTCAAATCCCCTCCCCAGATTGCAGTTCTTCTACCAATTCTCAGAACAAATTCCATGCAACTTCCAGAAACAAAACATCTCATCTCCACCTTTGCTGAACCACCTCCTACAGCAATTGTCCCACAGCGTTCACAACTCCTCTATCACAAACCTTTCTGCCCTCACCACTACAAACCATACTCAAAGTAGCTCACCGATCATCTCTTTCAACAACTACACCAAACCGATAACCACCTCTCCCTTAGCACCATCAGCATCACTCCACAAGCCGGATCCGAAATCCACCACAAGTCACATACCACCATCCTCATCCAATTCGCGTCAATACCCAGAATCGCAAACCCATTTCGAACACATGAACTCGCAACCACTAGTCACCACATCAAACTCCATCGAACACCCACTTCCACTACTCTTTTGATCACCGCGACTGCCATTATACTATCAACCCTCTTTATCCACTTCGCACAAACCCACAAATCTAAATCGCAATCCGTCAATCCCGATTCTAACTATCAGAGCACAGCTACAAATTTGAAGACCTTCATACCTAGAAACCCCTGTCCATCACAAATCAAAACAAAAATCACCGAAACTAGTTTTGATTTCTCACAAATCCTAAACCTAGTTCAGAACACCGATACAAATCGCCAACGCGAATTGAAAACCAATTATGAAACCCCAAAACTGATTTCATTATTGAAAAGAAAAGGGAAGACCTATCAGAAGCCAATAACGATCCAAATCGTAATGGATAGTCACGTGACTTGCTTTCGAAAAAAATTAGGAAGGGGTTTTGAAGGAGATCGGTTTGTTTCCTTTTTTTTTTGAGTGCGTGATTTGTTTTGCTGTGTTGAGTAACTTCAGGTTTTTTTTATATAGTTGAGTGACTGATCCTTCTTTGGTTTGGTTATTGCGTTTGTAAGGTGAGTATGATTTGTGAATTAAGAGCGTGTTTAAGAGGCAAGAGTTCTTTAAATTCCATTTAGGGTTGAGTTTTTTTTTCCTCTTGTTTTAATTGTTAGGTGCGGACTACTTTTCTGATTTTTTTCTCTCACAAAAAAATAAAAATAAAAAATAAAGCAAAGAGAGTTCAAGCAAAAAAATCAAGAATCTCGAGTCGAGCAAAGCAAACAGTCAAGTACTACTCAAAATTTATGGAAGGACTGTCGTACCCCACTGTAAAAAAAATATTCTAAACTCTACAGGTGCTCTACTGCAAAGAACAAATATAGAAATTACTTGTAGAAAATTCTGCAAGGGCAGCAACTTGCTTGTACAACTTTTATTTCTGCAAATTATTATTCTGTGGCTATTCTGTGATTGAAGTTTCTGAATCTGTTTAATCAACATTAAAATTCATTAAACATCGATTTTAAGAAAATACGAACTTATATAAAATAATATAATTAAAAAGTGGTGTTTTGGGAAGTTGACTGTCTCGTATAATTGGATCTCGAATATATCGTAGTTCAATTTATTGAACTATTAGCAAAAGGGGTTGCATACTACTCGTAAAACATTGGTCGTATCCCTTAGTATTTTTACTATATGTAAATGGCCATAATACCCTCTTCCCACTTCTAATTGAGTTTGTTAATCAATAGAGCATAACTCAGTATTTTATACAATTTTGAAGTAAGAATAATTTATGTCTTGCCTTGACTTCATTCAAATGTCCAATTCAAAAAAATCCTTGGGAGAATCGTGGGATAATAACCTTGGAAGACAATCCATGGAAGAGTATGAGTATGAACTATAACTCATGAGGCAAAATTTTCCAAAATTTCGTGAGCCCAATGCCAACAATTTTCAAAATTTTCCAACTGACCAACATTTTCAAAATCATAGAAATGGTCAAATTTGCGACTTCAATTCAAATTTCAATAATTCCAATTATGGGCCACATCCACATCAAGATAGCTTTGAATCCCAATATATCTTTGATCATCATCAATATGGGGTTGTAAACCAAAATTTTCAAAATTGTATCCCACATCAACATCTTGAAAATAACCAAAATTGCAATTCTCCCTCGAAATTTAACAGTTTTGGTTACGAACATAATTTTTACAATCAAAATGATTTCCAATATCATTGTCATTTTTCTGAAAATTCAAACAACCACCACATTGGAAATAATATTGATTGTGAAATTGATGTGGACTATAATTTTGAGAATCAAGAAATCCAAAACGAGAGCTCCCTAATCAACGATTCTGAAGAATATCATCTCAACATTCTCAGAGAGAGGGTAGAAAGACAAGATAGACAGCTTGATGAACTTCTTTGTTTAATGACATCTCTTAAAGAATAACGCGAGCAACAAAATCATATTCAAGCATGCAATGAATTAGAAAATAATTCAATTTTTATTGACAGTGAAAATTTCCAAATAACAACTTTGGAAATTGAGAATAACAATCTAAATGAAGTTGTTCAAAATTCGATAAATGATTTGGACTTCAACTCTTTTTAGGAAAAAGATTTAGCTCAGATTTAGATCTTTCTCTTTCGGGCTACGAGAAACTTAAAATTTTAGAAATTGAACAAAATGAAAATTTTGAATTTTTCGAAAACTCAAAATTTGATAAGGATTTTAATGAACATGAATTTTTTGGATTGTATGAAGATGAATTGCCAAATGAGGATGAAATCGAATCGAAGGTTAAAAATTTCAATTTTGAGGTTTCAAACGAACTTGATATTGTCAGTGTTGAAAATACGTTGTCAATTAATAAAATTGAGAAATGTGATCATATAGTCTTGAACAACACTCAGAATTTAAATTTCACGATTGCAACTGAGTCTATATACGATCATAAATTTTTGGACAATTACACTGATAAATTTGTGGAACACATGAATCATCTTGGAAACATTAGTTCTCTTGAAAAACTTCGGATTAGGATGACCCTAGATATTTATCTATTGGACTATAAATCTAGGTAAAAAGATGAGATGGTTTTCAAAATCCTTTGCTTATTAGAAAACATGCCTAGACATACTGGGAATGAGATTCGTCGGGCTAGAACCAAGTGGGGGGGGGGGAGTTGGTGGCATTCATTACATCGCATGCATCGCAAACACATATATCATTGTTCATATGATCCATTTACATATAGTTAGACTACATTTCATTCAGCAAATAATTTTGCATCTCATCCATCTTTGGGTGTTATCTTTCACATTTAGAAACCATGTTTACAGTGTGGACACTGTTTTGTCCAAGTGTGGGGGGAGTCTGCAGTACATCCTTTTTATTTATTTATTTTTTCTTTAATTTTTCCTTTTCACTTTCATGCACTTAGATTGGACCATCATGCATTTTAGATCGCAATAACATGCCATTTTTTTTGAAACATGACACATTTTAGATTGATGCAATAAAATAAATTAACAATTGTTAATCAGTTGATATTATATTTTTTTTCTCTTAACTAAGATCAAATAAGAAATATAATCAAAAGTTGTAGTTTGAGGGATAATAGTGTAACTGGTACATAAGAAGATTCTTAGGTGATGGCCATGAAGTTTATTCTAAATTGTAGTCTTTGTTTAATGAGTGGAGGACTTAAAATACTTATATTGGCTTTTCGAATCTTTAAAACTAAGTTGTGTTAAGCTGAATTCGTGTAACTCCCTCTTGTTCTTATATTTTCAATAATAATAGTAATAGTAGTAATCCAAGGCTATCCAACATTTCTTGTAAATCTAACATTGGTGTGCAAACTCACTATGATCTATCTGACATGTTGTTGACAAAGTCGGTATATCTTGGTCTTATTTTATGAGTTGGACACCTAAGGATTACCGGCATGTTGTTGACAAAGTCAACGTCGGTCTGCACAATCCGCTAAGCTATGTCCCGACTCTCCGTTAGTCTGCGAGGCAGTGCATGGGTGGTATACCTTGGTCTTTAAGTTAGGTGTATGTAATTAATCATAAATTTTAATTTTTATAGAGATAGAGAATAAGCGATGATGCCCAAACACATCTTGACCTTATTGATTTGACTAGACATACACAAGGCATTTAGAATACCACTTGGCAAACTGTGACAAGCAAACTAAGAATTTATTTCATGGCTACACTATGTTATCAATTGAACCAACTGGCCAAACTAGAATATAACATTTGAAAACTTGAAATATATTGAAAATTTGTGACAAGTTGAGGTATCTAAAATACAATCAACTGACTAGTAATTGTTAACTTAATATGTTGTACCACTTTCCTGAAACAAGTCTGTTTTTCATTTTTTGTTTTCATTTGCATATGTCCATTGCATTCATATAGTTTCATTCGAATCAGAGCGTACTGCATTTGGATTCTGTGGATAATATCCATTGAAAACCCTCACTGGAGACCACTCGTCCTACTAGGGACACCTAGAGGTTTAACGGCTTGTTGCATACACTCAATGCAACCGTGTTTCCTTTGAAAGTGTGACATACCTAATTTAGTTTTTCCTTTTTTTACTTGAGGACGAGTAAAAGATAAGTATGGGGGTATTTGATTAACATAAATTTGCATTTATTTTATGCTCTTATATCTTATCTTTTGTATATAGATAAATATTACTTGGGTATTGTTTTGTCACTTTTACAGATATGCCGACTTAGCCACATGCAGTCATAAAACATAAAATTAGAGATGAGATTGCTGTATATTTACATTTGAAGATTTGCTGACGAAGATCTCACATTCAGTTGCTTTTTTTGGACAAGAAATTAATTGGTAGAAAGGCTATGCATATCACAAATTGATGAATAATTACCAAGGAAGCAAGAATAAAAGAAGAAAGGCCCAATTTTAATAGAATTAACTAAGGCCCATTTGTGATTGCATTAGGGTTTAGGTTGGCTATCTATCCTATAAATACCCTTGTAATCTCATTGTAAAGATAATCCATGAAATGAAGTTTTCTTTTACTTTTCTGCAATTTTATTTTTAGCAATTAGTTCTATCTACACAATTAGATTTAGTAGAGCACTTGTGATGGCCCGCCCGCACCAGCCGACATTTCCATTGAAAGTGCGTTGTACCAATGTCCAACTAGCACGGGATGGTTGCTAAAGAAAGGAAAAAAGGAAGGAATTTTGAACTAACAAGGAACCTGTAGATTGTCTCATAGCGCATGGAATAAAATATAATAATAACATAATTTTGACATAAAACAGGTGAGACAATGCATAAGCTGAAACTAAACCAACATAGCAGCGGAAAATCCAAAATACAGCTTATGTTCCACATCATCATTATTACAACTTCTAAAACTGTCTCTAAAGCAAAATAAGAAAGGTACACTACTAATGCCCAAAGTAGTGACCAGCAGCGACACAAGGAGAATGTCTATATATATCGTACATGGAAGCCTCCTGCTCGTCTCCGGTATAGCTACTCGTGTAGTCTGCCCATATAAGAGCACCCAGAGTAATAAGAAGAGACATAAAACTCTGGGTTAGACAAAAGTCTGGTATGAGCGATAAGCAGCAAAACAGAACAATAACAGGCATATTAAACCATACCTGAACCTGGACCTGCAACCAAAGAGTTAGCACAACAAGATGCACAATACTCTAAGGTGACACTAACATATGGTGTAAATATACGGGGGTGGGGGTATGCATGCCATAGTGATGTCAAACAATCAAGCATATTAACCATCCTCACATCTCTCACTCAGTGCATAAAGCATACGATATCCACCGCTTTGATCACCAAAATCCTTGCTATGATCACTCTGCCCCATGGAGTCATGGAGACTACATTGCACTGATCCATAGCCACTAGTCCTTGCTATGTCCACTCTGCCCCCATGAAGTCATGACGACTCCACTGCACTGGCTCATAGCCATGCTACAATCACTTTGCCCCATGGAGTAATAACTACCCCACTACACTGATCCATAGCCTAACAATCGTCTCTCGGTAGTGAATCAAAGCTATGGACGTCGACAACTCCTTAGTACACGTCCCGAACAAAGCCCAACTCATGAAGTTAACTCGTTGGTTCCCATCTGGATCCTGAGTTCTACTTCCCATTTGGACTACCTTTGCATCTCGGGTTTTGGTCTCCTTTGGATCGGTTCGGGAACAAGCTTCCATTTGGGTCGGTCCAATTCTCCTCATTCGGTCAGTGGTCATCAATCCCGTTCTGGTCGGGTCGGTCCGTGATGTCTGCTCCAGAGCATCGGGTCGGTTTGGGTGTGCAAGCACGGTTCGTGAACCACCAAGCAGATCGGGTCATGCTCCCTAGAGTGGTTCTGATCGGTTCGTGCTCCTTCCACCGGGTCGGGTTGTGTCATTATGCCAAAGTCGGATCAGATCGTGGTCACCATTCACGAGTGGGTCATTTTGGAGAACTCCAGATGCAAGTGAGTCGGGGTCGTGGAATGCTCCACGAGCGGGTTCGGAACCCGATCCGATCCCCTCTTCCTGCACTGTTTTCTACAACTTTTCCAGCAACTGTTTATGCCACATAACGGCGTTTTCGACCCTTTTAGCTGTTGTAAGCAATCAAAAATCATACCAAACAGTCATAGCAACATGTATAATCAACCATAAATACCAAAACGATGAATACTTATGCCAATATGGATCAAACATACCCAAAACCCACGACTTTCCCCTTAAACATATTTATCCATAACTAATGATAGGATTAGCAAAACAAGTCCAAATTAACCCAAATTCTTATCAGAGCCCTAAAATAATGTTTAAGAATTTCTACATATTTTTCCAGAATTTTAACAAGCATAATTTCGCTAATTATCACTAATCACCCCTAATCAGCCGTAATTAGTGAAAAACAATGCAAATCACTCACCTTAGCCACAAATTTACTTTAGACATGAAATTATCTCTGATTTGGGTCGAATCTCTACGCAACACAGCAGCTCTATTCCCAATTTGATGCTAATTTGTCTTGATTTGATGCAGATTAGACTAAAACTTGATTAGAGAGCGATTTGGGATGAAATTAGAAGGTGGAGGTCATGGCTAGGGTTAGAGAAATGTTTTAGGCGGTTGTAAAATGAAATAAAAATCGTTTTCCTACTGTTCACAGCCTCCTCATAACCCTAATCCCGAAAGGGTTATGGGACCTCTTGCTAATCACCCTAATTACACCCGGTTAAGCTATTTTTCACCTTCTAAACTTGTTTTAGCCATATCTCCCAAACGGTGAGTCCGTTTGGCTTATGTGACCACTCTACGGAAAGGTAAACCATCATTCAAATCAAATGGAAGTAGTTTCAGGTCAAAACTCCTTACCAATAAAAAGTTATGGTCGAAACAAGATTAACTAGGGGCAAAATGGTCATTTAAAAATCGGCAAAAATCATGAACATGGGAAATGACCCCAATAGTCGTCTCCCAAAGTTACATGGCTATACGACTTTGCATGAGAAAGAAATAAATATTCTACGATCCCTTGATGCGTAGAATGCGGGTCGTTACAGCACTAGTTGTCTTTCTCGTTTATTTTTTTAGTGATTGACCACCTGATTAGATTCAGCGGTAATCCTAATTTAGTTATTTAATTTTCGCAGTTTTAATTTATGCTTTTTAATTGCTTTCCTAGGTCATATTGGATTGAATAAAGATTTGATTAGATTCCGATCTGATTCAATTCAATAATAGATTTATTTGCATTTTTAATATTTTTTTTCAAAATCAACCTCTAAGCTTCGTCTAGCTCACCCAAGAAATTATATAAATAATTTGATTTAATTTTCCTCCGTTTGTTCGACCTTTATACTACACAATCTATGCACTTGCAGTATTATTACATAATTCATGCTTTTCTAATTTATAGAAAGCATCGATCAGTCTACCCTCTCATTATCCATCAACACCTTGCATAATCCATCAACTCATTATCACCAAAACTAGAATCTCCAGAATCACTACTACTCTTCGCAACAACATCATCGTATTTTGAATCAAACTTGTATGCAAAAATTGTAGGTCTACAATTAATCGTTGTATTAATGATATCAAAGTGCTTAAGAATCTCGTTTAGCAGATTTAATCCCTTCATCTTGCTCTTCGTCTTCGATTTAGAGGAAATCCTCTTTAATTTCAGAAAATTCAAACAGAAAGAGAGAGAGCATGTCCTCTCCTCTCTAATGGACATGGTAAAAGTGGGTAAATTCTTGTTCTTGATTCACAAAGATCTCTCTTTTGCCAAAGTATACCGTCCATTAGCCCCTCTATATGCCAATCAAACAACAGTACCATATAAGCACCTTCCTTTTTCTGATTCGATTCCATCAAATCATACATATTCTATAAAGAAATTAACTTGTGACGCAATAGAGAACAATTAAACGAGATTAGTTTGAATTTCGGTTTGCCATCATAAAATTCAGGACATCCAATTTTACGATGCCCAGATCTACCACACTTGAAACATTGAACCAGATTTCTACAACCTTTTGCTATATGATCAAAAACCCACCAACGAAAATATTTTCGACTGATTTTCTAATTAATCTTTGAATGATTTTGAGAAGAATGATTTCAATTTGAAGAATGTGAATAACTAGGGTTGAAATTAACTCTCTAATCACATCGGCGTATGATCTACAGATCCCTAATTTCGAATACACGGGATTAGATTAAGGAATCACTGGAAAAAAATAAGTATTTTCGTGTCGAAAATCATTTCTCAAAGATGAAGATGGAAAGAACTCGACCGCCATTTTTATTAATATGTGCTCTGGAAAGAATTTGGAATTGTGATTAAAACAAAAAGTAAAAAATACTTTTTAAATGATAGAATGGCAATCCGCCTCGTAAGGTATTATGTGATTGTAGGAATCCGCCATTACATATACATAATGGCCTTAAGTGACGGTAGACTGGTCCGCCTATTTAATTCATGTGTATGTCATATTTAATTGTGTGCTGAATTTCCCTAGACATAACTTGATGAATTTATACTGCCAAGTATAGGTAATAGATTTCCTTTAAACTTGAATGATTTTCATTCACTAGAACATGTTGTTCTGACCCCCTCTCTGGTTAATGACACAGATTAGTAGGTGGAGATGCTTGATTGGGGATATCATGAAGTCAGGAGCTTTACGACGAAGATTTTATTATAGTCTACTATGTCTAGCAGTGATTGTATTTATATGATATTATTGATGTATCATTATTATGAATATTTGGATCTGTGATGTAATCGACAATATTATGGTTTTAATGAAATGTTACATCTATTTAAGTTATTATATTTTGTCTCATGGCTGTGAGATTATAATTTCGTTTTAGTTTGGTTCCATTATTTATTCCTTATAGAAACCAACAACTTCCTTAGAATGACGCTAAGTTCCGATGGACCTTTTCTGAGTTGGGTTTTAGGCCCATTCCGGGTGGATTGTTAGACTTTTACCCCCTGATGGATCGAGTTAAAATTTGACCTCCACATTGAGATTAATCCTTCCCTCGTCAACCACAGTGTCATCAGAAATACCATTTTTACTGGTATGGAAATCTTATTATCCACCTTGTGTCCATAATCTGGATTTGTCCTTTTAATATCATCATCATCTAAAGAAGAAGGCTCTACCTTCAACACAGCCTTTTCATCAAACATGGCGTGCCTATTACTAACAATCTTTTGGGTAATAGACACTGCTTCAGATCTCGAAACTATCGCCCGAGATCTCGTTTAAGATCTCGTTTTGGGATTCTTCCAAAATGAAACAACTAATCTCACTGTAAATATCCTTTTGAATATATCACCCAAGATTTTGCAATATCGAACGATATATCGACCGTGACGAGATATTGGAATATCGTCTAAGATGTTGGTTTTTCTGGTTAGCATTTAAATCCATGGCCGAACTAGAACACTAATTAAAAAACTCAAATGTAGCTACGATGATCTCTTGCTATTTGACATTTTACATGTCAAATGACCATATTGTATGTTCATATATGTTCTACATTGCTTATGATTTTCATATTCGTCTTTTTCTTATATACATATTACCCATGATATTATGTATTTTATGTTTTACTTATGCTGAACTTTTTAATGTTTTAGATCTTTTTTATGTCATATGTTTAACAATAATTCATGTTCATAGATCATATGTTGTAAGCACCAATCTATTTGCATTGTGTTATATTTCTATTATAAGTATATTATGCTTTAGAGTACGAATGATCTTCCAAGAAATAACAATAATGAAGTTATTTTTGAATTCAATTTTAATTTATTATGTTTATAATGGCATTCATAAAAATCATGGGGGTAAGATTATCATTTTTTTTAATATATCATTACCCCGAGATTGTTCCGAGATGAACTTCTAGACCCGAGATGGAAATTCGAGATGAAATCCCCAAGTTCGACTCATCTCATCCGAGATCTCCCCTAATACGAGATCAAGTCTCTAAATTTTTTTAGATGAAACGCGACCAATGTTAGAGATTTAAAACCTCGGTAATAGGACACCACAAACTATAACTCATAACTCCTCTCTTATTCCTAAGAAAAATACACTTGTAGATCTCAAATCCAACTTCCCTTTTCTCTCATGCGCATAAGCTGGATAAATAAACATCGTGAAAAAGGAATATCAAACAAGATCTCCATTTCATACTTCTTTGGGGAATATTTATATCTATGGCAATAGAAGATGATTGATGAAGAAAATAGCCTTAGACAATTCTTCTGCCCAAAATCTCTTCTTTAATCTAGCAATTAGACGTAAGCAATGAGTTCTTTCTAACAAATTCTGATCCATCCACTATGTAAACCCATTTGACCGAGGGTCTCCAATGTGGTATAGTGCCTTTTCATTCTCTCGAAATTACAAAATTTAGTGAAATTTTGAGAAATGAATTCACTACGATTATCAAAATGAAGAACCTTCACTTCCGTTCCAGATTGCTTCTCAACAAGATATTTCTAACTTTGAAATCTATCAAAAGTTTCATCCTTGGATTTTATAAAGTAAACTCATACCTTTAATAAGCAACAAATGAAACAAAATACATGGCTTCTCCAGTAGGAATAGTGCAGGCCCCTTCTGTGTGAACATATTGTAGAACATTTCTAGACTTATGCTCTGCGATGCAAAAAGAAACCTTAGTCCGCTTTTCATGTACGTATCTTTCACAAAGGCCAAGTTTTGAATGATGAACATCATCAATCAAATTTTGCTTTCTCAACACTTCAAAACTACACTCTCCAATGTTCCCATATGGAACGTCACAATCTGATAGAATCTAACTAAACATTATCAAAAACCAAAGAAGATTCTGCAATAATAGTGGCACCCTTTAGGAAATATAATTTTCAAGCTGTTACCCTTTTCATCACTATCAGTGAGCTATTTGTAATTTTTAATGAATCCTTTTATATTACACACGTTAAGCCAAGATTAGACAATGCTCCAATAGAGATTAGACCGTACCTCAAATCAGGCTTATGCCTAACATCACACAAAGTACGAACAACACCATTAAACATCATGATCTTCACCATTCCAAGACCAAACGTGTGACAAGAAGCATTATTTTCCCATGAGAACCTCTTCTCATCAAAACGATGATAAATGGAAAAAGAGTGTCTATCAGGTGTCGTATGACAGAATGCTCTAGAGCCAATAATCCACATAAAACTCTTCATGGAAAAATCAGAAGTTGTAAAATTATTGGGGTCAATGTCTGAATCTGATGTCTCTGTTGTAGAAGTTGAAGCCTTAGGGTAACAACTTTGTTTTTATTCTCCAACCTAGGGTAACTTGCAATATGGTTTCCAGGTCTTTTATAATAATAACAAACTCCCTTTCCATCTCCCTTTACCTAAGATCTTGACTTGGCTCTACTTCCATCATATTCGAGTCTGCTCTTACTTCTTCCACTTTATGAAATAACGCTTTTAGAATCATTCATCATGCTAATATTTTCTAATTTTACCCTCAACATCTCGTTATGCGAAAAAAATCATCATCCTTGCAAATCAATGAGCATGCATAGATCAAAGAGTTAACAAAAGAGTTATACTCTATAGGTAAAAAACATAAAAAATGACAGCTCGTATCTCAACCTTAGTTTTTATATAAATTACTTAAAGATTAATAATACGTGTGTTAAGGGCATATAGATCAGTTGATACATCGGTTTCAAACTTCATCTTGAACGATTATAGTTGTTGTAGAATGATGTGGTTAATAAGTAACTTACACAGAATTTTTTTGTAACAACCCGTATGTTTCGACTATTTAAATTTTTGAATTTAATAAGATTTCAATTGTGGTTATAATTTAAAATTTTATGATTTAATTGTTAAATATATGATGTAAATTTAATAAATAGGCTAAGGAATGAATTGCAAATAATTATAACAATAATAACTTGCATGAATTGTAAATTTACTAATGAATTTGTTTTTATTAATAAATACTGAAATTTGGTTTTATTATTTAAATTATTTGAATGGAACCGCTTTAATTTATTTACAATTGAAATTCAAATTAATTTGGCAAATAATCAAATTCGAATTCAAATATAAATGAAATTTGATGTATAAAGTTAATTTGAATTCTATTCTGATTTGAATAAAGTTAACAAACTTTTGAATTTAATAAATGAAAATTGAATATTTTAATATATTAATGAACCAAATGTCATTTTTCAAACGACCGCTGATTTCGACGAAACCAGTTTCATTGAGTCTGGAATATTGAAATATAGCAGGATATCAAATTTCGTAGCGAACGAACTGATCGTTTGAGATGAATACGAGCGTTGATTTCGTTTGAAATTAAAATAAGAGAAGTTATACTATATATTATCCTAATAGCTAAACCTTATTATTCAATACCATGTATTCTCCCTCCCCAGTTTCCCCTTTACTATTCGATTAAAAATTTCATGGCCTCCATTCACAACATCTCTTCAAAAATCAATATAAAATCATCCATTCATCCTAAAATCATGAAGCCAATTGCATCGAGCTCATTTCGACAAGAGCTTCAACTCTATATCAAAATCATGAAGCTCAAACAATTTTTTCGAGGCCAACATGAACAGCAGTGAGGCTAGGGGTGGGATTTTCGATGTATTTGGAGATTGGTTCGCGGTTCGGTTATCATTTTCGGGTTTACAGCAAAGTGTAGCATATCATAGCCAAAATTTGTGGAATTCGGTACAAAAGGGTGATGCAATTTTGTACAATAGTGCGTGATAATGCATGGGAACACATTTTGTTTGTGAGGGCCGAGTTGGATTCAATTGTGATAGGGAGGAGGAGATCGTGAAGAGAAAATGCATGGTGGCATTAGATTTAGGTTTAGTAAAATATGAAAGGAGTTAAAGGAATCTATGTACTCGGCAATGGTGTTCTTAACCTAGTACATGCATTGAGTATTTGAGGGAAAAGAAGGGGGTGTGTGACGTGGAAAAGAGGGGTACGTGAGAATTTGTGTTTGTTTATATATTTGAAATATTAATGCATTAATAAGGATAGCTTCTTCGTACAAACTTAGATTCGCGCGGTTTTTTCCGTTGTGATCATACCAAAATTCCAGAGGACATGGGGTTGGTTTGGGTCAACTTGGAGACCGTTCAATTTTGGGTCTCTAGTTGGATTTGAAACTCGTTCGAAATAAAAGTTGGGTGGTTAAACCCACTCATGCTTAACTAAGATAGTCTATTGTTAGTTAGATTAAAATCATGAGGTTAAGTTGAAATTTGACATTTAATTGGTAGTCTAACCCGACATCTGATAACTAGTAAATTGATGTGATATTTAACTGTTTGGATGGAATATTGATGTTGATCTATGCCTTGGATTGGGATGTTTGATATATTGATGTTAAATTATTTGAATTCACACGTTATTCACATTTATTATGTATGGCCATTTATTTAGGTTGATTAATCCCAATCATTTACCTTAGATGTTATGCGCATCAAACAAAACTGGGATTAATCATTAAAATGAACAAAGAATGCAGGTTGAAATATTAAATACCTATAACCCTAATTTGGATTGAAATGATATATCCTTTCCCACAACACTAAAATTAAATTTTAAATATCACTTGGCCAGAGGATAGAAAATTATATACGGACATCGGTTGATTATATAAATTTGTTCTAACCTTTAATTTGAAATGCTGTTTAAAAAAAAGCAATATAAGTGACATTTTATGTAACGTCCCGCATTTTTATCGGTTTGTATGTGAATATTTCAATCAGTTTAAATATTGAATTCATAATATAAGTGGATTTATATATTAACTAAAACGAAGTTGAACGTATAAAAATATATATTAAATATAATCGAGCTCATAACAACGCTGCAGTTCGTAATTTAACGTTCTGAACTTCAACTGAGCGTACATGATCCATTACAAGTCGGATTTCTTCAAAACAAGAAACGTTGGAATCCGTTGAATTATATCTTTCTAATGGAAGTGGAAAATGGAGATTTCGTCGTATAGATGGTAAGATATGACCAAATCAAATGTTCAGAAAGTCGCTATGAAATCATATATCGACCGTAACGGTTATTTGAATATAACTTGATATCGGTTGCATATCGGGATAAGGTTCTTTTGAGACGTAGTGATAATTTAATTTTTAGAATTTTACTGTAATTTTTATTTCGTAAAATAAACTACTTTTTATATGGAGTATTTTGCACCCTGTATCGGTATTTTGGGGTTTCAAAGTATAAGTTAAAATACCGATATTATTATATTTTTGAGATCGTGGGGCGTTGGTTATTATAACAGTATTTTTATTTCTATCGGCAGAGGACCCTAAATGGAAAATTGTATGTAACACGTACCCTAGAAATCAAACTATAAAACAAAAGGCCAAATCAAAATTCATTTGAATACCAGCAAGACCATTCCCCTACAGATGAAGACCCACGAACCTAAGTAGGAAGACGCACGAACCTAAGTAGGAAATAAATCACCTAAATCCTGAATTTGCGCATGGCATCACTGTACAGCCTAATGTACCCGTTCCCATCACGTAGGCAGCTAAAAATTCAATGCTCCATACCCAAAGTACCACGTCTCCATACACCAATTAAATACACGTTCTTTTCAGAATTTAATGAACACTTTCCTTGATATTACAATGTATAAAATAATGCTTCTGTTTCCAAACAGTAAAACAAATTTTGGAATCCACGACCATACCCTATCCTATACATTAAATATCTGGAGTAACCATTCCCTACCAGTAAAGAAGCATGAACCTATATTGGAAAATATCATCGCTTTATCCCCGAATTCACGCATAGTTTTGCGTCAGTAGTAAGCTTACCTTAATATTAAATTGTATATGACGTATCTATATAAACTCATCATTCTAACCATTCTCCAAAAACAAAACTAAACACACTTCTTCTGTGTCTGTTTCTAAAACGAGATCTGAGTTTTTAAAACAAATCAAAACAATTCCCTTTAGCTCTAAAAGTCTCGTGACTCATATATTTGGATTCCTACATCGTTCTCTTCACCGCTGTGAGATTTTTGGAAGGGTTGTGGTGGTGTTTCGGACTCTGACGAACTGCTGGTGGGGCCAGTGACCGAAGGGTGACGAGGTCAGTCTGATGAGGAGGTGTCGGCGGCAGTATCAGATCGGACTCCGGTATGGTTTTGGCGAGGGGCGCTGCTTCCATACATGAAGGGTACGGAGTGTTGAACTAGTGTGCTACCGGGGGGCTATCACATGGGAGTCTTGATATGAAAGTGAGGTGGGTGGTTCAGTGCGTCAAATACATGCGAGCAGTGCTGTCTTGGGGGGAAGTATAGGAACAGTATGGGAAGCACGCATGTTCTTGTACCCGGTAGCTGACATGGAAGATCTGCATGGTGACGTTGAGGTGCAGCTTTCATAAAGCTTGATATGGGTTTGTTTCTTTGATGTAGGAATTGGTTTGGGTGCATGGGATGTGAAGGCCACTTTGTGCATGCGTTATGGCGAAAGTAGAAGGTGGAGGAAGGGGAAAAGCAGTTCATGGGTTTAAGGAGTACAGGCGGATATGGAGTTTGTACAGGAAGGAGGAAGTTAGTCAGCACGGTGCGGTTGCGAGCTCCGATGAGCTGAGTGATGAGCTGAGTCGTGGGCAGGGTTGGAGCGAGTGGGGAAGTGCGTGTACACTAAGGAGGGGTGAAGCACAATAATGCATGGATTATATGGTGGAACACATGCATGCTGTGACAAGTGTACAGGTTGAAAGGAGAAACGGGGATACACGCAAATGGATGGAGTTGTAGTGGTTCATTGATACACAGGAAGTGGTGGTCTCGTTTAACATTAGAGAGATGTGGGCGGCAACCTGTAGGGTTCAACGTTCTGGCGAAAGTTGGGCTACAAAATTTCGGTTATGAGGCAAAATCTAAGGTGGTGCTGTAAAGTTGATGGGAGAAGTAACGGAAATGGTATGAACCAGAAAGCACGGTGTATGGTAGACCTTTTTGAGGAGTAAATCGGACGCGATGTGTACAGGAGCAGAAAACGGAAAGCAACATTTAATCCAGACAAAGAAGAATGGAACGCCTGGTTTAATCAGCCGACGCAAACCGTATTTAACGGTTAACGCGCGAAAGTGAGTAAAATCACTCACTCTGATCTATTTAAAATATTTTATTTTATTTTAATATTTGATTGAATGCCGTGTGATGGCCGTTTAGGTAGATTACAATTAAATTGGTTAAAAATATTTATATCGTTGCATATATTGATACTGATCCCCTCGATTATAATATTCCATTGTATGAAATTCGTGTTATTGGTATTGACTGACATCTGTGGATGGAGGAAACCGGTTAGAGGAATCAAATCGGATTCCTCATTATTTGTATGTACTGTTTGTTTTATATTATTTATATATACACGGTCTGAACCTAAATAACATTATTAAGAATTAAAAGTAAAATTTGACGAGGTCGAACGTATCAAAGTAAGTTATATTAGGGATTATAATCTGATAGGATAGCTAATATTTAGATTTAAACCAATAAATTATAATAGGATATGAAACCAATATTTAGTAATAAACTTGATATTGATTTAATAAGAACCTGACTTAGAAACAGAGTTATTAGATGAAGAGGATATAGCAGCATATTACAGTAGCTATAAAATAGAATATAGCAGCATATTACAGTAGCTATAAAAGAGGATATAACAGCATATTACAGTAGCTATAAAATAGAATATAGCAGCATATTACAGTAGCCATAAAAGAGGATATAGCAGCATATTGCAGTAGCTATAAAAGAGAATATAACAGCGTATTGCAGTAGTTAGAAAAGAGAATATAGTAGCGTATTGCATTAGTTAAATATAACGGTTTTAAAGTGAGTCGATAAGTTATAATGTTAAAGAAATTAGAACCCGTTGTACGTTGGTTGAGTTGAGTAACTTTCGAGGCGTCAATCTGATGTTGGTTTCGGCCTTCGGGGTTGATACTAAGAAATTTATTCACTTACCGATTTATAACGAGGAACTAATAGAGTAGAAGTGAAGGGAAGTAAGGAAGAGTTTATAAAAATATGGGAAACTAGAAAGTTAGTGTTTGTGAATGGATGTTTGTTTTTACTTCGATAGTTAAATAACCGACTATCGAAGTGTTTTGACCATCGTTGTCAATACTGAGAGACCGGTTGGATATATTATCTGAAACCACTCCGTATCGGCTTAAGCGCTGCAAATTAGATTATGCTGAAGATTTGAAGACGGAGTGAAATGCAAGGGTCGTCCAGTTCCAGAATGGTGCTTTCTGTTTGTCCAGTCCCAGGACAACTTGTATGGACGAGTGTCTGACAGAGTATACCTAACAAATCACGTACAGTTGATCTCTTAAAGGTATTACGTCTGGTGGCGGAGGAATTCGTTCCTCTTAGCTTTTTATACCCGTGATATTTTTGGAAATCGATTAGTGAATTGACGGGTTTGACGATGTGACATTCAAAGTAACTGGTGATCAGATGTTCTAAAGATAGACGTAGCCTCTAGCCTCTAGCCTCACAACCGGGATATGACAGAAGTTGGGCTGGGCAGCATGGCTAGTTGGGTCATACCCAAGCAGGGTGTATTGTCACCGATCTAGAGAAAATTCATATTTGTCTTCTTTTCGATTCTGTATCTTCGGATTTCGGTTGGATGGCCAATAACCGTGGTGGCAATATATTCGCGACACTCAAGCTAAATGAGTGAGCGGTCATGTGTGGCCGGGTTGCAAGACGTTCTTGTTGAACCTGCAGTGTATACCCTCTAGAGTACACTGATCGGAAGGTGCTCCCATACCTTGTCTGTTGGAATCCAATCTCCAATAAGCGCCCTGCGATTTATGATTTTATACTATATATATATGTGGAGCGTGAGATGCAAGCGTTCTACTACTGGTATAATTATTTGGTTAGACATTATCATAATATAACTGGTTTTGATATCAAGAATATTTCGGGTTATAGTAAGGTAAAAACCGTCCATGTTTATGTGTGGGCTGGTCTTACTATTATCTTCTGGTTTTGAAAAGGATTTTCAAAGTGAAACAGTATGATTGGAATTTACTCACACCAGTCCCATGACTGACCCAGAGTTTATTTTGTTTGTTTTCCCTAAACTCTTGGGTGCCCAAATTTGTACGGGCAGTCAAGTGTTTCAGGCTTTGCAGATTCACTTGGAGGAGCTCAAAAGCAGGAAGCTACACCATTAGTTATGTAGAGTTATTTCCGCTGTGATATGATGTATTGTACTCTGATAATGGTATGTATATACAATACAGTTTTGTATTCAAAGTTATGTTATATAATACATCTTATTTTGTTCCGCTGCGAGTTTCGTGTTACTCTGATTCTGTTCAGTTGTGATCTTCTTCTTCTTCTATTCTATTAGTTCTATCTTTTCTTTCTCACCCTCTAAATTCTTCTATTAATGTCCTGGTGTTTTCGGTGCTTGAATAGTCAACAGTGTGTTTTTATGTTGATTTTCTGGGTCGAAAATTCCAGCCGTTACAGTTGGTATCAGAGCATAAGGTTAAGTGATTACCTTGGCTCTGTGGCGTAACTCAATAGAGATAGAGTTAGTAATACTCTAGATTGAGTTAGGGTGTATATATATGAGTACGTATTTGTAAATGAATATAAAAACTGTTTTATATTGTGTTGATTGGTTTGTCGAGTGGTTCATGAATTCTGCTCGAGATGGTAGTGCAAACTGGATCGATCGGTGTTTCTAAACTCTTGAACAGAGTAATTGGACATGATATTGTTTAGAAAAGTGGGTAAATGAAATAATTTTACCCAAAGTATATTTTGATATAAAAAGAAGTATGTATCTTGATATTATTATAATATATTGGATGTGTGATCATTATTATGATCGAATAAGATCATACTTGAGTTGGTTATATAAATAACCAATCGAACTTCACGTAAGTATAAAATACACATCAGATAAACTAAATTTAAAACCAAAATTGAAATAAAACACTGGAAATTTGGAGAGGTGTTTGAAATTGAATTTGAATTAAAAATATGGAATTTTAGGATCCTGGGGGAATTTGAAAATTTTCCCAAGCATTTGTAAAGGATATTTTGAAGTAATTTCAAAATAAAAGTGGTTGAACTAATATAGTATTGAACTCACTTCGATAACTGGAAAATAATTCTGATGATGACTGCAGCATTATCAGTGTTCATTTTCGAGTTTCTAAGTGACGGATTACTACCAGAGATTTTGTTTTGAATTGTTTGAGGAAATAATTTGTTCGGAAATTCAAATGTTTTGAATTGCTATGTTATGAATATATATGTATATGATTTCAAACTGATTAGAGGTAAAAACCCAGGAATCTGAATTCTGAATTCTGAAATTCGAAGTTAAATATATTTAAATAATTAATTAGTTCAATTAGAACTGAAACTGAGAAGTAAAACAAAAGATATTAACCTGGTTATTGTTGGGTTTGTAGTATTTTTCTCTATCTTAGTAATTTCGGGGACGAAATTCTTTTAAGGGGGAAGGACTGTAAAGTCCCGCATTTTTATCGGTTTGTATGTGAATATTTAAATCAGTTTAAATATTGAATTCATAATATAAGTGGATTTATATATTAACTAAAACGAAGTTGAACGTATAAAAATATATATTAAATATAATCGAGCTCATAACAACGCTGCAGTTCGTAATTTAACGTTCTGAACTTCAACTGAGCGTACATGATCCATTACAAGTCGAATTTCTTCAAAACAAGAAACGTTGGAATCCGTTGAATTATATCTTTCTAATGGAAGTGGAAAATGGAGATTTCGTCGTATAGATGGTAAGATATGACCAAATCAAATATTCAGAAAGTCGCTATGAAATCATATATCGACCGTAACGGTTATTTGAATATAACTTGATATCGGTTGCATATCGGGATAAGGTTCTTTTGAGACGTAGTGATAATTTAATTTTTAGAATTTTACTGTAATTTTTATTTCGTAAAATAAACTACTTTTTATATGGAGTATTTTGCACCCTGTATCGGTATTTTGGGGTTTCAAAGTATAAGTTAAAATACCGATATTATTATATTTTTGAGATCGTGGGGCGTTGGTTATTATAACAGTATTTTTATTTCTATCGGCAGAGGACCCTAAATGGAAAATTGTATGTAACACGTACCCTAGAAATCAAACTATAAAACAAAAGGCCAAATCAAAATTCATTTGAATATCAGCAAGACCATTCCCCTACAGATGAAGACCCACGAACCTAAGTAGGAAGACGCACGAACCTAAGTAGGAAATAAATCACCTAAATCCTGAATTTGCGCATGGCATCACTGTACAGCCTAATGTACCCGTTCCCATCACGTAGGCAGCTAAAAATTCAATGCTCCATACCCAAAGTACCACGTCTCCATACACCAATTAAATACACGTTCTTTTCAGAATTTAATGAACACTTGCCTTGATATTACAATGTATAAAATAATGCTTCTGTTTCCAAACAGTAAAACAAATTTTGGAATCCACGACCATACCTATCCTATACATTAAATATCTGGAGTAACCATTCCCTACCAGTAAAGAAGCATGAACCTATATTGGAAAATATCATCGCTTTATCCCCGAATTCACGCATAGTTTTGCGTCAGTAGTAAGCTTACCTTAATATTAAATTGTATATGACGTATCTATATAAACTCATCATTCTAACCATTCTCCAAAAACAAAACTAAACACACTTCTTCTGTGTCTGTTTCTAAAACGAGATCTGAGTTTTTAAAACAAATCAAAACAATTCCCTTTAGCTCTAAAAGTCTCGTGACTCATATATTTGGATTCCTACATCGTTCTCTTCACCGCTGTGAGATTTTTGGAAGGGTTGTGGTGGTGTTTCGGACTCTGACGAACTGCTGGTGGGGCCAGTGACCGAAGGGTGACGAGGTCAGTCTGATGAGGAGGTGTCGGCGGCAGTATCAGATTGGACTCCGGTATGGTTTTGGCAAGGGGCGCTGCTTCCATACATGAAGGGTACGGAGTGTTGAACTAGTGTGCTACCGAGGGGCTATCACATGGGAGTCTTGATATGAAAGTGAGGTGGGTGGTTCAGTGCGTCAAATACATGCGAGCAGTGCTGTCTTGGGGGGAAGTATAGGAACAGTATGGGAAGCACGCATGTTCTTGTACCCGGTAGCTGACATGGAAGATCTGCATGGTGACGTTGAGGTGCAGCTTTCATAAAGCTTGATATGGGTTTGTTTCTTTGATGTAGGAATTGGTTTGGGTGCATGGGATGTGAAGGCCACTTTGTGCATGCGTTATGGCGAAAGTAGAAGGTGGAGGAAGGGGAAAAGCAGTTCATGGGTTTAAGGAGTACAGGCGGATATGGAGTTTGTACAGGAAGGAGGAAGTTAGTCAGCATGGTGCGGTTGCGAGCTCCGATGAGATGAGTGATGAGCTGAGTCGTGGGCAGGGTTGGAGCGAGTGGGGAAGTGCGTGTACACTAAGGAGGGGTGAAGCACAATAATGCATGGATTATATGGTGGAACACATGCGTGCTGTGACAAGTGTACAGGTTGAAAGGAGAAACGGGGATACACGCAAATGGATGGAGTTGTAGTGGTTCATTGATACACAGGAAGTGGTGGTCTCGTTTAACATTAGAGAGATGTGGGCGGCAACCTGTAGGGTTCAACGTTCTGGCGAAAGTTGGGCTACAAAATTTCGGTTATGAGGCAAAATCTAAGGTGGTGCTGTAAAGTTGATGGGAGAAGTAACGGAAATGGTATGAACCAGAAAGCACGGTGTATGGTAGACCTTTTTGAGGAGTAAATCGGACGCGATGTGTACAGGAGCAGAAAACGGAAAGCAGCATTTAATCCAGACAAAGAAGAATGGAACGCCTGGTTTAATCAGCCGACGCAAACCGTATTTAACGGTTAACGCGCGAAAGTGAGTAAAATCACTCACTCTGATCTATTTAAAATATTTTATTTTATTTTAATATTTGATTGAATGCCGTGTGATGGCCGTTTAGGTAGATTACAATTAAATTGGTTAAAAATATTTATATCGTTGCATATATTGATACTGATCCCCTCGATTATAATATTCCATTGTATGAAATTCGTGTTATTGGTATTGACTGACATCTGTGGATGGAGGAAACCGGTTAGAGGAATCAAATCGGATTCCTCATTATTTGTATGTACTGTTTGTTTTATATTATTTATATATACACGGTCTGAACCTAAATAACATTATTAAGAATTAAAAGTAAAATTTGACGAGGTCGAACGTATCAAAGTAAGTTATATTAGGGATTATAATCTGATAGGATAGCTAATATTTAGATTTAAACCAATAAATTATAATAGGATATGAAACCAATATTTAGTAATAAACTTGATATTGATTTAATAAGAACCCGACTTAGAAACAGAGTTATTAGATGAAGAGGATATAGCAGCATATTACAGTAGCTATAAAATAGAATATAGCAGCATATTACAGTAGCTATAAAAGAGGATATAACAGCATATTACAGTAGCTATAAAATAGAACATAGCAGCATATTACAGTAGCTATAAAAGAGGATATAGCAGCATATTGCAGTAGCTATAAAAGAGAATATAACAGCGTATTGCAGTAGTTAGAAAAGAGAATATAGCAGCGTATTGCATTAGTTAAATATAACGGTTTTAAAGTGAGTCGATAAGTTATAATGTTAAAGAAATTAGAACCCGTTGTACGTTGGTTGAGTTGAGTAACTTTCGAGGCGTCAATCTGATGTTGGTTTCGGCCTTCGGGGTTGATACTTAGAAATTTATTCACTTACCGATTTATAACGAGGAACTAATAGAGTAGAAGTGAAGGGAAGTAAGGAAGAGTTTATAAAAATATGGGAAACTAGAAAGTTAGTGTTTGTGAATGGATGTTTGTTTTTACTTCGATAGTTAAATAACCGACTATCGAAGTGTTTTGACCATCGTTGTCAATACGGAGAGACCGGTTGGATATATTATCTGAAACCACTCCGTATCGGCTTAAGCGCTGCAAATTAGATTATGCTGAAGATTTGAAGACGGAGTGAAATGCAAGGGTCGTCCAGTTCCAGAATGGTGCTTTCTGTTTGTCCAGTCCCAGGACAACTTGTATGGACGAGTGTCTGACAGAGTATACCTAACAAATCACGTACAGTTGATCTCTTAAAGGTATTACGTCTGGTGGCGGAGGAATTCGTTCCTCTTAGCTTTTTATACCCGTGATATTTTTGGAAATCGATTAGTGAATTGACGGGTTTGACGATGTGACATTCAAAGTAACTGGTGATCAGATGTTCTAAAGATAGACGTAGCCTCTAGCCTCACAACCGGGATATGACAGAAGTTGGGCTGGGCAGCATGGCTAGTTGGGTCATACCCAAGCAGGGTGTATTGTCACCGATCTAGAGAAAATTCATATTTGTCTTCTTTTCGATTCTGTATCTTCGGATTTCGGTTGGATGGCCAATAACCGTGGTTGCAATATATTCGCGACACTCAAGCTAAATGAGTGAGCGGTCATGTGTGGCCGGGTTGCAAGACGTTCTTGTTGAACCTGCAGTGTATACCCTCTAGAGTACACTGATCGGAAGGTGCTCCCATACCTTGTCTGTTGGAATCCAATCTCCAATAAGCGCCCTGCGGTTTATGATTTTATACTATATATATATGTGGAGCGTGAGATGCAAGCGTTCTACTACTGGTATAATTATTTGGTTAGACATTATCATAATATCACTGGTTTTGATATCAAGAATATTTCGGGTTATAGTAAGGTAAAAACCGTCCATGTTTATGTGTGGGCTGGTCTTACTATTATCTTCTGGTTTTGAAAAGGATTTTCAAAGTAAAACAGTATGATTGGAATTTACTCACACCAGTCCCATGACTGACCCAGAGTTTATTTTGTTTGTTTTCCCTAAACTCTTGGGTGCCCAAATTTGTACGGGCAGTCAAGTGTTTCAGGCTTTGCAGATTCACTTGGAGGAGCTCAAAAGCAGGAAGCTTCACCATTAGTTATGTAGAGTTATTTCCGCTGTGATATGATGTATTGTACTCTGATAATGGTATGTATATACAATACAGTTTTGTATTCAAAGTTATGTTATATAATACATCTTATTTTGTTCCGCTGCGAGTTTCGTGTTAGTCTGATTCTGTTCAGTTGTGATCTTCTTCTTCTTCTATTCTATTAGTTCTATCTTTTCTTTCTCACCCTCTAAATTCTTCTATTAATGTCCTGGTGTTTTCGATGCTTGAATAGTCAACAGTGTGTTTTTATGTTGATTTTCTGGGTCGAAAATTCCAGCCGTTACATTTTATAAATGGCTTCCTTTGAATTTGAACTTTGAAACTTGGAATTTATATGCTAAAGGGAGTCATTTAATGTTGTGAAATAAAGCAAATTTTGAAATTTTGCATGAACTAAATCTATTGAACTTAAATCATTTTAAAATTTAAAGTAATTATCCATCTTTAAAATTCACTTTAAATTAACTTAATTTAAAGGGGTTTTTGAATTATGAACTCGTGATTGTTATAAATTGAATTAATTCCAAATGAGAATACTAATGGAAAACTTCAAATATTGATCAAACTGTTGAATTGAATTTAAAATGGAAGTTGAATCGAATTGAAATATTGAAGTTGAGTCGATTTGATTTGGAATAGAAACATGACTGCTAGTTATTTGAAATTTTGGAAGAAACTATTCAAATTGCAAACTATAGTTTGAAAGAAACAATTAAAATTGCAAATATAGTATTTTAAATCATTTTAAACTATTTTTCTTTATAAATTTATTTTATTTTACTTATATATATAACTATTATTTTAAACAAACTACTTTGACAATCAGCTATCAATCTTATAAACTTCTTTAATATTTAACTACATATATTTAACTAAATTTTACTAAGTACTATTTTTAAATTCCAACTACTTATGTAAACTTTTATTTTCCTAACTACTTGTTTTTAAACCATTTCAAATATATATATATATATATATATATATGAAAAAAAATTGGAAAAGCTTATCTAATTTGTTTTAATATACTTTTCAATTATTTTAATATACAACTTATTTTAGGATTTGAATTGTTTGTGTGATTTAAATAGAGATTTCAATATGAAAATATATTCTATTTGAATATGAAACGTTTTAAAGGAAAATCTGATATTTTGATATGAAAAATGAACCTTTTTGAATTGTAAATTAACCAACCGGTGTGAAATAAATATTGGGTTGTTAAAGAGACCGAGATCGGATATTGTCATACTCTCTACCAATACTAAAAACCACTTTAACAACTGTGCATTTGGTAGAGAATCTAGAATGATGTAGGATGTCTGGCGAACGCTACTAGAATGAAGTAATAGAACGTTGATGGATGACCTTGAACTTCGGGTCATAATAAAAATGACTACAATAGGTAATATACCATAACCAAGTGTGTTTAGCTTCCCTCATCGACAACACTTCTTTCTTTATTATTATAGTCCCTCAGTTTGACTAATTTGGTTTAATGCGCATCCTTGATTTGGGAGTGTTATTCCGAGGTGGACGGTAGTTGTAGCTACGCGTTACCACCAGTCCGAGCATGCAACTGGTAGATTCCTGCCCTGGGTATTCCTCGTGTACCTTGTCATATTATCCTGATCTCGCCTACTATGATTTTTTTTTTTGGCGTTATACCTATGGAGTGCTCCCTGATAGCCTACCGGTTTGGCAGAGTTTACAGTACTGTATAGACTACAATGTTTATAAAAGATGTATGGGTAAAAATGTAATCATGCTTACGCTATTTTGGTACTTTACTTTATTGAATAGAAACTATTATAATAGTGTATTGTATTACATAATATCTAGTTTATCAGATACTTAGGAGATGGAAATCCTCATAAAATATCTTAAGTTACTACACTCATGAACACAATGGATATGAGATGTGAATTACATTAAGCATCTCTGACACCGTGACACTCATATTGTCACTTGGTTTTGATTTAACTAACATGAGAATATTTTAGTTCTGATCCGAGTATTTTTGTCTTTTTATTTGTGCTTGGGTCAGCCTAAGTTTTTAGTTAGCGAAGACCTTGTTAAGATGAAGATGGAGCTTAATCGGCGTATTTGTTAGTATTATTCCATTGCATTAGTATGTTTTGTGATAGTTTAACTATGATAATTTTTGTAATGTATAATCAAATGTTTAATTTAACAGCTTCTGAACTCTTATTTGATTATTATATTTTTCCTTCCATTGTGAGATTCTTTGATTGTTTTTCTTCTTCTTTTTCTTATATTAATACCAAATAACTATATGTAATTTTGATTTTGTTTGAGTTGACATTGGTGGATTTTGTCAACTTAAATGACCAAAAACCCAGGTCGTTACAGTTGGTATTAGAGCTTTGGTTTAGCGATAAACCTTAGCTCTATTTGCGGTTAGCTCATTTGAGATAGGGTAGTAATAACCTAGAATCAGTTTGAGTGTGTATGAAAGAGCGTACTTGTAATTTCGATATAATTTTTTTTGGTTTTGTGTTTATTTGCTCTATTGAGTATTTATGAATTCAGATCGATACTTGAGACGTCAGGGCATCGATAAGGATTTCTAAACACTGGAATATGGCTGATCGACACGGTATTATTCTGGATTATATACACATTTATATATATAAGAAATTATTTTGAAAATCTATTAATTTTGATTTTGTTGATTGATTAAGGGATGATAATATTTCATTTTCATCATTTATTATTCGATTAGTCAATATCTCTAAAGTATTGACTATTGAATGATTTTAAGAAAATGAAATATTGTAAATTAATTGGTAATGAAATAAAATGAATTTAATTATGGAATTGAGAATTTAAATTCTGGTGCTTTGAAACATTAATTTGCAAAACTTTTGGAATAATATAAGTATAATATGGAAGTAATTTTGAATAGAAATTGTTTCCAAATGAATTTTTAGAAGTGTATATACCTTCTTGGCTTTGGCAAATGATTTCGGTGATGAGTGCATGCAAACATCAACATTTATTTTTGAGAGTGTGAATGGGGGAGACCACTTAGAAATTTTGTACCTTGTTTCGAGAAAATTGAATTTCATTTAAACATTTAAAATTATGGTTTGATATAAAGAAAAAAAGTATTATATATATTATTTAGTGAGCTGATTTGGAAATGGCCTGGAGTTTGAATTCTTAAGTTCTATGGTAATTAATTGTTTTCAAATTGCCGAAATGAATTAAACTTGAAATTTTGGAACTTTGTAATTGTGAAATAAATAAATAAAATGAATCTAAGAGAAGTATAAGATAAAGTAAACTCTAGGAATGTGTAATGGTGAAATTGAAACAGATTAAACAATATTTGAACTTGTATAACGCTTTACTTCTTTTTATAACGTAATATAACTTACCAAAATATAAGAAATTAAAATGTTATGAGAATAAGAAAAATTCAAAATGCAAGTAATGCAAAATAAGGAATATGAAATTAATAGATGATTTATAGAGATGAATAAAACTTAATTCATGATAAAATGGAGTTGTGACAACCCCATTCCCCGTACGACGGTGGCAAGGGTAATCTTTGGAATATAACACACAAACAGATAACAGCAGAACATAAATAAATAAACACACCAGATACTGTACAATAGAATACACTGGATAAACATAATCATTAGAGTTCCACAGTATAGAAGAACATACTTAGTACAAAATACATTTCAGCTTTACATAAATGCCTACAGCGGAAAACGAACATAATATGTATAATAGGAGCTGAACAACATAAAAAGAGATAAATGATAGAATCCATCTTCAGCTCCAGCTATCCAGAAAGAACCTGCTAAAACCTGAATACCAGGCTGCCCGTGTAGAAAAAGGGGCACCCAAGTTTGCAAGTGAACAAACTACGAGTCAGTCATGGGACTGACATGAGAAATCTACTTAACACATTTCATAATATGGCCAATCACAGGACCACGCCACTTTCGCGGAACGGGTTTACTCCATTGGATTGCCAGTGCTTTAAAACAAGTAAATCTTTTAAAAATCGCAATGCTTTTTATAAAATGAAGCCATTGTAAGTCTCAGTTCCTATCACATAATGCAACACAAACCGGAGGATAGAATTTTATCTTATAATGGCCAAAATATGCTTCATACGAGCAAAACAAATCATTTGATATTATTGCTAGCATATATATGTTTCAAAAACAATTTCAATCATAACTATCAATCATAGATGGCATGGGTACCATATATCATGTCGCCATATATATATATATATATATATATATATATATATATATATATATATATAGAGAGAGAGAGAGAGAGAGAGAGAGAGAGACACACACACAATGAAAACCGCATGATGTCGTACTTGGAAATTGGATTTCCGTCATGAACCCAGGCAAAATAATATAAATGTCCTTACCGAATTCGAGACTGTCCAGCCCGAGGCTCAGGCTACAGCCGCAACTGCACCTAGGAGCCACAGGGTCGGTCCACCGATGTGGATTAAAATGCCTGAACACTGCGTTTCCCCGCCCTTTAGGGCGTAAACGAGTCCTACGACTCCATCGGCTCCACATAGTCACCGATATATCCGAGGTGCCTCGCAACAGCAACAAACACACAGGTGAAAATAGTATAAATGTCAGGGCTGGTAGGCCACTGAAACCACCCTAGCTAGAAAGAAACGCATGTACTCCCTGGATCCTTCTCCCATTTCTGGTTTATACCGGGGTGTGAGGCTCGCGAATTAACGTTATACACAAAGCCATGCCACACAGGTCGTGCTTTGATCATCAACCATAAGACTTTGCTTTTCAATAGAAGCCTTGATTATCTGCCACTTAGGCATGTCACACACGCAATCCACTCCATGCGACTGATTTCTATCGATATATAACCCCTGAGCTCGTACGTCTCAGAGAAGGGCGTTAAGCAAGAGAATAAATTCTCCGCCACCAAACAGATATATATTTAATAGAGATCAACCAACACAAAACAAAATCCAATGTCAGGCACACAGTCCATTTACAAGTTCGTTCTGGGTCTGAAAGAAACCGGAGGCACTCAATACCATGCACATCCATAGAATCAACAAGTACGTCCAGACGGCTACTACTTCATCCCCTTCAAGGTTGCTACTCTTATCATGAGCATCAGTAGCACCCCTCCATTCGACGTGAAGACATCGGTTTTGCACCGTCTTCGTATCTTCGACTTTCAATCATCGATCAATTATTTGAAATGAGAATTAACTCGGCCTTTGCAAATAATTCACGTATATTTATAATTTCAAATCAATTCATTTTAATGGTAAAATTATTCGACATCAGTAATTCTGTTCTTTAATATAATTTTCACGCCAAACACATTCAATCATCAAATATCAAATAAACCGAGAAAATTCAGTTTATTTCCATTCCATACGTTTATAATATTTTATCACGATTTATCACTATATTTATTCATTTAAAAATAGCCAATTACTCAAGCGACATTTCAGGCCATAACACGGTAGTGGCGCTATTTTCTTCAGATTTGATTTACACATATCTGGAAATCTAACCGTTGGATCTTCAAAAAATATATATCATTAGAAAGATCTTTTTAAAACGAATCCAACGGTTTCAGCTTTGGGGAAATCCGACGGTCGGATCTCCCACACTAATCATTTGATGTTACGATTTCAAAATACGAACTCTAGCGTCGTTATTCGATTTAATTTAATTATATATATATATATATATATAATCGATTATGGCGCTGTTTTTCTTCAGATTTGAATTAAACATTCCAGACAATCCAACCGTTGGATCCTCACAAAGTGGGTGTCATTGGAAAGATATTTCCAAAGAGAACCAAACGGCTTCGGTTTCGGGAAAATCCGGTGGTCTGATCTGCCGCACTAATCGTTTGAAATCACGATTTCAAAACATGAACCGCAGCTTCGTTATTCGATATATTTTATTTATATTTTTATATATATATAAATATAATTCATTCTTCGATTTCAAAACCATATCCACTTTATGTATTTGATAAAAATGATATTTTTGTCATCAAAAATATTTATTCAACACATGAATATTTTTTTAGCACTTCATATTCACAATAAAAATGTAGATTTTATTGTTCAATCTATATATTCAACACATGAATGTTTTCGACTTCACACACACGATAAAATATGATTTTTATCGTTCTAGTCCTTTATTCAACACATGAATGCTTTCTATAGTTTTTATATATAATAAAAATGTGATTTTTATTGCAAATTTTAAAACACGATTATTTTATGTACTTCATATAGATGATAAAAATGTGATTTTTATTGTAAAACAATTTATTTCAAAACACGATTATTTTATGTACTTCATATAGATGATAAAAATGTGATTTTTATTGTAAAACAATTTATTTCAAAACACGATTATTTTATATAGTTCATATATATGATAAAAATGTGATTTTTATTGTAAAACAATTTATTTCAAAACACGATTATTTTATATAGTTGATACATAAGGTAAAATTGTTATTTTTATCTTTCAAAGAATTTATTCAACAAATGAATTTCATTCATCACATGAATTTCTATTCAACACATGAATATAGTTTCAACACATGAAAATAATTCTAACACATGAATATTATTGAAAATTTCGACAGCATAACGGCAGGGTAGTTAAAACCGGCACCGTATCGATGTACGGCTCCTCGCTCTACCTTAAAACCTTACGGTTTTTAACAATGGGGATTTCATGCATCTAATACATACGCAGACGAGCATGTTTAATTTTCTTTTCAACCAACTAATCCAATGTGGTTTTCAATCACAATCAATCATCTCAAATCAACCATTCATGATATTCACCAAATTTCACATCAACCAATAATCCAAACAATATCACAACCATTATATATCGTCCATGTTCTGTAGACGAGGGCAGTGTGTGTATATATACATATAGATATACGTACATAACTATATTTTGAATTCATTTCAATATCATTCCAATTTATCTCAACGCAAGTATTATTTTTACAATGCATATATAACTTATACATCGAACATACAACTTATACAACACTTATACATGAGGTGTACAATGCTTATATAACTCATACATCGACTATATAATTTATACATCATTGTTTTCCATATCGTTTATATATTAGAAATCTCACATTGGGTTCCACTCCTCCAAAAATTGCAGAAGGCTCAGAAAAATATGCGGTCTCTTCTAGAATGTAGAAGATGTCCACACGAGTCCACCGCCTCTTGTTTCACTGGATTTCGTCAACAAATGATAAAGATGTGATTTTTACAGTGAAATCATAAACCGTAGCGCTTTAAAGTGCTATAAACTATTTAAAATAATATAAAGGTCGTTACCTTTCTGTTTGGTTCGAAACTAGGGTCGGGATTTTCGCGAAATCCGTCGTGCGATGGGAGGATCAGCCACTGCCACCTGAAAGAGCTCCGAAGGCCGCTCTGATCGATGGTAGCAAGGCGGGGTTCGATGGCTTGTGTTAGTGGTGGCGGCGCGATGAAGTCCGCACCTTTGAGGCCTCGAATCTCAGCGAATACCACACGATAAAATACACAGCAGGTATGGATTTGTAGCCCTCGACGAGATCTACAAATTTCCCAACTGGAGCACTCAAAAATATGGAGCGGATTAAGAGGAATCGAAGAGAGAAGATGTGGAGCTGCTATCGTCGTTCGCGATTAACGATCGGGGAGAGAGAAAGTTGTGATGGCCAATGAGATTTTATTTTATTTTATTTATATATTTTTAAAATTCTAAAATACCCCTCCTTACATACCAACTCCAATCCAAACCCAACGACTATCGTCCCTAGCTAAATACCCCCATTCCGAACCCAATGGGATATGTTTTGTAGTCCCATTCGACTGTTTCAGTCAGTTTCTCTTCAAATTAGTATATAAAACATTCAATATTTGATTTAAACGTACATTTAAATTTGCCGGGGCCACATACTGATCCCAAAAATTCCAAAAAAATAAATCTAGCTATGTTTTGACGATACGGTCCCAACAAAACTAATTTCGTCGAATTCTGAGACCGTTTGAAAAATGGCCATTTTCTGGTATATCCAATTTAACAGAAATTGACCAAACACATTTTCCTTCGCTACGCTCACATATTAACTTCAAAAATTATGGAATTTGAAACCTAGCAATAATTTGACATCCCGGATCCAACAAAAGTGGTTTCGTCGAATTCTGAGGTCTTTTGCAAAATGTCTATTTTCAAGGGCGACATATTCTCTATAGCGACCTTTCTAAAAATTCATTTGGCCATAACTTTTGATCCCCGCTATGAAACTTCAATTTTTCAGATTCGTTAGAAAGATATTCACTAACAGATTTAAATATTTTTGGTTTCACTAAAATCCATTTTATTTTGCACCTGGTACAGTCAGTCAAAGTTTGAATTGAAATTTTGAATCTACCGCGCAATTTCAGGCCTTGTTTATAATTAAAATAATTATATTTATTTTCAAACATCGATTCAAACATACTTTTCATTGTTATTATTTAAATTATTTATTTTAATTATTTAAAATTCACTAAAATAGCCAAATTAAAAATTTAAACTGGCTCAGATTTTCTGGGTTGTTACAATCTCCCCCACTTAAAACTTTTCGTCCCCGAAAAGGAACAAAGTCGAAAGTTGATTAATTAACCAACTCTACTTTCATTCTGGCTTCCATTCTTCAACTTTTCAGTTCCTAAGAATTTTCAAATTCTTCAAAAATTTGGCTAACACCCTAAATTTTTGAAAATTTTCGCCATAACCTCCTTTGTACGGGGAGCTTCAGGATAATTCAAATAGTCTCCCATGGCCCTCACCAATCCAAAAGAAAAAGGAAAAGCCAACTGGCTCATAAAATCATCAAATCCCAAGAAATACAATAAACATGTACCTATTTGTCAGGCGAACAATTTTATTCCTATGCTTAGCTGTTTATCCATAACCTGTTCACACATATATAAAGCTCATGTATATATATCTATCAATTTTCAATTCAGTGCAATATTTGTTCAACTTGGTTAAATGGTTCAAAATTCAAACAACACAACCAGCAATCAATTTGTTTGTTTAACTTTCAAATATACATCTTTTATATATCTAAAAATCATATTCCTAAAACCAGACTATATATATAATCACAAATACGTTATTTATAAACATATAACTCTCAACTCGTTCGGGGGCATTTCTGACCCCATCTCTAACGAGTTATTCTAATTCTGCTATACTCATACTAGGATATTACTGATCCTATCTGTAATGAGTTATTCATCCTAGAACACTACTGGTTCTATTTCTGACGAATTCGTTAATATGTTATGATCGTCGCTAATCTATGAATTAGACAAGCGCGATATTTATAATAAATTCTGCAAGCATACAGGTGTGTAGCAAACAGGTCGAACACAGGGAGGTGTAATTAAAAATTATTATTTATTTATTCTTGGGCGAGTTAGACAAATCTTTGAGGTTGGTTTTGAAAGCAAACGAAATTGAAACTGCAATCCGATTCAGAACAAATCTAATTGAACCGACGATCAAATCACAATTATCAATTGGAAATTAAAATGCAAAACAGAAATAAAATGCAGAAATTAAAATTGCAGGAAAAGAAGAACAACAAAAAGTAAATTAGGATTGTCGATGAAACTAATCAACGACTAATCACTAATAAGCAATAGAAATAACAATAACAATTTCTGTCTACCAAAACTAATTGAGTAGAACACAAATTTTCATGAAGTAAAGCAAATAAACTAGACGAAGAAGAGCTTTATTAAAACTAAAAGAGAGTACAGAAGAATGAATTATTACAATGGTTACAACGTACATTTATAGAGGAGATAGAAAAATCCTAATTAAGTCTATGAATAAATGGGTCTCTTTTCCCAAGAAGTAATATCATATCTCTTGCCTTCCTTGACTAGGCTTGTTTGGAAATAATTCTTTTAAGAATATCTGATGCATATCTTGGTGAATATCTTCCAAATCCTCCGTATGGCTAGTTGCTTGGTCATTAAATTGCATGCGATTAATTATTCCAAACAAGGATGCCCATCAAACTCCAAAGGCAACAAAGGATGAAATCTTCAAAATTGATCTTTTCTTGGCAATAAATCAATCAGAAATTCTTCTAATTGGAAATTGAAAAATGAATGTTCTGAATTGATTTCCATGACTACTCCTGAAAGGTCCATTAGTGAATATCATACATACACATGAATATGTATATATATAATATAACACTAATTAATATATTCTTCATAGCAAAGGGCAGTGTGAACGCGTTCTATTCTTTGGCAAAAAAGTGAGCTCGACGGGGATCGAACTCAGGTCTCTCAGTACAAATTTCCATGCAATTACCAGTGAGCTACAACGTCTTTTGTAATTGAGATGGCTTTAATACAGGGAAGTAGCTTTTTATCTGTAGTTGGCCTTTAATTTGAAACGAAGGAGGCATTTCTTGACATCCTGTAAAAACACACAAAAGTAACCAAAGTATCATTTATTTATTTACAAAAGATAAAATATACGAGCATAAAATAAACACATTTCTATGTTAATCAAATACCCCCACACTTATCATTTACTCGTCCTCGAGTAAAAAGAAAATGAAAAACTAACTAGATAGGTCGTACTTTCGTAGGAAACACGATTGCATTGAGCGTATGCAACAAGCCGTTAAACCTCTAGGTGTCCCTAGTAGGACGAGTGGTGTCTCGTGAGGGTTTTCAGTGGATACTACCCACAAAATCCAAATGCAGTATGCTATGATTCTAATGAAACTACATGAATGCAATGGACATATGCAAATAAAAACGAAAAATGAAAACACGAGTTACTTCAGGAAAGTGGTACAACAAATTAAGTTAATAATTTCTAATCAGTTGATTTTATTTTAGATACCTCGACTTGTCACAAATTTTCAATATAAATCAAGTTTTCAAATGTTAAATTCTAGCTTGGCCAGTTAGTTCGGTCGATAACATAGTGCCGCCATGAAATAAACTCTTAGTTTGCTTGGCACAGTTTGCAAAGTGGTATTATTATTTTCTCATGAATGGCTAGTCAAATCAATAAGGTCAAGAAGTGTTTTGGGCATCATCGCTTATTTTTTTTATTCTATAAAATTTTAAAATTTATGATTAAGTACATACACCTAACTTAGAAGACCAAGGTTTACCACCCATACACTGCCTCGCGGATTAACGGAGAGTGGGTAAAGAGCTTGGCGGATTGTGCAGACCGACTTTGACTTTGTCAACAATGTGTCGGTAATCCTTAGGTGTCCAATCTCATAAAATGAGACCAAGATATTCCAACGCTGACTTTGTCAACAACATGTCGGATAGAGCTTGGCGGGTTTGCACACCAACGCTCGATATACAAGCAATGTTGGATACCCTTGGATTATTATTATTATTATTGAATTTATAAGCACACAAAAAAAAGAGTTAAGCGAATTCAACTTATCACAACTTAGTTTTAAAGATTTGACAAGCCATTATAAGTATTTTAAGTCCTCCACTTATTTAAACAAAGTCTACAATATAGAATAGATTTCATGGCCATCACCTAAGAATCTCCCTATGTACCAGTTACACTATTATCCCTCAAAATTAAACTTTTCATTATATTTCTTATTCGATCTAAGTTGAGAGAAAAAAATACTATCAACTGGCTAAAAATTGTAAACTTATTTTGTTGTATCAATTGAAAATGAGTCGTATTTTAAAAAAAAAAATATGGTATGTCACTACGAGATAAAATGTATGATGGTCCTACATGAAAAGAAAGAAAAATTAAAGAAAAATCAAAAGAATGCAATGCAGACTCCCCCCACACTTGATTGAGACAGTGTCCCAACTGTCTAAGGCAGAAAAACAAAAACAAAAAATAAAAAAATGAAAAATAAAAATAAAAGAAAAAGAACGTGTACCACCTGATTTCATGGTGGATGATTATGCATATCGATAGAGTCATCTTCGTTATATTGCTCGAATTCCAAAAATGGTTTCAGTCGTTGAACATTTACTTTGAAGACTTTTCCATCCCTAGGATTTTCAATTTCAACCGCTCCATGAGGATATACTGTTTTCACGACATAAGGTCCAGTCCATCGAGATCTGAGTTTTCCTGGAAAAAAGTGAAGTCTAGAGTCGTATAAAAGAACTTTTTGACCTACGTTGAATTCCTTACGGAGTATGTTCTTGTCGTGTTGGGCTTTGGTTCTTTCTTTGTAGATTTTCGCATTTTCATACGCCTCATTTCTTAATTCCTTTAATTCAGAAATTTGTAACTTCCTGTGTGAGCCGGCTTTCTCTAAATCAAAATTCAAAAATTTTATGGCCCAAAGGGCACGATGCTCTAATTCAAGAGGTAAGTGACAGGCCTTTCCGAAGACTAATCGATATGGTGACATCCCTAGATTGGTTCTATAAGCAATCCGAAAAGCCCAAAGTGCATCAATCAGTTTTACGGACCAATCTTTTCTATTGGAATTCACGGTTTTCTCAAGAATTTGTTTGATTTGTCTATTGGAAACTTCTACTTGTCCACTAGTTTGTGGATGGTAAGGTGTTGACAGCTTGTGTGTGATTGAGTATTTCTTGAGCAAGGACTCAAAAGCACGATTACAGAAGTGAGTGCCATTATCGCTAATGATAGCTCGAGGTGTGCCAAAGCGTGAAAAGATGTTTTCTTTGAGGAATTTGACAACAACCTTGTTGTCGTTGGTTTTGGTCGGAATGGCTTCAACCCATTTTGAGACATAATCTACCGCAAGCAAGATGTAAAGATTCCCAAATGAATTAGGGAATGGTCCCATGAAATCGATGCCCCAAACATCGAATAACTCAATCACTAAAATGGGGTTGAGAGGCATCATGTTTCGCTTAGAGATTCGACCCGTTCTTTGACATCGCTCACATTTAGAGCAAAATTCGAAAGCGTCACGGAAGAGTGTGGGCCAATAAAAACAGCTTTGCAAAACTTTTGCAGCAGTTTTTCTTGCTCCAAAATGACCGCTACAAGCATGGTCATGTGAGAAGGAGAGAATACTTTGGTGTTCATGATCGGGCACACACCTTCGAATGATTTGGTCTGGACAGTATTTGAAAAGATATGGGTCGTCCCAATAGAAGTTTCGAACTTTCGAGAAATTTTTTTGTTTATCTTGTTTCGACCATTCAGCGGGTGTTTGTTGTGTGACAAGATAATTCACAATGTCAGCATACCAAGGGGTGTTAGAGATCGAAAGGAGTTGTTCGTCAGGAAAATAGTCATCGATTTGGGTGTCGTTATCATTTTCGTGCACAATTCGAGAGAGATGATCAGCTACGACATTTTCAGAACCCTTTTTATCTCATATTTCTATATTGAATTCTTGAAGAAGAAGGATCCAACGAATCAAGCGGGCCTTGGCATCCTTTTTAGAAAGCAAATATCGTAGGGCAGCATGGTCAGTGTAAACTATGACTTTGGATCCTATGAGATATGGTCTGAATTTCTCAAGAGCGAAGACAACTGCCAAATATTCCTTTTCAGTAGTTGAGTAGTTCAATTGGGCCTCGTTTAAGGTTTTGCTAGCGTAATAAATGACTCGAGGGAGTTTATCGATACGCTGACCTAAGATGGCTCCAATTGCAAAGTCAGAAGCGTCGCACATAAGTTCGAAGGGATAAGTCCAATCAGGAGGTTGAATGATGGGAGTTGTGGTCAAGATTGACTTAAGAGTTTCAAAAGATGTTTTGCAATCATTGGAAAATTCAAACTTTACGTCTTTGGCAAGTAAATTCGAGAGAGGTTTTGAAATTTTTGAGAAATCCTTAATGAATCTTCTATAGAATCCTGCATGTCCAAGAAATGAACGAACATCTTTGACAGACTTAGGAGGAGGTAAATTAGCAATCAAATCGATTTTGGATTTATCGACTTCTAGGCCATCTTTGGAGACGACATGACCTAGAACTATCCCCCTTTTTACCATAAAGTGACATTTTTCCCAATTAAGCACGAGTGATTTTTCCTTACAACGCTTAAGGACGAGTTCTAAATGAGTGAGACATTGGGATAAAAATGATCCATATATTGAAAAATCATCCATGAATATTTCCAAGAATTCTTCCAACATATCAGAGAAAATACTCATCATACACCTTTGGAAAGTCGCGGGGGCATTACAAAGACCAAAAGGCATGCGATGATAAGCAAAGGTTCCAAAGGGACAAGTAAAGGAGATCTTATGTTGATCTTCTAAAGCAACACGAATTTGGTTATAGCCAGAGTATCCATCGAGAAAACAGTAGTACTCATGTCCCGCTAAGCGTTCGAGCATTTGGTCAATAAAAGGCAAGGGAAAATGGTCTTTTCGTGTGGCTGAGTTAAGCTTTCGATAGTCGATACACACACGCCATTTGGTTTTGATTTTTGTTGGGACGATTTCATTACGGTCGTTTTTGATCACTGTGACTCCCGACTTCTTTGGTACAACTTGTACCGGACTCACCCAAGTACTATCAGAGATGGGATAGATGATGTTATTGTCTAGACATTTGATTATCTCCTCCTTGACCACTTCTCTCATGTTTGGGTTTAATCGCCTTTGAACCTCACGGGTGGGTTTAGCCTCATCAACTAAATGTATGCGATGTTCCACAATTGATGGGCTAATTCCTTTTATATCGCTAATTTCCCACCCCGAGGCGTCCTTATTTTCCCGCAAGATATCCAAAAGTTTTTCTTCTTGGTCCTCGGTAAGATCGGAGGCCAAGATTACGGGAAAAGTTTTTGAAGAGTCTAGGTAGGCATACTTAAGGTCTGGTGGCAAGGGTTTGAGGTCTAACTTAGGAAGTTCTTGTGTATCAACATTGGTCAACATTCCTTGTTAGATTCAGGTGACGAAGTGTCGGAGTCAAGAATTTTGTTTAGTTCAGAAATGTATTCGAGTTCATCGAAATCAGAGTCGAAATGGTCGAGACACATTTTCAAGGCTTCAGAAGTGTCACTAGAGGTTTCATCAACTGTGGTTTGAATCATGTCAATTTCATCGATCTCAAAATCCCTAGGTTGTTTGTTGAGATTAAAGATGTTTAGCTCAATGGTTAGGTGCCCGAAGGAAAGTCGAAGCTGACCATTCCTACAATTAATGACAACATTAGAGGTTGCTAAGAAAGGGCGTCCTAAGATCAATGGTATTTGAACTTTGGGATTTGAGACAGGCTCTGTTTCTAGAACTATAAAATCGACAGGGAAGTAAAACTGTTCGATCTGTGTCAAGACGTCTTCGATAATTCCCAATGGCTTTTTGACAGATCGATCAGCTAGCTGAAGAGTGATATCTGTTGGTTTAATCTCCCCTAGTCCAAGTTGACGATAAATAGTATAAGGAAGAAAATTGACACTGGCACCAAGGTCGAGTAGAGCACGAGAGATATGGGTGTTTCCTATTTTGCAATCAATCGTAGGGCAGCCAGGGTCTTTGTACTTGACTGGAGTAAGATTCGAAAGACCAGAGCTTGTATTCGCAGTTAGAAAGGCGGTTTTTGGAACATTAGTTGCACGTTTTTGTGTGCACAATTCCTTAAGACATTTGGCATATTGAGGAATTTGTTCGATTGTGTCTAAAAGGGGAATGTTCACATGGACTTGTTTGAAAATTTCCAAGATTTTATCGAAATTTGTCGCTTTCTTATTGTTGAGCCTATAGGGAAATGGAGCTATTGGTTTTTCAACTCTTTGATGAGTTTCATCATTCGAGGAAGAAGGTTCATCCAAGGAAATAGAAGGTGGTAAGGTCGTAGAAGATGGTATGTTGGTATTGCCAACATTAATTTTCGAAGGTGGGTCGGGTTTGCCGACACTAGAAGAAGAATTGTTGGGATTGCCAACATTTAAGGAAACTTGAAGTTTAGAGGAATTGGCATTCGAAGCCAATGGGTGATCAGCAAGATTAGGGATTGGGGTCGAGTTAGAAGGTTCGTCTGGGTCGCCCACGTTATTATTAATCCTCTTTCCAGATCGAAGGGTTGTAATAGCGTTGACTGGATTATGGTTTTCGTCCTTACAAGAATTTACAGCACGAGAGTTATACTTTGGACTCACCTCAGGTTGACTAGGCAACTTTCCCCTCTCATTATTTTTCGCCATTTCCTTTATCATATTCATCATTTGGTCCATTTTAGCGTCTTGCGAGTTTATTTTGGCTTCGTAAGAGCTCAACTGTTTTTCTAGACGCACAATTTCTTGTGATGGTAGAGAAGATTGAGAGGATTGGTTTGATGATTGAAAATTGGGGTGCCTATAAGGTTGTTTGGATTGAGGTGAAGCTTGAGATGTTTGAGAATTGGAAGAAGGAGCTTGGTAATTCGGATTGGGAATAAAGGCTTGCACGTGAGATGGGTTAGCCGAATTATTGGGGTTTTACCAGGAAAAATTTGGGTGGTTCCTCCAACCAGGGTTGTACGTGGATGAGTAAGGATTATTTTGAGCTATGGCATTGGTTTGGTCTTGAGAGTAATAGTGGGGTGACCCTTCTCCGTCTTGAGGAGTTTGATTTTCTAAGAGGATTTGACTTGGGTCCACGACATGCACTCCTCTAGTAGAAGTACGAATGGGAACACGAATCGATTCCCACTGCATGTCCTTTTCAGAATAATCTTCTAAAAATCGCCAAGCTTCATCGGCTGTTTTAGACATAAAGTCTCCTCCACACATTGATTCTAGTTGAGTTCTAGTCTGATAGTTTAGCCCTTCATATGCAATTTGGCATAAGTGATCTTTTAGAATTCCATGATGAGGACAACTATATAATAGCTGGTTGAATCTCTCAAAGTATTTTGAAAAAGTTTCCCCCTCATTTTGACAAAATTGATTTATCTCGGTTCGGATTTTTAGAGTTTTATGGAAAGGGAAAAACTTTTTCAAGAATGCAGTGACAAATTCATCCCAACTTCTAATGGAATGTCGTGGAAGAGAATTTAGCCATCTTTTAGCGCTTTCAAGTAGTGCAAATGGAATTAGCCTTAGCTTGATCTATTCGTTAGATAGTTGTTGCATTTTTGTTGTGGAAGCATACAGTTCAAATTCACTCAGAAATTCATAAGCATTTTCAGATCCCGTAAACTTTGGTACCCCTTGGATAAAAGAATGTTTTAGCTCAAAATTGTTTCCTTCAGTTGGTGGGAACACAATGAAAGATGGTTGAACGGCCCTAGTAGGATAACATCGATCACGAAGAGACAAGGGTCTATCCACTTGGATATTGAGATTTTGAAAATATTGATTTATTTGATTTTGATCTCCAAAGTTTGGAAAATTTTGATTCACTCGATTTTGATCCAATTCGGTTGGAAAATTTTGGTTGATTCGAGAACCCGTAGGAGAATTTTGTTGGCTAACACTTTTTTCACTCATTGTTGTTAAATGCAAGCACAGAAATTAGCTACAATGAAGTTTTCTGTCCTTATTGGCTCCTAACCCAAAATTATAAAGTGATGCGTTTGATTACTTAGATCAAAAGATTTCTCAGCCAGTTAACGGATAGGAGTTATCGGTGCACCAGGAATCACCCTAGCAATGCAGCCGAAGGTTTAAGTACCTTCAGAGTAACAACCGATATAATATTTACGAATCACCGTAATATTTATAAACGGTTATTTCTCTGTCGTAGTCCAGACACCAAGAAATAATTCGTTCCAAATGAATCAACTATCACAATATAATTAAGCCCTAGATGAGCCCGTGACTCCCTTAAGTCCAACGTCTAACCGTTATTATTAGTCAGATTCTACGATGAAATGCAATTTGTGGGCTAAGGAAAGGGTGATGAAATCCCTCACCTTATGTGAATTGGGGTATTGCCCTTAACAGAATGAATAAAAATGCAGAAATAACAACAATCACACAATTTAATTGCACAAAATAAAAATTTACATTCAAGCCGCTGCCCCTGCAGAATTTTTTTACAACAATTGTCTATATTTTTTTCCTTTTGCAGCAGAGCACCTGTAGAGTTTTAAAAGTTTCTCACCTTGATCGGCAGTCCTCCAGTGAAATTGGGAAGCGCTAGCGCGTTCACACCCCACTTGGTGTGCAACCGCTCCGTTCGACCTCTAATTCTTTGTGTTGTTTGAAAACTTCACTTCAAAGTTGGCCTTTAATTTCTTGTTTCTCGCTTGAACCATCTTTTTTTTCTCGCTATGGCTTTTGATCTCATTCGATTTCTTTCTCTTTTTTTTTGTATATTTTTTTGTGTGTATGGAAGAAATTTAAAAATAATAAAGCAAAAACAAAAACCAACAAAAAGGAAACAAAACAGAAATAAAAAAAAACTAAACAAAAAAAAGAGAGAGAAACAACTAGACCAAACTAGATAGACCCAGTAAACTTAGTAAAAAAAATACGACTCAAACTAACCAACCCTAGGACTTGCGCTGCGCCTCCTTTTTATATAATACACCACAACGTTCAAAACAAAACTTATATCCCAGAAACCAAAAAAAAAAAAAATCGAGTCAAACAGAATGAACAAGGCCTGGCTTCTCTTTTTTTCTTTTTCGAAATTGATCAGAATTAGTCTTCGAATCGGGTTCCAGGTATTTCGAATAAGGATTTTGATTAGAGGGTTTTTGAATCGCAGATTTTGGATTTGGAAAATTCGAGTTTGGAGCGAATTGTTGTTGTTGATTGGGTTTTCTCAAATTCGATGGTTTTGGGGAGATGATGGGAGGAACTGTTTTGGTGATTGCGGATGTAGCGCTGATGACGGAAATTTGAGTTTGGGTTTGTTGTATGCGATTTGGGTTCTGTGAATTAGTTTTATCGGTTTTGTATAACAATCGGTTTCGATTTTTTTTCTGTTTGGAATCGTGAATTGTGATTACGAGTTGAGGCCGAGGTCACCGACGTGGTTTGGTGAAAGGCGTGTTTCGGTGGTAGAAGATGGCTGCGACTTTGACGTGGTTGGAAAGGGACTGTGCGATGTTAAAGGGGTGAGATGTTTGTATGATGTTTGAAACAGTGGATCCGGAGTCTGCTGATTGCGCCGGGAATTTTGATGATGGATGTGGGTTGTGATATTGGGCAGAGGTGAAGATGTGGTACTAGTTGAATTGAGTAGGATTGGTTGCGGATTTGCAGTGTGGTTTTGTTGAGGAGAGATGGTCTGTAAGTGATTGTTGATTGTGTTTTGGAAGAAAAGTAGGAAGAGATGATCGGAGTTGATCTTTGTGAAGTTAGCGATGTGATATTATGGTCAAAGTCTCCTGTGGTCGTGATTTGTGAGAACTGGTGCGTTGTATAGTCAGGGCAATACTGCTTTGTGAACGTTGGAGTAATGCGGTAGGATTTGTATGTGTGAGCAGGTGCGTGAGGAAGTACTACGTGTGGCGAAGGTCAGAAGTGTATGAGAGGGTGATGTACTGATGTGGGGCGGTGACGTCTGGGAGCTCGTTGATGATTTTTGTGAATAGTGTTTCCAAATGGGGGGAGATTGTTTTTGTTAGATTGGCAGATAGGTTTTGATGAAAATGATGTGAACTGGGATGTGGACAAAGTGTAATCGGTTTTTGGCAGGGGGCTTTGATGGGATGTGCTGAAATGATTGATGTGGTGAACGGGGTCTTCTCGTTTGTGAGTGGAGTGGATGTTCGGGTGAAAGGATTGTTGTGAGGTTCAAGGAAGTATGGAGTTTGTGCGGCAGACGGAGAAGTTTGGTCGACTTTTATGGGGGAAGTTTTGAAGGATTGACCAGAGAAGTGGTGAATTAACTTGCTAATTGAAAACTGAAGATGGTTTTGGACTTCAAGGCAGAAAAGGAAATTGTTTTTTTTTATTTGTAAGAATTGTGAATGTGTTAATAGGGAAGGAATAAGAAAAAAGGAAGGAAAGTTGAGAAAAAGAAGCAAGTTTTTTTTTGTAAAATTGAAAAAAAAAGAATTTGTAAAAGAAAAGAAAGATATTGAGAAAAAAGGAAAGAAACTAAATAAAACTAGAAAGGAATTTTTTTTTTAACTTGTAGAAAAAGAATTGTACAGATTGGAAGGAGGATGGAAAGAAATAATAGATTAGAAGGAAAATGAAAGGAGATAAATTGGACAGTGAAAAAAAAATTGGTAGAACAAATAGCAAGAAATATCTTTTTTTTTTAATTGTAAAGAAGAAAACAAATTGTACAAAGGATAGAAGTAGATGGAAAAAGGTGAATAAAAAGGAAAAAAAATGAAAAGAGGAAAGAAGTAAGAAAAAAATGACAAGATTTTTCTCCTTTTTTCCTTTTCTTTTTAGAACACATTCCAACAAAAAGTACAAAAATTAAATAAAACAAAAACTAACACAAGAACACAAAAAGAAAAAAAAAGAAAAAAAAACTAACATGAATCAGAAATTAAATAAATACTAAAATTTAATTGTTGCCTCCCCCGGCAACGGCGCCAAAAACTTGATCGTCGCTAATCTATGAATTAGACAAGCGCGATATTTATAATAAATTCTGCAAGCATACAGGTGTGTAGCAAACAGGTGTGTAGCAAACAGGTCGAACACAGGGAGGTGTAATTAAAAATCATTATTTATTTATTCTTGGGCGAGTTAGACAAATCTTTGAGGTTGGTTTTGAAAGCAAACGAAATTGAAACTGCGATCCAATTCAGAACAAATCTAATTGAACCGACGATCAAATCACAATTATCAATTGGAAATTAAAATGCAAAACAGAAATAAAATGCAGAAATTAAAATCGCAGGAAAAGAAGAAAAACAAAAAGTAAATTAGGATTGTCGATGAAACTAATCAACGACTAATCACTAATAAGCAATAGAAATAACAATAACAATTTCTGTCTACCAAAACTAATTGAGTAGAACACAAATTTTCATGAAGTAAAGCAAATAAACTAGACGAAGAAGAGCTTTATTAAAACTAAAAGAGAGTACAGAAGAATGAATTATTACAATGGTTACAACGTACATTTATAGAGGAGATAGAAAAATCCTAATTAAGTCTATGAATAAATGGGTCTCTTTTCCCAAGAAGTAATATCATATCTCTTGCCTTCCTTGACTAGGCTTGTTTGGAAATAATTCTTTTAAGAATATCTGATGCATATCTTGGTGAATATCTTCCAAATCCTCCGTATGGCTAGTTGCTAGGTGATTAAATTGCATGCGATTAATTATTCCAAACAAGGATGCCCATCAAACTCCAAAGGCAACAAAGGATGAAATCTTCAAAATTGATCTTTTCTTGGCAATAAATCAATCAGAAATTCTTCTAATTGGAAATTGAAAAATGAATGTTCTGAATTGATTTCCATGACTACTCCTGAAAGGTCCATTAGTGAATATCATACATACACATGAATATGTATATATATAATATAACACTAATTAATATATTCTTCATAGCAAAGGGCAGTGTGAACGCGTTCTGTTCTTTAGCAAAAAAGTGAGCTCGACGGGGATCGAACTCAGGTCTCTCAGTACAAATTTCCATGCAATTACCAGTGAGCTACAACGTCTTTTGTAATTGAGATGGCTTTAATACGGGGAAGTAGCTTTTTATCTGTAGTTGGCCTTTAATTTGAAACGAAGGAGGCATTTCTTGACATCCTGTAAAAATACACAAAAGTAACCAAAGTATCATTTATTTATTTACAAAAGATAAAATATATGAGCATAAAATAAACACATTTCTATGTTAATCATGTTATATTCCAGAACTAAGCTTAACCAAAGCTCTGATACCACGTTTGTGACGACCCAAAACCCCCATAAGACGGTGGCAAGGGTAATCTTTGGAATATAACACATAAACAGATAACTGCAGAACAGAAATAAATAAACACACCAGATACTGCATAATAGAATACATTGGATAAACATAATCATCAGAGTTACACAGTATACAGGATCATGCTTAGTACAAAATACAGTTCAGCTTTACATAAATTCCTACAGCGGAAAACAAACATAATATGTACAATAGGAGCTGAACAACATAAAAAGAGATAAATGATAGAATCCATCTTCAGCTCCAGCTATCCAGAAAGAACCTGCTAAAACCTGAATACAAGGCGGCCTGTGTAGAAAAAGGGGCCCCCGAGTTTGCAAGTGAACAAACTACGAGTCAGTCATGGGACTGGTATGGGAAATCTACTTAACACATTTCATAATATGGCCAATCGCAGGACCACGCCACTTTCGCGGAACGGGTTTATTCCATTGGATTGCCAGTGCTTTAAAACAAGTAAATCTTTTAAAAATCGCAACGCTTTTTATAAAATGAAGCCATTATAAGGCTCAGTTCCCATCACACAATGCAACACAAACCGTAGGATAGAGTTTTATCTTATAGCGGCCAAAATATACTTGATACGAGCAAAACAAATCATTTGATATTATTGCTAGCGTATATATGTCTCAAAAACAATTTCAATCTTAACTATCAATCATAGACGACATGGGTACCATATATCATGTCGCCATATACATATATATATATATATATACACACACACACACACACAATCAAAACCGCACGATGTCGTATTTGGAAATTGGATTTCTGTCATGAACCAAGGCAAAAGATAGTCCTTACCGAATTCGAGACTGTCTAGCCCAAGTCTCAGGCTACAGCTGCAACTGCACCTAGGAGCCACAGGGCCGGTCCACCGATGTGGATTAAAATGCCTGAGCACTGCGTTTCCCCGCCCTTTGGGTGTAATTGAGTCCTACGACTCCATCAACTCCACATAGTCACCGATATATCCGAGGCGCCTCACAACAGCAACAACCACACAGGTGAAAATAACATAAATGTCAGGGCTGGTAGGTCACTGACACCACCGTAGCTAGAAAGAAACGCATGTCCTACTGGATTCTTCTCCTGTTTCTGGTTCATACCGGGGTGTGAGGCTCGCGAATCAGCGTTATACACAAAGCCATGCCACACAGGCCGCGCTTTGATTATCAACCACAAGACTTTGCTTTTAAACAGAAGCCTTGATCATCTGCCACTTAGGCACGACACACAGGCAATCCACTCCCTGTGACTGATTTCTATCGATATATAACCTCTGAGTTCGTATGTCCTAGAGAAGGGCGTCAAGCAAGAGAATAAATTCTCCGCCGCCAAACAGATATATATTTAATAGAGATCAACCAGCACAGAACAAAATCCAATGCCAGGCACACAGTCCATTTACAAGTTCGTTCTGGGTCTGAACGAAGCCGGAGGCACTCAATACCACGCACATCCATACAATCAACAAGTACGTCTAGACGGCTACTACTTCAGCCCCTTCAAGGTAGCTACTCCTATCATGAGTATCAGTAGCACCCCTCCGTACGACGTGAAGATCGTCGGTCTTGCACCGTCTTCATATCTTCGACTTTCAATCGTCGATCAATTATTTGAAATGAGAATTAACTCGGCCTTTTCAAATAATTCACATATATTTATAATTTCAAATCAATTCATTTCAATGGTTAAATTATTCGAAATCAATAATTTTGTTCTTTGATATAATTTTCACGCCAAACACATTCAACCATCAAATATCAAATAAACCGAGAAAATTCAGTTTATTTCCATTCCATATCGTTTATAATATTTTATCACGATTTATCGCTATTTTTATTCATTTAAAAATAGCCAATTCACTCAAATGACGCTTCAGGCCATAACGCGGCCGTGGCGCTGTTTTTCTTCAGATTTGATTTACAAATATCTGGAAATCTAACCGTCGGATTTTCACAAATTTTATATTATTAGAAAGATCTTTTTAAAACGAATCCAATGGTTTCAGTTTGGGAAAATCCGACGGTAGGATCTCCCGCACTAATTGTTTGAAATTACGATTTCAAAATACGAACTACAGCATCGTTATTCGATTTAATTTAATTATATTTGTATATATATATATATATAATCGATTCTGGTGTTGTTTTCTTCAGATTTGAATTAAACATTCCAGACAATCCAACCGTTGGATCTTCACAAAGTGGGTGTCGTTGGAAAGATATTTCCAAATCGAACCCAATGGTTTCGGTTTTGGGAAAATCTGATGGTCGGACCTCCCGCACTAATCGTTTGAAATAACGGTTTCAAAACACGAACTACGGCTTCGTTATTCCATATATTTTATTTATATTTATATATATATAAATATATAAATATAACTCATTCTTCGATTTCAAAACCATATTCACTTCATATATTTGATAAAAATAAATTTTTTTTCATCAAAAATATTTATTTAACACATGAATATTTTTTTAGCACTTCATATTCACAATAAAAATGTAGATTTTATTGTTCAATCTATATATTCAACACATGATTGTTTTCGACTTCACACACATGATAAAAATATGATTTTTATCGTTCTAGTCCTTTATTCAACACATGAATGCTTTCTATAGTTTATATATATAATATAAATGTAATTTTTAATGCAAAAGCATTTATTTTAAAATACGATTATTTTATGTACTTCATATAGATGATAAAAATATTATTTTTATTGTAAAACAATTTATTTCAAAACACGATTATTTTATGTACTTCATATAGATGATAAAATTACGATTTTTATTGTAAAACAGTTTATTTCAAAACACGATTATTTTATATAGTTCATGTAGATGATAAAAAGGTGATTTTTATTGTTAAACAATTTATTTCAAATAACGATTATTTTATATAGTTGACACATAAGGTAAAAATGTTAATTTTATCTTTCAAAGAATTTATTCAACACATGAATTTCATTCATCACATGAATTTCTATTCAACATATAAATATAGTTTCAACACATGAAAATAACTCTAACACATGAATATTATTGAAAATTTCGGCAGCATAACGGCAGTTAAAACCAACACCGTATCGATGTACGGCTCCTCGCTCTACCTTAAAACCTTGCGGTTTTTGACAATGGGGATTTTATGCATTTAATTCGTACGCAAACGAGCATGTTTATTTTTCTTTTCCACCAACTAATCCTATGTGGTTTTCAATCACAATCAATCATCTCAAATCAACCATTCATGATATTCACCAAATTTCACATCAATCAATAATCCAAACAATATCACAACCAATATATATATCGTCCATGGTTTGTGGACGAGGGGAGTGTATATATATATATATATATATATATATATATACACACATATATAACTGTCGATTTCTAATTTCGACAATGGGGACTAGGTCTTCTTCCAGCCGCCTCTCTTTCTCTTCTTAATCTTCCTTCTTTGCTTCATTTTTCACTCCTCTCTTTACCTAGCTTTCCTCGTTGTTGGTTAGATCGGCTGCTTCCTTCATTTCTATCTTCTCAATTTTTTTTCTCTTCTATAGATCTACAACCCCTAGTCTAAATTGATTTGTGGTTTTCGCCACTTACAACTTATTCATGAATTCAGATCTCGTTCTACTTCCCCAAATCGCACGATTTGAGCCTGGCTTTCGGTAAACCGCAGATCCATTTTGCTTGGCTCTAGCAATCATCGGCCTTACTGGGTGTTATGGGTGCTTTGGACGTTGGCAGATCAAGCCTCTGAGGGTATGGGTTTCGACAAGTGTTGACGCAACTTCGGTTCCACACTCCTCCAACCGATCTTCCGTTCGTTCGACTGCGCCGTGATGTTGTAGGTGTTGCTGATGATGGTAAGTATTATGTAAAGTGTAACTGGATGGGTGCAACTAAAATTGGTTTCAAAGTCTTCGATTTGGTGGACGAATCAATATATTGATGGAAAAATTTCATCTCTCCTGTTCTTGAATCACTGGAAATGATATATATCGGCCTTTGCTGTTTTGTGGTTACAGTCAGAGTTGCTCAGCGAGTCGGAGCTTGGTGGTTATTTTCAGTCTGTATTCTATTCTAGTTTCTAGCTTATTTTGTGTGTAATCCTTTTTTTGTTCTAGTTTCTAGCTTATTTTGTGTGTAATCCGGTTGGTATGCTGACCGTTATTATGTAACGCTATTTCAGAAATATAAGTTACCAATTTTCAAAAAAAAATAAAAAAATATACATACACAACTATATTTCGAATTCATTTCAATATCATTTCAATTTATCTCAACGCATGTATTATTTTTACAACGCATATATAACTTATACATTGAACATACAACTTACAACGCTTATACATGAGGTGCACAATGCTTATATAACTCATACATCGACTATATAATTTATACATCATTGTTTTCCATATCGTTTATATATAAGAAATCTCACATTGGGTTCCACTCCTCCAAAAATTGCAGAAGGCTCAGAAAAATATGCGGTCTCTTCTAGAATGTAGAAGACGTCCACACGAGTCCACTGTCTCTTGTTTCACTGGATTTCGTCAACAAGTGAAAAAGATATGATTTTTACAGTGAAATCATAAACCATAGTGCTTTAAAGTGCTATAAACTATTTAAAATAATATAATGGTAGTTACCTTTCTGTTTGGTTCGAAACTAGGGTCGGGATTTTTGCAAAATCCGTCGCGCGATGGGAGGATCAGCCACTGCCACCTGAAAGAGCTCCAAAGGCAGCTCCGATCGATCGTAGCAGGGTGGGGTTCGACGGCCTGTGCTGGTGGTGGCGGCGTGATGGAGTCCGCACCTTTGAGGCCTCGAATCTTAGCGAATACCACACGATAAAATACACAGTAGGTATGGATTTGTAGCCCTCGACGAGATCCACAAATTTCCCAACTGGAGCACTCAAAAATATGGAGCGGATTAAGAGGAATCGAATAGAGAAGGTGTGGAGCTGTTGTCGTCGTTCGCGATTAACGATCGGGAGAGAGAAAGTTGTGATGGCCAATGAGATTTTTTTATTTATAAATTCTAAAATACCCTCCTCACATACTAAATCCAATCCAAACCCAACAACTGTCGTCCCTAGCTAAATACCCCCATTCCGAACCTAATGAGATATGTTTCATAGGCCCATTTGACTGTTTCAGTCAGTTTCTCTTCAAATTAGAATATAAAACATTCAATATTTGATTTGAATGTACATTTCAATTTGCCGGGGCCACATACTGATCCCAAAAATTCCAGAAAAATAAATCTAGCTATTTTTTGACGATACGGTCCCAACAAAACTAATTTCGTCGAATTCTGAGACCAACGACCATTTTCTAGTCGATCCAATTTAACAGAAATTGACCAAACACATTTTACTTCGCTACGCTCACATATTAACTTCAAAAATTATCGTATTTGAAACCTAGCAATAATTTGAAATCCTGGATCCAACAAAAGTGGTTTCGTCGAATTCTGAGGTCGTTTGCAAAATGTCTGTTTTCAAGGGCGACATATTCTCTATAGCGACCTTTCTGAAAATTCATTTGGCCATAACTTTTGATTCCCGCTATGAAACTTCGATTTTTTAGATTCGTTAGAAATATATTCACTAACATATTTAAATATTTTTGGTTTCACTAAAATCCGTTTTATTTTGCACCTGGTACAGTCAGTCAAAGTTTGAATTGAAATTTTGAAACTGCCACGCCATTTTAGCCCTTGTTTATAATTTAAAATAATTATATTTATTTTCAAACATCGATTCAACATACTTTTCATCATTATTATTTCAAATATTTATTTTAAATATTTAAAATTCACTAAAATAGCCAAATTAAAAATTTTAAACTAGCTCAGATTCTCTGGGTTTTTACAGGAGTATACTTAGTTTTGTGGTGAAAATGAATTCTACTAAGTAAATAGACTGAACCAATGAATTAAACTAGTTAAATGAATTTATGGTCATGACAATGTTGTATTCTTAATTAATGGATTATGAACTGAATCGTTTGGTTATGAGTTAAATGTATTGGTGTTGTTGATCGGATGTTCGACGATTTAGGATAAACAATATTTCCAAGGTTAATATGAATGTTTAACAAGTTTATGTTAAAGCATAAGGGAACTGGTTTATAATTTATGAAGTTAACGAAGGTTGAATGAATTAATTAAATTACAACAAGCTCGTCACATTGCGACTGTTCGTAATTTTCCAAATTGAAGTTTAAATGAATGTATAGGGTCCAAAATAAGTTGGAATTCTTTGAAACAAGAATCTTCCGGATCAATTGGAATATAATTTTCTAATGAGAGAGAAAATTTTAGATTTCAAGTTGTAGATTTTAAGATGTTTAAATCAAATTTTTAGGAAGATCGCGGTTTGGTAATTTGCGATTCAGAATTAAAATATAAATGAAATAGATGTTTACAGTATAGAATTTGAGAAATAATGAGTTTAAACTAGTTTTGAATTTTTTGAACCAATTTAGTTAAGTAAAATGAGCATATTAGTATTTATACACTTTGCTAATATTAGAGTATATTGAATTAGGAATAATTGTCAAATGAATTATAAACGTATATGAAATAGATTATGCTTATAATAAGGATTTTTAAACTAAAATACTGACATTTTGAAAATGCAAAGTGTATACAAATGGAATGAACCAAATGAAATTTTATAAATAATATATTGACATTGAAAAATTGTTGTTGTGCTTGTTTGGATGAATGTGATTGTTAAATGTTTTAGTTGTCGCTTCGGCTGTATTTTCTATTTCATATATTTTTATTATTATATATACATATTTCTTTTATATATATGTTCTTATTTGGATATTGAGTGTTTTAGTATGTACTGACGGTATTCGCATTCTTTTGGAGCCTCTTGCGCATAATAATGCTTTTTCTTGCTAAAAAACAAGTCAAATTACTAAAAACGCTAATAAAATGTATGTATCTCAGATTATATTTTGTGTTTGGGTTATATATCTTATTTCCCCATGGTTTGGGATGCCTCACCATTGAGATGAGATGTATATTTGTGGTTATATATGTATTGTGGTTTTTAGGACCTATTCATACAAAAGAGACTCTACCGAGTATTTTCCTAAATTTAGTACATAGAAAACTTTTTAGAAACTTGTCTTTCAAACCAAAATATAATCTATTTGTGTAAGTTAAATGTTTATAAGTTGGATAAGAATTATATGATGGAATATATTAACTAACAACTTCCTTACTACGACCGTTTCGAGGACGAAAAGTTTTGAGTGGTATAGAGCATAACAACCAGTATTTTTCGACTATTTAAAATTTTGAATTTAACAAAAGTTTAATTATGGTTAGAATTTAAAATTTTATAATTTAATTGTGAAATGTATGATGTAAACTTAATTAAATTGACTAAGGAATGAATTGCAAATAAACATGACAATAATTACTTGCATGAATTGTAAATTTCACTATGATTTTTTTTTGTATTAATAAATATTGAAATTGGATTTATTATTTAAATTATTTGAATAGAATTGATTTAATTTATTTACAATTGAAATTCAAACGAATTTGGTAAATAATCAAAACTGAATTCAAATATAAATTAAATTTGATCTATAAAGTTAATTTGAATTCTATTCTGATTTGAACAAAGTTAATAAACTTTTGAATTTAATAAATAGAAACTGAATATTTTAGTGTATCATGAAACTGTTAAAATAGCCATTTTCAAACGACCTCGGATTTCGACGAAACCAGTTTCATCGAGTCCTAAATATTGAAATATACAGCGGAATATCAAGTTTCATGGTAAATAGACTGATCGTTTGATCGTGCGAGATGAATACACGCATTAGTTTCATTAGAAATTAAAATAAGAAAATTTATATTATATGTTATCCTAATAGCTAAACCCTACCGGTCAGTGCTATGTATTCTCCCTCCCAACTTTCCCCTTTGTTGTTTGATTAAACATTTCATGGTCGCCATTCATACGAACTCCATCCAAAGTTTATATATTTGAAATATAAATTTCATGGTCCAGAATTTTAACGTGTTATTATGAAAAATGTCTTCATAAGAACTAAGATTCATGCACGGTTTTCTCCATTGCAATCATATCGGAATTCCGGACGACATAGAGTTGGTTTAGTTCAATTTGGAGACCGTTCAATTTTGGGCCTCCAATTGGATTTCATACATGTTCAAAATCAAAGGTGAGTGATTAAACCCACTCATTCTTAACTAAGATATTCAATTGTTAGTTAAATTAAAATAATGTTATGATATGATTGTATTGTTTGTTTTTTGGTAGTAAAATTGCATATTTATGTTTATTGACATCAATGGTGTAATTTAATTTGACTGTTAGATTAAATTTTATAGTTAAGCTAAAATTTGGAATTTAATTGCTAGTTTAAAATCGACATCTGATAACTAATAAATTAAATTGATATTGAATTGTTTGGATGAATTGATGTTGATGGATGCCTCAAATTGATATGTTCGACACATCGATTTTAAATTATGTGAATTTACTTGTTATTCACATTTATTATATATAACTGTTTGTTTGGGTTGATTAATCCCAATCATTTACCTTATATGTTATGGGCATCAAATAAAACTAGGATTAATCATTAAAATGAATGAACGTAGGTTGAAATGATAAATACCTATGACCCTGGTTTGGATTGAAATGTTATGTCATTTCCCAAAATAATTAAATTAAATTTTATGTATCATGCTTGGCCATAAGATAGAAAATTATATATAGACACCGGTTATTATATAAAAATGGATTTCCTTTGAATTTGAACTTTGAAACTAGGGATTTATTAATTAGTGGGAGTCATTTAATGTTGTGAAATGAAGCTAAATTTTGAAATTTTGCATGAACTGAATCTGCTGAACTAGAATCATTCTAACATTTAAAATAATTGTCCATCTTTAAAATTCACTTTAAATTAACTTAATTTAAAGGGATATTTGAATTATGAACTCAAGATTATTATAAAACGAAATAGTTCCAAATCATACTTCTAATTGAAAACTTCAAATATTAAATCAAATTGTTGAATTGAACCTATATGGAAGTTAAATCGAATTGAAATATCGATATTGAGTCGATTTGATTTGAAATTGAAACATGACTTCAAGTTATCTGAAATTATGGAAGAAACAATTCAAATTGCAAACTATAGTATTTTAAACTATTTTTCTTTATAAATTTATTTTATTTTACTTATTTATATAACTATTATTTTAAAAAAACTATTTTAATAATCAACTACCAATCTTATAAACATCTTTAATATTTAGCTAAATTTTACTGAATCCTATTTTTAAATTCAAACTCCTTATGTAAACTTTTATTTTCTAAACTATTTGCTTTCAAACCATTTCAAATATACATATACATATACATATACATATATGTATATATCTAAATATTTTTAACATATTTCAACTATTTTAATATACAACTTATTTAGGATTATAATTGTTTGTGTGCTTTAAAATGAGATTTCCATATGAAAATATATTATATTTGAATATGAAATATTTTAAAAGAAAATAAAATATTTTGATATAAAAAATATACCTTTTTGAAATGTAAATTAACCAACCGGTGTGAAATAAGCATTGGGTTGTTAAAGAGACCAGGATCGAATATTGTCTACTCTCTGCCAATATTGAAAACCACTTTAACAACTGTGCACATAGTGTAGAATCCAGAATGAAGTAGGACGTTTGGCGAACGCTACTGGAATGAAGTAAGAGAATGATGATCGTTGTCCTTGACCCTCAAGGAATAGTTAAAATAACTAAAACAAATGTTATACTGTGACCATGTGGGATTAACTAACCCCATCGACAACACTTCTTCCTTTATTACTATACCCCCAGTTTGATTGATTTGATTTGATGCACATCCTTGATTTGGGAGGTTGTTCCGAGGTGGGCAGTAGTTGCAGTTATGCATTACCCTTTGTCTAGGAATGCAACCATAGATTGCTACCCTGGGTATTCCTTGTGTGCCTTGTCATATTATCCTGATCGTACCCACTGCGATTTTACTTTGTATTGTACATACGGAGTGCTCCCTTATAATCCACCGGTTTGGTGGAGTTTACAGTACTATATAGACTACAATGTTTATAAAAGGTGTGTAGGTAAAAATGTAATCTTGCTTACGCTATTTTGATACTTTACTTTATTAAATAGACACTATAACAATAGTGTATTGTATTATATAATACTAGTTTATCGGATCCTTAAGAGACGGAAATTCTCGTAAAATCTCTTAAGTTACTGCACTCATGAATACATTGGATATGAGATGTGAATTACTGTAAGCATCTCTGATGCTGTGACACTCATATTATCACATGGTTTTGATTTAAATAACATGAGAACATTTTAGTTTTGATCTGGGTATTTTTTTCTTTTCATTTGTGCTCGGGTCAGCCTGAGTTATTAGTTAGCGAAGACCTTGTTATAAAGATGGAGATGGATCCTAGCCAGCATATTTGTTAGTATTATTCCGCTGCATTGCTATGTTTTATGATAGTTTAACTCTGATAATTGTTGTATAATTTAATAGCTTCATGAACTATTATCTCATTATTATATTTTGTCCTTCCGCTGTTAGATTCTTCTATTGTTTTTCTTTTTTCTTCTTTTTCTTATATTAATCCCAAATAACTATCTGTAATTTTGATTTGTTAGAGTTGACATTTGTGGACTTTGTCAGATTAAATGACCAAAAATCGAGGTCGTTACATTTTTCTAAAGAGCATTCCATAATTTCTTAGCCTCTCTCACATGGAAAAAACTCTCTAAGTACTTCATGAAGGCTGATTTGAATGGTAGTTAGAGCATCCTCTTCCAACTTCTTAATCTCTTCAGGTGCTACTTTCTTCAATTATTATGGATCAGAGACAACATTAAAAGATCTCCCTTTTTTCAAAACTGCTTTCGTCTTTATCTTCCATGTGCCAAAATCTCCTTTCCATCAAATCTAGGGACTTCATAATTGGTAAGGCTTCTACTAGTGCTTTTTTAGTAGAATTGGGCATTGTTGAAATAGTCATCAAACCGAACAACAAGTTCTAATACCAATCTACGGTGAAGAATTAGAGTTTTTGAACTGCAGAAGCAGAATTCCCATAAAAAATAGTATGTCGACAATCTCAACAATTGTAATCTAACAAAGAGAATAAACGAAAAACTAAGGACGAAAATGTAGATAAAAGGCAGAGAAGGATATAACGAGGTTCAGATATTCTTACGCCTTTGGATCTAACAACCATTATTACTTCTTTACTTCAAGAGGGAGTACAATATAAGAAGAATACAAACCACTCAATACAAATTTCATATTCTACAGTAGATACAAAAATAGAGATCTTATTGAAGATATTTTTGAAGAAGAACTCTCTTATCGTCTTGTAATAAAAAAGATAAGTAAACCTCTTCATATTTATGGGAGCAAGGAGGAAGACTCCTTTATAGATAAGGATGAATGTTTCAAAATTTCTTTGATTTTATTTCAACAAAAATCCAACTTATTTATGTTTGTTTCCACATATATGTTTATTTGATTGATTCCTCAAATCGAATAATATATCTTTTCATATTAGTTGATTAACTTTCCAATTTAGTTTCCCATATTTTGGCTGATTACGATAGTCAATTATTATCTTCTCCTTAATAAATATGTGATATATTTAAATCGCCTAAATTTAACATTTTAGAATTCACCACAATTATATGAAACCCTAATAATGGTTTCAAGTAATTCTTAATATATCAGTATCTGTCAATTTCACAGTTATTCGGAGTTAATTCTTCTAAATAAATTATCTTTTACAAAAGAATATAAATTTTAGATTAATGATTCCAAATCCCTCATTTTAAATTATTATTTATTTTACTTAGTCAACACAAAAATAAGGGTTATTAGAAGTTAGGTGTCGCAACTTATAAATAAAATACAAACTAACTATGTTTACTTTAAGTTTAAAAACATTATTAAATATTTATGCAAATATTTCTTCTTGAATGTGTTATGAAAACTGTTCACATGCGAAGATGTTTCATCATCACGTGCAAAGTGATTCGACCTTTGTCTTCATCAACCAGAAACTCGAGCAAGTGGCCATTTCATGATCACATGTTATTATATGGTTACAAATTAGTTGCCTTGCCTCTAGTAGTGATTGATAGTCACCTCAATTGGACATGTTTAAAATATATCTACAACATATGTCAATTTTTAAACATTCGACTTGCAATGGTTTGTAATAGCTATAATTGTCTAATTCCTACATAAATAATCACATTTTCATTATCTACAACCACGTTGTTATAACATTCTGCATTCTTTATATGATCAATCAAATCTTAATTTCACTAATATAACAATAAAATATGTTTCCATTGTTTGTGGTAAGCACTAAATAATCATGCTTAGACGGTTTTGTTTTCAATGAACTTGAGGGGATAATGCAATCGATAAACTTCATATGTCATTATCTACCCTAACATGCAATCTGTAAATCAGAAGTTTATTATTCATGATCAACGTATAAACCCCATCAATATTCAACTTGAAACCCAACCACACAACATTTTTTATGAGGCTTCTCAATACTTTTATAATGTCGTAACACTGGTAGAATTACAAAAGTATAATTCTAATAATTAAGAAAAATATATACGAAGCATACATATATTTTATTTGGTATGTTTCCATCATTTTCTCAATGTTTATTAATGTGCATTTCTTGACTTATGTTTCATATCAATTCCTTATGTTCTCATCATGATTTTCAAGGCTAAAATAATCTTATCAAGCGTTGATAGCCTAGATCAAGAAAAATGATAAACAAATGTTTTTTATGTGTTTTGATACTATGCAGCTCATAAATATTTAAAGAAAGAACATCCCTACAAAATATTTATTTTTGGTTTGCTAATAAATTTGATATATACCATGAATTTGTTGAATATATCCAAGATATTCTTCATTTTTTTGTTCATGAAGAAAAAAAAGAAAGAAGATGGAATAATAAATGAACATTAGTCTCACATCATAAGGAATTAGGACCTATTTTTATTAAAATATAAGATTCTCATGAAGGGATTAGGGCCTAAAGCCACCCAAATGTCTACTTTGTCGTAAGGAGGAAAGTCATGCATAATCACCACATACGCGCACATCGTCCCCGCCGTCCTTCCGAACTGGTTGGATGCGGGTTTCGATTCTGGATCCAATAACGATATTTTTGGATCAAATATGAAAACAGTAACAAGCAGGATCTCAGCCCGTTATGGACTCAGATTTAAATTTCAATAAGGCGAGACCTTTGCAGCGTTTTTTCAACGTTCAAAATTTAAAGAGATACGACTTTTGATGATGAATGGACACGGCCGTTTATGATGGTTCTGAACGATTGGAAATGATGCAACTGTTGACAAATGGACACCTCTTCATGCTCTATAAATAGAGCCGGCCTGAAACCATTGCTTATTATTATTCCCTTTTCCTCACATATTTTTAAAGCCAGAAGTGTCTCAAATTAGTTTTGCAATACCAGTAATGTGTTACAAATTCATAAGCGTTGCAAATCTCTTTCTCTTCTCCACTCTATTATGCTTTCAAATATTTTGCATCATCAAAAACCGAAATAAGTATTATTAGCCAAATCAAAAGCGTACTAATCTTGAATTTGGTAACGTTGTTTCAAGGCTTCATTGAATCCTGAAGCCAATAGTTCAGTAACCCGCTTGTACCTGGTGGGTCTAACTATTATCCAAAAGAACATATTTTATAGATATTTAAAGTCAGAAGTACAACATTATCTTCACCAGAATCCCCTCGAACCACAAAATTTTCAACAGAACTTTTATTTATTTGTTAATATCTGTCTTTGTCCTTATTTAGAATTAAGTCCACATTGTATTGCTTATTTGTTTTACATACCAAAGTAGAACTATATATATACATAAACACACACATATACATACATACATATACATATATACATATATATATATATATATATATATATATATATATATATCGAAACTAAAACTTTGTTCGACGGTTAATATAATTCCCAAAATATATTTAGTTAAATATAATACTTTCTTTTTTTTCACATGAAAAATCATTTTTAAATTCGTCTTAATAGAGATTTAAAAAAACAATATTATTTAACCATACGATTTTCTCGTGATATGGTCAATCTGAAATAAACTTTTGTTAATTTTAATTTTGAAAAACAGTTGTTGTGGTCAATTTGATCATGTAATCTACATATGCAACTGAAAATGAACTTATATTTTTGAATAATTTTATATATATCAACTATTATATTGATATTCAATTCTAAAATCCCACTTAGAATTTCAATTTTTCAAACGAACATTATAACACGTGATTCGCGCTAGATGCTTGTGCTTGATATGTGAATTTTGTTTCCACAAATTATTTATGTAATATACTCAAGAGAATTATTTATATAAAATTTAGTTATATTTTTACATTAAAATTATATGTAGGTAGTGTTAATTTTTATTTCTGCTTTTTAACATCTACTTTTATTTTAGTTTGAATTTTTGCTTTGCTGTTAACTAATAAAGAATGAATTTATGAAGAAATTCTATGTGTTAGATCATACCTTTTAAGTTACATACGATATAAAAATATTCGTTGGGTGGCGAATAAATTTGTAAAAAGAGTTTTACATTACACCAGAAACTGCTTTTCACAGCGCTCGGAAAACGCTGTAAAAAGCAATCACAGCATTATTAAAGTCACTGTATAACGACATGCTCTCTATGATATAAAATTTCTAATGACAATATAAAAACACTATCAAAAATAGTTTAATACAACATTGTTATTTTTGGCTGTAAACTTTTTTCTACGGCGTTTATTTTTTGCTATTTTAAACTTAAAACAGCGTTCAACTTAAAACAACGTTTATAAGTTGTTGTAATAATGTATTTAGGATATTTTTAAAGTTTTCAACAACGTGTTTATGTGTTGTTGCTAAGTTATGATAGCGTCTACTGTCCGTTGTGTATAAATTTTTTCTTGGTTTTCAATAGCTTCTTATAAATGCTGTCATGCATTTTACAACAAGTATTTTTAAACACTGTTAGTATATATTCTTTATCTTTCCAACAATCAACCGAAAGGAATAAATGTTGTCAGTATATATTCATTTATCTTTCCAAAAATTAAAAGCTAGGCATAAGCGCCGTCGTTTAAGACATATAATGTCATTGCAATATCCACATCCCATTAATCTAATTGCATCTAATTATATTTCAAATGATTAATATAAAATATATATACAATCAATCTAAAAACAATAATATAAGAGCATAACATTTGATAACTTCCATAAAATAAGTAGAATGCAATATCCACTGATAATGTTAAGTCGCAAACAACGATGAAATTTATGAATTATCCTCATACAACATTAGATGAAATTTATAAATTATCCACTAATAAAGTTAAGTCACAATCACCGATCCCTCTACCAATGTTCACCTTTTCTCATCCCTCTTCAATTACCGCTCATCAATGCTTACTCTAAATTGAATTAGCATTATCATAAACCATGTAGTAGTCCGTGCATATATGCAGGAACAAAAAATAAAATTTTATAGGAAGGATCGGTTAGACAAGCCCTTTGACTCAAGCCCCCCCACGTTGTGTCAAAATTAATGTAGCGTGTCACAAATTTCACACGCATAAGACATACAGTTTCGATCTAAAATCTGTAACAGTGTTCATGTGCATGTACAGTCAAAGAATCAAGTGCATAAGTTGGTTTTCTAGTTAATGGGTATAATAAAGGAAAGAAAAAAATAATGGGAAAGCAACGGTCACATGCCCATTATGACAAAGCAACAGTCACATGCTCATTATAACAAAGCAACAGTCATATACATATTATAACAAAGCAACGGTCATATGCCCAACGGTTGCATGTCCATTATAACAAAGCAACAGTCGCATGCCTATTATAACAAAAGCAATGGTCACATGCCCATTATAACAAAGCAACGGTCACATGCCCATTATTCAAGCCTATTTACATTTATTTCTTGTATCATAAATTGAGGTTTACTCTATACACTTTATATCAATTCCAATTATAATAATGTAATAACAAAGTTTATTTTTCTCTTCTACATCCTCTGTTTTTCTTTGTTTTCATGGTATCAAAGCTCTTTACTTGGCTTAACAACCACTGATCCAACTTCTTCAACTCATTAATTGGTCATCATGCCCAATGAAACTACTTCATCAGCTTCTAAAAATGCAACTGTAACCATTGAAAGACTAATTACTATAGAAAAACTCACCAAAACGGTAATTAGTCCGCAAACACATCTAATTACCGTACAGTTGGATGAAAACAATTACTTATTATGGAAATTGCAAATCGAAACTGCAATTCAAGGCTATGGCCTTGAAGGGTTCATTATGGGTACTTTATATATTCCCTCAAAATTCATTACTAATCAAGAGAACAGAGTTGTCAACAATGAAGAATACTTGAAATATCATAGACGGAATCGTCTAACCAGCTCATGGCTTTTATCATCTATCAATCAAACCTTACTACCACAGGTAATTGGCTGCAAAAGTGCCAAAAAATATGATTAACCATATAAAAGGCTTTCAACAACCAATTTGCAGCTGAAGTCATGTTCTATACGAGACAATTGCAAAAGATCAGAAAAGATAATGTAACCATGAGAGAATACTTAAGCAAAATCAAATCTGTATGTGACATGCTTGAAGCAGCTGGACATACGGTTCAAGACTCTGAACAAATTCTAACAATACTCAATGGTTTAAGTGAAGAATATGAGGCTATAGAAGCCATAATTTCTTCTCAAAAGGAATTTTCCTCCTTGGATGAAGTTCACTCAATTTTACTAGCACATGAAGCTAGACTTTAGAGCAAGAAATCTCAAGAAAGTAACTTTACTGTTAATTATGTTATGAACAAAAGTAATAACATCAACAGAAATAAAGCCAACAATACTTACAGTGGAGAACAAACCTTTCAAAGAGGCAATCTCACCACCAGAGGAAAAGGTGGTAGAGGAAGAGGATGCTAGAGCAACAACAACAATCGACCAAAGTGCCAAATATGTGAAAGAGTTTGTCACACTGCCATCAAGTGTTATTTTTGATACAACTCAAACTACCCAGCAAATCAAGCCAACAATAATGGTCAAAGAAATCCAACTTCGCTACGAATGTTGCACATGCAGAAGGTGGTTCAATCAGTCAAACTGGCAACTCAAGGAATCAAAATAAACAATCCAGAGTTGACCACATTTAAGAGAAATCATGGTACCCAGACTCAGGAGCTAGCCATAACATAACCAATAATCTTGACAATATTAATCTTGGGAAAAAAGAATACAAAGGTAACCAAACTATAAATATGGGCAATGGTAAATGTGTTAAAATTTCTCGTACTGGCACTGGTTGTATAACCAGTAATAGGAAATTATTTTTACACCACTTATTAAGTCCCTACTATTAAGAAGTACCTAATTAGTGTGTCTCAATTTGCTACAGATAATAATGTATACTTTGAAATTTTTTCCTAAATATTGTGTAGTTAGAGACATATTAACTACGGAAATTCTTCTACAAGGTAATGTTGTAAAGGGACTCTATGAACTCAATCTCAACAACTACAATTATACTACCAATGAACATCCACATTGCAATCTGACTGATGTAACTGATGAAATTCAAACTAGAAAAATCTTTGATTTATAGCATTATAAATTAGGTCATCCTAGTGCTAGTATTGTAACCAAAATTCTTAATGATAATAATATAAGTTTTGTTCGTGTAAAATTGCCTTATGTTTGTACTTTTTTTTGAACTAGATGGTTGTGTAGAGCGGATCTACACACCCAATTAGATATATATAATGGATAAAGAGTACAAGCGATCAACAAGCCTGATCGCTGGCCAAAAGACGACAAAATATGCATGCATCTTGCATGGGAAGGAAGTACGTAGTGCCTAGCACGAATATACAAGTATAAAACAAACAAACAAACAAACAAACCACCACATAGCCAAAGCCACAACGTAAGCCAAACTGAGCAACCACATGCGGTGTCTAACACCACTAACCAAAAGATGATTGATAATGTAAGGGAACTAAATAAATAACCAGAGCTGGAGGACGTTACCATGAGCGAGGGAACTGACGACGCTGGTGCAAGCCTTCGGACTAAACACTGCCAACTGATTCATCCCAAAAGTGTGAAATGTCCATAATGACTAGTAGTAAGGGTATGACTTGGGTACCTGTCCATAGATTGTAAACGTAATTGACTTTGTTGATTAAACCTATAAGGGTGGCAAAGCAGCCACTAAAGCTTCTGTTGTTTCATTCATGCCAGATGGTCCAAACGAATGCAGCAAAGAGAATGTCCAGTGTTGGGGGAGGAGGAGAGTATTGCCAGTAGTCGGAGTGATGTAGCTGAGGTGTGAGTTGTCCCAGGATGTGAGTGGATGTCGAAACCCAGACATAGAAGCTAACTTCACAATCACAGAAGAGGTAGGTGATGGTTTCGTTATCCAGTTGACACAAGATGCATGACGGAGTGACAGTGATACCTTTATGGATCAGACGATCTTTAGTGTTAACTCTGTCATGTTCCAAACTCCAAAGGAAAAAGCGGACTCTAGGAGGAACCTTGATTCCCCAGATTATAGAGAAGGAGAAGAGTCTACCGGCATTTGAGTGATAATGATAACATGATATGACTGAGAACGTGAGGGCGTTGTTGAGAGGCTAGAAGACAGAGTCTAGGGATGATGAGAGGACCATGGACTAGATAATGAAGAGGAGTTCATGAAGCTCACGTAGGAAGTGGGTGTGGAAGTAAGTATTAGGGAGGAGGGACGACCCACCATGTTGTTTAGCCTCGTGAATAGAAATGGTGGGGTTAGGATAGATGGAGAAGAGTGTGGGTAAGAAATTTGCAAGTTGATAACCATAAATCCAAGAGTCGAGCTAGAGACCACAACTGCGGCCATTACCAACCGAGATGGCAAAGAGGTGTTTAATACGAGGCAGGCCCTGAAAACACCAGTCCAGAACGATGTAGGGCGGGTAAAGGGATGAGAGTAAAGGATAGATAAGGGCTGGTTGTTGTAGTAGACGGAGAGGACAAAAGATTTCCAAGTAAAATCACCAGGGCTGAGGCACTTTCAAATCCATTTGGCAAGAAGAGCATGGTTCAAGAGACGGATGTCCATGATACCAAGTCCTCCTGCACTGAAGGTTAAGCAAGCAATCTTTCAGTTGACAAGTGATTTGATAGGTCCTTCATTCCATAAGAAGGATCATCGTGTTTGATCAATATGATTGACAACCCAGCAAGGGGATATGTGAATGGAAAGCCAGTAAATAGGAAGGGATGACAAGACTGCTTTCACCAAAACCAGTTAGCCTGCAGCTAAGAGGGGTGAGGCTTTCAAACGGGCGAGTTTGAGATCACTTTTGGAGGTTAAATCCGTCCAGTCATTGTGGCGCAGTTTCGTAGGTCTAATAGGAACATCTTATGTTTGTACTTATTGCCAAATGGGAAAAAGTCGTAAATTATCCTTTTCTGATTCATTAACTGAATATTCTAAACCTGTACAATTAATTACCATTGATATTTAGGGTTCATCTCCTATATTTTCTGATTATGGGTATAAATACTACATATCACTTGATGATGCTTACTCCAGATATACATGGATATACTTCTTTAAAGCTAAGTCTGATACTAAAAATGCAGTCATTAGTTTTATCAAAATGTTTGAAAATTAAGTAAACTATCTAATTAAAATCATGCAATCTGATGGAGGGTTAGATTACAAATCTCTAAATAATTACTTCAAAAATAAGGGCATTATACACAGAATGACATGTCCCTATACTCTGAATAGAATGGCATAGTTCAGAGGAAACATAGACACATAGTTGAATCATGTTTAACTTTATTAGCCCAAGCATCTTTACCACTTAAGTTTTGGCCTGATGCTTTCAGTGCTGCCGTATATCTAATAAATAGAATGCCCACTAGAGTACTGAAAGACGTCACTCCTCCTTAAAGGCTATTTAATGAAAATCCTAATTACAATAGTCTAAAAACCTTTGATGTTTATGTTTTCCTTACTTAAGGCCTTATAATAACCACAAACTTGACTATAGATCTAAACCCTGTACATACATAGGTTACTGTAGTAATCAAAAAGGGTTTAGATGTATATATAAGTTTGGTAGAATGTTTACAAGCAGACATGTTATTTTTGATGAGAATATCTTCCCTTATAACAGATCAAATATACAAACCACAAACAAGATATACAATCCAAAGGTTAGTATACTTGATCTGCATAATATTACTGACATGTGGCATCATGACACACGTGACAAGGCTACTAGTAACCCTGAAGGCCATCATGGTGATAAAGAAACTAATGATGATATGCTAGAGCAAACTAGCCGTGCCATTCATTCACCTACAAAATCAAGTTGCAGACAATCAAAAGCATTGAGAGAAGAAATCAGCAATGGCAGCAATGAAAATACTAGCAGCAGACAAAATGATTCACCTACTCAACCAACACAACATCAAACTGGACATCCAATGATAACCAGATCCAAAAAGGCATATTTAAACAAAGACTTATACTACAGGCATCACTGAAGAAGAACCAAATAGTTATCAACAACCAGTTAAACATAAAGAATGGAGAAAAGCAATAAATGAAGAATATCAAGCATTGATAATCAACTATACCTGGGAACTAGTGCATCCACCGAGCAACAAGAATATTATTGGGTGCAAGTGGGTATATAGACTAGAAGAAAAAAAACTAGATGGGTCCATTAATAGATACAAAGCATGACTTGTGGCAAAGGGGTTCACATAAGAATTTGGTTTTGATTACAGTGAAACTTTCTCACCAGTTGTCAAACCCTCCACTATTAGACTTAAACAGACTACAACATTAAACAATAATTGGAAAATAAAGCAGCTAGATGTCAACAATGCATTCTTAGATGGCAATCTACATGAAGAAATATTCATGCAACGACCACAAGGTTACATACAAGATCCAACACTAGTATGCAAACTAAATAAAGCTATCTATTGTCTGAAGCAAGAACCTAGAGTATGGTTTGAAAGACTCAAAGCAAGCTTAACAACATTGGGATATTCACCTACCAAATCTGACACATCTTCATAAAAATCAATGAAACATCGACTACATATGTATTAATATATGTGGATGATTTAATTATCACAGGCAGTAGTGAAACTGTAACACCCCGTATTTCTATTAACACTAAAGTAATGAATTAAAGAATATTTAAATTTAAATGTGAGAATTAAGGGAAACGGGTTACGCCATTGTGTTCGTCTCGGAATTCTGGTTAAGATAGAGTCCGAGTTTGCATGAATTGGACTTCGTATGAAGAAGTTATGACAATTGGAAGTTTCAGAAAATTCAAACAGATTACAAAAATTCGAATTCAGACTCAGATTGGGCTAGGCGAGAAATTTCCCGCCAGGGCCAGGTCGACCAGCGGGTCGACCTCGGGGTCGACCTACCCACATAGGTCGACCTGGGGGTCGACCTGCCCCCTCAGGCAGATTTGTTTGATGACGATTTTCTAACTCTTGGTTGAGTCATTAGGGCTGACTTGTCACCCTATCTTGATTGAATGGCTATGCTTCATTCTAGGTTGATCGGATGGCCTAAATAAATCCTAAACTCTATAAAAACACATGTAGACTCAAACCCTAAAATCAAATAAAAATCAGAATCATGGCCTTCATGCTGTCACCTTGCAACCTAGAATAGCCGCCACTAATTAGAGAAGAAGAAAAGCTAATCAATTCAATTCTAATCTAAACCGCAACAAATTTTCTTCTTTAAAGGAAAGCAAAATCAATTTCAGAACTCAGATTTCAGAACTCAAGACCTTCTTTGAGTTGTGAGTTCGATTTCTTTAATAAGATAATTAACAATTTAATTGGGTTGAGATATGATTTGGGTTATATGGTTATGTTGTGAATCATTGACCGTTATGTTATTATCTATGCTTTAAATCTATGATGTTATTATCTATGTTGTAAAGTTGTGATGCTATTATCTATGTTGTAAATCTATGTTAATTGTTGGCTTATGTACAATCAATTCATAATGATGCTTCATATGCTAGTTTGGTTATGTTATTGGAACTAATTCATATGTTAAATCATATGTATGTATGCAAGTTTAGATGTTAATTTAAATATGAATCATATGCAAGTTAGTGAGAATCATATACAACCTTACATGTTTCATGACATCTATTTTATATGTAAATTGGTTCTAAAGTTTAGGTTATGACATGTGTGAGTTAAATGCAAGTTTACACCATAATTTATGTTACATAAATCACATATGTAAGTGTGTGTGTGTGTGTCTGTGTGTGTGTGTATATATATATGTATATATATATATATATATATATATATATATATATATATATATATGGGCATGAATCATGTAATGAAAGTTTGAGATTCCTATGCAAGTTCAAACCTTTATGTTAAAACTACATAAGTTATACATGTGTCATAGACCCATTGTCTATGCAAGTTTAGATGAAACACCTTATTCACACATGCAAGTTCCCCCCTTATGTTTAGATCTATATGCCAATTCATGTTATGACTTTTGTTCATTAGTTAGATCTGATTTACATTCTATGCATGTTGTGATGTTTTCTCTTTATTCCATAAGTTAGACTATTCGAGTCTAACGTATATTTCACGTTAAACTATCGAACGTACAACGTGGGATAATATTAAAAGATTTAAAATTAAGAATTGGCATAAATGCCTTAAATGTGATGTTAATTAGTATAATTTTATATACCATAAATAGATGGACATAATTAAGGTGTTAATTATGGATATAGTAAAATTTGTAATTGATTGACAATTTGAATAGGGAAATTAATTCAAATTGGGGATAATTAATTATGTGTAATAATAAACCGCCTAAGACACGAGGTTAGACTCGTTTGTGGTGTAAGACAGTCCGGACCCACCCAGTAAATCCAGCTGCCACAAATGCCAATCTAATGTGGGAGGTCTTAGTTATAAATTAAATGCGTGACAGCTGTAAAGACACGAGGTTAGCCTCGTTTGTGGTGTAAGACTGCCCGGACACGGCCGGCAAATCCAGCTGCCACAAATGCAGTCTAATGTGGGAGGTCTTTACAAGGTTACGGTCTTAAAGAATTAAGAAACACTTAACCAAATAACTTGTAGTGGGACATGAGGGGGTTAAGTGGGTGCCTTGGGTGGCATGTGGGATTTAGTGGGTGCCTTGGGTGGTGTTTGAAATACGATTAGATGAACTTAACCAAGATTGAAACATGTAAGAAAACATGAATAAGAATAGGGTTAAGTGGGGAAAACCCTTAGAGAGGACCAAGCACAGGTGGAAAGCTTGTGTCATGCATGGGGGCCCTTTTCAAACCAGTAACCCATTAAGTTTCTTTATGGGCTCGTCCCTAGTCGAGGACGGGACACGCGTAATAGATTTGATTGTAATAGGTCAAAACGGGTTAGCGGTGGCAACACAAGTCCAACGGGTTCATATGCGTTTGTGGGCCCGGGCTGGTAGGTAAGACGTTGTTGCATCGTGTAGATATAAGCCGTGCATTTTTGGTTGTAATGCCACTTTGGGGAGTGATACGCCCCACTGTGGGGCTAGCACGGGTATCTACGAGTTAGGGAGCCAATCGAATGGGGGTAGTGGGTACACCTAGTGGAGATATGGGCAAACGACACCTATGAAGGTAGCTAGGGGTACACGAAACTACCATTAGCAGTATTAAGTTTTGTAGGCGGGATCAACCTTTGGAGTGACTAGTGGTGGTGCAGTATAGTAATTATCCAATAGTGATTAGGGGCGCCTTTAACGTTATCTTTGTTCGTCTTATTTCCTTGTTTTGCTCTGTCATACCCAATTGTTCACCGTCATTTCCTTATTTTCGAGCTTATGCCTAATCCTAGTTATTTTGATAATTATATTGTTAAAGTTATCACACTCGCCAGACCTTATGTTTGACCCCCTTTCTTTCCACCTCTTTACTTCCCCTCCCCCCAAGGTTTGCAAGGAGGGAATACCACAGCTCAGTGCCGATTTCTTTCAGTTGCTTGTAGAGAGTAGATGTATCGCTTGGGACTCTCTCAACTTTATGGCTTTTCTTATGCTCAGTGGGGATTTATGCATTTATGTTATTTAAGTATTTTCTTCTTTATGTACTTTGAAGTTTTTGGAAAAGATTACTGATCCTGTTGTAATGGATTTGGAGACTACTTATGTAAACTCGTTTTGAATTATGATGCTATGAAATAAGTTTTTAACTTCCGCTGTGTTGTTTTATTTATTTATTCTTGTAATTTATCTGTTCTATACAACAATAACGCTTCATGGACATTGATGCATTCCCTTTGTGAGTGACATTAATGGACATGGGGTGTTACACGTGGTATCAGAGCTATGGTTACAAGAACAAATAAAAAGTTTTGAAAAGTGTTTTCAAAAGTATTATTTTCCTAGAAAGTATTTTCAAAAACTTGTTTTAAAGAAGTTATTTTCAAGGAAAGTTTACTTTAAGGAGCATAATCCCCACAAGCCATACATCTGTCTTTCGCTTCCCTTGTTTTAAAACTCTTTCTTTTTCTTTTCAGCATGTCTGGAGCATCTGAGATGCCAGAGGGTGTTCATTACCCGGTTGGTTTCGTCAATATCTCGAGGCTAGGGCCGCTACCGTAGGTCCGGCCAACGTTCCTTCTCCTCCTCCTCCCCCAGCTCCAGTCATTCCTCTGCATGGAGACACTTTCTCCAAGATATGTAAAGACTTTTTTTCGATTGGTGGAAAATCTTTTAGTGGGACTGAAACGTTCATTGAAGCTAGAAATTGGTTGAAAGAAGTGGAGGATCTGTTTGGCATTTTCGATTTGGGCGATTGCAAGAAGGTCCAATTGGCTGCTTGGTTGATGAAGGACGAAGCTTCGTTTTGGTGGGAAGTCACTTATGGGTAGCGCCCAGTTGATACATAGCCATATTTCAGGCGTAGGTTTGAGGCAAAGTTTCTCTCACGGGCTGAAGAAAATTTATACATGGAAAGATTTTTGGCGTTGAAGCAAGGGAATCTATCAGTGAAAGAATACGTCAGCAAGTTCAATCAGTTGGCGAGATTTGGTTTGGACTTGGTGAATACACCTGAAAAGAAGGCCCTGAGATTTGTTAAGGGTTTGAACGAGCCATTACATGGGTTAGCTATGACCCACATCCCTATGGGGGCCACCTTTGAGAGACTAGTTGGCATGGCGCTTATGCATGAAGAGGAGAAGGGCGCCAATGCTAATAAGGCACCCGAGAAGAAAGGGGATCAAAATAAACCGCATCAGCAACAACAGAACAAGAAAGGTGGTAAAGGCAATAATGGCAAAAGAAAGAAGAAGTGTTTTAATTGTGGGACACCAGGCCATCTGAGTAAAGACCATAGGAAAAAGAAGAAGACTGGTTGTTTCCACTGTGGAGAGGCAGGCCATCTAGTTAAGGACTGCCCAAGCAAATAGGGACAAGGTAAAAGAACTTCTGGAGGGCAGCTTCAGGCTCTCATGGCACCGGGCAGGCAAGGGAGCAGGTCCAGGTTCTCACGGTCCCATCACTGCAAGAACGAGGTAGAAACATTTCCATTGAGAGTTTAGTTTTTCTGTTTGATTATCTTGTCCGTACTTTATTCGATTCCGGCGCATCATATTCGTTTATCTCTACATCATTAGTTGAAACACTGCACTTAAATACTAGTCTTGTTGTGGATACCATTGTAGTCTCAAATCCTATTGGTGGGTCGGCTCATTTATCCATGGTTTGTAGTGATTTGAGATTGTCTATCTTAGGCGTTGGTTTTGAATGTAATGCTTTTGTGCTTGGTTTCATAGGCTATGGGTTAATTTTAGGGATGGATTAGCTAGCTAGATATGGTGCCATCCTAGATTGTCAACGAAGGGTAGTAAAATTGTCGACTCGTAGTGGAAAGACCCTTGATATTTCTTGTGACCCTAGAGGATCGGTGATGCTTAGTTATCTTAAGTCACTTGACACATCCAATGATGATTTACATTCTGTTCGTATAGTCCGTGAATATGTTGATGTCTTCGATGAGGTGAGGGGTCTACCCCCAAAACGTGAGATAGACTTTCGTATTTATCTTGTGGACAATGCAAAACTAGTATCTCTGCCCGTGCGCCACATGGCTCCTCGTAAGAGGAGGGAGATCAATAAGCAAGTAGGGAGTTGCTTGAGAAGGGGTTCAAAAAACGTAGTATATCGGAGTGGGGTGCTCCAATAGTATTTGCCATGAAGGCGAATGGGTCCCTTAGACTTTGTGTGGACTATAGAGAACTTAATAGACTTACTAAGAAGAATAGGAACCCACTGCTGAGGATTGAAGATCTCTTTGATCAGTTAGTTGGCGCCTCAGTGTTTTCACAGTTAGACTTAGCCACTGGTTTCCTTCAGTTGAGAGTGGCTGAGGATAGCATAGACAAGACTGCCTTTAGGACTCCGGATGGTTTCTGTGAGTGGCTTGTAATGCCCTTCGGTTTGACAAACGCCCTCGCATACTTTGTTGACTTGATGAGTAGGGTGTTTAGGGAGTACCTTAATAAATTCGTGGTGGACTTTGTGGATGACATCTTGATCTTTTCTAAGAGCGAGGAAGAGCATGCCCTACATCTTAGGGAAGTGTTGGAGACCCTTCGAGCGCATAACCTTAAAGGTAAATTTTCTAAATGTCACTTTTGGAGGATGGAAGTGCAATTCTTAGGGCACGTGGTTTCTAAAGAAGGGATAACTGTGGATCCAGCGAAGGTGGTGGCCATACAAGATTGTAAGGTCCCTAAAAATGCTACCGAGGTGAGGAGTTTCTTGGGGTTGGCAGGCTACTATAGGAAGTTTACCAAGGACTTCGCAAGGATATCAGCCCCCTTAACATGCTTGACGAAGAAGAACCTAGTTTTCACGTGGGACGTAGACTATGATGACGCGTTCCAACATTTAAAGAGAGCTTTGACCACAGCCCTAGTCTTATTGCCAGATGGGAGTAAGTCATTTACCGTTTATACCGATGCTTATGGGACAGGACTAGGCGTAGTCTTAATGCAAGAGGGAAGGGTAATAGCCTATGGAGGAAGGCAGTTGAGAGTGCATGAGAGAAATTACCCCACACATGACCTAGAGTTGGCCGCTATTGTTTCGAGCTTAAGTCTTGGCGCCATTATCTTCTTGGCGAGAAATTCGAATTGTTCACAAACCACAAATTGCTAAAATACTTGTTCTCTCAGAAGGACTTGAACTTAAGGCAGCAAAGGTGGATGGAATTCTTAGCGTCCTATGATTTCGAGATCGCATATACCCCTGGCAAGGGTAACATGGTGGCAGACGCCTTAAGTAGGAAAAGGTTGCCCTTGAGTCCGTTGTTTGTCAAGCGAAGCTTAGAGTTCATCTCTACGTTTGACTTTAGACCTTCCATTGACTTTGTACCCGGTTTGCTAGCATCCTTGGAGGTCAGACCTATGCTTTTGGGACGGATTGGTGAGGCACAGCGAGATGACCCACAGTTGGTTGAGTTGGTAAAGAAGCTCATAAAGGGGGAGTCATCGAGCCATCTCAGTAGGTATATCCTAGATGATAAGGGTTGGTTACGTAGGGACGGTAGACTTTGTGTACCATGGGACGAGGACTTGAGGAAGACCATTCTTGATGATGCACATCGTTCGAAGAAGACCGTCCATCCCGGAGGGGACAAGATGTACATGGACATGAGACGAGTTTACTTTTGGGCCGGAATGAAGAAGAACGTGGTTGAATTTGTCACTAGATGCTTGGTGTGCCAACAAGTACAAGCAGAGCAAAAGAAACCCGGTGGGTTGCTTCACCCATTGGAGATCCCACAATGGAAGTGGGAGAGTGTCTCAATGGACTTTGTTGACGGGTTACCGAGATCGAGGAAGGGTAATACGGGGATTTGAGTCATGGTAGACAGACTTGCTAAGAGCGCCCATTTCATTCCAGTGAAGAGTAAAAGGACTTCTCCATGGTTAGCCTCCATATACATTCGAGAGATAGTTTGTTTGCACGGTGTTCCTTCTCGCATAGTGAGCGATCGTGATCCTACCTTTACTAGCGAGTTTTGGAAGAGCTTACAAGAAGCGGTCGGGACTCAGTTATGTTTGAGCACCGCATATCATCCTCAGACGGACGGCCAGACCGAGAGGGTGAATCGTATTCTAGAGGACCTTTTGAGGCTATGTGTTTTAGACTTCGGAGGTACATGGAAGGAGCATCTTCCTTTGGTGGAGTTCGCATATAATAATAGCTTTCAGTCTAGCATTGCCATGGCACCTTTCGAGGCTCTTTATGGATGGTCATGTCATTCACCTACATGTTGGTGGGAATCTACGGATAAGATCTTACTTGGGCCTGATATGATTAGGGAGACTTCGGAAAAGATTGATTTGATTCGAAGGAGGATGAAGACGGCGCAAGATAGGCAAAAAATCATATGCGGACAAGAGGAGGACAGATCTTGAGTTTGATATTGGGGACATGGTCTTTATCAATGTATCTCCATTATGGAATGTGGTTCACTTTGGATCCGTTGGGAAGTTAGCACCAAGGTTCGTAGGGTCGTTTCCTATTAAGGAGAGGATTGGACAGATGGAATATAGAGTGGAGTTTCCCGAGAAGCTTAGTGGTGTACATGATGTATTCCATGTACAACATTTGAGGAAGTGCTTGCATGAGACCGCAGAAGTGGTAGAGACGAGCTTGCTTAGAGTGGTGGAGATAGAGCGTGATGCGACGATTCGACAAGCTCCTACATGCATTTTTGGATCGGAGATTAAGAATTTGGGGAATCGAGAGGTCAAGCAAGTCAAAGTGAGATGGGGAGATGATGAGAGCGACGCTACTTGAGAGACGGAAGAGAAGTGTGACGACCTCATATCCCGTATTTACGGAGACAAGGGTTATCTTTGGAATATTACACAGAAACAGATAATAGCAAAACAGAAAAAAATAAATACATCAGATAATGAACAATAGAATATACTGGATAAGAGTAATCATCAGAGTTACACAGTATACAGGATCATACTTAGTGAAAATACAGTTCAGCTATACATAAATGTCTACAGCGGAAAACAAACATAATATGTACAATAGGAGCTGAACAGCATAAAAAGAGATAAATGATAGAATCCATCTTCATCTCCAGCTATCCAGAAAGAACCAGCTAAACATGAATACAAGGCTGCCCGTGTAGAAAAAGGGGCACCCGAGTTTGAAAGTGAAACAAACTACGAGTCAGTCATAGGACTGGTACGAGAAATCTACTCAACACATATATAATTTGGCTAATCACAGGACCACGCCACTTTCGTGGAACGAGTTTACTCCATTGAATTGCCAGTGCTTTAAAACAAATCTTTCTTTTAAACAACGCAATGCATTTTATAAAAATGAAGCCATTATAAGACTCAGTTCCCATCACACAATGCAACGCAAACCGGAGGATAGAGTTTTTACCTTATAACGGCCAAGATATGCTTGATACAAATAAAACAAAGGCATTTGATATTATTGCTAGTGTTTATATGTTTTGAAAACAATTTCAAATCATAACTATCAATCATAGACGGCATTAATGCCCCATACCACTATGTCGCCATATATAGGTATACAATCAAAATCGCACAGTCACGTATTTGGAAATTGGATTTCCGTCATGAACCAAGGCAAAAGATAGTCCTTTCCGAATTCGAGACGCTCTAGCCCGTGTCTCAGGAATAGCCGCAACTGCCCCTTGGAGCGATAGGGCCGGTCCACCGATGTGGATTATTATGCCTGAACTCTACGTTTCCCCGCCCTTTGGGGCATCAACGAGCCAACGAATGACTCCATCGGACCCGGATCGTCCGATCAAACCGAGGCGCCTCGCAACAGCAACAACCACATAGGTGAAAAGTATATAAATGTCAGGGCTGGTAGGTCACTGACACCACCCTAGCTAGAAAGAAATGCATGCCCTCCCTGAGGTCCTTCTCCCGTTTCTGGTTCATACCGGGGTGTGAGGCTCGCGAATTTACATTATACACAAAGCTACGCCACACCGGCGGCGCTTTGATCATCACCACAAGACTTTGCCTTTCAACAGAAGCCCTGTTCATTTGCCACTTAGGCATGCCACACTAGCAATTCATGCCATGCGACTAATGTTCATCGATATACAACCTCTGAGCTCGTGCGTCTCAGAGAAGGGCGTTAAGCAAAAGAATAAATTCTCCGCCGCCAAACAGATGTATTTTTAACAGAGATCAATCAACAAAGAATAAAATCCAATGTCAGACACACGGTCCATTTACAAGTCCGTTCTGGGTCTGAATGAAATCGGAGGCACTAAATACCTCTCAAACCCATCGATCACCACGTACATCTGGACGAACACCACTCATTATCCATATTTCGAGATGCCTTCCAATCAGGACCTCGGTTACCATCCAAACGAGATGAAGATCTCCGGTCTTCGACCACCGTCTTCATCTTCGAATTTCAATCGTCGATCAATTATTTGAAATGAGAATTAACTCGGCCTTTTCAAATAATTCACGTATATTTAGAATTTCAAATCAATTTATTTCAATGGTTAAATCATTTGACAACACCAATTTTGTTCTTTAATGTAATTTTCACACCAAACACACTCAACCATCAAATACCACATAAATCGAGCAAATTCAGTTTATTTCCATTCCATATCGTTTATGATATTTTATAACGATTAATCGCTAATTTTATTTATTTTAAAATAGCCAATTTATTCAAAACGACGCTTCGGGCCATAACGCGGCCGTGGCGCTATTTTTCTTCAGATTTGATTTACACATATCTGAAAAACTAGCCATTGGATCTTCACAAAATTTACATCATTAGAAAGATCTTTTCAAAACGAATCCAACGGTTCTAGTTTCGGGAAAATCCGACGGTCGGATCTCCCGGTACAATCGTTTGAAGTTTCGATTTCAAAATATGAACTGCAGCGTCGTTATTCGATTAGATATAATTATATTTATATATATATATATATATATAATCGTTTCTGGCGTTGTTTTTCATCAGATTTGAATTAAACATTCCAGACAATCCAACCGTTGGATTTTTAAAAAGTTGATGCCGTTGGAAAGATATTTCCAAAGCGAACGCAACGGTTGCGATTTCAGGAAAATCCGATGGTCGGATTTCCCGCACTAGTTGTTTGAAATCACGGTTTCAAAACACGAACTGCACGGCCATGTTTCATTTTAATTTTATTTATATTTATATATTTATATAAATATAGTTCATTTAACAATTTCAATATCGTTTTCACTTCAAATATTTCACTAACGCCTTTAAATTTCGGAAAAATTCGCCATAACCTCCTTTGTATGGGAGGGACTGGGAAAATTCCCAAACAGCCACACGGGCGTCTCATGTCAAAAAGAAAAAGGAAAAGCCAAGCGGCTAGCCAACAGGCTCATAAAATCATCACCCAAACAAAACAGTAAATGTGTACCTATTTGTCGAGCACAAAATTTTATTCCTCTTCTCTAGCCCCTTTGCTATAACCTGTTCAATAAATATGCATGTACATATATACAGTTCTTATCACTTATCATTTTCCATTCGACTTCATATTTGATTCCATTTGGTTTAAAAACACCATTCGTTCTAATGTTGCATGCATAGGCAAAAATCATATCATTAGCTAATTAGTGAATATTTCAACTCATGCATATTTATTTGAACGAGTTGCTATTTTTAACACTTCACATTTCAACAATTCATGTATATAATAAAAATGTGATTTTTATTGTAAAACAATTCATTTCAAAACACTATTATTTTATATAGTGTATATAAGTGATAAAAATAGGATTTTTATTGTAAAACAATTTATTTTAAAATATGAATACCATTCAACACATGAATTTCTAATCAACGAATGGATATCGATTCAACACATGAAGGTTTTCTATAGTTTCTATATATAGATAAAAATGTGATTTTTATATTTAAAACACGAATACCATTCAACACATGAATTTCTAATCAACGAATGAATATTGATTCAACACATGAAGGTTTTCTATTCAATGAATAAATACGGTTTCAGCAAATGAAAATAATTCAAACACATGAAGGTTTTCTATTCAATGAATAAATATGGTTTCAGCAAATGAAAATAATTCAAACACATGAATATTATTCAAAATTTCGACAGCATAACGGCAGGGTAGTTAAAACCGGGATCGTCCCTAGTACGGCTCCTCGCTCTACCTTAAAACCTCGCGGTTTTTGACAATGGGGATCATGCATCTAGTTCGCACGCAGGCGGCATGTATATATTTATTTCATTTCCACAGACTAATCCTATGTGGTTTCAACCAAATATTTCTCAACCACAAACGGGTATTTTTCAACCACTATCAATCAATATCAACCACAAACAATCCCAAACAACCATTCGTTATCAATCAGTTTTCACACCAATCACAACCAATAAATATCGTCCATGGTTTGTGGACGAGGGGCGTATATATATATATATATATTTATATATAGTAATTCACTTCTATTCCAACACATATATAATTTTTACAATGCATATTTAACTTATACATCGAACGTACAACTTATACAACGCTTATACAAGAGGTGTACAACGCTTATATAACTCATACATCAACTATATAATTTATACATCGTCGTTTTCCATATCATTTATAAATTAGAAATCTCACATTGGGTTCCACTCCACCAAAAATAGCAGAAGGCTCAGAAAAATATGCGGTCTCTTCTAGAATGTAGAAGACGTCCTCACGGTCACGATGTTTCCTGTTTCATCGAATTTCGTTAACGAACGAAAAAGATATGATTTTTCGAAGTTTGCAACGGTTTTAAACTGTTAAAATCAGTTTTAAAATTAAACAGTCGATTACCTCACTAGATCTTCAAAACTAGGTTTCGATCTCTCGCGAAATCTGTTGCGTTAGGGGCTGATCGGGGTTGACCACGACCTCCGCCTTCGAGAGGGCATCCCGACGAGGTGGGTGTTGCTCAGGTCGAGCTCCAGGTGGCGGCGGAATCTTCTCCGACGCGGGCGAACTTCCTGAGCCCAGAACTCGACGATTTCTCCACCATACCGAGCGAGACCAGGATGGATTTGAAGCTGGGAGGAGGGGCTTCAAAAAGTTGAACTGGAGCTTGGGCTATCGAGGCGCGTGGCGGTCGGAAAATGATCGGGAAGGTATGGAGGTGTTTCCGTCGTCCATCGGGGGGGGGGGGGGGGAGGTCTGAGGATTTTTTTTTAATTCTGATTGGTCGGTGGGTCTTTAAAGGAGTTTTCTGACATGACCACCAATTGAAACCCAACGACTGTCGTCCCTAGCGTTTTACCCCCATTCCGAACACAATGGGATATGTTTCAAAGGCCTATTCGAATGTTTCAGTCAGTTTTCCTTCAAATTAAAATATAAAACATTCAATATTTAATTTGAACGTACATTTCAATTTGCCAGGGCCACAAACTGATTCGAAGAATTCCAGAAAAATAAATCTAGCTATGTTTTGACGATACGGTCCCAACAAAACTAGTTTCGTCGAATTCTGAGACCGTTTGCAAAAAGGCCCATTTCTGGTCGATCCAATTTAACTGTAATTGACCAGAACACGTTTTTCTTTGCCACGCTCACATACTAGCTTCAAAAATTATGAAATTTGAAACCTAGCGATAACTTCACATCCCGGATCCAACAAAAGTGGTTTCGTCGAATTCTGAGGTCGTATGCAAAATGGCCAATTTCACGGGCTATATAAATTCCATAGCGACCTTTCTGAAAATTCATTTGGCCATAACTTTTTCTTTCCGTTATGAAAATTCAATTTTTCAGATTCGTTAGAAAGGTATTCACTAACAGATTTAAATATTTTTGGTTTCGCTAAAATCCGTTTTGTTTTGCACCCGGTACAGTCCGACAAAGTTTGAATTCAATTTTCGAAACTGCAGCGCCATTTCAGGCCTTGTTTATAATTATAATTAATTATATTCGTTTTCAATTGTCGATTCAAACTCAGTTTTCATTGCCATTATTTAAAATATTTATTTAAAATCCATAATTTTAGCCAATTTAAAAAATTTAAATTGGTTCAGATGTTCTGGGTCGTTACAATCTCCCCCACTTAAAACTTTTCGTCCCCGAAAAGGAACAAAGTCGAAAGTGGTTTGATTAATTAACTCTACGTTCGATCTGACTTCAATTCTCCAACTTTTCAGTTTCTGAGAAATTTCAAATTCTTCAAAAATTTGGCTAACACCCGGAATTTTCGAAAAATTTCGCCATAACCTCCTTTGTACGGGGAGAGGTTTGGAAATTTATTGGGCCGTATTAGGTACCCAATAAATCCTAATAAGCATACACATATTTATAGTGATATATTCTGGTGTTTACAGGGGAGCATGTATTGATAATAACTCCAGAGAATAAATTCTCGTCACCCTGCCCCGTGTGGGAAATAAATATTCCATGTGCCGTATCTAATAACTAGAGAGACGTGATTATTGTCAACTCCAGACCCGTGTGGGGTTTTTATTATTCTGGCAATTTAATCGTTACAATTTAAATAGTCCATATCAGTCATCAGTTCAACCTGTAAAATATAGTCATCGCCATACAAGCCTCTCGCTCGTATGGTAAATCTTCCACCTCGTCACACAAGCTCCAAATGCTTATGTGGTATATGATGAAGTATGCATATCTTCCAGTATTATGCCATGCAATGTAGTTCAAAATTAATTGTTACTATCCTATAGCGACATTTATTATTTCACACAGAATAACCAGCACTCCGCATCCAATGGCATTCACAGGAGTTGATATAATAATATTTCGCATCCAACTCATTAATGTTTACCTATTTGTCGGGCACACAAATAAAATCTTTACTCAACAGCCAATCCATTTACCTGCTCAAACATATATAATGCACATGTATATATTTTTATTTATTTTCCAATCAGTTCAATGTGTGATTTAATCGAATAAATCCTACCATTCATTTTATTGTTGATTAAATTAACTGTCGTTTCAATAATTTTAATTAATCTAATCTATAATCACACAACACAACCAACAAGCAATTGTTTTTAACTTTTCAAAATCATACAAAACAATTTCTATATTCCTTTAAAACCATACAGACTATAGAATTAAAAGTGCACATCCATGAAAAGAAAATAACAACAGAGTAGAGAATTAAATGGTAATGCAAAGTATGGTAAATATACCTTGCACCGAAGTCAATCAGAGATATCTACTCGGCATCTAGGATAGGCTTTCTGAATGCTCTCCTCAGTTTCCCAAGTACAATCTCGTGGATCTCCACTCCATTGCACTTTGACTAAGTGAACCTTCTTGTTCCTCAGTTCTTTGGTTTCTTTGCCGATAACCTTTAGCGGCTCTCGTCTCACAGCTAATTCTGGAGTAATTTCAATATCCTGTTGAGCTGCTTCTTCCACGATCAAGTCTGGATCATGAACGTGCTTTCGAAGTTGAGATATATGAAATACATCATGAACTCCAGGCAACCAGTCAGGCAGTTTGACCCTATAAGCGAGAGTTCCGATCTGTTCCAGAATAGGAAACAGACCAATGAATTTGGGCGCCAACTTTCCAGTTTTACCGAACCGGATAACTCCTCTCATCGGCGATACTTTCAGATATACATAGTCACCAACAGCAAATGATATATCTCTTCTTATCCTATCGGCATAGCTCTTTTTTCGGCTTTGAGCGGCGAGTAATCGCTTCTTAATAAAATCGACTTTGTCGGCAGCTTCTCGAATCATATCAGGACCCAACACAAGTCTATTTCCGGGCTCGACCCAACAAGCAGGAGATCGGCACGGTCTACCATACAATGCTTCGAACGACGACATTGTCAGGCTCGCCTGGTAGCTGTTGTTATATGAGAATTCAGCCAAATGCAGATGGTCTTCCCATGATCCACCGAAATCTATAACACAAGCCCGCAATAGGTCTTCTAAAATACGATTCACCCTCTCAGTCTGACCATCTGTCTGAGGATGATAGGCGGTGCTCAAGTTCAACTTCGTTCCCAGTTCGACTTGAAATGCTTCCCAGAATTTGCTAGTGAATATTGTATCTCTATCACTGACTATACTGAGCGGCACTCCATGTATTCTAACAATTTCCTTAAAGTAAATCTGCGCCAGACTCTGAGCAGTTCTGTTTGATCTGACAGGTATGAAATGGGCGGTCTTCGTGAAGTGATCTACGATCACCCAAATACTGTCATTCCCTTTTCTGGTTCTGGGTAGACCATCAATGAAATCCATAGAAATATGTTCCCACTTCCAGCTCGGAACTTCTAGCGGTTGCAACAATCCAGCCAGTTTTTGTTGGTCGCTCTTGACTAGTTGGCAAGTAGGGCATCGGCTAACGTATATTGAAACGTCTCTTTTCATAGCCTTCCACCAGAATGTTCGCTTGAGATCATTATACATTTTGGCTACACCATGATGGATACTCAGCTTGGACTTGTGACACTCGTCTAACACTTCCCTTTTGAGCTCGGGGATGTCAGGAACACAAATCCTTCCTTTTAACCTCAAGGTCTCGTCGTTATCTATTTGAAAACACGAGGGTTTGCCTTTCTGAATCCTTTTAATCATGTCCTTAATAAAGTTATCCTCCTTCTGAAGAATAGATATTTTGTCAATCAAGGAAGTCGTGATAATAAAGCTGGCGATCATTACATTCTTTCGGCTCAGCGCATCGGCCACGACATTGGCTTTCCCCGGAGTATATATAATTTCAAAATCGTATGCTGCCAGGAACTCTAGCCAACGTTGCTGCCTCAGATTCAATTCCTTCTGTGTGAACAGATACTTTAGCGACTGGTGATCTGTAAACAGTTCAAATCTCTCACCCAGAAGATAGTGCCTCCATATTTTCAAAGCGAATACTATCGCCAATAACTCAAGATCGTGAGTTACGTAGTTCTTCTCGTGCGGCTTCAGTTGACGGCTAGCATAAGTAATCACTTGACCCCTTTGCATTAACACTGCACCAAGACCTTCTCTAGAAGCATCAGTCCAGACTTTCAAATCCTGGTTGCCATCGATGATGGTTAACACTGGAGCAGTCGTTATTCTTAACTTTAGCTCTTCGAAAGCCTCCTCACTTTCTGGAGTCCATTTGAACTTAGAGTGCTTCTTCGTAAGCTTCGTTAAATGACAAGATATCTTCGAAAAGTTTTTAACGAACTTCTGGTAATAGCTAGCCAACCCGAGAAAACTGCGCACTTCAGTGGGAGTACTGGGCTGTTTCCAATTCTGAATAGCTGTGATTTTACCTGGATCCACAGCGATTCCTTCTTTCGATACGACGTGGCCTAGGAAATTTACTACATCTTGCCAGAAGATACATTTGGAAAATTTGGCTTTTAATACATTTCGTCTGAGAATTTCTAACACTTGTTCCAAATGTTTTTCATGTTCGACCTTTGATTTAGAGAAGATTAGAATATCGTCAATGAAAACCAGAACAAATTTATTCAACACTCCTCTGAACACTCTATTCATCAGATCGACGAAGTAAGCTGGAGCGTTACATAAGCCGAACGACATTACTAACCACTCGTAGAATAAGTCGGGACCTCTGAGTGCTGTCATTGGAACACACTCTTCGGCAATACGAAGTTGATGGAAGCCTGCAGCAAAGTCCATTCGTGAAAATACTTGTGCTCCATTTAATTGATCCAACAAATCATCCATCCGCGGCAATGGTTATTTGTTCTTTATCGTCTGTTTGTTCAGATCACGATAATCCACACATAGACGTAGGGTACCGTCAGATTTTGGGACAAACACCACTGCTGCTCCCCAATCAGAGAAACTAGGCCTGATCAGACCTTTCCATACTAGCTTTCGTGTTTGATTGTCTAATTGCTCTTTCTCTTTCAAGGACATTCTTCGAATAGCGTGAACTACCGGCCTTGCATTCGGAATTAAAGCAATTTTGAAATCTATTTCTCTCTGCAGAGGCAAACGAACAACTTCCTCGAACACATCCGCATAGTTCTTGACGACAGGAATATCTTTGATGCGGTCAGGAATATTCTCTGCGACTTCAGGGATATTTTCTATTTGGGCTGGAGAAATATCCAAAGCTGCCCAGAAGTCCTTTCTATTTGATGTCGGGCCTTCACAAGGTATGGTTATATAATTCCTCGATTGTGCCTTTGCCTTTACAACTCTCTCGGCGCATCTAACCTCTGCTTCATATTTGGTTAGCCAATCCAATCCCAGAATAAGATCGAATTCATTAAAATTCATGACGATAGAGATAATAGGGAATTTATAGCAAGAAAAAGAGACAGGTACTGCAGAGATCCAACTGAGATTGATGGAACCCCCAACTGGATTTTGGACCGTCATTGGTTCTTTGAGCTTTCTCAACCTCAAATCCAACTTCTTGACTGTACTCTTAGCAATAAAGCTTCGTGACGCGCCTGTGTCAAACAGTACTTTAACTGGAATGTTTTTGACAGTAAGCGTTCCTTCTAAAACATCAGATCTTCCTTGACTTGCTGAGGGATCAGAAGTTTCTGCTACTTCATTCACTTGAACTACTTCAGGCTTCTTTATCTTCCAGCAATCTTGCTTTACGTGACCAACCTGATGGCAGAGATTGCATTTTCTATTGGCTTGAAATCCTTCTTTGGATCGAAGTCCACCTTTTAATCGCTTCTTTAAAGGTCCGTAGTTTATCGACAAATGCCCTTTCAGATGGCAGTTATTGCATACAGTGGTCGTTAACGGTTCTTTTCCTGATCTGGCCCTTTTCCGATTGACTTTGGGTTCCTTACTGACCTCAGATATGGTACTGGCCTCAGGATGATCAGTTTCTGATTCAACCTTATCGCTAGAACTGACTTCTTCTTCATCTCGCAACATGCCTTTCCTATGGAGATCTTCATACCGATAAGCCATATAAATCATTTCTGAGAAAGGAAGCTTCACATTCCTCATCACACTATTCTGATATTTTCTTTGCAGGCCGTGAATAAATCTTAGATTCTTCCTTTTTGGGTCTTTAATCAGATGAGGAGCAAAGTGAGAAAGTTTGTTGAATTTCTTATGGTATTCTGGGATTGTCATATCACCTTGTATCAGATAAGAAAATTCATCGCATAATCGCTCAGTCGCTTCTGGAGGAGTAAATCTTTCTAGGAAAATCACTTTGAATCTATCCCAGGTGATATCACCTTCTGGATTATCCTCTATAACTGAATCCCACCAGAACAAAGCTTCCTCTTTGAGTGCCCAGGAGGCCAGTAATCTTTTCTGGTCATCCCTCAGCTTTAAACCATCACAGATCTTTTCAGCCGAACGAATCCAAGCCTGTGTCTTCATAATAGATTCTTCACCAGAGAACGGTATTCCACCCATATTTCGATATTTGATTAATAGGGCCTCAATATCCGGTTCTGTATTCCTTCTGCTTCTGACACTCATTTTCTAGTACTTCTACAAACAACAGATCAAGTGTCAGGTCACAGAAAAGATAATTTAAAATATAGAAACATATACTTCAATGTAAATGTATCTATCGAGGTGCTATTTCATTCTGCTTTACTCATACTAGGATATTTCTAATCCTATCTGTATTGAGTTGCCCGTCCTAGAACACTACTGGTTCTATTTCTGATGAGTTCGTTAATATGTTATATCCCAGAACTAAGCTTAACCAAAGCTCTGATACCACGTTGTGACGACCTCATATCCCGTACATACGGAGACAAGGGTTATCTTTGGAATATAACATAGAAACAGATAATAGCAGAACAGAAATAAATAAATACATCAGATAATGAACAATAGAATATACTGGATAAGAGTAATCATCAGAGTTACACAGTATACAGGATCATACTTAGTGAAAATACAGTTCAGCTATACATAAATGTCTACAGCGGAAAACAAACATAATATGTACAATAGGAGCTGAACAGCATAAAAAGAGATAAATGATAGAATCCATCTTCATCTCCAGCTATCCAGAAAGAACCAGCTAAACCTGAATACAAGGCTGCCCGTGTAGAAAAAGGGGCACCCGAGTTTGAAAGTGAAACAAACTACGAGTCAGTCATGGGACTGGTATGAGAAATCTACTCAACACATATATAATTTGGCTAATCACAGGACCACGCCACTTTCGTGGAACGGGTTTACTCCATTGGATTGCCAGTGCTTTAAAACAAATCTTTCTTTTAAACAATGCAATGCATTTTATAAAAATGAAGCCATTATAAGACTCAGTTCCCATCACACAATGCAACGCAAACCGGAGGATAGAATTTTTACCTTATAACGGCCAAGATATGCTTGATACGAATAAAACAAAGGCATTTGATATTATTGCAAGTGTTTATATGTTTTGAAAACAATTTCAAATCATAACTATCAATCATAGACGGCATTAATGCCCCATACCACTATGTCGCCATATATAGGTATACAATGAAAATGGCACAGTCACGTATTTGGAAATTGGATTTCCGTCATGAACCAAGGCAAAAGATAGTCCTTACCGAATTCGAGACGCTCTAGCCCGTGTCTCAGGAACAGCCGCAACTGCCCCTTGGAGCGACAGGGCCGGTCCACCGATGTGGATTATTATGCCTGAACTCTACGTTTCCCCGCCCTTTGGGGCGTCAACGAGCCAACGAATGACTCCATCGGACCCGGATCGTCCGATCAAACCGAGGCGCCTCGCAACAGCAACAACCACATAAGTGAAAAGTATATAAATGTCAGGGTTGGTAGGTCACTGACACCATCCTAGCTAGAAAGAAACGCATGCCCTCCCTGAGGTCCTTCTCCCGTTTCTGGTTCATACCGGGGTGTGAGGCTCGCGAATTCACATTATACACAAAGCTACGCCACACCGGCGGCGCTTTGATCATCACCACAAGACTTTGCCTTTCAACAGAAGCCCTGTTCATTTGCCACTTAGGCATGCCACACTAGCAATTCATGCCATGTGACTGATGTTCATCGACGTACAACCTCTGAGCTCGTGCGTCTCAGAGAAGGGCGTTAAGCAAAAGAATAAATTCTCCACCGCCAAACAGATGTACATTCAACAGAGATCAATCAACATAGAATAAAATCCAATGTCAGACACACAGTCCATTTACAAGTTCGTTCTGGGTCTGAACGAAACCGGAGGCACTAAATACATCGCAAACCCATCGATCACGACGTACATCTGGACGATCACCACTCATTATCCATATTTCGGGATGCCTCCCAATCAGGACCTCGGTTACCATCCAAACGAGGTGAAGATCTCCGGTCTTCGACCACCGTCTTCATTTTCGAATTTCAATCGTCGATCAATTAGTTGAAATGAGAATTAACTCGGCCTTTTCAAATAATTCACGTATATTTAGAATTTCAAATCAATTTATTTCAATGGTTAAATCATTCGACAACACCAATTTTTTTCTTTAAGGTAATTTTCACACCAAACACATTCAACCATCAAATACCACATAAATCGAGCAAATTCAGTTTATTTCCGTTCCATATCGTTTATGTTATTTTATAACGATTAATCGCTATTTTTATTTATTTTAAAATAGCCAATTTATTCAAAACGACGCTTCGGGCCATAACGCGGCTGTGGCGCTATTTTTCTTCAGATTTGATTTACATATATCTGAAATCTAACCGTTGGATCTTCACAAAATTTGTATCATTAGAAAGATCTTTTCAAAACGAATCCAACGGTTCCAGTTTCGGGAAAATCCGACGGTCGGACCTCCCGGTACAATCGTTTGAAGTTTCGATTTCAAAATTTGAACTGCAGCATCGTTATTCGATTAAATATAATTATATTTATATATATATATATATATAATCATTTATGGCACTGTTTTTCATCAGATTTGAATTAAACATTCCAGACAATCCAACCATTGGATTTTTACAAAGTTGGTGCCATTGGAAAGATATTTCCAAAGCGAACCCAACGGTTGCGATTTCAGGAAAATCCGATGGTCGGATTTCCCGCACTAGTTGTTTGAAATCACGGTTTCAAAACACGAACTGCACGGCCACGTTTCATTTTAATTTTATTTATATTTATATATTTATATAAATATAGTTCATTCAACAATTTCAATATCGTTTTCACTTCAAATATTTCACTAATGCCTTTAAATTTCGGAAAAATTCGCCATAACCTCCTTTGTACGGGAGGGACTCGGAAAATTCCCAAATAGCCACACGGGCGTCTCATGTCAAAAAGAAAAAGGAAAATCCAAGCGGCTAGCCAACAGTCTCATAAAATCATCACCCAAACAAAACAGTAAATGTGTACCTATTTGTCGGGCACAAAATTTTATTCCTCTTCTCTAGCCCCTTTGCTATAACCTGTTCAATAAATATGCATGTACATATATACAGTTCTTATCACTTATCATTTTCCATTCGACTTCATATTTGATTCCATTTGGTTTAAAAACACCATTCGTTCTAATGTTGCATGCATAGGCAAAAATCATATCATTAGCTAATTAGTGAATATTTCAACTCATGCATATTTATTTGAACGAGTTCTATTTTTAACACTTCACATTTCAACAATTCATGTATATAATAAAAATGTGATTTTTATTGTAAAACAATTCATTTCAAAACACTATTATTTTATATAGTGTATATAAGTGATAAAAATAGGATTTTTATTGTAAAACAATTTATTTTAAAATATGAATACCATTCAACACATGAATTTCTAATCAACGAATGAATATCGATTCAACACATGAAGGTTTTCTATAGTTTCTATATATAGATAAAAATGTGATTTTTATATTTAAAACACGAATACCATTCAACACATGAATTTCTAATCAACGAATGAATATCGATTCAACACATGAAGTTTTTCTATTCAATGAATAAATATGGTTTCATCAAATGAAAATAATTCAAACACATGAAGGTTTTCTATTCAATGAATAAATATGGTTTCAGCAAATGAAAATAATTCAAACACATGAATATTATTCAAAATTTCGGCAGCATAACGGCAGGGTAGTTAAAACCGGGACCGTCCCTAGTACGGCTCCTCGCTCTACCTTAAAACCTCGCGGTTTTTGACAATGGGGATCATGCATCTAGTTCGCACGCAGGCGGCATGTATATATTTATTTCATTTCCACAAACTAATCCTATGTGGTTTCAACCAAATATTTCTCAACCACAAACGGGTATTTTTCAACCACTATCAATCAATATCAACCACAAACAATCCCAAACAACCATTCGTTATCAATCAATTTTCACACCAATCACAACCAATAAATATCGTCCATGGTTTGTGGACGAGGGGCGCATATATATATATATATATATATATATATATATATACATATATATATATATATAGTAATTCACTTCTATTTCAACACATATATAATTTTTACAACGCATATATAACTTATACATCGAATGTACAACTTATACAACGCTTATACAAGAGGTGTACAACGCTTATATAACTCATACATCGACTATATAATTTATACATCGTCGTTTTCCATATCGTTTATAAATTAGAAATCTCACATTGGGTTCCACTCCACCAAAAATAGCAGAAGGCTCAGAAAAATATGCGGTCTCTTCTAGAATGTAGAAGACGTCCTCACGGTCACGATGTTTCCTGTTTCATCGAATTTCGTTAACGAACGAAAAAGATATGATTTTTCGAAGTTTGCAACGGTTTTAAACTATTAAAATCAGTTTTAAAATTAAACAGCCGATTACCTCACTAGATCTTCAAAACTAGGTTTCGATCTCTCGCGAAATCCGTTGCGTCAGGGGCTGATCGGGGTTGACCACGACCTCCGCCTACGAGAGGGCATCCCGACGAGGTGGGTGTTGCTCAGGTCGAGCTCCAGGTGGCGGCGGAATCTTCTCCGACGCGGGCGAACTTCCTGAGCCCAGAACTCGACGATTTCTCCACCATACCGAGCGAGACCAGGATGGATTTGAAGCTGGGAGGAGGGGCTTCAAAAAGTTGAACTGGAGCTTGGGCTATCGAGGCGCGTGGCGGTCGGAAAATGATCGGGAAGGTATGGAGGTGTTTCCGTCGTCCATCGGGGGGGGGGAGGTCTGAGGATTTTTTTTTTAATTCTGATTGGTCGGTGGGTCTTTAAAGGAGTTTTCTGACATGACCACCAATTGAAACCCAACGACTGTCGTCCCTAGCGTTTTACCCCCATTCCGAACACAATGGGATATGTTTCAAAGGCCTATTCGAATGTTTCCATCAGTTTTCCTTCAAATTAAAATATAAAACATTCAATATTTAATTTGAACGTACATTTCAATTTGCCAGGGCCACAAACTGATTCGAAGAATTCCAGAAAAATAAATCTAGCTATGTTTTGACGATACGGTCCCAACAAAACTAGTTTCGTCGAATTCTGAGACCGTTTGCAAAAAGGCCCATTTCTGGTCGATCCAATTTAACTGTAATTGACCAGAACACGTTTTCCTTTGCCACGCTCACATACTAGCTTCAAAAATTATGAAATTTGAAACCTAGTGATAACTTCACATCCCCGATCCAACAAAAGTGGTTTCGTCGAATTCCGAGATCGTATGCAAAATGGCCAATTTCACGGGCTATATAAATTCCATAGCGACCTTTCTGAAAATTCATTTGGCTATAAATTTTGCTTTCCGTTATGAAAATTCGATTTTTCAGATTCGTTAGAAAGGTACTCACTAACAAATTTAAATATTTTTGGTTTTGCTAAAATCCTTTTTTTTTTGTACCCGGTACAGTCCGACAAAGTTTGAATTCAATTTTTGAAACTACAGCGCCATTTCAGGCCTTGTTTGTAATTATAATTAATTATATTCGTTTTCAATTGTCGATTCAAACTCAGTTTTCATTGCCATTATTTAAAATATTTATTTTAAATATTTAAAATCCATAATTTTAGCCAATTTAAAAATTATAAATTGGTTCAGATTTTCTGGGTCGTTACAAGAAGATGCGTTCATTGTACCCTTTTCTTTTCGAGGGTATGTCTTTTAATTGCTCCTTTATCGCTTAGCTTGTACTCATTCTATCTTCAGTATTTCCTCTCGCTAGTATCTTTGACCTTTAGATAGGGTAGTCCTATGGTTGAAACATGTGTTCGAGACATGTTATGTATGGTGGATGCAGGTGTTTGCTAGTGGTTGCTCGTGGATGCATATATACACACTTTAGGCATTAAATCGGCTCAGTCACTTTCATATTGCATATTGCATATAAATGGATGTATTTAGTCAAATGAACGTACATTGAAGGTGTGTATCATATGGATGTTGCATTTAAATGAATGGTTGTTCACACATGTAGTAATGATATGTATAGGGTTCTTTGCATACATGATGGATACATGGCACTATCATTATTTGCATTAAGGAGGTCGACTGAATCAGTGGACCGCCTGATTTTGTATTAGTATACGAACATATACATACACTATGCATATGTACATGAAAAGCATTAGAAATCTTTTAAGGACCATGGTTGCTTGTAGTTGATGGTTGAGTAGATGGATGATTGGATGGTAGGATACGTTCTTCTTGACTTAGAGATTTCAAGGACGAAATCCTTTAAGTAGGGGAGAATATAACACCCCGTATTTCTGTTAACACTAAAGTTAACACCCCGTATTTCTGTTAACACTAAAGTAACGAATTAAAGAATATTTAAATTTAAATGTGAGAATTAAGGGAAACGGGTAGCGCCATTGTGTTCGTCTCGGAATTCTGATTGAGTTAGAGTCCGAGTTTGCGTGAATTGGGCTTCGTATGTAGAAGTTATGGAGATCGGAAGTTTAAGAAAATTCAAACAGATTTCAAAAATTCGAATTCAGACTCAGATTGGGCTAGGCGGGAAATTTTCCGCCAGGGCCAGGTCGACCAGGGGGTCAACATACCCACATAGGTTGACCAAGGGGTCGACCTGGGGGTCTACCTCCCCCTCCCCCCCTCCCCACGGGCAGATTTGTTTGATGACGATTTTCTAACTCTTGGCTGAGTCATTAGGACTGACTTGTAACCCTATCTTGACTGAATGGCTATGGTTCATTATAGGCTGATCGGATGGCCTAAATTAATCCTAAACTCTATAAAAACACATGTGGACTCAAACACTAAAATCAAATAAAAATCAAAATCATGGCCTCCATTTTGCCACCTTGCAACCTAGAATAGCCGCCACCAATTAGAGAGGAAGAAAAGCTAATCAATTCAATTCTAATCTAAACCGCAACAAATTGTCTTCTTCAAAGGAAAGATAAATCAATTTCAGAACTCAGATTTCAGAACTCAAGACCTTCTTTGAGTTGTGAGTTCAATTTCTGCAATAAGATAATTAACAATTTAATTGGGTTGAGATATGATTTGGGTTATATAGTTATGCTGTGAATCATTGACCGTTATGTTATTATCTATGCTGTAAATCTATGATGTTATTATCTATGTTGTAAAGCTGTGATGTTATTATCTATGTTGTAAATCTATGTTAATTGTTGGCTTATGTACAATCAATTCATAATGATGCTTCATATGCTAGTTTGGTTTTGTTGTTGGAACTAATTCATATATTAAATCATATGTATGTATGCAAGTTTAGATGTTAATTTAAATATGAATCATATGCAAGTTAGTGAGAATCATATACAACCTTACATGTTTCATGACATCTATTTTATATGTAAATTGGGTCTAAATTTTAGGCTATGACATGTGTGAGTTAGATGCAAGTTTACACCATGTAACACCCCACCTCCACTAGGGTCACTCACAAGGGTAATGCACTAGCTTTGGTGGAGCATTATCTAGGTAAACATACACAAAAATATTACAAGACAGAACATATATAAAACAGTGGAAGAAAAACCAAATTTCATTTCTTTAAAATCTAGTAAGGTCTAAAGCCTTTTACATCAAAATGCCATTAAATCCATTACATCAAAATCTGTCTTGCATTAGTAAAGAAGCATAGAACCATAGTCATAAATCATTCCCCAAGTAAAACAGTAAAGCAACCATAGCTAAGAAAGGTCCAAGCCATATATGATGGTCTTGAAGTAGAAAAAGTCCAAAATAAGTAGTAGTGCTTCCTCCCTGAGAACCTGGGGAGGGGGGGGGGACGGAAGAAAAAGAGGCGAAACAAAACGGGTCAGTTATACAGACTGGTAAGTCCTAGTGACTTTCAGCATAGAAACAAGTAATGGTAACATGACATGTATAAACTGAAAGTAAACATAAGGATGATGACAAGATAAGCCAGTTGAACTAAGATAACAAGATAAACTATGGTAACAAGATAAACTAAGGTAACAAGATAAGCTACATATAGCATCGCATGTTTAACATTCTCTCCACAAACTGTACTAGTACCCCAACCCGTATCATCCTTTCCATGTATATGTACAGTCCCTTGCCGTATATCGTACGGGTTTCATCACGTAATTCTATACTACTTCAACGTAGTGCCACCATTCTTGAAATCGTTTGGACTGCCACCCTTGTTCTGGCTAGGTTTCCTTATCATGAACTATCGCGTGTTCAACTAGGATTTATGCCACCTAGGACCACTAGGGATTATGCTACCTATTGAACGTTTTCTAGATTCGATTAGGGTTTATGCCACTTAGGACCACTAGGGATTATGCTACCTAACGAACAACACCCTTTTTACACGTATGATCTATTAATCGATCTGCTCCCTACAAGTCCTAGCTCGTTCATGTGTCTGTGTCATACGGCCCAATCACGAAATGTAGTCACCTGTGCTAGGTCCATCATAGGGTGTATCAAGCCCTAGGGTGCCAACCACCGACACGAATCAAGCACGCATAGTGTAAACCTACCGGTGCCCAATGCCTGCTTTTTCAACTCCGGACTACGTGCACGACCATAGTCCTCCTGAACCTACAATGGCGCACCAACTCAGCCATCGTTCTGGTCACTTACAATTAGCCCAGTAATCGTGCCGCACCCTGCCTAGTTCCAGGGTAACGTGATACATCTAATGGGTTACTGCTGAAAAGGACCGCGTAACTAGGGTTTCCGTTCAGTAGGTTAAGTGTTGTCATTTAAATTCGAGACTTAACCCCATCAGTCTAGCATGTCAATTGGTTAAGTGTTGTCGTTCAAGTTCGTGACTTAACCCGCCTACGTGTCATGTCAAATTGGCTAAGTGTTGTCGTTCAAGTTCATGACTTAGCCCTACGAATCACGTGTCAAGTTGGTTAAGTATATTCAAGCGGTTCATGACTTAGCCCTATCAAATCATTATGTCAAATTGGTTAAGTATATTCAAACGGTTCATGACTTAACCCTATCAAATCATCGTGTCAAATTGGTTTAAGTATATTCAAGCGGTTCATGACTTAACCCTATCAAATCATCGTGTCAAATTGGTTAAGTATATTCAAGCGGTTCATGACATAACCCTATCAAATCATCATGTCAAATTGGTTAATATATTCAAGCGATTCATGACTTAGCCCTATTAAATCATCGTGTCAAATTGGTTAAGTATATTCAAGCGGTTCATGACTTAACCCTATCAAATCATCGTGTCAAATTGTTTAAGTATATTCAAGCGGTTCATGACTTAACCCTATCAAATCATCATGTCAAATTGGTTAAGTATATTCAAGCGGTTCATGACTTAACCCTATCATGTGGCATTAATTCATTAATGCACCCCAACCTCTCACATCAGACCTGTTGTTGTGGTCACTGGATATGCCAGGTGGTTCTGGGCAGAATTACACCACAACTCAGTCTGACCTCGGGTTTTCAAGTGCGATATGACCAACAACCCACATTGGATCCTATTGTTTGCAATAATTGGATTTGTCGGGCGGTTCCGGGCAGAATTACACTGCAAACTCAACCCAACCTCGAGTTGGCCATTTTCAAGTTCATTCTAAGTGTCATGTCCATGTTCAAGTTTTATGTCAAGTTCGTGTCAAGTTTCATGGCGAGTTTCATGTCCATATCCAGGTTCAGGTTATAACAGCGTTCATGTTTCAAGTTTTGCCTTTTATCAAGTTCATAATTCATGTTCATAACCAATTCATGTTTTGCCTATTCTACCCAAATCGTGTTCCCGTCGCATGTAAACGTGATCAATCCATACTACAAATAAATCCAAATCTCAGAATAACATCAGAACTATGATAGGCAAGAGGGACGAGCATAAAGCGATAAAAGGGGTTACAAGACTAGCATGACATAAATTGGTTACAACATCACTGGCATATAGGATTCCAAATCTAGCAAGATAAGGCGATAGTCATGGTAAACGCTGACATAAAAGAATAGGCATGCAAAAGCAAGCCAAATACAAGTATAATGGATCCAACGGTTTTGGTGTACATAATAGCGAATAAACTAAGCAAGTCACACCCTAGGTATACGATCCAACAAAATGCCAATTCAGTGCACAACATGGTTTTTAACTATAGTGTTACGGGCATGAAAAATCAACTATAATAGTCTTAGGCAATTAACGCCAATAGTCATAGGTAGAAATCTCATAGTTATGAATCATAAGCGACTCATCACAATAATCATGGATAATTATCAAAAATAGTTCTAGGAAAATAGTCATAGGCAATTAACAGTAATAGTTTCAAAGTCATGGTCATAGATAATGGCCTTATGTTCATAATCATAGGTAATAATTCTATAGTCAAGAGTCATAGGTAATTAGCCACAATTTTCCTCGTCATAGTCATAGGCATAGTCTTATGTTCACAGTCATAGGCATAGTCTTATGTTCTTAGTCATAGGCATAGGCATAGTCTTATGTTCATCGTCATAGTCATAGGCAAATTAAGGTTATAGACATGAAAGAATTTGATTTACAACATGAATAGGCCCCAAATAGAAATATTCCCACAAGTCAAGATCCAAGAATTTATGTTACAATCTAGCGTTTGAATAATAAACTAGGTCAAACAACATGAATGGGCATGATTCAGTTGATAAGAAATAATCCTAAAATCATATATTCAAGAAGAGACAAGAACAGATCCTAATAGATAATCAAGCTTAGGTCCAATTTCATTTTATTCCATGTCCATATCAAATTTAACAAGTTTCAATCTCAAAGTAACTAGAACCAACAGAGCGCGGATCGAGAATTAGAGTGAAGAGATTTGATTCTAGAAATGGTTGTTGCAGTTGTTGAATCTCTATTTGCTTAGTCTTGTTCTAGTTGAAAATCACCAATTTGCAATTCCTAGATATTGTCTTGACGAAGAAGAAGTAGCCATTCTCTCTTTAATTTAATTATTTCAGAAGCAGCATAAGGACAGAATGAAATAGTGTGTAGAGAATGAGGCTAGGGGTTTAGTTTATATAGGATTAGAGTCACGAATCTGGTCACGAAACAAGTCTAAATACATCAGAATGCATCTGGTTCAGGAAATATGTTCGGGAGGCAGGTCGACCCCCAGATCGACTCCCCAGTCGACCTGGTCATGGGGAGGTCGACACCCCAGTCGACTCACCAGTCGACCTGGTTGCAGGGAGGTCGACTCCCTAGTCGACCTGGGTATATGGGCGGGAATTTTCCTGCCACCTTCTCTGGGTTTGAATTTCGAATTTTCTGGCTTTATTTTCGAGCTGTTTTATTTTATTCAAATTCCTGAAACTTCTGAAGGTCATAACTTGGTCATACGAACTCCGATTTTCGAAAACTCGGAGTCGATGTCATGCAGAATTTCGAGACGAACGCAATGGCACAACCCGTTTCCCTTGGTTCTTATTTTAAACTTTAATTCTGCTTTGATTTATGGTTATAACATGTTATTAAAATACGGGTTGTTACATTCTCCCATCCTTAAAGGATTTCGTTCCCGAAATCTCTAAGTTAGGAAGGATGTATCCTACCATCCATCATCCATCTACTCAAAACATCATCCACAAGCAATCATTGTCCTTAAAAGATTCCTAATGTTGTATGTATATATGCGGAAAGTATGTGTATATGTACTTATCTAATGCAAAAGATCAGGCGGTTACTGATTCAGTAAACCTTTTTAATGCAAAGTATGCTAGTGCGATGAGTCCAACATGTATGCAAATTCCTATTAAATTTCACAATTTCTACATGAGTGCTCAAACATTCATTCATATGCAACATCCAAATGATAGCATATCAAGTTTCCATCCGTGTACAAGTATAAACATTCATGCATATGCAATATGAAAATGTGACTAAGCCGATCTAGTACCTAATGTGTGTTATGCAACCACGAGCAACCACTTTCAACCACTAGCAACCATTTGCAAACATCAACCATAACATGTCTCAAACACATGTTTACACCCAATTGTTCCTACCTAAAGATATAGTCGAACGATAGGAGCAAGTGAAAATTTTGTGCCCATTAGGCAATGTCAAAACTGGAAATCTATGTCACATATATACTGAGTAGGAGAAGAACTCCCTAGGCACCAACCTGAAGACCGAAATCAACATCAAGCTGACACCCAAAGAATTACTCAACCCAGCGGACACCCTCAAGCCCCAACATGTATTACTAACAGATGATCCCTATGGGGTTTTGCAACAGAAATAGGATCGAGAATAGGACCGAGAGGTTATACTTAAAAGATAGCATGCAAATAAGCTCTACAGGAAAAGAGGGATCAAGGATATACTCTTAAATAGAGATATGATGCGCGTGTCTAGTCTTCAATCTACTAAGTCGCATTTCCTTGAGCTTAACTCCATTGTGCTTTGGTCGTATTTAACTTCACATTTCATAGCTTCTTAATTCCTATTTCCAAAATATGAGTTAGAACTCATTTCACTGTCGCCTCTCGTTCCACTTTCACTTATTCTTTTTCTAGTACACTCAGCTTAAACATAACTGCATACTCATGGTTTCGTGCAAGCTCTCCAAAATTCACTAGTGAATCTTGGATCTCATTCACTTACTAGAAGGTATTCCAAAATGAATTATCTCTTGAAAATAAACAAATGCCAACCATGTTGCCGAATGTACTTACTAAGGTAATTTTCTATTACTCATTCATAAGAGAAATGAACCATCCGCCTTAGTGGCGAACACTACTCGAGCGGATCAACAAATGTATCAAGAGATTCTAGGTAACTAAGCATGACAAAACCCTAAGGGTTACACTAGACTTCGAGGGCATTACCAAGGCAAGTCAAGAGTCTAACTACCATGGAACTAGTACAAACAGGTCATGAATATACACTTAGCATAGACATTCTCAAATCCAAACAAGTCATGAATAAATGAGCCGATTCCCCAATAGGATTTGAGACACAAAAATGGGATCCTTTACTTCGCTAGTACTAAGGTGCAGAGACTCAACTATCGAAGTAGAATTAAAAGGATGCGATGAACAATAACAAAGTTCTAACGGGATGAAACTAAACCTTCAACGGAAACATTATCACCTCCCTTAGGTATGCTAGTAATGAGAGCATACAATTGCCCTCTCGACGATCTTGTTCTTTGCCCTTGTCCTTTTCCTATAACACTTAACTACATGCCCTTTTTTTCCATACTAACGATACTCTTTCTTGTCATGGGTTTTATTATTCTTTCACTTTGGCCTCTTCCTTTTTCACTTTTCCCTCCTTCGTGGATTAAGCCATATCAACAAGTTTCTTATCCTTAGGCTTGTGTTCTTTTATCCTCATTCTTACTATCCTTGTATAGCTTGTTGACAAGTTTCTCGAAATCTACCTCCATTGCATGGCAACCCTACAAAGCTTGAAATAATATTAGGCACAAATGGAACTACGGCGGCTACTGATGGAGGTTGGGAACTCCTTTGCCCTCTGACAAGTGTCATATGCCTACAAACTATGAGGAAAAAGAAATAGAGAAGATACTCAAGGAGAGAATCAAAAGATAGTGCATATGGCTTTGGGGAATATGCCTTTAAAATAAACAAAACTTTTCTTAATAAAAATGCTTCTTTGTAAACATTTCAAAAATAATTTCAGAAGGTTTTTAAAAGCTTTTGCCCAGTCTGGTAACCTTCTGCTCTGATACCAAATGTAACACCCCACCTCTGCTAGGGTCACTCACAAGGGGAATGCACTAGCTTTGGTGGAGCATTATCTAGGTAAACATACACAGAAATATTACAAGACAGAACGTATATAAAACAGCGGAAGAAAAACCAAATTTCATTTCTTTAAAATCTAGTAAGGTCTAAAGCCTTTTACATCAAAATGCCATTAAATCCATTACATCGAAATCTGTCTTGCAATAGTAAAGAAGCATAAAACCACAGTCATAAATCATTCCCCAAGTAAAACAGTAAAGCAGCCATAGCCAAGAAAGGTCCAAGCCACATATGATGATCTTGAAGCAGAAAGAAGTCCAAACTAAGTAGTAGTGCTTCCTCCCAGAGAACCTGGGGGGGAACAGAAGAAAAAGAGGAGAAACAAAATGGGTTAGTCATATAGACTGGTAAGTCCTAGTGACCTTCATCATAGAAACAAGTAAAGGTAACATGACATGTATAAACTGAAAGTAAACATAAGGATGATGACAAGATAGGCCAGTTGAACTAAGATAACAAGATAAACTACGGTAACAAGACAAACTAAGGTAACAAGATAAGCTATGTATAGCATCGCATGTTTAACATTCTCTGCACCAACTGTACTAGTACCCCAACCCGTATCATCCTTTCCATGTATATGTACAGTCCCTTGCCGTATATCGTACGTGTTTCATCACGTAATTCTAGACTACTTCAACGTAGTGCCACCATTCTTGAAATCGTTTGGACTGCCACCCTTGTTATGGCTAGGTTTCCTTATCATGAACTATCGCGTGTTCAACTAGGATTTATGCCACCTAGGACCACTAGGGATTATGCTACCTATTGAATGTTTTCTAGATTCGATTAGGGTTTATGCCACCTAGGACCACTAGGGATTATGCTACCTAACGAACAACACCCTTTTTCCACGTACGATCTATTAATCGATCGGCTCCCTACAAGTCCTAGCTCGTTCATGTGTCTGTGTCATACGGCTCAATCACGAAATGTAGTCACCTGTGCTAGGTCCACCATAGGGTTATCAAGCCCTAGGGTGCCAACCACCGACACGAATCAAGCACGCACAGTGTAAACCTACCAGTGCCCAATGCCTGCTTTTTCAACTCCGGACTACGTGCACGACCATAGTCCGCTTGAACCTACAATGGCGCACCAACTCAGCCGTCATTCCGGTCGCTTACAATCAGCGCAGTAATCGTGCCCCACCCTGCCTAGTTCCAGGTACCGTGATACATCTAGTGTGTTACTGCTGAAAAGGACCGCGTAACTAGGGTTTCCGTCCAGTAGGTTAAGTGTTGTCATTTAAATTCGATACTTAACCCCATCAGTCTAGCATGTCAAGTTGATTAAGTGTTGTCGTTCAAGTTCGCGACTTAACCCACCTACATGTCATAACAAATTGGCTAAGTGTTGTCGTTCAAGTTCATGACTTAGCCCTACGAATCACGCGTCAAGTTGGTTAAGTATATCCAAGCGGTTCATGACTTAGCCCTATCAAATCATCATGTCAAATTGGTTAAGTATATTCAAGCGGTTCATGACTTAACCCTATCAAATCATCGTGTCAAATTGGTTAAGTATATTCAAGCGGTTCATGACTTAAACCTATCAAATCATCGTGTCAAATTGGTTAAGTATATTCAAGCGGTTCATGACTTAACCCTATCAAATCATCATGTCAAATTGGTTAAGTATATTCAAGCGGTTCATGACGTAGCCCTATCAAATCATCATGTCAAATTGGTTAAGTATATTCAAGCGGTTCATGACTTAACCTTATCAAATCAACGTGTCAAATTGCTTAAGTATATTCAAGCGGTTCATGACTTAACCCTGTCAAATCATCGTGTCAAATTGGTTAAGTATATTCAAGCGGTTCATGACTTAACCCTATCATGTGGCATTAATTCATTAATGCACCCCAACCTCTCACATCAGACCTGTTGTTGTGGTCACTGGATATGCCGGGCGGTTCTGGGCAGGATTACACCACAACTCAGTCTGACCTCTGGTTTTCAAGTTCGATATGACCAACTACCCACATTGGATCCTATTGTTTGCAGTAACTGGATTTGTCGGGCGGTTCCGGGCAGAATTACACTGCAAACTCAACCCAACCTCGAGTTGGCCATTTTCAAGTTCATTCTAAGTGTCATGTCCATGTTTAAGTTTTATGTCAAGTTCGTCTCAAGTTTCATGGTGAGTTTCATGTCCATATCCCGGTTCAGGTTATAACAGCGTTCAGGTTTCAAGTTTTGACTTTTATCGAGTTCATAATTCATTTTCATAACCAATTCATGTTTTGCCTATTCTACCCAAATCATGTTCCCATCGCATGTAAACGTGATCAATCCATACTACAAATAAATCCAAATCTCAAAATAACATCAGAACTATGATAGGCAAGAGGGACGAGCATAAAGCGATAAAAGGGTTACAAGACTATCATGACATAAATTGGTTACAACATCACTGGCATATATGATTCCAAATCTAGCAGGATAAGGCGATAGTCATGGTAAACGCTGACATAAAAGAATAGGCATGCAAAAGCAAGCCAAATACAAGGATAATGGATCCAATGGTTTTACATAATAGCGAATAAACTAAGCAAGTCACACCCTAGGTATACGATCCAACAAAATGCCAATTCAGTGCACAACATGGTTTTCAACTATAGTTTTATGGGCATGAACAATCAACTATAATAGTCTTAGGCAATTAACCCCAATAGTCATAGGTAGAAATCTCATAGTTATGAATCATAAGCGACTCATCACAATAATCATGGATAATTATCAAAAATAGTTCTAGGAAAATAGTCATAGGCAATTAACAGTAATAGTTTCAAAGTCATGGTCATAGATAATGGCCTTATGTTCATAATCATAGGTAATAATTCTCATAGTCAAGAGTCATAGGTGATTAACCACAATTTTCCTCGTCATAGTCATAGGCATAGTCTTATGTTCACAGTCATAGGCATAGTCATATGTTCTTAGTCATAGGCATAGGCATAGTCTTATGTTCATCGTCATAGTCATAGGCATATTAAGATTATAGACATGAAAGAATTTGATTTACAACATGAATAGGCCCCAAATAGAAATATTCCCACAAGTCAAGATCCAAGAATTTATGTTACAATCTAGCGTTTGAATAATAAACTAGGTCAAACAACATGAATGGGCATGATTCAGTCGATAAGAAATAATCCTAAAATCATAGATTCAAGAAGAGACAAGAATAGATCCACATAGATAATCAAGCTTAGGTCCAATTTCATTTTATTCCATGTCCATATCAAATTTAACAAGTTTCAATCTCAAAGTAACTAGAACTTACAGAGCGCGGATCGAGAATTAGAGTTCAGAGATTTGATTCTAGAAACGGTTGTTGCAGTTGTTGAATCTCTATTGTTTAGTCTTGTTTTAGTTGAAAACCCCCAATTTGCAATTCCTAGATATTGTCTTGACGAAGAAGAAGTGGCCATTCTCTCTTTAATTTAATTATTTCAGAAGCAGCATAAGGACAGAATGAAATGGTGTGGAGAGAATGAGGCCAGGGGTGAGTTTATATAAGATTAGAGTCACGAATCTGGTCACGAAACAAGTCTAAATACATCAGAATGCATCTGGTTCAGGAAATAGGTTCGGGAGGCAGGTCGACCCCCAGGTCGACTCCCCAGTCGACCTGGTCATGGGGAGTTCGACACCCTAGTCGACTCCCCATTTGACCTGGTTGGAGGGAGGTCGACTCCCCAGTCGACCTAGGTATATGGGTGGGAATTTTCTCGCCAGCCTTCTTAGGGTTTGAATTTCGAATTTTCTGGCTTTATTTTCGAGTCGTTTTATTTTATTCAAATTCCTGAAACTTCTAAAGGTCATAACTTGGTCATACGAACTCCGATTTTCAAAAACTCGGACTCGATTTCATGCAGAATTTCGAGACGAACGCAATGGCGCAACCCGTTTCCCTTGGTTTTTATTTTAAAATTTAATTCTGCCTTGATTTATGGTTATAACATGTTATTAAAATACGGGTTGTTACACACCATAATTTATGTTGCATAGATCACATATGTAAATATATATATATATATATATATATATATATATATTTGGGCATGAATCGTGTAATGAAAGTTCGAGATTCCTATGCAAGTTCAAACCTTTATGTTAAAACTACATAAGTTATACATGTGTCATACACCCATTGTTTATGCAAGTTTAGATGAAACACATTATTCACACATGCAAGTTCACCCCTTATGTTTAGATCTATATGCCAATTCATGTTATGACTTTTGTTCGTAAGTTAGATCTAATTTATATTCTATGCATGTTGTGATGTTTTCTCTTTATTCCATAAGTTAGACTATTCAAGTCTAACGTATATTTCACGTTAAACTATCGAACGTACAACATGGAGCAATGGGATAATATTAAAGGATTTAATATTGAGAATTGGCATAAATGCCTTAAATGTAATGTTAATTGGTATAATTTTATATACCATAAATAAATGGACATAATTAAGGTGTTAATTATGGATATAGTTAAATTTGTAATTGATTGACAATTTGAATAGGGAAATTAATTCAATTTGGGGATAATTAATTATGTGTAATAATAAACCGCCTAAGACACGAGGTTAGACTCGTTTGTGGTGTAAGACAGCCCGAACCCGCCCGACAAATCCAGCTGCCATAAATGCCAGTCTAATGTGGGAGGTCTTAGGCATAAATTAAATGCGTGACAGTTGTAAAGACACGAGGTTAGGCTCGTTTGTGGTGTAAGACTTCCCGGACCCGGCCGGCAAATCCAGCTGCCACAAATGTCAGTCTAATGTGGGAGGTCTTTACAAGGTTACGATCTTGATGAATTAAGAAACACTTAACCAGATATACATGTAGTGGGACATGAGGCAGTTAAGTGGGTGCCTTGGGTGGCATGTGGGATTTAGTGGGTGCCTTGGGTAGCATTTGATATACGATTAGATGCACTTAACCAAGATTGAAACATGTAAGAAAACATGAATAAGATGGGGTTAAGTGGGGAAAAAACTTGGAGGGGACCAAGCATAGGTGGAAAGCTTGTGTCATGCATGGGGGCCCTTTTCAAACCAGTAATCGATTAAGTATCTTTGTGTGCTTGACCCAAGTCGAGGACGGGGTACGCGTACTGGATTTGATTGTAAGAGGTCAAAACGGGTTAGCGGTGGCAACGCAAGTCCAACGGGTTCATATGCGTGTGTGGGCCCCAGCTGGTAGGTAAGACGTTGTTGCATCGTGTAGATATAAGGCGTGCATTTTTGGTTGTATTGGGTTGCCACTTTGGGGAGTGATAAACCCCAATATGGGGCCAGCACGGGTATCTACGAGTTAGGGAGCCGATCGAATGAGGGTAGTGGGTACTCCTAGTGGAGATAGGGGTAGACGGCACCTATGAAGGTAGCTAGGGGTACACGAAACTACCATTAGCAGTATTAAGTTTTATAGGCGGGATCAACCTTTAGAGTGACTAGTGGTGGTGCAGTATAGTAATTATCCTATAGTGATTAGGGGCGCCTTTAACGTTATCTTTGTTCGTCTTATTTCCTTGTTTTGCTCTGTCATACCCAATTGTTCACAGTCATTTCCTTATTTTCCAACTTATGCCTTATCGTAGTTATTTTGATAATTATATTGTTAAAGTTATCGCCAGACTTTATGTCTGACCCCCTTTTCTTTCCACCTCTTTTCTTCCTCCCCCCCCTCCACATGTTTGCAAGGAGGGAATACTACAGCTTGGTGCCGATTTCTTTCAGTTTCTTGAAGAGAGTAGATGTATCGCTTGGGACTCTCTCATCTTTATGGCTTTGCTTATGCTCAGTGGGGATTTATGCATTTATGTTATTTAAGTATTTGCCTCTTTATGCACTTTGAAGTTTTTGGAAAAGACTACTGATCCTGTTGTAATGGTTTTGGAGACTACTTATGTAAACTCGTTTTGAATTGTGATGCTATGAAATATGTTTTGAACTTCTGCTGTGTTGTTTTATTTATTTATTCTTGTAATTTATCTTTTCTATACAACAATAACGCTTCATGGACATTGATTCATTCCCTTTGCGAGTGACATTAATGGACATGGGGTGTTACAGTTGAGCTGCTTTTGCCATGTATGAACGGTTGTTCTGATTTCCATGACTGGGGTGTTATTCCTTTGGATGTTTGGATCGTAAAGGCTATCACTGTTAAGTGTGGGGAAGGCAGGTGAAAATCTTCTCTGGAGTTGGGAAGGTTCGTTTTTTTACCCATTCCTATATACTTTATTGATGAAGTTTGTTAGCTGTTTTATCGCTCACTAAGACTGTCGTCTGACTCAAGGTTTTATGTTTCCTCTTATAACCTTGGGCTGTTTATCCAGTTTTGGATGGGCAGACTGAGAAGCAGGTGAAAGGTGATGCTTTAGTGAGAACGACGATGCTGATCGATGGCGAGCAGAAGGATCACGTATCATTTTTACTACTATCTAGTAGTTGTTTCCATTGTTTGCTATTTCTTTGGGTGTTGTAGTGAGGCAAATTGTACAAACACTGTTGTTGATATCCACATGTATGTGAAATACTTTCTAGTTATCACGAAAGTTTAGTGTTTTCTGCTTCACTATCACTACCTTTTATATGTGTTCGATTATACATTATCCTTGCACCGTGAATTTATGACAGGTTCCGCTTATGTATCATACCTTGATGATCGCCCATAGCTTCTTGGCATACCTTTCAACGCATTATTCCTCTTGTATAGTGCAGGGGCTGTGGGCGGTCGTCACAATTTAGAGGATTAGGGAATTCAGCATGGTCTTTATGAACAACCTCATGGGATCAAAACATATCTTCCACCGGCTCCCTATACATTGTCAAAAATGGAAATTTTTTTTATCAAATGTTGTATGATTTCAAAGGCCCTGATGGTTATTTCTCAAATTTGAAAAAATGAGCATCATTGGTGGATTGTAAAGTTAATGGTTTGAAATCTCATGATTATCATGTTTTGATGCAACAAGTATTATCAGTTGCACTACGAGGTTTGTTTTCAATAAAACATAGGAAAGAAATTACTCATCTATGTTGGTTTTTCAACAAAATATTTCAATGTGTTTTTGACAGAGAGAAGTTACGACAACTTGAAGATGAGATTGTTAAAATATTGTGTGAACCTGAAATATACTTTCCATCGTCATTTTTCGATATTATGATGCATTGGACAATTCATCTTGGAAGGGAAGCACGATTGAGTGGATCAGTTATATTTTATTGGATGTATCCTTTTGTAAGATATATGAAACACTTAAAGATTACGTAAGGAATTATACATGGCTAGAGGGATGTATTGCACAATCCTATCTTGCAGAAGAGTGCATGATATTTTTAATGAATTTTTGAGTAAATCGGTAAATATAGAAAAAAAAAGGTCGGAATGAAGATTATACAGATAATGCAATACTTGAAGAGAATCCAATTTCAGTGTCAATTCAGTTACATTGACTTTCAAGGAGAAAAAAATTGCTCATTTAGCGGTGCTAATGAATATGGTTGTGGTGGAACCATTTGTTGGGTGAGTATATGTTATATTATTCTTCTGTTGATTTGTCGTATTTGTAATTGCAGTTATAATTTAACATCACTCTTACTATACTAGTTTGCATTTAGAGTAGTTGCAAAATTTAAACAAGCATTCATGAAAAAATGCAACATTACTTTGGAAAACCCATGGAGATAATTTCGCTGAGTGGATCAAAAAGAAGGTTTGTTAATTTTCTTCATGTTTTATGAATTAAGGATGCTATTTCTAAAGTTCGTTTTAAATATGTTTTTCTAGATACCTACTGATTCAAAGGATGATGATGAAATGTTAAAATTGATTGCATATGATCCTAAAAATAATGCGTTGTCCTGCAAAGGATATATAATAAATGGACAAATATTTCATACAATAGATGTTGATAGAGAAACCTAGAACAACGGAGTGACATATGATGCAACTACCATTTGCAAAGCAAGTGCAAAAGACATTTCTCAAGTGGTTGATGTGGTCACTTACTACAAAATATTGACTAACATAATTTTATTAGATTAAAATGTTTTTTATGTTCCTCTTTTTAAGTGTCATTATGCGAACATAGGAAACGGAATAAAAGTTGAATATGGATTTACTCTTGTTAACTTACATCAATGTCAGGTTTCATTTTTAAGAGGTCCTTATATTCTCGCATCTCAAGCGAAACAAGTTTTCTATTCAGGAAAAAATGGATCTTTTAATTGGTACATTATGATGAAAGCACCTCCACAAGGTTTTCATGAATTAGAGGCAGATGATTTTGTTGAAGAAGTAAACTATGTTGGAGGAGAATTTGAAGAATTCGAAGATGACTTGGTTGAGGAAGCTAGTTACATTAGAGATGATTGCGAAGGCATACTTGAGTAGTTCTAATGTCATATTTCTTTTGGGTAGTTAATAAGTAGTTTTGAGTTAGATTCGATGTCTTATGTAATGTTGAATACTAGTTTATTTCATTTTCAAGATCCATTTCCTTTGTTTTAAGTGTGAAACAGTCAGTAGAAGTACTCTTTGACTGTGCGTTGCCAGTTGGTTTTTGACTTGAATACCCTTATATCAGGGATCCCATAAACACATCTAATTAATTAACCATCTTCCTTATTTTACGTATACTGGTTTATTACTGAATAGATGCATCCAGCCATTATTCCACGTAAATAGATTGATTATTATATTCCCTGACTTCACACCAAACACATCTCACTGCTGGCTATATTGAAAATGAAACTTACAGCACATACCATACTTTAGTATTAACGTTCAGTACGTATAGATCATTGAAGATCATAGGCAGCTTATAATCAACTAACATGATTTGTTGGCTACAAATGCCAGATTGGCATGCTTTGCCAATTCATATGTTGTTATGGTCATAGAAAGGGGAAAAAAATTTAAAATAGCATGAGGATGTAAGGATTACCAGCTTTTTGTTGTTCTGTATATATCATTTTGCAAGAGGTAGGAGAATCACGTGCTGGCCAAATTCTTACCTGGCATATACTATTTTTTCTTTCGGGAGACAAATCGATGGCTTGTGAATATGACTTCACATTTTGTTTTATTTGGAATTTTTTCTTCGTGGGTGTTCCACAATCTTGCTCTCTGTCTTTATTTATTTCTCCATACGAATATAAGAGCATATTAAAATGTTAACTGCTTTCTGGGTTTACTTGCATACAATTGTTTGCTGGCTTTACTACATAGTACAATTGACTCTATAATTTAGTGTAAATTAATTATTCTGACGTTTACTTATGTTTATAAAGTGGGACATTCAACTGATAAACACCAATCACTACCATTGTACTGTAACTAGTTGTTAATTGTTATGTACAATTGTGCAGTGCACTCATTACCAATTAATGATGAAATTTCCTGGTGTTATTATTCAGTTGACTATAGTGGAATTGTTTCATTATGGTCAAATATAATGGTGTATACAACAGTTTTGTCTTCTTATTAGTTAAAGTTTGTTTGTGTTAGCTTAGTCAGACATTATATCTAGACCATAAAGTCAACTTTTTTATATTCTAACATTGGACCATGATGCACATTTTTTCTCTTATTATTTAAAGTCTGTTTGTCTTATTTTTACATTTTTTTGTTACAATATTTTATGACTAACTAATTCACTGTTTTACAGTTTTTCTTTCAGCATTAACCACCCCTTTATCCACCACGGATACAATTGTAGTTAGTGCCCTCTTTATGTAATATTGAAATTTTTTCTGTTAAAATGCTACTTCATTAAACTAAGGATTTATTTCATTGTCAAGATGGCACCAGGATCAAAGTAGAGTGCACTGGAATAGAAACTTCAAGTGCAACATGATTCTCATTATCTCGAAAACTGTTATGCACTTAGTTTAGCTTTTGATGATAGTTCCCTAAAATGCTCAGAATTTTGTTAGACCTGCATAAAATGGTAAAAAGTATGAAGAAAACAACAAATAAAAAGCTTACTCTCTCTCAAAGAAGACTTGTAGAATTCAAATATGCATCTGATGGGTATAATGTAACGGGAGATCTTTTAGAGCCACCTTCAGAAAATGTGGATGTCGGAAATGCAAGCAAGCCAACCGCATCCACAAGTATGCGAATCGTTGAAAATCCTGAAACTGCAATGGAAGTAAATAGACCAATTGAATATGTTGAAGCAAAAGAAGTTTCTAAAAAGAGGACTAGAGGCCCAACTAAAGTTAAAAGACTTCCTTCAGATGTTGCTAGTTGAATTGAAATTGAGTTTAGTTTATCGAGAATACCGGTAGGGAAAGGGTCAGTGAAATTATCTTCTTAGTTAGGGCCACTTGTCCGTGAGCATGTTCCATTTACACTTGATGATTGGAGGTTACTTGATGATGATTTGAAAGTAGTTCTTGGAAATTAGTTCAGGTAATTTTGTGATTACAGTCTCAAAAAAGTGATTGGTATGATGGCACTCCACCATCATTATAGATTGGCACTCACAGAAACAAAACAGCGTGTACACCCATAAAACTGCACACATGTTGTTGTGGGCAGTAGCTAATAGGCTGTTGCTCTAGCGAGTTTAAAATTATATTTTTTTTGTTTCAATTTTTTTCCTCTCATTTAACCTCCTTACAGATGCTAACAGAAATATATTTTTTTTCCTTCGATGTGTATTAGTTAGATATATAGACCAAGAAGGTACAGTAGTTCAGATATACATTCCAAAGTTTAAACTCGGTTTTCTATTTATATGTCAGCCTAATAAACACTTTGTAACGAACTGGTGTTTTCGACCTCGAAAATCTACATAAAAACCATGTCAACAATTCAAGTATCAAACATGACAGATCACTAATAGAAAGAGGTTAGAGGGTGAGAAATAGAAAGAAAGAAAGTTAGAATAGAAGAAAGGGAACATAAATACAACAACATCAGAGTAAACACGAATCTCACAGCGGAATGAATAAAATATATATATATATATATATATATAGCATAACTTTGAAATACAAATATGTACTTGTATATACATACCATTATCACAGTACAACTCTTACAACACTGCGGAGATAAATAACAACTATAAAATGTTGAAGCTTCCTACTCCAGCTCTTCCAAATATATCTGCAAAATCCCGACTACTCGACTGCCCATACAAATTTGGGCACCTAAGAGTTTAGGGTTAAAAATACAAAATAAACTCTGGATCAGTCATGGAACTGGTGTGAGTAAACTCCAATCATTTTGTTTAACATTTAAAATCCCTTTAAAAGAAAGGATAATTGTAATACCTATCCACACATAAACACAGATGGTTTTTACCTTATGATAACCCCAAACATTCTTTGAAATCAATACTATTTTGATATTATAATAGCGTCTAAATAAAATAAATAGCAATCTAACAGAACGCTTGCATCTCACAATTTCTAGTCGTATTTTTTATCCAACATAAAGTTACTTTCTCTGACTCTATATTACTTCCATCACCCATTTTTCTTTGCGATGTTTGATATTACAAAAACGTCAACCTTCTTTGACTCTATATAATTGACTTTCGATCAAAACAATTTTTAAAGACGATCAATTATCATTGATGGTTCAATGATTTACGTTCAAGAAAATGGTTTTGATCAGCGATAGTTGGTCTTGCAAAATCATTTTGCATGATGATCATGTAAAATGATTTTAATATAAATTTATCGCATTTTTTATTTTTTATATGGTATTCTTAAGCATGTTTTATGAATCAAATTGTGAATAATTCTTCTCGCATTCAATCCAAGGAAAAAAAATTCTTACATTATGAGTGTTTTCCTTCATTATCTATATGCGTATATAAGTTGGTTGCGTGTACGTATCTTCAACTTACATCTAGTTTGGTACACGACTTGATAAAATTGTACAACTATACCAAATGTAATTTACGTACTTGTGGATAACGACTTGTACAAGGAAACGAAAGGAAAGCTGAAACTGGATGCACCACTCATACACCACTAATAAGAGATAAATTATTCATTATTTTAAATATCGGTCTCGCTCTAGGCAAAGCCCATTCATACACCACTAATTGTTTTAGAGTACAAATTTTAGTGGAATATTATACACAGATGTCCTTAGCTAATAAAAATAAAAATCAATATTAAACCATGAATCCATAGTAACATTTCTATAATACATCACTTGCATTATATTCAAACTCTTTTAGGTATAAAATCTTATTTAGTTAGTTTCAAGTTAGCATTTTTAATGCATTACTGTAATTATTATGGTTTATCCAGCAATTATCTCCACTTGTGCTTTTTTAATGCAACAACTATTTTTTTCATCACTGAAGTTTTCTTTACTTTTTATCTTCAACAATCCATATTAAACTATCCTAAACTTGAACACATGTTAAGGGTACACAACATCCAATTTCACTGCTTTGTTATGTCATATCCTTCTGTAATATATCCAAGGTTAGATGACATGTCTCCACATACAAGTTCAAATTCACTACAAGTTCTATATGTGCATCATCTATTATTACTGCATGTTCATTGCAAATTCATTATAAGTTTTAATTTTCTAATATATTTCAAATATTATTGATTTGGTAGGATAAAGAAAGTTGCGGAGAATGGAGTATATCGCAAATGGTAAAAACATACCATATTAAGGTTAAAACTATTGGGGTTTTGTGTGCAGTGAAAGTTTGACAAAACACCCAGAAAAAACATGATCTTTTCATGCAATCACTTGGAGATAAATGTGATTGAAAAACAAACAACAACACAAGCTATATCAAAAATGTGAACACACGATATTCCATCCAACAAACCTCTTTATTGATTCACTAATAAAAAAATTGTTTACAACCGATCTCAACTATCTTTACAAACAAGCACAAATTAAACCAATAACCTTATTGAGAAATAGGTAGAGAGTATCTAGTGGCTAAACAATTTGAGAAAGATAATGAAGAACAATGGCAAATTTTCCACACCTAATGAAGATGTCAACTAGGCCATTTATAGAGTGAATTACTTCATACCCACGTTTTTTGACAACCAAGTAAACTTGACACCCAAATTATCTTCATATATGTCAAAAAACTATTTGGATAAGCACCAAATAATCCTTGCCTTAACTATCCCACAAATATAGCAACAAATTCTCACCACAAAATCTGCATAGATAATTTGTTGCCCACAATCATAATTTGTGTATCACAAATTCCAACACTCCACCTTGATGCCAAATTACAACATCTCCTCCACTCAACACTGAGGATTAGGTCGGTAGCTCCCTCATCCGTGCACCACGCCAATAGCGATCTTCAAAAGTGTTTGTAATACCACAAAGACCTCTGTAACACCCCACCTCCGTTAAGGTCACTAACAAAAGGAATGCCTTAACTTTGATGGAGTGTTTTAGTAGACAGAACAGAATATTATAAGAATAGATACGTAAAGCAGTACTTGAAAATTTTATAACTTTATTACAGCAGAAAACAAAAATCAATTCAGTTACATCCTTCAAAATCACTTTACCAAGACTTAAGTACACACACACACACACACACACACATATATATATATATATATATATATATATATATCAGCCTTGTTCAAAAGCCCTCAGTGTACAAAACTTTAAAATCATAATCCCCACTGAGGATACCATAAGAAGTCAAGCCATACTTTAAGTACTTCAAGAAGAAGTAGTCTGGATGAAGCTAGAGTATCGCCTCCTTGGAAACCTTGGGGCGTATGAAAGAAAAGGAGCGAAAACAAGCAAGATCAGACATAAAGTCTGGCAAGTCCAGTGACTTTCAGCATATGGATAAATAATAATATCATGACATGAAAATAAAGTTGGTTAAGAGACAACAACAATAGGAGTAACTGGTATACTTAAGCTAAACAAGAGAAACATAATGATATAGCCCAAGTTATGCTTCTTACTTATATTTTACTTCTCTGCACTAATACTAGTATAACAAGATTAGGTGTTACCCTAATGTCTAAACTGAAATAGAAACAGAACAGAATAATCTATACAGAAACAGAATGCTAGTAATGGGCCTTTACCACCCCAACAGACAGAAGGTACATAAACGGAATCAGAGACGTAAACAGAATAATCACTACAGAAACAGAATGTTAGAATTAGGTGTACACTAGTAAATGGGCCTTTACCACCCCAACAGACGGTACCATGCAGAAAAAGACAGGTGTTAACACCCAATAGAGACAAACAGTAACCCAACGGAAACAGACAGAACTAAGTGTACCCTAAATCTACCCCAAGCGATCGGCTCCCTACTACATAAATACCCTGTGCCAGCCCCACAGAAGGGTGTATTATTCCTTAAAGTGGCAACCTTTGAATGACACAGACCTACTTACAGATGTCACGGCGTCTTACATCCTCAGAGGCAGAGCGGGATTCATGCACGTACATGTCCCAGTTGGAATGCACCATCAACACCCCTCGCCATTATCAGAATGAACCGCTTATAATTAGCTCAGTAAGCGTGCCCGGACCCTACCTACTGTTGGGTCATAGTTTTGATACCAGAAAGGGTTACTGACTAATATGGGTCCCAAACAATAGATGACACAAGTATTTTCCCTCCTAACCTTGTGTCCCCAGACTAACAGATTTCAGATTAACTTGTTTACAAGTTTTCAGACCTACAGAGTTTAGATCAACTAGTTCATAGATCAGAAAATCAAGTTAACAGGTTTTCAGACTAACAGATCAGATGTACAGTTTTAACAGACTTACAGATTGTCTAACTTTGTATTGGGCTTACAGATTCACGAAACAGGTTTATTAAATTCATCAGAGCAGTTAGTTTAGCCCTATCCACCCAACACGTTTTAGACATCATATTTATCTCAGATTTGCATTAATTAAATATTAATGCGTAGACCTCTCACATTAGGTCGGTAGCTTGTGGCCACTGGATATGCCGGACGGTTCCAAGCAGACTTCTGCCATAAGCCAGACCTAACCTCGTGTCTAAGCATACCTTAGATATGCCTACGACCTCTCACATTAGACTAGCAGTTTGCGGTTGCTGGTTAAGCCGGTTGGGTCCGGGCAGGCTTCTACCGCAAACATGAGTCCAACCTCGTGTCTCAAAATTTTATTATAACCAGTTTATTCCATTACAAATTATACAAATATCAGACTAGTTATGTCCATTTAAAAAATTTGACTTCTTTTCAAGTCGCAGCAGATTAATCAAATCAACATGTTTTACTCAATCTTAGATCGAGCCTACGGATTTTCAAACGCAAATTACAATCATTTAGCTTTTCAACAGATTTAACAGATTTAGCAGCTCAGGCGGTTCAACAGATTTAACAGATTAGGCAACTCAACAGATTTAGCAGATTAGGCAGTTTAACATAATTAGCAGATTAGGCAATTAAAATATTTTGTAGTTTAGGCAATTCAACGGATTAAGCAAGTAATAGATTTAGTAGATTAGGCAATTTAACATATTAAGCAGATAACAGTTTTAGCCGATTGAAACATTCCTTAAAGTCATATTCACATATCTTGCCTAATCATAAAGTAAGCCTAAACTTACATGCCCAAATTATGGTCATCATTCACCATATAACATATGTCCCAATTTTTTGTTAAACTTGGATAGTTCAGAATATTCCCCAAAAACCCTAATCGTGATTCACATATAAATTGTGCCAAATATAGCTATTGATTACAATGCATGTCACATATCCAAAAAAAAACCCTCCCCACTTAGGTGTATTCACACTTAATAGTCATCAAATCTTAATATAGATTTTTTTACACCTAAGTCATATGCAAATTAATTCTCCTACTTCCAAATGATAGACTATCAGATTTAATATGCACAGATCCAGATCTTAAATTATGACATATGTTCTTTATGTTCTAAGTCACTATAATCCTCTTCTTCCAAGTCATAGATCATCTTATGCAATATGTCTCAAATTTATGTCCAGAATTACAGCATGCGTTGTGTCCTCAAGTTAGTTACAAATCAATTTTGCCCAAACATGCCTCATTCAATATTCTTCCCAAATTTAGCGTTCATGCGTTCATCTCTTATGAGACTTGGCTCGGGCTCATGGTAGCCTGGCTATCAAACAAAAAGAAAGAAAGGAGGAAGAAATACAGAACAAACAGAATAATAAAACAGAGGAACAGATAGAAAAAGGGCCTAGTCTCAGATTTATATTTATAATTATGTCAAGATCATGATTAAATTTCATATCGAAAAATAACTGTACTTGCCTCGGCTGGATTTTAGAAGAAGAGTTGCAGTTTTTCTCTTTTAATCTTAGTCAGAATTGGAAGAAGATGCACTAGTTCTAGTTTTGATTCCAGCAGTGTAGCGACGCCATTATTTTATTTTAATTAGAACGGAGGCAGAGTATAGGCAGAATGAAATTGTGTGGAGAGAAAGCTGGGTTTGGGGGTGTTTAAATAGGTTAGTGCTCATGAATCCGGTCAGAAAGGCATCCATGTGCAGAAGAATGGATCTGTCTACAGATCTGGAAAAGGGCGGGGAGGTCGACCCTAGGGTCGACCCTAGTGTCGACCTGTTTAGCCAAGTCGACCCCCAGTGTCGACCTGGGCCCTAGGCGGGAATTTTCCCGCCCAACTCGGGTGTCTGTTTTTGAATTTTGAATCTGAATTTTTGAATTCCGGACTGATTTTTACTGAAACTTCTGAAGGCCATATCTTCTTCATACGGAGTCCGATTTACGCAAACTTGGATCTATTCCAAGCAGCATTTCGAGACGAACGCACTATCGCAAACCATTTCCCTTAATTATTTTGTTACAATCTAATTATTCTCTGATTTGTTACTCTTATGTTCACAGAAAATACAGGGTGTTACATTCTCCCCTCCTAAAAGGATTTCATCCCCGAAATCTTCAAGTTAGGAAGAATGTATCCTACCATCCAATCATCCATCTACTCAACCATCATCCACAAGCATCCAATGTCCTTAGAAAACTTCAAATGTTGTATGAACATATGCAAAAGTGTGTGTATAATTTCCTTATCTAATGCAAAGATCAGGCCGTCCACTAATTTAGTTGACCTCCTTAATGCGAATTATGTAAGTGCCATGAGTCCAACATATATGCAATTTTCCTATTTGATACATATCATTTCTATATGAGTGCACAACCGTTCATCCATATGCAACATCCATGTGCTGAGTCAACCAATTTTTATCCAAAAAATTGAAAAATGCACACACATCCATATGCAGTATGAGAGTGTTTTTGAGCCGATCTAGTGCCTAGTGTGTGTATATGCATCCACGAGCAACCACTAGAAACCACTTGCATCCACTTGCAACCATCAAACATGACATGTCCCAAACACATGTTTACACCCATTAGTTTCTACCTAAAGGTCGAAGATTCGGTCGATAGGACAAAGTCGAGTGATAGAAGCAAGTATAATTAAAACTAAAGCTAGGTTCCCATTAGACATCGGTTTAAGAGAATAACCCCCTAAGTATCAACCCCGAAGACTGAAATCAACATCAGATTAACACTCAGAGAATCACTCCTATTAATCAAATCCCCAATTGGAAATCTATTTCACACTTTGAGTAAAAACTCCTATCCTTTTCAGAAATATTCAGATACCTACAAACTACTGATACAGATCAGATTACCAAATGATTCTTAGGAAACTAAGCATGCTAAAAACTCAGAATATATGCGTCATGGTCAACTTAACACTCAACACAGATACCCTCAAACCCCAATTTATCACAAACAGATGAGTCGTAACCCTCATGGGGTTTGAGACTGTAATGGAACAAGAAACAAGACTAGTATTAAATTGCAGAGTTTCAATTACAGAATTAGAAAGAGTTTTTAACTCCACAATCAGATAAGGAAATTAAACCTTCTACATAAATTTTCTTATTTCTACCCTATCTACCAGTCACTTGAGCATTCACATGTCCTCCAGAAGTGGGTTCTGCCCTCTGCCCTTGCCCCCGTTTCTTTGGGCAGTCCCTAATGAAGTGCCCCCATTTCTCCACAGTTGAAGCAAGTGCCCTTCCTTTTTCTGCAATCCTTGTTCAGATGGCTCGAGCTTCCATAAGTAACGCACTTCTTCTCCTTCTTATCTTCAGTCTTTTCATCCTTCTTTTGTGTTTCCTTTTTGGGCCCCGCCTTCCTGTTCTGTGGTCCTTCAAGCTTTTCCTCTTTCTTTTTTACTTTCGGCTTCCTCTTCATGCATTAGCGCCATGTCCACCAATTTTTCGAAGGTTGCCACCATAGGAATGTGGGACATCGCCAATTCGTGTAGCGGCTCATTCAAACCTTTAGCAAAGCTTAGTGCCTTCTTATGTGGTATATTTACCAAATCTAAGCTGAATCTTGCCAACTGATTAGACTTGTTGACGTACTCTTTCACTGATAAATTCCCCTGCTTCAACGCCAAGAACCTCTCTACGTATAGACTCTCTTTCGCTCGTGAGAGAAATTTCATCTCGAACCTATGCCTGAAATCAATCCACCTCTCTACTAGACGCTCTCCATTTGTGACCTCCCACCAAAAAGAAGCTTCGTCCTTAAGCAACCATACCGCCAATTGTATCTTCTACCTATCGTCCACCTCGAAGATAATGAACAAATCCTCAGTTTCTTTGAGCCAGTTCCTTGCCTCCATGAAGGATTCAGTTCCATTAAAGTTCTTCCCACCCATGGTTCGAAAGTCCCTACATATCTTCGGGAAAGCATACACGCGTGGAGGAGGAGGAACCGCTGCAGCTGGGGGAGGAGGGACGTTTGTTGAGCCCGCAACATTAGCCCTAGCTTCTAGGTACCTCCTGAACCAGCCAGGTATCGGTACGCCCTCCGGAAGATTAAGATCCCCAGACATGCTAAAATGAAAGGAAAGGAAAGATTCAAAATAAAGGATAGAAAGATACGCTATGGCTTTGGGGATTATGTTTTTCAAAATAAACTCTACGTTTGAAAATACTTCCTTTTTAAACCTTCTTCTTTTTCTATGAAAATAGTTTTCAAATTTTTTTGTCAAATCTGGTAAACTTCAACTCTGATACCAAGTGTAACACCCCACCTCCGTTAAGGTCACTCACAAAAGGAATGCCTTAACTTTGATAAAGCATTTTAGTAGACAAAACAGAGTATTACAAGAACAGATACGTAAAGAAGTACTTGAATTTTTTTTAACTTTATTACAGCAGAAAACAGAAATCAGTTTGGTTACATCTTTCACAATCACTTTACCAAGACTCAAGTACATATATATATCAGCCTTGTTCAAAAGCCCTCAGATTACAGAACTTTAAAATCATAATCCCCACTTAGATTGCCATAAGAAGTCAAGCCATACTTTAAGTACTTCAAGCACTTTAAGCAGAAGTAATCCGGATCAAGCTAGAGTATCCCCTCCTTGGAAATCTAGGGGGGAGGACGAAATAAAAGGGGCGAAAACAAGCAAGGTCAGACACAAAGTCTGGCAAGTCCAGTGACTTTCAGCGTATGAACAGATAATAATATCATGACATGAAAATAAAGTTGGATAAGAGACAACAGCAACAGGAGTAACTGGTATACTTAAGCTAAACAGAAGAAACAAAATGATATAGCCCAAGTTATGCTTCTTACTTATATCTTACTTCTCTGCACTAATACTAGTATAACATGATTAGGTGTTACCCTAATATCTAAACTGAAACAGAAACGGAACAGAATAATCTATACAGAAACAGAATGCTAGTAATGGGCCTTTACCACCCCAACTGATAGAAGGTACTTAAACGGAATCAGAGACGGAAACAAAATAATCCCTATGGAAACAGAATGTTAGAATTAGGTGTACACAAGTAAATGGCCCTTTACCACCCTAACAGACGGTACCATGCAGAAACAGACAAGTGTTAACACACAACAAAGATAGACGGTACCCCAACGAAAACAGACAGAACAAAGTGTACCCTAAATCTATCCCAAGCGATCGGCTCCCTAATACATAAATACCCTATGCCAGCCCCACAGAAGGGTGTATCATTCCCTAAAGTGGCAACCTTTGAATGACACAGACCTATTTACAGATGTCACGACATCTTACATCCTCAGAGGCAGACTGGGATCCATGCACACACATGACCCGGTTGGAACGCACCATCAACACCCCCTCGCCATTATCAGAATGAACCGCTTATAATTAGTTTAGTAAGCGTGCCCGGACCCTACCTATTGTTGGGTCATAGTTTTGATACCAGAAAGGGTTACTGACTAATATGGGTCCCAATCAATAGATGACACAAGTATTTTTCCTCCTAACCTTGTGTCCCCATACTAACAGATTTCAGATTAACTTGTTTACAAGTTTTCAGACCTACAGAGTTCAGATCAACTAGTTCACAGACCGAAAAATCTAGTTAACAGGTTTTCAGACTAACGGATCAGATGTACAGTTTTAACAGACTTACAGATTGTCTAACTTTGTATGGGGCTTACAGATACACAAAACATGTTTATTAAATTCATTAGTCCAGTTGGTTTAGCCCTATCCACCCAACACGTTTTAGACATCATATTTATCCCATATTTGCATTAATTAAATATTAATGCGCAACCCTCTCACATTAGGTCGGTAGCTTGTGGCCGCTGGATATGCCGGGCGGTTCCGGGCAGACTTCTGCCACAAGCCGACCTAACCTCGTGTCTAAGCATATCTTAGTTATGCCTACGACCTCTCACATTAGACTAGCAGTTTGCGGTTGCTGGTTAAGCCGGTTGGGTCCAGGCAGGCTTCTACCGCAAACATGAGTCCAACCTCGTGTCTCAACATTTTATTATAACCATTTTATTCCATTACAAATTCTACAAATATCAGACTAATTATGTCCATTTAACAGATATGACTTCTTTTCAAGTCGCAGTAGATTAATCAAATTAACATATTTTACTCAATCTTAGATCGAGCCTACGTATTTTCATACACTAATTACAATCATTCAGCTTTTCAATAGATTTAACAGATTTAGCAGCTCAGGCGGTTCAACAGATTTAACAGACTAGGCAACTCAACAGATTTAGTAGATTAGGCAGTTTAACATAATTAGCAGATTAGACGATTTAACATATTTAGCAGTTTAGGCAACTCAACGGATTAAGAAGGTAACAAATTTAGCAGATTAAGCAATTTAACATATTATGCAGATAACATTTTTAGCCGATAAACATTCCTTAAAGTCCTATTCACATATCTTGCCTAATCATAAAGTAAACCTAAACTTACATGCCCAAATTATGGTCATAATTCACCATATAACATATTTCCCAAATTTTTGTTAAACTTGCATAGTTCAGAACATTCCCTAAAAACCCTAATCGTGATTCGCATATAAATTATGCCAAATATAGCCATTGATTACAATGCATGTCACATATCCAAAAACCACCCTCCCCACTTAGGTGTATTCAAACTTAATAGTCATCAAATCTTAATATAATTTTTTTTACACCTAAGTCATATGCAAATTAATTCTCCTACTTCCAAATGATAGACTATCAGATTTAATATGACCAGATCCAGATCTTAAATTATGACATATGTTCTTTATGTTCTAAGTCACTATAATCCTCTTCTTCCAAGTCATAAATCATTTTATTCAATATGTCTCAAATTCATGTCCAGAATTACAACATGCGTTGCGTCCTCAAGTTAGTTACAAATCAATTTTGCCCAAATATGCCTCATTCAATATTCATCCCAAATTTAGCGTTCATGCGTTCATCTCTTATGAGACTTGGCTCAGGCTCGTGGTAGCTTGGCTATCAAACAAAAAGAAAGAAAGGAGGAAGAAATACAGAACAAACAGAATAATAAAACAGAGGAACAGATAGAAAAAGGGCCTAGTCTCAGATTCAGATTTATAATTATGTCAAGATCATGATTAAATTTCATATCGAAAAATAACTGTACTTGCCTCGGTTGGATTCTAGAAGAAGAGTTGCAGTTATTCTCTTTTAATCTTAGTCAGAATTGGAAGAAGATGCACTAGTTCTAGTTTTGATTCCAACAGTGTAGCGACGCCATTATTTTATTTTAATTAGAACGGAGGCAGAGTATAGGTAGAATGAAAATATGTGGTGAGAAAGCTGGGTTTGGGGGTGTTTAAATAGGTTATAGCTCATGAATCCGGTCAGAAAGGCGTCCAGGTGCAGAAGAATGGATCTGTCTACAGATCTGGAAAAGGGCAGGGAGGTTGACCCTAGGGTCGACCCTAGTGTCGACCTGTTTAGCCAGGTCGACACCCAGGTCGACCCTAGTGTCGACCTGGGCCCTGGGCGGGAATTTCCCGCCCAGCACGGGTGTTTGTTTTTGAATTTGGAATCTGAATTTTTGAATTCTGGGCTAATTTTTACTGATACTTCTGAAGGCCATATCTTCTTCATACGGAGTCCGATTTACGCAAACTTGGACTCTATTCCAAGCAGAATTTCGAGACGAACGCAATGGCATAACTCGTTTCCCTTAATTATTTTGTTACAATTTAATTATTCTCTGATTTGTTACTCTTATGTTCATAGAAAATACGGGGTGTTACAACCTCTATCTCATCTTTGTGGATTTCGCAACTTGACATCCGTCTTCCGCTTGACATGATCTCTTCATCTCCGGGACCCCTCGAGCATCATCAACATCTACACCCTTGTCGATACCATGATCCTTCACATTGGGACCATCAGCAGTGACCATATTAACATCTCCACCTTGCTGTGGACTAGGTTCTTTAGCTGTCACCCACCTTCCACTGTCGACCACCGAACCGACCAAACTATATAGGTTTCCCTCCTTCAAAACTCCTCACATCATCACACAACCACCCTTCTTCACTCTCAAAAACTCCACCTCGAGTCTTATAAGTACAACCGCAGCGATCTAACTGACCGAGAGATATGAGGTTATGCGAACAAGTGGGTATGTACCTCACACCTGCTACTTCTCTCACCACTCCATCATGCATCTGAAACCTAGCAGCTCCAACTCCACAAATTGGTGGCTCTACTCCATTTTCCATTTTTATCATGCCAACACTCTTCTCATACGAAGAAAACTTTTCACATCTTGACATATGTGAAAATTGGCTCCTGAATCTATCTTCCAAGGCTCTGCAACACAAAATAGGACATCACATGAAGAATCACTTTCAGTACCTTTAGCAAAGCCTGCTTGTGCATCATCATTATTATTACCACCTTGACCCTTTTTATTCTTCATATCTTGTATATATGAATAGTAATCATTGTGCTTCTGACCTTCCTTCTTGCGGTTGGAACAAGTGATTGCACCTTTACCATTGGCTCCCTTTTTCTTCCAAACTGTATCCTTAGAGTCCCTTGCTACCATTGCCTCACTTTGAACTGATTTCAACTCCAACCTTTTTCTCCTTAGCTCCTCATTCAAAAGACTGCTTCGAACTGTTTCTAAAGAGATAGTTCCATTAGCATTGGAATTACTCAATGAAACAACCAAAGTCTCCCAGTTTTCAGAAAGAGAACCCATCAAAAAAGAGCCTGAAACTCATCATCAATATTGACCTTCATGTTTTCCAATCTATTGACAACATCCTAAACTCGTTTAAATGCTCTATAATCGAGTTTTCCTCATCCAACCTCAGTTGTACTAGTTTTCGAACCAGAAAAGCCTTACTTATAGCACTCTTTGACTTATATACCGATACTAATTTGTCCCACAATGCCCTTGCAGATTCACAAGTAGCCACATGGTGGAACATTGAATCATCTAAATATTGGTGGATCAACACAATCACATTTTTTTTCATTTTCACTTTCCCTCATCCAGTGAGGGATTCTCCCAATCTCCATCAATGGGATCATGCAAATCGTTAAGATATAGAATGTCCTCCATCTTCGGCTTCCATGCAACAAATCTTCCTATTCAAAATATCCATCTTCAAAAACTTCATTATCTCTGCCATCTACAATCTTCAATCCAACAAAAACTCTAAGCTATGTGATGATCTGAGCTCTGATACCAACTGTTGGGGTTTTTTGTGCAGCGGAAGTTTGGCAAAATAGCCAGAAAAAATATGTTCTTTTTCACCCAATCACTTGGAGATTAATGTGATTAAAAAACAAACAATAGCACAAATAATATCGAAAATACGAACACATGATATTCCACCTAACCTCCCTCTTTATTGATTCACCAATAAAAAATAATTTACAACCGATCTCAACTACCGTTACAAACAAGCACAACTTGAACCAATAACCTTATTGAGAAATAAATAGAGAATATCTAATGGCTAAACAATTTGAGGAGAAAGATGATGAAGAACAATGACAAATTTTCCACACACCTAATGAAGATGTCAACTAGGCCTTTTATAGAGTGAATTTCTTCATACCTAAGTTTTCTTGATAACTAAGTAAAATTGACACCCAAATTATCTTCATATATGTCAAAAAAATGATTTAGATTAGCACCCAATAATCCTTGCCTTAAATGTCCTACAAACATAGCAACAAATCTCTTAATAAAATCTGCATAGATAATTTGTTTCCCGCAATTGTGATTTGCATATCAAAAAATTCAACAAAAACATCATACAAAATTTTATATCTAAATCAATAATTGTGTGATTTAGTTTTTATTGATTGCAGAGTAGGCATAATCAAATTATTGACAATTGTAGTTTGCTGCATTGGCACAGGAATGATGATGAGGTTGTCGCCAAAGGAAAAATTATGTCAACTGATCTAAAAGATATTTTCAATGGAGTGCCTTTAGGCCCGAGTGCCATGAAAATCATGGTAGTCCATCCTACAAAATTTGATGCTTTTTTGTGGACGCCTTTACCTGATTTAGTATATATTGGAGATGCCAAGAATGAGATGGTAGCATGGCCAGCTAATAGAGTTATCCGCATAAGGGAGAACTGAGAAAAAGAAAATGAGGTATGATACAAAATATTAACTCTCTACAAATATTTTGTTTGCTTTTATCTATTTTTATATCTACTTTTACTAGATGGTTATACTTTTTCCTTTGATAGAGCGAAAACTATAACACAAAAAAGAAATGCAAGTTATTTGATTGGGTTAGAAGCAAAGAATTGGTTGCCAAAGGACGAGTGGACTCGAGCGATTCTAAACAAATTATCAATGGCATTCGACTTGGCCCTGAAGTCGCGATAGTTTGGGTGGATAACCAAGAAAAGAAGATGCATTTTTGTGGAGACCTATAGTAGGTATGACATGTATCAGAGAAGCCACTAGTAAGAAAATAATAGGGCCAACATCAAAATTGGTCTTTGAAGACATAATGCCACCTACTCCTATGAACAATGTTCTAACATCTTTTACGATATATGTTTATATCGCTAATATCTATCTATAAGATTTTTTTGATGATGTATCAACATCTTTTATATGTTTAGAGTGCAAATTTCACGATGAATGTCAAGTGCAAGTAGTTTGACGTGGAGGGCACGGGAAATAGTAGCTAAAAGCACTGTATCTTCAATTGATCCAAATGATAAGGTTCATTCTATTCCATTGGGACAAAATGCAACAAGAGTTTGGGTGGATATTGTAAAAGTCGCAAATGCACCTCTTTGGAGGCCTACGTCATTCATGGAAACTTGACCTACTGCGAATGTTAGAGCGGACTCAACTTCTATGTAAGTTTCACATCTTGTTTACATAAAAGATGCACAATGTTAAAAATAAAAGTGCATTGAATTCTGAATTCAAAATACAAATGTTATTATAGCAGTATTCCAACATCTCTTGATTTATGTTTTATTCAATTAGAAGATTCAATCACTTTTCTACACTGTTCATTAACATAGTGAAGACCAACTCATCATTCATTCATCTTTATGAAGTTGGTGACATTAAAAGACAGACTCATCATTCATCTTTTTTGGATAAGCAACGGAATGCTTTGGATTAATTTCCCATGCAAGACGTGGATACTGAACAAGAAATTAGACATGTTGGTTTCTAAAGTAGAAATTTGGTGAAGGGTATACGTCACTTGCAAATTTTTAATACTTGAATATAAACGTTAGGGGACATAAAGAAGCAGTATCCTAAACAAATCCAATGTGATGTACACTGTTTCCTTCATTTATTTGCTTATCTTTCATATATAAGTGGAGAGCAAATATTTTATACACAGTGGGTAGGAATTTGCAGCAGTTGTTATCAGTCAGGCATGGGCCAGTTTAACATTTATTTATTTTTTACATGCATAGGGCAAGACATGGATCGTTTCTTCTTAAATGTTTGATATCGTGCATATACAACTGAATATCATCAGCATCCTCATAAGGGGGAATGAGCTCTACTCGATGGGCTCAATGGTTGGTTGATATTTTTGTGTGCTCCATGGTTGTTTAAGATAAGTACGGTTTTTTGTGCATCTTCTAGCATGCTATGTAGTGTTCATGGTGTTTTGGATGCCAAGGTAGAAATGCTTTTGATTGTCCATTTGTAGGTGCTCGGTTGTTTTCCTGTTAGCGTTTTCGTGGGAATTGTATTCAAAGATTTTCAATCACTCTCAAGCAAGGCAGCCCTAAACCAAGGGAGGCTGGGTGCTGATGGCCTAGGGCCCAATTTACCAAGTTTACAACTTATGTACAAAGGTTCAGTATTTGATTCAATCATTCAATTGTCGTAGTGCAGGTGGAATGGTAGAGCTTTCCACTATACTAGTTGATGGTCTAGATTTCAACTTCTACATTGTCCAAAAAAGGTTTTGATTTTTTAATTCTTCTAAAATTACATCGACCCATTTAAGATCTCATTGTCCAAGGCCTAAAATTACACTGGGTCGGGTCTGTTCCCGGCAGTGCGTATCATCATTGCCTTTGCTGGCCTTAGCTTCTACCCACTTTCATGCCGACATGTCCGGATCCTGCAGTCAACTTTGACTTTTGTTAGGGTCTTGATGTTGTGTTTCCCTGTTTTCGTATATTTATGATTATGCTTCCAGTATTGGTTAATTATCCTATACTATGTTTACTGCATTTAAAAATTACCACCAACCTCTTCATCTAACTTGGACATCTGACTGGATATCAGTCATCTTTTGCATGTGATTACTTTTTTTGTGGAATTTTACAAGGAAAATGCAGCGGAACCACCTTCTTTCTTCCCTACTTCATCGCTGGCTTTCCTTTTGTCATTTGCTACCCCAAGGCTACCTTCGATAGCGAAGCCATCCCTCTCCCTATTTTATCCTGCTACGCAGAAATCTTTTGAGTCTTGGGTATGGTTTTTGGATCGAGATTTCTCAACATGTTGTGATTTTTCCTTTAGATTGTTGCCTTTTTGAATTGGGTCTTCATCTAGTTGATTTGGGCTTGGAATTTTTTCTATGAATTTTTCTGGTTGGAGTAGAGGTTGGTGTCTGTTGGTGGTGAGTTTTGATGCATGTTCGAAGTCTGTGTTGAGGTTGTCTGGGTTCTCAGCGTGATGGTTGTTGGAGAGTTCAAAATTATGTAAGTTCACAATGTGGTGGTTTTGAATAGGCTATGGATTCTCTACTGGCAAGCTCCTTCACACTTTTTGAGTCAAATCTGATAAGTTTGGATATTTATAGCGAGCTCTGCCTTCGTCGATGATGACGACTTCTGCCACGGGCTATTGGATTTGGTTCCTTGCATGCTTTTCTTTTTGGGGCTTTAGTTTTTAAATGTAGGGTCTTCAGATATTTCTGTTTTAGAGTCATGCCGAGTCTCCAGGTTGTGTGTTTTTAGAGTCATGTTGATTTTTGAGCTGCAAGATTTCACCTTGTGTGGTGTTCAGATTTAGTTGTTATAAATTCTATTTCAGATTTTTCATTAAATAATTGTTTGGAGGGTTCTATATTCTGTTCTTCATATCTACTAACATGTTCAATATGCCTATTCTGTTTGAATTACCCTGAAAATAAAGAAGATCAGAGGATACAGAAGAGAAAAATAAACTTTTTTATTTCATTATTGTAATTGGAATTGATACAAAGTGTATAGAGTAACCTCTATTTATACTACAAGAAATAAATGTAAATAGGCTTGAATAATGGGCATTTGCCCATTACTTTGTTATAATGGCATGTGACCATTGCATTGTTATAATGAGCATGTGACCGTTGGGCATATGACCATTGCTTTGTTATAATAGGTATGTGACCGTTGCTTTGTTATAATGGGCATGTGACCATTGCTTTGTCATAATGGACATGTGACCATTGCTTTCCCATTATTATTTCTTTCCTTTATTACAACCCCTCAAATTAAGGTTAGGATTTGCAACACAAATTTTCTATTTCGGTGACAGACGTTGGTAACTCTTCTATTCCAAGTGCACCTCTGAATCTATGGAAGTTTTTGGCTAAAAGTGACTTTATGAGCATATTTGCCCTCTGTTAATCGGCCGGAATATAATTTACTTGTAGAATTTTTTTCTGAACTTGTTTATGAACAAAATAAATATCAATTTCTATGTGTTTGATGCGAATATGATCTACTGTCATGTAGATTGTGCTTAAATTGTCACACCAAATTATAGGGTTTATGTTGGACGATAACTTTATCCCCTATAATAATGATTGTAACCATAAGATCTCAGCTGTAGTACTAGAAACACACCTATATTCTGCTTCTATGCTTGATCTCGAGATAGTTGTTTGCTTTATAGAACACCAAGAAATAAGAATTTCTCCTACATAAATGCAGTAACCAAAAACTGATTTTCTACCATCTATGTTTGTAGCCTAGTCAGCATATAAATAATCCATAATGTTTAAGTCTTTGCTGCATTTTAATGATTTTCCAAAGTTAATTGTTGCTTTTAAATATTTGAGTATTCGTTTCACTGGTGTCCAATGCTCACTTCTGGATTCCTGCATAAATTGAGACACGTTGTTAACATTGAAAGATGTCAGGTCGTGTTATAGTAACATATTGTAGTGCTCATACTACACTCCTATATTGTTTAATATTTGAGATAACTTCCACCCGTTCTTTGATAAGTGTTGATTTGAGATCATAAGAGTGGGTTGACCATTTGCTTCAATCATATTTGTTTTGTTCAGAATTTCTGCAATGTACTTTCTTTGACAAAGAAGAATTTCTTTATCTGAATTCCTTTTGACTTTTATTCCAAGAAAATAAGATAATTCACCCAAATCTTTTATTTAGAACTGACTGTTTAAGTAGTCTGCCAATTTTCTGGTTTCAGTTTCTGTAACACCCCATGTCCATTAATGTCACTCACAAAGGGAATGCATCAATGTCCATGAAGCGTTATTGTTGTATAGAACATATAAATTACAAGAATAAATAAATAAAACAACACAATGGAAGATAAAACTTATTTCATAGCATCATAATTCAAAACGAGTTTACAAAAGTAGTCTCCAAAATCATTACAACGGGATCAGTGGTCTTTTCCAAAAACTTCAAAGTACATAAAGAAGCAAATACTTAAATAACATAAATGCATAAATCCCCACTGAGCATAAGCAAAGCCATAAAGATGAGAGAGTCCAAAGCGATACATCTACTTTCTTCAAGCAACTGAAAGAAATCAACACTAAGTTGTAGTATTCCCTCCTTGCAAACCTGGGGGGGAAGGAAGAAAAGAGGTGGAAAGAAAAGGGGGTCAGACATAAAGTCTGGCGAGTGCGATAACTTTAACAATATAATTATTAAAATAACTAGGATAAGGCATAAGCTGGAAAATAAGGAAATGCCTGTGAACAATTGGGTATGACAGAGCAAAACAAGGAAATAAAACGAACAAAGATAACGTTAAAGGCGCCCCTAATCACTATAGGATAATTACTATACTGCACCACCACTAGTCACTCTAAAGGTTAATCCCGCCTTCAAAATTTAATACTGCTAATGGTAGTTTCGTGTACCCCTAACTACATTCATAGGTGTCGTCTGCCCCTATCTCCACTAGGTGTACCCACTACCTCCATTCGATCGGCTCCCTAACTCGTAGATACCCGTGCTGGCCCCACAGTGGGGTGTATCACTCCCCAAAGTGGCAACCCAATACAACCAAAAATGCACGGCTTATATCTACACGATGCAACAACGTCTTACCTACCAGCCCGGGCCCACACACGCATATGAACCCGTTGGACTTGCGTTGCCACCGCTAACCCGTTTTGACCTTTTACAATCAAATCCAGTACGCGTACCCCATCCTCGACTTGGATCGAGCCCACAAAGATACTTAATGGGTTACTGGTTTGAAAAGGGCCCCATGCAAGACACAAGCTTCCCACCTATACTTGGTCCCCTCTAAGGTTTTTCCCCACTTAACCCCATTCTTATTCGTGTTTTCTTACACGTTTCAATCTTGGTTAAGTGCATCTAATCGTATTTCAAATTCCACCCAAGGCACCCACTAAATCCCACATGCCACCCAAGGCACCCACTTAACCTCCTCATGTCCCACTATATGTTTATCTGGTTAAGTGTTTCTTAATTCATTAAGACCGTAACCTTGTAAAGACCTCCCACATTAGACTAGCGTTTGTGGTAGCTGGATTTGTCGGGCGGGTCCGGGCAGTCTTACACCACAAACGAGCGTAACCTCGTGTCTTTACAACTGTCACGAATTTAATTTATGACTAAGACCTCCCACATTAGACTGGCATTTGTGGCAGCTGGATTTGCCAGGCGGGTCCGGGCAGTCTTACACCACAAACGAGTCTAACCTCGTGTCTTAGGCGGTTTATTATTACACATAATTAATTTTCCCCAATTTGAATTAATTTCCCTATTCAAATTGTCAATCAATTACAAATTTAACTATATCCATAAATAACACCTTAATTATGTCTGTCTATTTATGGTATATAAAATTATACCAATTAACATCACATTTAAGGCATTTATGCCAATTATCAATATTAAATCTTTTAATATTATCCCATTGCCCCACGTTGTACGTTCGATCATTTAACATGGAATATACTTTAGACTCGAATAGTCTAACTTATGGAACAAAGAGAAAACATCACAACATGCATAGAATATAAATTAGATCTAACTTACGAAAAAAAGTCATAACATGAATTGGCATATAGATCTAAACATAAGGGGTGAACTTGCATGTGTGAATAAGGTGTTTCATCTAAACTTGCATAGACAATGGGTGTATGACACATGTATAACTTATGTAGTTTTAACATTAAGGTTTGAACTTGCATAGGAATCTCAAACTTTCATTACATGATTCATGCCAAAATATATATATGTACTTACATATCTGATCTATGCAACATAAACTATGGTGTAAACTTGCATCTAACTCACACATGTCATAGCCTAAACTTTAGATCCAATTTACATATAAAATAGATGTCATGAAACATGTAAGGTTGTATATGATTCTCACTAACTTGCATATGATTCATATTTAAATTAACATCTAAACTTGCATATATACATATGATTTAACATATGAATTAGTTCCAACAACATAACCAAACTAGCATATGAAGCATCATTATGAATTGATTGTACATAAGCCAACAATTAACATAGATTTACAACATAGATAATAACATCACAGCTTTACAACATAGATAATAACATCATAGATTTAAAGCATAGATAATAACATAACAGTCAATGATTCACAACTTAACCATATAACCCAAATCATATCTCAACCCAATTAAATGGTTAATTATCTTATTAAAGAAATCGAACTCACAACTCAAAGAAGGTCTTGAGTTCTGAAATCCGAGTTCTGAAATTGATTTAGCTTTCCTTTGAAGAAGACAATTTGTTGCGGTTTAGATTAGAATTGAATTGATTAGCTTTTCTTCCTCTCTAATTGGTGGCGGCTATTCCAGGTTGCAAGGTGACAGCATGGGGGCCATGATTCTGATTTTTATTTGATTTTAGGGTTTGAGTCTACATGTATTTTTATAGAGTTTAGGATTAATTTAGGCCGTCCGATCAACCTAGAATGAAACATAGCCATTCAGTCAAGATAGGGTGATAAGTCAGCCCTAATGACTCAGCCAAGAGTCAAAAAATCATCATCAAACAAATCTTCCCGGGGGGGAGGGGGCAGGTCGACCCCTTGGTCGACCTATGTGGGTAGGGAGACCCCCAGTTCGACCACCTGGTCGACTCGGCCCTGGCAGGAAATTTCCCGCCTAGCCCAATCTGAGTCTGAATTCGAATTTTTGAAATCTGTTTGAATTTTCTGAAACTTCTGATCACCATAACTTCTTCATAAGAAGTCCAATTCACGCAAACTCGGACTCTATCTCAACCAGAATTCCGAGACAAACACAATGGCGCAACCTTTTCCCTTAATTCTCAAATTATAATTTAAATATTCTTAAATTTATTTAATTCAATTATTCAAAATTCGGGATGTTACATCAACCATCATCACAACAAAGCATTCAAACATCCATGACTGACTCTGACTATCACCGCCAACCTTGCTTTGAAACCACCATTATTGTATGAGTGGCTAACATTCGCCATCAACTGTCAAGGACCATACTCGATGTCACGGTTCTAGCAAAACTAAACATGCTATACTCAACACATGTTACACGCTATACTCAACACGTGTGTAGGCCATACACGACGCCCAGGGCACTCGACCTACAATTGGTCTTCAATTGTACCCATGCTTTGAGTCCGCTAGAACCTACGATAACATAAATTCCTCGGCCTTCTCATCTCTAGTTGTTATCAATTACGACTACTAATTAGCTCAGAACACTTTAGAGAAATCACTTCACACGAACTCTATACATCTTTGAGTCGTTTCCACATTCGTCACATCCGACAAACAATCCACCTCACTTCGTCTTTCCTTCATGGAATTCACTTCAAAGTCACAACATCGCCTAGCCAATTACATCACTGCGCTGCGGCTAGAGTTCGGAGGTTGTCCCCCAATTTATTTTAAAAGCACTTTTTCTTCAAATCTGGGTCGTACCCGAAAATATAAATTTTCAGAAAACGACCCAGTGACTGACCCCTCACCCGGGTGTATGACCAACCCTCCTTGCTCGACCTAAGATACTACTCGACCGACCCACCCTCAACGTATAGACCGACTAGCCACAACTTCCGGAGTACACAGACCTTCATTGTTCGACCAACCCAAATTTCCTCCATACCTAGAACCTTCAGACCCGTTCGACCGACCCTCCCCAGACCGACCCTCCTCAAATGACCCACTCGACCTAGCTGAGATCAACCGACCAAACATAGCTTGTGGCTTGTTCTCTAAGACACACCATGGATCGACTCACCATGTTCGACCCAAAACCTGCATCCCCTAATGCAACTCCAATTTCGACTAAAACTTCGCCAAAATGATTCGTCTGACGAAACCAGGTCATCCAATATATCCAATATGATCACAAGCATGATATGAAACCAACAATAACACCAATATGACAATTCCATCAACAAACATGTAAAATTCACCAAAATAACCATAAATGTATATATGAGCAAAAACCATGGATCTAACTTGCACATTCACATGAAATGCCAAAGAAAATACCTATCTAAACTTGCTAGAAAAGATCATAGGTTGTTCTATATGAAAATAAACTTACCAATGCATAGATCTAAGGAAAAACACTTGAATTTGATGAAAAACATGATCAATTACTCATACACTTCATTGAATCCATGTGAGAGAAGTAATCCACTCACCAATTTTCCCAAACAAGAAAAAAAATCAATGGAATAGGAATCCGGACAGCAAGCACTTCGCACCAAACACCTTGATTCGATGAATCTTTTCCTCATTTGATGTAGATTTAACCTCCAATGGTGTAGATCAATGATTTCACTCCTTGGATTTGGATTTTTAATGGTGGAAAGGTGTTAGAGGAAGGAGGAGCACAAGGCCTCCAAACGAGATAATGGAAAACTAAAACCATTTCCCATATCCCTTACCCCCCTGTTTATAGTTTCCACCAACTCACTAATGGGCCTCTCCAAATCAGTCCATTAAGGCTCCTAAAACCTGAACAACCAACTGAAAAACCTTAAAATAGTGATTCCTCCCAAACTGCTGAACCAAATCCTTTATGTAACTATTCTACAGAAAGGCAATCATCATTTCCTTTCCAATGGCATAGGTCTCATCCTCTAATTCAACCTGAGTCAAAAGTTATGCCCTGTAAAAGACTGACAAGGGCAAAATGGTCATAAACAAATTCGGTAAAAATTATGGACATGCCTCGCATCCCCATAAGCAACATATTAAAAGAAGAGAATGATCCAACTCTTAGGGAATAAAACAAAAATATTTTACGATCTTCCGATACGTAAAATGCGGGCTATTACATTCTTCCCCCTTAAGAATTTCGTCCTCGAAATTTGAAGCAAACACAAGCAACCACAACAATTCTGCATGCCTATCATCCATGAGAAGCCAATTCTATCCTCCAAACTAGCAATCATCAAGCCATGCATCCATAACCTTATCCTAGCACACGGAATTCTATCAAACAACAACAATTTACAATGATATAATGATACGATATCATAGGATCCTACCGATGAAGAGTTCTGGATGAGTTACCTTCATTCTCTCTTCCGCCTCCCACGTACAACCGTTACTATCTTCACTCTATTGTACCTTGACTAGCTTCACCGTTTTCCTCCTAAGCTGTTTCGTGTCATTCCCCACAACACGAAGCGGCTTACGAGGTCTCGTAAATGCGGTTTCTACTTCCAAATCTTCATACTGCTCTGGAGATACCACTATATTCAAATCATGCACGAATTTCTGTAAAAACGACACATGGAACACATTATGCACACTCGACATCTTCTCGGGTAACTCCAATCTATATGCGAGTTTTCCAATTCGCTCGACTATCGGAAATGGTTCAATAAACATTGGAGCTAACTTTCCTTTACTTCTGAATCAAACCACGTGCTTTAATGGCGAAACCTTCACGAAAACCATATTGCCTACGTCGAATTCAAAGTCCTTATGATGTTTATCGGCATTACTCTTTTAAAGGTCTTGGCTGCCTTCATTCATTGTCGATCTTGATACAATCCAAGGTTTCTCTAATCATCTCCGGCCCAAGTACCAACTTATCTCCAGTTTCTAACCAACATGCCGGACAATTGCACGGCTACCATACAACGCCTCGTATGGTGCCATCCCAATGCTAGACTGGTGGCTATTATTATATGCAAACTCAACCAGATGTAGATGGTCCTCCCATGATCCTCTAAAGTCTAACAAACAAGACTTCAGGAGATCTTCCAAAACTCAATTGACTCTCTTGGTCTGACCATCAGTTTGGGGATGATATGCCGTACTCAAGCATAACTCGGTTCCCAAAGCTTCTTGCAAACTTTTCTGAAATCCACTCTTGAATAATGGATCTCGGTCACTCACTAAACTCTTTGGGACAACATGGATTCGAACTATCCATTTCACATAAAGTTCAGTCAATTTCGATGCGGTCCTGGTCGACTTGACTGGAATGAATCTCGCACTTTTGGTCAAGCGACCCACGATAACCCAGATTCCTTCATTTCATGCCCTGGTTCTAGGTAGTCCATTGATAAAGTCCATCGATATCTGCTCTCACTTCCGTGTAGGAACTTCCAATGGCTAAAGCAACCCGCTCGACTTCTTCTGTTCAGCTTTCACCAACTGACAATTCATACACTTAGAAACGAACTTTCCAATATCTCGCTTCATCCCTTCTCAGTAGTAAACTCGCTTCATGTCCTGATACATCTTATTACCACCGGGATGAATCGCCAATCTCGAGTGCTGACATTCTCTTAGAACCTCATCTCTCAATCCGTCGATATTAGGAATGACCAATTGCCCTTGTTTTTGAAGTTAACCTTCTTGATTGATTTCGAAATCTTTATTCTTTGGTTCTAATTCCTGGGTAAACTCGACAAGCTTTGCATCTTTCTTTTGGCTCTCGCCAATCCTTTCGATAAGAGTAGGTCTTATCAACAAGCTCGCCGAGATTTCAGGTTCCAACTCACACCTTGGCCTGAAATCAAACCTTTCCAAATACTCAATGCATTTGCAGCTGTGTTACCTTTGCCAGGAGTATAGGCTATACCAAATCATATGATGCTAGAAACTCTAGCCACCGTTGCTGCCAAAGATTCAAATCCTTCTGGGAGAAAAGATACTTCAACGAGTTGTGATCCGTAAACAACTCGAATCGAGCTCCCAATAGGTAATGTCTCCACATCTTCTGAGCAAACACAATTGCCGCCAACTCTAAATCATGAGATGGGTAATTCTTCTCATGTGGCTTTAGCTGTCAACTCGTGTAAGCCACCACCTTATCCTTTTGCATCAGTGCTGCTCCAAGTCCAGTACCACATGCATCGGTATACACCACCATCTCTTCGTTCCCGCTTGGAATGGTCAACACAGGTGCACTCGTTAGTCTCTCTTTCAGGATTCTGAACGCTTGTTCACACTTCGCATCCCATGTGAGCACTTGATTCTTCTTTGTTAATCCCATTAACAGTGCAACTATCTTGGAGAAGTCCTTGATAAACCATCGGTAATAACCATCCAACCCAAGGAAACTCTATACATCTATCGCATTCTTAGGTCTATCCCAGTCCTGGATTGTTACCACTTTAGCAGGGTCACCCGCTATCCCTTTTCTAGAAACTACATGGCCTAAGAATCTCACTGAGAACTTAGCTTTTAGCTGATGATTTCGCAAGATATCTAACACAACTCTCAAGTGCGTCTTGTGTTCTTCCTCATTTCTGGAGTAAACCAGAATATCATCCACGAACACAAGAACAAACTTATTCAATGGATCTCTGAACACTCTATTCATAAGATCCATGAAATACGATGGCGTGTTAGTCAACCTGAATGGCATCACCAACCCCTCGAAGAAACCAGATGGTGTCCTAAAAGCAGTCTTTGGCACACTATCCTTAGCCACCCTCAATTAGTGAAATCCCATTGCCAAATCCATATGAGAAAACACTTTGGCTTCGTGAACCTGATCGAACAAGTCATCAATCCTTGGTAACAGATACTTACTCTTTTTAGTCATCTTGTTCAGCTCACGATAGTCCACACACAATCTTAATGATCCATTGGCCTTGGTTGCAAACACGACTTGTGCACCCCATTCGAAGACACTTCGCCAAATGAATCCCTTCCTAAGAAGGTCTCAAAATTGCACCTCCAACTCTCGCTGTTCCTTAGGCGCCATCCGCCTAAGAGGCATAACGATTGGTCTAGCACCCTTGACCAAATCGATCCTAAACTCGATCTCATGATGGGGAGGCAACCCTTTGACCTCGTCAAAGACATCCTCATACTCCTTAGCGATCAGCACAGATGACAAGTCTTCTTGTGGAATCACAAGCGAATATAGATAGCTAACGAAGACACCCTTTTTGCGCTTACACTTTATCAATACCTTTCGCCTTTCCGTATCCCTGATTCTCACCTCTAGCTTCTCGCAATTCACCCTTGCCGCATACTTCTTGAGCCAATCCACGCCCAAGATGATCCCAAACCCAACGAAGTTAAGAACAAAGAAATCACACACAAAAGAGCAACCATGACTCGACAACACTAGACCACGACACAAAATGCACAAACTGGACGCACCACCAACTGGATTAGTCATGACCAATGGTCTATCACATATCTCGAGTTCCAAAACATAGCGACACACAAGCTCATTGCAAATGAAAGAATGTGATAATCCAGTATCAAACAAAACAAGAACTGGGACACCATGAATAGGAAGAATACCTTGCACCACGACACCCTTTCCCTTCTCCTCTGTAATAGGAGCTTTCAAAGAAGACGACACTGCCCCTAAAGCATAAGTCTTTACCACTTGCTTCCCTTAAGCTGATTCTGGAAAATCTTTCTTCTCATGTCCTGGCTTCCCGCATTTGAAGCACTTTTTTTCAGATTTAAGATTCTTGCATTCACTAGCAAAATGGCCCTTCTGCCAACAATTGAAGCAAGTCACTTCTCCCTTCTGCTTCTTTTGGCCATCCTTCCCTTTTTGTTGTTGTTGCTTTCTCTTCTTATTATTACCACCCTGCTGTGGTTTTTGCTCCTCTTTAGCTGCAACAACAGACATCTTCTTAGGAAACAGATTTTCATTCCTCAAAGCCTTCCCGATGGTCTTCTCAAAGCTATCATTTAGGTGATCCACTAGCTGATTCACAAGATATTCATCCAATCCCAAGACAAACTTCTCGTTCTTTTGATAAGGAGTATCCACATATGAATGAGCATACTTCGACAAAGCCTCGAAGTCAGAAATATAGTCAAGAACTAGGCGACCATTCTGTTTAAGCTCCACGAATCTCTTAAATAGAACAGACTTCACACGGTGGAGATAAATTTTGCTTCAAACTTAGCTTGGAACAATTCCCATGAAATATCCTCTTCAGGAGTCTCAAGTGTGACAGAGTTCCACCAATCCATTGCTCTATGCACTACTGCCTTGATGCAAGTTTCCTCTTTCTTGCATCATCAATGCCCAAGTCCTTGAAGATTCGAATACAAGTATCCATCCACCTTTGAGCCTCTTCAACTGGTTCAGTGCTCCTGAACTGTTTCCCTCCCAATGATGTAAATTCTCTGCATAGCTTTGCAAATTTTACATCTCTAGGCATTGGAACTCCAACCTCAACCGTAGCTGCCACTGGAGCGGGGTTCCTTCGAAGGCATGCTTCCATCATAGCTGCAAACATGGCCGAGTAATCAGGTGCCCCACCATTACCCCCTCCATGCACAGCTTGTTCCCTAGCACAATATCTCGTATAGCGCCGACTCATTCTAAATCTGCCAATTAGAGTGATTAGCCACTTTCAAGATAAACTATAAAAATAAGTAAAAATGCTTCTATACTATATAGTATTATATAGCATATATCCAACTGAAATCTACAAGTATGTCCCTCATACGTGATTATGTCCTTGAACTTTGGCTAAAAATTGATAATCAGAGCTCTGATACCAAATGTGATGAGTACCCACAGCCCCTGCACTATACAAGTGGAATAATGCGCTGAAAGGTGTGCCGGGTAGCTACGGGCGATCATCAAGGTATGATACATAAGCAGAACCTATCGTAAACCCACACAGCAAGGATAAAATATAATAGAACATATACAACAGGTAGTGATAGTGAAGCAGAAAACACTAAACTATCACGACAACTAGAAAGTATTTCCCATACACATGGATATCAACAACAGTATTTGTACAATTTGACTCACTACAATACTCAAAGAAATAGCAAACAGCAGAAAAAAATACTAGATAGTAGTAAAACTAATACGTGAGACTCTTGCTTGTCATTGATCAACATTGTCGTTCTCACTAAAGCATCACCTGTCACTGGCTTCTCAGTCTACCCATCCACAACCAAATGAACAATCAAGGTAATAAGAGGAAATATAAAACCTTGAGTCAGACAACAGCCTTAGTGAGCGATAGAACAGGCAACAAATTTCATCAATAAAGTATATGGGAATAGGTTAAAAAAACTACACTAGTACAAAAAGCACCTGTTGCTTCTGCTCATTTGCTTCTGATGTGCTTGCAACAGAAGCAAATAATATTATTTGCTTCTGTTCCATCATTACATCAGAAGCAATTAGAATAAGGAGGACAACAGAAAATCCAACTATTAACATTTACTTCCGACTTTGTAGAAACAGAAGCAATAAGAGGAAGCGGATTTAGTTTTTTGCTTCCGATCATTATACAACAGAAGCAATTTTTTTTTATTTGCATCCGACTCCCCGACCATTGGACGCTAATTATACTGTATGGCACAAGCCCAAATCTCCCCGCTCACAGAAGTCTCACCCTGCCCAAATTTCAGTCAACACCTATCGTTTATTGAAAGGAAAAAAAGTAAACTTTTAAGTTTATCGACAGAATCGTTTATCGACAATAAAAGAAAGTAAATTTCCAATCAATAGAAATCGTCTATCGACGTCGATGTCAAGGTTAAATATCGACTTTGGATCTGCGTATATCGAGATCAAGACCGAATTTTTATCTTCAACGCTAATTTGGATCTGCGTGATTTACAGATTCGCTGGTTTGGATTGATTCAGGTATTAACTGATTTACGTATTCCCTTGTTTGTTATTCCCTAAATTTATGTTATGCGTTTTGAGTTCAGGAGTTTAAAGATTGGTTATACGTTTAAGCAAAGTTAGAACTCTCGATGATGTACTTGTTGGAGGGCTTTGGTCTGCATCTCGATAATGTAATAGCAAAGTTTAGTGAAGGGTTTTATGTAACATATTGTTTGGCAAGTTAAATAGCGTAGTTGGTTGATTTGAGGCATGTGGTTTTAATTATCTTTTGTATATTTTTGTAGTCTTGGAAACACTAATGCATATAAGTTGTTTGTTTTAATTCCACTGCGGTTCTATCAGCTATTTCAACCCAAGTAGCTGCTCGTGATGAGGTTGACAATTTTCTAAAAGGTGTATACTTATTCTGAAGTAAGTTATGCATTGTTGTTCATGCAATCTATTACAAATTTAATGGAAAGTTTTAATTTATGATAATACGTAAGGAAAAGGATGAATAAGTCTTAATATTTTTTGAAACTAAATGATTCAAATATATGTTAGAGTCGTATAGGGCCGGCTTAGGGGCTAGGCCTAGCAGGCGACTGCTTGGGGCAACCCCCCGGATGGGGGCAACAGCCGCCATGGTCAGTGTTGAAATATTATATTTATATAAATAAGTGTTAATGGCCATAATTTCATGAATAATAAGTAGTGTAGTTGGTTATATGCGTGGTTCCGAACTGGAAGATGCAACGTTTAAGTATGAGAAGCTTCAGATTTTTAATTTCTCTAACTGGTGCCCAAGTAATTACTTGTTAACTGCTTTTTCTGATAGGTGAGTGTTATTTTTTTTCCAGCATCGATAAACAAATAAGTAATAAATTGCGATGAACATGTCATTTATTGGCTCCCATTATATACAAATCAAAAAAAACTACTATGAAGGTTTCATCTCTGTTCGAGTTGGAGCCAAGCTGGGTTGACTGGGATGCCTAGATTTTTGCTGAAACATCACACCTTGCTGTAAATGCACACAGGCCTTCACTTCATTCAAATCATTATTTGGAAAAACAATTATACCATTTTGATAGTCATAGAAATAAAACCAAAAGGGGAGATTGAACAAGAGTGTTTTTGAGTGTATGAGTTTCTCCTGTTATAAGGAGGGGGCATTCTCAGTTATGCTTTTCTCATTCTAGAGAGAAGATGTTGTTTCCACGTCCATAATAAAAAATTTGTATTGTTTATTCTTGATTTTTTTTTCTTTAATTTCTTTGGAGTTTTTTCCATGTAAAATCCTCATTTTCATTTATTTTTTCATTTCTAATTTTGACCTTTTAGTGTATTTGTGTATCGGTACCACCACTAAATCCATAACGTTGACACACTGAATGAAGTTAACATATTATGTTAAACATGTTTATCTGGTTATTGCATACTGGTTCGAGATAGCTATGGTCCTTTCAAGGAACTCCGCTATATACAACCGACTTCCTAAATTATCTTCCAACCCAATAAGTGTATTCAATTCATATTTATGTGATTTTTTTTTAAAAAAAAAGTTGAAGGAAATAAGAAAGAAAATAATAACATCATAGTCCATGTCTTGCTGTTTAGTTTTTTGGTGCTAGGGGTAAGTTACTTTATAAGCTGAAATATAACTGGTGGTTTGTGTAAATATTGTTTGGCCGGTATCCATCACTAAGAGTTGCATATACTGATGAAGTTGAAGAACCCCATGCTGATCGAACAGATAAGAAGATTTATTATTCTGCGTTAGTTAAAGCTGCTTTGCCAAAAACCGATAATCCTGCTGATTCTGTACTTGACCAGTTGAAGAAGATTTCACAGTACTTTATAATATTACATATAATACTCAAATATTCTTCTTACGGCATTCTCTTATTTCCTGAATTAACGGCACGAGCTTCGCGCGTGATAACGGCGTGCGCTTCGCGCGTGGATATAACCTAAATACACAAAAGAGTATTAGAGCCAAATATGTTTTAACTAAATTCCATAATATTAATTACAAATCAGATTGCACATTCAGTATCGTTAAAAATTGGTACATGACACTTGTTCAATAGGCATTATATCTAAGCGCTTGTAGGACAAACTTCTGAAACACAATCACCAGTTTAGCAAACACATGAGTTACTTGGGCATATCCATTACTCTTAACTCGGTTTCACACATTTAATTTTTTTTAAAGTGTAGTGTATCTTTCTACTTCGTTGTATAGGATACTTAGTTGAGCAAATTAAATGTGTTGCATCTTTTAAGCTACACAGAAAGGTTTTGCTTTAACAGTATTATTTCACAAAAACACTAAAATGTAACTCTCATCTACTATTATATGAACTCTCACACAAACTGTTACATAAAAATACAAATGAATTTTATAATTAATGAAAGTCTCCAATGATATTTCAAAAATGATTGGTAGAATTGTTTGCTAGTATGTTCATTGAGCATTAAGTGTAGAGTTGGATCAAATGAATTATCTATTTAAGAAAAAAAAATTGTGTTTTTTTGTTAGTTAATGCGAAAAGAAGAAACTGTGTCTTTAAATGAAAGACAATTTGATTTGGATTCATGTTCAGCTATTTGTACTGGAATATAAATTGTTTACATTGCTAAATTTGAGGACCATTCGTAGCAATTCCTGGTTACCGCCGCTTTCAGTATTTAAAAATTAGTTTGTAATTCAATTCAATGTATCAAAATCAGTTTGTAATTCAATTCAATGTATCATGAAACAAACATTTACAGCATAAATATTTGAAACTGAAACTACCTTATATAATCAATATAAAAAGATGGGACGTCATGTATAAAATTACCGTTTATTAGAATAACTTTCAAATCTAATTTGATAATTCAAAATGTTAGATTAATTAATATTATTTACAAAACTTAATGATAGAAACATCAAACAGAGATGACATGATCAAAATTAGCTTTTAATGTTGCGCTATTAAATGTTATATTCTCAACAAAATCTCTAGGACTTATCATTTACTGCCATAAAATACAAATTCAACAAATGCATTTTCATCCTATTTATTAGCAACAATCTCTCTTCAAAGAAAAAATTTCAACTTGTTTTCATTTTTTGCCCATGACTTTAAGCCATCTCCATTCTACTTCGTTTTTCCTTCCCTTGAAACTCATCTACCAAGGAGATTCATGCAAGATACGTATTATCCATTTGAATAGTATCAAACAGAGGTGGAGAAAGCTATCATGCTGATAATTGCATTTATCGTAACTAAGTTTTAAGATAAATAACAAAGAGCTATATATAATGTAATACGTATGTTGTAAATGACTGCTGATTTGAGATAAATTTTGAAGTAAAACATATGGAAATAAGTATTTATAAGTAATATGGCTTTTTTTACTAGATAATTACACTGGCAGGGTGTTAAGAACAGTATTATAAGGTTTTGCATGATAACCAGCAAGCTCTTATTTTTTTTATCTCTCATGCAGGAACTTTGGCCTCAGTTGCAGGAACCTATTCTAAAACAGTAAGGTATTATTTTCTCATGTTTTTATGTATTCTGTTACATTATTGTGTTCCTTTAGTGACAATATTTATAACGTAGTATTTAAAGCCATGTTAATATTACAACTAGGTTTCTGTTTGATTTGTGATTTTGTCAGTTACATACCCATTGTATGATTATTAGCTATACATCACGTTCCAACTAGAAAATGCATTGTTTCATCACCGTCAAAACTTCAAAAATATTAGTTTAACCATTAATGCTTGAAATTATAATCTCATATGTTCTATTATCACTAATTCGTTAGATTTTCCTGATATACGGTCATAAAGTATGAAATTCATTTCTTTTTCAGGCATTTGCATTAACATCCCTAAGTGTGTCTGTAAAACTTTTATACACAATACTTGGATATATTTTATACCAATCTTTCCTTACTATTATTAGCAGTAGTAAATTCTTCAACATCATCAACAGTCATTTCTAAAGTAAATTTAACTTTTATCAATGAATATTAATACATTTCTCAATTGGTAGTAAGTTTGGTTACTTGAACACACACACACTCACACATACACACACACACAGATATATATATATATATGTATATCAATGTTCTCACCATCTATGCAATTGTTTCAATGTATAACCTATGATTAAGTGATTCAGTTATTATTATTTTATTATTGTTATTATAATTTTCATCGACTTTATTATTTTATATTTATTAATCGAGTATTACAGTTATTATTATTTTATTATTTGCATCCTACTATTTTTCTTCGTACTGTTCATGGCATTATTCCTATTTATTTTTTAATTAAGCAAACTATCATCAAAATGATTAGCAATAACTTTATTTTGTTTTCATTACGAAGTTTGCATCATATATTATGTGTGTATATTGTTTTCTGTCACTACAATAGTTTTATTCTTTTGATGATTAGGGGATCTCAAGTTATTGTTGAATAAGTTCTCCAGTCCCACCTAAGCATGGTTTCCTCATGCTTCGTTTTTTAAAATGTTCGTACTTACCTTTTTAATTCAATTTCAGTGTATTGTTCTTATATACTTTGGTTTTAAATTTATTTTACATAATATAAGTTAATTTTCACATAGAAGATCTATTCATAGCTCGGTGAGTTAATTCATGTAATATGGTCTTTTGGCACAGCCATACATGTTGTCAACATTTGTAGAATGACGTATTGTCTTTGTGTTTACTTCAGTTGTATTTTGCAGAAATTTTTTGCCTAATTTTGTTATCAGGAAATTTTTGCAGAAATCTTTTGCCCAATTTTGCAGAAATTTTTTGCCTAATTTTATTTTACATAATATAAGTTATTTTTCACATAGAAGATCTATTCATAGCTCGGTGAGGTAATTCATGTAATATGGTCTTTTGGCACAGCCATACATGTTGTCGACATGTGTAGAATGACGTATTGTCTTCGTGTTTACTTCAGTTGTATTTTGTAGAAAAATTTTGGGTTATAGCTTGTCCTGGACATTTAAAAATGGATCGTAGTTGGATGTACAATGCAAAACGTTGCAGTCATGAGTTTCTCAACAAAATTGAAGAGTTCCTCATTTGTGCATTAAATGATCAATCAAGAAGAGGAGACGAAACTATTTTTTGTCCTTGTAGATTCTGTAAAAATATGAGGAGACTCCGCAACGTAGATCAAATTAGGGATCACATAATTCATTATGGGTTTAAGCAAAATTATGAACGGTGGATATGGCATGGTGAAAGTATACCCAGTAGTGCTAGTTCTAGTAATCATGAGAATGACAGGAATGATTGGGAGAAATATGGGAATGATCGGGGGAATGACGGGGAGGATCAGGAGAATGATGTGAATAATGAGGCAAATGACGATAATGATTGCATTCATGAGATGTTTCGTGATGTTGAAGATCATTTGATGAAAGAGCCAAAGTTACATGAAAGAATATTAATAGATGCTGAGAAGTCTTTGTTTGATGGTAGTGCATTCACATTGTTGTCTGCCGTGCATAAGCTTTTTAATTTAAAATCAAAGTACGGATGGAGTGACACAAGTTTTACATCATTGTCGATACTTTTGAAAGAGATGCTTCCAGAACGTAATGAGCTTCCTACTTCTAACTATGAGGCCAAGAAAATTATGTGCCCTATTGGTATAGGGTACAAAAAGATACATGCATGTCCAAATGATTGTATGCTATATCGAAATGGATATGAGAATTTGCATGAATGTCCCATGTGTGGATTATCCCGTTACAAGTCGCAAGGGAATCTTCACAATGATCCAAACAAAAAAGGGTCTCCGGCAAAAGTCTTATGGTATTTGCCAATTATACCAAGGTTTAAACGCCTGTTTGCAAATAAAGAAATGCAAAAAACCTAAGATGGCATGCAGATGTGAGGAAAGATGATGGGTTACTTAGGCATCCAGCCGATTCTTCGTAGTGGAGAAATGTTGATGCAATGTATCCTGATTTCGGTAAAGAAAGTATAAATCTTAGACTTGGTCTTTGCACGGATGGCATAAACCCATTTGGAAACCTAAGCAGTCAGCATAGTACATGGCCTGTTCTTTTAGTGATTTACAATCTTCCACCTCATTTGAGTATGAAGCGCAAGTACATCATGTTGTCTCTTCTAATTTCTAGACCACGACAACCTGGAAATGACATCGATGTTTATCTTGCTCCTCTTATTGATGATCTAAAACTCTTATGGGATGAAGGAGTCCGTGTGTTTGATGCATATAGTGAAAATGAATTTACATTGCGTGCAATGGTTTTTTGTACTATAAATGATTTTCATGCGTATGGTAACTTGTCTGGCTATAGTACAAAAGGCGCCAAAGCATGCCCAGTCTGTCAAGATGATATGGTTGTTGAACGCTTGCATTTTTGTAAGAAAAATGTGTATATGAACCATCGTAGATTTCTCCCTCTTAATCATCGATATCGTAAACCAAAAAAGCCTTTCAATGGAGAGATAGAAAATAGAGTTGCTCGTTTACCATTATCAGGAAATGATGTTTATGAGAGAGTCATGAATATTGAAAATGCATTTGGCAAAACCTTCCCTCTTATAGATGGCTCATGGAAGAAGAAATCTATATTTTGGGAACTTCCATATTGGAGACATTTGCATGTTAGACACTGCCTAGACGTAATGCATATAGAAAAAAATGTTTGTGACAGTATCATTGGGACACTCTTGAATATATCTGGTAAAACAAAGGATGGTGAAAAAGCTAAACAAGATATGTTGAAAATGGGTATCCGGAAGGAGCTAGCACCGGTCCAGAGAGGTAAACGTACCTTTTTGCCCCTGCATGTTATACATTGTCCAAAAAAGAGAAAATTAGTTTTTGTGAGTGCCTTCGTGGTGTCAAAGTTCCAGCAGGTTATTCTTCGAACATTAGCAGTCGTGTGTCATTGAAGGATTTGAAATTAATTGGCTTGAAATCTCATGATTGCCATGTGTTAATGCAACATTTGCTACCTGTTGCAATTCGAGGTATATTGCCTAAGCATGTTAGACATGTTATTACAAAGCTTTGCATCTTTTTCAATATGACATGTAGCAAGGTGATTGATCCTAATACGCTGGATGCGCAACAAGCCGATGTTATTGTTACCTTGTGCCGATTTGAGATGTATTTTCCCCCTTCATTTTTTGATATTATGGTGCATTTAATTGTTCATTTGGTAAGAGAAATCAAAATTTATGGTTCTGTGTTTATGAGATACATGTATCCGTTTGAAATGCACATAGGAACTTTAAAAAGAAAAACAAAAAACAGATATAGACACGAAGCAAGCATCATAGAAGGTGTTGTGGCTGAGGAGGTAATTGAGTTTTTCACTCAGTACTTACCTGATGTTAAACCTATTGGACTTCGCAAGTCTAGGCACGAAGGGCGACTTGATGGTCATGGCATAATTGGGTTAAAGTCGATTTCTATTGGTGATGAAATGTTTCATAAAGCCCAACTACTTGTTTTACAACACCTTACTGAAGTTCATCCTTATTTGGAAGAGCACATGGCAATTTTAAAGTATGAGAATCCTTCAAAAAACGAAAGGTGGTTGACAAACGAACATAATTGTTCGTTTGTCAAATGGTTTAAAAAGATGGTCTTTAATCAACCGACAAATCATGATATTTCTGATACAATAAAATGGTTAGCATATGGGCCTCGATTTCAAGTCAACTCGTATGAAGGATATGATATTAGTGGCTATGTTTTTTATACGAAAAGACAGGATGAGAAGAGCAAAATGCAAAATAGTGGAGTTATTGTCGTGGCTTCTACAAGGGAATTTGCCAGCGCTAAAGATAATAGACCGGTAGACGCGACAATGCAATATTATGGGGTAATTGAGGATATTTGGGAGCTCGAGTATATAGACTTCACGATCCTGCTATTTCGATGTAGATGGGCTGATAATCATCGTGCTATACAAGTAGATGAACATGGATTCACACTTGTTGATTCTGGTCGAAAAGTCACGATAATGATCCACTCATCTTGGCATCTCAAGAAAATCAGGTCTTTTATGTGACTGATCCAGCTGATAATAAGTGGTCTGTTGTTCTTCCTTGTAAAAGACGCATTGTTGGGATTGGTGATGTGGTAGATGAAGAAGAATATAATCAATTTGATGAAAACCAACATTTCTCTGCCGGCGTAAGTCTACAAGAAGATGTAGTTGATCTAAATGCAAATTATGCACGTTCTGATCATGATGAAGGAGTTTGGATCGTCGGGTAATTTTTTAAATGCTCATCATGCTTTTAGTTTTCATTTGAAATCTTAGATGTAAAATTTCTGTCTCGTAGAATAATTTTTTGTTCTTTAATTTTTCGTTGTCAAATTGGTGTGCTTTTTGTGTATGCCGATAGAGTGTGCATGCTTTTTTCTAGCGTTTCATAAAACAAACACACTTTTGATATTAAATGATAGTATATTTATGTCTTGTTAGTTGCATAATGTTTGACTAATCAATAGCTAATACTTGCGTTGTTTTTGCAGGGATAGAGATACCGATCTGGGATTTCAACCATCCGTCAAAAACTTTAAAGGTAACTAATCATTATGATTTGATAAAAACAAGGTTCAGTCATCACATTTCTACAGCATTAGATCTAATCATTTCTCCTTCTGACCATTGAGTTATTACAATAATAGATATAATCATTATGAATTCAGATAATTACATTTTTACCATGATAGATCGAGTGATTTCGTTATCCCAATTCTCAGTTTATCACTATTAAATCTGTTGAAAATACTTATAAGTTTTACAAAAATAAATTTGATTAAAATTTTTATTTTCCTTAGTTATTTGGGTTGCGTCTCATCATTGTTTCTAGGTAAAGCCAAATATATATACAGACAAACACACACTTGTGCTCAAACGACGGATAATATTTATAGTGATACATTGTAAATACTATAGTGTTTGAGCAAGTATTATTTCCCTTGCGGACAACTGCAAATGTCAAATCTTATTGATTTAACTCAGTGTAGTTTAATAGACTAAAGTAATAATAGCCTCGACAAATTCAATAACAAGTTCAAGCAACTCAAGTGCTAAATAAAGAAAACTATTTAGACACGGTGCAACATTTTAGTAAAGACCAACAAAAGTCGACCAGCCAAAGCTCAAAATTTCAGCAAAATCAAAGTGTAGATAAGAAGCATGGAAACCAAATATGTGCACAAGCATAGTTTAAAAAGTATTGGAACAAAATTTATCAAGTTCAAATTAGGTGCACAGGCCCAAGCGTACATGTTTCAATTCTTCAGAAATCAAGACAATGGGAAAAATGCAATGCAAGTGCAATGCAATTCAGGTAAAGGCAGCAAAGCCAACAAATTAGGCAAGTTCAACAACAAAATGGCAGCAAGCATATAAAGCTATGCAAAGAACACGTGCACAATATAGGGTGCAACAAGTACAAGAAGCTGCTCAACATGATGACAACTCAAACTGGTTAAGTCCAGCAAGCGCGCCAACCACAAAGACCACAATAAGTTCAAAAGAGCAAAAGCAACAAACTGCCTCAACCATGGCTCAAGTGCACAAAGCACTTGTACAAATATATGCATATATTTGTATTATATAAAAATATATGTCACAACTGCATTTTTTTCAAGATAGATACGAGTATAGCGCAGTTAGGTAATGAGTGACAAAAAGTGACAGTGTTGGCAACCCTTCACATTTCAGGCAATCAACCCAAAAATAAATAAATTATTATCATAGTTGGAATTCGATACTCGCATTTCTATGAAACCTTATTGCTTTTACAGGATATTTTCCTATTTGGAGGCTCATTAGAACATATGTGCAGATCTTTCAGAGCGACGGTTAATTAATTAAAATTGTGATGTATGTAGGTAATCGATCAATATTCCAACTGTGCTGCTCAATTATCATTTTGTAAAATTTATAAATTGTAAAATTTATCATTATGTCTTAATTTCATATATAGGAATAATGGAAGTAGAACCATATGGACATAATGAAGAGCAGAGCACTTCTTCTACGCAGTCGTCCTCTAAGAAGAAGGGAAGAGGCCCATCAACCCGAAAAAAATACAAAACACAAGAGCCAAAATATATTGAGTGGGGTGATAATGGCAAACCTATTGGAAAGTCGGCGAAGTCTTACAAGGCGTATGTGGGTGATGCCGCTAGATCCAAAATTGATATCACTATTAAGAGTTGGGACGACGTGAGTCAAGGGCTTAAGGATGTTATTTGGGAAGATGTCAAGGTATTAAATTCATTTATATTTGCTTGTTTTTAATTCGTTGAAACATGAATAGCTGAAAATGTTATAAGAAGAGGCATGTTATCACATCTAATTTATATTTGCTTGCTTTGTAATATGATACATAGGCTTGTATGCTTCGGAATATATTGACTTTAGTTGATGCAAACTTGCAAGTAAACTTAGATGGATCAAAATCTGAAATGGGAAGAATTAACAGAACCTGTAAGCTAAAAGCTCTGTTTTTAGAACTGGCCTAAATTTAGAAAAAAATAAATCCTAAATTTAGCGAATACTGATTTTAAATTACATTGCAAGAGTAATAAAATATGATTGGAAGTAGCATTTCTGCTTAATTAGCCTTCAATTGTATATTGATAAATCATTGAAACTAAATTCCCATCCAATTAATGGACTATAAAAAGAAATCGGAGGAACAAAGAAAATATAATCCTCTATAAAATGATTAAGGGTATTTGTGTTAGCTGTAACCTTAGCAAACATAGAAGCCTAAAAAAGTGACTACTTCTTGAAATTGGATATCCACAACATGATTTAAACAATGGAACTAGGCACTATAACTGAAATATGTTTGTTCAGTTCCTTTGGTGGTCGAGTTTTGCAAAATTTTTGTAGAAGGTAATTAATTACCTTTGAATCATATATGAATTTTTTATTGAATCTTTATAAACAAGGGTGAATCCTAACAGGTTTTTACCAAAGAGGGCATAATTTTAAAAGTAAGTATGATATAAACTAAAGTTTTAATAAATTATATGTTTTTACTCTAGACATCCAAATATCATATAATATAAACATTTTTCAAAAAATGTATATCTATATGCTTGTTGCCTCTGTTTTTCTAAGAGCATTTTTTTAATCTTTGGTCATCCTGTTTATTTGTTGTTGTGGGGTTTTGGAGAGAGAGAGGGGGGAGGGTTATTGCCTGTAGGAGTAACTGGTCTGTGAGTAACTTTTTTTGGGCCCCTCTCATATACAAAAGAGCAATGATGATTTATAGTATGTTTAGTCCATCTTTGTCCAGTCTAAGGTGCTATATAAACTGAAGGCAATTAGGTTAATAAGAACAGTCATATAACTTTTTTGTTCGTTCATGTAGACATGCACATGTCTGATTTTTATTAGTGCATTCTTTGTGACATTCTCTAGCAAGATCCTGAGACACTGCGAATGAATGTGTGCTATTCATTTGTAATCTGGTTTGCTGACATCATATGCTTTTATGCTCTAATTTTTACATGCTATTTTCTGATGTTTTCACTTTTCATGTGACATCTGCATTTATATAATAAAATGATGGGTGTCTCCATGTCATATTGTAAAGCAATATTACAATGTATATCCATTTGCACAACACAATTATAAAGATATAGTTTCAGGTGTGACCTACTGTGCATGCTTTCTGACTCTATACCTGCGTTTTTGTTGTATTATTTACGTTGCGCTATGTCATCCTGAATTTATTCAAAAAGTTAATTATTTTATGTGATATTATCATTTATTATAGCCTTTATCTTTTTATGTATAATTATTGTCCACCAAACTATAGCAACATCAATCTTTGTACTATTTGTTGTATTATTATTGAACTGTTCTTATGATGCATGGGCAATAAATAATTTTTGGAACAACTTAGATGGATTTGGTTCTTTTATGTTCTTTTTTTATTTCTTAGTTGTGTAATGACCAAAGTTTTTACTATCCTACTTATGTAGCCAAAGCATGCTAACTGCATCTATTTTTTGATATTATGCATCATATATAGGGAATAATGCACAGTGTGTGCCATTCAAAACAGTACCATTCAAAATTCGTTGAACAAGTGCTTAATGTTCAATGCTTAATCTTTTTTTAGGAAATCCAGATCCATTCGAACATAAAAATAGCAAACAAACAACCTGCTCACTTTTTTTAGGAAATCAATAGCTGGATGTTAAACTAAACATAAGATTCATTACCTGAAATAGTTTTTTTTTTTTAATTAATATAGGCAGAGTATCATATTGATGACAAAATGAAAGCCACTGTGTTGAGAAATATTTGGGAACGGTGGAAGGATTTCAAAACAAAATTGGTTAGTGGTTGGATAACGAAGACAAGAAAGCTTTCAGATGACCACAAAGAGCCATACAAGTTCTATAATGCTATTACAAAAGAACAGTGGGAAGAATTTAAAAAGAATTGTGAAACAGATGAATTTAATTTAAATTGCTTTGATCATTTAAGCATGACCAGTCTGTTTATGCCTGTGTTTCATTGATCGTGTGTCTCATGTGTTTCATTGATCGTGCTTCCGACCTGTATTTTGTTACACAATTAACAGGCTTAATGCTTTCCCTTAGCAGGCTTAGTGCTTTGTCCATTTGATACACAATTATGTATGCATCATGTATGCCTTTTGCTTAATGTTTCACGTTTTCCCAGCAATCATTTATGCCTGTCATTATGTATGCCTGTATGCATCATGTGCTGATTTATATATATATGCAAAACCATGATCTTATATCTATTCATTTTACGAACAGCAATCAAGTGAGAAAGCTAGACAGAATCAGAAGCGCAACGAGCATCCTCACTATTTAGGACAAGCTGGTTACATAGGGAAAAAAGCTAAATGGATAATGGAAGGCTATAATTCTTCGATGACATTACCTAGTGGATCTTTTTTGGATCGAAGTATGGTCTGGGTATTGGCAAGATCCAAAAAAGGAGTTGATGGACATTATATAATCCCAAATGAGAAAACTAAGATTGTTGCAGAAAAAGTGGTAAGATTAATTTCCATCTATTTTATCGCTTTTGGTTAATCTCCTGCAATACATGAAATTATATAACTATGTTTTATTAACAGAACAATTGGAGAGAAAAAGAAATCGAAGGATCATGGGTTCCATATAGACAAGACGATGTCTTAAGCCGTGCTCTTGAAAAAAAAGAGCATCCAGGTCGAGTAAGAGCAATTGGTGGGTTGGTTGGCATCAAAGACGTATTTGGAGAGGCAGAAAGAAATAAAGATAAATGTCCAAGTGGCGTAATATCGACAAATGATCTACATTTTATCACCCAAGAAATAGAGGCTAAAGTGAGCCAAAGATTCGAGTCCATGGTTGAGCAAAAAGTTGGAATTATTTTGAACAAGATGGGTATAAAGATGCCCGACGATATGGGGATCGACAACACACCTTCAGTTGGTATTCGTAGTAGTTGTCAATCCGCAAACTTTGAAAAAGCACAATTTGTAAGCAAAGTTCAAGAGATGGATCCTTTTGCAGACTTGCAGGCAAGCAATTCAAACGTTTATTTTTGTGAATCAATATCCTTTTATCCATTTGATATGTGTGTGAAAAATGTTTGTTTTATTATTTTCATTCTAGAAACCAACCAAATGCCATCTAGCTGCAATTATCAATTCTGAAATTATTGTAGTGGGTCGTGGTATGGTACATCCTGCTTCAAGGTCCGGAGATAACTGTCATAATCAACAACTCTTGCCCGACCATGTAAAGGTTGGGATTGACGTGGTGGAGCCTATTTATATAGAAATCCCACTTCCAGTTCCAACTCAATATCTCACCACAACTGGAGAAGCAATTGGTAGTTTTTCTCAATGGCCTAAAAATCTTGTGCTTTTAGGAGACAATAATACGGTAAAAAAATTTAGTATTATTGTTTTTTTGTTGAGTTTTGCAATTTCTAGCTTGTTTAGTATCTTTGTACCACCTAATTTATGCATAGAAAAAAAATGGGAGTAGAAGAAATTGAATCCAAGGAGGTACAATAACAGCCAGAATTCGGACTCCTAACTGATCATAAGTGAAATAATAAGGATTGAAACAGATAATACCATCCGAACTAGGAACATTTTTAGGTGTAGGGACATGATCGTAAAACCACCATGCACATCGTATGTGATAATCAATAAAGTAAGTATTCTCTTAATTTTTGTTTATGGTGTACAACACATTTGTTATTGATTTTTTTTTTTGGTGGTGGAATACTGACTTACAATATCACTGTTAGTTAATTTATTTTATTCTATTAAATACCAATCATAGTAGCTGCAAAATATACATGATGATTTCGTTGATGAAGAGATCATGCATTGATCTACAAGTTTTTTGCGTACAGGCTACACATGTTGTGAGCAAAGATAAAGGGGAAGAATGTGTTGCTGGTGTTTTGAATAATAATGAAAAGGTCGTGAATACACTGTCTAATGAGGTCGCAAAGCATAAGGCAATCGTTGATGAAGAGATCCTCAAAACTTTGACGGATGAGTGCAAATATTTCCATGACCTAGTAGTTCAAGTGCCAACCAGGGATAATGTTATCAATGTTATTCACGTGAAAAAGGACATATTTACATGTGAGGAGGATTTTGAAATTCATATAACGATGGATGAGATTGTCCAGTTTCTTAGCATGAAATGGTTGAATGCATCATGGTTACAAATTTACATTTTGTAAGTATTTTAAATCCATACCTTTTTTTTAAAACAGTTAATGCACAAATATTAATGTAAACATGAACGTGCAGGCTACACATGTTGTGAGTATTTACATGAAATGGTTGAATGCACTGATCCATACCCTTTTTTTTTAATATTAATGATATTTATGCACAAATATGATCAGTTTTGAACATTTATGCATAAATAGAGCTTGCATATGGTTGATCTGCGGTTAAATAAAAGTAAACATATAGTGCAAATTAAGTTAGGAACTTGTTTGTCCTAAAAGTAAACATCTATTTTGATTTTTTTCAGTTTTTTTTTCAATTTGCATGCCTTGAAAAGAACATATCTTTAACATGTCTTTAAATAATGCGTAGGTGGTTAAATCATATGTGCAACGATCTCGAATTGAAGGCCATTGGGTTTATGTGTCCCCAGAAGCTTTCCCAAGTGCGGAAGTTTCCAGATGCGACAAATACATATATCTCAAACACATGGAGCACATCAAAATCTAAGAACTTACTCTTAGCCCCATACTACGAAGGGTATGAATATCAAACTTTTAGTAACTTTTACAAATTTGGGGTTGATTTTAATGTCTACAAATCTTATATTGCAGGAAACACTGTATACTAATTGTTTTCCGTTTAGAAAAGAGCGAGGTTTATGTTTTGGATCCCCAAAACGAACGCAAGCACAACTTGAAAATCAAGCCACAAGCGAATATGTATGTTTTATTTGTTTGCTTTTTAATATCCTTTTGGCTCGGTGGATAAGTGATAATATCAAACTAACTTTATAGCGGTGTGTCTAATCTACACGAAGCGTTAACGAATTGTATATTTCTATTTTGTCTTATTATTTTTTGTTTTAACATTTGTTGAATGTCAGGGCCTTCAATACATACAGAGTAAGTGGCGGCAAGTCTCGGGCGAGTACCTTGAATTGGAACATTGTTAAGGTTATTTGTTTTGTAACGATAGTAGTAATAATAATAAACTTGTATGTTGTTTTGGATATAAACCCATTTTAAACTGACTATTTAATTTTCTTGAAATGTTGCTATAGTGTCCCCAACAACAAGGATCAATGGATTGTACATATTATGTGATGAGGTATATGCATGATATAATAAAAAACCACCGTCAAATTATCGAGTTTAACGAGGTATCACTTTCTTAGTTTTATCGTTTCCCTTCATATTTTATATTAATTAATCATATGATTAATTTTTTTGAAAAAATATATCTTTTAAATGCAGAATTTTATACAAGTTGATTCTTATACTCAACAAGAGATGGACGAGGTTCTAGATAATATGGCTAGTTATATCATGCAGAACTTGATGTAGTCATTGCATATGCTTCATTATCATGAGTTTATTCTCGCCTCTTTTAGTTGCATCGTAAAAATAGCTTCAATATTGTGAGTTTATTGTAGATGATGATTAGAATGGGTTAACTTATATTTAGTGTACCAAGATTCGGGTAGCTAGGCACGACTCTAATTTTTAACCCCTTAGAGACCTTAGTCAACGGTTTCAAATTTCTCATAATTGCTTCTTTCGCATTGGCAACGACGTCTATATTATTATTTTAACAAATAAAATTCATTGTTTGCAATCTATCTATGTTACATACCCAATTCTGGGAATGCATCCATGCATTTCCAGCATTACAAAGTGATCCCATTATTCATTGATATGATGTTCTAATCCCAAATTATCACAGCTGAAACTCTTTTTTTTTTCTAACTAACTATTGAGAATACATTGATCCAATAGACCGAATTTTTGTGAAGATGATATTTAGTGATATAAGGTTATGCAACTCAAAACTCAGTCGCAAACTGAGTATGCAATGCAAACTCAGTTTGCGACTGAGTTTGCAACAACTCACTCGCAAACTGAGTTTGCAACTACTCAGTCGCAAACTGAGTTTGCATTGCCTGACTGAATTTGTTCTTTGAAGGGAAAGGATACTATCAACATGTGGCCTAACTGATTTTTTTTAGCTACAAGAACATTTATAGAGAGAGGAGTGGTAGGTTTGGTTGGAGTTTATATGAGGGAAGAGGGGGGAGGAATATTAGTACTATTAACTATAATTGGCTGGGAGTTGGGATGAATGTTGAAAGTGATTTGTCAGAAGAGTTATTGGGTTTAGAATGAAAAAAGGAATAGATCTGGGTGTTAACTTTTGGCATGGATGAATATAATCCGAGGGATATAACAACATGACAAGTGAACTAAGATATCAAAACCAAATTGATGCTGAGACTTTGCAAATGATAATTTTGACTAAATCCATGCTCATGCAGCAACGCTGCAAACGATAATTCTGATATGTGATATGTACTAGATTTTGATTTGGGCTACAAATGATAAAGAAATGCCAGTTAAGTGGCAAATGATAATTCTGATATTTAAGGCCTTAAACATGGTTGTTCGTTTCTGCAGATATTTTTACATTTCTAAATACCAGCTAAGTTTTTACTCTTTCAAGTATCAGTTATAACTATGTTAATTGCATATTAGTCCATGTACCGATCCTTTATTTTCAATTTTTATCAAAAAAACATGTACGGTTCTGATGGTTCAACCGGTCCGACCTTGAAAACTTGGGATATCACAGTTCGATTGACGGTCCGGTCATGATAACATTGGCAACAACATACAATGTATTTATTGTCAATAGCTTTTTAATAATTGTCGTTATTAAGACTGATTTGAGATTTTAGCTATCTGTCTTTACTACTGGTATATTCTGGTATAAAGATATAAAAATTGTCTCTAATAATACTCTAGCTCAACGACTTATTTCGAACCACAATTTTTGTCTTTAATGTTTTTTGTAACTCATGCTTGTTGTCTTTAATTTTTTTGAGATCTGATTTTAAAGACAAAATCATGTGTAACAAATGGGTTTCAAGTTTCAACCTCAAATTAAAAACAAAATATTTGGATTATATATCAATTAAAGGAGTCTTTATTAACATTTATTTTTGTAGTGCAGGCTGAAGGAGACCTGTAATAATTGTTTCTCTATTCTTATGTTTGTTTATGCACAGTATCACTGTTTCATTTTGATTTTAGATTTTACTGTCTGTCTATTTTCCTGATTTTGCGTCATCCACTGTGTTTTTTTGGTCATCCACTGTGTTCAATTTAATGTAACCCTGACTAACATTGCTTTTTCTCTTTGTTTTTAAGTTCACATCTGGAGTTTGCATATTATATACGATAATGTTAAGTATTTTACTTGTTATTATGATTGCAAATTTACTTTTCACTGAAAATTTAGTCAACTGGTATTACTTGCATGCTTACATATAAAGTAAAGACTATTAAATGTCTTATTAATTTTCTTATACAGATCGACTGGGAGCTTTTTTTTCTTTCATCAATTCTTATCACCCTCAGATGCTCCATAATCAGGGGATTAACTGACAGCAGCATAAAGATAATTTATTATAATGCTAAACTTTGCACTTGTGCACTGCCATTGGAAAATAAATTGTGCTTACAATACTACAACCTAGAAAAGGGGAGTTAAAGGCGCTCCTTGAGGGAATTCATCAAATATCAGTTATATTAATAACTATTGTACCAGGGGCGGAGGTAGTTAGAGCTTTGGTATGGCTGAGGCCCTACCTGGAAATTTCCAATCTAATGAAAATTCCATTTCATCAGGGTCACCATTGTATTATATACCAAACTGAGTTTTTTGAGTTGCACAATTGAGTCACAAACTGAGTTTGTAATGCAAGCTCAGTTTGCAACTGAGTTGTCAAAACTGAGTACTTTTCTATTAATTTAGACCAAGGCAGCTATATTATTATCAAACAGCGTGCCAATTTTGCATGTGGTACCGACTAATTAATTCATATCTAACGTTGTACTTTTCTACTTACAGTCAAATGAAGCATATAGAAATATTTCAATTGTAGCCGACAATTAAAGAGCAGCATGTTTGAAGAATTAAACCGAAGAGAAACTACGTTCCCCTTAGAGAGTTGTATTTTGTAAAAGCCGCACATCATCTTAAAACTGTGATTTTATAATTAGTAAATTGTAGTTTTAAGTTTGTACTTGGTTTTCTTGTGTTAAGACCGGATTATTAACAATATTACTAAATTATTTTGTTCTCTGTTATGTTGTTGCTCTCAAGTGTATGAATTATAATACGATCAATGAAATTGTGATATTCAATTGTCCAATTTATATTGTTATATGTTTCGATTATATAATTGCAAAAGATAATTATCTGTGATATATATCAATTTCTTGTTTGAGAATTATAGTGATTTAAAAGGGGTATATTTTAATATTAAATGTAGTTTTTTGCTTCTGACGTAAGCATAACAGAAGCAACAAATAAGGTCCAGCAACCCCTTTTTTGCTTCTACAGCGAGGAACAGAAGCAAAAAAGATTTTTTCTTGCTTCTGTTGTTCACCAGAAGCAACAAATTTGGATTTATTTGCGTCTTCTTCATTTGCTTTTGATGTTGAACAAAAGCAACATGGGGTAGAAAATCGAAGCAAAAAATATTTTTTGCTTCTGACGTTAAACAGAAGCAACAAGGAGGTAAGAAACCGAAGCAAAAAATATTTTTTGCTTCTGTTCCCAAGCGGAAGCAACAAGTTTTGGTTTGTTGCTTCGGCTGCAGTTGCTTCTGTTGTTGAACAGAAGCAACAGGGGTTTGACAACAGAAGCAACATACCAGTTTTGTAGTAGTGCTAATCTACCCAGCTCCAGAGAAGACTTTCACCTACATTCCCCACACCTGACAGTGATAGCCTTTACGATCCATACATCAAAAGGAATAACAATCCAGTCATGGAAATCAGAACAACCATTCATACATGGAAAAAACAGGTCAACCATCATCACAACAAAGCATTCAAACACCCATGACTGACTCTGACTATCACCGCCAACCTTGCTTTGAAACCACCATTATGACTGGCTGACAATTCACCTCAACTGCCAAGGACCATACTCGACACCTCGGTTCTTGCAAAACTGAACAAGCTGTACTCAAGGCATGTTACACGCTGTACTCAACACGTGTCCAGGCCATACACGATGCCCATGACACTCGACCAACAATTAGTCTTCAATTATACCCCTGCTTTGAGTCCGCTAGAACCTATGACAACGAAAATTCCTTTGCCTTCTCATCTCTAGTCGTTATCAATTACGACTATTAATTAGCTAAGAACACTTTAGAGCAATCACTTCACACGAATTTAATACATCCTTGAGTCATTTCCACATTCGTCTCATCCGATGAACAATCCACCTCATTTCGTCATTCCTCCATGGAATTCACTTCGAAGTCACACCATCGCCGAGCCAATTACATCACTGCGCTGCGGCTAGAGTTTGGGGGGTTGCCTCCAAAAAAAAATTTAAAAGCACTTTTTCTTCAAATCTGGGTCGCACCCGAAAATATAAATTTTCAGAAAACGACCCTGTGACTGACCCATGGCCATGTTCGACCAACCCCTCAATTGGGTGTACGACCGACCCTACTTGCTCGACCAAAGATACTGCTTGACCGACCCATCTTTAATGTGTAGACCGATCGACCTAAACTTCCTGAGTACGACCGACACTCAATGTTCGACCGACCCAAATTTCCTCCAAACCCAGAACCTTCAGACCTTTTCGACTGACCCTACCCAGATGATCGACCCGACCCAACTGAGACCGATCGACCAAGAATAGCTTCTGGCATGTTCCCCAAGATACACCTTAGCTACCATGTTCGACCGACCCACTATGTTCGACCGACCACCATGTTCAACCAAAAACTGCATCCTCCAATGCAACTCCAATTTCGACCAAAACATCGCCAAAACGATTTGTTCGATGAAACCAGATCATCCAATACATCCAATATGATCACAAGCATGATATGAAATAAGAAATAACACTGTTAGCCTACTTTGTGAATTAGGTTACACAAAGTTAGAAGACCAAGTGATGAAGAATGTTGAATAGAAGAACACTCCCTCAGAAACTGGATCGGATCGGAGATCCTTGGCCAAACCAAAATAGTGCCAAGCAAAAAACAAAGGAGAACAGATAGAATCGGGTCAGTTCGGATCAGCCTGATCCGTTCCTCCAATCCTTAACGAGCCCGATCAGAATGGGAAACTACAACAGCTACCACCCACGAACCCTGAAGATGCGGAGCGGTTATGTGCCATTTCCCCCACGATCACGCACTAACCTGATGCGATGTCTTCGTTATATTCCATTCGAACCCGAGTTTTAAGGGGGAAGCGCCACGTGCATCCAAACCGGAGCTAGTCCAGAGACATTTTTCACCTATAAATAGACCATCAAGGGTCATTTGAAGGGATCTTCTAGCAAATTCAGAGGTCAAACTCCCTTGTCAACCGAATTTCATTGCTATATTCAGATCATTACTTCAATTTAAAGTGAAAACTATTAGCATTGAGTGAATTTATGCATTGTATGAGCGAAATTGAGTGAAAGCTACTATTGTATTTGTATTTGAATCATCAGTCCAAAGAGTTGAAAGTGGACGTAGGCTCTTTAACGCCAAACCACTATAAATTGTGTGTTTCTCTTTGCTTTTTGATTTCATTTCATTAGAATCATTCCTAGTTTGGGTGTTAGAACAACTTTTGGTCTAACATTATTGGTGCTTTCATTGAGAGTTTCTTGAATTCTCCGTTTTTTGGGATTATCATTCTACTATTTGGACCCTCGAGTTCAAAGAAGTTAATTCCCTATTTTCGACATTCTCGAATATTTGCTGATTACTCTCCAAGGAATTGGATATCACAACCAAAGCAAAAGGGAAAGACGTACAAGGCGCTTGGGAGAATGATGCTAACGAAGACCAGCAGGCCATATTCGTGACGAGGTTGCGGGGACAGAACTCTAGAACAGGTCGAACCGAACCAAGCGCTCTGCACTAGGGCACTAACGAAAACCGATCCGATCTGGAACGTACCCCCTTCGAACCGATCAAGCCATGTTACCCTACTCGGATCCGATCCAAACGCGGCTGAAACTGGTACATCTACTCGAGCACCCACCAACGCTCCGATACCGGCCGCGACGACTAATGAACAACCCGTTCCCTCTGCACTAGCTACAAATGGAGGCTTTTTGCGCCTCCTTGATATGCTTGAAAGTACTAGGGATGCTTTGGAAGCTCACAGACGTGACAGTCTTCGTATGCAAGAGAACATGATCACTATGCGTAGGGAAATTAGTGAACTTCTAGGCAGAAGACACCATCTCCAACTCGAAGTCTCATAGCAGACCATTCACCATCTCCAACTCGCAGTCTCATAGCAGACCAGTCATCCCTTCGGATGATGAGCGCCCTCGTGTAAGAAGGCTGTTTGAGCGAGCTGAAAACCTTGATCAACTAACTTTTGGATCTTTGGGATCCTGTGAAGACGCGGCTCGTGTGTTAGGTCCTGACGACCCGAGCCTAAGAGAGCCAATGTTGCTGCCCATGTGTGGATTTCACGTCCTACCTAGGGATCCTAATATTACCAATCCCACACAAGGATAAATCCTCCAACCCCTTCCTTCCGTGAATGACCGGGAGCATAGGGAACAGAACAGGGCAGCTGCTGCTAGAAGCAGGAGAGCATCCCCTGGTCAGGAGCCCAGGGGCAATCCAAAACTCAGGACCAGACAGCCTGAAACAACATTAACGAATGCTGATGTATGGGCAATGGTGCGTCAAATCATGGCCGATAGTCGATGCTATACCAATGAGGACTGGGGCATTGAACGAAGTCACACCCCCTTTACAAATGACATATTGGACTTTCAATTTCCCCGGCGATTCAATTTACCACAGATGGATCGATATGCTGGAAGAATAGCTCTGAAACAACATCTAATGAGATATGCATGGTATATGAACGTTGCGGCTGCACCTGACGCTATAAAGTGTAAAGCCTTCCCTATATATCTAGAGGATGTAGCATTAATGTGGTTTAGTCAACTTCCCCCGCGATCGGTGTCAAGTTTTCAAGAACTAAGCGAGCTTTTTATGAAACAGTTCCGACTCCATTCCAGCAGAGCTAAACGCGTTATAGAACTATCCAGAATCAAACAGGCCCCTGGAGAATCTCTAAAATCATACTTGGACTGCTTCAACTTAGTAGTCACTGAAATAAGCGATCCTCATGAACCAACTATTTTGATAGCCTTGATCGAAGGAGTTGATCCAGATACTGAATTCGGAGGTTATTTAGCTGGAAAACCACCACTGACTAGGGAAGCTTTCTATGAAAAAGAGAATATCCGTCTACAGTGAGAAGAGATTTATGCTAATCGAAAAAGAAAGTCTAATGGAACCTCGAAAGAAGATATCCAGAGTAACGTCGCTATGAAGCAGTCCGGTGACAGCTTAGGAAAAGTCAAGATGAATGTCGGTAACAAAAATGAAGGAACTAACAATAGGAATGGGAATGGCAATAGGAGGAATAGGAATCGAGGAAAAAACTCTGTAAAAGACCTCGATTCCAAACTTTTGAGAACTATTCGCCGCTGAATGACACATTGGAAAACATCTACCTAGATACCAACAACATCTTACAATATAAAAGGCCACCACCCAGAGACTCAACCGAAAAAGAGATTGCGATTGGAAAATTTTGCCTTTTTCATGGAACTCACGGACACTCAACTAATGAATGTTGGCATCTGAGAGACGTTGTTGAAAATCTATTATGGGAAGGAAAGTTAGACAAGTATAAAGTCGCTCCAAAAGATAGGGGCGGGGGGACAGACCCCAAACCAAAATCAACCTGCTCCTAAGCCCACAGCTCAACAAAAAGGCAAAGGGATTGTCATCAACACCATCGTAGGCGGGCCTTATCTAGCCAGCCATAGTTACAAAGCGATGGACCAATATGTTAACGTGGCTAAACACATCAATATAGAGGATTGCGATAACCTCGAAGATATCACTCCGGTAAAGTAATATAAGACGATGTCCGATGATGTTGTGTTTCGTAATAGAGACGATATTGGAGTTCAATCACCTTCATCACTACAACTATTGGTCCTGCTCCAGTTCATAAGGTATTGGTGGATAATGGAAGTTCAGTCAATATTCTTTTCAAAAAAGCATTCGATCAAATGAAGCTCGAACCAGAAGATTTGAAGCCTTGTGAGGGATCGATTCGCGGCTTCAGTGGAACATCGACGGATCCAATGTGATATATAGAATTGTCTGCGACGTTGGGACAAGGAGATCGTCGGAGAGTAAGAATTCTTTAGTTTGTAGTTTTGGACGTTGACTCACCCTATAATGCTTTCTTGGGGAGACCGTCTCTCGCAGAATTCAGGGCTTGCATCGCACCCTGGTGCTTGTTGTTAAAGTTTCCAACCGAAATCGGGATGGGAGTAATGGGAGGTGACTAGGCCTCCGGACGGGCCTGCTACATAGCCGAACTGAAAATGTTGATGAAGTGGTTAAGCATATATGCTAGAGGTGCTTCCTTCCCCTCCGAAGGATGGTTCAGCATAGCAATTAAAGGGACCAACCCAGAAGTAGTTGCCCAGCGAACTGTTCGAGGACATAGATCCTAGAGAGGATGAAGAGCCCGGGGACAGAAAGGCGACTCCCAATGAAACGACAGTGGACATTCCTATTGACGACGTTGATCCTACAAAGGTTTTGAAGATTGGATCCCAGCTGGATCCATTCCGAGCAAAGGAATTGACTAACGTTCTAAAGGCGAATTTAGATGTGTTTTCCTAGACCCACGCTGACATGTATGGGATATCTCTGTCTGTTATGTGTCACTCGTTGAGTATCAATCCGAAACATCCACCCGTTAAACGGAAGAGGCATGCTAGGCCCGGAGAGGTCAGCATCCCTAAAAGAAGAAGTGGAAAATTTGAAAGATAACGGGTTCATTAGGGATTCAGTGTATCCTGACTAGATATCGAATCATGTTTTGGTCAAGAAATCAAATGGAAAATGGAGGACGTGCATTGATTTCTCGGACTTAAACAAAGCTTGTCCAAAAGATAGTTTCCCACTCCCTAGGATTGACCAGCTAGTAGACTCAACAGCTGGACATGAGCTCCTTTCTTTCATGGACGCATATTCAAGATATAACCAGATCCCCATGCATGTGCCGGATCAAGAGCATACAAGTTTAATAACAAATTTGGGATTGTATTGCTAGGTGGTGATGTCGTTCGGGCTAAAGAATGCCAGAGCCACATATCAGCGTCTGGTAAACCAAATGTTCTATAATCAGATAGGAAAAATGATGGAGGTCTATGTAGATGACATGCTCGTGAAATCCAGGCAGTCTTCTAGTCATACACAAGATTTAGCAGAGATGTTTGATATCTTGCGGAGGTACGAAATGAAGTTGAACCCCTTAAAGTGTTCGTTTGGAGTGGCATCTGGAAATTTCTTGGTTTCATCGTGAGTTCTCTAGGAACTGAAATTAATCCTAGCCAAATAGCGGCCATAAGAAATATAGAAAAACCACGAAAGATTAGGGACATTCAAAGCCTGGAAGGGAAGGTCGCCACATTAAGCAGGTTCATCTCCAAGGCCACGGACAAGTGTGTACCCTTCTTTGATTTAATCAAACGGAGGAAACGTAACTTCGAGTGGACTCCTGACTGTGTGGAAGCTTTCCAAAACCTGTTGGACTTACTGGAGAAGCCACTAATATTGTCAAAACCTGTGGATCATGAAGATCTGTTCGTATATCTGGTGTATCATCCCATGCTGTCAGCACAACGTTGGTGCATGAAGAAGACAAGGTCCAGAGGCCTGGATATTATGTGAGTAAGAAGTTGGCAGCTACAGAACATAACTATCCAAAAATAGAAAAGCTCGCTTACAGCCTCTTGTTTGCCTCCAGAAAGCTTTGGCACTATTTCCAAGCTCATCCAATAGTTATATATACCGATCAACCTCTAAGACAGATCTTGCAAAGACCCGAGGCATTGGGACGATTACTTAAATGGAATATTGAATTGAGCCAATTTGATCTGAATTTCCAACCAAGGAGGTCAATAAGGGAGCAGGCCTTAGCAGAGTTCACGATTCCTGAAGAAGAAATGGTGAATGACGAAGTTGTTCCTTTAGAACACGAGTTAGAACTTAGTCCGTGGAAGTTATTTACGGATGGGGCCAAAAATGATCGAAAATCCGGCGTCGGAGTTGTTTTAATTACTCCTGAAGGACGATCCATTTACTATGCCCTACAATTGGAATTTCCTGCCACTAATAACGATTCCGAGTATAAGGCCCTGATTGCCGGGCTGAAACTCGCCAAGGAATTAGGAGTAAGGACATTGGATATATTCTGTGACTCCAAGATAGTTGTCTGCCAAGTTCGGAAGTAGTTTGTCACCAAGGGACCTCGACTTGTTACTTATCTTGAAAAAGTAAAGGAGTTACTGGGAAATTTGGAATGTTACCGTATAACACACATTCCACGAGCGGAGAATCAGAAGGCAGACCGACTGGCTAAGCTAGCGAGCTCTGACAATCCTGAAGAAACCGAAATGGTCCCAATAGAGATATTGGAGTCACCAAGCTTTGACCTAATGGAAGTCGATTTAGCACTAGAAGTTAAGCCAGAAAGGGAGTCATAGATGACACCAATTAAGAATTTCCTTAAGAGTGGAATCTTCCCATCGAAAAAGAGCGAGAGATGAGTTGTAACGTGTAAAGCTGCAAGATACGTTTTACAGGATGACGTCCTTTATCGCCAAGGATTTTTTATGCCTTTGTTATGGTGTATAACACACGACGATATCAAGAGTGTGCTAAGAGAAGTACATGAAGGTAAGTGTGTAGATCACACTGGGGTTCAAACCCTAGCAAAGAAAATATTGCGTTATGGATATTTTTGGCCTACCATAAATAAAGATGCAGCTGAATACTCATGACGCTGCGATAAGTGTCAGAGATTCGTTAAAATCCCCAGACCACCTCCGACTCAGCACAAGTCAATGGTAAGCCCATGGCCGTTTTCTATGTGGGGAATCGATATTATCGGAGTTTTACCAATCGCCAAAGGAGGAGCGAAGTACGCGATCATTGCCGTGGATTATTTTACAAAGTGGGTCGAAGCCGAACCCTTATCACAGTAAGGAAGGTGATAAGATTTATGGTCAGAAATATTATTTGTCGATTCGGGATACCGAAAACCATTATAACTGATAATGGAACTCAATTCGATGGTGCTGAGATTAGAAATTTCTGCCACCAAATATAAGATTGATAAGAGGTACACTACCGTAGCTCATCCGCAGTCAAATGGACAGGTTAAAGAAATAAATAAAGTCATTAAGTCTATTCTTAAGAAGCGATTGGAGAGGGCCAAAGCCATGTGGGTGGATGAGTTGCCGCTAGCCTTGTGGGCCTATCGAACGACATTTAAGACGGCTACAGGTCATACTCCTTTTTCACTTTCCGTTGGATCAGAAGCAGTAATCCCCATGGAACTTAAAGTCCCTTCTCATAGGGTGACATACTATGACCCAATGATGAATAAAGCACTCCTCCTAGACTCCCTTGACGCGGATAAAGAAAAAAGGGACGAAGCAGACTTGCGTGCTTCAAGGCATAGATGCCAACTAGCATGTTATTATGACATAAAGTTTCGCTTTAGGACTTTTGAACCAAGACACTTAGTGCTGAACCGAGTCTTTCCACCTTCAATCCATCTAGGCCCAAAATAGGAAGGACCATACGCCATCCAATGGGGACTTGAAACGGGAGCCTTCATGTTAACGACCGTGGATGGTAAAGAAATTCCTAGAGCTTGGAATGCTCCGCATTTGCGACAATATCTGAGTTAGATATGTATTGCTTTCTTTTGTTTTTATGAACTTTGTAAAAAGGCATGACTTGCCTTGAAAAGTCTGTTTATATGAACAAAGGATTATAAAGTGGATGTAGGCTATGACTTAGCTGAACCACTATAAAAACATCATGTATCATTTATTTTTCCTGCACTATTTTTATATTCTATAATTGTTCTGTCCTGATTATGAAATACTAAACATTAAATTAAGCTTAAAAGATTAAGAAAAATTCACGTGCAGGAGCAAATGAAACGACCGTTTGCATAACAGGATTGAAGGAATGGGAAGACGACATTCCTAAATCTAACTCTCATGAAATGAGAGAGAGTACAAAGGACGGGAAGACAACATCCTCCGAGGCGTAATGGTGCACTCGAAAAGAAACCTCCTCAATGATACTATAACCTGATTACGACACAGGAGAGTATAAAGATGCTCAAAGAATAAGCTTCCACGATAAAGGGAACTTGACCCCACCAGAGAGTTGGGGGCAACTAAGTGTCAAAGCTAATCAATCTCGAACAAAATTTTAGACAGGCCAGTTGTTCAAGATTGATAGGGGGAATATGCATGCGCATCCCCCACATATATTGTCTATCGTCTAAGTAACAGTGGTTTTAAATATGACATGTTGTTTATCTGCATTCTTACATAAGTAATGAATTCGCAAACATTTGACGTTGCAGGAAATAAGCTATTTTATTTACAAGTACGTGGATTTACAAGGAAAACTAAAACAAAAGATGAAAGGGACTCACTCGCTAGACAACAGTGGACCAGGAGATAAACAAAACAAGAGACAAAGCCATCCTTTATTTGGACTTCGGAGTAGGCTTCGCCTTCTTGCCACCTTAAGCTTTTCTTTCTCCTTTTTATCAACTTCACTATTAATATGCTTTTGCTTCTTCTTCTCCGGAATTGGGTTACTGGAGTCAACGGATGTCTTCCCAGGAATCGGAGAACTGGGATTAATAGGAGATTTTTTAGCAAGTTCCTCTGTAATTGGCCGACTTGAAAGTTTGACAACTAACCTTGATCCGAGAGGTACCAAAGCAAGAGGCTTTATCTCGGCAAAAGTCATGTCATCGACTTGAAAGTTCCTCCGTAATCGTGGTATGTTTCCTCAACTTTCAGTTGCATGCGCTTGTCCTGTTTGGCCTTTATCTCAGCCAAAGTCATGTCATCGACATTCGCCGAATCTCCAGTCATAACAACATCCTCCTCCTCTTCATGTCCCTCATCACCATCATCTTCTATCAGAGCATCTATGATCTCCCATGGTGAGAAGTTTCGGTGACGGGTGGCTGAGGATCTTTGTCAGTAACCTCCTCTTTCTTGTCCTCGGCTTCTCCAGATTTGCGGACAGTGACTTCATCCCATTTCTCCTGAGTTTCTCCAGTTGACCCTTCACCTGGAGTTGTCTTCTGTGAGTCATCAATTTTATCAGTTTACTTGGTACCTATAGGACGAGAAGTAACAGTTATCAACTCAGGAGAAAACGTGGGATTTTCAAGTGTTTGTCCAATAATGTGACGAAAGGTTGAGATATCCTTGGCAATTGAGGTGAAAAAGCAGAAATACCCTCAGCAGATTTCTCAACTTGAGCAGTAGGAACTTCAGGATACAATCCGACAGTAGAAGGTAAGGAAGAAGCTTCGGGGATCTCTAGCCTTTCTGGATCATACCCCTCTACTACGGTAGTCTCGGCTATGGCAGAAGAAGAACCAATTTCAATGGTATCCTTTCTCATGGCTTGACGTTTTTCCTCCTCCATAGTGACGACAATAAGTTTTCGCCCTTCAGCTAAGCGGGATGTCTCTTCACCTCTCAAGTACTTCTCCATTCATCTTGTCCTCATCAACCGAGTTAACTCCAAGTTCTTCTTTTTCTGATTCAACCAATTAGTCCCATGCATACACGAGGAGAAGAGGATAGTCCTTAAGCCAAGCAAGATTTTGATGATGAGTCACCTGAGAAAAAAAATCCAACCATAGTTTCACCACTCTCGTCCAGCTCCCTTTGAGCGTATTTAAGTTGTTCATTGACTTCCTCAACTTGCTGCAAAGCCGTATTTGCATTTCCTTCGGCAATAACTTCCCTTGTTTCAGCCCCCAATAATTTAGCCTCAAGTTCTAGGTTCTTTTTGGCTAAGTCCGCCTTCTCTTGGGCGAGATGTGTGCTCTCGGACTCAGCATCTTCAGCCTGCTTCTTTAAATCTATTCGCTCCTGACTATGGTATTCAAGCTCGGAATGATAGCGCTTTTATAATTCATCGAGTTGCTTCTTATAATTATCTGCGTCGTGTTGTACAAGAGCGAGCTTAGCTTAGGCATCCTCCAGATCTTTCTCAAAGTTTTCGATAGCACGTGCGTCATACTCACCAGCATTGGCCATAATTTTTACATCCGCTATCGGATCGCTAATGATTTTGGAGAGAGTCTTTGTGTACTTCTTCATTTCCTTATATTGTTCATCCACAAAGTCTATAGTATCCTTAACGTCGTTGGCCCAGTCAGGATTTACTGATTTGAGTTTTAAGACAAAGTGCGTGTGCCCGAAATGGTGATCAGGAAATTGTTATCTCAAAACTTCTAGTCTGGCCTGGTTCTCGTCATTGAGAATTATCGGCCATGTGGTAGTTATGTCAACAGTGCGACGAGATAGTTTCGTGATAGGTCGGTTCTTTCCTGCATCTTTCCCTGATTCTGGTTGCTTCTCTTTTGGATCAGGAACCCTTTTTGAAGTACTGTCTTGAGGAGTCTTGCCCTTAGATGGAGCAGGAGGCTTAGCGTTGTACTTATCCTTCTCATGATGTGAAGGATGACTCTTGCGTTTTTCTGAATCTTTACGGTGTGGGGATCGAGAACGGGAAGACCGATAAGGCCTTGGAGGTCAATCCCTCCTGTCATCTATGCCCCTACTTTCATGTTGGTCATGCCTCTCTTCATAATCCATTAGGGGCATGCTCGAATGAACATCCCTTATATAGTAACGCTGCCTCACCATTTGTCCTATAAAAATAAATGAAAGAATATTAGAATTAACATTAACATAAAACTCAAGTGCTGTGACGTGCAGTACTAGAGTGCAGTGTGTTTCCTAAGTGTTGACTCCACCCAAACAGACCAGAGCCCGGACTGAGGCCGGTATGTATAGTCTCCCTGGACTTTACAGGAGTAACTTCTTCTTCTGAAGTGAGAGCAAGAGGATTGGTTGCAAAATCTTCTGCATTATAAAGGGTCTCGAGCAAGGGAAGATCTCCTAAACCCTGATATATAGGGTCACCAACTGCAGTCTTATCGCCTAAAGGAATTACTAACGGCAACTCCTTTGGAGAAATTGGCCTCTCAGGGGTAGCCACGTCATCAGGAGTGATATATTTACCTCTGTCCTTCTCAGCAATGTTTGCTAGTTCGTCACCCTGAGTCGAAGATGGAGAAGGAGGGTCCCTAAGGGTACCGTTGGACTTTTCGAGCTATCTCCCATCTCAGGAATAATATCGACTGGGGGTATGTATACATAGGGGCTATTCCCATGGCCTATACTGCGGGTGATAGATAACAACCCGTGATGGTGAAGGTACTCATCTTTAAGAACGTCGTCGATGGTCAAAAACTTTTGATCACCGGTGAGTAGTTGGTGCAAACAATCGAAGTATACTTGAACCATCACCTGCTTCGGATTAGGAACTGCAAGCAAAAATAAGAGTCATTTAATGTGCTGAGATAAAGTATTTGAAGTTGAAATCTAAAAAGTTGGTGCCTTACTTGACTTGAGCCATCTGCTGGTGCACCCAGGTTGTTGTCTAATGCAGAACCACTCGGGTATTGAGTCACCGGCCCTGCTGCTATATGGGATGGCGATAATTTTACTTTTTGGAACTGATTCAAAGTATGAAAAGGATGGAGTCTATTAGGTCCAGTGCTTTAAATTATAAAAGAAATGGACGTCATCAAAGGTAGGCTCTACGCCTAGAATCTCGTTGTAGGCTATATACAGAGTGTACAAATAAGCATACAAGTTGGGATGCAGTTGCATGGGGGAAATCCGTAGTTGTCTCAGAAAATCGACAACAAAAGGCGGAAACAGAGGTATTGCCCCAACTTGACACATCAATCTGGTGATAGCCATATATCCTTCTGATGGATTATAGGGACGATCTATTTTCGAAGGTAACAAAGTATCTCTTTGAAGAATCCCATGCTTTAGGCGTACCCGTAAAAGTCTGCCGTTATCAATTGTCGAGTCAACAGAATCCTTAGGCAATTCCAAAATAGTGACATTTCCAAATTCGTCAGGAGCATGATTATCTCCTACTCCTCCTTCCTTTTCCTCACCTAGAGAGACATCACCTCCAGAAGATACTTTGCTATTATGAGCTTCCATCTCGTAATCTGGGCCCTCGCTATCCCATCCTGAGTCTGAGGTGGAAGATACATTCTCGACAGGTGGATTTTCAGATGATCTAGCAGCATCTCTCCTTTTCGCTAATCTAGAGGAGCGTCTTTCTGCCATAGTTGCTAAACTATTGAAGAATCAATAGTAAGAGTTAGAGTAAAGTTGCCCGTGTCCCCTCGTGCATGTGTGTGAGCTATAGTGCACAAGTGTATATGCAATGATACAAGATAATTGTATAAAGGAATGCAATGCAAAGATAAGAAAAACAACTATGTATTTTTCAACAGTCCAGAAAGTTCAGTAGAAAAGGATCGATCCTAATTGTCCATAAGAGTCATAGGCTACAATTAACATCGGTTCGAGTGCTCAAGACTTAGGCGGATTGGTCTAAGTACTTCATCTATGCAGATCGATTCGGATATATGCAATTAGAGGCAAATTAGTCCAACTGTCGTTCTAGAACGAATCGATTCGGGTATGGAGGATCGGTTCGGATGTGCCTATCATGAGCAGATAGATTTGGATGCATGTGTTATGACCGGTTTGATCCAAGTGTCCTTAAGCAGCAGTTCGGATCGAAGACACGTACCACGAACCAAACGGAACAGCAACATCACCCCAAATCTTATCTAACCAATTCAAATTCTCTCTGCAATCCCTAACACATCCCTCCGACCTGAACCGATGTTGTGACACCCGCCCCGCACCAGCCGACATTTCCATGAAACGCGCTGTGCCGATGCCGACAAGCACGAGACGGTCGCCAGAGAAAGGAAAAGAAGGGAATTTTAACTAACAAGGATCATGTAGAATATCTCACAGTGCATGGAATAAAATATAATAATAACATGGTTGACATAAAACAGGCGAGACAGTGCATAAGCTGAAAACTAAACCATGATCATCATAGCAGCGGAAATTAAAAATACAACTTATGTTCCACATCATCATTTTTACAACTTTTAAAACTGTCTCTAAAGCACAATAAGAAAGGTACACTACTAATGCCCAAAGTAGTGACCAGCAGTGACACAGGGAGAATATATGTATATATCTTACATAGAAGCCTCCTGCTCGTCTCCGGTACAGCTACTCGTGCATAATCACTTGACCTATCTCTACTCTTCCCATTTAAGAGCACCCAGAGTAATAAGAAGAGACATAAAACCCCAGGTCAGACAAAAGTCTGGTATGATCGATAAGCAGCAAAACAGAACAATAACAGGTATACATAACCATACCTGAACCTGGACCTGCAACCAAAGAGTTAGAACAACAAGATGTACAATACTCTAAGGTGACACTAACATATGGTGTAAAGACACGGGGGAGGGGGTGTGCATGTCATAGTGATGTCAAACAATCAAGCATAGCAACCATCCTCACATCTCTCACTCAGTGTGTAAAGCATACGATATCCACAGCTTTGACCACCCAAATCCTTTGCTATGATCACTCTGCCCCATGGAGTCATGATGGCTCCAGTGCACTGATCCATAGCCACTAATCCCTTGCTATATCACTCTGCCCCATGAAGTCATGACGACTCCACTGCACTGGCTCATAGCCAGCTACGATCACTTTGCCCCAAGGAGTAATAACTACCCCACTGCATTGATCCGTAGCCTAACATCCTTCTTGGTAGTGAATCAAAGTTATGGACGTCGATAACCCCTTAGCACACGTCTCGCAGCAAAGCCCAACTCATGAAGTTAACTCGTTGGTTCCCAACTGGATCTTGAGTTCTACTTCTTATTTGGACTACCTTTGCATCTCGGGTTTTGGTCTTCTCCAAGTCGGTTCAGCCCTTCCCTTCGTCTTTGGTTCGATTCGTGATATCCATCTGGGTCAGGTCGTGATAGCATGCTTCAGACCGGCTCGTCGATGTCAACCCCTCTGGTTCAGATCGTGAGCATCCATTGGTTCGGGTTGGTGGTCCACCAGCGGTTCATGGCAACCCCTCCCGGTCGGGTCGTAGTACTTTGGTGCTCACTGGTTCGAGATACCCATTGGTTCGTGGTACTCGCCCTTCATCGGATTTGTTCATGGTTCTATGACGCGAGCGGGTCAGGGTCGTGGCCACCATTCACGAGTGGGTCGGTTCGGATGGTGCGATCCGATCCCGTTTCCTGCATATTTTTCTGTGACTTCCAATGACTGCTTTTTCGCCACACGACGGCGTTTTCGACCATTCTAACTTTTCTAAACAATCACAAATCATACCAAACAGTCATAGAAACATATAACATCAACCACAAACACCAAAATGATAATTAACCATGTCAAAATGGATCAAACACACCCAAAAACCCATGTTTTTCCCTTAATCCCCCTTAACCATGTTTAAGCATACAATTAGCAAAGCTTATCCAAATTTGCCCTAATTTCTATCAGAGCCCTAAAATAATATTTTAGAATTTTACAAATCATTCCAGATTTTTTTCAGTTATAATTTCACTAATTATCACTAATAACCCTTAATTAGCCGTAATTAGTGAAAAACAATGTAAATCACTCACCTTAGCCACAAATAAAATTTAGATCTGAAACTATCTCTGATTTGGGGCGTCTTCCTATGCAACACAACAGCTCCAACTCTGATTTGGTGCTTATTTGCCTTGATTTGATGTAGATCTTCTTAATTATTGATTAAAAGGTGATTTCAGAAGGTGAAGGCCATGGCTAGGGTTAGAGAAATGTTTTAGGCAGCTGAGAAAATGAAAATAGATCATTTCCTAACTGATTTCAGCCTCCCCATAACCCTAATCCCGAAATGGGTTATGGACCGAGCTGTTATCACCCTAATTAGGCCCGGTTAAGCTGTTTTTCACCTTCTAAACCTTGTTTCAGCCATATCTCCCAAATGGTGAGTCCGTTTGGCTAATGTCTACGGAATTGTAAACCATCATCGGAATCCAATGGAAGTGGTTTCAAGTCAAAACTCTTTACCAATCAAAAGTTATGTCCGAAACAACACCAGCGAGTAGCAAAACGGTCATTTAAAAATCGGCAAAAATCATGAACATGGGAAATGACCCCAATAATCGTCCCTTAAAGTTACACGACTATACGACCTCATATGAAAAAGAAATAAATATTCTACAATCCTTCGATACGTAGAATGTGGGTCGTTACACTCTTCACCCACCCCCCTCCCCGTCTTAAGAAGTTTCGCCCCCGAAATTCCTCAACTAAGAAATAAATAATGGATCCCGCATGCCTATCAGCCATATACAACAATCAAACATGCAAAACAAACAAAACAAATCTATCCTAGCATGCGGAAAGACTAAATCGTAATTCAAAATCTTACCAGGCAAAGTGTTCTAGATACGTCTTCCTAATGCTCTCCTTTGTCTCCCAAGAACATTCATTCTCATTCCCGCCCCACTGAACCTTGACTAGATTCACCGCTTTCCTTTGAAGTTTCTTTGTATCGTGCTCGATAATACGAATCGGCTTGCGGTTCCCAATCACCTTGGGTTCTACTTCGATATCATCCAACTGATCAGGTGAAATAGCCACATCGGGGTCATGCACGAATTTCCTTTACTGGGAAACATGAAATACGTTATGAACTCCCGCCATCTTGTCTGGCAACTCTACTTTGTATGCCAAATTCCCAACTTGTTCGAGAACTGGGAATGGACCAATAAATCTTGGTGTTACTTGCCTCTCCTACCAAATCGAATCACGCTCTTTAATGGAGAAATCTTGATAAACACCAAGTTGCCAATGGAGAATTTTAACTCTCTTCATCTCTTATCAGCATAACTCTTCTGCCTAACTTGGGCAGCCTTCATTCGCTGTTGGATAACCTTGATCTTATCTGAGGTTTCTCTTATCACATCTGGCCAAAGCACAAATTTCTCACCGGTTTCTAACCAACATGACGGTGAGTTTCACGGTCTTCCATAAAAAGCTTCAAATGGAGCCATATCAATACTGGACTGATAACTATTATTATATGCGAATTCCACTAGATGCAAATGGTCATCCCATGACCCTCCAAAATCTAATATGCAAGCTCTCAAGAGATCTTCTAATACTCGATTCACCATCTCTATCTGAACATCGGTTTGAGGATGTTACGCGGTACTGAGATGTAATTCTGATCCTAATGCTTCTTGTAAGCTCTTCCGAAATCCACTGGTAAATAACGGATCTCGGTCACTTACAATGCCTTTGGGTACTCCATGAAATCTTACTAACCATTTTATATACAGTTCAGCTAACTTAGCTGTTGTTCTATTCGACTTGACGGGTATAAACCTTGCACTCTTGGTCAATCAATCCACAATCACCCAAATGCTATCATGGCCCGATCTAGTCCTTGGTAATTCATCAATGAAATCCATTGAGACTTGTTACCATTTCCATTCTGGAATGTCTAATGGTTGCAACAAACCACTAGGTTTCTTTTGCTCAGCTTTAACTAATTGACAGTTCATGCATTTGGATATAAACTTCCCAACATCTCTTTTCATCCCTTCCCAGCAGTAGGTCTGCTCATGTCTCGATACATTTTGTTACCACCGGGGTGTATAGTCAGTTTTGAGTGATGACATTATCTAAGCACATCATCTCTCAATCCATTGACATTGGGTACAACTAGTCTCCCATTCTTTCTAACCCATCCATCTCAATCAAGCCTATACTTGTTCATCTCCTCGTCGATTCCCATTTATAACCTAGATATGATTTCTAATAGACTAGGATTGTCCCTCTGACTAGAACCAATTCGCTCAATCAAAGTGGGTCTGACCATCAAACTTGCTAACATCTCTGGATCCAATTCGCACTTTGGTCTGAAATCATACCCAGCAATGTACTCTAGTTGCTTCCATTCAAGAAACATAGCCCCTAAACTGGCGTGTCTTCTACTCAATGCATCAGCTACCGCATTGCCCTTTCCAGGTGTATATGCGATATCGAAATCTTAGGAAGCCAAGAATTCTAACCATCTCTGCTGTCAGAGATTTAGATCCTTCTGAGAGAAGAGATACTTTAACGATTTATGATCGGTAAACAACTCGAATCTTTCTCCCAAAAGATAGTGTCACCACATCTTCAACGCGAACACGATCGCTGCCAATTCCAAACCATGGGTAAGGTATCTTTTGTCATGCAGTATCAGTTGCCGACTTGCATAAGCTACGACCCCACCTCCTTACATCAATACAGCACCTAGTCCGGTACCACATGCGTCCATGTATACTGTAATCTCCTCATTCCCTTTAGGAATGACTAACATTGGCGCACACGTTAACTTTTCCTTTAGACTCTTGAATGCATTTTCATGCCTTTCGCCCCAAACGAAAGCTTGATTCTTCTTAGTCAACTGAGTTAACGGTGCCACTATCATGGAGAAGTCTTGGATAAACTTCCGATAATATCCAGCTAATCCCAAGAAACTTCTTATGTTTGTTGCATTCTTGGGGGTAGACCAATCTTGTACCGTAGCCAACTTTGCAGGATCCATGGCAATACCATTCTCTGAAATAACATGGCATAAGAATATCACTTCCCTTCTCCAGAAGTGACACTTATAAAACTTCGCTTTCAATTGGTGTTTTCTTAACACCTCCATCACTATTCTAAAATGTTCCTTTTGTTCTTCCTCTGTCCTGGAATAAACCAAGATATCGTCCATGAACATAAGAACAAACTTATTCAATTGATCTCTGAATACCCTATTCATAAGATCCACAAAATATACAGGTGCATTGGTCAACCCAAATGGCTTGACAAACCACTTATAGAATCCAGACGGCGTCCGAAAGGCCATTTTAGGAATACTTTCGGCTGCTACTCGGAGCTGATGAAATCCTGTCGTGAGGTCCAACTGGGAGAACACCCTTGCTCCTTCCAGTTAATCAAACAAATCATCTATCTGTGGAAGAGGATACTTATTCTTCCTAGTCACTTTATTCAACTCGCGATAGCCCACACATAAACGAAGGGAACCATCAGCCTTTGTAGCAAATACAATCGGTGCTTCCCGCTCTGAGACACTTCTTCTGATAAATCCCTTCTTCAAAAGATCGCTTACCTGCACCCTGAGCTTTCTCTGCTCCCTTGGTTCCATACGACGAAGTGGCATCACTATAGGCCTGGCATCCTTCACTAAATCAATACAGGACTCAATCTCTCGGTGTGGTGGAAGTCCGGACACTTCCTCGAAGATATCCGGATACTGGCCAGCAATGGGTATTCCTGCTATCTCGTCCTGCGGGATGTCGAGGGAATTTAGAAAACTAGCCATCACCTCATCACTAGGTAGGCCACCAAACACTACCCTCCGCCCATCATCCGCCCTAATAGTCACCGAAAATCCCTCACAGTCTACCACCACCCCATATCTTTGGAGCCAATCGACTCCCAAAATAATGCCAAACCAAGTAAAGCCCAAAACAAAGCAAACACATGCAAACATACATCCACGACTTGATAAGACCAAATTTCGACAAATAATACTAAGGCTAGTCGAACCACCAATCGGGTTCGTCACCGCTAAAGGTCTATCGACTATCTCGGGTTCCAATCCCAACCTATCTAACAGGTCACTAGATATTAAGGAACGAGAAGCCCCAGTATCAAACAATACTCGAACAGGAACATCATAAACAGAAAGCATACCCTGAATGACGACATTCTTTCCTTTCCCTGCCACGGTTGGGGCATTCGACGAAGAAGGAACAACATTAATGGCATATGCTTCCACAATCTAATTCTCTTTAGGGGGTTGTGGACATTTATCATTTTGATGTTCCACCTGGCCGCAGTTGAAGCACTTCCTGTTCGCTGGCTTTGCTCGACATTCTTTAGCATAATGGCCCTTCTTGCCACAGCTAAAGCACTCAACATCTTTCTTGCTCTTCTTCTGACCATCCTTAGTCTGATTCTGTTTCCTTTTGTTTTGAGAATTATGCTTGCCTCCACCGCTTGCTTGTGGCTTTGGCTCCTCTGCAGAAGCAACAACGACTTCAGTCTTGGGTTTAGGATAAAGGATCTCTGACCTCAATGCTTTCCTAACAATCGATTCAAAAGTCTCATCGATATGGTTTATAAGCCTTTCCCCCAAGTACTGATCTAAGCCTGTTATGAACTTCTCATTCTTCTTCTTGGGAGTATCGATAAGGGATAATCCATACTTCGATAAAGTATCGAACTCAGCAATATACTCCGAGACTGCCCTACTATAACACCCCGTATTTTATATGATTATAAAGTAACAAAACAAAGCATACTTAATTTTTAAGAGAAGAATTAGGGAAAATGGGTTACGCCATTGCGTTCATCTTGGAATTCTTATTGAGATAGAGTCCGAGTTTGCGTTAATCGGACTCCGTATGAAGAAGTTACGACACTTAGAAGTTTTAGGAATTCAAAATAAAAACCAGACCGAATACAAATTCAAAGTTTCAAAATTCAAATCACATCTGGGCTTGGCGGGAAAATACCCACCCAGAACCCAGGTCGACCTAGGGGTCGACCTGGGTAGAACAGGTCGACCTAGGGGTCGACCCCTCCCTTTTCTAGATCCGTGGACAGATTCGTTTTTCTACATTTGGACGCCTGTTCTGACCAGATTCGTTGCTCCTTAGCTATTTAAACATCCCTAAACCTCACTTTCTCTCCACACAATTTCATTACACCCATATTCTGTCCTTAATTCATGTTATTATCAATCAATGGCGTCATTACTCTGCTGAAACCTAAGCTAGAACAAGTGCTCCTTCTTCTTAAAATCTGAATAGGATTAAAAGAGAACAACTACAACCCATTTTTCTCTTATAATCCAACCAAGGTGAGTACAGTTATTTTCAGATATGAAATTTAATTATGATCTTGACATGGTTATAAATCTGAATTGGAGATTATGCATATTCTTGTTTATCAGATTTGTTTTTTTGTAGAACTATCTTATTATTGTAATTATTTTGTATCACTTCTTTCCTTCTGCTCTATAGCCAGGCTACCACGAGCCTGAGCCAAATCTCATAAGAGATTGATGCACAAACGCTAAATTTGGGGAAAATAATGAATGATGCAAATTTGGATATGACTGATTTGTGACTGATTTAAGAAAAGGGCATATGTTGTAATTTAAGATCTAGATCTAGGCATACTATATATGACGGTTTATGATTTGGAAGAAGGAGAATTATTGTAGGACAACATTTGACTTATAATTTGGGAACATAATGCGTATTATAATTCAAGATCTGATTTTGAGGACATAATATATGTTGTAATTTAAGATCTACGCTTGGGGGCATATTTTATATGACCATCTATGACTTGGAAGAAAAAGGGTATATGATTTAGGCTTAAAAGATCTATATTAAATAGGATAACTATTAGTTGTGAATACGCCTAAATGGGGATTTTGGATATTTGACATATGTTGAAACCGAAGGCTATAATTTGGCATAATTCATATTGTATATCATGATTTGGGGTTTTTGGAGAATATTCTATACTATGTAAATTTAACTAGAAATTTGGGGCATATGTTATATTGTGAATTATGACTATAATTTAGGCATGTAAAATTAGGTTTAATTTTATAATTAAGCGAGGTATGTCAATGGAATTTTAAGGGGTGATTATTTCTGTTAAATTGCCTAATCTGCTAAATCTGTTGAAACTGAATACGGTAATCTGGGTATGAAAATCTTTAGGCTCGATCTAAAATTGAGCAAAACATGTTAATAGAACTTTGGATAATCTACTGTAATTTGTAAAGAAGTTAATTTGTTGAATTGGCATAATCAGTCTGATATTGGCATAATCTGTGAATGAATACTTTAGCTAAAATAAGAATTCGGAGACATGAGGTTAGACTCTGTATGCGGTAGAAGCGTGCCCGGACCCAACCGGCTTAACCAGCAACAGCAAACTATCAATCTAATGTGAGAGGTCGTAGGCATAAAGATGCTTAGACACGAGGTTAGGTCTAGCTCGTGGCAGAAGTTTGCTAGGAACCACGCGGCACATTCAGCGGCCACAAGCTACCAACCTAATGTGAGAGGTATTTGCATTAATATTTAATTAATGCAAATCTAAGATAAATATGATGCCTAAAATATGTTGGGTGGATAAGGTTAAATCAACTGGGATGATGAATCTAATAAACCCGTTTCGTAAATCTGTAGGCCCAATATGAGGTTAGGTAAAACAATTGGTAAGTCTGTTAATCTGTATATCTGATCCGTGGGTCTGAAAACTTATTAACCTGTATGTTTGATCTGAGAACTAGTTAATCAGAACTTTGTACATCTGAAATCTGTTAGTCTGGGGACACAAGGTTAGGAGGGGAAATTACTTGTGTCATCTGTTGTGTGGGACCCATATTAGTCGGTAACCCTTTCTAGTATCAAAACTATGACCCAACACTAGGTAGGGGTCCAGGGCACGCTTACTGAACTAATTGTAAGAGGTTCACTCTGATAATGGCGAGGGGTGTTGATGGCGCATTCGAACCGGGTCATGTGCGTGCATGGATCCAGTCTGCTATTAGGATGTAAGACACCGTGACATCTGTAAATTGGTCTGTGTCTATTGGTTGCCACTTAAAGGAGCGATACACCCTTCTAAGGGGCTGGCACTGGGTATTTATGTATTAGGGAGCCGATCGCTTGGGGTAGAATTTAGGGTACCTTAGTTCTATCTGTTCTTGTTAGGGTACCGTCTATTTCTGTTGTGGTGGTAACACCTATCTATTTCTGTGTGGTACCGTCTGTTGGGGTGGTAAAGGCCCATTACTTGTGTACACCTAATTCAAACATTCTGTTTCCATTGGGAATATTCTGTTTCTGTAACACCCCGAATTTCGGTTAATGCTAAAATTCACAAATTAAAGAATAACTAATCCCAGATGTGGGAATTAGGGGAAACAGGCTTCGTCATTGCGTTCGTCTCGAAAAAATACGCGAAATAGAGTCCGAGTTGGCGTAAAACAGGTACCGTATGAAAGAGATATGGACGAACGAAGTTAGGCAGAAAAACCCGAAACAGGCCAGAAATGCACTGGCGCACTTGTGAAGTGCGCCAGTACAAAAATGCACTGGCGCACTTGTGAAGTGCGCCAGTACAAAAATACACTGGCGCACTTGGGAAGTGCGCCCATGCCGAGCCAGGAATCCTGAACAGTTTCTAGAGAGTTCTGTGGTTGGGTGCACCAGTTTGGGGTTTGGGCTTGGTCTTAGGGCTGGTTTCTGGAAGGTTCCAAAATCTAAGGGTCCTAATCTAATTTAGGGTTAATCTAAGGGCCTAAAACACTCACCTAATCTATAAATACACCCTAATACTACCCTAATTCATACTAAAAATAGAAATGATGCCACCATGCCGCCAAAATCAAACTTGAGAGGAGCCTCCACTAGTTTATGAAGAAAGTTGCAAGCTAATCAACCTCTAATCATCTTCTTCTTGTATAGCAACTAGTTCTACTACATAAGTTTGCTAATCTTGGTTTTGGTAAGTTCCTATAGCTTTAATAATCAATTGTTAAATTGATTATGGTAGGATGTGATAAGACATGGCTATGTTTATGGATAAATGTGTTTATGCAAGTTTGTATGATATGTGTTTTGCAAGTTTTATGCTATATGCAAGTTTAATGCCATGTTTTATGATGCAAAACACTATGTTGAACATTTATTCATATGTAACATGTTATGCAAGCTATATGGGAGATTATATGCAAGTCTATATGTAACATGTTATGCAAGTTATGTATTTGGTTTTATGCATGCTAAGTATTTGGTTTTATGCATGCTATGTATGTGGTTTTATGCATGCTAAGTATTTGGTTTTATGCATGCTAAGTATTTGGTTTTATGCATGCTATGTATGTGGTTTTATGCATGCTAAGTATTTGGTTTTATGCATGCTAAGTGTTTGGTTTTATGCAAGTTTGTCTCTTTTTATGATATGCATAATATATGCAAGTTTGTCTCTAAGTATGGCATGTTATGCAAGTTCATATGCAAGTTATGATACATATTCATATGCAAGTTATGATGCAAGTTCATATGCAAGTTATGATGCAAGTTCATATGCAAGTTATGATACATGTTCACATGCAAGTTTATAAGTTCATATGCAAGTTTATGAGATCATATGCAAGTTTATAAGTTCATATGCAAGTTTATGAGATCATATGCAAGTTTATAAGTTCATATGCAAGTTTATGAGATCATATGCAAGTTTATAAGTTCATATGCAAGTTATGTGACATATTATATGCAAGTCATGTATTTGTTAATATGTAAGTTTATGTAACATGTTATGCAAGTTAATATGCAAGTTATGTGACATGTTATACAAGATTATATGCAAGTTATGTGACATGTTATACAAGATTATATGCAAGTTATGTGACATGTTATACAAGATTATATGCAAGTTATGTGACATGTTATACAAGATTATATGCAAGTTATGTGACATGTTATACAAGATTATATGCAAGTTATGTGACAGGTTATGCAAGTTCATATGCAAGTTATGTGTTTGTTAATATGCAAGATGGCCCCCTTTGAAACATGTTCATACATATGCAAGTTGACACCTTTTATATGTGTTATGTCATGAGAACGAAATTACGTGGGAACGATGGGGTTAATTAAATGCATATGATAATAAGATTGTGTGAAATTAATATAATTATGCATAACATAAAATAAATGAACATAGTATGGGAATTTGCCTATTAAGTTAGGTGTACCCATACTATGTGTTGGGAATTTGCCTATTAAGTTAGGTGTACCCACACTTTGGAGTTGGGAATTTGCCTATTAAGTTAGGTGTACCCATATTCCTAAAATAAACATGATAATTAATATAAATTATGAGGGTGATTAATTAGGTGTAATTAATCGACTAAGACACGAGGTTGGACTCAGTTGTAGCGTAAAACTGCCCGGACCCAACCGGCTTAACCAGTTGCTACAAATGTTAGCCCAATGTGAGAGGTCTTAGGCACAAATTAAATACGTGATTAAAGTAAAGACACGAGGTTAGACCCTTTTTATGACGTAAGGCTGCCCGGACCCAACCGGCATATCCAGCAGTCATAAAAGACGGTCTAATGTGAGAGGTCTTTATGAGGTCATGATCTTAATTAATTAATTAAGAAACACTTAACCATATTAGCACGTAGAGGGACATGAGGGGTTAAGTGGGTGCCTTGGGTGGCATGAGGAATCTAGTGGGTTGCCTTGGGTGGCAATAGAAAAATACGATTAGAATACTTAACCAAAGAGGAACATGTAATTAAACATGGGTAAAGGGGTTAAGTAAGTGCTTTGGGTGGTATGTGGAAATCTAGTGGGTGCCTTAAGTGGCAATTGATATACTTAACCAAACCTTAACATGTAGGTGGGCATGATTATACATGGGTTAAGTGGGATACACTAGATAAAATAACAAGCTTAGGTGGTAGCTTGTGGGGGCCCATTTCAACCAATATCCCAAACGTATCTTAGTGGGCTCGACTCTGGTCGAGTGACGGGGCACGCATATTGGGCTTGACTCTAAGAGGCCAAAATGGGTTAGCGGTGGCAACGCATGACCAACGGGTTTCATATGCGTGTGTGGACCCGGGCTGGTAAATAAGACGTTGCATCGTGTAGATATAAGCCGTGCACTGTTAGTTTTATCAGGTTGCCACGCTGGGGAATGGTACACCCCACGGTGGGGCCAGCACGGGTATCTACGTTAGGGAGCCGATCGAATGGGGAGTAGTGTGTACACCTAGTGGATTGTAGGGCCCCGTGGCGTCTACTTAGTCACCTAGGGGTACGCGAGAACTATTAAGTAAATTTTATAAGTCCATAGGTGGGATCAACCTTTAAGTTAGGAATGACTGGTGTGGTGCAGTGTAGGAATTACCCTTGGGTGGGTAGATCTGGGGTGGTGTAATCCAGTAATTATCCTTGGGTGGATAAATGCGTCTTTTCGGTTATCTTAGTACATCCTGTGTTTAGTTGGCTACTTAGTGTAGTCATTATCCCCAGAGGTACCGTACCTTGTTTATATCATACCCTAATTACTTTAATGATTGTATTGTTAGGGTTATAGGACTCACTCAGACTTATGTCTGACCCCGTTGTTTTTATCTTTTTTTTCCCAACCCTCGAGTTATCAGAGTGGGCCCAGTACGAGTGGGCTTAGATCAGGCTGCTTTATTCTCTTTTGGAGCTTGGACCATAGATGTAGAGCTCAGCTTACCCTTTCTTTTATGGCTATCAGTTCATGTATTGGGATTATGTACTTTTATTTATCAGGATGGATATTTTGTACTTGACTCTTATTATGGTTTTGTGATGTAACCAAACATGTTTTACTTTCCGCTGCAATGAAATGATGTTTTAAAATTTTCAAGTATTACTTATATCTGTCTTGTTGTAATTTTTCTGTTCTATATTCACTTAAAATACTCCACCGATGTTATGGCATTCCCTTAGCGAGTGACCATAGCGGGTGTGGGGTGTTACACGTGGTATCAGAGCTTAAGGTTACCAGAACAGATAAAAATTTTAGAAAAACTATTTTCTAAGAATATTTTTGAAAGGAGTATTTTCAAAAACATGTCTTTTAAGAGAAAAGTTTTTGAAAGAAAAGCATAATCCCCAATAGCCATATCTATATCTTTCGAATTCTCCGTTTTGAATCTCTTCCTCTCTCGTTTTGAGTTTCCCCTCCGCGTATAGATGACCTTTCTAAGATAGATAAGAACGGAAACCCACTTCAAGGGACTTAGACATTAGTCGGATTAGAAGTTGGTTCAAGAAGGACGAGGACTGGTAGGTATCTATTGGATAGACGAAGGGAGGAAGGCTCAAATAGTTGTTTGGTTAATGAAGGATGAAACCTCATTGGTGGGAGGTTACGAGTGGAGAATGGGATGAAGAAGGCGAGTAGTTATCCTTTTGGGAGGAATAGGACACCTTATTAGGATTGTCCAAAGAGGCAAGGGCAAGGTACGGAATCTCCTAGAGGGTAGTTGTATTCCCTCACGACTAGGGTACCAAATGGGGATAGACCGTCTAGGTTGGAATTAGGATTTCTTTATTTTACGGTTCGAACTTTATTTAATTCTGACGCATCGAGTTCGTTTATCTCATCATTTTTAGTTGAGTCACTGCACTTAGACACCAGTTAGTAGATGATCCCTTAGTTGTTTCAAACCCAATTGGGGCTCCATGAAGTGTTTGGGTTTGAAAGTTGCTATACTTAGCGTTGAGAGTAGATGTGATGCTTTTTGGGCTTCACGAGCTATGGGTTAGTTTGGGCATGGACTGGTTATCCAGTAGGGGTGCCGTTCTTGATTTTGAAGGGAGAGTTGTTAGGCTTATGACCCGCTTGGGTAACACTCTCGAGATCTCTTGTAATCCCATGGAATCTGTTATGCTATGTTATCTAGAATCGCTTGACACGTCGGTCGAGAATTTGCGATCTGTTAGAGTGGTCCGGGAATACTCGGATATGTTTGAGGAGGTGAAGGGCTTACCTCCGGAAGCGGGAGATTGACTTCCGAATATATCTAGTAGACAATGCTAAACCTGTATCTTTACCAGTGCGCCACATGGCTCCTCGCGAGAGGAGGGAACTCCATAAGCAAGTAGGGGAGTTGCTTGAGAAGGGGTCCATAAGACAAAGTATATCGAAGTAGGGTGCTCCAGTAGTTTTTGCTACGAAGGCGGATGGGTCCCTCAGACTTTGTGTAGGCTAAAGAGAACTAAATAAACTCATAAAGAAGAATAGACACCCATTGCCGAGGATTGATGATCTCTTTGATCAGTTGGTTGGCGCCTCAGTATTTTCGCAAGTTGGACTCAGCCACGGGGTTTCGTCAGTCGAAGGTGGCTGAGGATAGTATAGAGAAGATTGCCTTTAGGACTCCGGATGGTTTTATGAGTAGCTGGCGATGCCATTTGGTTAGACGAACGCCTCCGCATACTTTGTTGATTTGATAAGAAGGGTGTTCAGGGAGTACCTAAATAAGTTCGTGATGATCTTGGTGGATGACATCTTGGTATTTTCTAGGAGCGAAATAAGTTTTCGTATGTGCTCAATAGGTTGAGCAAAGCCCGTTATGGGATAAACGGTGGTTTTGGAGCGAGACTGGCAAGGACATCCAGAGTTGGACAAGGGCTTAATTATTTAGCCATTTTTACTAGTATCATCTCACGTAGGTCGTCTGAATTCGAAGGAGGTATCCCTTGGGTGTTTGTCTGATATTGGTTTAGGCCTTTGGGGCTTGCATTTGGGGGATGTCGAGTTCGACTAGGATGGTCTGCGTGAGAGATGGATAGTTGTGACGATTTTGCATGGGAGAATATCCTGATTTTCTCTAGAAGTGGAGAAAAGCATGCCCTACATCTTAGGGAAGTGTTGGAGACTCTTTGAGCGCATTGTCTTAAGACAACAAAGGTGGATGGAATTCTTAGCATCCTATGAGTTTGAGATAGCGTATACCCCTGGCAAGGGTAACGTGGTGGCAGACGCCTTAAGCAGGAAAAGGCTGTCTTTGAGTCCATTGTTCGTGGAATGCCGAAGCTTGGAGTTTAATTCTATGTTTGACTTTAGACCCTCTGTTGACTTTGTACCTGGTTTGTTAGCATCCTTGGAGGTTAGGCCTACTCTTTTGGGGCGGATTGGCGAGGCACAGCGAGACGACCCACAGTTGGTTGAGTTAGTAGAGAAGCTCATAAGGGGGGGGAGTCGTCCAACCACTTGAATAGGTACACCCTAGATGGTAAGGGGTGGTTGCGTAGAAACGGTAGACTTTGTGTACCGCAAGACGAGGGTCTGAGGAAGGCTATACTTGATGATGCACATCGTTCAAGAATGACCATTCATCCTGGTAGGGACAAGATGTACCAAGACATGAAGCGAGTTTTCTTTTTGGGCCGGTATGGAGAAAGATGTGGCCGAGTATGTCGCTAGATGCTTAGTGTGCCAACAAGTTAAAGCGGAGCAAAGGAAACCCGGTGGGTTGCTACATCCATTGGAAGTTTCGCAATGGAAGTGGGATAGAGTCTCGATGGATTTCATCGATGGGTTACCGAGATCGAGGAAGGGCAATACGGGAATTTGGGTTGTGGTAGACAGACTTACCAAGAGTGCCCATTTTATACCCGTGAAGAGTAAGAGGACCGTTCCATGGCTTGCTTCAGTCTATGTTAGAGAGATTGTTAGATTGCATGGCGTACCATCCCGCATTGTGAGTGATCGAGATCCTATCTTCACTAGTGAGTTTTGGAGAAGTTTGCAAAAGGCGGTAGGGACTCAGTTGTGTGTGAGCACCGCATATCATCCTCAGACGGACGGTCAGACCGAGAGGGTGAACCATATCTTAGAAGATCTCTTGAGGCTTTGTATCTTGGATTTTGGAGGTACATGGGAAGAACATCTTCCTTTGGTGGAGTTCGCATACAATAACAGCTTTCAGTCTAGTATTGGCATGGCACCTTTCGAAGCTCTTTATGGAAGGCCTTGTCGATCTCCTACATGTTGGTGGGAATCTACGGATAAGATCTTGCTTGGGCCAGATATGGTTAGAGAGACTTCAGAGAAGATTGATTTGATTCGAAGAAGGATGAAGGCGGCGCAAGATAGACAGAAATCTTATGCGGAACGGAGAAGGACGGATCTTGAGTTTGAGGTTGGGGACATGGTTTTTGTCAAAGTATCTCCGTTGAGAAATGTTGTTCGCTTTGGGTCCGTTGGGAAGTTAGCACCAAGGTTTGTTGGGCCGTTTCCTATTAAAGAAAGGATTGGACGGATGGCATATAGGGTGGAGTTGCCCGACAGACTTAGTGGTGTTCATGATGTATTCCATATATCACATTTGAGGAAGTGCTTACATGAGACCGCAGAGGTCGTAGAGCCGAGCTTGCTTAGAGATGTAGAGGTAGAGCGTGATGCGACGATTCGATGAGCTCCTACTCGCATCCTTGGGTCAGAAACTAGGAAGTTGAGGAACAGAGAAGTTCAGCTAGTTAAAGTGCAATGGGGAGAAGACGAGGGCAATGCTACTTGGGAGACGGAAGCGAAGATGCGTTCTTTGTACCCATTTCTTTTTGAGAGTATGTCTTTTAACTTCTCCTTTATCGCTTGTCTAGTACTTATCTTATCTTTAGTATATCCTCTCATTAGTACCTTTGACCTTTAGATAGGGTAAACCTATGGTTGAAACATGTGTTTGAGACATGTTATGTTTGATGGATGCATGTGGATGCAAGTGGTTGCCAGTGGTTGCTCGTGGATGCATGTATACACACATTAGGCACTAGATCGGCTCAATCACTTCATATTGCATATTGCATAAAATTGTGTGTAGGAAGCTATATTTATGGATGTATAATGATTGTGTTATCATATGGATGATGCATTTTGGTGAATGATTGTGCACTCATGTAGATATTGTATGTGTCGATAGGGTTCTCTCGCATACATAATGGATGCATGGCACTATCATGGTTTGCATATGTTCATACATTAGATAGGGAACATATACACACACTTTTTGCATATGCTCATACATCATTAGAAACTGTTTTAAGGACAATGGATGCCCGTGTTTGATGGATTGAGTAGATGGTTGTTTGGATGGTAGGATATGCATTCTCCTTAGCTTAGAGATTTCGGGGACGAAATCCTTTAAGGAGGGGAGAATGTAACACCCCGAATTTCGGTTAATGCTAAAATTCACAAATTAAAGAATAACTAATCCCAGATGTGGGAATTAGGGGAAACGGGCTGCGTCATTGCGTTCGTCTCGGAAAAATACGCGAAATAGAGTCTGAGTTTGCGTAAAACAGGTAACGTATGAAAGAGATATGGACGAACGAAGTTAGGCAGAAAAACCCGAAACAGGCCAGAGATGCACTGGCGCACTTGTGAAGTGCGCCAGTACAAAAATGCACTGGCGCACTTGTGAAGTGCGCCAGTACAAAAATACACTGGCGCACTTGGGAAGTGCGCCCGTGCCGAGCCAGGAAACCTGCACAGTTTCTAGAGAGTTCTGTGGTTGGGTGCACCAGTTTGGGGTTTGGGCTTGGTCTTAGGGCTGGTTTCTGGAAGATTCCGAAATCTAAGGGTCCTAATCTAATTTAGGGTTAATCTAAGGGCCTAAAACACTCACCTAATCTATAAATACACCCTAATACTACCCTAATTCATACTAAAAATAGAAATGATGCCACCATGCCGCCAAAATCAAACTTGAGAGGAGCCTCCACTAGTTTATGAAGAAAGTTGCAAGCTAATCAACCTCTAATCATCATCTTCTTCTTGTATAGCAACTAGTTCTACTACATAAGTTTGCTAATCTTGGTTTTGGTGAGTTCCTATAGCTTTAATAATCAATTGTTAAATTGATTATGGTAGGATGTGTTAAGACATGGCTATGTTTATGGATAAATGTGTTTATCCAAGTTTGTATGATATGTGTTTTGCAAGTTTTATGCTATATGCAAGTTTAATGCCATGTTTTATGATGCAAAACACTATGTTGAACATTTATTCATATGTAACATGTTATGCAAGCTATATGGGAGATTATATGCAAGTCTATATGTAACATGTTATGCAAGTTATGTATTTGGTTTTATGCATGCTAAGTATTTGGTTTTATGCATGCTATGTATGTGGTTTTATGCATGCTAAGTATTTGGTTTTATGCATGCTAAGTATTTGGTTTTATGCATGCTATGTATGTGGTTTTATGCATGCTAAGTATTTGGTTTTATGCATGCTAAGTGTTTGGTTTTATGCAAGTTTGTCTCTTTTTATGATATGCATAATATATGCAAGTTTGTCTCTAAGTATGGCATGTTATGCAAGTTCATATGTAAGTTATGATACATATTCATATGCAAGTTATGATGCAAGTTCATATGCAAGTTATGATGCAAGTTCATATGCAAGTTATGATACATGATCACATGCAAGTTTATAAGTTCATATGCAAGTTTATGAGATCATATGCAAGTTTATAAGTTCATATGCAAGTTTATGAGATCATATGCAAGTTTATAAGTTCATATGCAAGTTTATGAGATCATATGCAAGTTTATAAGTTCATATGCAAGTTTATGAGATCATATGCAAGTTCATAAGTTCATATGCAAGTTTATGAGATCATATGCAAGTTTATAAGTTCATATGCAAGTTATGTGACATATTATATGCAAGTCATGTATTTGTTAATATGTAAGTTTATGTAACATGTTATGCAAGTTAATATGCAAGTTATGTGACATGTTATACAAGATTATATGCAAGTTATGTGACATGTTATACAAGATTATATGCAAGTTATGTGACATGTTATACAAGATTATATGCAAGTTATGTGACATGTTATACAAGATTATATGCAAGTTATGTGACATGTTATACAAGATTATATGCAAGTTATGTGACAGGTTATGCAAGTTCATACGCAAGTTATGTGTTTGTTAATATGCAAGATGGCCCCCTTTGAAACATGTTCATACATATGCAAGTTGACACCTTTTATATGTGTTATGTCATGAGAACGAAATTACGTGGGAACGATGGGGTTAATTAAATGCATATGTTAATAAGATTGTGTGAAATTAATATAATTATGCATAACATAAAATAAATGAACATAGTACGGGAATTTGCCTATTAAGTTAGGTGTACCCATACTATGTGTTGGGAATTTTCCTATTAAGTTAGGTGTACCCATACTTTGGAGTTGGGAATTTGCCTATTAAGTTAGGTGTACCCATATTCCTAAAATAAACATGATAATTAATATAAATTATGAGGGTGATTAATTAGGTGTAATTAATCGACTAAGACACGAGGTTGGACTCAGTTGTAGCGTAAAACTGCCCGGACCCAACCGGCTTAACCAGTTGCTACAAATGTTAGCCCAATGTGAGAGGTCTTAGGCACAAATTAAATACGTGATTAAAGTAAAGACACGAGGTTAGACCCTTTTTATGACGTAAGGCTGCCCGGACCCAACCGGCATATCCAGCAGTCATAAAAGATGGTCTAATGTGAGAGGTCTTTATGAGGTCATGATCTTAATTAATTAATTAAGAAACACTTAACCATATTATCATGTAGAGGGACATGAGGGGTTAAGTGGGTGCCTTGGGTGGCATGAGGAATCTAGTGGGTTGCCTTGGGTGGCAATAGAAAAATACGATTAGAATACTTAACCAAAGAGGAACATGTAATTAAACATGGGTAAACGGGTTAAGTAAGTGCTTTGGTGGTATGTGGAAATCTAGTGGGTGCCTTAAGTGGCAATTGATATATGATTAGATGACTTAACCAAACCTTAACATGTAGGTGGGCATGATTAAACAGGGGTTAAGTGGGATACACTAGATAAAATAACAAGCTTAGGTGGTAGCTTGTGGGGGCCCATTTCAACCAATATCCCAAACGTATCTTAGTGGGCTCGACTCTGGTCGAGTGACGGGGCACGCATATTGGGCTTGACTCTAAGAGGCCAAAATGGGTTAGCGGTGGCAACGCATGACCAACGGGTTTCTTATGCGTGTGTGGACCCGGGCTGGTAAATAAGACGTTGTTGCATCGTGTAGATATAAGCCGTGCACTGTTAGTTTTATCAGGTTGCCACGCTGGGGAATGGTACACCCCACGGTGGGGCCAGCACGGGTATCTACGTTAGGGAGCCGATCGAATGGGGAGTAGTGTGTACACCTAGTGGATTGTAGGGCCCCGTGGCGTCTACTTAGTCACCTAGGGGTACGCGAGAACTATTAAGTAAATTTTATAAGTCCATAGGTGAGATCAACCTTTAAGTTAGGAATGACTGGTGTGGTGCAGTGTAGGAATTACCCTTGGGTGGGTAGATCTGGGGTGGTGTAATCCAGTAATTATCCTTGGGTGGATAAATGCGTCTTTTCGGTTATCTTAGTACATCCTGTGTTTAGTTGGCTACTTAGTGTAGTCATTATCCCCAGAGGTACCGTACCTTGTTTATATCATACCCTAATTACGTTAATGATTGTATTGTTAGGGTTATAGGACTCACTCAGACTTGTGTCTGACCCCGTTGTTTTTATCTTCTTTTTCCCAACCCTCAGGTTATCAGAGTGGGCCCAGTACGGGTGGGCTTAGATCAGGCTGCTTTATTCTCTTTTGGAGCTTGGACCATAGATGTAGAGCTCAGCTTACCCTTTCTTTTATGGCTATCAGTTCATGTATTGGGATTATGTACTTTTATTTATCAGGATGGATATTTTGTACTTGACTCTTATTATGGTTTTGTGATGTAACCAAACATGTTTTACTTTCCGCTGCAATGAAATGATGTTTTAAAATTTTCAAGTATTACTTATATCTGTCTTGTTGTAATTTTTCTGTTCTATATTCACTTAAAATACTCCACCGATGTTATGGCATTCAATTAGCGAGTGACCATAGCGGGTGTGGGGTGTTACAGTTTCCGTCTATGATTCCGTTTCTGCTTCTGTTTCTATACCGTGTGTCTCGGTAAAGCCCATTACTAGCATCGTGTTTCTAAAGAGATCGTTCTATTTTCTGTTCAGACATTAGGACAACACCTAATTCTGTTATACTAGTATTAGTGCAGAGACGTGAAAACCAAGTAAGAAGCTTAGTTTGGCTTATATCATTCTGTCCCTTCTGTTAACCTGCTACTCCTGTTATGGTTATCTCTCATCCAGTTTTATTTACATATCATGATACTGTTATCTGTTTATATGATGAAAGTCCCTGGACTCACCAGACATATGTCTGACCTAGTTTGTTTCGCCTCTTTTCTTCCGTTCCCCCCTCAGGTTCTCAGGGTGGAAACATAGAAGCTCGATTGAGATTTCATCTGCTTGAAGTGCTAGAAGTGCTTGAAAATTGCTTGGCTTTGAGTCTACCTATTTATGGCATTCTCTGTTGGGGATTATGGCTTTGAAATTATGCATTCTGAAGAATTTTGTATAAGACCGATATTTGTGTACTTGGGTTTTGGTATTGTTATGTAACCAAACTTATTTCTGTTTCTGCTGTAATAAAGTTATAAATTTTTCAAGTACTACTTTACATATCTGTCTTGTAAATTTCTGTTCTGTTTACTTCTAACGTTCCACCGAAGTAAAGGCATTCCCTTTGTGAGTGACCTTAACGGAAGTGCGGTTTTACACTTGGTATCAGAGCTGAAGGTTACCAGATTTGATAAAAAGTTTTTGAAAACAATTTTAAAAATTATTTTAAAAAGGAAGAATTTTCAAAAGGAAAGTTTATTTTGAGAAACATAGTCCCTAAAGCCATATATCTATCTTTTGATTTTCTGTTTAATCCATGTTTCCATCTTCTCTGAGTCACCAGGGCTCCTGGCTTTCTGGGAGGTAACCTCATCGCGACATGGTTCTGTAGGCATGATGAGACTACGACGCTTGTCGAAGGGCAAAGAAGTGCCTAACTTCCATCTGTAGCCACAGTAATTTCACCTATGGCTAATCCTCTTTCGAGCTTCGTAGGGTTTTCCGCGCGATGGGAGCAGCTTTAGAGAAAGACTTGTTAACATGTAAGAAGACTGGTTGTTTTCAGTGCGGTGAGACATGACATATGAAAAAGGATTGCCCCAGAAGGCAAGGGGAAAGGGCAAATTCTTTTGAAAGGTCGGTGAATGCTTTCGTAGTTGGTGGATAGGATAGAGGTGGAAAATTTTCCGTAGAAAGTTTAATTTCCTTATCTGATCATTCTGGCATTTTAATTCTGTAGTTGAGTCTCTGCATTTTAATACTAGTCTTATTTCTGATCCCGCTATAGTCTCAAACCCCATAAGGATTACGACTCATCTGTTTGTGATGGGTCAGGGTTTGAGGGAATTTTTGTTCGGCGATAGTTGACTATGATGCATACATTCTAGGTTTTTATGGGATTAGTTTCCTGAGAATCATTTGATAATCTGATATGTACAAGTAATCTGTGAGTATCTAAATATTTCTGAAAAGGATAGAGGTTTTACTCGAAGCGTGAAGTAGATTTCCAGTTTTGACATTGTTTATTGGGAGTACTCCGAGTGTCTATCTGATGTTGATTTTGGTCTTTGGGGTTGATACTTAGGGATTTATTTCCTTAACTGATGTCTAATGGGAATAGAACTTTTGTACTTGCTTCTATCACTCGGTTGTATCCGATCAATCAATTCTTCGACCTTTAGGTAGAAACTAATGGGTGTAAACATGTGTTTGAGACATGTTATGTTTGATGGTTGCAAGTGGATGCAAGTGGTTTCCATTGGTTGCTCGTGGATGCATATACACACACTAGGCACTAGATCGACTCAAAAACACTCTCATACTGCATATGGATGTGTGTGCATTTTTCAACTTTTGTGGATGCAAAATGATTGACTCATCACATGGATTTGGATGCATGGTTATGCACTCATATAGAAATGATGTGTATCAAATAGGATTTCTTGCGTACATAATTTGACTCATGGCACTAATATAATTCGCATTAAGGAGGTCAACTGAATTAGTGTACTGACTGATCTTTGCATTAGATAAGAGACATATACACACACTTTTGCATATTTACATACAACATTAGAAGTTTTCTAAGGACAATGGATGCTTGTGGATGATGGTTGAGTAGATGGGTGATTGGATGGTAGGTAACATTCTTCTTAACTTGAAGATTTCGGGGATGAAATTCTTTAAGGAGGGGAGAATGTAACACCTCGTATTTTCTGTGATTATAAAGTAACAAAACAAAGTATACTTAATTTTTAGGAGAAGAATTAGGGAAAACGGGTTACGCTATTGTGTTCATCTCGGAATTCTGCTTGAGATAGAGTCCGAGTTTGCATAAATCGGACTCCGTATGAAGAAGTTATGGCACTTAGAAGTTTCAGGAATTCAAAATAAAAACTAGCCCTAATTCAAATTCAAAGTTTCAAAATTCAAATCACATCTGGGCTGGCCGGGAAAATCCCCTCCCAGGACCCAGGTCAACCAGGAGGTCGACTTGGGGGTCGATCTGGGTAGAACAGGTCGACCTGGGGGTCGACCCTCCCCCCTTTTCTAGATCCTTGGACAGATTCGTTTTTCTGCATTCGGACGCCTGTTCTGACCAAATTCGTTTCTCCTTAGCTATTTAAACACCCCCAAACCTCACTTTCTCTCCACACAATTTCATTACGCCTATACTCTGCCCTTAATTCATGCTAATATAAATCAGTGGCGTCGTTACTCTGTTGAAACCTAAGCTAGAACAAGTGCTCCTTCTTCTTCAAATCTGAATAGGATTAAAAGAGAACAACTACAACCCCTTTTTCTTTTAGAATCTAACCTAGGTGAGTACAGTTATTTTCAGATATGAAATTTAATTATGATCTTGACATGGTTATAAATTTGAATTGGAGATTATGCATATTCTTGTTTATCCGATCTGTTTTTTTGTGTAGATCTATCTTATTATTGTAATTATTTTGTATTTCTTCCTTCCTTCTGTTCTATAGCCAGGCTACCACGTGCCTGAGCCAAATCTCATAAGAGATTGATGCACAAACTCTAAATTTGGGGGAAATAATGAATGATGCATAATTGGATATGACTGATTTGTGACTGATTTAAGAAAAGGGCATATGTTGTAATTTAAGATCTAGATCTAGGCATACTATATGTGACGGTTTATGATTTGGAAGAAGGAGAATTATTGTAGGACAACATACGACTTGTAATTTGGGAACATAATGCATGTTATAATTCAAGATCTGATTTTGAGGACATAATATATGATGTAATTTAAGATCTACGTTTGGGGGCATATTTTATATGACCATCTATGACTTGGAAGAAAAAGGGTATATGATTAAAGCGTAAAAGATCTATATTAAATAGGATAACAATTAGTTGTGAATACGCATAAATGGGGATTTTGGATATTTGATCGCTGAAACCAAAGGCAATAACTTGGCATAATTCATATTGTATATTATGATTTGGGTTTTTGGAGAATATTCAGTACTATGTAAATTTAACTAGAAATTTGGGGCATATGTTATATTGTGAATTATGACTATAATTTATGCATATAAAATTAGGCTTAATTTTTTAATTAAGTGAGGTATGTCAATGGAATTTTAAGGGGTGATTAAATCTGTTAAATTCCCTAATCTGCTAAATCTGTTGAAATTGAATACGGTAATTTAGGTATGATAATCTGTAGGCTCGATCCAAAATTGAGCAAAACATGTTAATAGAACTTTGGATAATCTGCTGTAACTTGTAAAGAAGTTAATTTGTTGAATTGGCATAATTAGTATGATATTGGCATAATCTGTGAATGAATACTTTAGCTAAAATAAGAATTCTGAGACACGAGGTTAGACACTGTTTGCGGTAGAAGCCTGCCCAGACCCAACCGGCTTAACCAACAACCGCAAACTGTCAGTCTAATGTGAGAGGTCGTAGGCATAAAGATGCTTAGACATGAGGTTAGGTCTAGATTGTGGCAGAAGTCTGCCCGTAACCGCCCAGCACACCCAGCGGCCACAAGCTACCGACCTAAAGTGAGAGGTCTGTGCATTAATATTTAATTAATGCAAATCTAATATAAATATGATGCCTAAAACGTGTTGGGTGGATAAGGTTAAATCAACTGGGCGGATGAATCTAATAAACCCGTTTCGTAAATCTGTAGGCCCAATACGAGGTTAGGTGAAACAATCTGTAAGTCTATTAATCTGTATATCTGATCCGTTGGTCCAAAAACTTGTTAACCTGCATGTCTGATCTGAGAACTAGTTAATCTGAACTTTGTACATCTGAAATCTGTAAGCAAGTTAATCTGAAATCTGTTAGTTTGGGGACACAAGGTTGGGAGGGGAAATTACTTGTGTCAGCTGTTGTGTGGGACAAATATTAGTCGGTAACCCTTTCTGGTATCAAAATTATGACCCAACACTAGGTAGGGGTCCAAGGCACGCTTACTAAACTAATTGTAAGAGGTTTACTCTGATAATGGCAAGGAGTGTTGATGGCGCATTCGAACCGGGTCATGTGCGTGCATGGATCCGGTCTGCTATTAGGATGTAAGACACCGTGACATCTGTAAATTGGTCTGTGTCTATAGGTTGCCACTTTAGGGAGTGATACACCCTTCTGTGGGGCCGTCACAGGGTATTTATGTATTAGGGAGCCGATCGCTTGGGGTAGAATTTAAGGTACCTTTGTTCTATCTATTTTTGTTAGGGTACCGTCTGTTTCTGTTGTGTTGGTAAAACACCTGTCTATTTCTATGTGGTACCGTCTGTTGGGGTGGTAAAGGCCCATTACTAGTGTACACCTAATTCTAACATTCTGTTTCCGTAGTGAATATTCTGTTTCTGTCTCTAATTCCATTTTTGCTTCTGTTTCTATACCGTGTGTCTCTTTTCGGGTAGTAAAGGCCTATTACTAACATCGTGTTTCTGAAGAGATCGTTCTATTTTCTGTTTAGACATTAGGACAACACCTAATTCGATTATACTAGTATTAGGCAGAGACGTGAAAACCAAGTAAGAAGCTTAGTTTGGCCTATATCATTCTATCCCTTCTGTTAACCTGCTACTCCTGTTATGGCTATCTCTAGCCCAGTTTTATTTACATATCATGATACAGTTATCTGTTTATATGCTGAAAGTCACTGGACTCACCAGACATATGTCTGACCTAGTTTGTTTCGCCTCTTTTCTTCCGTTTCCCCCAGGTTCTCAGGGTGGAAACATAGGAGCTCAATTCAGGTTCCATCTTCTTGAAGTGCTAGAAGTGCTTGAAATAATGCTTGGGTTCGATTCTACCTATTTATGGCACTCTCTGTTGGGGATTATGGCTTTGAAATTATGCATTCTGAAGAATTTTGTATAAGAATGATATTTGTGTACTTGGGTTTTGGTATTGTGATGTAACCAACTTATTTTTGTTTCTGCTGTAATAAAGTTATAAAATTTTCAAGTACTACTTTACATATCTGTTTGTAAATTTCTGTTCTGTTTACTTATAACGTTCCATCAAAGTAAAGGCATTCCCTTTGTGAGTGACCTTAACGGAAGTGGGGTGTCACACTCGGTATCATAGCAGAAGTTTACCAGATTTGATAAAAAGTTTTCGAAAACTATTTTCAAAAAGGTTTTAAAAAGGAAGAATTTTCAAAAGGAAAGTTTATTTTGAGAAACATAGTCCCCAAAGCCGTATAAATATATATATATATATCTTTTGATTTTCTATTTATTCCTTGTTTCCTTCTATTCTGAGTCTCCGAGGCTCCTGGCTTTCTGGGAGGTAACCTCATCGCGACATGGTTCCGTAGGCAAGATGAGACTACGACGCTTGTCGAAGGGCAAAGAAGTGCCTAACTTCCATCTGTAGCCACAGTATTTTCACCTACGGCTAATCCTCTTACGAGCTTCGTAGGGTTTTCCGCGCGATGGGGGCTGCTTTAGAGAAAGACTTGTTAACATGTAAGAAGACTGGTTGTTTTCAGTGCGGTGAGACAGGACATCTGATAAAGGATTGCCCCAGAAGGCAAGGGAAAAGGGCAGATTCTTCTGAAAGGTCGGTGAATGCTTTCGTAGTTGGTGGACAGGATAAAGGTGGAAAATATTCTGCAGAAAGTTTAATTTCCTTATCTGATTATTTTGGCATTTTAATTCTGTAGTTGAGTCTCTGCACTTTAATACTAGTCTTATTTCTGATCCTGCTATAGTCTCAAACCCCATAAGGGTTACGACTCATCTGTTTGTGATGGGTTGGGGTTTGAGGGAATTTTTGTTGTGCATTAAGTTGACTATGACGCATACATTCTGGGTTTTTATGGGATATATCATGCTTAGTTTCCTGAGAATTATTTGAATCTGATTTATACCAGTAATCTGTGAGTATCTAAATATTTCTGAAAAGGATAGAGGTTTTACTCGAAGGTGAAGTAGATTTCCAGTTTTGACATTGTTTAATGGGAGTAATTCTCTGAGTGTCAATCTGATGTTGATTTCGGCCTTTGGGGTTGATACTTAGGGATTTATTTCCTTAACTTATTTCTAATGGGAACAGAACTTATGTACTTGCTTCTATCACTCGGTTGTATCCTATCGATCAATTCGTCGACCTTTTGGTAGAAACTAATGGGTGTAAACATGTGTTTGGGACATGTTATGTTTGATGGTTGCAACTGGATGGAAGTGGTTGCTAGTGGTTGATCGTGGATGCATATACACACACTAGGCACTAAATCGGCTCAAAAACAATCTCATACTGCATATGGATGTGTGTGCATTTTTCAGTTTTTGTGGATGCAAAATGATTGACTCATCACATGGATGTTGCATTTGGATGAATGGTTATGCACTCATATAGAAATGATGTGTATCAAATAGGATTTCTTGCATACATAATTGGACTCATGGCACCAACATAATTCGCATTAAGGAGGTCAACTGAATCAGTGGACCGACTGATCGTTGCATTAGATAAGAGACATATACACACACTTTTGCATATTTACATACAACATTAGAAGTTTTCTAAGGACAATGGATGCTTGTGGATGATGTTTGAGTAGATGGGTGATTGGATGGTAGGACACATTCTTCTTAACATGAAGATTTCGGGGACGAAATCCTTTAAGGAGGGGAAAATGTAACACCAAATATTTTCTGTGATTATAAAGTAACAAAACAAAGTATACTTAATTTTTAAGAGAAGAATTAGGGAAAACAGTTTATGCCATTGCGTTCGTCTCGGAATTCTGCTTGAGATAGAGTCCGAGTTGCGTAAATCGGACTCCGTATGAAGAAGTTATGGCACTTAGAAGTTTCAGAAATTTAAAATAAAAACCAGCCCGAATTCAAATTCAAAGTTTCAAAATTCAAATCACACATATGTGCTGGGCAGGAAAATTCCCGCCCAGGATCCAGGGCGACCAGGGGGTCGACCTGGGTAGAACAGGTCGACCATGGGGTCGACCTCGTCCCCCACTTTTTCCAGATTAGTGGAAAGATTCGTTTTTCAGCATTTTGATGCCTGTTCTGACCAGATTCATTGCTCCTTAGCTATTTAAACACCCCCAAACATCTCTTTCTCTCCGCAATATTTCATTACCCTATACTCTGCCCTAATTCATGTTAATATAAATTAATGGCATTGTTACTCTGCTGAAACCTAAGCTAAAACAAGTGCTCCTTCTTTTTCAAATCTGAATATGATTAAAAGAGAACAACTGCAACCCCTTTTTCATTTAAATCCAACCAAGGTGAGTACAGTTATTTTCAAATATGAAATTTAATTATGATCTTGACATGGTTATAAATTTGAATTGAAGATTATGCGTATTCTTGTTTATCAGATCTGTTTTTTTGTGTAGATCTATCTTATTATTGTACCAATTCTGTATCTCTTCCTTCCTTCCTTCTGTTCTATAGCCAGGCTACCACGAGCCTGAGCCAAATCTCATAAGAGATTGACGCACGAACACTAAATTTGGGGAAAATAATGAATGATGTTTGGATATGACTGATTTGTGACTAATTTAAGAAAAGGGCATATGTTGTAATTTAAGATCTAGATCTAGGCATACTGTATATGACGGTTTGGAATTTGGAAGAAGGAGAATTATTGTAGGACAACATATGACTTGTAATTTGGGAATATAATGCATGTTATAATTCAAGATCTGATTTTGAGAACATAATATATGTTGTAATTTAAGATCTAGATTTGGGGGCATATTTTGTATGACCATCTATGACTTAGAAGAAAATGGGTATAAGATTTAGGCATAAAAGGTCTATATTAAATAGGATAACTATTAGTTGTGAATATGCCTAAATGGGGATTTTGGATATTTGGCATACGCTGAAACCAAAGGCTATAATTTGGCATAATTCATATTGTATATCATGATTTGGGCTTTTTGGAGAATATTTCGTACTATGTGAATTTAACTAGAAATTTGAGGATTATGTTATATTGTGAATTATGATTATAATTTAGGCATGTAAAATTAGGCTTAATTGTATAATTAAGCGAGGTATGTCAGTGGAATTTTAAGGGGTGATTAAATCTGTTAAATTTCCTAATCTGCTAAATCTGTTGAAACCGGATACGGTAATTTGGGTATGAAAATCTGTAGGCTCGATCTAAAATTGAGCAAAACATGTTAATAGAACTTTGGATAATCTGCTGTAACTTGTAAAGAAGTTAATTTTTTTAATTGGAATAATTAGTCTGATATTGGCATAATTTGTGAATGAACACTTTAGCTAAAATAAGAATGCTGAGACACGAGGTTAGACTCTGTTTGCGGTAGAAGCCTGCCTGGACCCAAACGGCTTAACCAGCAATCGCAAACTGTCAGTCTAATGTGAGAGGTCGTAGGCATAAAGATGCTTAGACACGAGGTTAGGTCTAGCTTGTGGCAGAAGTCTGCCCGGAACCGCCCGGCACATCCAGCGGCCACAAGCTACCGACCTAATGTGAGAGGTCTGTGCATTAATATTTAATTAATGCAAATCTAAGATAAATATGATGCTTAAAACGTGTTGGGTGGATAAGGTTAAATCGACTGGGCGAATGAATCTAATAAACCTGTTTCGTAAATCTGGAGGCCCAATACGAGGTTAGGTGAAACAATCTATAAGTCTGTTAATCTGTATATCTGATCCGTTGGTCTGAAAACTTGTTAACCTGTATGTCTGATCTGAGAACTAGTTAATCTGAACTTTGTACATCTGAAATCTGTAAGCAAGTTAATCTGAAACCTGTTAGTCTGGGGACACAAGGTTAGGAGGGGAAATTACTTGTGTCATCTGTTGTGTGGGACCCATATTAGTCAGTAACCCTTTATGGTACCAAAACTATGACCTAACACTAGGTAGGGGTCCAGGGCACGCTTACTGAACTAATTGTAAGAGGTTCACTCTAGTAATGGCGAGGGGTGTTACGGTGAATTCCAACCGGGTCATGTGCGTGCATGGATCTGGTCTGCTCTGAGGATGTAAGACACCGTGACATCTGTAAATAGGTCTGTGTCTATAGGTTGCCACTTTAGGGAGTGATACGCCCTTCTATGGGGTCGGCACAGGGTATTTATGTATTGGGGAGCCGATCGCTTGGTGTAGAATTTAGGGTAGACTTAGTTCTGTCTGTTTCTGTTGGGGTATCGTCTGTTTCTGTTGGGGTGGTAAAACCTGTCTGTTTCTGTGTGGTACCGTCTGTTAGGGTGGTAAAGGCCCATTGTAACACCCCACGTCCATTAATGTCACTCACAAAGGGAATGCATTAACTTCCATGGAGGTTTTAAGTGAATATAGAACAGTAAAATTAGAACAAGACAGATATAAAATAGTACTTGGAAATTCAAAAACTTTATTTCATTGTAGCAGAAGTCAAAACATGTTTGATTACATCATAACACCATATTCAATGTCAAGTACAATATCTATCTTGATAAAACAAGTACATAATCCCATTACATGAATAGCCATTAAAAATAAAGATAACAAGCTGGACTTTACTTCAGCAGTCCAAGCTTTCCAGAAGATAAGCGATCCAACTAGACTCCACTAGAACTTGGCCCAACCTGCGGACCTGAAGGGAGAAAAAGGATGGAAAAGAGGGGGTCAGACATAAAGTCTGGTGAATATGATAATTCTACAATACTATTACCAAAATAACTGGACTAAGGCATAAGCTGGAAAACAAGAAAATGTCTATGAAGAGCAGATTAAGGACATAGACAATCGCTAAAGGCAACGTTATAGGCGCTCCTAAATACTAAAGGATAAACACTATACTGCACCACACCAGTCACCCTAAAGATTCATCCCACTTAGCTTCACTTAGAAACTTTCCCAATGGCTTTACGTACCCCTAGCTGACTACATAGGTGCCGCCTGCCCCTATCTCCACTAGGTGTACCCTACTTCCCATTATTCGATCGGCTCCCTAACTCGTAGATACCCGTGCTGGCCCCACAGTGGGGTGTATCACTCCCCTAAAGTGGCAACCTGATACAACGGACATGCACGGCTTATACCTACACGATGCAACAACGTCTTACCTACCAGCCCGGGTCCACACACGCATATGAAACCCGTTGGACTTGCGTTGCCACCGCTCCCTGTTTTGGCCTCTTATAGTCAAACCTAGTATGCGTGTCCCGTCCTCGACTTGGGTCGAGCCCACAAAGATACGTTTTGGGATACTGGTTGAAATGGGCCCCCACTATTTACCACAAGCATTCCACCTAAGCTTGTCCCCATTAGTCCATCCCACTTAACCCACTTAGTCATGTTCATTTACATGTGTGTTTGGTTAAGTCTAATCGTATTTCAAATGCCTCTAAAGGCAACCACCAGATTCCTCATGCCACCCAAGGCACCTACTTAACCCCCATGTCCCACCTTACATGATTATCTGGTTAAGTATTTCTTAGTTCATTAAGGCCATAACCTCATAAATACCTCTCACATTAGACTGGCATTTATGGCAGCTGGATTTGCCGGGCGGGTCCGGGCAGTCTTACACCATAAAAGAGTCTAACCTCATGTCTTTACAACTGTTATGCTTTAGTTTGGGCCTAGGACCTCTCACATTGGGCCGACATTTGTGACTACTGGATTTGCCGGGCGGGTCCGGGCAGGTTTACATCACAAACGGGTCCAACCTCGTGTCCTAAGCATTGATTATTAATAATAATCCACTTTCCCCCAATTTTAATAATTCCCTACTTGAATTATTAATTACTTCCAATTTTTAACAATGTCCATAATTGACTCAATTATGGACATCCATTCATGGTATGCAAAATCTTACAAAATTGCACCCAATTTATTAATTCCTAATATTACCCCTACCCCACGTTTGAACGTTTATTCGCAAAATATATGTTAGACTCGAATAGCCTAACTCATAGCATAAAAGAGATTATCATAATAACAACATGTATATGTGATCAAATGAATCATAATAAGGGGTGAAACTTGCATATGTCCAACTTGCATAGATTATACATGTCATGGACCTAAAGGTGTCAACTTGTTCAAAATTCACCTAATATAATCTCAATCAATTTTCATAAACTTACATATGAACATGTGTGAATCAACATCATCTAATTTTTTAACAACATGGTATTATATGGGTACACCTAACTCAATAGGCAAATTCCCATAATCAAGTTTTATTTAATTATAGTTTCAAGTTTATGGGTACACCTAACCTAATAGGCAAATTCCCATAAACAAGATCCATTTAAATTAAGAAAAAAAAACATAACTTTAAGCATGATCCAACAACATGATTTTTCAACATAATATAACATGATTTATAACATGGCATAGTATGATAGTATAACATAGCTTGACATGATTCTCAACATAGCACGACATAGCATAAGAGAATTTACAACATAGCATGACATAGCATATATAATTTACATCATACGACAACATAATAACATAATAAGAGAATCCACAATATATAGAATTTACAATTACAAATCACATCACTTTCTTGTGATCCATTCATAACTGAGTCAAATTAGTTTGTAATAGTCTTGTGAGAATCATCATACTCACCAACAAAAGAAGAGAATTAGAGAGAGAGTTCTTTGGTTTGATTTGTTTTGTTGAGTAGAATTTAGTTGTAGTAGATTAGGCTTCCTCTTCTTAGTTTGTGACGGCTACGCTGAACTCCATGGCAGCAGCATGACGGTAGCTTCTCTAATTTTACAAGTGATTTAGGTTTAGGGTCTACCCACTTATTTATAGATTTTAGAATGCATTTAGGCCATTAGATTTAACCTAGAAATAACCGCAGCCGTCCAGACAAGATGGGGTTTATCTTGTTGACTCAGCAATGAGTCAGAAGTGACTCAGCAAACACTCAGCATATTAATAAACTTCTATTCATGTCATAAATATATATATATTTTCTACAATGTACATATTAGATACATCCCCCTTTACTTATTATTGTTTTTATATACATATTAGATACATCCCCTCTCTCACACACTTATTAATATTTTAGCAACTTTAGTGTTAATAGAAAATTCGGGGTGTTACATTCTCCCCTCCTTTTAGGATTTCGTCCCCGAAATCTTCAAGTCTGGAAGAATGTATATCCTACCATCCAAACGTCCATCTACTCATCCATCATACACATGCATCCATTGTCCTTAAAAGACTTCTAATGCTTTATGATCATATGCAAGTGTGTGTACATGTCCTTACCTAATGCGAAATCAGGCGGTCTACTGATTCAGTTGACCTCCTTAATGCAAATTATGTAAGTGTCATGAATCCATTATGTATGCAAAAGATCCTAATTGCTTACATACTACTTCTATATGCGTGCACACCCATTCAACCGAATGCAGCATCCATATGATGGTACAACCATTATACATCCATTATACTAAATACATCCATATATATGCAATATGCAATATGAAGTGACTGAGCCGATCTAGTGCCTAAAGTGTGTGTATATATGCATCCACGAGCAACCACTAGCAAACACTTGCATCCATTTTGCATCCATCATACATAACATGTCTCAAACACATGTTTCAACCATAGGATTATCCTAACTAAAGGTCAAAGATACTAATGAGAGGACATACTAAAGATAAGATAAGATAAGCTAAGCGATAAAGGAGAAATTAAAAGACATACCCTCAAAAAGAAAAGGGTACAACGAACGCATCTTCTCTTCTGTCTCCCAAGTTGCGTTGCTCTCATCATCTCCCCATTGCACTTTAACCAGTCTGACCTCTCGATTCCTCAACTTTTTGATCTCCGACCCAAGAATGCATGTAGGAGCTCGTCTAATTGTTGCATCACGCTCTATTTCCACCTCTTTAAGCAAGCTCGGCTCTACCACCTCCGCGGTCTTGTGCAAACACTTCCTCAAATGTGATACATGGAATACGTCGTGTACTCCACTAAGTTTCTCAGGCAACTCCACCCTATATGCCATCTTCCCAATCCTGTTTTTTACAGGAAACGGCCCTACAAACCTTGGTGCTAATTTCCCTACAGACCCAAAGCGAACAACATTCTGTAACGGAGATACTTTGATAAAAACCATGTCCCCAATGTCAAACTCAAGATCTGACCTCCTCTTATCAGCATATGATTTTTGCCTATCTTGTGCTGCTTTCATCCTCCTTCGAATCAACTCAATCTTCTCCGAGGTTTCCCTAACCATATCGGGCCCAAGTAGGATTTTATCGGTAGATTCCCACCAACATGTAGGCGAACGGCAAGGCCTTCCATAAAGAGCTTCGAAAGGTGCCATGCCAATACTAGACTGAAAGCTATTGTTATATGCGAATTCTACTAACGGAAGGTGCTCTTCCCATGTACCCCCAAAGTCTAGGATACAAAGCCTTAAAAGATCCTCTAGAATGCGATTCACCCTCTCGGTCTGGCCGTCTGTCTGAGGATGATATGCGGTGCTCAAACATAGCTGAGTCCCTACCGCCTCTTGTAAACTCTTCCAAAATTCGCTAGTAAAGATGGGGTCACGGTCGCTTACTATACTAGAAGGAATACCGTGCAAACGAACTATCTCCTTAATGTATACAGAAGCCAACCACGGAGCAGTCCTCTTACTTTTCACGGGAATAAAATGGGCGCTTTTAGTAAGTCTATCTACTATAACCCAAATCCCCGTGTTACCCTTCCTTGATCTTGGTAATCCATCCACAAAATCCATTGAGATGCTTTCCCATTTCCATAGTGGAACTTCTAATGGGTGAAGCAACCCACCGGGTTTCTTTTGTTCTGCTTTAACTCGTTGGCACACCAAGCATCTAGCGACGTACTCGGCCACATCCTTTTTCATACCGGCCCAAAAGAAAACCCGCTTCATATCTTTGTACATCTTATCCCCGCCGGGATGAATGGTCATTTTTGAGCGATGAGCATCATCAAGAATGGCCTTCCTTAAGTCTTCGTCTTGTGGTACACAAAGTCTATTATCCCTTCGTAACCAACCCTTATCGTCTAGGGTATACCTACGAAGATGGCTTGATGACTCCCCCCCTTTGAGCTTTTCTACTATCTCAACCAACTGTGGGTCGTCTCGCTGCGCCTCACCAATATGTCCTAAAAGTGTAGGTCTAACCTCCATGGATGCTAACAGACCGGGTACTAGGTCAACGGAGGGTCTAAAGTCAAACATAGAGATGAATTCTAAACTTCGCCGCTCAACAAACAATGGACTCAAGGACAGCCTTTTCCTACTTAAGGCGTCTGCAACTACGTTACCCTTGCCCGGGGTATATGCTATTTCAAAATCGTAGGAGGCTAAGAATTCCATCCACCGTTGCTGCCTTAAATTCAAATCCTTCTGAGAGAATAAGTATTTTAATGATTTGTGGTCAGTGAACAGTTCGAATTTCTCACCAAGAAGATAGTGACGCCAAGACTTAAGCGCGAAAACAATTGCGGCTAGCTCTAAGTCATGCGTGGGGTAATTCTTTTCATGAACCCTCAACTGCCTTCCACCATAGGCTATTACTCTTCCCTCTTGCATGAGGACCGCGCCAAGTCCCGTCCCACAAGCATCAGTATAGATGGTAAACGGTTTATTCCCGTCTGGCAGCACTAAGACTGGGGCTGAAGTTAAGGCTCTCTTTAAACGTTGGAACGCATCATCGCAATCTTTGTCCCACGTAAAAATCAGGTTCTTCTTCGTTAACCGTGTTAATGGAGCTGATATTTTTACGAAGTCTTTGATAAACTTCCTATAATAGCCAGCCAACCCCAAGAAACTTCTTACTTCGGTTGCATTTTTAGGGACCTTCCAATCTTGGATGGCCACCACCTTTGCGGGATCCACTGCTATCCCTTCTTTGGAAACCACGTGCCCTAAGAACCGTACTTCCTTCCTCCAGAAGTGACACTTAGAAAATTTTGCCTTAAGGTTCTGCGCTCGAAGGGTTTCCAACACTTCCCTAAGATGTAGGGAGTGCTCTTCTTTATTCTTAGAAAAGACTAAGATGTCATCCACAAAGACTACCACGAATTTGTTAAGGTATTCCCTAAACACCCTACTCATCAAATCAACAAAATATGCAGGGGCGTTTGTCAAACCAAAGGGCATCACTAGCCATTCATAGAATCCATCAGGATTCCTAAAAGCAGTCTTATCTAAACTATCCTCAGCCACTCTCAGTTGATGAAAGCCAGTGGCTAAGTCCAACTGCGAAAACACTGAGGCGCCAACTAACTGATCAAAGAGATCGTCAATCCTCGGCAGTGGGTGTCGGTTCTTTTTAGTAAGCTTGTTTAGTTCTCTATAGTCCATACAAAGTCTAAGAGACCCATCCGCCTTTGTGGCAAAAACTACTGGAGCACCCCACTCCGATATACTACGTCTTATGAACCCCTTCTCAAGCAACTCCTTTACTTGCTTATTGAGTTCCCTCCTTTCACGAGGAGCCATGTGGCGCACTGGCAAAGATACGGGTTTAGCATTATCCACAAGATAAATTCGAAAGTCTATCTCCCGCTTTGGAGGTAAGCCCTTCACCTCCTCAAACACATCCGGATATTCCCGGACAACTTCTACCGATCGCAGGTTCTCTACAGACGCGTCAAGCGATTCAAGATAACTTAGCATAACGGAATTTATGGGATTACAAAAGATGTCGAGAGCATTACCAAGGCGAGTCACAAGCCTAACTACTCTCCTTTCACAATCAAGAATGGCCCTATTTCTAGACAACCAATCCATTCCTAAAATTAGCCCATAGCCCGTGAAGCCCAATACATAAGCATCACATCTAAATTCAACGCTAAGTATAGAGATTTTCAAATCCAAACATATCATGGTCAAATGAGCCGAACCCCCAATTGGATTTGAAACGACCAAGGGATCCTCTACTAAACTGGTGTTCAAGTGCAGTGATTCAACTAATGATGCAGAGATAAACGAATGAGATGCGCCAGAATCGAATAAGGTACGGACAGGATGATCAAACAGAAAAACTAAGCTTTCAACAGAAATTGTTCTACCTCTTTCTTGCAGCGGTGGGGCCGCAATAGCCTGAACTTGCCCCCTTGCCTGCCCTGGTGCCATAAGAGCCTGCACCTGTCCTCCCGAGGTAGACCCTGCCCTCTGCCCCTTCTTTGGACAGTCCTTCACTAAATGTCCCGCATCTCCACAATGAAAACATCCAGTCTTCTTTTTCTTTCTACAATCTTTGCTGAGATGGCCAGGCGTCCCACAATTGAAGCATTTCTTCTTCCCTTTGCCATTATTGTTTTTACCACCCTTCTTATTTTGCTGTTGGGGTTTCTTCTGATCCCCTTTCTTTTCAACTGCCTTATCCTCATGCATAAGTGCCATTTCTACTAGCTTTTCAAAGGTGGCTCCCATAGGGATGTGGGTCATAGCCAACCCTTGCAACGGTTCATTCAAGCCTCTAACGAACCTCAAAGCTTTCTTCTCTGGCGTGTTCACCAACTCCAAGCCAAACCTTGCTAACTGATTAAATTTATTGACATATTCCTTTACTGATGAGCTCCCTTGCTTTAGTGCCAGGAATTTTTCCATATTTAAGTTCTCCTCTGCCCTTGAAAGAAACTTTGCCTCAAACCTTCGTCTTAAATCCGCCCATGAATCAACTGGACGTTCCCCGTTAGTGACCTCCCACCAAAACGAGGCCTCTCCCTTCATTAACCAAGCAGCTAAACGGACTTTCCTCCCATCTTCCACTTCAAAGATATCCAACAATTCCTCAGTCTCCTTAAGCCAATCTCTGGCCTCCACAAACGTCTCAGTCCCTTGAAAAGTTTTTCCTCCCATAGCCTTGAATTCCTTGCACTTCTTTGCAAAAGTGTCAACACGAGGAGGAGGAGGAGGAGGAATGGGTGCAAATAGGGGTGGAGGAGTATCCGCTGGGCCTGCAGTGATGGCCCTAGCCTCAAAGTATCTCCTAAACCACCCTGGAATCGTCACACCTTCTGGGAGATTAAGATCTTCAGCCATGCTGAAACGAAAAAGGAAAGATTCAAAATAGAGAATTCGAAAGATAAAGATAAGGATGTGGCTATTTGGGATTATGTTTTTCATAAAAACTCTCTTTAAATAACATGTTTTTTTTTTTTTGAAAGCACTTCTTCCAAAAATACTTTAGAAAAAAAAATATTTTTCTAAAAAAAAAAATTTATCTGTTCTGGTAACCTTATGCTCTGATACCACGTGTAACACCCCACGTCCATTAATGTCACTCACAAAGGGAATGCATTAACTTCCATGGAGGTTTTAAGTGAATATAGAACAGTAAAATTAGAACAAGACAGATATAAAATAGTACTTGGAAATTCAAAAACTTTATTTCATTGTAGCAGAAGTCAAAACATGTTTGATTACATCATAGCACCATATTCAATGTCAAGTACAATATCTATCTTGATAAAACAAGTACATAATCCCATTACATGAATAGCCATTAAAAAGAAAGATAACAAGCTGGACTTTACTTCAGCAGTCCAAGCTTTCCAGAAGATAAGCGATCCAACTAGACTCCACTAGAACTTGGCCCAACCTGCGGACCTGAAGGGAGAAAAAGGATGGAAAAGAGGGGGTCAGACATAAAGTCTGGTGAATATGATAATTCTACAATACTATTACCAAAATAACTGGACTAAGGCATAAGCTGGAAAACAAGAAAATGTCTATGAAGAGCAGATTAAGGACATAGACAATCGCTAAAGGAAACGTTATAGGCGCTCCTAAATACTAAAGGATAAACACTATACTGCACCACACCAGTCACCCTAAAGATTCATCCCACTTAGCTTCACTTAGAAACTTTCCCAATGGCTTTACGTACCCCTAGCTGACTACATAGGTGCCGCCTGCCCCTATCTCCACTAGGTGTACCCTACTTCCCATTATTCGATCGGCTCCCTAACTCGTAGATACCCGTGCTGGCCCCACAGTGGGGTGTATCACTCCCCTAAAGTGGCAACCTGATACAACGGACATGCACGGCTTATACCTACACGATGCAACAACGTCTTACCTACCAGCCCGGGTCCACACACGCATATGAAACCCGTTGGACTTGCGTTGCCACCGCTCCCTGTTTTGGCCTCTTATAGTCAAACCTAGTATGCGTGTCCCGTCCTCGACTTGGGTCGAGCCCACAAAGATACGTTTTGGGATACTGGTTGAAATGGGCCCCCACTATTTACCACAAGCATTCCACCTAAGCTTGTCCCCATTAGTCCATCCCACTTAACCCACTTAGTCATGTTCATTTACATGTGTGTTTGGTTAAGTCTAATCGTATTTCAAATGCCTCTAAAGGCAACCACCAGATTCCTCATGCCACCCAAGGCACCTACTTAACCCCCATGTCCCACCTTACATGATTATCTGGTTAAGTATTTCTTAGTTCATTAAGGCCATAACCTCATAAATACCTCTCACATTAGACTGGCATTTATGGCAGCTGGATTTGCCGGGCGGGTCCGGGCAGTCTTACACCATAAAAGAGTCTAACCTCGTGTCTTTACAACTGTTATGCTTTAGTTTGGACCTAGGACCTCTCACATTGGGCCGACATTTGTGACTACTGGATTTGCCGAGCGGGTCCGGGCAGGTTTACATCACAAACGGGTCCAACCTCGTGTCCTAAGCATTGATTATTAATAATAATCCACTTTCCCCCAATTTTAATAATTCCCTACTTGAATTATTAATTACTTCCAATTTTTAACAATGTCCATAATTGACTCAATTATGGACATCCATTCATGGTATGCAAAATCTTACAAAATTGCACCCAATTTATTAATTCCTAATATTACGCCTACCCCACGTTTGAACGTTTATTCGCAAAATATATGTTAGACTCGAATAGCCTAACTCATAGCATAAAAGAGATTATCATAATAACAACATGTATATGTGACCAAATGAATCATAATAAGGGGTGAAACTTGCATATGTCCAACTTGCATAGATTATACATGTCATGGACCTAAAGGTGTCAACTTGTTCAAAATTCACCTAATATAATCTCAATCAATTTTCATAAACTTACATATGAACATGTGTGAATCAACATCATCTAATTTTTTAACAACATGGTTTTATATGGGTACACCTAACTCAATAGGCAAATTCCCATAATCAAGTTTTATTTAATTATAGTTTCAAGTTTATGGGTACACCTAACCTAATAGGCAAATTCCCATAAACAAGATCCATTTAAATTAAGAAAAAAAAACATAACTTTAAGCATGATCCAACAACATGATTTTTCAACATAATATAGCATGATTTATAACATGGCATAGTATGATAGTATAACATAGCTTGACATGATTCTCAACATAGCACGACATAGCATAAGAGAATTTACAACATAGCATGACATAGCATATATAATTTACATCATACGACAACATAATAACATAATAAGAGAATCCACAATATATAGAATTTACAATTACAAATCACATCACTTTCTTGTGATCCATTCATAACTGAGTCAAATTAGTTTGTAATAGTCTTGTGAGAATCATCATACTCACCAACAAAAGAAGAGAATTAGAGAGAGAGTTCTTTGGTTTGATTTGTTTTGTTGAGTAGAATTTAGTTGTAGTAGATTAGGCTTCCTCTTCTTAGTTTGTGACGGCTACGCTGAACTCCATGGCAGCAGCATGACGGTAGCTTCTCTAATTTTACAAGTGATTTAGGTTTAGGGTCTACCCACTTATTTATAGATTTTAGAATGCATTTAGGCCATTAGATTTAACCTAGAAATAACCGCAGCCGTCCAGACAAGATGGGGTTTATCTTGTTGACTCAGCAATGAGTCAGAAGTGACTCAGCAAACACTCAGCATATTAATAAACTTCTATTCATGTCATAAATATATATATATATATTTTCTACAATGTACATATTAGATACATCCCCCTTTACTTATTATTGTTTTTATATACATATTAGATACATCCCCTCTCTCACACACTTATTAATATTTTAGCAACTTTAGTGTTAATAGAAAATTCGGGGTGTTACACCCATTACTAGTGTACACCAAATTCTAACATTCTGTTTCCATAGGGAATATTCCATTTCCGTCTTTGATTCTGTTTCTGCTTCTATTTCTATACCATCTGTCTCTTTTCGGGTGGTAAAGGCCCATTACTAGCATCGTGTTTCTGAAGAGATCGTTCTATTTTCTGTTTAGACATTAGGACAACACCTAATTCTGTTATACTAGTATTAGTGCAGAGAAGTGAAAACCAAGTAAGAAGCTTAGTTTGGCCTATATCATTCTGTCTCTTTTGTTAACCTGCTACTCCTATTATGGTTATCTCTCATCCAGTTTTATTTACATGTCATGATACTGTTATCTGTTTGTATACTGAAAGTCACTGGACTCACCAGACTTATGTCTGACCTAGTTTGTTTCACCTCTTTTCTTCCGTTTCCCCCCAGGTTCTCAGGGGTGAAACATAGGAGCTTGATTCAGGTTCCATTTTCTTGAAGTGCTTGAAATATTACTTTGCTTTGATTCTACCTATTTATGGCATTCTCTGTTGGGGATTATGGCTTTAAAATTATGCATTCTGAAGAATTTTGTATAAGACTGATATTTTTGTACTTAGGTTTTAGTATTGTGACGTAACCAAACTTATTTCTGTTTCTGCTGTAATAAAGTTATAATTTTTTTAAGTACTACTTTAAATATCTGTGTTGTAAATTTATAACTTTATTACAGCAGAAACAGAAATAAGTTTGGTTGCATCACAATAGCAAAACCCAAGTACACAAATATCAGTCTTATACAAAATTCTTCCGAATGCATAATTTTAAAGCCATAATCCCCAACAGAGAATGCCACAAATAGGTAGAATCAAAGCCAGGCAATATTTCAAGCACTTCTAGCACTTTAAGCAAAATAGTATGTTCGTGCGTCAGTCTCTTATGAGATTTGGCTTAGGCTCGTGGTAGCCTGGCTATAGAACAGAAGGAGGAAGAGATACAGAATATTTACAATAATAAGATAGATCTACATTAAAAAATAGATCTGATAAACAAGAATATGCATAATCTCCAATTCAAATTTATAACCATGTCAAGATCATAATTAAATTTCATATCTGAAAATAACTGTACTCACCTTGGTTGGATTCTAAAAGATAAAGGGGTTGTAGTTGTTCTCTTTTAATCCTATTCAGATTTGAAGAAGAAGAAGGAGCACTTGTTCTAGCTTAGGTTTCAGCAGATTAACGACGCCATTAATTTATATTAACATGAATTAGGGCAAAGTATAGGCGTAATGAAATTGTGTGGAGAGAAAGTGAGGTTTGGGGTGTCTAAATAGCTAAGGAGCAACGAATCTAGTCAGAACAGGCGTCCAAATGCAGAAAAACGAATCTGTCGATGGATATGGAAAAAGGGGGGAGATCGACCCCATGGTCGACCTGTTCTACCCAGGTCGACCCCCTGGTCGACCTGTTCTACCCAGGTCGACCCCCTGGTCGACCTGGGTCTCGGGCGGGTATTTTCCCGCCCAGCTCAGATGTGTGATTTGAATTTTGAAACTTTGAATTTGAATTCGGGCTGGTTTTTATTTTAAATTCCTGAAACTTCTAAGTGCCATAACTTCTTCATACGGAGTCCGATTTATGCAAACTCGGACTCTATCTCAAGTAGAATTCCGAGACGAACACAATGGCGTAACCCATTTTCCCTAATTCTTCTCTTAAAAATTAAGTATACTTTGTTTTGTTACTTTATAATCAAAGAAAATACGGGGTGTTACACCTACCATTCTGCTTAAGCTCCAAGAACTTCCTAAACAACTCTGACTTCTAGGCTGTTGGTATAAACTTGTCACCGAATCAGGCCTTGAACTGATCCCAAGTAAGTTGATCCTCAGGAGTAGCTGCCTTAATAGAATTCCACCAGTTCGTAGCCCGTCCTTGCAGCTGACGGGATGCTAGCTTCCTCTCCATTGTGTCTTCAATTCCCTGATCATCGTAGATACGCTCACAATTATTAAGAAAATCCTGAACTTCTGTAGCCAATTCCGTTCCGTGGAACGGCTTCCTACCAAGACTAGTGTAGTCCTTATAAAGCTTGGCGAAATCGGCCCTAGGTGCCTGCACCGCTGCACCACCGCCATTTGCAGCATTAGGAGCTGCCCTCTGAACATCCCTAAGCATCTCTCTCATGAAGTCAGTGAACATTGTCCTCATATCAGGAGCTTTCCCATTATTAGTTCCTCTGCTAGTACCCCTTGTATGTCGGCTCATCGTTCAATTTGTAAGGAGAAAACGATTAACCATCTCTTTAGTGGTGCCAGTGCAGTGTGACTTCATCCTTAAATATACTAATAATATATATATATACCTTTTGAAAACCAAAATACCACAAATATGTTCTCTCATATACGTTCGATGTCTCCCTGGTGTCTTTCCCTAGGTTAACTACGCAATCTAGAGCTCTGATACCAAGTGTGACGGCCCGCCTCGCACCAGCCGATATTTCCATGAAATGCGCTGTGTCGACGCCAACTAGCACGGGACGTTCTCAAGAGAAAGGAAAAGAGGGGAATTTGAAATAAAAAAGGATCCTGTAGTGTCTCACAGCGCATGGAATAAAATATAATAATAACATACTTGACATAAAACAGGCGAGACAGTGCATAAGCTGAAAACTAAACCATGATCATCATAGCAGCGGAAATTCAAAATACAGCTTATGTTCCACATCATCATTATTACAACTTTTAAAACTGTCTCTAAAGCAAAATAAGGAAGGTACACTACTAATGCCTAAAGTAGTGATCAACAGTGACATAGGGAGAATATATGTATATATCATACGTAGAAGCCTCCTGCTCGTCTCCGGTAAAGTTACTCGTGCATAATCACCTGACATGTCTCTAGTCTGCCCGTTTAAGAGCACCCAGAGTAATAAGAAGAGACATAAAACTCCAGGTTAGACAAATGTCTGGTATGAGCATAAGCAGCAAAAAAGAACAATAATAGGTATACATAACCATACCAGAACAAGGACCTGATATCAAAGAGTTAGCACAACAAGATGTACAATACTCTAAGGTGACACTAACATATGGTGTAAAGATACAGGGAAGGGGGTGTGCATGTCCTAGTGATGTCAAATAATCAAGCATAATAACCGTCCTCACATCTCTCACTCAGTGCGTAAAGCATACAATATCCACTGCTTTGACCACCCAAATCCTTTGCTATGATCACTCTGCCCCATGTAGTCATGATGGCTCCACTGCACTGATCCATAGCCACTAATCCTTTTCTATGTCCACTCTGCCCCATGAAGTCATGACGACTCCATTGCACTGGCTCATTGCCATGCTATGATCACTCTGCCCTATGGAGTAATAACAACCCCACTGCACTGGTCTAGCCTAACATCCTTCTTGTTGGTGAATCAAAGTTATGGACGTCGATAACCCCTTAGCACACATCCCGCAGAAAAGCCCAACTCATGAAGTTAACTCGTTGGTTCCCAACTAGATCATGAGTTCTACTTCCTATTTGGACTACCTTTGCATCTCGGATTTTGGTCCTCTCCGAGTCAGTATGGCCCTTCCTTCGTCTTTGGTTCGGTTCGTGATATCCATCTGGGTCAGGTCGTGATAACATGCTTCAGACCGGCTCGTCCATGTCAACTCCTCCGGTTCGGATCGTGAGCATCCTTTGGTTCGGGTCAGTGGTCCACCAGCGGTTCGTGGCAACCCCTCCGGGTCGGGTCGTCGTACTCTGGTGTTCGTTGGTTCGTGACACCCATCGGTTCGTGGTACTTGCCCTTCATTGGATCTGTTCATGGTTCTCTGACGCAAGCAGGTCGGGGTCGTGGCCACCACTCACGAGTGGGTCGGTTCGGATGGTGTGATCCGATCTGGTTTCCTGCATATTTTCCTACGACTGTTTTTAGGCCACATGACGGCGTTTTCGACCATTCTAACTTTTCTAAACAATCACAAATCATACCAAACAGTCATAGCAACATATAACATCAACCACAAACACCAAAATGATAATTAACCATGTAAAATGGATTAAACACACCCAAAAACCTATGTTGTTCCCTTAATCCCCCTTAACTACGTTTAAGCATACAATTAGCAAAACTTATCCAAATTAGCCCAAATTTCTATCAGAGCCCTAAAATAATATTTCAGAATTTTACAAATTTTTCCAGATTTTTCTGAGTTATAATTTCACTAATTATCACTAATCACCCCTAATTAGCCATAATTAGTGAAAAACAATGCAAATCACTCACCTTAGCCACAAATAAAACTTAGTTCTAAAACTATCTCTGATTTGAGGTGTCTTCCTATGCAACACAGCAGCACTAACACTGATTTGGTGTTGATTTGCCTTGATTTGATGTAGATCTTCTTAATTAGTGTTTAGAAGGTGATTTTAGAAGGTGGAGGTCATGGCTAGGGTTAGAGAAATATTTTAGGCGGCTAAGAAAATGAAAATAGATCGTTTCCTGACTGATTTCAGCCTCCCCACCCTAATCCCGAAATGGGTTATGGGCCTAGCTGCTATTCACCCTAATTAGGCCCGGTTAAGCTGTTTTTCACCTTCTAAACCTTGTTTTAGCCATATCTCCCAAACGGTGAGTCCGTTTGGCTAATGTGACCACTCTACGGAATTGTAAACCGTCATCTAAATCCAATGGGAGTGGTTTTAGGTTAAAACTTTTTACCAGCAAAAGTTATGGCCAAAACAAGAACAGCTAGGGGCAAAATGATCATTTAAAAATCGGCAAAAATCATGAACATGGGAAATGACTCCAATAGTCGTCCCCCAAAGTTACACGACTATACGACCTCATATGAAAAAGAATTAAATACTTTACGATCCTTTGATAAGTAGAATGCGAGTCATTACAGATGTTGTGTGCCAAAACCTAAGTATTTCTGGATCTTCCTTTCTGTCCCGAACCGACCCCGTTCCTTTCTTCTTCCTTAGCTCCTGCCTCGCTCTCCCAGTGTCACCATCTAACCCATTTCTCTCATAAACCTACTTATGACCAAACGTCTACAGATCAGTATGTACAGCGCTGGCCTCAACCTCCTCCACAACCATCCCGAGGTGGCTACTAGACCACCAACGACGATGGCGATGGATAGAAGACACAACATCGAGGTTGATGTGACATCGAACGATATCATTCATATCGCTCCTAAATTCAAAGTTAAAATCAACTAAAGTAGGACTAATTACAAATCGAAGTTCTACTTATGAGTTTATTTCGAGAAAATGGGAGAATTTCTTTGTGATTCAAAATCTAGGGTTAGGTTTGTCAAAAGTGGAAAGGGCAGCGGCAGAAAATGAAGTGTTAGTGAGGAGGTCATGAGTATATATATATATATACACACACGAAGGGGATGGGAGTCCTTTCGTGTTCCAGTGGACAAGATGCTGAAGCCCGATCCAGTTATCATATGGCCTAAATCAGTATAAGGCCGTTCAGACCATCGGAGCAACACTAGGTAGAATGTGTATGGGATCAGACAAATCGATCCGATCCGAAGCATGGTTATTGACTTCAATGCGACGCTCAAGGCATAATTGAAGGAGAATGCAAAATTGCAGATATAAAAGCCTACCTGAAAGATTGGCTCAGATGTTGAAGGGAATCTCAAAACCAACGAAAAACAAGTGGAGTAAATCATGCATCCAACGCTATATTTATAGGCACCAATAGGTATAACTCAATGAAACATTGCGACTTCACAAATGAAGAGGAGTAACTATTCGACGATTTAAAAATTAGAAACCGTCGGATAGACAATTTCGAAGCACACTCTATCTTCAGCAAAAGTGTGCTTCGATGTTAGCCTACTTTGTGAACTAGGCTACACAAAGTTAGAAGACCAAGTGATGAAGAATGCTGACTAGAAGAACACTCCCTCGGAAACCGGATCAGATCAGAGATCCTTGGCCAAACCAAAACAGTGCAAAGCAAAAATTAAAGGAACACAGATAGAATCGGGTCGGTTCGGATCAGCCCGATCTGTTCCTCCAATCCTTAATGCGCCCGATCCAAACGGGAAACTGCAACAGCTACCTCCCACGAACCCTGAAGATGCGGAGCGGTTATGTGCCATTTCCCCCGCGATCACCCACTAACCTGATGCGCTGTCTTCGTTATATACCATCCAAACCCGAGTTTTAAGTGGGGGAAGCGCCATGTGCATCTGAACCGGAGCCAGTTCAAAGACATTTTTCACCTATAAATAGACCATCATGGGTCATTTGAAGGGATCTTTTGGCAAATTTAGAGCTCAAACTCCTTTGTCAACCGAATTTCATTACTATATTCAGATCATTACTTCAATTTAAAGTGAAAAACTATTAGCATTAAGTGAATTTATGCATTGTATGAACAAAATTGAGTGAAAACTACTATTGTATTTGTATTTGAATCATCAATCCAAAGAGTAGAAAGTGGACGTAGGCTCTTTAACGCTGAACCACTACAAATTATGTGTTTCTCTTTTCTTTTTGATTTCATTTCATTAGAATCATTTCTAGTTTGGGTGTTAGAACCACTTTTTAGTCTAACAAACACCAATATGACAATTCCATCAACAAACATATAAAATTCACCAAAATCACCATAAATGTATATATGAGCAAAAACCATGGATCTAAATTGCACATTCACATGAAATATCATAAAAGTTACCTACTAAACTTGCTAGATCAGATCATAGGGTGATCTATTTGAAAATAAACTTACCAGTGCATAAATCTAAGGAAAAACACATGAGTTTAATGAAAAACATGATCAAATACTCATACACTTCATTGAATCCATGCGAGAGATGCAATCCACTCACTGATTCTCCCAAATAAGTAAAAATCAATGAAATAACAATCTGGACAGCAAGCACTTCGCACCAAACATCTTGATTTGATGTATCCTTGCCTCAGTTGATGTAGATCTAGCCTCCAATGGTGTAGATCCATGATTTCCCTCCTTGGATCTGGATTTTTAATGGTGGAAAGATGTTAGAGGAAGGAGGATCACAAGGCCTCCAAAAGAGATAATGGAAAACTAAAAGCATTTCTCATATCCCTTATCCCCTATTTATAGTTTCCACCAACCACTAATGGGCCTCTCCAAATCAGCCCATTAAGGCTCCCAAAACCTGAACATCCAACTGAAAAACCTTAAAACAGCGATTCCTCCCAAACTGCTAAACCAAATCCTTAATGTGACTAATCTACGGAAAGGCAATCATCATTTCCTTTCCAATGGCATATGTCTCATCCTATGATTCGACCCAAGTCAGAAGTTATACCCTATACAGGACTAAAAAGGGAAAAATGGTCACAAACAAATTCGGTAAAAATTAGGTGCATGCCTAACATCCCCATAAGAAACATATTAAAAGATGAGAATGATCCGGCCCTTCGGGAATAAAACAAAAATATTTTATGATCTTCTGATATGTAAAATGCGGGCTGTAACATAAATCATATCTACAATTAATCTCATCTTTTAGTTTGTTGTCATGCAACATTGTACCTAGTAAGGTTTCACAAACATTTTTCTCAACATGACTTACGTCTCAATTATGATGCAATAGAAGTTCCTATAAAAACAAATATTATAAAAATTATATTTTATTTTTAATGGATTGATAACGAAAAATGTATTTTAAATTCTAACCTCCCAATATAGCAAATTAAAAAAATTCCACCTTGATAACTCTTTTTAATAGGATCATTATCCTCGTTATCATCATCTTCGCTATTGTATCAATCTTCCTTTTTCTACCTTTCCCGTTAATCTCTTTTTTTAGTTTGTCTTGTATCATTTAACTTCACACTCTTCTTTTCTCTTTTCGCATCTTTTCCAAAATCATTTGAAAAATACTTCAAAGAAAGCGAGATATTTTTTCCAATAAGAATTCTAGGCATCTTTCCAACCTCCATAGTGTTATCAAACCAAGCTTTTTTCCCTCAATGGATTTGAAAAGAGTAAAAACCTTCTGTTAACACAAAAAATTGCACTGGCCAAATATAAAGAAGCAGAGATGGGAAAAGGGATTAGACAACAAAACCACGATCTTGAAGGAAGGAGCAAAGCCAATGTACTGTTAAAAGCGGCAGGCCGGAAGCCAATATTGGAAACAAAGAGGATTCAAATTAAACGAGCATCAACACTTAGACACAAGAATATCGGTCCAACACCGATAGCGAAAGATTGAAGGTAATAAGGAAGACTCCAGAAGGGCAACACAGACACTTAATGAGATATAGAGAAACAATCCCGGAAGCATTCCACATAATACCGGGAGCCGATGATAAGAGGTTGCCGAAAGGCATATGGTCTGAGACCTAGCGGAAGAAGAAAAAAACCTCGTTACCGGTACGAGAGGAAAATACCGGCAGGGGAGTATATTCACCGAAGGGTTAGTAAAGGCAGATCGCCAAAAGCATACCAAATGAAACCATAAGAAAATAAAGGTGAGCAATCGACCTCTGAAGGAAAGCACTACATCAGATAAGAGAAGGAAGAGAGTTGCGGCACCACTTAGCTCATTATCGACACTAACATTAGAAGAAGGTTTTGTTGAATCAAGGAATTCATGGCATTTTGATTGATGACAAGGGGAAGTTTGAAGATTGACAAAAAGAAGAGATTCGATGATATTGAAAGTTAGAGGTTGATTATTTAGTGATTTAGTTGTGTTAAAAATGTTAAAATCTATCCTCAAATAATCATATACCTCAGTAGTTTGAATATATATGTATATATATGAATGCACATTCATTGTGCATAATGCCAGAAACCGGTCGACCGGTTTCAATACATGTGGTCGACCGTTTCTGGGAGGAAATTCACAATGAACGTGCACACATGTATATAACTTATATATATTCAAATACCAGTCTACTGGTTATTTTTTACCTGTCGACTGGTCTTCGAACTGAAAGGAACTCTTCGTACAGACATCTTCATTCATCAATGGTTGCTTCCTTTTCCTTTCATCTAAAATCATTTCTATTCAATACTTCTTTTCACCAATGTTTACAACTCTTTATCTTCTATAAATACAACATGAAATCATCAATTCAAATAAATAATCTTTCCATTTGTTCTATCTATTGCTGATTTCATTCTTGATCATTCAAAGCACTCAAAAGTTCATAATCTTCTTATATCGTTGTTGAATCCTAGAATCTACATACTATTCTTTTGATTCAAACATGATATCATCTTCCAAATTTTCACGAATTCAAATTCTATTTGAGGATAAGATTATAGGAAGATTGTACTCAAACTGTTGACTATCCATGTTGAATCAAGAACACAAAGCAGAAGTCAAAACCATTGTATTAGTTGAAGTCCTGTGTGTGATCAGGCAAGTGTTGAAGTTCTCCGTGTTGTAAGAGGAAAGTTGTGAAGTCCTCGTGTTGATAGAGGCGTGAAATCCCGTTCGGCTGCTCGGGTATTGTGAACTTATTCCTCTGGGTAAAGCGAGGTAGTTGATTAGTGAAAATACAGAGAGAGGTCTGGGACTTGACGTAGGACGGTGCTACGAACCAGCATAAAAATCCCTGGTGTGATTTTCCTTTTACTGCATTTAATTATATGTGATGCTGTTTTTGTGAGATCTTACTCTATTTCATATTTATTTGCATAACTATTGTATTAGACAAATAGTTATGTGTTATTCCATATTACACGATCCGAATGTACTATTACTTGACAAGTACACGCACACATTTTCATTTGGTATCAGAGCCTGGCGTTCTAGAGATCGTAACAACATCCTAGAACAAATGGCTTTAAAGAAATCTATTCAGGGAATTAGAAAATGGAAGAGCAACAAAGTAGAATTAGGAGAGCAAGGAAACAAGTGTCTCATGGCTAAAGTCAGATCACAATCCGTATGTACAGATTCATTATATAAAGATCTTTTGTTAGACCATGAAAAATTATTGAAACTCAATGTAGTCATTTTAGCTATGTCAAAAAATTACGAGCAAGAAAATTCCAAATTAAAAGAAGAAAACAATCGTTTGGTAAAACAAGCCAAATGTTTTGAAAATACCTTAGAAGAGCTTGTTTCTCAAAAAGATTTCCTTTAAAAAGAAAATGAGCGATTAGAAGATAAAAACAATATTCTTTTAAAGAAAATCGATCTTTTGCAAAATAGAAATAAATCATTAGAAGATTCTTTAAATAATTCTAGTTTTTTAATTTCGTCTCTTGAAAAAGAGAATGGAGCTCTAACTGAAAAGATTTTGGAATTATCTAAAGAGTGTGAGTTTTTTAAGGTGAATAATACTATTTTACAAAATAAAATTTCTGATTCAAAAGAAAATTTTGGAAAATTACAATCTCTTTTAATTAATTCAGGATCTAAAATTTGTGGTCTCAAAACTGAGAATGATTTAAAAAGGAAGAACTGTGAATTAAATAAGGAAATTGATAATATTCAAAATAACGAAATTTCTTTTGTCACTCGTGATTTTGCAATTAAATTTGATAAATGTACAAATAAGTTCGTGAAATTTAATAAAGGTCAAAATGATTTAAACATGATTTTATCTAGATCTTGACCTTTACATGACAAAAGTGGTATAGGATATAATAAAATCAATCATAGAAATAGTACTAGATATGCTTTTATGTACAATAAGAATAGCACTGCTAGTACTAATGCTCATCCAAGACCCAATTATTATAGAAATTCAAATACTTCTATGACTAGCGGTATTTATAATAAATATAGAAGTACGAAATGGAATATCACTTGAGATTACTTAAGTATTTGGGTTCCTGTAAGTTGGAAAAACAGAGAAAAATATATCGATGATTATTTTGATTCAGTAGTTAATAATGAAAATTTTATCTTTAAAGGTTCCATTAAACCCTCTTGGGTATGGCAACCTTCCATCTAACCCATGGACCCAAAACAAAGCAAGTGGGTACCAAACTATATATGTTATATTTTTGGCAGGTACACCACGGCAAAGAGAAGGTTATTCTGTATCTCCTAAAGGTGCTATAATTATTTGTATTCTCTACTACTGTCGATTACTGTGCTTATTATGGTATTTATTCTTTTTAATCGATGACAAAGGGGGAGAAATACTTTCTCTTATGATTATTCATATTATTCACGTTACATATACTATCATTTAAAATTATGTGCTTAACATGGTAATAGAATATGTGTGCTAACATTTGTTAATGCAGGAATCAAAAGGTAAGAATATTTATATTATGAACTAACAAATGTTGCAAAAATTCAGAGGGAGCTTTATATTTAGAGGAAGAAAATCCAAGGTGTTGTCATCAATCAAAAAGGGGGAGAATGTTGAGAAAAGATTTTGATCGATGCCAACATATAAAGGTGCAATGAAGATCATTTCATAGAGATAAGGTTTTTTACTTTGAGTCGTGTTAGAAATATGTTAAAATCTATCCTCAAAGTATAACACGAATGCACAAAACAATATCATATCTTCGTTGTTGAAATCTGTATATTTGAGGAATTGAAAAGTCACAGAAAAAGCCCAAACGGTCCAGGCTCCGACCGGGAAAGAGTGCAGAGTGATATAGACTGTGGACCGAGATCCTCTGGTCCACAGCCATAAAATGGTCGACCGCCCAAAAAACCGCCAGTCGACCGGTTATGTTTCTGCTTGGAAACAAAAATATTTCTCAGATCAACCAGTCGATTGGTTGAAAATCACCAGTCGACCAGTTTATGTGTTTTTGCACATAACGGCTATTTTTCTGGAATTTTCAATTTTAAATAAATTCAACTAGTCGACATGTGATTCTTGACCTGTCGATCGTTTTGGAAGCAGCAAGTTTTTCTGAAAGGTTGCTTCTATTTATTAAGAGATTTCTATTCAATAATTAAATGAAATGGACATAACTTTTTGTAGAAACTCTTCATGTAGAATTACTACCTTTCTACTATTAGACAAACAACTTCAAACTTGTTTTACAATCACGAAATCATTCTATATTCTCTCTAATTTCTGAATTGCATTTTCATATTCTTTGCAAAACAAAAGCTCTCCAAATTTCAAATACTTGTTGAATCCTTGAATCAATTTAATATCATTTGATTCAACAAGAATTCTACTTCCTTAAATCTACGCATTCAAAGTATATACTTGAGGATCTGATTATAGGAAGATTATACTCAAACTATTGACTATCCGTGTTGAATCAAAAACACAAAGCAGAAGTCAAAACCATTGTCTTAGCTGAAGTCCTGTGTGTGATCAAGCAAGTGTTAAAGTCTTCCGTGTTGTAAGAGGCAAGTTGTGAAGTCCTCGTGTTGATAGAGGCATGAAATCCCGTTCGGTTGCTCGAGTATTGTGAACCTGTTCCTCCGGGTGAAGCGAGGTAGTTAATTAGTGAAAATCCAGAGAGAGGTCTGGGACTGGATGTAGGACGGTGCTCCGAACCAGTATAAAAATCCCTGGTGCGATTTTCCTTTTATTGCATTTAATTATCTTTGATACTGTTTCTGTGAGATCTTACTCTATTTCATATTTATTTGCATAACTATTGTATTAGATAAATAGTTGTGTGTTATTCCATATTACACGATCTGAGTGTACGATTACTTGACAAGTACATGCACACATTTTCAGGTTTATAAATAATCCGAAAGGGGTCACGGATGAAGCTGTCTCCAGATCATGGCCAAGACCAAGGGTTGTCGGAAAGGGAAAGGAGAGCTATTGAAACCGTCACCAGGAGACAACTTTGAAGTCACCATAAGGCATACTAAAGGCATAATGTCACAAGTCAAGCTCTCAGATACCGGAAGACGAGCATGAAGAAGGAAGATAATAAACCCAGCATCAAGGCATATAAAAAAGTTGAAGACATCAAAACTGAGATGTATGGATGCGAACGGAGACCAGTAGTCCCTAAAACGAGAGCTTATTATCGGAAGGCATAGCGGAAGCATACGCGCAACACACTGAGGATTTGCAATTGAGACCAAAAGTTGTCGGAGAAGTTCCTTGAGGCATCTCGGCAGGACCATTCACGAAAGCTCGAGATTGATACTTTGAAGGCAAGAAGACATCAATGAAGACATTCGATAAGAAGAAAGGTGGCTGAGACCTTTCTGCTAGGATCGAAAGTTGGAAGAACGGACGAGACCTTATTTCAACTTCCGAAAGAGGCTTCTGTTGGGCTCACAGTAGAAGGGGACCCAATTTGCCTATAAATAAGACCCTAGGGGCCTTATTTTGGGGGACTTTTGCTCATTCCTCATTCTTGTTCTCATTTCTAAGAGAGATAACCCTAATTTGTAATTGGGGATTTCTTATGTAACCTCCTCTATGAATAAAATCATCAAATTCCTTAAAGTGGACGTAGGTTCAATCCGAATTGAACCACTATAAATTGTCATGTCTTTACTATTTCACTTGTTATATGGTATATTGTTGTGTTATGTTGTTTGGTGCTTCTCAAACCAACCCTTTAAGCATATTCCTAACTATCTTATGCTTTCCCCTCAACCAGAGCTTTATACCAAGCCTTATTCTTGAACCTAGGTCTCCAAAATACCCTTCTATAAACCGTTTAGCTTCCTAACTTGTGTTGAGCTGGGGAACCCTTATCCCAAGGTAACAGTTGGTCCTTGAGTCGCAGAAGCATGATACTCACCCCATGAGGGAAGAATAACTAATCTTCGGGATTTTAACATAGATATTTAGGGAACAGTGAACTAACTTAAGCTTGTGGGAACTGAATAATCCCATTTCTCCCTTAGGTCCATTTCCTTAGAACTATCTCCGGTGTTGATGAAAAATATCGTTAACATTTTGGCGCTAGAAGGAGGGCTTGAACCTCCATACCCTTTTCCTACCTTTAACACTTTGGATAACCTTGCCACACTGTGTTGTTCTGTCCTGGGTTGGACTTAGCTTTGAAGAAGCAAGATTATAAAAAAAGAGTCTCAGAAAGGAGCTTCTGAATACTAAGTTACTACTTCAAACATCGTTAATCCAAGCCTTTTTAAGAATAGGATAACCTTGAATTTTCATCCTTATTGTAAACCCTCTATACTTACCTTTAGCCTTCCGACTTTATTTCTCATTCCATCAGAACAAGATACTCCAAAAATCAATTAACGGATAATTCAGTTGAAAAGGAGTGGTAAAAAAGGATCCAACACGTCATTCATTCCAGAAAACAACATCAACTATGCAAAATTAGAAACCATAGGATCTTCAACCTTAATGAAAAGAAAATGTAATGAATTGGAAATACTACACTTGGCTATGCAGATTGATGCAACTAGAGAATCCATTGAAGAAGACTTAGTCTGAAGGTCCCTTGAAGTGGAACCTTATGAAGCAGAATAAAAAATAATAGCCCCTCGAGAGCTTTATAACCAAACCGAGCCTTCATCAAATCTAAAGAGCAGTCTGATTTCATGGAGAAACAGTCAAATATTAAGAGAAATGGTCAATTCAGAAGAAAGAAAAAGCCTAAGGTGGCTAGAAGATAGGAAGTTACCGGGAATACTCTTCTCCAAAGATATAATGGTGGCCGAAATTCCACCTGGTATAGAAATACCATAGCTCGCGTATGATAGGACTACAGACCCCGAAGAACATCTCACTACATTTGAGAGTTATATGGATGCATACGACGTTTCTGAAGCACTTCATTGATAGATTTTTCTGACAACCCTTCGTAAAGAAGCTAGAAAATGGTGTAGACATTATTGCGGCCCTGTCATTACTACTTGGAAACAATTATCCACCTCCTTTAAAACAAATTTTCATGTGCAGAAAGATCCAACAATCAGCGTCTATGATCTAGCCAGAATTAGACAAAGAACAGTGGAGTATCTAAACTGCTATCTGAGGAGATTTTGTAATGAGTCGCTCAAAGTACAAAGGGCGATTGATAGAGAAAACTAACAGTTATACAGTCGGGATTATAAGCACCATCCCCCTTTATGAAAGAGATTACCTGAAGAGAATGCGAAAGCTTGGGTGATTTTTATTCCAGAGCCGACAAATTCATTGTTGGAAGAAATGCTTAACACAAGGAAAACTTCGAAACAAGGTCAAAAGGCCTGATCCCAATCCCCTTCCCGAAGGCTCTTCGAAATCAAAAGGACTAATTCTCTTATCACAAAACATAAGGACACAAAACCAGAAATTTTTGGAGTTTGATAAAAAGAAGTCAAGCCAAAAGGAAATGAAAGCTCATTTGACAAATTCAAAGCAAGACCAGTGGGAAGTTGGTCAAAGACAATGCAACACGGGAATGAGAACTTAACAATCCGTTTTCCATATCAAATACTTACTTTCATTAGTTATTTCACTTTATATCTTATTTGTTATCAAAAAAATATTAATGCAAGTTAGAGTTCCTTTACAGGTAAAAACTAAAACCTGTTCAAGCTTATGCATACAACAAGAGCTCGGGGGAAGTACCTAAAGCACGCCCAAACACTGCCTATGACTTGTCCCATATAAGGAAATGAAAGCTCACAATGCATGAATAAATGCACAACAAAGTTACCAATCAACGGAAAGCTTTGATAGAAGTTGTCCAAAGGAATATGCAATGAAGAAAAGATCAAATGTCAATTGTCGCCTGACTTAAGTGAGATTGCTCAGAATCTTATCTCTTATATCTTCAAATTTCGTAAGCTATCTTTATCAAATATGTTATACTGACATGCACAAATGCTTCTATGAAAAGTATGGAACACACATTCCCCAAACCCTTCGGAGGGAAGGATAAATCAATTAAGCCTTTAGAGGAAAAGGCACAAAAAATAAAGCTTCCAGAGAGAGAAGCCAGCACAAACAAAGCTTCCGAGGAGTGAGACCATGACAAATAAAGCTTCCTGGGAGAGAAGCAACATCAAATAAAACATTTAGAAGAAAAGGCACAACAAATAAAGCTTCCAGATGGTGAAGCAACATCAAATAAAACCTCCCAGAAGAGGAGCGACAAACAATGATTCAAGAGAGAGAAGCAACAACGAACACAACCTTCCAGAAGAGAAGCGTCAAACAAAGCCTCCAGAGTAGGAGCAACAGACAAGGCTTCCAAGAAGAGAAGCCACAAAGTTACATTCTCCTACGATGGAGATTGCCTCCTAAGTAGGGCTAACAAACAAAATTACATTCTCTTGCAATGGAGATTGCCTCCTAAGTTGGGCTAACACCCCCTACAAATTATTGTACCCCTAAGTGGGACTGGTAATGCCTACATCTTCCCATATAAAGGGACCGGTGTCACTATCTTAGAGAGCATTCATTCATCTGCATATCCTATGGGATAGGAATAAGACACGACGTTAGATGCCCAATGGCTAGAAAGCTGAGAGGAACATCCACCGAACGATTAATCAAATCAAGATAGAGTTAATTTATTTCTAAAGCAGTCCTCTACATATGCGTCCGAGAAGTTATCCCTCGGCATATTTATGACCCTTTCACTCGTGTAGTTCCTCTGGGTAAACTTTCGAGGAACCCAAGATAACTTATGGTTGCTTGATCACTTTCAGTAATGTTTGGATAGGTTGACACTACGCACATATATAATCATAGGATGATTTGTGATGCTTTCATTAGATGGCCTTTCAGTGAACTTTCAATGTTTTCTTTATACTCTTTTAAGACATTTCATTTGCCGCATTTTCCAATAACTACCAATTGGTGCATGCTTTATACATGTTTCATGATTTCTACCCGAGTGTGGGTCTCGAGGTTTCTATATGATTTCTGATTTCTGCTTATCCGAGTGTGAGACTCTTGGTTTTCATATGATTTCTGCTTACCCGAGTATGAATCTCGGGATCTCTATATGTTTTCAAGTTTTCACTAACCTGAGTATGAGTCTCGTGGTTTCCACATGATTTCTGATTTTTATTTTACCCGAGTGTGAGTCTCGGGGTTGCCATATGAATTTCTAATTTACCCGAGTGTGAGTCTCGGGGTTTCTATTATTTTTCAGATGTGATATCTGACTTTCCATTTACCTGAGTGTGATCCTCGGGGTTTTTATATGATTTCTGGTTTTCACTTACCCGAGTGTGGGTTTTGGGGTTTCTATAAAATTACTAACTTTCATTTACCCGAGTGAGTCTCGGGTTTCCTATACGATTTTTGATTTATGCTTACCCAATTATGAGTCTTGGGGTTTCCATATGATTTCTGATTTCAATTTACCCAAGTATGAGTCTTAGGATTTCTATTATTTTCAGATATGATGTCTAAACTTCTATTTACCCGAGCGTTAGTCTCGGGGTTGCTATGATTTCTGACTTTTTATTTACCCGAGTGTGAGTCTTGGTATTTCTATATGATTTCTGATTTAACTCGAATGTGAGTCTCGGGGTTTCCATATGAATTTCTACTTACCCGAGTATGAGTCTCGGGGTTTCCACATGATTTCTAGTTTCCAACTTACCCGAGTGTGAGTCATGGGGTTTTACATATGATTTCTGGTTTCAAACTTACCCGAGTGCGAATCTCGGGGTTTCTATATGATTTCTGATTTATTCTTACCCGAGTATGAGTTTCTGGGTTTCTACATGATTCATGATTTTTATCTTGCCAATTTTGAATCTTGGATAACAACTACTTTCAAATAAAGATTTTGGGTTTTCTACCCACTCCGGGTGTAAATCATAGAATTCCTTTTATGGCTTTCAAGTTTTTTTTACATAAGTCCAAACTTTAATCTGGGATCTTTTCCTTGTCATTCCAAACAAGCACTTGTAACCTTACAAACTTTAAGAAAATAGACCCCTAGATCCGTTTTCTGCTAACAATCAGGTTTAACTATGAATTTTCTATGTTAACTTTCTAGAGAGAATGTTAGATTCCTTATGTTATACTTGCATACGGGGATCGAATATAACATTATTCTTTCAAGGTAAAGGTTCCTAAGTTAGAGCACAAGCAGGTACCATGGACCTCCCATCCTAAGCCCTCCAACAAGGATTACGGCCAAATAATACTTCGTAGGAAAAGTTATCTAAACTCATGACATATTTACCCCTAATGTTTACCACAATGAATTATGGTCAGAATTAGGTAAACACATCATATAAAACATCATACACCGCCTAAATCATATCACCTTCACTGTCACATTATGTTTGCCAATAGAGAATTTCTAATTTTCTATTTAGAGATATCCAAATATATACTTTGGGTCTGCTGCCTCACATTTCTTGATAACCAAATGCCTATATAGAAATATTAGCTTCCCATTCAATGTTGGTAGATGTTAAGCTGTAATATCATAAAATTCCACGTAGAAGTATATTTGAATCTACACATCATCCATGATTAGATTCAATCAGATTCATAACTTGAATGTTATTTTCAAGTTCTATTCATTAATGAAAGTTCATATTTCCCCTTGCATCACTGTTTTGAAATTACACGAAACTAAAGCTAAGACCTTTCTAATATGTCTTAAGTTACAGAAAATTAGTACAGGAACCGCAAGTTTTGTCCTAAAGAACAAAATATTCTTTATACTTGGTAGGGGGGTGAACTTTTAACACCAAAATTTGCACTGGCCAAACATAAAGAAGTAGATATTCCAAAGCCGAAAGGGCAAAGGGATTGGACAGCGAAACCAGGATCATGAAGGAAAGAGCAAAGCCAAGGTATTGCTGAAAGCGGCAGACCGGAAGCAATACCGGAAACTAAGAGGATTCAAATTAAACGAGCATCATCACTTAGGCACAAGAATATCGGTCCAACATCGATAGCAAAAGATTGAAGGTAATAAGGAAAACTCCGGAAGTGAAACACCGAAACTTAATGAGATACAGAGAAACAATCCTGGAAGCATTCAACATAATACCGGGAGCCGATTAAAGGAGGTTGCCGAAAGGCATATGGTCCGAGACCTAGCAGGAGAAGAAAAGAGATAGCAAGGTCAGAGCCGGTACGAGACAAAAATACCTGCAAGGGGAGTATATTCACTGAAGGGTTAGTAAATGCACATCCCCAAAAGCATAACACATAAAACCACAAGAAAATAAAGGTGAGCAACCGAGTGCATATAAATCGAAAGCTTAAAACCACTAAAGGAAAGCTCTATATCAAACAAGAGAAGGAAGAGGGCTAACGACACCACTTAGCTCAATACTGACGCTAACATTAGACGAAAGTTTATAAGCCATCTGAAAGGGGTCATAGATGAAGCTGTCACCAGATCAAGACAGAGACCAAGGGTTGCCGAAGAGAGAAAGGAGAGTTATTGAAACTATCACCAGGATACAACTTTAAAGTCACCATAAGGCATACCAAAGGCATAATGTCACAAGTCAAGCACTTAGATACCAGAAGACGAGCATGAAAGAAGGAAGATAATAAATCTAGCATCAAGGCATATAAAAAAGTTGAAGACACCAAAACCGAAAGCTATGGATGCGGATCGAGGCCAGTGGTCCCTAAACCGAGAGCTTATCATCGGAAGGCATATCAGAAACATATGCGCAACACACTGAGGATTTGCAGCCAAGACCAAAAGCTTATTGGAGAAACTCCTAGAGGCATGTCGTCAGAACCATTCCCAAAAGCTCGAGATTGATATTCCAAAGGCAAGAAGACATCAATGAAGACATTCAATAAGAATAAAGGCGGCTGAGAACTTTCTGCCGGGACCGAAAGTTGCGAGAGCGGTCGAGACATAATTTCAACATCTGAAAGAGGCTTCTACTGGGCTCACAGCAGAAGGGGGCCCAATTTTCCTATAAGTAAGACTCTAGGGTCTTATTTTAGGGGACTTTGCTGATTCCTCATTCTTGAACTCATTTTAAAGAGAGCTAACCCTAATTTGTAAATCAATTTGGGGATTTCTTATGTAACCTCCTCTTAAAATAATCAAATCCCTTAAAGTAGACGTAAGTTCAATCCGAAGCGAACCACAATAAATTGTCATGTCTTTACTATTTCTCTTATTATATGGTATATTGTTGTACTATGCTATTTGGTGCTTCTCATTCCAACCCTTTCAGCGTGTTCCTAACTACCTTATGCTTTCTCCTCAACAAGAGCTTCATGCGCAAGCCTTGTCCTTGAACCTAGGTCTCCAAAGTACCTTTCTACAAACTGTTTAGCTTCCTAATTCGTGTTGAGCTAAGGAAACCCTTATTCCAAGGTAATTGTTGGTCCTTAAATCACAGAAGCATGATACTCACCCTTTGAGGGAAGTGTAACCAATCTTTGGGCTTTTGACCTTGATATCTATGAAATGGTGAACTAACTCAAGCTTGTGATAACTGGATAATCACATTTCTCCCTTAGGCCCATTTACTTAGACTTACCTCCGGTGTTGACGAAAAATATCGTTAACACCTTCTATGTCCCATATAAACAATTTTCCAACTATATTTCAACCATTAATGGTGAGTATTGACACCACATAATGGACAAGCCTTTTTTCCCCTTCACACAACATCCAACAAGATTGTCACAAGCTGGAAAATCATTTATAATCCACAGTAAAATAGCTCTCACATTACAAAGTTCCTTAGTTAATGCATCATATGTCTCAACTTCACTACTCCACAAGTAATGCGAGTCTACTAGTAATGGCGCAATATTTACATCAATATCATTTCCTGATTGCTTTGGACCTGAAATGAGAAGTGTTAAAATAATATTCTCTTTCTTCATGCACAACATATATGACAAATTATATGTCATAAGCATTACATGCCAGCAGCTATACTTGGATCTTAATATAAAAAATTGATTGAACACATTTGTAGCTAGACCAAGTCTAAGATTACGTGGATCGCCTGAAAATGTTTTCCAATTTTCATCAACCATGCTCCATGTTACATAATCTACAGGATGTTGCATCTTTCCATCACTGCTTTTATTTTTGAAATGCCATCTCAATTTTTCGGCCATCTTTTCAGATCTGAACATTCTTCTAAATCATGGGATTTTTGGAAAATATCTCAGCAACTTAACTGGGATACATTGCATAATTTCTTTTGTATCTTGATTTATCTTCCATCCTAACGAACCACATTTAGGACAATTGTCTAATTTTTTGTGCTCTTTACGAAAACCAAATCATTCTCACAAGCATGCATTTTTTTCAAACCTCATGTTAAATATTTTAAGAAATTTCTTTACTTCATATAAAGTCTCAGGGAGTACGTTATTCTTTTGTAAAAACAAATGTTGGATGGTAAGAAGTTTATCAAAACCAGTATCAGATAATCCAGTTTCGCTTAAAGATTATACAAAGTAGTGATGATAAATAACTTTGTATGATCTGTGCAACCATGATACAATGGGGTTTCTGCATCCACCAAATTATTAAGCAAATCATCATGGCGTCTTTTTGCATTGTCCTTGAAACACCCCACCTCCGTTAAGGTCACTCACAGAGGGAATGTCTTAACTTTGGTGGAGGTTTATAAGTAAAAGCCACAGATAAACACAAGACAGATATATATACACATATTTTAAGCAGCGGAAACCAAAAAGACTTTTATTTCATCAATACGTGTTCAAACAAAACATTTCCATAATTGTCTCAAAATGCTTCCAACATTACAACCTCATTACTGTCTTGATTATTAAAGAAGCATAAAACATAAATAAAGTGACAAAAATCCGCATAGTGATATCCAAAGCCATGATCCGAGCAAAAGAGATCCAAACCATACGTCTACGGTCTTGAAACTTGCAAAAGAGTACTAGGCTTGGTTGTTTCCTCCCTATGGACCTGGAGGGGGGACGAAAGAAAAGAAGCCGAAAAGAAAATAGAGTCAGGCATAAAGCCTGAGTAAATCTAGTAACTTTTCAGTATGTGAATAATAAAAAGGGCATGATAGATATAAACTGAAAACAGGAAAGTGTCACAAGCTAAGGGAGTGTCGTTTAGAAATCGAATGTACTATCGCACCCATCTCTGCACCAACTTGAGCTTATTCTAACTGGCACCTCACGCTCAGGGTGAAGTGATCCCCATTTTCTAAAGATCGGCTCCTACTCGCGTAAACATGTGTCATACGGCCCCCAAGAATTGTAGATACCTATGTTGGTCCCAACATGGGGTGTATCAAGACCCATGGTGGCGGCCCCGACACAATTCTAGAAGGCATAGGTTATACTACTGGTGTAACACCCCGTATGTTATATAACAGTGAAATTCACAAATTAAAGTATAATTTATTTCAAGTCAAAGAATTAAGGGAAACAGAATACGTCATTGCGTTCATCTCGGAATTCTGCTTGAGATAGAGTCCGAGTTTGCGTAAAACGGACTCCGTATGAGGGAGATATGATCTCCGGAAGTTTCAGAATTCAGTTTAAAATTCAAACAGACAGAAACAGTTCAGAAACAAATTCAAAATTCGGAAAATCGGACCCAGATTGGGCTGGGCGGGAATTTTCCCGCCCAAGGCACCCAGGTCGACTGGGTAGTCGACCTGGGGCACCCAGGTCGACTGGGTAGTCGACCTGGGGCACCCAGGTCGACTATGTTGTCGACCTGGGGGTCGACTGGGTAGTCGACCTGGCCCCTGAGCCAGGTCGAACCCAGCCCCTCCTGGCTGGCCTAGTCTGTGCTTGGCCGAATTTCTGAGCCTTGCCTTGTCACTAGGGCTAGGTGTCAGCTCCTGATTGGTTTCTCTTTGAAACGAATAGCTAATATTAATCTAAGCTCCATCGACGGCTCGAATCAATTCACAAACTCTATAAAAAGGACCTAAGACTCAACCTAATTCATACAAATAAAAATAAGAATGAGACTGTCATGCTGCTAAAGTGAGTCTAGGAGTAGCCGTCAAAATTGAGAGACGATTAGGAGTCGATTCAAAAGCTTAAAGCAACAACAATTAAATCAAAACAACGCCTACAACAAAGGATAGCATCTCCAAATTCAGAACTCAGATTCCTGAATTGAAGATTCGTCAAACGTTGTAAGTAGAGTGCTATTCCGATGTGAATGAATAAATGAGTTTTGGTTTGTGTAAAATGAGAAATGGAATTGTACTTAATTTGTGGTGACGATAATTCATAATTGTATGTTGCTATGATTCTAATTATGAATAGATTTGGGATGTTGTGGTATAATGATGTTAGACCTATTGGATATTTGCAAGTATATTATTCATGTTGAAAGTTAACGACTATATGTTTGTGGTAGTTTATTACAACACCTATTGGATATTTGCAAGTATATGATTCATGTTGAAAGTCAACGACTATATGTTTGTGGTAGTTTATTTGAGATTCAGGCAAGTATAGGATTCACCATTATGCCAACATGATTTTAGATCCATCTATGTATATTTTTATGGTCATTTTTAGTGTGTAGTTGGATCCAATTAAGTATTATGATTCATATGAATTTATGTTGGAATTGGCATCATGATTCAAGTGTAAACCATACTTTTGTATTAGTGACAAAAGCAAGCATCTTTGTGAACTTGTATTAATTCTATGAACATGACTAGATTACGTTTGGTGTTATGCCTAATTGAAACATGTTTTAGGCCTATGTTGTTATAAAACTCATATGATAATATATGTGACACATAATTAAGTTAGATTCACATTATTAAATGCAAGTTTACATGACTAGATTAAAACCATGATTCATGTTAGGTATGTTTCATGTCAAGATTATATGCTATTACAATGCAAGTTTACAAGTGCCTAATTTATGTTAATTAGATCGTTATGTTGCAAGTTCATGCGTTCACACTCCCCTTTTGATGTTACTTAGAATATATAAACACCATGTTCTAAGCCTCCCCTTTTTCATGTGGCTAAGTTGGGCTTAAATTTTAAACCCAACATATGTTATATTATAGCAAACGTAGAAAACGGGGGTATTGACGTTGGGGTAAAAATATAAAACATATGTGTTGGCATGTCTGTCGCATGCCAACGACCTTGAGAACATTTAAGTTGTATAAATTAATTTTACTCAATAAAGTTGAGTTTGAATAATGGGCCGCAAACATTTACATATAAAAAGAAAAGAGACAAAATATGTAAACATAGAAAATACGATGTGTTTAACCCGAGGTTGGATTGAGTTGTGACATAAACCTGCCCGGAACCGCCCGGCTGTCCAATAGTCACAACAATACCTATCCAATGTGGGTGGTTAAACATTGACCCCAATAAAGACCCGAGGTTAGACTGAGTTGTGACGTAAGACTGCCCGGACCCAACCGACAACAGGCAGTCACAACAATACCTGTCTAATGTGAGAGGTCGAGGCTTTAAAAAGACAATTAAGGCTGAGTCAGGATTGATAGGATTAAGTAAATTGAATTAATACTTAATCAAATTGAACATGCTAAACTATACAGACTGATTGGGGGTTAGGTTTACAGAACACTTAACCAACTTAGCATGTTGGCTAGAAATAGAAATCCTAGTAGCGGGGGACCCTTTTCAGCAGTAACCGTACAAGGTGTATCAGGATACCCTGAACTAGGCAGGGTGGGGCACGATTACTGGGCTGACTGTAAGAGGTCAAATCGACGGCGGTGGTGCAGCAGTGTAGGTTCTAACGGGGTGCGGGCGTGCACACACTCCGGCGCAGAAAAATAAGGCACTGAGCACCAGTAGTATACCTGTGCATTCTGGAACTGTGTCGGGCCGCCACCATGGGACCTGATACACCCCATGGTGGGACCAGCATAGGTAGCTACAACATTGGGGGGGCGTAAGACACATGTAACTATGCGAGTAGGAGTCGATCATTGAAATGGATCACTTCACCCTGATTATGGGGTGCCTGTTGGGAGCCAGTTTATAGGGGTGCGGAGATTAATATGGGGTACGATAGTGTATTCGTCTCTAGACAACTTAACTTAGTTTATGGTGCTTTCCCATTTCCAGTTTGTACCTATCATACTCATTTACTTATTCATAGACTGAATAGTCCTAGACTTACTCAGGCTTTATGTCTGACTCTACTTTTCTTTCGTCTTCTTTTCTTTCGTCCCCCCCCCCCCAGGTCCACAGGGAGGGAATACCGTAGCTTGACCAATTCCACGTCCAGCTTGAAGAGAAAGAATGTATTGCTTGGATCTCTTTCGTTTTGGACTATGGCTTTGGATAGCAATTATGGGGACTTATGCAGTTTACTTATGTTTTTATGCTTCTTTAAGTTATGTAATCAAGACAGTTATGAAAATGTAATGTTTTTGGAAGTATTGTAAGACAAATATGGCATGGTTTGTGTAACACGTATTTTGATGAAATAAAAGTGTTGTTGTTTTCCGCTGTTCAAAAATATGTGTATTTATATCTGTCTTGTGTATCTGTGACTTATACTTATAAACCTCCACCAAAATTAGGGCATTCCCTTTGAGAGTGACCCTAACGGAGGTGGGGTGTTTCACTTGGTATCAGAGCATAGGTTTACCAGATAAGATAAAAAGTTTTGAAAAATTATTTTCAATAGAAAATTTAAAGAAGCATTTCTAAAGATAAAATGTTATTTTATTTTAAAAAGGCATAGTCCCCAAAGCCATAGGTACTATCTTTTATCCTTCATTTTGAATCTATCCTTTTTGTTTCAGCATGTCCGAAGAATTTAACTTGCCTGAGGGGGTGCCAATACCTGGTTGGTTCAGACGATTCTTAGAAGCAAGGGCCAATCAGCCAGGTCCCACTATTCCTCCTCCCCCAGCTGCAGGAAATCATCCAGCTGCAGAAAATCATCCAGCTGCAGCAGCACCTCCTCCGTCACCTCCTCCGCGTGGTAATACTTTTGCTAAGATATGTAAAGATTTCAAAGCTATGGGAGGGAAGGACTTCCATGGAACCGAGTCCTTCGTGGCAGCCAGGAACTGGCTGAAGGAAACCGAGGACTTATTCGTCATCTTTGAGGTAGAAGATAGGAAGAAGGTACAACTGGCAGTATGGCTACTTAAAGGCGAGGCTTCCTACTGGTGGGAAGTTACCAATGCAGAAAGACCAGTGGAAACATGGGAGGACTTTAGGGCAAGGTTTGTGGCTAAATTTCTCTCAGAAGCTGAAAGGAGTCTTCAATTGGAAAAATTCTTATTTCTTAAGCAAGGAAAATGACAGTCAAAAAGTACGTTAATCAGTTCGATCAACGAGCCATTACATAGTTTGGCCATGACCCATATACCCATGGGAGCTACGTATGAAAGGTTGGTGCAGATGGCATTGCTGAACGAAGAGGATAAAGGCAAGAAGGAGACAAAGGCAGAAAGCTCTCAAGGGAAGAAAGAGGGTTTACAGCCTAAGAAGACAAACTTTAAGAAGGGCGGGAAAGACAACAAGTCCCAAGAGAAGAGGAAGTGTAATTTCTATGGCAAAGTGGGGCACTTAGTGAAAGATTGCCGAAAAAAGAAGGCCAAGTTGAATGGTGGGTGCTTTTCTTGCGGTGAGACAGGCCACATGGCTAAGGATTGCCCAAAGAAGCGAGGGCAGGGGCAGAGGGCTGGATCCACCTTAGGGGCATAGGTTCATGTGCTAGAAGCGCCACCTCTGCAATAGCAAGGTATAAATACTTCTGTAGAAAGTGTAGTATATCTTTATGATCACCCAGTTCGTACTTTATTTGACTCTGGCGCATCACACTCCTTTATTTCATCTGCTTTAGTAGAATCTCTGCACCTAGAAACTAGTATGGTAGAGGACCCCTTAATTGTTTCAAATCCAATCGGGGTCCCAGCTCATTTGTCTATGATCTGTGTGGGATTGATAATTTCTATTCTAAGCGTCGAATTTAGATGTAGTGCCTTTGTTTTGGGCTTCTCGGGATATGGTTTGATTTTGGGCATGGATTGGCTATCGAGTAATGGTTCCATCCTTGATTGTGAGAAAATGGTGGTTAGGCGTCTGACCCAACTCGGTAACACTCTGGAAATTACTTGTAATCCCTCGTATGCGGTTATGCTTAGTTATCTTGAATCGCTAGATGCTTCTGTTGAAAGTTTGCAATCGGTTAAAGTGGTCCGTGAATATCCAGATGTCTTCGAAGAGGTGAAGGGCTTACCTCCGAAGCGGGAGATAGACTTCCGCATATATCTTGTAGATAATGCAAAGCCCGTTGCGTTGCCCGTTAGACACATGGCTCCACGGGAAACGAAAGAACTCAGTAAACATGTCAAAGAGCTTCTAGAGAAGGGGTTCATTAGAAGGAGCATTTCAGAATGGGGCGTTCCAGTGGTGTTCGCCACAAAGGCGGATGGTTCACTCCGTCTATGTGTTGACTATAGGGAGCTCAACAAACTAACGAAAAAGAATAGGCACCCTCTCCCCAGAATTGACGATCTGTTTGATCAGCTTGTAGGAGCGTCTGTTTTCTCCCAACTTGATTTAGCGACTGGATTTCATCAGCTAAGGGTGGCTGAAGATAGCATCGATAAGACAGCATTCAGAACCCCAAATGGCTTCTTTGAATGGCTTGTCATGCCTTTCGTCTTGACAAACGCACCCGCTTACTTCGTGGACCTGATGAGTAGGGTGTTCAGAGAATTCCTCAACAAGTCGTGGTAGTCTTCGTAGACAATATCTTGATCTTCTCAAAGAGTGAAGAAGAATTTGCTCAGCACCTAAGGGCAATCATGGAAACTCTGCGAGCCCATCAACTAAAATCCAAATTCTCCAAGTGCCACTTTTGGAGAGAGAAAGTATGGTTTCTTGGGCATATAGTATCCAAGGAAGGGTTAGCTGTGGACCCTGCTAAGTTAGTAGCGGTACAGGATTGGAAGACACCAAGGAATGCAACTGAGGTCCGAAGTTTTCTAAGACTAGCAGGTTTCTACCGAAAATTCATAAGGGATTTTGCGAAAATCTCAGCTCCACTCACAAAGCTGACAAAGAAGAATCTAGTGTTCAATTGGGACTTGGATTGCGAGTTTGCTTTCCAACGACTAAAAAGGGCTCTTACAACAACCCCAGTTCTGACGCTGCCAGATGGAAGCAAGATGTTCACGGTTTATACTGATGCATGTAGGACAGGGCTAGGTGCTGTCTTGATGCAAGAAGGGAGGGTAGTAGCTTATGGTGGAAGGCAATTGAAAGTTCATGAAAAGAACTACCCGACCCACGATCTTGAGTTAGCCGCCATCGTCTTTGCACTCAAGTCTTGGCGACACTATCTCCTAGGTGAGAAGTTCGAACTTTACACTGACCATAAATCGTTGAAATATCTATTATCGCAGAAGGACCTTAACTTGAGGCAACAGAGATGGATGGAGTTTCTTGCCTCGTACGATTTCGAGATCTCCTACACTCCGGGCAAAGGCAACGTAGTGGCAGACGCGTTGAGCCAAAAGAAACTGACCCTAAGCCCGCTGTTTGTTGAAAGGCAAAGCCTGGAGTATATAGCCAGTTTTAACTTTAGGCCCTCCTCCGATTTTGTACCGGGCTTGCTAGCATCTCTCGAGGTACACCCGACTCTTTTGGACTCAATAGGGACAGCACAACGCGAAGACCCTTAGCTTGTGGAGACGATTGATAGGCTAATTAGGGGCGAGACTTCAAGTCACCTCAACAAATACTCTATCGACGATAAGGGTTGGCTAAGGCGAGACGGAAGGCTGTGCGTCACATGGACAAGGGATTTAGTAAAGACGGTTCTCGAAGAAGCACATCACTCCAAAATGACGATACATCCAGGCGGAGATAAAATGTACAAGGACATAAAGACAACTTTCTTTTGGAACGGCATGAAGAAGGACGTGGCAGATCTCGTTTCTAAGTGTATGATTTGCCAACAGGTTAAGGCGGAGCAGAAGAAGCCTGGTGGTCTGCTCCATCCTCTAGAGGTTCCACAGTGGAAGTGGGATAGTATTTCAATGGACTTCATTGATGGGCTGCCCAGGTCTAGAAGAGGCAACACTAGCATTTGGGTAATAGTGGATAGGCTTACTAAAAGCGCCCACTTTTTGCCTGTCAAGAGTAAAAGGACTGCCTCATCCCTAGCATCTCTTTATCTCAAGGAAATTGTTTGACTCCATGGAATACCCTCCAGCATTGTTAGTGACCGAGACCCTATCTTCACAAGTGAGTTTTGGCGGAGTCTGCAAGAAGCAGTAGGCACACAGTTATGCTTGAGTACAGCCTATCACCCCCAAACCGACGGCCAGACAGAAAGAGTGAACAGAGTTTTGGAGGACCTTTTAAGACTGTGCGTCCTTGACTTCGGAGGGACGTGGGAAGACCATCTTCCTTTGGTAGAGTTTGCCTACAACAACAGCTACCAAGCCACCATCGGAATGGCGCCCTTCGAAGCTTTATATGGGAGACCTTGCCGATCGCCCACTTGTTGGTGGGAGTCTACTGACAAGCTCATACTTGGGCCAGATATGATCCGAGAGACTTCAGAGAAAGTAGACTTAATACGGAGAAGAATGAAGACAGCCCAAGATAGACAAAAATCCTACGCAGACAAGAGGAGGACCGACCTTGAATTTGAGGTTGGAAACAGGGTTTTTCTTAAGGTATCTCCTCTAAGGAACGTTGTTCGTTTTGGAACCACAGGGAAGCTGGCACCAAGGTTCGTAGGGCCGTTTCCTATCATCGAGAAGGTTGGGAAGATGGCCTATAGATTAGAGCTACCCGAAAAGCTGGCCGGAGTTCACAACGTCTTTCATGTTTCTCACCTCCGAAAATGTCTACATGAATCTGCTGAAGTGGTAGAGCCAAACATCCTTGAAGAAGCTGAAATGAAACGCGAAGCAACCGTGAGGAAAGTTCCAACCCGCGTCTTAGGAACTGAAGTGAAAAAGCTACGCAACTGCGAAGTTAAGCTCGTCAAAGTTCAGTGGAGCGACGCCGAGGAAGACGCAACTTGGGAAACTGAGGCTAGAATACGCGCAGCTTACCCTTTTCTCTTTGAGGGTACATCTTTGATCTTTCTTTTTCCTTAAGTTGTGCTTTATCTATCTTTTAGGATATATCTCCTTGACCTTATCTTTTAGGTAGAAACCCTTTGGATGAAAACATGTAATTGAAACATGTTATGGATGATGGTTGCAAGTGGTTGCAAGTGATTGCTAGTGGTTGCTCGTGGTTGCATATACACACACAATCTAGGTTTTAGATCGGCTCAGTCATTTCATATTGCAAATGCATATATGTATTTATATTCGTATATGGTTGGAGTTTAATGTGTTGCCATATGGATGTTGCATTTATATATGAATGATTGTGCACTCATGTTGAATTATGAATAGGAGAATTTGCAAACATAATGGATTCATGACACTTACATAATTTGCATTAAGGAGGTCAACTGAATCAGTAGACCGCCTGATTTTGCATTAGATAAGTACATGTACACACACTTTGCATATGATCATGAAGCATTAGAAGTCTTTTAAGGACAATGGACGCACGTGGTTGATGGATGAGTAGATGGACGTTTGGATGATAGGATATACATTCTCCTAGACTTGAAGATTTCGGGGACGAAATCCTTTTAAGTGGGGGAGAATGTAACACCCCGTATGTTATATAACAGTGAAATTCACAAATTATAGTATAATTTATTTCAAATCAAAGAATTCAGGGAAACGAGATACGCCATTGCGTTCTTCTCGGAATTCTGCTTGAGATAGAGTCCGGGTTTGCGTAAAACGGACTCCGTATGAGGGAGATATGACCTCCGGAAGTTTCAGAATTCAGTTTAAAATTCAAACAGACAGAAACAGTTCAGAAACAAATTCAAAATTCAAAAAATCGGACCCAGATTGGGCTGGGTAGGAATTTTCCCACCCAAGGCACCCAGGTGGATTGGGTAGTCGACCTGGGGCACCCAGGTCGACTATGTAGTCGACCTGGGGGTCGACTGGGTAGTCGACCTGGCCCCTGAGCCAGGTCGAACCCAGCCCCTCCTGGCTGGCCTGGTCTGTGCTTGGCCGAATTTCTGAGCCTTGCCTTGTCACTAGGGCTAGGTGTCCGCTCCTGATTGGTTTCTCTTTGAAACGAACGGCTAATATTAATCTAAGCTCCATCGACGGCTCGAATCAATTCACAAACTCTATAAAAAGGACCTAAGACTCCACCTAATTCATACAAATAAAAATAAGAATCAGACCGTCATGCTGCTGAAGTGAGTCTAGGAGTAGCCGTCAAAATTGAGAGACGATTAGGAGTTGATTCAAAAGCTTAAAGCAACAACAATTAAATCAAAACAACGCCTACAACAAAGGATAGCATCTCCAAATTCAGAACTCAGATTCCTGAATTGAAGATTCGTCATACGTTGTAAGTAGAGTGCTATTCCGATGTGAATGAATAATTGAGTTTTGGTTTGTGTAAAATGAGAAATGGAATTGTACTTAATTTGTGGTGACGATAATTCATAATTGTATGTTGCTATGATTCTAATTATGAATAGATTTGGGATGTTGTGGTATAATGATGTTAGACCTATTGGATATTTGCAAGTATATGATTCATGTTGAAAGTTAACGACTATATGTTTGTGGTAGTTTATTACAACACCTATTAGATATTTGCAAGTATATGATTCATGTTGAAAGTCAACGACTATATGTTTGTGGTAGTTTATTTGAGATTCATGCAAGTATAGGATTCACCATTATTCTAACATGATTTTAGATCCATCTATGTATATTTTTATGATCATTTTTAGTGTGTAGTTGGATCCAATTAAGTATTATGATTCATATGAATTTATGTTGGAATTGGCATCATGATTCAAGTGTAAACCATACTTTTGTATTAGTGACAAAAGCAAGTATCTTTGTGAACTTGTATTAGTTCTATGAACATGACTAGATTACGTTTGGTGTTATGCCTAATTGAAACATGTTTTAGGCCTATGTTGTTATCAAACTCATATGATAATATATGTGACACATAATTAAGTTAGATTCACATTTTTAAATGCAAGTTTACTTGACTAGATTAAAACCATGATTCATGTTAGGTATGTTTCATGTCAAGATTATATGCTATTACAATGCAAGTTTACAAGTGCCTAATTTACGTTAATTAGATCGTTATGTTGCAAGTTCATGCGTTCACACTCCCCTTTTGATGTTACTTAGAATATATAAACACCATGTTCTAAGCCTCCCCTTTTTCATGTGGCTAAGTTGGGCTTAAATGTTAAACCCAACATATGTTATATTATAGCAAACGTAGAAAACGGGGGTATTGACGTTGGGGTAAAAATATAAAACATATGTGTTGGCATGTCTGTCGCATGCCAACAACCTTGAGAACATTTAAGTGGTATAAATTAATTTTACCCAATAAAGATGAGTTTGAATAATGGGCCGCAAATATTTACATATAAAAAGAAAAAAGACAAAATATGTAAACTTAGAAAATACGATGTGTTTAACCCGAGGTTGGATTGAGTTGTGACATAAACCTGCCCAGAACCGCCCGGTTGTCCAGTAGTCACAACAATACCTATCAAATGTGGGTGGTTAAACACTGAGCCCAATAAAGACCCGAGGTTAGACTGAGTTGTGACGTAAGACTGCCCGGACCCAACCGACAACAGGCAGTCACAACAATACCTGTCTAATGTGAGAGGTCGAGGCTTTAATAAGACAATTAAGGCTGAGTCAGGATTGATAGGATTAAGTAAATTGAATTAATACTTAATCAAATTGAACATGCTAAACTATACAGACTGATTGGGGGTTAGGTTTACAGAACACTTAACCAACTTAGCATGTTGGCTAGAAATAGAAAACCTAGTAGCGGGGGACCCTTTTCAGAAGTAACCCTACAAGGTATATCAGGATACCCTGAACTAGGCAGGGTGGGGCACGATTACTGGGCTGACTGTAAGAGGTAAAATCGACGGCGGTGGTGCAGCAGTGTAGGTTCTAACGGGGTGCGGGCGTGTGCACACTCCGGCGCAGAAAAATAAGGCACTGGGCACCAGTAGTATACCTGTGCATTCTGGAACTGTGTCGGGCCGCCACCATGGGACTTGATACACCCCATGGTGGGACCAGCATAGGTAGCTACAACATCGGGGGGGGGCGGGGGGGGGCGTAAGACACATGTAACTATGCGAGTAGGAGTCGATCATTGAAATGGATCAGTTCACCCGTATTATGGGGTGCCTGTTGGGAACTAGTTTATAGGGGTGTGGAGATTAATATGGGGTACGATAGTGTATTCGTCTCTAGACAACTTAACTTAGTTTATGGTGCTTTCCCATTTCCAGTTTGTACCTTTCATACTCATTTACTTATTCATAGACTAAATAGTCCTAGACTTACTCAGGCTTTATGTCTGACTCTACTTTTCTTTCGTCCCCCCCCCCCCCCCCCCCCCCAGGTCCACAGGGAGGGAATACCACAGCTTGACCAATTCCACATCCAGCTTGAAGAGAAAGAATGTATTACTTGGATCTCTTTCGTTTTGGACTATGGCTTTGGATAGCAATTATGGGGACTTATGCAGTTTACTTATGTTTTTATGCTTCTTTAAGTTATGTAATCAAGACAGTTATGAAAATGTAATGTTTTTGGAAGTATTGTAAGAAAAATATGGCATGGTTTGTGTAACACGTATTTTGATGAAATAAAAGTGCTGTTGTTTTCCGCTGTTCAAAAATATGTGTATTTATATCTGTCTTGTGTATCTGTGACTTATACTTATAAACCTCCACCAAAATTAGGGCATTCCCTTTGAGAGTGACCCTAACGGAGGTGGGGCGTTTCAACTGGTGCCCCCAGTGCCCTGTTTGTCTGCTCCGGAGTGTGTGCACGCCTGCACCCCGTTAGAACCTACACTGTTGCACCCACTGCCGTCGCTTTGACCGCTTACAATTAGCCCAGTAATCGTGCCCCACCCTGCCTAGTTTCAGGGTACCATGATACCTAACTTGGGTTACTGCTAAAACGGGTCCCTCGTTACTAGGGTTTTATAGTCAAACATGTTAAGCGGTTAAGTGTCTGTATTTACCTAACCTCACCCATCAATTCTTGTTAACATGTTGAATTTGGTTAAGTTTTTATAGTTGACTTAACGCTACCATCTGACCTTAGCCTCCTAAAGCACCTGACCACTCACATTAGACAGATATTGCTACGGTTACTGGATATGTCGGTCGGTTCCGGGCAGGTTTACACCGTAGCTCAGTCTAACCTCGGGTCCTTATTGGGCTCAATGCTTAACCACCTACATTTGATAGGTATTGTTGTGACTACTAGACAGCCGAGCGGGTCCGAGCAGGTTTACGTCATAACTCAATCCAACCTCGGGTTAAGCATACCGTGTTTTCTAAATTTACATATTTTATCACTTCTCAATTATATGTAAATGTCATGTCCTTTATTCTTGGGTATAACAATTCATACCGCTTAAATGTCATTGTCGTTGGCATGTGCCAACCATGCCAACATATATTTTTTCATGTTTTACACACAACGTTATTACCCCCGTTTGTACATTCGTAACATTATAACAAGTGTTGGGCTCGACACAATTTAGCCCAACTTTATAAACATGAGAAAAAGGGTAAATCAATAACATGTAATATTTTACAATACATAAAGGTGTGTGGCGCATGAACTTGCAATTTAGCGATACTAACATAAATTATGGGTCATGTGAACTTGCATTCAAATCAAAGTATAACTAAGTAGGTGACATATGAAATGGCATAGTTTAGGCTAATACAAACTTGGGTTTAAACATGTTTAACTTGGTATAATGTCAACCACAAAACTAACATGTTGTATATTCACCAAAATGTCCAAATTTAACATCTAATCATATAGCCTATTTCAACATGAACTTGCATAGTTTATGTAACCCAAACGATACTTAATATAGATCCACTTATACTTGCAAATAAACATAAGAATGTGTTCATAGGTTTTGGGTCATGTAGGCATTAAAGGTCTCAAATCTAAAACATGTTTACATAAGCCTTAATTTAGGCTTAGAGAATGTATATAGTCCATGCCATAGACATAAACATAAAGGGATCAAATTCTAGTTTTTGCCACAAGCTTGCAAGTGCCATTGTTTTCATATACAATTGTTCAATAGGCTTGCATCAATCAATTTAGGCCACAAATATCAATACACAAGTCATGACAGAATCATTACGATACATAGAATTTATATCATTATCATACAATAACACAATTCTATTTTTATTTACATCGAATCACGTCACAGTTTTTATTCATATTCTGAAAGGTCACTATACTTACAATGAATGCAGAATCTAGAATTCTGGATTCTGAATTTTGAAATTGAGATGCGTTTCTTTGGGTAGATTAACGTTGCGTTGATTAATTTGATTAAGCTTTAGTCTTCTTCTTAATTTGATTCGTCTCTAAGCTCCTCTCTCTTGACGGCTTTGCTCAATTCCTTCCTAGCAGCATGACGACTCCAATCTTATATTTTTGTGTGAATTTTTAGTTGAGACTTAGGGTGTATTTATATATTTTTGAATTGTTTTGAGCCGTCAGATGAAGGCAGGAGGAATCTAAACCATACAAAGTTCAAAGAGCCAATCAAGAGGTGACATGTCAGCCCTAATGACACACCGAGCCACAGAAATTGGAGCCAGAGCCATACCCAGCCAGCCAGGTCGACCAGGTAGGTCGACTGGCAGGTCGACATCCAGGTCGACACTATGGCCAACCTGGGGTGACCAGGATGACACCAAGGTCGACCCTATGGTCGATCTGGTCCCTGGGCGGGAATTTTCCCACCCAGCCCAGTTTGAACCTGTTTTTCAAATTTCGAATTTGAAACCGAGCTGTTTGAATTTTAAATTTTATTCTGAAACTTCCGAAGGTCATAACTCCTTCATACGGAGTCCGATTCACACAAACTCGGACTCTATCTCAAGCAGAATTCCGAGACGAACGCAATGGCGTAACCCGTTTCCCTTAATTCTTTCACTTAGAATTAATTACACTTTAATTTGTGAAGCTTAATGTTATAGAATTCACGGGGTGTTACATTCTCCCCTCCTTAAAGGATTTCGTCCCCGAAATCTTCAAGTTAAGAAGAATGTGTCCTACCATCCAATCATCCATCTACTCAATCATCAATCACAGGCATCCATTGTCCTTAAGAGATTTCTAATGCTGTATGAACATATGTAGAAAGTGTGTGTATATGTTCCTTATCTAATGCAAATGATCAGGCCTGATTGATCTTTTTAAGGCAAAATATGTTTAGTGTCATGAGTCCAACATGTATGCAAATTGTCCTAGTCACATAAACACTATATGTGTGCACAAACATCCATCCATATGCAACATCAACATGATAACATATTCAAATTCATCCATAAACAAGTATAAACACTCATGCAGATGCAATATGAAAATGTGACTGAGCCGATCTAGTGCCTAATGTGTGTTCATGCATCCACGAGCAACCACTAGTAGCCACTTGCAACCACTTGCAACCATCAATCATAACATGTCTCAAACACATGTTTACACCCAATTGTTCCTACATAAAGGTATAGTCGAACGATAAAAGCAAGTAAAGAAAAACTTTGTACCCTAAACACCAGCCCAAAACCAATATATATGATTCTAGGAAACCAAGCATGATAAACTGTAGGTCGCAAGAAATCTCTTCCTAAAACCAACCCATATCCTATAAAGCCCAAAAAGTTTAGTCAACCCAACGGACACCCTCAAACCCCAACATATATCACAACCAGATGAGTCATACTCCGTATGGGGTTTGCAACAGAAATAAGATTGAGAATAGGACCAAGAGGATATACATAAAAGATAGCATGCAAGTAAGCTCTACAGGAAAAGAGGGATCAAGGATATACTCTTAAAAAGAGATGATGCGCGTATCTAGTCTTCAATCTTCGAAGTCGCATTTCCTTGAGCTTAACTCCATTGTGCTTTGTCAGTCTTTAACTTCATAATTTCGTAGCTTCTTAACTCTTGTTTCCAAAATATGAGTTGGAACTCATTTCACTATTGTCTCTCGTCCCATTTTCCCTTATCCTCCTTCTAGTATACTCGGCTCAAACATAATTGCGTACTCATGGTTTCAAGCAAGCTCTCCAAAATTCACTAGTGAATCTCGGATCTCGTTCACTTGCTAGAAGGTATTCCACATAAATGAATTATCTCTTTAAAATAAATAAATGCTAACCATGTTGCCAGGTGTACTTACTAAGGTGATTTTCTATGACTCATGCATAAGCGAAATGAACCATTCGGCTTAGTGGCGAACACTACTCGAGCGGATCAATAAATGTATCAAGAGATTCTAGGTAACTAAGCATGGTAGAACCCTAAGGGTTACACTAGACTTCTAGGGTATTACCGAGGCAAGTCAAGAGTCTAACTACCCTCTTTTCATACTCGAGAATGGTATCATTTATGAATAATCACTCCATCCCTAGAAACAACCCATAGCCCAAAAACATAAGCTTTACTTCTAAACTCAAAACCTAGCATAGACATTCTCAAATCCAAACAAATCATGAATAAATGAACCGATTCCCCAACAGGATTTGAGACAAAAATGGGATCCTCTACTACGCTAGTACTAAGGTGCAGAGACTCAACTATCGAAGCAGAATTAAAAAGGATGCGATGTACAAAAACAAAGTTCCCATGGTATGATAGAAAAGAAAAGCTAAACTTTTAACAGGAACGTTACCACCTCTCGGTACGCTAGTAGTGAGAGCATACAATTGCCCTCTCAACGATCATGTCCTTTGCCCTTGTACTTGTCCTATAATACTTAACTACATGTCCCTTTTTACCATACTAAAGATACTTTCTCTTGTCATGGGTTTTATTATTCTTTCACTTTGGCCTCTTTCCTTTCACCTTTTCCTCCTTCGTGGATTAAGCCATATCAATAAGTTTCTCATCCTTAGGCTTGTGTTCTTTATCCTCGTTCTTACTATCCTTGTATAGGTTGTTGACAAGTTTCTCGAAAGCTACCTCCATCGCACGGTAACCCTACAAAGCTTGAAATAAGATTAGTTGCAGTTGGAACTACTACGGCTACAGATGGAAGTTAGCTACTTCTTTGCCCTCCGACATGTGTCGCATGCCTACAAACTACGGTGAAAAAAGAAAGAGAGAAGAGACTCAAGGAGAGAATCAAAAGATAGTGCAAATGGCTTTGGGGAATATTCCTTTCGTAAAACAAAATTTTTCTTTAGAAAAATGCTTCTTTGTAAACGTTTTGAAAATAATTTCAGAAGGTTTTTAAAAGCTTTTGCCCGGTCTGGTAACCTTTTGCTCTAATACCAAATGAAACATCCCACCTCCGTTAAGGTCACTCACAAAGTGAATGCCTTAACTTTGGTGGAGGTTTATAAGTAAAATCCACAGATAAACACAAGACAGATATAAATACACATATTTTAAGCAGTGGAAACCAAACAGACTTTTATTTCATCAATACGTATTCAAACAAAACATTTCCATAATTGTCTCAAAATACTTCTAACATTACAACCTCATTGCTGTCTTGATTATTAAAGAAGCATAAAACATAAATAAAGTGACAAAAATCCCCATAGTGATATCCAAAGCCATGATCCGAGCAAAAGAGATCCAAACCATACGTCTACGGCCTTGAAGCTTGCAAAAGAGTACCAGGCTGGGTTGTTTCCTCCCTGTTGACCTATGGGGGGGACGAAAGAAAAGTAGACGAAAAGAAAATAGAGTCAGACATAAAGCCTGAGTAAATCTAGTAACTCTTCAGTATGTGAATAATAAAAAGGGCATGATAGATATAAACTGAAAACAGGAAAAAGTCACAAGCTAAGGGAGTGTCGTTTAGAAATCGAATATACTATCGCACCCATACTATATCTCTGCACCTACTTCAGCTTATTCTAACTGGTACCCCATGCTGAGGGTGAAGTGATCCCCATTTTCTAAAGATCGTCTCCTACTCACGTAAACATGTGTCATACGTCCCCCAAGAATTGTAGACACCTATGTTGGTCCCACCATGGGGTGTATCAAGACCCATGGTGGCGGCCCCGACACAATTCTAGAAGGCATAGGTTATACTACTGGTGCCCCCAGTGCCCTGTTTGTTTGCTCCTGAGTGTGTGCACGCCCGCACCCCGTTAGAACCTACACTGTTGCACCCACCGTCGTCGCTTTGACCACTTACAATCAGCCCAGTAATCGTGCCCCACCCTGCCTAGTTTCAGGGTACTATGATACCTAACTTGGGTTACTGCTGAAACGGGTCCCTCGTTACAAGGGTTTTCTAGTCAAACATGTTAAGTGGTTAAGTATCTGTATTTACCCAACCTCACCCATCAATTCTTGTTAACATGTTGAATTTGGTTAAGTGTTCATAGTTGACTTAACCCTACCATCTGTCCTTAGCCTCTTAAAGCATATGACCACTCACATTAAATAGATATTGCTACGGTTATTGGATATGCCGGTCTGTTCCGGGCAGGTTTACACCGTAGCTCAGTCTAACCTCGGGTCCTTATTGAGCTCAATGCTTAACCACCCACATTGGATAGGTATTGTTGTGACTATTAGACAGCCGGGCGGGTCCGGGCAGGTTTACGTCACAACTCAATCCAACATCGGGTTAAGCATACCGTGTTTTCTAAATTTACATATTTTATCACTACTCAATTAATGTAAATGTCATGTCCTTTATTCTTGGGTATAAGAATTCATACCGCTTAAATGTCATTGTCGTTGGCAGGTGCCAACCATGCCAACATATATTTTTTCATGTTTTACACCCAACGTTATTACCCCCGTTTGTACGTTCGCAACATTATAACAAGTGTTGGGCTCGACACAATTCAGCCCACCTTTATAAACGTGAGAAAAAGGGGAAATCAAGAACATGTAATATTTTACAATACATAAAGGTGTGTGGTGCATGAACTTGCAATTTAGCGATACTAACATAAATTATGGGTCATGTGAACTTGCATTCAAATCAAAGTATAACTAAGTAGGTGACATATGAAATGGCATAGTTTAGGCTAATACAAACTTGGGTTTAAACATGTTTAACTTGGCATAATGTCAACCACAAAACTAACATGTTGTATATTCACCAAAATGTCCAATTTTAACATCTAATTATATTGCCTATTTCAACATGAACTTGCATAGTTTATGTAACTCAGACGATACTTAACATAGATCCAATTATACTTGCAAATAAACATAAGAATGTGTTCATAGGTTTTGGGTCATGTAGGCATAAAAGGTCTCAAATCTAGAACATGTTTACATAAGCCTTAATTTAGGCTTAGAGAATGTATATAGTCCATGCCATAGACATAAACATAAAGTGATTAAATTCTAGTTTCTGCCACAAGCTTGCAAGTGCCATTGTTTTCATATACAATTGTTCAATAGGCTTGCATCAATCAATTTAGGCCACAAATATCAATACACAAGTCATGACAGAATCATTACGATACACAGAATTTATATCATTATCATACAATAACACAATTCTAGTTTCATTTACATCGATTCACGTCACAGTTTTTATTCATATTCTGAAAGGTCACTATACTTACAACGAATGCAGAATCTTGAATTCTGGATTCTGAATTCTGAAATTGAGATGCGTTCCTTTGGGTAGATTAACGTTGCGTGATTAATTTGATTAAGCTTTAGTCTTCTTCTTAATTTGATTCGTCTCTAAGCTCCTCTCTCTTGACGGCTTTGCTCAATTCCTTCCTGGCAGCATGATGACTCCAATCTTATATTTTTATGTGAATTTTTAGTTGAGACTTAGGGTGTATTTATAGATTTTTGAATTGTTTTGAGCCGTCAGATGAAGACAAGAGGAATCTAGACCATACAAAGTTCAAAGAGCCAATCAAGAGGTGACATGTCAGCCCTAATGACACACCGAGCCACAGAAATTCGAGCCAACCAGGTCGACCAGGTAGGTCGACTGGCAGGTCGACACCTAGGTCGACACTATGGTCGACCTGGGGTGAGCAGGTCGACACCATGGTCGACCCTATGGTCGACCTGGTCCCTGGGCGGGAATTTTCCCGCCCAGCCCAGTTTGAACCTGCTTTTCAAATTTCGAATTTGAAACCAAGCTGTTTGAATTTTAAATTTTATTCTGAAACTTCTGAAGGTCATAACTCCTTCACACGGAGTCCGATTCACGCAAACTCGGACTCTATCTCAAGCAGAATTATGAGACGAACGCAATGGCGTAACCCATTTCCCTTAATTCTTTCATTTTTAAATAATTACACTTTAATTTGTGAAGCTTACTGTTATAGAATTCACAGGGTGTTACAGTCCTTATCTTTGTCATCATAAAAAAAGTATGATTAAAATAGTCTTCATCTTCATAATGAATCATCTTGAGCAAGTCATATGTCTCACTATTTTTAATTTTATTTTCAACATTCACTTGCTCGCCATGATTATACGATGTATAGTCTCTATACTTAGGATCCATTCCTTTTATAATCAGGTGCTCAACAATGGTTTCACCATAGTGACGACTAAGATTTCGACAGTCTAAACAAGGACATGATATATTTTTTCCACATCTCCAAATTTTTTTCACAACGCGCACAAAATTCTGTGCTCCTAAGCCATACTCTCTACCAGTTCTATGATTAAAATTGAAAACAAAACAAAACTATTAGCATTTATTACCAAAGTATTAATTCTAAAGTTAAGTATAAATTAGTTACCGTACGATTACCTATGTAGACGCAACCAATCTTTTTCCATCATCATATACAATATGTATGCAACCCAGTATCTAAAATTCAAATAGTAATTTATTATCAAGTCAAGAGAAACAGTTCGTGCAATAAACAAAAAATGCCTCTCGAGCAACAACAATTGTACCAAAATAAATAATGCATTGAAATATAGCACTAGATATAAGTAAAATGAGAATTCTTAAAGCATATTTTTATGGATGTCTGTTGGTGATTTATAAACTTGAACTTTAGCTACAATCAAATGGTGATTCAAGAAGTTCAGCAGCTGACCAGGTTATTCAAAAATATAAACAAGTAAGCATGAATAACTGGTGTATTTTGTAAGGAAAATTTATCAACTACAATCACTTTACTATCCAAGTTAAACGTTCAAGGCACTTCCAAAAGTATTTGGAAAAAATCATGCTTATTTATGGTGTGGTATAAAACAACATTCTGTAATGGTTTACATTCAAACTGCACAAGTAGATCTTTATCATTTTTATCATTATTTGGAAAGATAAAAAGATAATAATAGGCTGGTGCTTTTTGATGTTTGATACCTTAATAGAGATATCAACTTTGCCTAGTAAAAGTTTAACCTTTTTCTACTGCAATTATTAGTCTCGAATATATGTGAATGTTGCATAAAAGTAGACGACACAATCTACATTATGATATCATTAGTAGGTAAGCTCGTGCGATGCACGGGTTCAAAGTTTAATTAGTGTTTAAATTGGCCAATACCAAAAGCATGGAGAAAATTAATTTATTTGAAAACAATTTCTCTGATTAATAGTTTCATTTATAAACATTATTATATTTAATTATTTGCCTGTTAAAATTTTATTAAATATCATGTCAAAAGAGGTTAGTCCTCAAATAAGGTACTATTTACATTAGATATGTGACAAATTTTATCACACTGTGACACGATAAGCATTTTCATAGTCTATGCTACCTAAACTGTAAATGAAAATATAATTAAATATGATAAATCCTGAAAGTCGGTGTAAAAAGCATATCTTTTTATGCATGACACAAAGTGCTTAGTTTTTTTCAAAAGTTGCAAATTACTAAAATAGATGGAAAAGTCATATTATTAAATTTTCTTAATTGAAACTGAAATACAGTATGAAAACATAAAGTAAATAAATAAAAGAATTAATTTAATGTTTTTCGGTACACATGTCCATAAATATGTAAGCAGGAGTTTTAGAAACTGGAAAAGGAGCATAAAAATTTGAACAGTAAGCTTCTAAAGCAAAGATATTAAAGGAAGAAATTTAGCTCATTCCATAACTGAGGCCATTAAATTGATATAAATAATGATACTGATGAAAATCATAAGGTAACCCAAAACAACATCAGATTTTCTTTCTGTTAAGAAATTCTAATACATCCATATTAAATATTTAATTAATATTTATGGAATTGATTTGAATTAATGTATCTATGTGTCAAATATTAACAACCAAAATTTCAAGATTTTTAATTTCTATATGTATATAGACATTTAATATGCTCTTCATTAAATGTTATTAATAAGTAGACACGGAATACATAGCATGAAAAATTTATGGAAGAAATTGTGTTGGCATGTAAATTGAAGCGTTGACTAGATATATATCAAATATATATAGATAGAATGGAATTAATTATCACTATTTACATGGTTTTATAAGGTAGAGATGTATGCTTATTATATAAAATAGATTTTGTTAGAGCTTTTGTAAACATACAACTGTATTACAAACAAACAGTAGCAACAATTAGTGTTACTCAATTATGCCACAACTGTCACGTCAAACTGTGTTTACAATAATCACAGAAAGTGTAACCGATTGTGCTGCAGATTGAAGATATACATATAGTTCTATATCAGTAATGTCGTACGAGTCTAGAAATATTCTGTTTCCTTATAACAATATTGTCGTCGTATGCACTGATCGACGTAGCTGCAATTTGTTTCCCAAGATAAAATGAACCAACTTTGTAGCGTAGTGCCAGCAAACGGAGTTCTGAAGAATTGAAGTTGATTACAAAAACTAGATCATAGGATTACTCTGAAGAAGAAGAAGAAGTAATGCGAGCATAAAAAGTAATTTCTGTCTTGTTTTGGGCAATGTATTAATAGGGTGCCTGTTCGTATGCTTATTAACCGACAGAATAGGAAAGGTTGCGAGCTTTAACCACCCGGTTATTAATGAGCATACGCTGAGAATTCAAATGGTTGTACTCATTCAGCTAACAGACATGCCATTCGAATTCTAGACTGAACGGACACACCTTTAAAATTCTGAGAAAAAAATCTATTTTCAGTGCACTAGCCCAATCAGCAACTGTCGGCCATATTCAATCAAGAAACACCAAAAGCTCCAAGGCCTAAGGCCCAATCTTTGACATTTTAATGTATTATTATGTCATGGCCAAGCCCATATCCTCATATAATCTCTCTTCCTTTTATTTTATATAAGTCTATTGGCTTCTAATATATTATGAGAGATTGTGTTAGTATTTTGATGATGTGGGACTTATATGTTGCTATCTCTTCTTCTTCTTCCAGATTCCTCTTCTCTTGCTCATTCATTTCCAACTGTCCTCGAATTGTATGCCTTTTGTGTAATTCCAAAGTAGATAACACATGATAAATGTTTCTTATAACCCTTCATTCTCTATATGTGTTCATTTTTTTCCCTGAACACTTGCCTGGTCTCATACGTGCTTAAAGAATTTGGTCTTATAATTCTCTTTGAAGCGATGCCTACGCACTTACGTAGGTGATTCCGTAAAGGGTATTCTCTAATCCCTCAAATACAAACATCATTAAAAGTACTAATACTTATCCTTATTCAACATATAATGCACTGACTTATCATAGGAATGGTTTGTGTATAACAGTGCCATCAAGTTTCTTTTAAACTTCATTGTCCCTGTGAACCTAGATCTTGGGATCTCCAGTCAACTAGGTGGGGTTTCCATTTTAGAAAAACCTTTAGTTTATAGGCCTTAGCCCCATTCCGATTGATAAGGTTTGAACTTTCTCTCTTGGCAAGCCTTTTGTAAGTGGATCCGCTAAGTTATCTTTAAATTGAATGTAATCTATTGTGATAACCCCGTAAGAGAGAAGTTGTCTTATCGTTTTATGTCTATGACGAATATGCCTAGACTTACCATTGTATATTGTACTATTAGCTCTTCTAATAGCTGATTGACTATCACAATGTATACATTTTGGAGGCATAGGATTACTCCAATTAGGAATGTCTTCCAAGAAGCTTCAAATCCATTTTGCTTCTTCTGCAGTCTTATCCAGTGCAATAGACTCTGATTCCATCGTAGATCTAGCGATACAAGTCTGTTTGGATGATTTCCTTGAAATTGCTCCATTTCCTAATGTGAACATGTATCCACTTATAGACTTTGTATCATTTGATCTAGTGATCCAATTTACATCACAGTATCCTTCCACTATTGAAGGATAGTTTGTATAGTATAGACCATAACTCTGTGTATACTTTAAATATCCAAGAACTCTGATTATCTCTTTCCAATGATGCTTACCAGGATTGCTGATAAATCTACTTAATTTGCTTATGACATATGCAATATCAGGCCTAGTACAGTTCATAACATACATGATACTTCCTAATATATGAGAGTATTCCAATTGGAATATATAATCACCGATGTTCTTTACCCAATTTTGGTTCATATCTACTAGTGATTTTGCAATAGTTACATTATATTGCTTGAATTTTTCAAGTATTTTGGTGATTTAATGTGATTGGGATAATGCATATCCCTGTGGTATTCCCAGAATTTTTGCACTCGATATCACATCAGCCAGTCCTAGGTCTTTCATATCAAATCTAGAGGACAACATATCTTTTTTAGATGTTATTATGGCCTTGTTATTGCCTAGGATCAAAAGGTCATCAACATAGAGACAAACAATGACATATCCAATATGTTTGTATTTTGTGTACACACATTTATCTGATTCATTTATTGTGAATCCATTTGATAACATAGTAATATAAAACTTCTCATGCCACTGTTTTGGAGCTTTCTTAAGGCCATAAAGTGAATTTACCAGTTTGCAAACTTTATTCTCATTTTCTGAGCTTAGAAATCCTTCAGGTTGTTTCTTATAGATTTCCTCCTCTAGTTCACCTTTCAAGAATGTAGCTTTAACATCCATTTGATATATTTCTAAGTCATGTATGGTTGCAATTGCAATGAGCATTCTAATTGACGTTGTCCTCGTGACAGGTGAATATGTATCAAAATAATCCAGGTCTTCCTTTTGTCTAAATCCTTGGACTACCATACAAGCTTTATACTTGTCTATTGAATCAACAGGTTTCAATTTCTTTTTAAATATCCATTTATTGCCTAAGATCTACATGCTTGAGGTAAATAAACTAATTCCCATGTATGATTGGACATAATGGATTCAATCTCGTTGTTAATTGCCTGTTTCCAATAAGGGGCATCACTAGAAGACATAGCTTGTTTGTATATCAATGGATCATCTTATAACATAAATGTATAGAAGTATGGTCCAAAGGTTTTTAAATTCCTTGACCTTTTACTTTTTGTTGGTTCCTCCTCTTGCTGCTCAGCACTACTTTGCTGAGTGTTATTTTGTTTAGCATCCTCAACAGAATAAGGAACTTCATCTTCCTTTGGTTTCTTAGGTGTATCAGTTTCAGTACCATGTTTCAAGGGAAATATATGCTCGAAAAATCTAGCATTTCTCGACTCAATGATGGTATTTTCATGAATATCATCAATTTCCGATTTGTGTACCAAAAATCGATATGCGGCATTGTTTTGTGCATATCCAATGAGTACACAATCAATTGTTTTTGGTCCAATTTTGACCTTCTTTGGTTTTGGTACCTCTACTTAGGCAAGACACCCCCACACTTTTAGGTATTTGTAGGATGGTGTTTTGTTTTTCCAAAGTTCATGAGGAGATTTAGATGCTTTATTTCGTGGTATTTTATTTAAAATATGATTTGCCGAAAGAATAGCTTCTCCCTAAAAGTTATCTGGAAAGCCAGACTAATTAGTAAGGCATTCATCGTTTCTTTAAGAGTTTTATTTTTTCGTTCGGCTATACCATTGTATTTAGGTGAATACGAGGCTGTAGTTTGATGTATAATCCATGCACAGCACAGAATTCCTCAAATGGAGACTCGTATTCTCCTCCTCTATCACTTCTTAAAGATTTTTTTTCTTGTTGAGTTGATTCTCAACTTCTACCTTATACTGTTAAACATTTCGAATGCTTTGTCCTTGCTCTAAGGAGATATACATGACAGTATCTAGTATAATCATCAACGAATGTAATAAAGTACCTTTTTCCACCTTTAGTTTGACATCTTTTCAAACCGCATACATTAGTATGTATTAAGTCTAGAGGTTATATCTCTCGTTCAATATGATGAAACGAGGTTCTTGTCAATTTTGCTTCTGTACAAACTTGACATTTATAGTTGGAATCTATATTACATTTTGGTATAAATTCTAGATTAATCAATTTTCGCAATGTATCAAAGTTTACATGCCCTAATTTAGAATGCCATATGTTATAAGATTCAACAATATAAGCAGAAGATTTACTTTTACTCATATCAGTGCGTGGTACAATTGTGGTTACATTTGCTTTAGATAAACCATAATACGCATATCCTCTTCCAACATACACTCCATTCTGGGAAAGAACAAATTTATCAGCTTTAATGGTCAATTTTATTCCATGCTTGCTCAGTAACGATCCTGAAATCAGGCTCTTGTGAATTTCTGGGACATGGAGAACATCATTAAAGTCAATTCCTTTCCAGAAGTCAGTTTCAACACAACTTTTCCTTTGCCTTCGATCTTTGAAGTAGAAGAATTGCCCATAAAAAGTTGTTCATCATTAGCTGCAGTTTTATAGGTTGTAAACATCCACTTGTTAGAACATATGTGTCGAGTGGCTCTAGTGTCTATAAACCATTCCTTTGAGTTACCAATAAGGTTGCATTCTAATATTACTGCACATAAATCAAGATCAGAAATGTCTTTTGAAACCTCGGCCGTATTTGCTTCTAACTTCTTCTTTTTAGGTGTGTGACATTCAACTGCTTTGTGCCCCTTCTTTCCATAGTTGTGGAAAGTACCCAGAAATTTCTTTGACTTCTTAGGAGCATTCTTCCTTTTTCTTTTGTTAGTCTTGTCCGACTCAATTACATTTTCTTTGGCGGCAATATTCTGAGAAATCTTTTTCACAGAATTTCTGTTATCTTCCTCAATGCGTGGCCGAGCTATGAGCTCTTCCATTGCCATTTCCTTATGCTTGTGCTTAAGGTAATTTTTGAAGTCCTTCCAGGAAGGAGGAAATTTCTCAATAGTTGCTCATCTTCTAGTTGACAGATGATAAGTTGCAGTTCTTGAGCTTGACTTATCACCGTCTTTGAGTTAACCATTTTGAAGTCAAGAAATTTTCCAGTAATGAATTTCTTTATGCCTGCATCTTCAGTTTTCTACTTCTTTTCCAGAGCCAACCAGAGTTGTTTGGACGTTTCAAAAGTACAATAGACATTATAGAGGCTATCATCCAGAATATAGTTTTTACACATGAAACCTGAGTTTTGGCAGATATTAAGAGCCTCCACTTTGGTAGAATTAGGTTCGAGTTTGTCTACCGCAGGAGCATCTTCATTCAGAAACTTGGCGAGACTCAATGTTGTTAAATAAAACAACATTTTCTATTACCAACGCTTGAAATTAATTCCATTGAATTTATCTGGCCTTTCGCCATGGAACAGATCCATTGTTGAAAGCAAAGGCGTTGGCTGAGCGTTTGTCACCATCTGAATTGGTGTAGAATCACTGTAATTGTTTTTCTTCATCTGCAACAAATATTGTTTCAAGATTGTTAGAGCTTTTGTAAATACAGAATTGTATTACAAACAGACATCAACATCAATCAGTGTTACTCAATTATGCCACAATTGTCGAGTCAAATTGTATTTACAATAATCAAAGAAAGCGTAACCGATGGTGCATTAGATTGAATATATATAGATAGTATTCTATATCAGTAATGTCCGAGTCCAGAAATATTCTGTTTCCTTGAAACAATATTGTCGTCGTATGCACTGATCGACATAGCTGTAATTTGTTTCCCAGGATAAAAAGGACCAACTCCGTAGTGCCAACAAACGGAGTTCTAACGAACTGAGTTTGATTACAGAAACTAGATAAAAGGGTTAATTTAAAGAAGAAAAAGTAACGTGAGCAGAAAAAGTAATTTCTGTCTTGTTTTGGGCAATGTATTTATAGACAGGAGGAGGTGCCTATTCATATGCATCAATAACTGACATAATAGGAAAGGTTGCTACCTTTAACTACCCAATTATTAATGTGCGTACGCTAAGAATTCAAATGGTTATACTAATTCAGCTAACATACATGTCTTTCGAATTCTGGACTAAATGGAAATACCTTTAAAATTCTCAGAAAAAAATTCTCTTTTCAGCGCACTAGCCCAATCAGCAACCGTCGGTTATATTCAATCAAGAGACCCCAAGAGCCCCAAGAGCCCCAAGGCCCAATCTTTGACATTGTAATGTTATATTATGCCATGGCCAAGCCCACATCCCCATATAATCCCTCCTCCTTTTATTTTATATAAGCCTTTCGCTTCTAATATATTAGATAAGATTGTGTTAATATTTTGATGATGTGGGACTTATATGTTGCTGTCTCTTCATTTTCCAAATTCCTCTTTCTCTTGCTCATTCATTTCCAACAGATTTAGCTACAAAACTTTTAACAAATTTAGTTATAATATGATTTAGCTGCCAAATTTTTTAACAGATTTAGTTATACTATGGTTATTAGGGAGAAAATGTTCTTCCATTTGTGCAAGGAAGATTTATCCATGGGTAGTGAAAATGGGCAGAAACAATTAAAAAGAACTAAAAGTGATGGAAAATAGCAAATAAACATACAAAAAGAGGTAAATATAAGGATAGTCAACAAATAAAACTTGCATAAACGTTGAAAGTGCAAGTACTAAACAAATAGTACATGGTAAGAAAAGGAGAAGCAATATCTTTGGTGTTCGTTCTGGTCTTCCTAAGAAATCAATATAAATATAGTTATATATATTAACTTGGGATGGGGTTAATTTCATTTTTGTTTAGATGATTTCTTAAGGCATATTCCTTATTCCATTGCCATAAAAAATAACAACATGATGAATGGACTTTTATCACAGAACTTTCCACAAATAATTGGTGGACCTTCAAACATAAATGTAATGAACATGAAACGTAAACACAAATAATAAACAATGCGCATGATATTATTAACATTATAGACTTTAAGATATATATGAACAACAAATCAAGGGAAAAAAAACAAATTGAATATTAATCAAAAAAACATATTTTGATTAGATATTGTGTTGGCTTTCAAAATCTTAATCAACATATGTATGGTAGCAGCAACATTCTTGCCTCAACAGCTGCCAAATTCGAGAGCACGTATATGTTCACCACACGTATCTATTACATGATAAGTTTAACATTCAAATCATTGCACATACATTTCAAACTGATTCAATAGCACAAACAACTTCTAATAATACTATTATTATTAATACATATCTCATATGTTTTTGATGTCCACCATTTAACAATAAAGTTTACGATACCAAGTACTAAAGCATGCGACAACTATGGTAAGAAATTAATTTTTTGTCCATATATGTACAATTTCTAGAAACTGCATATATGACTATGGCGTGAGCAAAAATACACTATACACACATTAAAGAAGATAAGAAACAGTTGTAGATAACATGAGTATGTAGGTTGTGCGGAAGCAATGGCTACTTGGACATAGCTATGTAAAGGGTTCGGCATCCACAAATCATATCCAAATTAGAATTAAGAGCAACAAAATTAGGGAACACAGGGAGAAAAATTCATACCAACAACAAGTTTTTGTCGGCCCTTTCTTCCAAGTATTATGACGGTTGGAAGAAACTATCGTATGTTTGAGTCCACTAACTGATATTTCCATGTATATAGTCAAAACCTAAAGTATCAGCCCAAAATACAAGTCCAACTCTTCAAATAAAAATGAAACAAAAAGAAATCAGTAGACTAGGAGACAAAAACTTTGATTTTTCAAAATGATTATATAAATTTAGATTGGTAGGATCAAGAAAATGAACAATGGTACAACATTACTGTTTCGTAAAAAAGAAAGAAACCACTGTGGATTAAGCTAGAATTAAAATCATTGTTTGATTTGGTTAGTTTCACAAACAATGGCACAACAACAGCAAATGTGATTGCATTCACCACTTTTATTTAAACAATATTTCATCTGTAAAACAACAACAATGAAGCATTGAAAATTATCTTCAGCTATGCAAGGACGTACACGCACCCAAACGCATATAACAAAATTTGAACATGATATTAACTTTAGAAATGTCGTTAATTATAATGAATAATTATAATATTCTGCAACGCAAGATCAGAATAACAATAAGGCAAAATTTAAACTTGATCTGATTATAAACGGTGATTTGAAACCGGTCTGAAAATTAATGTTGAAAAAAAACTTACCAAGTTCTCTGTACTCTACCGAGTTTAGGGCAATTACGAGTAGAGAATCGAAGTGGAAAGTAAAGTATTGATTTTAGGGATTTAGGGAAACTGCAAGTACATAGTCGAAGTGGAAAGGAAAATCGTTGATTTTAGGGAAATCACAGGTGGGGGATATTGATGTGGAGCACCGAGTTTAAATCGAAAAAAGGATAAAGGATTGAAATCGTAATCCATCATGGGAAAATGAAGATTATAGGAGAGGAAATGAACATCGCGTGAAGATAGAAAATTGGGTTTTTTGCGGAAGTTAGCGGGGTCAAGAGGCGGCAAAGTGAAATGTTTATGTCAGTGTTATACCCTAAAAATAAAACCACCAAACATATTTTCTACTGCATTTACCTTTTAAACGCTGAAAATATATGCGGTCAAAAGCCATTTTTGTTTTTGTGTATCCTAATTTTAAGGAATACTAAGATTTGGATTTTTTTTTTTTTGTAAAGTAAGTTATTGAATTTGTAAAGGAAACTTATTTATTGGATCATATTTTTAAGAAGATTTGATAACCCCTACTCTTTCTTTTCTAAATAGTGGATCTAACCATGATTGGCCAAATTGTATTTATAGAGTTAAATGTACATATTTAATTCTATAAATAACTTATGACGCAAATCGTATAGTTTGCTAATGCAATATCTATTGTGCGAATAATTGCAAAAATTTCTCCAACCAAATCTGTTGTGCAAAATATTGATTTGATTTGCACATACTAAAACTACATAACCAAACACAAAAAGATGCATGAGCAACTCAAAAAAGTGGATCTGGTTTGTTGATTAATTAACAACTTCCAACTCAATTAAAAATAACCACTAAACAAAACAAAATAGAATAAGAGAAGAAGACACAAAGATTTAACGTGGTTCGGCTATGCCTACGTCCACGGGCCCAACAACTATTCTTTATTTCACTGAAGAGAGTACAAAAGAGAATACAAGAGAGAAATTACAAAATTATAGGTAGTAGATGGGAGACTAACCTATAATTACAAATTAAATAATCAATTTCAACAAAAACATGCATGCACTCAAAATTCCTAATTGATTGACTATAGAAATTAGGGTTTACGAAAGAAGAGAATAATGGTGGATGCTCTCTCACATTCACTCCACTCACATGAAGATGAACCTCCTTCATTTAAATAAGCTTTAGGATGAAAGGTTGCTTGGAGATGAAGAGAATTAATTTTGTGATTGTCTTGACACCTTACCAAATGTCCATGATTTGATTGCAATGTAAGTAGAAAGTGAAGATCTTGGTTTCCATATGTTTCCTCCCTTGCTTGATTCTTCAAGCGTAATCATTTATGTAACAACCCAGAATTTTGGAACCAATTTAAAATTTTTATTTTAGTAATTTTAATGGATTTTAAATATTTGAAATAATTTATTTTAAATAATACCAATTAAAAGTTTATTTAAATCGAAGTTAGAACGAATATATTTATTTTAATTATAAAAGGAGTTAGAAATGGCACGACAGTTTGAAATTTTGATTTTGAACTTTGACTGAACGTATAGGATTCAAAATAAATCGGATTTCAGTAAAACCAAAATTATGTAAATCTATTCAAAAAAATCGTTACAACGAATCTGAAAAATTGAAATTTTATAATGGAAATCAAAAGTTATGCCCAGTTTAAAATTCAGAATAGTCGCTATAGAATCTAATATAATATATAGCCCATATAAATAGCCATTTTGCAAACGATCTCCGTTTTCGACGAAGCCACTTTTGTTGGATCCGGAATGTCAAATTATTACAAGATACCAATTTTCCAAATTTTTGAAATCAATATGTGAGCATGGCAAAAGAAAACGTGTTTTTTCAATTTCAATCAAATTGGATCGACCAGAAAATGGTCATTTTTCAAACGGTCTCTAAATTCGATGAAATTAATTTTGTTAGAACCATATCATCAAAATATAGCTAGATTTATTTTTTGGGAATTTTTTGAGCCAGTGTATGGCCCCGGTAAATTAAAATGTACGATCAAAATTAAATAATTAATGATTTATATTTCAATTTGAAGAAAATGGGCTGAAACGATCAAATGGAGATGAGGCCTAGTCCATTATGTCCGTAATGGGGGTATTTGGTTTGGGGAGACATTCGCTAGGCTGGATTTGGAGTTATTAAGAGTTAACGGGTTTTTTTGTAAATAAACAAATTTAATAATATTTTATTATAAATATGGGCTATTAAAAACCCTAATCCTATTTCTAACCAGCCGCCACCATCCAAAATTGATGGCCCCCGTCTTCCAACCTTCCTCCTCTTTGATCCAACTATCCACGCAATATTTTGCAATACTTCCAATTGCCAAACGATCGACTTAGGAGAGGTCTCAAGCTTTAACGGAGGTAATCGACTTTAGGGGTCTGAGATGATCGGATTTTGGGTCTAAGCTCGTAGGCGTCGCATTCAAATCACGGGCTCAGGGAGGCGTCGTGTGGCGAGGGGTTCATAGCGGCGGTAGCTTTGGGGAAGGGCGACAATGTGAGGGTGTCGGATCGGGGTCCGGTGCAAACTAGTGGCGTGCGGCGGTCCTTCTTTCAAACGACGATGGTGCGGTTTTGGTTTCAGAGGGTAGCGATGTAGAAGAAGGGTTTAACCCTTAAGTATGTAATTAAATTTAATTAATTGTATTATTAATGTAATCAAATCTTAGAAAATTCATAATTTTTTCATATGTAATCGGAATTCAGCGAAACTGAAAGCGTTAGGACCGTAAATTCAAGATCTACATTTCAGAACAAACTGGAACTGGTTTGGAGCTATCTACAAATTCAAAAGGAATAAACATCAATGTGAGATTTCTTAATCTAAAATTAAAATTAATATATATATATATATACATATATACATAAATTGATTGTGATTTTGTTAATAATATACACTATATAAAACACATATTTGTGTCGTATAAAATTGAGGTTAATTGATTTATTGTGGTTGTTATGATTTGTTGAATTATGTTTTTGTAAGATAAAAATATAATCTTTAAACATGTTAAAATAAAAATGTCATTTAGTTAGAATAATGTTCGTTAAATAAAAATGTCATTCAGTTAGAAAAATGTTTGTTAAATAAAAATGTCATTCAGTTAGAATAATGTTCGTTAAATAAAAATGTCATCCAGTTAGAATAATGTTTGTTAAACAAAAATTTCATTCAGTTAGAATAATGTTTGTTAAATAAAAATTTCATTCAGTTAGATTAATATTTGTTAAATAAAAATGTTATTTTGGTTAGATAATGTTATGTTGAAATAAATATGTCATTTATGTTGAAAACATATTTTATAAATAAATATGTCATTTATGTTGAAAACATATTTTATAAATAAATATGTCATTTATTTTGAAAACATATTTGTAAATAAATATGTCATTTATGCCGATATGTCATTTATGTCATTTATTTAGAAAACATATTTCGTAAATAAATATGTCATTTAGTTAGAAAACGAATTTTATAAATAAATATGTCATTTAGTTAGAATATGTGTGCATTTAATAAAAATATCATTTAGTTAGAATATGTTTTTGCCAAATAGAAATGTCATCTTGTTAGAATACGTTTTGTTAAATAATAAGAATCATGTCTTGAAATATGTGTTTGTGATGTTGAGATGTTTAACGTATTAAAAACAATGTTAACATTAATATGGTAGTTGAAATTAAAATTATAAATATCTGTTTATAATTCAAACAGTGAGAATTGGTTAAATAGAAAATAATTCAAATCGAATTAGAATTGGTCAAAATTATTAACCAATGATTTATTTATATAAACTTTTGTGGTTTGAAAACCCCACATGGGCATTCGGATGATATTTGGCATACATTAGTCCCAATATTTAATTATATGTCAATCGATGGATTTGACAGCCTGTGATGAGCATTATTTATTTATTTTAATGCTCACACAGTTGTAAATTTCACTCTGGATGTGAATGGATCGTTTAATGTTTATTTATCATTATTTTTATATACATGCGAAGTATGAAATCCATATAAATTAAATTATATAGTAATTGATTGAATCGCATTCCAATTCAGAAATAAAAGAACATTTATATGTAAAAGAACATTTCAATGTAAAAGATCATTTTAAAATAAAGAATAATTTAAATAAAGAATCTTTTAGAATAAAGAATATTTAAAAACAACGAATATTTTTAAAATAATATTCAATAAAGAATAAAAATTATGATTTTTATGTCCATTTTTGGATGGACACAAAAATATGAAGTCGGGTTAAGTATAGAAACGCCACTTTTAACCCAAACGGGTTTATCGATCGATTTTATTCAATTTATAATGAATATCGAAAAGAAGTGATTTCAAAATTTAATATTTTGAAAATATTATCATTTCAATATAATAAAGATATATGGTACTCAACTTTGATTTAAAATTAAAAATGAAGTTAAAATCGTTTTAAAACGAATATATAAACGATTTATAAAATATGTTTTGAAAGGGAAATCGATGAAATATATATAATATATATATATATATATATATATATATATATATATATATATATATATAATGGCTTGAATAGAACGCGCCGCGCAGCAAACGTTCTCGAATTTCGACCATTAACTTCAAATTGATGTAACGGGAGATCCGACCGTCAGATTCTCCTAAAACCAGAAAGGGTTTGGTTTAATTCTATTCTGATTTGGAGAAATAAATTGTTGAAGATTCGGGGTTTTTTATGTAAATAAATTTTAGTGGAGAAAGGAGCCGCCATTGAAGAAATGAAGATGAAGGATTAGGTTTAGGTTTAGAAAAGGGTTATGGGCTGCTAATGAGATATTATGTAGGCATAGGTAAATTTTAATTAAGTCCTTGTTTAATTTAACCCCTTTTTATTAATAACCTTTATGTTATTAATGTCTTCAAATTTTAGTCCGTTTTAATGTTCTAAAGACCGTACGAATGCATACATTATCCAAATTTGCTGAAAATTGGAACATAACTATTTCTCGACGGTACGAATCCAAAGAAATAGGTTTCGTTAAATTCCGAGTCCGTATGAATTATTTATGAATTTTTAAAGTTTGAAAATTGACCTTTTTCGCTAAAAAATAAATAACGCCTACATACTGACTCCAAAAATTATAGAAAAATTCTTTCTAGCTTAGTTTTGACGATACGGTCCCAACAAAACTAATTTCGTTGAATTTGAAGACCTTTTGAAAAATGGCTATTTTTAAGGCGTAAATAAATTATATTAAAAATACATATTCAAATAAACAAATTTCGAAGCTCGAAATATATCAGTGTTTATACCTTTTCAACGCAGAAACATCATTTTGGACTCAATGGAAGTGGTTTCGAGTCCAAATTCATTCGTATGTAAAAAGTAGCGTTTTGGGTCCTATATATTATATATGTAAATTCCATAGCGTTTTTCTGAGATTTTGAATTGGACATAACTTTTGTTTCCCGCTATGAAATTTCAATTTTCCGGATTCGTTGGAAAGACATTTTAAAATAGATTCTAATATTTTTGGTTTTGCTAAAATCCAATTTATTTTGCATCCTGTATAGTCAGTCAAAGTTAAAATTCAAATTTTAAAACTACCGCGCTATTTCTAACTCCTTTTATAATTTAAATAAAATCTATTCGTTTTAACTTTGATTAAAATAAATTTATAGTCGTTATTATATAAAATAAATTATTTCAAATATTAAAACCCCAATAAAATAAAATAAAAATTCGGCCCAAAATTCTGGGTCGTTACAGTATCCCCCACTTAAGAAATTTTCGTCCTCGAAAAGGAACGAAGCTAAAAGTCGTTTAATTAACCAACTTAACTTTCAATTCTAATCGATTTCCAATTCAGTTCAATGTTAAATTCGATTAAGCCAAATTTATCATTCTATTATATAGTGGTTAACTTAATTATCATTCCAATATTTTATTAGTTAAACTAATTGTCAAACATCACAACCAGCAATCAATTAGGTGATTAACTTTTCAAACATATGTAATTTTTATATATAATCAAAAATCATGTTTTTAGTGCAAATCACAACAATAGACCCTATCTAGTTTTGATTCTCACACCAGTCAATGGAAATATATAGATATACCACTTTCGAAACTCGAACATAAACTTTGATGATGATGCATAATCATCAGAATTATCCCCGGGCGACTAGAGTGTGATTCTATATCTACCCAGTATATTAAAACTTCGAATATCTGTTAATTACTCGTATATTCGAAATCATTATATACTCGATTGTCCAAATTAAAATATAATAATATACTCAAATACGCATATTAAGATAAAATTTTCTAAACTAAATTTGTTTTTAATTAAATTTTAAAGAAAATAATACTCTTCACACTCGTTCTAGGATGCTACTGATCCCATCTCTAACAAGTCATTCTTATTGGATATTACTAATCCAATCTTTGATGAATTCTTTCGTTCGGTTCTAATGTGTCTTGTTCTCGAGCTCTGTAAACCAAAGCTCTGATACCAAATGTGACGACCCAAACTTCCCAGTAAAGAAAAGCCCGGATTGCTTTGAGAACAACACACGTTGGAACACAAAACAGAAGAACATTTTATTGTTGTTACAACAATTATATCAGAATACAAGAATGTTACAGAGTATGAATAAATATACATTGAAAATACAATATCAGAGTTTAAATTACATTTAAATAGCAGCGTAAAAATAGTACAGAACACAACTGAAGGAAATACACGGATACAGAGCCTTCCGAATATCGCTTCAGCTGTAGACCAGGATCCTGTGAATATAATGTCTGCAAAACCAAAACTACTAGCTGCCCGTGTGGAAAATATGGGCACCCAGAGTTTAGGTTAAAACAATAAACTCCAGGTCAGTCATGGGACTGGTATGAGAACTCAAAAACAGTTATTAAGTTGATTTTAAAGTTAGGTAAATCAAGGGACCATGCCGTAAAACACGGAACGGGTTTACCCCCAAGAATACCAATGCATAAAAATAAACAGCGCAATGCTAAAATAAAGAAAAATGAAGCTATTATAAGACTCAGGTCCCATCACACAATGCAACGCAAGCCGGAGGATAGAGTTTTACCTTATAATAGCAAAATATGCTTGGTGCGCGAAATTTATCTTTTAATATTACTATAAGTGCATAATGCAGAAATCAATTTCGAAAGTAAATGTATTAATCATAGACGGCATGAGCGCCCTATCGCACTATGTCACCATATATAGGGTTTACAATCAAAATCGTAATGTCGTATTGGAAATTGGTTTCCATCAAGAGTCAAGGCTAGGGAGGAGCTCCTTACCGGTTCGAGGACACTCTAGCAAATGCCTCAGGATCACACCTATGGGCAACCCTTGGATATCTGCAGGGCCGGTCCCAACCTAACGGTAGTGGATTAGTTAGGCCTGAACACACGTTTCCCGGTTCCTTTGAACCTCCATATGGCCACTAACAACCTATTAATCCGAGGTACCTCAAAATCCGTCATCCACATAAGTAAAATGTCAGCGTTGGTAGGTCCTTGACATCACTCTAGCTAGAAAGAAACGTGTGCACTCCCTGCGTTCCCTTCTCCCGTTTTTGACTCATACCGGGGTGTGAGGCTCGTGAAGTCACGCTATACTCAAAGCTACGCCTGAACAGGCTATGCTTTGATTTTCAACCACAAGGCCTGCTTTTCAACAAAGCCTTGATCATCTGCAACTTGGCGTGCCACATTGACAATTCACGCCATGCAATCGATAAATATTAATATACACTAGGGTGTTAAGCAGAGAATGAATTCCCCACCACCAATCAGATATAGATTAATAAAAATCAGTTTAATTGCATGAAATGAATTCCAACGTCAGACACACATCCATTTACAAGTCCGTTCTGGGTCTGAATGAAACCGGAGATACCCGAGAGGTTCTCGCTTATCCGGACAATCAACACATACGTCCGGACAATTACTGCTTCAAGCCCATCCTGGGAGCAAGTCAATCCAAGGCATCAGTAGTCGTCGTCCATTCGATGTGAAGATTGCCGGTCTTCATCTTCGACTCTTGATCGACGTATTAATTATTCAGAATGATTTAAACCCGGTCTTTCTGAATAATTCGCGTATTTTATAATCAAGTGCTATCAAAACACATCCAACGCCTCATTCCAATTCAGAATATTCTTTTAGTAAAATATTCTTATTTTTAGGGAAATATTTCCATTAATTTTATCAAAGATAAAACCCCTTGAAATTATTCTATTCAATCCAACTAAGAATTTATTAAAACTCCAATTCGATTTTAATATCCAAATTTAAGAAATAATTCTTATCTTTAACAAGGTTAAAGAACTAGTGTCATTTAAAACACAGTTCACGATAAACCCAAAATCATCTTCCATAAAATATGGAATCTTCACTGAAATTAGATCAACATATAATCGATATAAATTCCTGTATTAGACTAATAATATAAATGGAATAACGGCAAGGCCTTTTAAATTCCATATATAGTAACAGTTTTCATCCACAAGAATTTCATCTCAATTATTAACTAATCGAATTCCATTCAATTCCAATTTAACATATTAAATTGGAAAGCTTACTTTGGAGAATTTTCATTAATCCAAATAAGTGATTCATAAATTCGAAATTATATTTCACTGTAAATTGGGTTAAAGAACAAATGTCCTTTAAAACACTGTTCACGATAAACCCAATTCACATTTCATTTTATTCCAATTACTAAATATAATCAGAACTCTAATAATCTTAATTAAAACATTTATCTTTTTTTTACAAATTTATATTTACTATTTAATTCTAATTTAAATATTAATTGGAAAATTCCATTTCATCTTATTTAAAAGATTTATTATTTTCTAATCGGGTTTAAGAACAATGTTATTAAAGATGCCATTCACGACAACCCAAAGTCCAATCTTTTATTCCATTCCAATTAAATATTAATTAATTGGATTTTTATTCTAGTTAATAGCTAGTTCATTTCGATAAAAATATATTTTATCTTCTCCAAACTGGAATTTTTCATCAAAAATCTTTTCAAATAATTTATTATGATTTTACATAATTTTTTTCATATTTTTAATAATTTTATTATCGCTCGTACAGTCGGTTTCCAATATCGGCCATCGGACTGCACTTATAGCGACTTTTTTTTGAAATTGATTTGGACATATCTTCAAATCTAACCATCAGATTTCAAATCTCTTATATTCATTGGAAAGCTCTTTTCGATACGAACCCAACAGTTCCGGTTTTAGGAGAATCCGACGGTCGGATCTCCCGTTGCACCAATTTAAAGTTAATGGTCGAAATTCGCGAACGGTCGCTGCGCGGCGCGTTTTATTCAGGCCAATATATATATATATATATATATATATATATATAATACCGTCGATTCCTATTTAAAACGTATTTTATAAATCGTTTATAAATTCGCTTTAAAACAATTCCAACTTTATTTTCAGTTTTAAATCCAAATTGAATATTCTATCTATTATCATATTAAAATAATATTATTTTCAAAATATTAATTTTGAAATTAGCTCATTTAATATTCATTACAAAATGGATAAAATAAATCAATAAATACGTTCGAGTTAAAATGGCGTTGCTATTTAAAACGGATTAAATAGCCCAATTCATCATCTTATTCATTTATATTTTATACTGGGCCAGACCTCCCATATTAAGCCTGCGACTTGTGGATGCTGGATATGCAGGTTGGTTCCGGGCAGACTTATCCCACAAGTTGGGCTTAACCTCGTGTCATGGCCCATTTCGTATTTGCGCACTCGGACCCCTCACATTAGGCCCAACATTTGTGGTTGTTGGATATGCCGGTTGGGTCCGCGCAGACTTCCACCACAAATGTAGCCTAACCTCGTGTCTAAGTACAATTATAATTCCTGATTATAATTAATTTACTAAAAATGTTATTTAAAAATATTCTTTATATTAAAATAACTTAATTTTGAAATACCCTTTATTTCAAAATATACTTTATATTAAAATATTTCCCTATTAAAAATGATCTTTATTTTACATTATCGTTTCTTTTATAAAATCTTTGTTCTCAAATATTCTAACTTACCATTCAATTATTAATAAAAATTGAACTTTTCATATTATTATAATAATATAATAATAACCTTTTCAAAGCGTTTCATCTTGAAATCAAATATTCTAATTTCAACACATTGAAAATAAAGTGTGATCTCTTTTAAATCTAATTCTTTATTGTCTTTTTAACAATAAAAGTATAATCTCTTCAATTCAAACTTTTTATTGTAACTTTTTGACAATACAACAATAATCTTTTCAATTTAAAACATCAAAACCATAATTTAATTCTTTTAACGGAACATTGTATTAAAATATTCTTTTAATTCTAAAATTGGAGTGAGACCAAACCATCACCATATAATTTTAATTATATGGATTTCAAACATTGCATTAATTCCATAATAACGATAAAACATTCAACAACAGCCAGAGTGCAATTTAAATTAATCACAAGGGCGATGTGTAGTCAAAATATCAACCCAAGACCGTGTGGGGTTTCAACCAACACAAATTCAAATAATATATCATTAATTGTGCTTTTGGACGATGTGTGAAAAATCATCGTCCAATCAACATAAACAAGTTAGACAACTTGTTAATGGCAGTGTAAACATATTTCTAAATATCATAAATGACATAACATTATTTAACTTGTTCACATATTTCAAATTTTCAAACAATTCACACAGTCAACCCAATCAACATTTATCCAACAAACAACAATTTCAACACAGATAATTAACTTACTTTTTAATATAAAAATAAATAACTATTCAAAAATTTAATGAGAAAGAGTTCTCACCTTTTCCAAGCTTTAATTGACGGTTCGGGTCTAATTTTGGCCCAAAATCCAACATGCTCTAAAGTTGACAAAATTGATGTCTACGCGAAGCTCTCGACGCCACGATCGCAGCAAATCATGTTTCGTGCAATTTGGAATTCGTATAAAAAAGATATGAATTTTTGAAGTTTGTAATAATTAAATAATTAATTTAAATTATGAAAATTACCCAAAATTTCAACTTGCTTAGAATTGAACGTAGTTAGTGTCATTGTGAAGATCTCATCGCCACGATCGCAACGGATCTGAAATCGTCAGATTCTGAATTCGTATGAGAGAGATATACAATTTCAAAGTTTGAATTACAAAGTTACCCCAAATCTCGGTCAAACAGCCCCTCGCCACCTTTGACAGCACATTTCTCCCTCTCCGACCTCTGATTGACCTGAAACCACCACCATCCTCTTTGTCTTCGAGAGGCGCACCCACGCTCCAAGCCGCCACCGCCATTGATGCTCTGATCGCCGGAATTTCGCCAAAAAGCGAAATTCGTCTCGCGGGCCCCACAGGCCGCCACCCTCCACCAAAAAATATGAAAAAATTACAGTAGCTAAATCTCGCAAAGGCGAAGAGCTTTCACTCAAGTGCCATCACCTGATTCTTCCCCGATCGACGGGAAAAAATCGTTTTGTTTTATGTTCTCAATTTTTTTGCTGTTTTGCTTCAGTTCGGTTTTTCTCGATTTCCGAGCTCTTCCTTCGACTTTCAGATGAAATGAACAAAGGTAAAGTTATTCGTTTATGTCTTGGCTACATTTTCTCTAACTGGGACATCGCCTAATTCTCGACGGTTTGGCCGGAATTCAGCAAAATGCGAAACTGACTTTTGCATTCAAACTCAGATCCCGGCGAATCCATGCGTCGATAGGTCTTGAATTTTTTGTGGTAGGTAGAGGATAAGAAGATGAACAAAACCCAGAAAGGATTTGGTGTAATTCTATTCTAATTTGGAGATATAAATTGTTGAATATTTGGGGTGTTTTGAGTAAAGAAATTTTAGTGGAGAAAGGAGCAGCCATTGAAGAAATGAAGATGAAGGATTAGGTTTAGGTTTCGAAAAGGGTTATGGGCTGCTAATGAGATATTATGTAGGCATAGTTAAATTTTAATTAAGTCCTTGTTTAATTTAACCCCTTTTTATAAATAACCTTTGTGTTAAAAATGTCTTCAAATTTTAGTCTGTTTTAATGTTTTAAGACCGTACGAATGCATACATTATCCAAATTTGCTGAAAATTGGAACATAACTATTTCTCGATGGTACGAATCCAAAGAAACTGGTTTCATTAAATTCCGAGTCCGTATAAATTATTTATGAATTTTAAAATTTGAAAATTGACCGTTTTCGCTGAAAAATTAATGACGGCCACATACTGATTCCAAAAATTATAGAAAAAATATTTCTAGCTTTGTTTTGACGATACGGTCCCAACAAAACTAATTTCAACGAATTTGAAGACCGTTTGAAAAATGGCTATTTTTAAGGCGTAAATAAATTATATTAAAAATACATATATAAATAAATAAATTTCGAATCTCGAAATATATCAGTGTTTATACTTTTTCAATGCAGAAACATCACTTTGAACTCAATGGAAGTGGTTTCGAGTCCAAATTCATTCGTATGTAAAAAGTAGCGTTTTGGGTCCTATATATTATATATATAAATTCCATAGCGTTTTTCTGAGATTTTGAATTGGACATAACTTTTGATTCCCGCTATGAAATTTCAATTTTTCGGATTCGTTGAAATGATATTTTTAAATAGATTCTAATATTTTTTGTTTCGCTAAAATCTGGTTTATTTTGCATCTTGTACAGTCAGTCAAAGTTAAAATTCAAATTTTAAAACTACCGCGCTATAATTTCTAACTCCTTTTATAATTTAAATAAAATCTATTCGTTTTAACTTCAATTAAAATAAATTTATAGTCGTTATTATATAAAATAAATTATTTCAAATATTAAAAACCCATTAAAATAAAAAATTTAAATTCGGCCAAAAATTCTGGGTCGTTACATTATAAATCTTCTTATTAGGATGAAACAGTAATTTCCCAAAGTAAAGTTTTCCAATTCAATATATTAAATTGGTATTGAATGGAATTCGATTTGGTAATAATCGAGATGAGCTTCTGTAAAAGAAGAGCGTTATTATATATGGAATTTGAAAGGCTTTTCCGTTATTCCATTTATATTATTAGTCTAATACGGAAATTTATATTGGTTATATATTTATTGGATTTTTGAGAAAATTCCATATTTAATGGAATATGATTTTGGGTTTATCGCGAATTGTTTTTTAAATGACATTTGTTCTTTAACCCAGTTGAAGGTAAGATTAATTTCTAATGATTTTTTAGGTTAAAACTAAAATAGTGTTTTAATGAATCTTCGGTAAGATTAAAAATGGGAATGAGATAATTAAATGATTAAAAGAATAAATTTAAAACAATTTATCTTTGATAAAATTAATCGGAACCTTTCCCTAATAATATGGATATTTTATTAAAGAATATTCTGAATTGGAATGAGGCGTGTGATGTGTTTTTATAACACTTTATTATTGATTATAAAATACGCGAGTAATTCGGAAAGACTGGGTTTAACCCATTCTGAATAATTACTATGACAATTATAAGTCGAAGATGAAGACGGTGGTTGAAGATCGGAGATCTTCACATCGTTTGGATGATTTCCGATGTCTTGATTGGGAGGCATCCCAAGACAAGGTAATAAGTGGTGATCGTCCAGATGTACTTGGAGAACGAAGGATATGCGAGAACCTCTCTCCCGTATTGGACATATGGGGCGAGGAATAAGGTGTCTCTGGTTTCATTCAGACCCAGAACGGACTTGTAAATGGATGGTATGTCTGACATTGTATTCCTTTATGTTGTATTCGTTGATCTCTTCTAAATATATATCTGTTTGGTGGCGGAGAATTTATTCTCTTGCTTAACACCCTTCTCTGAGATGTACAAGCTTAGAGGTTATATATTGGCAGAAATCAATGGTATGGTATGGATTGACAATGTGGCATGCTAAGATGCAAATGATCAAGGCTTTTGCTGAAAAGCAGAGCCTTGTGGTTGATGATCAAAGCACAACTTTAGTTAGCATAGCTTTGTGTATAGCGATACTTCGCGATCCTCACAATCTGTTATGAACCAGAAATGGGAGAGGACTATAGGGAGGACATACGTTTCTCTCTAGCTAGGAGTGGTGTAATGGTATGGAGGATATACATTTTACTTATGTGGATGATGGAATGAGGCGCCTCGGATACTAGTCCCTAGTGGCTCAGATTTTATGCCCCATAGGGCAGAAAAACGTATTGTTCAGGCATTATTAATCCACTAAAGTATTTGTGGACCGACTATGAAGATCCATGGTGCAGTTGTGACTGATCCTGAGGCTCGGGATAGAGAATCTCGAATTCGGTAAGGACGATCTCTTTCGTTGGTTCATGATGGAAATCCAACTTCTAATACGACACCATGCGGTTTTGGTTATATAACTAGTATGGCGACATAGTATATGGTAGTTATGCCGGCTAGGATTGATACATTATGATTGAAATGTTTTTGAAACACATATACACTAATAATAATATCAAATATTTTTTATCGTATCAAGCATTTTTGACCATTGTAAGGTAAAACTCTATCCTCTAGTTTGCGTTGCATTGTGTGATGGGACTTGAGTCTTATAATGGTTTCATTTTTCCAAAAAGCATTGCGTTGTTTAACGATTTACTTTATTTCTGCACTAGCAATCCAATGGAGTAAACCCATTCCGCGTTAGCGGCGTGGTCCTATGATTAGCTCTATTATTAAACAGGTTTAGTAGGATTTCTCATACTAGTCCCATGACTGACTCGTAGTTTGTTTCACTTTGCAAACTGGATTCCCTCTTTTCCACACGAGCAGCTTTGTATTCAGGTTTTAGCAGATTCATTTTGGATAGCTATGGAGCTGAAGATGGATACTATCATTTCTATTATGTTGTTCAGATTTCATTTAGCATATTATGTTTAATTCCGCTGCAGTGTATTACATTTATTGTAAATTAATCTTCCGCTGTATTATTATATTCGATGTACTCTGATGTTTTGTACTCTGATGTAACATTATTATGATGTTTATAAAAATCTTCTGTTATTTGTTCTGATGTGTTGTATGCCTTAAGTTAGCGTATGCGGGATCCGAACGGTCTTAGTCGATTTAGCGGTCAATTAGGTCAGGGCGAAATCCGTGTCGTTACAATTTATTTTTTTTATATTACAAAATCAATGAATTTATAAATATACTTATTTCCTCATTTATGAATCGATTGATTAATTAACTGATAATGTAATCAATTTGTTTCCTTCTAAAATATCATCTCAAATATGTCCATATATAGCATTGATTTATTGAACCAATTAATTAATTTGTTTTTCTCTTAAAAAAATATTTGAATCGCATAAATTTAGCACTCCACCTTGATTCAAATATAGCCAATTCTCAATAAATTGTTGGGTCGACATCGTCAAGCTCAATGTGAGCTACTTTGGGCAATATTGCCCAAACAGAGCTTTCAAATCTTCCCCAAGCATAAGAATGATAGTATGCACATCAACAAACAAAGTACATATAGGAAAATACCAAAAATTCTTCAAAAAATACGACTTAGGAGACAAACTTGTAGAAATAGAAATCTGATAGACTAATAGGGACTTCATATAGCGCTTCACCTTCCCCATCCTATATTGAGTGAGGACATACTCAGTATTATCTATTTCAACCTCTTTCTTAAGAATTTTACTCATCTTCACCAAGTATACCTAATTAAACTCAACATCAAGCTCCGCACAATGAATATCATAATAAGTTAAATTACCACCTTTACTATGCTCACAAACAAGACCAACAAAAGTAAAAGGCCAAAACTGTGATTGAGCTCCACCTAGAGTCTGAATATATGAAATCTTCTCATCAACCATGGTACCATTGGAAATACCACTTTCTCTTCGAATATGGAAATGGTCTGATGATTCCAAGAGTGTTTGGAAATTTTGTATTCTCCTAAAGTCATCACTTGATAGAGGCTCTACTTTCAATAAAGATTTCTCATCAAATATCGCATGACTGCTAGTCACAATTCTCTTAGTTGTTTTGTATCACAACCTATAATTCTTCATTCCTTCTCCATTACCTAATAAAATGTGCTTGCTTCCTCTAGGCTTCAACTTATCATGTCCCTCATCTTCTAAATAAGTTGAACAACAAAGCGCTTTAAGAAATGAATAGTCAACAAGCTCTCTTTTCTATACTTCTTCTAGGATCTTCATATCCATGGCAATAGAAGTTGTATCGTTGATGAGAAATACTGCCACAGATATTACTTTTACCCAAAATCCCTCTTTTAGACCAGCAGTCACTCTCTCAAGCTCATAGCTCATTGCCATAACATCGGACACATGCTCTCCGCCACTCCAAAAGAATGTGACTTAGTAGAAAAATTTCTAAATACATGCTCGGACGCACAATAGTTAGAGAATTCTTGTGACAAAATTCACTACTATTGTTAATTTTAAGAACTCTCAACTTCTTTCGCGACTTCTTTTCAATTAAGGTCTTCCACTTCCAAAATTGGGAAAATATATCGGATCTAGTCTTCATGAAATAGACCTAGATCTTTCGTGAGAAATCACCAACAAATAAGACGGAGAAACTGAGTCTACAAAAAGATGCAATTGGGGTCGGTCCCCACATATAAAATTGAACATACTCTAGAAACTTTGTAGCTCTAGGCTTCCAACATCAAATGTGACATGCTTCTTCTTTCCAAAAGAGCAATCTCCACAAGAGTTAGGCTTTGATTGTGAATCACTAGCAATTAACTTACGCTTCTTTAATACTTCAAGAATCTCTTCATCAACATGACCTAAACAAAAGTGTCATAACTGTAACAACCCTGGATTTTGAGGCCAATTTAAAATTTAAATTTAGTAATTTTAATGAGGTTTTTGATATCTAAAATAATTTATTTTAAAATAGTAATGATTAAAAATTGAATTTAATTGAAGTCAGAATGAATAATTTAATTTTAATTATAAAAGAAGTTAGAAATAGCGCTGTAGTTTGAAAAGTCAAACTTGAACTTTGACTGACCGTACAGGATGCAAAATTTAACGGATTTTAGTGAAACCAAAAATATTAGAATCTCTTTAAAAATATTTTTCTAACGAATCTGAAAAATCGAAATTTCATAACGGGAATCAAAAGTTATGTCCAAATTTAAAATCTAGAAAGGTCGCTATGAAATTTATAAAGGTCAAAAATGCACTTTTTGCATATGAAGGAACTTGGACTCGAAACCACTTCCATTGAGTTCAGAATTACGTTTCTGCATTGAAAAACAGTAAACACTTATATATTTTGAGTTTTGGGATTTATTTGTTTAAAAATGTATTTTTTAATATTAAATATATTGGCCTTAAAAATAGTCATTTTTCAAACGACCTCTGTTTTCGACGAAACCACTTTTGTTGGAACCGGAATGTCAAATTATAGCTAGATTTCAATTTTCAAAATTTTTCGAATTAATATGTGAGCATGGCAAAAGAAAATGTATTTTGACTATTTTAGTTAAATTTAAACGCCTTAAAAATAGCCATTTTTCAAACAGTCTCAGAATTTGACGAAAATAATTTTGTTGGATTCGTATCGTCATAAGAAAGCTAAAAATATTTTTTTTAGAATTTTCTGAGGTCATATGTGGCCCCGGCATATTTAAATGTACGGTCAATATTTAATTGATTAATTTTTAATGCGTTTTTAAATAAAACTTCTACAGATTTCGGAATTGGGCCACGAGACCTATCCCATTGCGTTCAGAAGGCGTCAAAACCTTAAGAACGACAGTGAGTGTAACACCCCGTAATTTTATAACATTAAAATTCACAAATTAAAGTATACTTAATTTTTAGAAAAGAATTAAGTGAAATGGGTTGCGCAAGAAATATATATATATATATTGATATATATGTAACACCCCACGTCCGTTAGTGTCACTCACAAAGGGAATGCACTAAGTTCTGTGGAGCATTTTGGGTAAAAGATGCAGATAAATTACAAGACAGACAGAAATTAAACAGCGGAAAATAAAACGTTGCTTTATTGATAAAATAGTTTGTACAATGATTTCTTTACAATATCAGAGTATCATCTGTCTTACAAAATAAAGAAGCATAAAAAATACATTTATATTTCCCCAATTTTTAGCAAGAGCCAGCCATAGCATCTGAAAAGAGAATCCAAGCAAAACTTCGGCAAATCTTCAAGCTGGGAAAGAGTGACAGTCCAACTTAACCTGAGCTATAATATTCCTTCCTTTACTACCTGGGGGGGGGGGGGGGGACGGAAGAAAAGAAGACGAAAGAAAAACAGAGTCAGACATAAAGCCTGAGTAAGTTCAGTAACTTCTAGCATGTGAACATGGAAAAACAAAACGACATGAATTAACTGAATACAAGATTACACCATGACGATAGGGTCAACAAGATTAGACAAGATAGTCACAAGATATGCTAAGATAAGATAAACTGGATATGCTCTAATTCTTTCGCCGCTTCGCTATTTCCTTGTTATACCGATTTCTATATCTCTGCACCACCTAACTAATGTCCCAACTAGTAACGATAACGTGATCCCAATCCCTGTATTTTCCATCGCCTTCAGGCATACATTTATTATTTGTTACCTAGATTTAATCTAGGGTTTTCTACCAAGTGCCTTCTAGATTTAACTAGAGTTTACGTTATCTGCTAAACGCTTCTCGGATTCAGGGTTTATGCCACCTAGTTCAACTAGGAATTATGCTACCTGTCGAACGATGCCCCCAAGTCTAGGACACACTACCTAGAGTGGTATATGTTCCTATACTTCCCCACGCATGTATCGCGAATCGTTATTGCTTGTCTAGATGCACATGTCCCGTAATGTGCGGTCCGAGTCCTGTGTCAGGGCAAATCAAGGAATACAGAACTCGGTCGGGAGCTTTCAGATATCTGCCGATGCAGATGCTAAGGTCTGTTTTTATTCCAGTGGTTATGGTCCCACTTGACCCCTCCCTCAACTAATGAAAGGCACACCTTGTAAAATGAGAACTATGCGCCGGCCCCCGGTGCCCCACTATCCTATGGCCATCCTCACCCATAACTAGATAGCAAGTATATGGTCTTTTGGAGTTCTCCGCCTTTCCGCTTCACGTATCTCGATTGACTCAAGATGGATGGTAGACGACGAGTCGCTATCACAGGGCTACCGTTTGCTCGCCGAATCACGTCGGTCCATCCTAGTCTTTAGGTTGCCATGTATTGCAACCAAGGCATACCCCTGGTTCTTCTACGCAGACCTTAACCTCTGTGGGCCCAGGCGGATCATCTGCAGCCTCACATAGGGATACCAAGAGTACCCTCACGTCCCCTTGAAGCCTCGGGCTTCGTAACCCAATTCGTTGGAGCCTCCTTTTTACTCAGACGGACATTCGCTCCTTCCCGTGTTATACTAAGAATTACTACTTAGTTTTACTAACTAAGATTTACCACTTAGTTTCCAGAATCGTTGTTTTCTTAACTAAGGTTTACTTAGTTCTCTTTCCTGTCAACTCGGATTGGTTAAGTGTCATTAGTCAATTCAAGCTATCTTAACCCTCTTCATTTATCCTTTCAAACTGGCTAAGTGTTATCAGTAATTCACATTGACTTAACCCTACCACAAACCAAGTTACAGTGGTTAAGTATTTCCTATTACTTAACCCTACCCAATCATCCCGTATTGGTTAAGTGTTCCTTTTTAACTTAACCTTGCCCATCTGTTTTAATTAGCATGTTATTAATGGTTAAGTATTATCCCTTCATGTTTTAGACTTAGCCCTATCCCTTTATCACAATCTGATGGTTAAGTGTTCAAGTTTACTTAACCCTACAGTCTAGCCCAGCTAACATATCAGATTGGCTAAGTGTATTTACTTAACCCCAACCTCTAGTCTAGTTAACATGTTAATTTGGATAAGTGTATTAACTTTACTTAACCCCTACAAATCTTGTCTTGTTACCATGTGAAGTTGGTTAAGTGTCCCTATGGACTTAGCCCTCCCACCCTAGCTTAACTGTGTTAAATTTCAGTCTGAACCTAACCCTACCCATTAGTCTAGTTATCATGTTGAACTGGTTAAGTGTCTTAGTTAACTTAACCCTACCATTCTTGTTCTAGCTTTACCCAAATAAGTTAAAGCCGCTACCACTCACATTAGACAGGTATTGTTGTGAATACTGGATGTGTCGGTTGGTTCCGGGCAGGTTTACATTGCAACTCGGTCTAACCTCGGGTTAGGCATATTCGTGTTTTTCTAAGTTCAAAGGGTTTCAATTTATTTTCAAATCAAGTTTTGAAAGTAACCATCCCGTTCGTCTGATCAGTTAGGGATAGCCATGGAGAGCAGGAAACTTGTATTTTCCAAACCCAAGCCTAGACACTATCCTCTCTGTCACCCTAGAACTTTCTGGTGTACTATTAAAAGAGATGTCATTAATAAACCTTTAATTTGTCTAAATTTGCCTTTCCTCATTTAGGACAAATTCTATAAGTAAATTAATCCTAATTTACTTATTTCCCAATTACTCTTTTAATGTAAATTGTCTACATTAATTCTTATGGCCCATTTCCCCTTCTAAATCATATTTATGCTTTTTGGTATGTGGACTATACCAACTTAAGTGTCACTAACCATGATTTTGCTAAACCTGCCAATTACTCCCAATTATGTCCAATTTCATATTTATACCAATATACTTACTGTGCCAAATTAGCTAATCCAATTCCGATTCAACATTCTAATTCTGGACTTATTACTCTAGTTCATTATTCATGTAAACGCTAGATTTACACGTCGATACTAGATTCAGGTTACACAATCTATAGTTCATGTCATATTTATCCAATTTGCATTCCTATGAACATGCCATAATACATGTTCCCAATTTATGCCAATTTACTAGTTTATAACTATGTTTCTAGTAAATTTCATATTTTGCCCAAATCGTATTCCCACCGTTCGTATAATCGTGATTCAATCTAGATTATAGATAAATCTAGATACGTAGAAAATAAGGAATGAACCAAAGATGCTATGCAAAAGATAGACATACTAACTGGCATAAAGAGGGTTGAATAACGATGTCGGTTCAAGAACATGGGTAGACCTAACTTAATATGTAAATTCCTAAGGTCTAAAACCAAGAATAGACAGAATAAAGGCGTAGGTTCAAGAACATGGGTAGACCTAACTTAATAGGTAAATTCCCAAGGTCTAAAACCAAAGAACAGATAGGATAGATAATCGGGTTCACAGTCACAAAATTTAAACACTTTCCTAGTCATGAATCATAGGTGTTTAATCACAGATGTCCTTGTTATGTCATAGGAAATAGTTTATGCTTTTCCTAATCAAAGGCATAGGTTGGTTTTCACAGTCAAGAAAATAATTCTCATAGTCACAGTCACAGTCATAGGCAATATTCATAGTCATAGGCAATGTTCATAGGCATATGGTTCTAATGTCCATAGTTTCATAGTCACGGTCTTATTTGTCCTTGATGATAGTTCTTAATTAGGTCCAAAGATATAGGCACTGATTCGAATAGAAAGAATTGGCATACTCTTTTATTCCTTTAATTTCATGTCACTAACAGAGAAAAACATTCAAATCTAGAAATAACTGACTTACAGAGATTAGATCAGAACAGAAAGATGGCGTTGCAAAGATTCGTAGAAAAACAGTTGTTGAAGTCGTTTGAATCTTCACTTGAATTCTAGCTTGAATCTCCTCTTTGAAAGTCTTTGAGCAGCACCTCCTCATCTTGATTTATTTTATATATTACTTATTCTATTTATTATTTAATTAAGAGGAGGAGAAGAAGCCATGTTCGCCAATAATCTTGGCAGCATAAGGGTAGAAAAGAATTGTGAATAGAGAAGAAGACTAGGGCTGTTTATATAGTGTTAGGCGGACGAATCTGGTCAGAAAACATGACCAAATACATCAGAACGAACCAGAGCAGAAAGCTGGAAAAACAGGGGGGTCTACCCCCAGGTCGACTATGTAGTCGACCTGGGTGCCCCAGGTCGACTACTTAGTCGACCTGGGTAGCCCAGGTCGACTACCTAGTCGACCTGGGTGTCTTGGGCGGGAAAATTCCCACCCTGGCCAATCCGGCCCGATTTTGAAATTTGAATTTGTCTGTTCGAATTTTAAACTGAATTCTGAAACTTCCGGAGGGCATATCTCCCTCATACGGACTCCGATTTACGCAAACTCGGACTCGTTTTCATGAAGAATTCCGAGACGAACGCAATGGCCCAGCCCGTTTCCCTTGATTTTGACTTTAATTTTTAATTCTGCCTTGATTTGTGAATCTTAGCATTACAGAATCACGGGTTGTTACAATATATATATAAATTAAAAATTAAATAAATAAATATGCGAAAAAGTTCAAAACAGCGAATTGGGAGGGGAAATAACTGAACCGGCCCATTTTTGAGGTCGACCCGAGCTCCGCTGTGTCGACTAGGGGTTAATCCAGGGTGTTTGGCTGTCAACCCGTGGGCCGATTCGCTCAAAGGAAGATTTTGCATTTGATTGGTTCTCATGGTTCAGGGTTAATCTAATGGTCCTAAATAACTTCCTACACCTATAAATACATCCTAATTCTAACCCTAAACCTAATTAGAATAGAATAGTTACTGTCGCAATGGAAATCAATGGAGCCGCCGCCAACTAAGAAAGAAGAAAAGCAAATTCAATTCTAATTCTCTCAACCCTAAAGCAAAGCAAAACTCTCTCTTTTCTTCTCTAAATTGTGAGTATGATGATCTTAACAAGATTATTATCATTTTAATTAGGTTGAGTTATGAATGGATTATGAGTAGATGATGTGAATTATCATATATGTTGTTGTAAACCCCTTTTGCTATCATGTATATTGTAAATCCAATGTTATGTGACGATGATATCTTATATGTTGTAAATCATGCTAAGATGATGTTATGTATGTTGAATGTTTCTATGCTAAGTTGTGATGAATCATACATGTTAAAAAGGCCATGATGTTACCATCTATGCTAGTTAGTTCATATTAATTAAATCATCATGTTTGGGTTATGTTGATCTATATGACAAGTCACATATGCAAGTTAGATTGATTAGAAAAGTTATGAACATACGCCAAGACATCTATTATGACATCTAGAATTATGCTATGACATATCTGATATCCTATGCTAGTTCACACCATCATTATGTTGCCTAAAAACCCCATATGCAAGTTTATGTATAGATTTGGGCTATGATCATATCATGTAAATTGAGACATTTAACAAGTTGACACCTTTTGACCCTTAACATGTGTAGTTTATGCAATTTTCACCCCTATTATGATTAGATTTATTTTAATTGTCTATATGTTGTGATAATTTATCTTTGTGCTAGGTGTTAGACTATACAAGTCTAGCCTATATTATGCGTTGAATAAGCGAACGTATAAACGTGGGGTAGGGGTAATATTAAGGATTTAATATTAAAAAGTTGGGGTGCAATTGATATGATTTTGCATGCCATAAGTGGATGGCCATAATTGAGTCAATTATGGACATCATTAAAAGTTGACTTAATTAATAATTTGAATAGGGAATTATTAAAACTGGGGTAAAAGATTTTAAGTGTTAATCAATGCTTAGGACACGAGGTTGGACTCGTTTGTGACGTAAACCTGCCCGGACCCGCCCGGCAAATCCAGTGGTCACAAATGTCAGCCCAATGTGAGAGGTCCTAGGCCTAAACTAAAGCATAACAGTTGTAAAGACACGAGGTTAGACTCTTTTATGGTGTAAGACTGCCCGGACCCGCCCGGCAAATCCAGCTGCCATAAATGCCAGTCTAATGTGAGAGGTCTTTATGAGGTTATGGCCTGAATGAATTAAGAAATACTTAACCAAATAAACATGTAAAGTGGGACATGGGGGTTAAGTAGGTGCCTTGGGTGGCACGAGGAATCTAGGTAGTGCCCTTAGTGGCATGTGAAATACGATTAGTAAGACTTAACCAAACACACATGTAAATGAACATGACTAAGAGGGTTAAGTGGGATATACTAGTGACAAGCTTAGGTGGGTAGCTTATGGGGGCCCATTTCGACCAGTATCCCAAACTTATCTTTGTGGGCTCGACCCAAGTCGAGGACGGGTCACGCATGCTGGGTTTGACTGTAAGAGGCCAAAACGGGGAGCGGTGGCAACGCAAGTCCAACGGGTTTCATATGCGTGTGTGGACCCGGGCTGGTAGGTAAGATGTTGTTGCATTGTGTAGGTATAAGCCGTGCATTCTCAAGTTGTATCGGGTTGCCACTTTAGGGGAGTGATACACCCCACTATGGGGCCAGCACGGGTATCTACGAGTAGGGAGCCGATCGAAAGTGGGTAGTGGGGTACACCTAGTGGAGATAGGGGCAGACGACACCTATGTAGTCAGCTAGGGGTACGTAAGGCTATTTATAAAGTTTCTGTGTGAAGCAAGTGGAATCAAACAATAGGGTGACTGGTGTGGTGCAGTGTAGTAATGTGCGGTGCAGTGTAGTAATCATTCGTTAGTAATTAGGTGTGCCTTTACCGTTATCTTAAACGCTATCGTTATCTTCCTAAGAGTTCATAGACATTTACTTGTCTTCCAGCTTATGCCTTAGTCTAGTTATTTTGATAATAGTATTGTTAGAATTATCATACTCGCCAGACTTTATGTCTGACCCCCTCTATTTCTATCCTTTATCCCCCTCCAGGTCCTCAGGTTGGGCCCAGCTCTAGTGGAGTTTGATTGAATTGCTTCATCTCTCTTTGGAAAGCTTGGACCGTTGAAGTAAAGTCCAGCTTGTTATCTTTTTAATGGCTATTTATGTAATGGGATTATGTATTTTGTTTTTATGAAGATGGATATTGTACTTGGTTATGATCTATGGTTTTATGATGTAACAAACATGTTTAATTTCCGCTGCAATAGAATGAAGTTTTAGATTTCCAAGTACTATTTAATATCTATCTTGTTGTAATTTTTCTGTTCTATATTCACTTATAACCTCCATGGAAGTTAATGCATTCCCTTCGTGAGTGACATTAATGGACGTGGGGTGTTACACGTGGTATCAGAGCTTAAGGTTACCAGAACAGATAAAAATACTTTAGAAAAATAGTTATTTTTGGAAGAAGTGCTTTCAAAAACATGTTTTAATGAGAAATTTAAAGAGAAAAGTTTTTAAAAAAAAAACATAATCCCCAATAGCCCATATCTTTATCTTTCGAATTCTCCATTCTGAATCTTTCCTTTTTCGTTTCAACATGGCTGAAGATCTTAATCTACCCAACGGTGTAACGATACCAGGATGGTATAGGAGGTTATTAGAGGCTAAGGTCGCTGCAGGTCCAGCCAATGTTCCTCCACCACCAGTTGCACCGTTCCTCCTCCTCCTCCTCGCGTAGATACTTTTGCAAAGACGTGCAAGGAATTCAAGGCTATGGGTGGAAAACCATTTCAAGGGTCAGAAACGTTTGTGGAAGCTAAAGATTGGCTTAAGGAGGTGGAAGAATTGCTAGAAATCTTTGAAGTAGAAGAAGGGAGGAGAGTTCGATTAGCAGCTTGGTTGATAAAGGGAGAGGCCTCGTTTTGGTGGGAGGTCACTAATGGGGAGCATCCTGTTGACTCTTGGGCGGATTTCAGACGTAGGTTCGAGGCGAAGTTTCTCTCAAGGGCAGAAGAAAATCTATATATGGAAAGGTTCTTGGCATTGAAGCAAGGAAGCTCATCAGTGAAAGAATATGTCAATAAATTTAATCAGTTAGCAAGGTTTGGCTTGGACTTAGTGAACACGCCGGAGAAGAAGGCGTTGAGGTTCGTGAATGGCTTGAATGAACCATTGCAAGGGTTGGCTATGACCCACATCCCTATGGGGGCCACCTTTGAGAAGTTAGTAGAAATGGCGCTTATGCATGAGGAGAAAAGCGCTAAAGCTGATAAGGCACCCGAGAAGAAGGGGGATCAGAAGAAACCACAACAGTAAAACAAGAAGGGTGGTAAAGACAATAACGGCAAGGGAAAGAAGAAATGTATTAACTGTGGGACACCAGGCCATCTCAGCAAGGATTGCTGAAAGAAAAAGAAGACAGACTGTTTTCATTATGGCGATGCGGGACATTTAGTGAAGGACTTCCCAAAGAAGGGGCAGAGGGCAGGAGCTACCTCGGGAGGACAAGTGCAGGCTCCTATGGCACCAGGGCAGGCAAGGGCACAAGTTCAGGCTCTCGCGGTCCCACCGTTGCAAGAACGAGGTAGAACCATTTCTGTTGAAAGCTTAGTTTTTCTGTTTGATCATCCTGTCCATACCTTATTCGATTCGGGCGCATCACATTCGTTTATCTCTACATCATTAGTTGAATCACTGCACTTAAACACCAGTTTAGTAGAGGATCCCTTAGTTGTTTCGAATCCAATTGGGGGCTCAGCTTATTTGTCTATGATGTGTTTGGATTTGAAAATTTCCATACTTAGCGTTGAATTTAGATGTGATTCTTATGTGTTGGGCTTCACGGGCTGTGGGCTAATTTTAGGAATGGATTGGTTATCCAGAAATGGGGCCGTTCTTGATTATGAAAGGAGAGTAGTTAGGCTCGTGACTCGCCTTGGCAACACTCTCAAAATCTTTTGTAATCCCATAAATTCGGTTATGCTAAGTTATCTAGAATCGCTTGACGCGTCTGAGGAAAATCTACGATCTGTTAGAGTGGTCCGAGAATACTCGGATGTGTTTGAGGAGGTGAAGGGCTTGCCTCCGAAGCGGGAGATAGATTTTCGAATATATCTTATGGATAATGCGAAACCAGTATCTTTGCCAGTACGCCACATGGCTCCACGTGAAAGGAGGGAACTCGGTAAGCAAGTGAAGGAGTTGCTTGAGAAGGGGTTCATAAGACGAAGTATATCGGAGTGGGGTGCTCCAGTAGTATTTGCCCCGAAGGCGGATGGGTCCCTTAGACTTTGTGTGGACTATAGAGAACTTAATAAGCTTACTAAGAAGAACAGACACCCTCTGCCGAGGATTGACGATCTCTTCGATTAGTTAGTCGGCGCCTCAGTGTTTTCGCAGTTGGACTTAGCCACTGGTTTCCATCAGTTGAGAGTGGCTGAGGATAGCATTGACAAGACTGCCTTTAGGACTCCGGACAGTTTCTATGAATGGCTAGTGATGCCCTTCGGTTTAACAAACGCCCCCGCATACTTTGTTGATTTGATGAGTAGGGTGTTTAGGGAGTACCTTAACAAATTCGTGGTAGTCTTTGTAGATGACATCTTGATCTTTTCTAAGGATGAAGAAGAGCATGCCCTACATCTTAGGGAAGTGTTGGAGACTCTTCGAGCGCATAAGCTTAAAGCTAAATTTTCTAAGTGTCACTTTTGGAGGAAGGAAGTACGGTTCTTAAGACACGTGGTTTCCAAAGAAGGGATAGATGTAGATCCCGCGAAGGTGGTGGCCATCCAAGATTGGAAGGTTCCTAAAAATGCTACCGAAGTGAGAAGTTTCTTGGGTTTGGCTTGCTACTATAGGAAGTTTATCAAAGATTTCGCAAAGATATCAGCTCCATTGACACGCTTAACGAAGAAGAACCTAGTTTTCACATGGGACGTAGATTGTGATGATGCGTTCCAACGTTTGAAGAGAGCTTTGACTTCAGCCCCAGTCTTAGTATTGCCAGACGGGAGTAAGCCGTTTACCGTTTATACTAACGCTTATGGGACAGGACTAGGCGCAGTCTTAATGCAAGAGGGCAGGGTAATAGCCTATAGTGGAAGGCAGTTGAGAGCGCATGAGAAGAATTACCCCCACACATGACCTAGAGTTGGCCGCTATTGTTTTCGCGCTTAAGTCTTGGCGTCATTATCTTCTTGGCGAGAAATTCGAACTATTCACTAACCACAAATCTTTAAAATACCTATTCTATCAAAAGGACTTGAACTTAAGGCAGCAAAGGTGGATGGAGTTCTTAGCGTCCTACGACTTCGAAATAGCCTATACCCCTGGCAAGGGTAACGTGGTGGCCGATGCCTTAATTAGAAAAAGATTATCCTTAAGTCCTTTGTTTGTTGAGCGGCAAAGTTTAGAATTCATTTCGATGTTTGACTTTAGACCTTCTGTTGACTTCGTACCCGGTTTGCTAGCATCCTTGGAGGTCAGACCTACGCTTTTGGGACAGATTAGCGAGGCACAGCGAGACGACCCACAGTTAGTTGAGTTAGTAGAAAAGCTCAAAGGAGGGGAGTCATCAAGCTATCTCTGTAGGTATACCCTAGATGATAAGGGTTGGTTACGTAGGGATGGTAGACTTTGTGTACCAAAAGACGATGACCTAAGGAAGACTATTCTTGATGAAGCACATCATTCGAAGATGACCATTCATCCCGGCGGGGACAAGATGTACAAAGACATGAAGAGAGTTTACTTTTGGGCCGGCATGAAGAAAGGCGTGGCCGAGTATGTTGCTAGATGCTTGGTATGCCAACAAGTAAAAGTGGAGCAAAAGAAACCCGGTGGGTTGCTTCACCCATTGGAGGTTCCACTATGGAAGTGAGAGAGTGTCTCGATGGATTTTGTGGATGGATTACCGCGATCGAGGAGGGGTATTACGGGGATTTGGGTTATAGTAGATAGACTTACTAAGAGTGCCCATTTCATTCCCGTGAAGAGTAAGAGGACTGATCCATGGTTAACTTCTGTATATGTCCAAGAAATAGTTCGTTTGCACGGTGTTCCTTCTAGCATAGTGAGCGACCGCGATCCTATTTTCACTAGCGAATTTTGGAGAAGCTTACAAGAGGCGGTAGGGACTCAGTTATGTTTGAGCACCGCATATCATCCTCAGACGGACGGCCAGACTGAGAGGGTGAATCGCATTCTAGAGGATCTGTTGAGGCTATGTATCCTAGACTTTGGGGGTACATGGGAGGAGCATCTTCATTTGGTTGAGTTCGCATATAATAATAGCTTTCAGTCCAGCATTGGTATGGCACCATTCGAAGCTCTATATGGACGACCTTGTCGTTCACCTACATGTTGGTGGGAATCTACGGATAAGATCTTACTTGGGCCCGATATGATTAGGGAGACTTCGGAGAAGATCGACTTGATTCGAAGGAGGATGAAAGCAGCGCAAGATAGGCAGAAATCTTATGCGGATAAGGGGAGGACAGATCTCGACTTTGAAGTTGGGGACATGGTCTTTGTCAAAGTGTCTCCATTACGAAACATTGTTCGCTTTGGGTCCGTTGGGAAATTAGCACCAAGGTTTGTAGGGCCGTTTCCTATTAAGGAGAGGATTGGACGGATGGCGTATAGAGTGGAGTTGCCCGAGAGACTTAGTGGTGTACATGACGTATTCCATGTGTCACATTTGAGGAAGTGCTTGCACGAGACCGCGGAAGTGGTAGAGCCGAGCTTGCTTAGAGAGGTGGAGATAGAGCGTGATGCGATAATTCGACGAGCTCCTACGCGCATTCTTGGGTCGGAGATCAAGAGGTTGAGGAATCGAGAGGTCAGACTAGTCAAAAACAATGGGGAGATGATGAGAGCAACGCTACTTGGGAGACGGAAGAGAAGATGCGTTCACGATACCCTTTTCTTTTTGAGGGTATGTCCTTTAATTTCTCCTTTATCGCTTAGCTTGTACTTATCTTATCTTTAGTATATCCTCTCGCTAGTATCTTTGACCTTTAGTTAGGATAATCCTATGGTTGAAACATGTGTTTGAGACATGTTATGTATGGTGGATGCAAAGTGGATGCAAGGGTTTGCTAGTGGTTGCTCGTGGATGCATATACACACACTATTAGGCACTCAGTCACTTCATATTGCATATTGCATATATATGGATGTATTTAGTAAAATGGATGTATAATGGTTGTATTATCATATAGTTGTTGCATTCGGGTGGATGGTTGTGCACGCATATAGAATTAATATGTATCATTAGGAATCTTTTGCATACATATTGGACGCATGACACTATCATGAATTGCACTAAGGAGGTCGACTGAATCAGTAGACCGCCTAATTTTGCATTAGATATGGACATATACACACACTGTGCATATAAACATTAAAGCATTAGAAGTCTTTTAAGGACAATGGATGCTGGTGTTTGATGGTTGAGTAGATGGACGATTAGATGGTAGGATATACATTCTTCTTGACTTGGAGATTTCGGGGACGAAATCCTTTAAGGAGGGGAGAATGTAACACCCCGTAATTTTATAACATTAAAATTCACAAATTAAAGTATACTTAATTTTTAGAAAAGAATTAAGTGAAATGGGTTGCACAAGAAATATATATATTGATATATATATATATAAATTAAAAATTAAATAAATAAATATGCGAAAAAGTACAAAACAGCGAATTGGGAGGGGAAATAACCGAACCGGCCCATTTTTGAGGTCGACCCGAGCCTTGCTGGGTCGACTAGGGGTTAATCCAGGGTGTTTGGCTGTCAACCCGTGGGCTGATTCACTCAAAGGCAGATTTTGCATTTGATTAGTTCTCATGGTTCAGGGTTAATCTAATGGTCCTAAATAACTTCCTACACCTATAAATACATCCTAATGCTAACCCTAAACCTAATTAAAATAGAATAGTTACCGTCGCCATGGAAATCAATGGAGCCGCCGCCAACTAAGAAAGAAGAAAAGAAAATTCAATTCTAATTCTCTCAACCCTAAAGCAAAGCAAAACTCTCTCTTTTCTTCTCTAAATTGTGAGTATGATGATCTTAACAAGATTATTATCATTTTAATTAGGTTGAGTTATGAATGGATTATGAGTAGATGATGTGAATTATCATATATGTTGTTGTAAACCCCTTTTGCTACCATGTATATTGTAAATCCAGTGTTATGTGATGATGATATCTTATATGTTGTAAATCATGCTATGATGATGTTATGTATGTTGAAAGTTTCTATGCTAAGTTGTGATGAATCATACATGTTAAAAAGGCCATGATGTTACCATCTATGCTAGTTAGTTCATATTAATTAAATCATCATGTTTGGGTTATGTTGATCTATATGACAAGTCACATATGCAAGTTAGATTGATTAGAAAAGTTATGAACATATGCCAAGACATCTATTATGACATCTAGAATTATGCTATGACATATGTGATATCCTACGCTAGTTCACACCATCATTATGTTGCCTAAAAACCCCATATGCAAGTTTATGTATAGATTTGGGCTATGATCATATCATGTAAATTGAGACATTTAACAAGTTGACACCTTTTGATCCTTAACATGTGTAGTTTATGCAAGTTTCACCCCTATTATGATTAGATTTATTTTAATTGTCTATATGTTGTGATAATTTATCTTTGTGCTAGGTGTTAGACTATACAAGTCTAGCCTATATTATGCGTTGAATAAGCGAACGTATAAACGTGGGGTAGGGGTAATATTAAGGATTTAATTTTTAAAAGTTGGGGTGCAATTGATATGATTTTGCATGCCATAAGTGGATGGCCATAATTGAGTCAATTATGGACATCATTAAAAGTTGACTTAATGAATAATTTGAATAGGGAATTATTAAAACTGGGGTAAAAGATTTTAAGTGTTAATCAATGCTTAGGACACGAGGTTGGACTCGTTTGTGACGTAAACCTGCCCGGACCCGCCCGGCAAATCTAGTGGTCACAAATGTCAGCCCAATGTGAGAGGTCCTAGGCCTAAACTAAAGCATAACAGTTGTAAAGACACGAGGTTAGACTCTTTTATGATGTAAGACTGCCCGGACCCGCCCGGCAAATCCAGCTGCCTTAAATGCCAGTCTAATGTGAGAGGTCTTTATGAGGTTATGGCCTGAATGAATTAAGAAATACTTAACCAAAAAACATGTAAAGTGGGACATGGGGGTTAAGTAGGTGCCTTGGGTGGCACGAGGAATCTAGGGGGTGCCCTTAGTGGCATGTGAAATACGATTAGTAAGACTTAACCAAACACACATGTAAATGAACATGACTAAGAGGGTTAAGTGGGATATACTAGTGACAAGCTTAGGTGGGTAGCTTGTGGGGGCCCATTTCGACCAGTATCCCAAACGTATCTTTGTGGGCTCGACCCAAGTCGAGGACGGGTCACGCATGCTGGGTTTGACTGTAAGAGGCCAAAACAGGGAGCGGTGGCAACGCAAGTCCAACGGGTTTCATATGCGTGTGTGGACCCGGGCTGGTAGGTAAGACGTTGTTGCATCGTGTAGGTATAAGCCATGCATTCTCAAGTTGTATCGGGTTGCCACTTTAGGGGAGTGATACACCCCACTGTGGGGCCAGCACGGGTATCTACGAGTAGGGAGCCGATCGAAAGTGGGTAGTGGGGTACACCTAGTGGAGATAGGGGCAGACGACACCTATGTAGTCAGCTAGGGGTACGTAAGGCTATTTATAAAGTTTCTGTGTGAAGCAAGTGGGATCAAACAATAGGGTGACTGGTGTGGTGCAGTGTAGTAATGTTCGGTGCAGTGTAGTAATCATTCGTTAGTAATTAGGTGTGCCTTTACCGTTATCTTTAACGTTATCTTAAACGCTATCTTTATCTTCCTAAGAGTTCATAGACATTTACTTGTCTTCCAGCTTATCCCTTAGTCTAGTTATTTTGATAATAGTATTGTTAGAATTATCATACTCGCCAGACTTTATGTCTGACCCCCTCTATTTCTATCCTTTATCCCCCTCCAGGTCCTCAGGTTGGGCCCAGCTCTAGTGGAGTTTGATTGAATTGCTTCATCTCTCTTTGGAAAGCTTGGACCATTGAAGTAAAGTCCAGCTTGTTATCTTTTTAATGGCTATTTATGTAATGGGATTATGTATTTTGTTTTTATGAAGATGGATATTGTACTTGGTTATGATCTATGGTTTTATGATGTAACAAACATGTTTAATTTCCGCTGCAATAAAATGAAGTTTTAGATTTCCAAGTACTATTTACTATCTGTCTTGTTGTAATTTTTCTGTTCTTTATTCACTTATAACCTCCATGGAAGTTAATGCATTCCTTTCGTGAGTGACATTAATGGACGTGGGGTGTTACAGTGAGCAGGCCAAATTTCGAGTTAGTGGCCAAACGGGTCTTTATTGGGTAATTAAATAATAATTAGTTTGACCTAATATTATATTATATAAATTCGCTACAGTCTTCTTTCCCAAACCCGTCGTTTCTTCCAGCCGCCAAACCCATACACTATAGAATTTTCAAACCTTGATTTCTCTCTCAATTCTCAACGGAATCCTTCGCCGTTTGTCACGTTTCGAAGAGATTTCCGAGCTCTTCAAATACGTACCGAACCCAACCCTCCTCGTTTCCTGAAATCGCCGCCCCGACCACCCGAACCGCCGCCGCCACGCACTGAATTGCGCCACCCACGTGCGTGCGCACCTCCCCACTTCCCGGCACCGATAGCCCTCTCGTAGCTCTCCAATCTCCCACAAACCGTTCGCAAAACCATCAACTACAGCTCCCGAAATCCGAATTCAAAGTTTTGAAAAAAACTGAAAAGAAAGGTATGAACATTTCAGATGTTGCGACGCTTTTATCTGTTACAGCAGCAGTTGTGAAAAGTAATTGTTAATTAAAAATCGATAACAAATTCATACGAACACCAAACTGAAAAATTTCAGATCCGTGTGAAGCGTGACAGCAAATACTTCCTCTTAGAACTGATTGGGACAATTTATGGATTTATTTGGATTTTAGATTCGCGATACCAAGGTGAGAATTCTATTTTAAAAATATGATTACTTATTTATTTATTTAATTCACTACAAAATCTATATTCATATTATATGAAATTCATGTTGTTGCTGCGTAGATTATTATTTCCATGTTGATTGTTCTGTGATGGTTGTAATTCAGATTTACTTGTTATTGTTAGTGAATGATTGTATGTGATTCCCCTTTGGTTCATAGATTAGAAATTCAAAATTGATTGTATGAGGTGATTGTGAGTAAAGTTGTAGATCTGAACTCTATTTCTAAATCAATGTATAAAGGATTCAATTTTGGTTGTGAAATTTAAAGGATTCAACTTTGTTTTATATAAATTAAAAGATGGTAACTTGTTTATGTATAATAAAGTTTGAAACTTTGTTGTATATAATCAAAGATTGTAACTTTGTTTAAAAAGAAAGATTGTAATTTTACCTTATCATAAAAAGATTGTAGGGTTATTTATAATAAAAAGATTTCACCTTTGTTTGTTAATTAAAAGATGTCACCCTTTTTATTATAAAATTAAAAGATATCATTTTTGTTTGAAAGAAAAAGACATTATTTTTGAGAAAAAAAGGAAAGACATTATTTTTGAAGGTAAAAAGAAAGACAAATACATATTTTTGTCAATATAAAGAGTAGCGACAAATTCTCATATTTTTGTCAATATAAAGAGTAGCGACAAATTCACATATTTTTGTCAATATAAAGAATATTTTTGTCAATGTAAAGAGTAGCGACAAATTCACATATTTTTGTCAATGTAAAGAGTAGCGACAAATTCACATATTTTTGTCAATGTAAAGAGTAGCGACAAATTCACATATTTTTGTCAATGTAAAGAGTAGCGACAAATTCACATATTTTTGTCAATGTAAAGAGTAGCGACAAATTCACATATTTTTGTCAATGTAAAGAGTAGCGACAAATTCACATATTTTTGTCAATGTAAAGAGTAGCGACAAATTCACATATTTTTGCCAATGTAAAGAGTAGCGAAAAATTCACATATTTTTGTCAATATAAAGAGTAGGAACAAATTCACATATTTTTGTCAATGTAAAGAGTAGCGACAAATTCACATATTTTTGTCAATATAAAGAGTAGCGACAAATTCTCATATTTTTGTCAATGTAAAGAGTAGCGACAAAATCACATTTCTATTTATGACATGAAACATTAGATAAGTTAAGAAAATATAATTTACTTCTTATATCTCATTAGAGTTCACAGAAAATGTTAATATATAATTTCTATCATTGGAAGTGATAGAAAAATGTGAATATACGTAATATCATTATTATTTTTACATGAAATTAGAATCCATAGAAATGGTTAGTATATGAAATATCATTTTATATGTCATTAGAAATGGAAATTTTGTTAATATATAGAATTCACTTTTTTTTATGTCATTAGAAAAAGAGGAATTACTTTTATTATGTAACTAAGGACATGAATTTACATTGAAGGATAAAAGTACATTTTTCATATGTAATTAAGAATGATAATTTACATTGTAAATTGCAAAAGTACATTTTTATATGTAAATTAAGAAGAAGAATTTACATTGAAAATAAAATGGCATTTTTGTATGTGATAAAGAATAAGAAATTTAACATAGAATGTTAATTACATTTTTAGTGTAATTAAAAGAAGGTTCTGTAAATATAAGACTAAAGAATGAATTGAACATTGTAATAAAATTTACATTTTTTTATATGTAAATATGAGATTAAAGTATGAAATGCGACGTTGAAATATAATTTACATTTCAATGGAAATAAAAGAAATAAAAATATAAAAGAAAGATTAAAAGATTCATTTTGACAAATGGAACAAGAATGACAAAAGATTCATTTTGTCAAATATAAAAGAATGACAAAAATACGCATTAGAATGAAGTTACATTTTTATTAGAAGAAAAATTAAAATAAAATGAACATAACGATATTTTTGGCGCTATAGTTAGAGAATGAACATAACAATATTTTTAGCGTCATAGTTAGAAAATGTGTACAACATATTTTTAGTGTTAGAGTTAGAAATTATGGACATAACATATTTTTGCACTGTAATGAAATTTATATTTTTATATGTAAATATAAAATAGAAATTTTCATCGTATGAAAATTTACATTTTTTTATTAATGTAAATAAAATAGGAATTTTCACCGTAGGAAAATTTACATTTTTATTAATGTAATTAAAGTATGGAATTTACACCGCAAAGAAACTACATTGTTTTAATGAAATTAAAACATGAATTTACACTGTAAATTATATTTTACATTTTTATTATGTAAACAAAAGTATGAACTTGCATTGTAAATGAAATTTACATTTTTATATGTAAACAAAAGTAGGAATGTGCATTGATGATAAAGACTACATTTTTATTATGTAACTTAGAATGAGAACTTGCATTGCAAATAAAAATTACATTTTTATTTGAACTAAAGATATAATATTTGCTATGCAAATAAAAATTATATTTTTTATTTGTAACTATGATATGAAATTTGGCAAGCGAACAAAATTTACATTTCCCAATGTAGCTATGATATGGGATTTTCTATGCGAACAAAATTTACATTTTTATTTGTATCTATAAATGAGAATTTGCACTGTAAATTGGAATTACATTTTTTTTAAAGTATGATATTACATTGTAAGTTAAAATTACATTTTTATGATGTCACCTAAGAATAGAGTTTACATTGCCATTGTAAAAAGCCAAGATCATTTTGGTTTTGCATTGAAAGAGATAAGAATTTTTATTTTTGTTTGGCATTAAAAGAATAGCAAAATTATTATTTTTGTTACATTGAAATTAAACAAACAAAAATACATTCATTTGTATAGAAATGAAGTTGACACCAAATTTATATTACATTTTTGTTAGAAAATGAAGTGACACAAAAATACTCATTTTTGTTAAATTATAAATAACGTACAAAAAGATATATTCATGTTTGTTGTAATGAGAATGAAACACAAAAATACCTATTTTTGCTGAAATTGGAATGATACACAAAATATATATTTTGTGTATAAGATATGAATGGAAATTGAAAAATAAAGGAAAACATGGTTGTGTGTGATGATATATATCAATGTTGGAAATTAATTAGAAATTTGTTGTTAGCAAGATATAGTGTAATAAAATACATTTCATTACACATTATGAACATATCGATAGATTGTGAAATAAAACATTTATTACTTGTTGTGTAAATTACGTTAAGGAAATGGAAATTAATTATCTTTATATAGATAAAAATAAAGATAAATCGTTACAAATTACTAATAACGATATGAAATGATTTCCGACTTATATATGTACGAGAATTATTTGGAAAGTCCGAGTTTATCTCATTCCAAATAATTTGAACGACGTTTAAAATTCAAGAGTTGAAGACGGCGTTTGAAGACCGATGTTCTTCACATCGAATGGACGACTACTGCTGATGCCCATGATGGGAGTAGCTACCTTGAAGGGGCTACAGTGGTGGCCGTCCGGACGTAGTGTTGATTAGTACTGTTTTGGCTTTCGCTCAGACCCAGAGCATAAGCTTATAAATGGATTGTGTGTCTGACATCGTACTCCATTAAATATCATGTTATTAATCTTCTGTCGAATGTATGGATGTTTGGTGGCGGAGAATTTATTCTCTTGCTTAACACCCGTTCATATATTTCGGCAAAGGACTGGTAGTGTGATATGGAGTGATGATGTGGCATGCTAAGATGCATATGATCAAGGCTTTGTTGAAAAGCAGGCCTTGTGGGATGATCAAAGCATAGCCTATTTAGGCATAGCTTTGTGTATAACGTAACTTCGCGAGCCTCACACACCGGCAGAGTCTAAAACGGGAGAAGGGAACGCAGGGAGAGCAGCACGTTTTCTTCTAGCTAGAAGTGGTGTTTGGGTTTTAACACGGCCCGACATTTTACTTATGTGGATGATGGAATGAAGTGCCTCGGATAGGTCCTATAGGACCGGGAAACATGTGTTCAGGAATTGCCAATCCACGAAGCTGTATGTGTGGACCGGCCTTGCAGGATCCAAGGGTTAACTGCGGGGAATCCTGAGACATTAGCTAGAGTGTCTCGAATCGGTAAGGAGATCCTCCCTAGCCTTGACTCATGATGGAAACCCAATTTCCAATACGACCTCATGCGGTTTTGATTGTATTACTAGTATGGAGGCATAGTAGTATGGGATACTATTCTTCCTAGGATTGATACATTATGATTGAAATTGTTTTTAAAACATATACACACTAATAATAGTATCAAATCCGTTTTTATCGTACCAAGCATGTTTAATCACCATAAAGTAAAACTCTATCCTCTGGTGTGCGTTGCATTGTGTGATGGGACCTGAGTCTTATGGTGATTTCATTTTTCCAAAAGCATTGCGTTGTTTAACGATTTACTTTAAGTTATGCACGACAATCCATTGGAGTAAACCCGTTCCGCGTTAGCGGCGTGGTCCTTGGATTTGCTTTATTACTACTAGTATATTTGTTAAGGATTCTCACACCAGTCCCATGACTGACTCGTAGTTTGATTCCACCTTTGCAAACTCGGGTGCCCTCTTTTCCACACGGGCAGTCGAGTAGTTTGTCTACAGGTCTTTATCTCTTGAGCAGGATGTTGGATTGAAGCATAAAGCTGTGTCCAGAGCATAGTTATCTTCCGCTGTATCTATTTCATTGTTTCCGCTGTATTGTATTAAAATATTGTAATTTGTCTTCCGCTGTAATTTATTCGATGTACTCTGATATTCTGTACTCTGATGTAACATTACTGTAATGTTTATAAAAGTCTGTTGTTATTGTTCTGATGTTGTTGTATTCCCAAAGTTAACATACTCGGGTCTTGAACGTTCTTGATCGATTTTGCGACCGATTAAGGTTGGGCGAAACTCGGGTCGTTACAGTTGGTATCAGAGCTTTGGTTAGCTCAAATCTTTGGGGTACAACTCGTTAGAACTAAACAAAAGACTCATCAGAGATTGGATTAGTAATATCCAATAAGAATACTCATTAGAGATAGGATCAGCAGTATCCTAGAATGAGAAAACTCATTAGAGATAGGGTTAGTAATTCCCTAGAATGAGTTGAGAGTAACAAGACTATAATATACGTATTTGTAATTATAATCTATTTTAGAAAATATGATTTTGAATGGATAAAAGATTATATATTTGAAAGTTAATCAACTATAAAATTATTTAAACCAATAAGAGTGGAAAAATGGAGTAGGATAATTAAACACTTTTAGCTTCGTTCCTTTTCGAGGATGAAAAGTTCTTAAGTGGGGGAGACTGTAACAACCCTGGATTTTGGGGCCAATTTAAAATTTAAATTTAGTAATTTTAATGAGGTTTTTGATATTTAAAATAGTTTATTTTAAAATAGTAATTATTAAAAATTGATTTTAATTGAAGTCAGAATGAATAATTTAATTTTAATTATAAAAGAAGTTAGAAATAGCGCTGTAGTTTGAAAAGTCAAACTTGAACTTTGACTGACCGCACAGGATGCAAAATTTAACGGATTTTAGTTAAACCAAAAATATTAGAATCTCTTGAAAAATATTTTTCTAACGAATCTGAAAAATCGAAATTTCATAACGGGAATCAAAAGTTATGTCCAAATTTAAAATCTAGAAAGGTCGCTATGAAATTTATAAAGGTCAAAAATCCCACTTTTTGCATATGAAGGAACTTGGACTCGAAACCACTTCCATTGAGTTCAGAATGACGTTTTTGCATTGAAAAATAGTAAACACTTATATATTTTGAGTTTCGGGATTTATTTGTTTAAAAATGTATTTTTAATATTAAATATATTGGCCTTAAAAATAGTCATTTTTCAAACGACCTCTGTTTTCGACGAAACCACTTTTATTGGAACCGGAATGTCAAATTATAGCTAGATTTCAATTTTTAGAATTTTTCGAATTAATATGTGAGCATGGCAAAAGAAAATGTGTTTTGACTATTTCAATTAAATTTAAACGCCTTAAAAATAGCCATTTTTCAAACAGTCTCAGAATTCGACGAAAATAATTTTGTTGGATTCGTATCGTCATAAGAAAGCTAAAAATATTTTTTTTAGAATTTTCTGAGGTCATATGTGGCCCCAGCATATTTAAATGTACGGTCAATATTTAATTGATTAAATTTTAATGCGTTTTTAAATAAAACTTCTACAGATTTCGGAATTGGGCCACGATACATGTCCCATTGCGTTCAGAAGGCGTCAAAACCTTAAGAACGACAGTGAGCAGGCCAAATTTCGAGTTAGTGGCCAAACGGGCCTTTATTGGGTAATTAAATAATAATTAGTTTGATCTAATATTATATTATATAAATTCGCTACAGTCTTCTTCCCCAAACCCGTCGTTTCTACCAGCCGCCAAACCCATACACTATAGAATTTTCAAACCTTGATTTCTCTCTCAATTCTCAACGAAATCCTTCGCCGTTTGTCACGTTTCGAAGAGATTTCCGAGCTCTTCAAATACATACCGAACCCAACCCTCCTCGTTGCCTGAAATCGCCGCCCCGACCACCCGAACCGCCGCCGCCATGCACTGAATTATGCCACCCACGTGCGTGCGCACCTCCCCACTTCCCGGCACCGATAGCCCTCTCGTAGCTCTCCAATCTCCCGCAAACCGTTCGCAAAACCATCGACTACAGCTCCCGAAATCCGAATTCAAAGTTTTGAACAAAACTGAAAAGAAAGGTATGAACATTTCAGATTTTGCGACGCTTTTATCTGTTACAGCAGCAGTTGTGAAAAGTAATTGTTAATTAAAAATCGATAACAAATTCATACGAACACCAAACTGAAAAATTTCAGATCCATGTGAAGCGTGACAGCAAATACTTCCTCTTAGAACTGATTGGGACAATCTCTGGATTTATTTGGATTTTAGATTCGCAATACCAAGGTGAGAATTCTATTTTAAAAATATGATTACTTATTTATTTATTTAATTCACTACAAAATCTATATTCATATTATATGAAATTCATGTTGTTGCTGCGTAGATTATTATTTCCATGTTGATTGTTCTGTGATGGTTGTAATTCAGATTTACTTGTTATTGTTAGTGAATGATTGTATGTGATTCCCCTTTGGTTCATGGATTAGAAATTCAAAATTGATTGTATGAGGTGATTGTGAGTAAAGTTGTAGATCTGAACTCTATTTCTGAATCAATGTATAAAGGATTCAATTTTGGTTGTGAAATTTAAAGGATTCAACTTTATTTTATATAAATTAAAAGTTGGTAACTTGTTTATGTATAATAAAGTTTGAAACTTTTTTGTATATAATCAAAGATTGTAACTTTGTTTAAAAAGAAAGATTGTACTTTTACCTTATCATAAAAAGATTGTAGGGTTGTTTATAATAAAAAGATTTCACCTTTGTTTGTTAATTAAAAGATGTCACCCTTTTTATTATAAAATTAAAAGATATCATTTTTGTTTGAAAGAAAAAGACATTATTTTTGAGAAAAAAAGGAAAGACATTATTTTTGAAAGTAAAAAGAAAGACAAATACATATTTTTGTCAATATAAAGAGTAGCGACAAATTCTCATACTTTGTCAATATAAAGAGTAGCGACAAATTCACATATTTTTGTCAATATAAAGAGTAGCGACAAATTCTCATATTTTTGTCAATATAAAGAGTAGCGACAAATTCACATATTTTTGTCATTCTAAAGAGTAGCGACAAATTCACATATTTTTCTCAATGTAAAGAGTAGCGACAAATTCACACATTTTTGTCAATGTAAAGAGTAGCGACAAATTCACATATTTTTGTCAATATAAAGAGTAGCGACAAATTCACATATTTTTGTCAATATAAAGAGTAGCGACAAATTCACATATTTTTGTCAATATAAAGAGTGGCGACAAATTCTCATATTTTTGTCAATGTAAAGAGTAGCGACAAAATCACATTTCTATTTATGACATGAAACATTAGATAAGTTAAGAAAATATAATTTACTTCTTATATCTCATTAGAGTTCACAGAAAATGTTAATATATAATTTCTATCATTGGAAGTGATAGAAAAATGTGAATATACGTAATATCATTATTATTTTTACATGAAATTAGAATCCATAGAAATGGTTAGTATATGAAATATCATTTTATATGTCATTAGAAATGGAAATTTTGTTAATATACAGAATTCACTTTTTTTTATGTCATTAGAAAAAGAGGAATTACTTTTATTATGTAACTAAGGACATGAATTTACATTGAAGGATAAAAGTACATTTTTCATATGTAATTAAAAATGATAATTTACATCGTAAATTGAAAAAGTACATTTTTATATGTAAATTAAGAAGAAGAATTTACATTGAAAATAAAATGGCATTTTTGTATGTGATAAAGAATAAGAAATTTAACATAGAATGTTAATTACATTTTTAGTGTAATTAAAAGAAGGTTCTGTAAATATAAGACTAAAGAATGAATTGAACATTGCAATAAAATTTACATTTTTTTATGTAAATATGAGATTAAAGTATGAAATGCGACGTTGAAATATAATTTACATTTCAATGGAAATAAAAGAAATAAAAATATAAAAGAAAGATTAAAAGATTCATTTTGACAAATGGAACAAGAATGACAAAAGATTCATTTTGTCAAATATAAAAGAATGGAAAATACGCATTAGAATGAAGTTACATTTTAATTAGAAGAAAAATTAAAATAAAATGAACATAACGATATTTTTGGCGCTATAGTTAGAGAATGAACATAACAATATTTTTAGCGTCATAGTTAGAAAATGTATACAACATATTTTTAGTGTTGTAGTTAGAAATTATGGACATAACATATTTTTGCACTGTAATGAAATTTATATTTTTATATGTAAATATAAAGTAGAAATTTTTTTCGTATGAAAATTTACATTTTTTATTAATGTAAATAAAATAGGAATTTTCATCGTAGGAAAATTTACATTTTTATTAATGTAAATAAGTATGGAATTTACACCGCAAAGAAACTACATTGTTTTAATGAAATTAAAACATGAATTTACACTGTAAATTATATTTTACATTTTACATTTTTATTATGTAAACAAAAGTATGAACTTGCATTGTAAATGAAATTTACATTTTTATATGTAAACAAAAGTAGGAATGTGCATTGATGATAAAGACTACATTTTTATTATGTAACTTAGAATGAGAACTTGCATTGCAAATAAAAATTACATTTTTATTTGAACTAAAGATATAATATTTGCTATGCAAATAAAAATTATATTTTTTATTTGTAACTATGATATGAAATTTGGCAAGCGAACAAAATTTACATTTCCCAATGTAGCTATGATATGGGATTTTCTATGTAACGACCCGTATTCTACGCATCATAGGATCGTAGAATATTTATTTCTTTCACATACAAAGTCGTGTGGTCATGTAACTTTGGGAGACGACTATTGGGGTCATTTCCCATGTTCATGATTTTTCCCGATTTTTAAATGACCATTTTACCCCTAGTTGGTACTGTTTTGGCCATAACATTTGACTGGAAAGGAATTTTGATCTGAAACCATTCCATTGGCTCTGGATGATGGTTTCTCTTTCCGTAGAGTGGTCATAATAGCCAAACGGACTTACCGTTTGGGAGATATGGCTGAATGAAGATTTAGGGGGTTTATTTTAGCTAATTGGGCTTAACCGGGTGATTAGCAGCTAGGCCCAGAGGGGAATTTCGGGTTTAGAGGCATAGGAGGGCTGATTAGGGTTAGGAAATCACTTTCATTTCAGTTTTGAGCCGCCACAAACCTTCTTGAGACCTTAGTAATGGCTTTCATCCTCTAAAACCGCTCCAAAACACATTTTTAGTGAAGATTAAGCCTAAACTACATCAAAACAAGGCCAAATAGTAACAGAGCAAGGTTGGAGTTGCTGCTATACATAGGAATTCGACCCAAACAGAGAGTATTTCAGATTTGGTGTTTTATTTTGTGGCCAAGGTGAGTGATTAGCATCGTTTTGGCACTAATTACAGTTAATTAAGGGTAATTAGTGAAGATTAGCGAATTTATACACTAATAAATTCTGGAAAAATGTTTAGTAATTCTTAAATAATATTTTATGCCTCTGTTAGAAATTTGGTTCGATTTGGTTAAGTTTTGTTAACTCTATGATTAGTTTTACTTAAACATGCTTAAGGGGAAATAAGGGGTTTTTGGGTATATTTGATCCATTTTGACATGTAAATTCATTGTTTTGGTGTTTGTGGTTAGTTTGCTATGTTGCTATGACTGTTTGACATGATTTGTGATTGATTAGTATAGTTAGATTTGTCGAAACGTCGTCGAATGGCGTAAACAAGTTGCTGGAAAAAGTTGCAGAAAGTTGTGCAGGGTTTCGGATCGGATCGGATATGGGCTCGGATCGGATAAGAGACCTGGGCAAGGAATCCGACCCGAACTGGAGCCTAGCACAAAAGTGGTTTGGCAAAAAGGAAGGCCATATTGGTTAAGCTGGGGATCAGATCGACTTAGGGACGAAGGGCTCGGATCGGGACTTGACACTTGGGAGAACTGGCAAGAAGGAAGGCCACGCTAATTGAACTGGAATCGGATCAGATGAAGAAGGAGGGATCGGATCGGAGCACGTGAAGGACGAGGGAGCGGATCGGAGCGGAAGCACGAACTGGAACAGAGGAGGACACCCGACCCGACCCGAAGTGAGGCACCCGACCCGGACCGATGCGACGCTGTGGACCCGAACCGAACTGCTACAGGAGAAGACTACGAACCGACCCGAAGTAGAGGACCCGACCCGAACCGATGGCTAGAAGGGAGAACCCGACCCGACCCAGTATTGACCAATAACCCGAGATGCAAAGGTAGTCCAATATGGGAAGTTAGAGCTCAGGATCCAGTTGGGAACCGATGAGTTCACTTCATGATTGGGCTTTGCTGCGGGACGTGTGCCAAGGGGCAGTCGATGTTTATGACTTTGGATCACTATGTATGGGAAGTACGTGAACGGATTCAGGGCTGCAATGGCCTAGGTACCACTAAAGGGCTATAAACCAATGAAGTGGGGTCATTTGTAAAGATTTGGTCATGACTCCATGTGGTAAGCTTGGTAGTAGCAGTAGTTGTACAAGTTGAACTCCGTCACTACTTCGATGGGTCTAGTGATTGACAGTGGTGGACATCATATGCTTTACGCACTGAGTGAGAGATGTGAGGATGGTTGCTATGGATGATTTGTTTGCTATCATTATGACAAGCGCACCCCACCCCCGTATTCTTTACACTACCTATTATGGCACCTTAGAGTATTGTACGGTATGTGGTACTAACTCTTTGGTTGCAGGTCCAGGTTCAGGTATGGTTTGGTATACCTGTTATTGTTCTGTTTAGATGCTTATCGCTCATACCAGGCTTTATGTCTGACCCAGAGTTTTATGTCTCCTCTTATTACTCTGGGTGCTCACACGAGCAGACTAGTTACAGGTTAGCTGGTGATGCACGGGTAGATGATCCGGAGACGAGCAGGAGGCTTCCACGTAACATATATTGTATTCTCCCTGTGTTGTTGAAGATCACTGCTTGGGCATTGGTGGTGCATCTTCTACTTTAGCTTTCTTTTGTTTAGAGACAGTGAATTTGAAAACTTGTAATAAGCTGTATTTGGATTTCCGCAGCTCTGATGTCAATGTTAATTTTAGTTATCAGCTTATGCACTGTCTCACCTGTTTTATGTCAAGTATGTTATTATTATATTTTACTCCATGCGCTGTGAGACATTCTACAGGTTCTTGATTAGTTAATTCTCTTCTTTCCTTTCTTCTGGCGACCGTCCCGTGCTAGTCGGGCATGTGTACAGCGCACTTTCGAAGGAAATGCAGGCCAGGGCAGGCCGTCACATTCTGTGCGAACAAAATTTACATTTTTATTTGTATCTATAAATGAGAATTTGCACTGTAAATTGGAATTACATTTTTTTTAAAGTATGATATTACATTGTAAGTTAAAATTACATTTTTATGATGTCACCTAAGAATAGAATTTACATTGCCATTGTAAAAAGCCAAGATCATTTTGGTTTTGCATTGAAAGAGATAAGAATTGTTATTTTTGTTTGGCATTAAAAGAATAGCAAAATTATTATTTTTGTTACATTGAAATTAAACAAACAAAAATATATTCATTTGTATAGAAATGAAGTTGACACCAAATTTATATTACATTTTTGTTAGAAAATGAAGTGACACAAAAATACTCATTTTTGTTAAATTATGAATAACGTACAAAAAGATATATTCATGTTGGTTGTAATGAGAATGAAACACAAAAATACCTATTTTTGCTGAAATTGGAATGATACACAAAATATATATTTTGTGTATAAGATATGAATGGAAATTGAAAAATAAAGGAAAACATGGTTGTGTGTGATGATATATATCAATGTGGGAAATTAATAAGAAATTTGTTGTTAGCAAGATATAGTGTAATAAAATACATTTCATTACACATTATGAACATATCGATAGATTGTGAAACAAAACATTTATTACTTGTTGTGTAAATTACGTTAAGGAAATGGAAATTAATTATCTTTATATAGATAAAAATAAAGATAAATCGTTACAAATTACTAATAACGATATGAAATGATTTCCAACTTATATATATACGAGAATTATTTGGAAAGTCCGAGTTTATCTCATTCCAAATAATTTGAACGACGTTTGAAATTCAAGAGTTGAAGACAGCGATTGAAGACCGATGATCTTCACATCGAATGGACGACGACTGCTGATGCCCGTGATGGGAGTAGCTACCTTGAAGGGGCTACAGTGGTGGTCGTCCGGACGTAGTGTTGATTAGTACGAATTTGGCTTTCGCTCAGACCTAGAGCATAAGCTTATAAATGGATTGTGTGTCTGACATCGTACTCCATTATATATCATGTTATTAATCTTCTGTCGAATGTATGGATGTTTGGTGGCGGAGAATTTATTCTCTTGCTTAACACCCGTTCATATATTTCAGCAAAGGATTGGTAGTGTGATATGGAGTGATGATGTGGCATGCTAAGATGCATATGATCAAGGCTTTGTTGAAAAGCAGGCCTTGTGGGATGATCAAAGCATAGCCTGTTTAGGCATAGCTTTGTGTATAACGTAACTTCGCGAGCCTCACACACCGGCGGAGTCTAAAACGGGAGAAGGGAACGCAGGGAGAGCAGCCTGTTTCTTTCTAGCTAGAAGTGGTGTTTGGGTTTTAACACGGCCCGGCATTTTACTTATGTGGATGATGGAATGAGGCGCCTTGGATAGGTCCTATAGGACCGGGAAATGTGTGTTCAGGAATTGCCAATCCACGAAGCTGTATGTGTGGACCGGCCCTGTAGGATCCAAGGGTTAACTGCGGGGAATCCTGAGACATTTGCTAGAGTGTCTCGAATCGGTAAGGAGCTCCTCCCTAGCCTTGACTCATGATGGAAACCCAATTTCCAATACGACCTCATGCGGTTTTGATTGTATTACTAGTATGGAGGCATAGTAGTATGGGATACTATTCTTCCTAGGATTGATACATTATGATTGAAATTGTTTTAAAACATATACACACTAATAATAGTATCAAATCCGTTTTTATCATACCAAGCATGTTTAATCACCATAAGGTAAAACTCTATCCTCTGGTGTGCATTGCATTGTGTGATGGGACCTGAGTCTTATGGTGATTTCATTTTTCCAAAAGCATTGCGTTGTTTAACGATTTACTTTAAGTTATGCATGGCAATCCATTGGAGTAAACCCGTTCCGCGTTAGCGGCGTGGTCCTTGGATTTGCTTTATTACTACTAGTATATTTGTTAAGGATTCTCACACCAGTCCCATGACTGACTCGTAGTTTGTTTCCACCTTTGCAAACTCGGATGCCCTCTTTTCCACACGGGCAGTCGAGTAGTTTGTCTACAGGTCTTTATCTCTTGAGCAGGATGCTGGATTGAAGCATAAAGCTGTGTCCAGAGCATAGTTATCTTCCGCTGTATCTATTTCATTGTTTCCGCTGTATTGTATTAAAATATTGTAATTTGTCTTCCGCTGTAATTTATTCGATGTACTCTGATATTCTGTACTCTGATGTAACATTACTGTAATGTTTATAAAAGTCTGTTGTTATTGTTCTGATGTTGTTGTATTCCCAAAGTTAACGTACTCGGGTCTTGAACGTTCTTGATCGATTTTGCGACCGATTAAGGTCGGGCGAATCTCGGGTCGTTACAATAACTGAGTATAATCTAGTATACTGTAATCAGTAGAAACATATAAATCTCCTAAGACCGTCTTTTCACCAAGCATATAAATATCGTCAATTCACACCTCTTTCATCACATCAAGGAACTCTCGCCGCTCTTAAATTCTCTCCATTTATTATTATCATCATACCAAGTCTACTCAAAGCTCCAACTGATAACAAACTCTTATGCAACTTCAGAACATATCTAAGATTCGTGATCATTCTAATAACACAATCAGGCATCTTAAACCTCACACTTCCAACGCCCACAACACAACAAGTTGTGTCATTCTCCAAATGAACTACTCCTTCAATCTTCTCATAACTTAAAAACTAGCTCATATCTAGCGTCATATGACAAGAGGCTCTGGAATCAATTGCCCAACTTGTAATCTCAAAAGGTGAAATATTGGCTGAAAATATTGATCTATCACTATCACATCTATCTACATCTGATATAACCGCTACCAAAATTGAAGCTTTCTCCTTCTCTCTCTTCTTTCTAAGAGTTGAACAATTTCGTATGAAATGACTCTTCTTCTTACAATAATAGCAAGCACCTTTTTTATAACCCATGAAGTGGGACCTATGCATATCTCCTCTAAGGCGCTTTTGCATCTTATCTCTTCCTCTAAGTGAATGAAGTTATTATTGAAGAACACCTTCAATAGTCTTCACTTTGACCTTCATGCCCTAGAAACTTTTCTTCTAACAAATTTGGTGACGCCATAATTTTTCATACTACTACTAAAAGAATTAGCCATTAGTAATTAATGCAGAGAAAAACAACTAGCTCTGATACTAACATGTTGTGCGAATAATTGCACAAATTGCTTTAATACCAATCTATTAAGCAAAATATTGATTCGATTTGCATAAACTACAAAACTGCACAGCGGAATCCAAAAGGCGCATGAGCAATATAAAAAAGAGGATCTAGCTTTTTGATTGATTAACAATCGCCAACTCAATGAAAAATAATCAACAAACGAAACAAAGCAGAAGAAGGGTAGAAGTGTAACAACCCATATTTTTTGAACCAATTTTAAATTTTATTTTTAATTGATTTAATGGATTTTTAATGTTAAAATAATTTATTTTAATAAATAACGACTTGAAATTTATTTTAAAATGAAGTAAGAATGTATAAATTTAATTATAACGAACTTGAAATGGCGTAGTAGTTTGAAAATTCAATTTTAAATTTCAATTGAATATACAGAATTCATTTTAAATCACAATTTGATAAAATAAGAAACATTGGAATACTCTGAACTGTTATTTTTTAACGAATGTAAGAAACATAGATTTCATTTTATAAATTGTAAGTTATGTTCAGCTTAAAGTTTAAAATAGTCGTTATAGAATTTATATATATATTTTTTAAATATTAATGACCCCTTAAAAATAACCATTTTGCAAACAACCTCTGTTTTCGACGAAACGATTTTTATTGGATCCGGAACATTAAATTATTGTTAGGTTTAAAATTTCAAGTCATTTTGAATTATTATGTAAGCGTGGTAAATTTAAATGTGTTTTGGAAATTTAGTTAAATTTAATAAGCTAGTTAAAAGGTCATTTTTCAAACGGCCTCCAAATTCGACGAAATTAATTTGTTAGGACCGTATCATCAAAACATAGTGAGATTTCAAATTTCATAATTTTTGGAGTCAGTATGTAGCCCTGGTAAATTGAAATGTACGTTGAAAATTAATATTGAATGTTATATTGATTTATATTATAATTTTGATAAAAACTGATCAAAACAGTGGAATTGGATTACGGAACATATCCCATTTGTCCAAAATATGGGTATTTGGTTAGGAACGACATTCGTCGGCTTTGATTTGGAGTTCGGAACGATAAACAGGTATTTTAAGAATTAAATAATATTAAAATAATATAAATATGTAAACAAATTTTGTGAACCCAATTCACAAAGCAAGAGTCCTCGTTCTTAAGTTTTACTGGCTTAGATTTTTTGAAATTTCTTCACCAATTTTTATTCAATTTGATCATTAATTTCAAAAACTTCGTGAATCAAAATCAGAGAGCTACCTGTGCTCTTTCAATCCATGTGAAGATGATAGTATTTAGCGATGTAGATCATGTGAAATCAATCCTCAAACTCACTGCGTTCGGGTTCGATTTGCGGCGCTTGGGTGGCGGTGAGCTGGCGGTGCTCGCTGGTGTTGGGAGGCGCCTCAAAGCTCTTCGAGGTGGCATCGTCGGATCTGACTCAGGAGGTGTGGATGAGCGTGCTCAAGGAAAGAGGGAAATCGAAGGAATAGGTTACGGGTTTCTGGAAGAGGAACGATAGAAGAGGGATTAGGGAAAGTAATTAAATTTTAATTATCATTTAATTATATAATTATGTAATCAACCTTTAAATTACCATATCTTTTTCGTATTAGATCGGAACTCGACGATTTCAGTTGCGTTGCACTCGTATCATTGAACACTACAACATAGAACTGACCACAATGAAAACGGAACAAGTTGAATTTTTAGCTAAATTAAATGCTCATTTAATTTAGTTTAAATTAAAATCCTCTATTAAGGACTGACGGAGTGGAAATCAAAGTGAGAACTCTCTCACTAAGATATTAGTATAGTTATTTATTTTATAACTGAATATATAGATTGCAAATGTTGATTTTTATCAGTTTTAATTATCATAAAATGTTATACAGTGCCTATTAGCTCAGCTCACTGATGTTTAAAAACCCATGGATGATTTAATTGACTATATTATGTTTTGATTGTGATGTTGAGTTGTTTAACATATTAAAAAAATGTTAATATAGTTGTGGTAGTTTAAATTAAATTTATATATATCCATTTATAATTTAAACAGTAAAGATTGGTTAATTAGAAAAATAATTTGAATCAAATTAAAATTGGTTAAATTTATTAACCAGTGATTAATTTGAATCGACTGTTGTTGTTTGAAAACCCCATACGGGTCTGGGGATGATTATTAATTCACATCTCCCTTGGATTTAATTGTATGTCAACTAATTGATTGACAAATTGTTATAAGCATTATTTAATTATTTAATGCTTTTACAGTTATAAATTGCACTCTGGATGTGAATTGAATGTTTAACAGTTGTTTATCACTATTTTTGAGTACACGCGATATATGGAGTCCATATAAATAAAATTATATGGTAATTGATTGAGTCTGATTCGAATTCAGAAATAATGAATATTTTAAAATAATATTCAGTGAAGAATCAAAATATGGTTTTGGATGGACACGAAATGTTGAAATATTCATAACTGTAACGACCCGTGAGATTTTCGATCCCGAAAATCGATGCACAACACCATGTCGACTATTCGAATATCAAAAATACCAGAACGTCGATAGAAAGAAGTAAGAGGGTAAGAAATAGAAAGAAAGTAAGAATAGAAGAAGAAGATCACAATTGAACAGAATCAGAGTAACACGAACCTCACAACGGAACGAATAAAATATAGTATACAACATAACTTTGAAATACAAAATTGTCATTTGTATATACATACCATTGTCAGAGTGCATCAATTACAACACAACGAAAATAAACAATAGCTATATAATGTTGAAGCCTCCTACTTCAAGCCCTTCTAAGTATATCTATAAAATTCCGACTACTTGACTGCCCGTACAAATTTAGGCACCCAAGAGTTTAGGGTAAAACAAAACAAAATAAACTCTGGGTCAGCCATGGGATTGGTGTGTGTAAACAATTTAAAATAGTTTGGGAAAATAAATGATATCTCATAAGTACACGCCGTATAACACGGAAAGGGTTTTTCCCTTATAAGAATCCAAAATACTTGATTTAACATTCAAAATCCTTTTTCATAAAATGATAATCTTTATATCAAAACTCTTTTGATATTACAATAGTGTCTATCAGCTACAACTAGATAATCATCTAGCATAATGCTTTCATCTCACATTTGACGTACATAATATATAATTAAAATCCGTGAGCGCTTATTGGGTAATGGATTCCAACTGGCATGGTATGGGACCACCTTCCGACGGTGCTTCTCTAAAGAGGAATACACCGGGTTCAACAAGAACATCTTGCAACCCAGGCTAAAGATGACCGGTCACTCATTTCGCTTGAGTGTACCGAATGTATTATCACCAACGGTTGGTGTAACGTCCCACATTTTTATCCGTTTGTATTTGAATATTTAAATCAGTTTAAATATTGAAATCGTAATATAATTGGATTCATATATTAATTTAAAACAAAGTTGAACGTATAAAAATATATATTAAATATAATCGAGCCCGTAATATCATGGCAGTTCGTAATTTAACGTTCTGAACTTCAATTGAGTGTACAAGACTCGTTATAAACCGGATTTCTTCAAAATAAGAAGCGCTGGAATCTGTTGAACTGTATCTTTCTAATGGAAGTGAAAAACCAAGATTTCGTATTATAAACGGGAAGTTATATCCAAATCAAATATTCAAATAGTCGTTGTAGAATCGTTTATCGTTCGTAACGGTTTATTTGATATTACTAGATATCGATTGCAAATCTGGACAATATTCTTTTGAGGTGTAGTGATAATTTAATTTTTAGAATTTTACTATAATTTTTAATTAATTAAATACACAACTTTTTATTTGAAGTATTTTGCACCTTGTATCAGTATTTTGCAGTTTTACAATATGAGTTAACCTACCGATATTATTATATTTTTGGAGTTATGGGGCATTACTCGACACAACGATGTTTTTATTTTTGTTCGTAGCATCGTAAACAAAAACGGAATTCTACATAATATGGTATACCATCACTTTAACTTTTACGAACAAAACATATGTGAACTTACACCCTAAGTGAACGAAAATATATGACTTAAACACTAAGAAATAAATAAATAAAAAAGTCAATCCCTATGTTTCTCGAACCATGCAGCTATCCATGTGTATTTTCCAAAAATCTCTCCAATGCAGGATTGTGTATTGAATACTGAAAGGTGACTAAATGAAACAATTTCAACACCTAGGCATTGGTTTTCAAATCCTACCCTATAACTTTACGTGGAGCGCTCAACTGCTGAAATTAAATAAAGGTAAAATGAAAATATCTACTTGTCCTTCTCCTTACTCAACATTGTATATATATCCCAAGCTTCTCCCATTTACACAGCAACTTTAAAATAACCGAAGCCTTCATTTACAACGCAAATAAAAACTCAGAACCTCTTTCAAAAAGAGTAAAGCGAGAACCTCTTCATCGCTATAAGAACTAATATCTTCATCATTGCAATGTTATACAACAACAAAAAAGTTGTAGGATGGGGAGGTCTAGCGCTCGTTGCCGGATCGGTGATGGTCGTGAGTTCAACGGCATGGAGTTGGAGCATTGGTAGGAAGAACCCACGCAGTGCCGCATTGAAGTGGCGGCAAGCCAGGAAGATATTTGCTACATATGAAAATAAGGGATGGCGGCCCATTTTCTTTGGATTGAACAAACAGCAGATGGGGAAGTGCAACTATTGTTGCATGGGGCAGAATACAAGGGTGGCGTGGAATGTGATACTTTGGCTTTAGGATTGGGCCTTGTTTTACAATTTGAAAGAAAAAGATATGCAGTAGGAAAGGCATGGCAAACTGATGGTGGGGTTTCTTGCGGGTTTGGATTGAACTGCATGAGGCCGAGATGGGATCTGGTGTGAACGTGAAAGGATGGAGGTGCACATGACGTGGTGGGAACTTTGGTACAAGGGGAGCTTGCGGTATATGAGGAGGAAATGGACATGTCTGTTGTAGGAGGAGTTTCATTTGTTGAAAAGAAAAGTATTGTTCCTTCATGGGTGGAAAAACGTGGGTGCATGGGGGGCGCCAGAGATGAGGTCCGATGTGGAGGATTTGCATGCGTGATGGAGGAAGTAAAGAGAAGCTGTTCGTAGTTGCGATTCGGATTCGAACGGTGAAGCAGTACGTGATGACTGCGGACTCGATAGGGGGTGTTGGTGCGAGTGGCATGAAATGGGGGACAGGCGCTGTGCGTCAAAAGTTTGAGTTATGCAAATAGGAGGAAGTCATGTTCGGTAGGAGATCGAAGCTCTGTTAATGTGTGTCTGGTTTCAACGAGCAGCTTGTTTTCTTTGGAGATAGGGAATTTGGTGAAGTACACCATGATTAAAGGATACGAATGTTGAATGTTGTTTTCTAAGAGAACGGTTATTGAAGGATTTAATGTTGAGTGTTGTTTTTAAAGGAATGGCAGTGGGAGGTTTTTGTAGTTTGCATTGGTATTATCTAGGAAGTCGGAGTGGTAGTTTATATTGTACAGTCAGGGAAACGGTTCGTTTTTAAATGATGGAGGAACAAGAGTACAGTATGTTTGACGGCGAGCTTATCAATAAAAGAAGAGAACGTCAGACGGTAATGTTATAAGGATGGCGGACTGGTGGTGGGTCTTCATCTAAAGAAGGCAGTGGATTAGCAAAACGTTAATCAGCGTTCAAGTGGCAATGAAGTTCGCGATATATTTTCTGATCACTACCGTGATGAGACCACTGTCCGATATAAAGAAGGGGAAACAATAGTGGGTTCGACAAGGAAAAACAGTTTATGCTGCTTAAACAAGGTATATGAATTGGACGAAATCGATCACTCGTATGGAAGCGGGTTACGCTAGTGAAGTTGGTTTGGAGAAATTTGAAGCACGACAGAATAAAACTCTCATTGAATCAACTGACGCAAATCGTTATTTAACGGTTAACGCGCAAAGGTGAGTAAATTCACTAACTCTGATCTATTTTGAAATATAATAATTATATTTTAATGTTGGTTTAATGCTGCGTGATGGTTGATTAGGTAAATTACAATTTAATTGATTGAATATCGTCATATACATACACATCATTTGTTGGGTACTAATCCCATCGATTATATATTCCATAGTAGGGAATCGGTGTTAATTGTTTGACTAACATCTGTGGATGCGGAAACCGGTTGGAGGAATCTGACTGGATTCCTCGATATTTATACGTACTGTTTGTTTTATATGAACTGCTTGAACTCGAATTACATTTAAAACCCCTTGTGAATATTGATGTTGAATTAAAATTCAGCATTTGCTTCGATAAATAAATAAACAATATCGATTAGGAAAATGGTAATAGTTGACCGTAAACCCATCGTTTTGTAAAGAAGTTGATTGGCCATCAGGCAAATCAACGAAGATAATTATAAAAATTATATTTTTACAATTAAGACGAAGTTTTAAATTATAACAGAAATTCTATTATAAACCAATATTTTAGAGTTCGTTTTTATAAAATAAATAAGAACGATTGTTGACATTTAAATAAGTTATGAAATAGAAATGATCCTACGAGTAAATATTTGGATAATTATTTTAAGATGAACAACCGAGTTTCAAATCATTTGGTATTATAAAACCATAGTTCAAATTAAACAAGGAAATACGGTATGATAGATATTATAAGTAACAAGGGATTAAAGTACAGACTTATATCTGTTCTAAGGTAAGAATGTTGTCGATCAAGGTCTGAGAGGTAAATAAAATACCCCAACTTGAACAGCTTCACTATTATCGAGACTAGTTTGTAACAGAAAGATATGTCAAGATTAGTATAAAGGGAATATGGCAGCGTATTGCAAGTCTTAGAACTATAGCGATAAAATAAACGCTGTTGACTAGGCTTAAGCGTGAATGTTATGTCAAGATTAGTTATAAAGGAGAATATTACAGCGTATGACAAGTTTGAACTGTAACTATAAATTAACGTTGTTAACCAAACTTAAGTGTGATTTTTATATATAGCAGCACTCCCTAGGAAATGGAAACAGTTTGGTTTGAAATCCACTTATTTTAAAAGTAATAAGTAACGATGTCTGTCCAAAGAAATATAAGAACGAGTTAGAAAGAGATATTGGAAATTTGTTTCAGAAAGAAATGACATCATTTCGATATTCAAAATGTAATTAGAATTAACCATTAGGATTTGGAATTTTAATTCGACGATGTCGAATGTAATAAAGTAAATCATTTTTAGGAATTATAATCTAATAGGATAATTAACATTTAGTTTTAAACAAATAAATGTTAATAGGATAGGAATCAATATTGAGTTATAAACTTGATACTGAATTGATAAGAAGTTGACTTAGAAACAGAGTGTATAAAGTAGAATAGGAATACATAAGTATGAAAGAGATTTCGGTAAACAAGATAAGGGAAATTATTTCATGAATAAAGAGTTAAATGATAAAGGTGTTCAGATTTCTATAATAAGAGGTGGTATTCACATTTCAAAGTGAATAATGTTTTAAAAGTCAACGTTGAGTCGATTAAAAGGTTAAAATAAAACTGGAAATATTTTCCAATGTAAATAGGGTAGATTATCCAAGTATAGAAATAAAGAATGTGAAATTAATGGAAATACTTCGAACATTAATAACGTATATTTTCTGGAACATGAGAGAATAAGAGTTTATAATAACTGGAAATGTTTTCCAAGAAGTGTAAAAAGGCTAAACAGAATTTGAGAAATATCTAGTAAGAAATGGGAATTCAAAAAATAAAAAAGAATGTTAAATAAAAGTACCCGTGTTTGTGTGATGCCTAGTTATACATTTGAATAAATGTTTGTTTTTACTTCGATGGTTAAATAACCGATTATCGAAGTGTTTTGACCATTGTTGTCAATACGGAGAGACCGGTTGGATATATTATCCGGAGACCACTCAGTATAGGCATAAGCGCTGCGATTTATACTATGCTAAAGAAAATTGAAGACGGAGTTAAATGCAAGGGTCGTCCTGATCCAGAATGGTGTTTTCTGTTTGTCCAGTACCAGGACAACTTGTATAGACGAGTGTCTGACAGAGTATTTCCAACGGTCATGCCGTTGATTTTTATGAATATACCAAGTTGGTGGGGAGAAGGTAACTTCTCTTTATTCTACACCCAGTGTGCATTTGTGTAATCAATATGTGATTACGGATTTGACGATGTGGCATTCAAAGTGAATGGTTATCAGATGTTCTGAAGATAGACGTAGCCTCTAGCCTCACAACCAGGAAGTAACAAATGTTGGGCTAGGCAGCATGGCTAGTTGGGTCATCCCCAAGCAGGGTGTATTGTTACCGATCTAGAGAAAATTCATATTTTTTCTTCTTTTGGACTCCATATCTTCGGATTACGGTTGGATGGCCAACAACCGTGGGTGGCAAAATATTTGATACACTCAAGCTAAATGAGTGGTCGATCATGTGTGGCCGGGTTGCAAGACGTTCTTGTGAACCCCAGTGTACACCCTCTAGAGTACACTGATCAGTAGGTGCTCCCATACCTTGTCTGTTGGAATCCAATCTCCAATAAGCGCCCTGCATTTTATGATTTTATACTATATATATATATATATGGAGCATGAGATGCAAGCGTTCTGCTACTTGGATATTTATTTGCTTAAACATTATCATAATATCACTGGATTTGCTATCAAAGATATTTTGGGTTACAGTAAGTTAAAAGCCGTCCATGTTTATGTGTGGGCCGGTCTTACTATTATCCTTTATTTCAAAAGTATTTTCAAAGTGAAACAGTATGGTTGGAATTTACTCACACCAGTCCCATGACTGACCCAGAGTTTATTTTGTTTGTTTTCCCTAAACTCTTGGGTGCCCAAATTTGTACGGGCAGTCAAGTGTTTCAGGATTTTGCAGATTCACTTGGAGGAGCTCGAAGAAGGAAGCTCCACTGTTAGTTATTTAGATATTATTTTCCGCTGTGATATGATGTATTGTACTCTGATAATGGTATGTATATACAATACAGTTTTGTATTTCAAAGTTATGTTATAAAATACATCTTATTCGTTCCGCTGTGAGATTCGTGTTTACTCTGATTCTGATGTTTTTCTTCTTCTATTCTATTAGTTCTATCATTTCTATCTCATCCTCTAATTTCTTTCTATTAATGATCTGAACTTTCATGCACTTTGAGTTGAATGTGTGGTATATTAGTCCGCTCAAATTGGCATGGATTTTCGGGCCGTTACAGTTTGGTATCAGAGCTGAAGGTTAAGTGATTACCTTGGCTATGTGGCGTGACTCAATAAGAGATGGGATTAGTAATACCCTAGATTGAGTATGATGTGTATATATGAGCGCGTATTTGTAAATTAATATACTATTTTATATTGTGTTGACTGGTCAGTCGAATGGTTTATGAATCTGGTCGAAATAGTAATGCAAACTGCGTCGATAGGTGTTTCTAAACTCTTGAATACAGTAGTTCGACACAGTATGTTTTGAAAAGAGGGTAAATGAAATAATTTTACCCAAAATGTATTTTGATAAATATATATATATATATATATATATATATATTTATATATATAGCTAGTAATTATTATGGTATATTAGATATGCTAGTTGTTATAATCGAATAAGATTGTAATAGAGTTGGTTACGTAAATAACCAATTAGAAATCATATAATTCAATACATTGAACCTAAATATGAAGTCAGGTGAATGGAATCTAAATTTAAAACCAGAATTGAAATAAAACTCTAGAAAATGGGAAAGGTGTTGTAAATGAATTTTAAATTAAATATATGGGAATTTTAAAATCCTGGGAGATTTGAAATTGTTTTCCACGTGCTATGAAAGATATTTTGAAGTAATTTTCAAATAAAAGTGTTTGAAAATAAGTTTTGATAGTGATATAGTATTGAACTCACTTCGATCACTGGAAAATAACCCTGATGATGAACCATGGCATCATCAGTGTAATTTTCGAGTTTCTAAGTGACAGATTACTACCAAAGATTTTGTTTTGAGGAAATAAGTTGTTTAGAAATTCAAATTTTTTGAATTGTTATTATTATGTATATATGATTTCAAACTAATTTGAAATAAAAACCCCAGGAATTTGAGTTCTGAAATAAAGATTTAACTTATGGAGTTAAAATGGTAAAAGTGGATAAATTTGAATTTAACTTAAGAACTTAGCTAAATAAAGTCAGAATTTAATTAAAGCCGGTTAAATGGAAATCATATTGGAACTGGAATTTGATCTAGAAATTGGCTTGAACATTAGGCGAATGATTGGTTGAGGATGAACTAACTGGAGATCAGTTGGAGATGCATTTGGGTATGTTGAATGGATTGCAAATGGAAGCGATAAAGTTGGATGCCCGACAAAGAGAGAAGGCCTAGAAAGGCGAATTGTAGTTATGTCGATTGAGCCGTGCAGAGGGGATGCTAGCGAAATTCTCCGAAAATTTAAGCCGTTAGGGAATTTTCAGAATTTTTGAAAATATTTGTTAATAAGAAAGATTTTTTTAATTTAGAATTAATCGGTTTTGTTGAAAACTGAAGTTAAGATGTAAAGCAAATGATATTTATCTAGTCAATAAAAATTTTCCTACCTTGGTAATTTCGGGGACGAAATTCTTTTAAGGGAGAATGAATGTAACGTCCCGCACTTTTATCAGTTTGTATTTAAATATTTAAATCAGTTTAAATATTGAAATCGTAATATAAGTGGATTCATATATTAATTTAAATCGAAGTTAAATGTATAAAAATATATATTAAATATAATCGAGCCCGTAATATCATGGCAGTTCGTAATTTAACGTTCTGAACTTCAACTGAGTGTACAAGACTTGTTATAAACCGGGTTTCTTCGAAATAAGAAGTGCTGGAATCTGTTGAACTGTACCTTTCTAATGGAAGTGAAAAACCAAGATTTCGTATTATAAATGGGAAATTATATCCAAATCAAATATTCAAATAGTCGTTGTAGAATCGTTTATCGTTCGTAACGGTTTATTTGATATAACTAGATATCGATTGCAAATCTGGACAAGATTCTATTGAGGCGTAGTGATAATTTAATTTTTAGAATTTTACTGTAATTTTCAATTAATTAAATACGCAACTTTTTATTTGAAGTATTTTGCACCCTGTATCAGTATTTTGCATTTTTACAATATGAGTTAACCTACCGATATTATTATATTTTTGGAGTCGTGGGGCATTGCTCGAAACAATGATGTTTTTATTTCTGTCCGTAGCATTGTAAACAAAAACGGAATTCTACATAATATGGTATACCATCACTCTAACTTTTACGAACAAAACATATGTGAACTTATACCCTAAGTGAATGAAAATATATGACTTAAATACTAAGAAATAAATAAATAAATAAAGTCAATCCCTATGTTTCTCGAACCATGCAACTATCCATGTGTATTTTCCAAAAATCTCTCCAACGCAGGATTGTGTATTGAATACTGAAAGGTGACTAAACGAAACAATTTCAACACCTTGGCGTTGGTTTTCAAATCCTACCTATAACTTTATGTGGAGCGCTCAACAACTAAAATTAAATAAAGGTAAAATGAAAATATCTATTTGTCCTTCTCCTTACTCAACATAGTATATATATCCCAAGCTTCTCCCATTTACACACCAACTCTAAAATAATCGAAGCCTTCATTTACAACGCAAATAAAAACTCAGAACCTCTTTCAAAAAGAGTAAAGTGAGAACCTCTTCATCGCTATATGAACTAATATATTCATCATTGCTATGTTATACAGCAACATAGAAGTTATAGGCTGGGGAGGTATGGCGCTCGTTGCCGGAGCGGTAATGGTCGTGAGTTCATCGGCAGGGAGGTCGAGCTTTGGTAGGAAGAACCCAAGCAGTGCCGCATTGAAGTGGCGACAAGCTAGGGAGATATTTGTTACATACGAAAAGAAGGGATGGCGGCCCATTTTCGTTGGATGGAACAAACAGCTGATAGGGAAGTGCAACTATTGTTGCATGGGGCGGAATATAAGGGTGGCGTGGAATGTGATACTTTGGCTTTAGGCTTGGGCCTTGTTTTAGAATTTGAAAGAAAAAGAAATGCAGGAGGAAAGGCACGGCAAGATGATGGTGGGGTTTCATACGGGTTTGGATTGAACTGCATGAGGCCGAGATGGGATCTGGTGCGAACGTGAAAGGATGGAGGAGCACATGACGTGGTGGGAACTTTGGTACAAGGTTAGCTTGCAGTATATGAGGAGGAAATCGACATGTCTGTTGTAGGAGGAGTTTCATTTGTTGAAAAGAAAAGTGTTGTACCTTCATGGGTGGAAAAACATGGGTGCATGGGGGCGCCAGAGATGAGGTCTGATGTGGAGGATTTGCCGGCGTGATGGAGGAAGTATAGAGGAGCAGTTCGAAGTTGCGATCCGGATTCGAACGGTGAAGCAGTATGTGCTGACTGCGGAATCGATAGGGGGTGTTGGTGCGAGTGGCATGAAATGGGGGATAGGAGCTATGCGTCAAAAGTTTGAGTTATGCAAATAGGAGGAAGTCTTGTTCGGTAGGAGATCGAAGTTCTGTTAATGTGTTTCTGGTTTCAGCGAGCAGCTTGTTTTCTATGGAGAAGGGGAATTTGTTGAAGTACACCATGATTAAAGGATAAGAATGTTGGGTGTTGTTTTCTAAGAGAACCGTGATTGAAGGATTTAATGTTGAGTGTTGTTTCTGAAGGAATTGCAATGGGAGGTTTTTGTAGTTTGCATTGGTATTATCCAGGAAGTTGGAGTGGTAGTTTATATTGTACAGTCAGGGAAACGGTTCGTGTTTAAATGATGGAGGAACAAGAGTACAGTATGTTTGGTAGTGTGCTTATCAATAAAAGAAGAGAACGCCAGACGGTAATGTTATAAGGATGGCGGACTGGTGGTGGGTGATATACACGTAAATGTGTATATTTTATCCGCTTATTTACCTAGTTTTCTATTTAAAATAATTAATATTGTTTATTTATAGCTGTGTTTTCAGTTTGTTGATAAAAAGCTTGGTTTAGAGCATTTGATGGATAAAGCATGAAGAATTTTCTTAAAAAGAGTGAAGTTGAAATTACTAAAGCTTGAAGAGTTTAAAGCTTGAAGAACGGTTGCAAATAAAGTTCGGTTGGGTAGATTTGGCTCACTAAAGACTCATATTGCGTTCACATTAGCTCATTTGCATGGCCTCTCACTCTACAGCTGCGTTCACATTAGCTTATGTGTTAGTTGGGCTAATTCTTTAGTCCCACATTATAGAATTTGCCAAGTAGCCTTTGTCATATCAGCTATAAATACACTTTATCTCATTCATTGTAAAACACACTTAGTTTTATTCTGTAATCTTTCTCTTGGATTAAAACTCTTCTTCCTCTGTTCTATTTAGTTTTAGTTTTATTTATGTTCATGTTATTTAATTTCTTTTTTTCTTCTTCTTTAGCTATGTCTAGCTAATCCTCTTTGATTAGGGGGTGATGACGCTAATAGATATGATTCAACATGAATCACACAGCCAATAGATGAGGACTTTATATATGTAGATCTAGATCCGAATTAAGGGTTAGATCCGAACCTTCATATTCTATGTCGTTTAAGAGCTATGCTCCTTCATAGGGTATATTCGTGTTCGATCTAATAATTATCAGATTTAGATCTAATTTTAGGTTTTTAGAAATTAATCTGTGAATCTGTCCTGATAGTCTATGGTTGTTTAAGAGCTCAGCTCCTGCATAGGCTATGCTTGTCGTTATTTACTTGTTTGTTTCTAAGAATCTATTTATCATTGATTCGTGTTTGTGACAGAAACATGAATTAGATCTATATTTATTTGTTGGCTATTGATGAGTGTGAATCTAATCTACGTCATTATCCTCTAATTGCTTTCTCTTATTAGATAAATCTCTCTTCTTTATTTAATTGCTGTTATTTTCTGTGTTTTCAATCAATCAAAATCTTGGAATAACTTGATTGGATTTATTAATTAAAATATTTTTGGTCCCAGAGTTCGACACCCTCTACAACAATCCTTGTTGTTTAGGAAAGCCGAACGGATTTTACAGTTGTTTACAATTGTATAATTTGTTCGCAAACAAATTTTGGCACCGGTGTCGGGGACCAAAATAATTTTTATTTTTAAATCCTTTGGGTTATATTTAATTTTTATTTTTATTTTATTTTCTCTGTAGTTTTCTTTTATAAAAAAAATCTTTTCGTTTTCTCTTTTATTCCTTTCCTCTTTTCAACATTGCCAATTCTTTTCTTATTTCTTTCCCTGTTTTGTTCCCAATTTATTTCAATTTCTATAATCTCTCTTTCCTTTTTGTCTACAAATTATTTTCAATAAAAAAAATGTATTTCCTGTTTTCCCATATTTTCTTTTTTTTCTCTTTATAATGCTCCATCTTCACTGCCTTTCACCACAAACCTCCTTCCACTGTAAAACATTACCAGCATACACCACGTTACTGTCACATCCTTAAATCAGTCTCGCTTCCACCTCATCAAAAGCTTACAAAGTTCTTTCCAATACCATTCTTTCCCGCACCACCCAAATCTTCTCAACACACCCCACTGCTTTGAAAGCCAAAGACCATCAATACAATCCTCGTAGTACCCAAGTTCAGCATCTACCAGAAACAACCAAAGCCAAATACAGTTTGATCATCCCTGCTTCCCAAACAATAATTCATACCATACTCCTCACGCAACACTCCTGAACCAAACTTTTCACACAAAACTTCTTCTTTAGTCAACAGCTCCTTCAACTACATCATCACCAGTCACGCACATCAATTCTCATCACCGAACTTCCACAACAACTCCGTAACATCTGATATACACCACACACCAGACCACAAACTCCACAAGAACAACTAGTTACACCAATCTGGCCAAACCACAAAATCCCCATCTCCCATATACCATTCAACTACTGCCACCCACCAATAACAAGCCTGTCCAAAACAGAAAAGCATCTTCATCAACAAACGCTCTAAGTCAAAACGCCAGACCAACCTCCTTTACTTACTGCGAAATTCATCTCCTCGACAACAGTTGAAACCACTTCTCAACCCATCAACATTTAATTCCTACCACCATTTCACCACTACAAGTCCACAAACAACTTTCGATACCCATAAGCCCTCCTGCTTGCTCATATCCTTCATCGCACACCCCCAAAGTCAGACCTCCTACCGCAACCGTCAAACTCGTTTGCATCCCATCTCCACCGGTTTGCCTAAATCGAAGTTACCACACAACGCACGGAACCGCGAACACCCTCGATCCTCAATCACTACCAGCAAATATCCTCCCAACAAGAATAGCCTTCCATCCATTCTCCTAAAACAAACACCAGTATTTGGACAACCCCTATTTCTCCACGTAACTCTGAAAACCCGTGGCTTCAACCGAGATCCCTAACTACAATTCACAACCATCAATTTGCCTGAAATATCTGCACTTGAATCATCTGAAACCCTAATTGAGTCGCACCTGGAATTGAACAGACTAATTTCGTTTATGATCTAAAAAAAAGAGAGAAAGAAAAGGGTTGGTTTCGTGATTTCTTCTGAGAGAAAAGTGGCGTGAAATCCTATTACTCTCTGAAACTGTTCAGCACTTTTATATTCAAGGTGGAAGTGTGTTTTAACCTAGTGTTTAAATAGGATTGTGTGCATGTGTTTCACCCTGGTGTAGGTTGAGTGCGAGCGTTTATTCCGTTTGTTCAGCCTACTTGTTTTGTTTGTTAAGCTTTGTTCCTTTGTTTCTTTTTCTTTTAAGATTAGGTTTCAGTTTTTCTTCTTTTTCTTCTGTGTTTTTTTTGGTGTTGAATTTTGTTTTAGTTTTGTGTTAATTATTTAGTTAACTAGTCAGTTTCCTTTTAGTTTTTTAGTGCTTTTACTCAAAGAAAAAGAACAAAAAAGGGGGTATAAAAAAAGAAAAGAAGGGGAAATTTTTCGAAAACAGGTACAACTCAACTGCACACAGTCAAGTAATTAATAGGAGGCGACAATAATAAAAAGCAGCGGACAATTCAGGGTTTGAGCAGTTGCACACCAAGTGGGGTGTGAACGTGCTAGCGCTACCCAATTGCACTGGACGGACTGCCGATCAAGGTGAGTATTTTCTTACTCTACAGGGACCACTGCTGCAAATAAAAAATAATATATAGACATTGCTTATAAAAATCTTCTGCGGGGCATCGGCTTGCTTGTAAAAAAAAATTTTTGTTTATTTATTTATTTCTGCAATTGACTGTTCTATGACTGTTCTGAGAGTGTTCATTCTGTGACTAAAAAAAAATATCGCATTCATCTTAGTTTTGTTTTTATTTTCTAAGGACTTCATTATATTTTGACAAATTGGTTTAGTTCAAACGGATTATTTCTTGTTGTCTAAACTACGGCAGAGTAATAACCGTTTATAAATATTACGGTGATTCGTAAATATTATATCGGTTGTTCCTCCAAAGGTACTTAAACCTTCGACTGCATTGCTGGGTTGATTCCTGGTGCACCAATAACTCTTGTCTGTTAACTGGTTGAGAAGTCTTTTGTTGAAATAAATCAAACCGTCATTATATAATTCTAGAGAGTGTAAGTAAGTAATTTGCATTAGGTTCATTAAAAAAAATCTTTTGTGTCTAATTCTTTTTCTCTAAAAAAAATAACAATAAAAAAAAGAATTTCAAAACAATTCTCGTTTTGTCAAAAAATTCGCTTCTCAAATTTATTTTTCTCGTCTTCCCTTATTCTTCTCGCTAGTACATGCGTCCTTGGACTCGTGATCCTTTAGATAATCGTTTAGTTCGAACAAACATTCCTTTAACCATGGCCGAAGAAAGACCCCCTCGATCTCTTATGGATAGATACTTCCCCCGATCGGGTTTCTATTCCTTCTTGCATCATATTGCCCGCCCCAACGGGTAACCACTTTGAAATTCATTCGAATCACATAAATACTCTTCCAAAGTTCGGCAATTTAGAATGTGATGATCCGTATATTTTCTTGACCAAATTTGAACAAGTTTGTGCAACCATGAAATTTCAACAATTAAGTGATGATGGAATCAAACTTAGGTTAATTCCATTTGCACTTACAGATTATGCTAAGAAATGGTTGTATAGCTTGCCTTCAAATACGATTGGAACTTAGGGTGAATTTGTGAACATTTTTCTAAAGAAATTTTACCCTTTGGAAAAAACATCCAAAATTCGAAGTGAAATCGTCAATTTTCATCAATTTGGGGGTGAATCCTTTGCAAAATATTTTGAAAGATTTAAAGAGCTTCTAGTCAAATGTCCACATCACAATTTCGAAAAATGGACTCTTTGTCAAATTTTATACGATGGACTTGAAAATAACTCTCGAACCATGCTCGAATCAATGTGCCAAGGAAATTTTCTAGCCCAAGATCACAATGCCGCTTGGCAATTTCTCGAAAATTTGGCCGAAAAATCAGCTCAATGGGAAAGACAAATGAGAAATCGATTTATTCCCGATCTAGCGCTCATTCGGTAGGATCATCAGTAGCCTTAGAAGCAAAAATAGACGCGATGATATCCAAATTCGATAATGTCCTTTCATCAACTCAAATAAATCAAGCTCAAGCGTCTCAGACCTCATGTTACAAATGTAACGATCCTAACCACATAGCTGATCAATGCCCACATTCATTGGAACAACTCAACGCATTTAACAAAGCGAGGAATGACCCATTCTCCCCAACGTACAATCCAGGTTGGAGAAACCATCCTAACTTCTCTTGGACCCAAAACAATGCAAATTCGAATGCGGTTCGACCTCCTTTTCAGTCATTTTCGAATAATCCTTCGAAACCTCCCTTTCAACAAACTCAATTCCAACATCCTGCGCCACCCTCTCAAAATCAAGCGCAACAATCTTTTGTTCCCCAAGACGATAAACGATTGACATCACTTGAGAAAACTCTCGAAGAATTGACTAAAGCAACAACTCAAAATCTCCAATCAAACACCAATCTTCAAAATTTATTGACTTCGCACATGCAAAACACGAGTCAATCGATCGCTAAACTTGAAATGCAAATGAGTCAGTTAGCCACTTCCGTAAGCGAACGAGAAAGAGGCACTTTCCCGAGTCAACCCATTCCAAACCCCAACCGTCAAAATCCTAACTCCAACCAAATTCACATCATTCAAGATTCAAACGTTAGTCACTTGAATGCGATCACGACTCTTAGATCTGGCAAAAAGATTGACAACCATGTGGTCAACCCAAATGCTTTACCGGACGATCTTCCAAACCCTATCGAAAATTCAACCAACTCAGTTCAAAACATTGAGCCAATTTCTGACAAGGACCATCCGCAAACTCAAGTAGCCCAACCTACTGAGTTGTCTGCTCCATTTCCTCATAGACTCCGACCTAGGAAAAAGATGGATCAACTAGAAAAGACCCTTGAAATATTTAAGCAAGTTAAAGTGAACATTCCTCTTTTAGATATTATTCAACAAGTTCCACAGTACGCAAAATTTCTAAAAGATTTGTGCACTCAAAAACGTCATCCACATGTACCTAAGAAAGTGTTTCTAGCGGCAACTCTAAGCGAAGTCTTGTCCCAATCAATGCCAGTGAAATACAAAGATCCTGGCTGCCCCACAATATCATGTACTATTGGGGACAAGAAAATCGATAGATGTATGTTAGACTTAGGTGCTAGTGTTAACTTGCTTCCATATTCCGTCTATCGCCAATTAAGGCTAGGAGAATTGAAACCCACCAAGGTTACCCTTCAGCTTGCTGACCGATCAATTAAGAAACCTGTGGGAGAAATCGAGGATGTATTGATCAAAATAGGCGAATTCATCTTTCCAGTCGACTTCATTATCCTAGAAACTCAACAGGTAAGCAATCCTACGAACCAGATCCCTTTGATTCTAGGACGACCCTTCTTAGCAACATCTAATGCTCTCATCAACTGTAGAAATGGGTCTATGAAACTTTCCTTCGGTAACATGACTGTTGAGCTAAACATCTTTAGAACTGAAAACTCTCCTAACCCTTATGTGGATCAATTTTCTGAAATCCATGCGGTCCATGACAATGGTCCTGAGCTCGATCATCTGAACAACGAAATTGAATCAAATTTTATTTCAAGATATTCCCAAAAATGTCTTTGATTCAGTTCCTGTCGAGCCGCTCACAATTGAGCCTATTCCTCAACCAATTTCTTCGGTTGAGTCGTCCCCAAAACCTGAACTCAAAGTGCTGCCCAGTCATCTTAAGTACGCTTACTTAGGAGAAAATGAAGCTTTTCCTGTCATTATCGCTTCTGACCTTACTTTAGAGCAGGAACAATTTCTCCTTCCCATCCTTAAGAAAAATAAGGAAGCAATTGGTTGGTCCATGGCTGATATTAAAGGGATTAGTCCTTCGATTGTCCAACATCGAATCCACCTTATAGATGATGCCAAACCCACTCGCGACCCCCAGCGTCGACTGAACCCCATCATGAAAGAAGCAGCTCGTGCTGAAATCCTTAAATGTCTTGACAATGGAATCATCTACCCGATTTCCGATAGTCAATGGGTTAGTCCAATTCATGTCATACCTAAGAAATCAGGGATTATCGTGATCCAAAATGAAGCTAACGAGCTTATCCCAACCTGCACTCAGACCGGTTGGCGTGTTTGCATTGACTATAGGAAACTTAACGCTGCAACACATAAGGATCATTTCCCTCTGCCATTTATCGATCAAATGTTAGAACGACTAGCTGGTCATGAGTACTATTGTTTCATTGACGGGTACTCAGGCTATAATCAAATCCCTATCGCTCTTGAGGACCAAGAGAAAACCACTTTCACTTGTCCGTTTGGTACAATTGCGTACCGACGTATGCCTTTTGGTCTCTGTAATGCACCTGCAACCTTTCAGAGGTGCATGATTAGCATTTTTTATGATATGATCGAGCGATTTTTAGAAGTGTTCATAGATGATTTTTCCATCTTCAGGGATTCCTATACTGAGTGTTTACATCACCTGGACCTTGTTCTTAACCGTTGCAAAGATAAACACTTAACGCTTAATTGGGAAAAGTGTCACTTCATGGTTAAACATGGCATTGTTTTAAGACATGTCATCTCTAATAAAGGAATTGAAGTAGACAAAGCCAAAATTGAGGTTATCTCGAATCTTCCCATTCCCAAATCCGTTAAGGACATCCGATCCTTTTTAGGTCATGCTGGTTTTTACCGTCGCTTTATAAAAGATTTTAGCAAAATCACTCGACCTTTGACCAATCTTCTTGGTAAGGATGTTCCTTTCGACTTCAATTCTGATTGCATTTCATCTTTTGAGCATCTTAAAAATGAACTTGTCTCTGCTTCGATCATCTGCCCTCCCAACTGGAAGCTGCCTTTTGAAATCATGTGTGATGCCTCGAATTTCGCTGTTGGCGCTGTCCTAGGACAACATATCGATAAGGTTCTTCATGTCATTTACTACGCGGGTAAAACTCTGAACGACGCTCAAATCAATTATACGACCACTGAAAAAGAACTTTTGGCAGTTGTTTTTGCTCTATAAAAATTCAGGCCTTATTTAGTTGGCTCACACATCACGGTTTATACCGATCATTCTGCACTTAGGTATCTTTTCTCTAAAAAGGATTCTAAGGCTCGTCTCATTCATTGGATCCTTCTACTTCAAGAATTTGACCTTACCATTGAGGATAAAAAAGGATCTGACAACGTTATTGCAGACCACTTGTCTCGTCTTCCAAATGCCCCGTCTTCTTCTCTTCCGATCAACGAGAATTTCCCCGATGAACAGCTGTTTTCTCTATCCACTGATCCTTGGTTTGCTGACATTGTCAACTACTTAGTCACCAAGCAGATCCCTTCTTTTTGGTCGAAGCAGGATAAACACAAATTCTTTTCCCAAGTGAAACATTTTTATTGAAACGACCCCTATCTTTGCAAGTATTGTCTCGACTAAATCATTCGAAGGTGTGTTCCCAACACTAAAACTCACAATGTCCTCTCTTTCTGCTATGACCAAGCCTGTGGTGGTCACTTCGCTCCCAAAAAGACAGCCGAAAAGGTTCTCCAATCGGGTTTCTACTAGCCCAACCTTTTCAAAGACGCGTACGAATTTTGCAAAACTTGTGATCGATGTCAATTCTCAGGGAAAATTTCTAAACGGAATATGATGCCCCTAAACTCCATTCTAGAGGTCGAAATTTTTGATGTGTGGGGTATTGACTTCATGGGACCCTTCCCTAATTCTTTTGGGAACCTTTACATTCTCTTAGCTGTTGATTATGTTTCCAAATGGGTCGAAGCTATTCCATGCAAAACAAATGATAACAAGGTTGTTGTGCGCTTCTTGAAAGAAAACATCTTTTCTAGGTTTGGCACGCCTCGCACAATAATCGGTGATAATGGAACACACTTCTGTAATCATTCTTTTGAAGCTCTCATGAGAAAGTATTCGATAACCCACAAGTTATCCACTCCTTACCATCCTCAAACTTGTGGGCAAGTCGAAGTATCGTATAGGCAGATTAAACAAATCCTTGAGAAAACTGTGAATCGAAATCGTAAAGATTGGTCCCAAAAGTTAACTGACGCTCTTTGGGCTTACCGCACTGCTTTTAAAACAAACTTAGGTATGTCCTCTTATCGATTGATTTTTGGTATGCCATGTCACTTGCCAGTTGAACTAGAACACAGGGCATTATGGGCAATAAAAACTTTGAATCTTGATTTAAAGCAAGCAGGTGAGCATAGGAAGCTTCAACTTAATGAACTTGATGAAATTCGAAATGACGCTTATGAAAATGAACGAATTTACAAGGACAGAACGAAAGTTTTTCATGATAAATCAATTTTACGTAAAACTTTCATGCCAGGTCAAAAGGTTTTGTTATATGACTCAAGATTGCATTTATTTCCGGGTAAGTTAAAATATAGATGGACAGGACCTTACACTGTACGGACTGTTTTTCCGTATGGTGCGGTAGAAATTGAGAATCCAACCGATGGATCATCCTATAAGGTCAATGGTCAACGCCTTAAACCTTACTTGGAACCAATACCTAGCCAAGAGGAAGAGCTCATGGTTCTCCATGAGCCACATTACATTCGGTAAGACACACTAACCCTCTTTTGTACATATGTAAATATTCTCTTATTTGTTTTTTTCCTTTCACTAAGATATGTCTGATTAACAACTGTGAGGACACAGTCATACTCAAGTGTGGGGGGGAATTCACATTACATCAGCAATCAAATTCTATGAAGTAGGTCATTCATTGAACAAGGATTAACTTAAAATTCATAAATAACACCTTGGTTCTTGTTTGATAAGTTGAATTGTTGGGTGATGGGAATGAACATTATTTATTCATTTAATCGTAATGTGTCTTTTTAAGATGCTAGCTTGAGAGTGTGCAGACATTAGTCATGTTCTGGAGTAAGTGTGTCAACCTTTGTTATACATGTTAGAATGTGCAAGTAAAAAAAATCAAAAAAAAAAATCAAATAATAATGATTTTGCACTTATATTTGATTGGATTTTCTAAGTTCGTTTTCATGCATAATATTTTCTTTTCGCTCAAATTTTCAAAATCGTAAGTTCTAAAATCCACTTGGCCCAATTAAGGAGAAATGACTCATTGTAGCGTTCTTCTTCGATACCCCACATTATTCAAACCCAAGTTTTAGTCGATTTATATCCATGTTTCAACAAGTTTATCTTATATTGGTATACTCAAGAACCTTTGTTTAAAGGTCAAAAACATCACTTTTTATACCAATATTACACAACCCACTCCGTACTTGTTTTAAGGTAGGATAACCATATACCACATCTTATTTTATATGGGTTATCTATCTTACGAAACTTTGCTTATCATTCCTTTCAGCTTTTTGTATAACATTAATCCAGACTTGTGTGTTGAATTAGGGTTATAGAAGTAGAGTAACTAGGGCACAAAACTTTCCTTTCATGAAGTATTGGTTTAGTAGAAGAGGAATCAAATGAAATAATGTACGGCATCATTCCATTCCATCTCCATTCATCATTCATCAAGCAAAAAAAAAATGAAATAAAGAGAGAGTCTCTCTAAATAAAATAGTCTTCATCATTCTTGACTATAAAGCATTCAGTTCCATTCCATCCACATCCATTATACCATACTTGGAAGTGAGGATTGTAGTAGAGGAGATGAAAGGAAATAAAAATGTTCATATGTGCCTTAGTATTACTTTATCTTTTGTAGCCTGAAGTTTAACTAATACACTTGCCCTCTTATCTAGAATATTTTTAGAACTTACAAAATTCTCCTTCATCTATGCATAACTCACATCCAATACAGTACAGTTACACTGGTGCAAAATTGTTCAAAAAAAAAAGAAGAAAAAAAATGATTGGGTGCGCATTGTCGATGTGTAGAACTTTGGTTGACACCACACTCTTAACCTTCAAGACAATTACAGTGTTATTTAGGAATTTGGTTCAGCTTGAAAATTTTTATTCATTTTTGCACTAATTATGGGATGGATAATTTGGGTCTAAACCGTTATTATTGAAGTTAGGTAAAGTCCTTGGAATGTGAAAGACCGTAAATATATTGTTTGATTAAGTCGCGTACATAAGACGCTTTGGATTTTGTGGGTAGTATCCGCTGAAAACCCTCACGAGACAACACTCGTCCTACTGGGGACACCCAGAGGTTTAACAGCTTGTTGCATACGCTAAATGCAATCGTGTTTCCTACGAAAGTGTGGCATATCTTATTTTAGTTTATTCGAGGGCGAATAAAAAGATAAGTGTGGGGGTATTTGATACACACGTAAATGTGTATATTTTATCCGCTTATTTATCTAGTTTTCTATTTAAAATAATTAATATTGTTTATTTATAGCTGTGTTTTCAGTTTGTTGATAAAAAGCTTGGTTTAGAGCATTTGATGGATAAAGCATGATGAATTTGCTTAAAAAGAGTGAAGTTGAAATTACTAAAGCTTGAAGAGTTTAAAGCTTGAAGAACGGTTGCAAATAAAGTTCAAATGGGTAGATTTGGCTCACTAAAGACTCATATTGCGTTCACATTAGCTCATTTGCAAGGCCTCTCACTCTACAGATGCGTTCACACTAGCTTATGTGTTAGTTGGGCTAATTCTTTAGTCCCACATTATGGAATTTGCCAAGTAGCCTTTGTCATATCAGCTATAAATACACTTTATCTCATTCATTGTAAAACACACTTAGTTTTATTCTGTAATCTTTCTCTTGGAATAAAACTCTTCTTCCTCTGTTCTATTTAGTTTTAGTTTTATTTATGTTCATGTTATTTAATTTCTGTTTTTCTTCTTCTTTAGCTATGTCTAGCTAATCCTCTTTGATTAGGGGGTGATGACGCTAATAGATATGATTCAACATGAATCACACAGCCAATAGATGAGGACTTTATATATGTAGATCTAGATCTGAATCAAGGGTTAGATCCGAACCTTCATATTCTATGTCGTTTAAGAGTTATGCTCCTTCATAGGGTATATTCGTGTTCGATATAACAATTATCAGATTTAGATCTAATTTTAGGTTTTTAGAAATTAATTTGTGAATCTGTTCTAATAGTCTATGGTTGTTTAAGAGCTCAGCTCCTGTATAGGCTATGCTTGTCGTTATTTACTTGTTTGTTTCTACGAATATATTTATCATTGATTCGTGTTTGTGACAGAAACATGAATTAGATCTATATTTATTTGTTGGCTATTGATGAGTGTGAATCTAATCTATGTCATTATCCTCTAATTGCTTTCTCTTATTAGATAAATCTCCCTTCTTTATTTGATTGCTGTTATTTTCTGTGTTTTCAATCAATCAAAATCTTGGAATAACTTGATTGAATTTATTAATTAAAATATTTTTGGTCCCAGAGTTCGACACCCTCTACACCAATCCTTGTTGTTTAGGAAAGCCGAACGGATTTTACAGTTGTTTACAATTGTATAATTTGTTCGCAAACAGTGGGTCTTTATCTGAAGAAGGCAGTGGATTAGCAAAACGTTAATCAACGTTCAAGTGGCAATGAAGTTCGCGATATATTTTCTGATCACTACCGTGATGAGACCAATGTCCGATATAAAGAAGGGGAAACTGTAGTGTGTTCAACAAGGAAAAACGGTTAATGTTGCTTAAACAAGGTATATGAATCGGACGAAATCGATCACTTTGGAATCGTACGGAAGTGGGTTACGCTAATGAAGTTGGTTGGAGAAATTTGAAGCACGACAGAATCAAACGCTCGTTGAATCAACTGACACAAATCGTTATTTAACGGTTAACGCACAAAGGTGAGTAAATTCACTAACTCTGATCTGTTTTAAAATATTATAATTATATTTTAATGTTGGTTGAATGCTGCTTGATGGTTGATTAGGTAAATTACAATTTAATCGATTGAATATCTTCGTATACATACACATCATTTGTTGGGTACTGATCCCATCGATTATATATTCCATAGTAGGGAATCAGTGTTAATTGTTTGACTCACATCTGTGGATGCGGAAACCGGTTGGAGGAATCCGACCGGATTCCTTGATATTTATATGTATTGTTTGTTTTATACGCACTGTTTGAACCCTAATTACATTTAAAATCCTGTGTTAATATTGATGTTGAATGAAAATTCAGCATTTGCTTTGATAAATAAATAAACAATATCGATTAGGAAAATGGTAACAGTCGACTGTAAACCCATGTTTTGTTAAGAAGTTGATTGGCCATCAGGCAAATCAACAAAGATAATTTTAAAAATTATATTTTTATAATTAAGACGAAGTTTTAAATTATAACAGATATTCTATTATAAACCAATATTTTAGAGTTCATTTTTATAAAATAAATAAAAATAATTGTTGACATTTAAATAAGTTATAAAACATTTATTATCCTACGAGTAAATATTTGGATAATTATTTTAAGATGAACAACCGAGTTTCAAAGTAAGGATTTGGTATTATAAAACCACAGTTCAAATTAAACAAGGAAATAGGGTCTGATAGATATTATAAGTAATAAGGTATTAGAGTACAGACTTATATCTGTTCTAAGGTAAAAACGTTGTCGATCAAGGTCTGAGAGGTAAATAAAATACCCCATCTTGAACAGCTTCACTGTTATCGAGGAACGATACCAGTTTGTAACGGAAAGAGATGTCAAGATTAGTATAAAGGGAATATGGCAGTGTATTGCAAGTCTTAGAACTATAGCGATAAAATAAAAGATGTTGACTAGGCTTAATCGTGACTGTTACGTCAAAATTAGTTATAAAGGAGAATATTACAACGTATGAAAAGTTTGAACTGTAATTATAAATTGACGCTGTTAACCAAACTTAAGCGTGATTTTTATATACAGCAGCACTCCCTAGGAAATGGAAACAGTTTGGTTTGAAATCCACTTATTCTAAAAATATTAAGTAACGATGTCTAACCAAAGAAATATAAGAACAAGTTAGAAAGAGATATTGGAAATTTGTTTCAGAAAGAAATGACATCATTTCGATATTCGAAATGTGATTAGAATTAAAACATTAGGATTTGGAATTTCAATTCGACGATGTCGAATGTAATAAAGTAAATCATTTTTAGGAATTATAATCTAATAGGATAATTAACATTTAGATTTAAACAAATAAATGTTAATAGGATAGGAATCAATATTGAGTTATAAACTTGATATTGAATTGATAAGTAGTTGACTTAGAAACAGAGTGTATAAAGTGGAATAGGAATGTAAAAGTATGAAAGAGATTTCGGTAAACAAGGTAAGGGAAATTATTTCATGAATACACATTTATATGATAAAGGTGTTCAGATTTCTATAATAAGGGGTGGTATTCACATTTCAATGTGAATAATGTTTAAAAATTGAACGTTGAGCCGATTAAAAGGTTAAAATAAAGTTGGAAATATTTTCCAATGTAAATAGGGTAGATTATCCAAGTATAGAAATAAAGAATGTGAAATTAATGGAAATAGTTCGAACATTAGTAACGTATATTTTTTGGAACAGGAGAGAATAAGAGTTTATAATAACTGGAAATGCTTTCCAAGAAGTGTAAAAAGGCTAAATAGGATTTGAGAAATATCTGGTAAAAAATGGGAATTCAAAAAACAAAAACAAATGTTAAATAAAAGTACCCGTGTTTGTGTGATGCCTAGTTATACATTTGAATAAATGTTTTTTTTTACTTCGATGGTTAAATAACCGACTATCGAAGTGTTTTGACCATTGTTGTCAATACGGAGAGACCGGTTGGATATATTATCCGGAAACCACTCTGTATAGGCATAAGCGTTGCGATTTATACTATGCTGAAGAAAATTGAATACAGAGTTAAATGCAATGGTCGTCCTGATCCAGAATGGTGTTTTCTGTTTGTCCAATCCCAGGACAACTTGTGTGGATGAGTGTTTGACAGAGTATTTCCAACGGTCATGCCGTTGATTTTTACGAATATACCAAGTTGGTGGGGAGAAGGTAACTTCTCTTTATTCTACACCCAGTGTGCATTTGAGTAATCAATATGTGATTACAGATTTGACGATGTGGCATTCAAAGTGAATGGTGATCAGATGTTCTGAAGATAGACGTAGCCTCTAGCCTCATAACCAGGAAGTAACAAAAGTTGGGCTAGGCAGCATGGCTAGTTGGGTCATCCCAAAGCAGGGCGTATTGTCACCAATCTAGAGAAAATTCATATTTGTTCTTCTTTTCGACTTTGTATCTTCAGATTACGGTTGGATGGCTAACAACCGTGGGTGGCAATATATTCGATATACTCAAGCTAAATGAGTGGTCGGTCATGTGTGGCCGGGTTGCAAGACGTTCTTGTTGAACCCCAGTGTATACCCTCTAGAGTACACTGATCGGTAGGTGCTCCCATACCTTGTCTGTTGGAATCCAATCTCCAATAAGTGCCCTGCAGTTTATGATTTTATACTATATATATGTGGAGCGTGAGATGCAAGCGTTCTGCTACTTGGATATTTATTTGCTTAGACATTATCATAATATCACTGGATTTGATATCAAATATATTTTGGGTTATAGTAAGGTAAAAGCCGTCCATGTTTATGTGTGGGCCGGTCTTACTATTATCCTTTGTTTCAAAAGTATTTTCAATGTGAAACAGTATGGTTGGAATTTACTCACACCAGTCCCATGACTGACCCAGAGTTTATTTTGTTTGTTTTCCCTAAACTCTTGGGTGTCCAAATTTGTACGGGCAGTTAAGTGTTTCAGGATTTTGCAGATTCACTTGGAGGAGCTCGAAGCAGGAAGCTCCACTGTTAGCTATTTAGAGATTATTTTCCGCTGTGATATGATGTATTGTATTCTGATAATGGTATGTATATACGATACAGTTTTGTATTTCAAAGTTTTGTTATATAATACATTTTATTCGTTCCGCTGTGAGATTCATGTTTACTCTGATTCTGATGTTTTTCTTCTTCTATTCTATTAGTTCTATCTTTTCTATCTCATCCTCTAATTTCTTTCTATTAATGATCTGAACTTTCATGCACTTTGAGTTGAATGTGGCATGGATTTTCGGGCCGTTACAGTTGGGATCAGCAACCGTTTCCCGAAAGGGGCAGCATCAAAATAGTTCATAGAAGCAAATAGATTTTCTCTAGATCAGGTGATAATACACCCTAATTGGGAGCTACCCACCTAACCATGCGACCTACTGGATTTTATACCATTTCCCGGTTGTGAGGTTTTGAGGCCATAACATAAAAATCACACCTTTATTTACTTTGAATGTAACATCCTCATACCTGCCAAATCACAAATTGATTTCTCCAAAAAAACTACAGGTATAAATCTAAGAGAAACGAATTCCTCCGCCACCAAACGTAATTACGTTTGAAGAGATCAACTTACCCGATCTATTAGATATACTCTGTCAGACATTCTCCCATGCAAGTTATCTTGGGACTGGGCAAACCGAAGGCACTATTCTATAAACCCATCTTAGGCAATTTCTACCTAGAATTTGCCGGAACAGCCCTTGCATAAACTCCTTCTTCAATTATCTTCATCATATTTGATTCGCAACGCTAATGCCCATACGGAGTGGTTTTCTAATAATAAATCTGATTCTGGTCTCTCCGTATTGACGACGCAAAAATGGTCAAAACTTTGATAGTCAGTTATTTAACTATCAAAGGAAAACATCCATACACACAAAGATCTTATTTCGAAATGGAAATTTTATCGATCAATCATCAATCAACATTTTTCCCTTAAAATTAATTTATCATCAATTTATTCATTTCCCCATTTCCCATTTCCATATTTCATAAATTATTATTTTTTGAATTTAGAAAATATACGTTATTAACATTGGAAAACATCTCTATTTCTTATTCACACATCATTACTCTCCCACATCTATCAGTCTCTAACTGTAAACTAGTAAGAGAAAAATTTCCTGAGTGTCAACCCCGAAGGCCGAAACCAACATCAGATCAATACTTAGGAAACCATTCAACTTAAATAATCTCTAGTCAATTTCTAATTTCCTTAACTCCATTTCTTATCTTCTTATCAAATCATTGCTTATGCAACTCTCAGATTCAATTTACGAATCCTATCCTTTTATGAAAAACATTGGTTATAATGATAAAGTTACAATCCCTATTTTCAAAATATCTACCTTCAAATTATAACTTTTATTCATTAATTTGAATACATAATAAATAATTAATTTATTAAATAAATAAATCTTGATTTAAAAACTGGAAAGTAAATAGTACTTTCCTACATTCGATATAGTCAAATCCCAATGTATAATTCTCTCGGATAATCTCAATTCGATAACTCTCCTTCGAATAATCACTATTCGATTAACGTTCCGAACTTCAGAATAAATTATCGTTCAGGTTAACTCAATTCCCATTTCCATTCTAAATCCACTTTTGAATTTATCACTTTCAATTCTTTAATCGTTTCTTTTTATAATCATTTTAATTTGTAAAACGTTTGCTTTTAAATCATTATTTGCTTTAAAACGTGAATATTATTCCTTTACAGAAACTGAACTTGTTTTATAAAATCAAACTTGATTTCAATTTATAAATATTATTATAGGTTCAAATTATGTGTATTGAGTTATTTTATAAATCCACAACTTATCTATTTTTTCTGAAATAGAATCCAGTATTTTATTTTAACGCAATTTCCTATTTCATTCAAGTTCCTATTTAAATTCCTATTTCAAAACCCAATTTGCTTTATAAATGTTTTATTTGCAAAATATTTACTTTAATATATTATTCACATCGAATGTGAATAATATTTCTTTTATATAATCAATTCAGCTTGATTCACATTTTAAAAATAATATCCCATCTCCAAATCCTATTTATACTTCTATTTATAGACTATTCATTAAAAATCTTGTTTTATTCCCAACACTTATAATCTCATTGATAATCCCCTTTATAACTACTACGTTCGCATTCAATTTCAAATATCTGTGTTAAAACCGATTTTTACTTCTCTATACAAATTCAGACTTGTATTTTTATTTATCCAATGATAAATATTTTTCTAAATTTATAAACATTGTTTATAAATTAATCTCCTCACTTTATCTGTTAAAAACAGATTTCTATTAAGTATCTACTTTAAATTAATCTTCTCATAATTCTTTTATATCTCACAATAATTCTATTAATTTCCCAAAAATCATATTTATTCTACATATTCCTTTAATTACTTCTTATTACCTTCATTTAGTATTTCCATAAAAACGATCTTTTAAAACTTCCATAACAGTTGATAATTTTCTATAGAATTTTCTTATTAAATTCTGAATGATTCCTTTTTTAAAATCCATTGATTTTATAAATTCTTAAACTCAATATTCACTTCAAAAATTCCCTTTTTATAAAATCCTTTAATTTTATATAAATAGTTTCATTTCAATATACACTTTTAAATTTCCTTTATACATTCCAGTATTACTTTTGGTATTTTAAAATACCAATTAAAAAGACCAGTATCATCCAAATACATCCAAATCAATCATGGATTATATCTCACATCATATATCACAATATATGAAAAACAGTATTATAAATATTGAGGAATCCAGTTGGATCCCTCCAACCTATTTCCCTGCATCCACAGATGTTAAACAATATAAATAACATCAATTTCATTGCAATATGAAATATTCTGATAAATAGAATCAATATTTAATTAATGATATAATATACATAACTAGATCTATAATTTCAACCAATTAATTAGCAGTTCATTCAAACAATCATCACAAAGCGATAAATCATCATTTTATCAATACTAAAATTACATTTATAGAAATATAAATTGGATAGAGTTAGTGAGTTTACTCACTTTGGTCGTTTATCGTTAAATAACGATTAACGGTCAATAAGTCCAATCAGACGTTTTATTTTGCCATAAATTCAAACGAGCTTCAAATCTCTTCAAATCAGTTCCATTGTTAGCCTTTGTTCATACGATCCCAATGGATCTTGTTTCGCTGAATTTCGATTACGTATGACAAAGATATTAACATTACAAGTTATATACCAATTTAGTTTTAAAATAACTTGATTTATTTTCAAAATGGGCTTCACCTTCTAATTAGCCCAACCCATCCTCAAATACCTATACGCCTTTATCTTCCATGTCAGTATTTCGCTCCTCATCTTTACCATAGCCGATATTTACAACCTCCGATTTCTACTTCATCTCTCCACCAAAATCCACAACAATTTCACCAATGATTATCTCTTCGTGTAACGACCCAGAAAATCTGAACCAATTTAAAATTTTTAAATTGGCTAAAATAATGGATTTTAAATATTTAAAATAAATATTTTAAATAATGGCGATGAAAACTGAGTTTGAATCGACATTTGAAAACGAATATAATTAATTATAATTATATATAGAATTTAAAATAGTGCGGTCTTTCGATAATTCGATTTCAAACTTCAATTGAATATACCGGGTGCAAAACAATCCGGATTTTAGTGAAACCAAAAATAATGGAATCTAATTGGTAATATCTTTCTAACGAATCCGACCAATCGAAATTTGGTAGCGGGAATCAAAAGATATGTCCAGTTGAAAATTCTGAATAGTCGCTATGGAATTCAGGCCCTTAAAAATGGACATTTTGCAAATGACCTCGGATTTCGACGAAACCACTTTTGTTAGATCCGCAGTGTCAGGTTATTGCTAGGTTTCAAATTTCATAATTTTTCGAATCAATATGTGAGCGTGGCAAAAGAAAACGCGTTTGACCAGTTTCCGTTGATTTTAATCGACTGGAAATTGGCCATTTTTCAAACGGTCTCAGAATTCGACGAAACTAGTTTTGTTAGGACCATATCGTCAATACGAAGCTAGAAAATATTTTTCTGGAATTTTTCAAGTTAGTATGTGACCCCGGTAATTTGAAATGTGCGTTTAAAATTCAATATAATGATTTAAATGAAAATTCAAAAGGAAACTGATTGTAACGATCAAATCAGCTTGCGATACATATCCCATTGTGTTCGGAATGGGGGTTAAACGCTATGGACGACAGGCGGAGGGCCTCGTTTCGAGGTCGTGGGTAAAAGTCAACTTTATGCAATTAATTTAATTAATAAAAAAAAATATAAAATAATATTTCCCTCTCTTTACTTTCTTTCTGCCCCCTCCCCCACCCCCCCGATTTCATAAAATCGAAAACACAAAAAAAAAAGAAGAAAGCAGCAGCAGCCGCCGCCTTCAAAGTCGGTCAGAACCCCCACCGCGCGCCGATCCAGCCCTCCCCCTCGCGGAGCATCCACCCACCTCGAAGCTGCCGCCGACGTCTCCAACCCCCGCTCCTCCGTTCGAAACCCTAGAGCAGCCTCCCCCTGAAGCCTCGCCACCACCACCGAGATCCAGTGCCCCACCTCCGACGATCGGTGAAACCCCCCCCCCCTCTGTAAGTATTTTGTTATTTTATTTTAATAATTTAAAAACTGTGTTTTTAATTAGGTTTAAAAACTATTTTTTTATTATGATTTCAAAACTGTTTTTTTTATGATTTCAAAACTGTTTTTTTTATGATTTCAAAACTATTTTTTTTTATTATGATTTCAAAACTGTTTTTTTTAAGAATTCAAAACTATTTTTTTTTATGATTTCAAAACTGATTTTATAAAAAGAGAAAAACTGATTTTATAAAAAGAGTAAAACTGTTTTTTTTAGAAAAGTTAAAACTGTTTTTAAAGAAAGGTTAAAACTGATTTTTCGAAAAAGGATTTGAACTTTAAAAAGTAAAAAATCATATTTTTATATATCGAAAGTCGAAAGTAAAAATCATATTTTTATATATCGAAAGTCGAAGTAGAAATTAGATTTTTATATATTGAATAGCATAGTAAAAATTCGATTTTTACATATGTAGAGAATACGGGCGAAAGCGACAGAAAGGCGAAGATTTCTCTAAGGAAGTGTCGAGAAGTTGGATAGCTATTGGTGAGATTTCTGATTTAAAATATTATATATGTGTGAAGTAAAAGTGAATTGCTATATATAAATAAATATATATATATATATATACGCCCCCTCGTCCACAAACCATGGACGATATTTATTGGTTGAAATTGTTGTGAAATTGATTGATAGCGAATGATTGTTTGGGATTGTTTGTAATTGATATTGGTTGATTGTGGTTGAAAAATACCCATTTGTGGTTGTGAAATATTTGGTTGAAACCACATAGGATTAGTTGTGGAAATGATATAAATATATACATGCCGCCTGCGTGCGAACTAGATGCATGATCCCCATTGTCAAAAACCGCGAGGTTTTAAGGTAGAGCGAGGAGCCGTACTAGGGACGGTGCCGGTTTAACTACCCTGCCGTTATGCTGCCGAAATTTTGAATAATATTCGGGTGTTTGAATTATTTTCATATGCTTAAACTATATTTATTCATTGAATAGAAAACATTCATGTGTTGAATTGATATTCATTCGTTGTTTAGAAATTCATGTGTTGAATGGTATTCATATTTTGAAATAAATTGTTCGATAATAAAAATCACATTTTTATCTATATATAGAACCTATAGAAAACATTCATGTGTTGAATTGATATTCATTCGTTGTTTAGAAATTCATGTGTTGAATGGTATTCATATTTTGAAATAAATTGTTCGATAATAAAAATCACATTTTTATCTATATATAGAACCTATAGAAAACATTCATGTGTTGAATTGATATTCATTCGTTGTTTAGAAATTCATGTGTTGAATGGTATTCATATTTTGAAATAAATTGTTCGATAATAAAAATCACATTTTTATCTATATATAGAACCTATAGAAAACATTCATGTGTTGAATTGATATTCATTCGTTGTTTAGAAATTCATGTGTTGAATGGTATTCATATTTTGAAATAAATTGTTCGATAATAAAAATCACCTTTTATCGACTATATGAACTATATAGAAAAATAGTGTTTTGAAATGAATCGTTTTACAATAAAAATGACATTTTTATTGTATGCGGAAATCGTTGAAATGTGAAGTGTTAAAAATAGCCACTTGTTCAAAATAAACATATATGAGTTGAAATATTCATTAATTAGCTAATGAAATGATTTGCACCTATTTATGTGACATTAGAATGAATGGTGCTCTTAAACCAAATAGAAATCAAATATGCAGTTGAATAGAAAATGATAAATGATAAGAACTGTATATATATGTACATGCAATATTCATTGAACAGGTTATAGAAAAGGGGCTAGAGAAGAGGAATAAAATTTTGTGCCCGACAAATAGGTACACATTTACTGATTTGTTTGGGTGATGATTTTGAGCCTGTTGGCTAGCCGCTTGGCTTTTTCTTTTTGAGATTAGAAGGACCGGGAACGCTATTTGCGATTTCCCGATGCTCCCGGTGCAGGGGAGGTTATGGCGAAATTTTTCCAAAATTTAAGGTGTTAGAAATTTTTTTGAAGTGAAAACGATATTGAAATCATTGAATGAACTATATTTATATAACTATATAAATATAAATAAAATTAAAACGAAACGAGCCGTGCAGTTCGTATTTTGAAACCGTGATTTCAAACGACTAGTGCGGGAAATCCGGACATTGGATTTTCCCGAAATCTCAACCGTCGGGTTCGCCTTGGAATAATCTTTCCAACGGCACCAACCTTGTAAAAATCCAACCATTGGATTGTCTGGAATGTTTAATTCAAATCTGAAGAAAAACAGCGCCAGAAGCGATTATATTTATATATATATATAAATATAATTATATATTTAATCGAATAACGACGCTGCAGTTCGTATTTTGAAATCGAAATTTCAAACGATTGTACCGGGAGATCTGACCGTCGGATTTTCCCGAAACTGGAACCGTTGGGTTCGTTTTGAAAAGACCTTTCTAATGATGTAAATTTTGTGAAGATCCAACGGTTAGATTTTCAGATATGTGTAAATCAAATCTGAAGAAAAACAGCGCCACGGCCGCCTTATGGCCCGAAGCGTCGTTTTGAATAAAATGGCTATTTTAAAATAAATAAAAATAGCGATAAATCGTTATAAAATATTGGAAACAATATGGAGTGGAAATAAACTGAATTTGCTCGATTTATGTTGTTTTTGATGGTTGAATGTGTTTGGTGCGAAAATTACATTAAAGAACAATATTGGTGTTGTCGAATAATTTAACCATTGAAATGAATCGATTTGAAATTCTAAATATACGTGAATTATTTGAAAAGGCCGAGTTAATTCTCATTTCGAATAATTGACCGACGATTGAAAGTCGAAGATGAAGACGACGGTCGAAGACCGGAGATCTTCACCTCGTTTGGATGGTAACCGAGGTCCTGATTGGGAGGCATCCCGAAATATGGATAATGAGTGGTGATCGTCCAGACGTACGTGGTGATCGATGGGTTTGCGAGGTATTTAGTGCCTCCGGTTTCGTTCAGACCTAGAACGGACTTGTAAATGGACTGTGTGTCTGACATTTGATTTTATTCTGTGTTGATTGATCTCTGTTAAATATACATCTGTTTGGCGGCGAAGAATTTATTCTTTGCTTAACGCCCTCCTCTGAGACGCACGAGCTCAGAGGTTGTATATCGATGGACATCAGTCGCATGGCATGAATTGCCTGTGTGGCATGCTAAGATGCAGTGATCAGGGCTTCTGTTGAAAAGCAAAGTCTTGTGGTGATGATCAAAGCACCGCCTGTGTGGCGTAGCTTTGTGTATAACGTGAATTCGCGAGCCTCACACCCCTGTAGGAACCTAAAACGGGAGGAAGGACCTCAGGGAGGGCATGCGTTTCTTTCTAGCTAGGGTGGTGTCAGTGACCTACCAGCCCTGACATTTATATACTTTTCACCTATGTGGTTGTTGCTGTTGCGAGGCGCCTCGGTTTGATCGGACGATCCGGGTCCGATGGAGTCATTCGTTGGCTCGTTTGCGCCCCAAAGGGCGGGGAAACGTATTGCTCAGGCATTTTAATCCACATCGGTGGACCGGCCCTGTCGCTCCTAGGGTCACTCGAGCTCTGATCCTGAGACATGGTAGGCTAGATTGTCTCGAATTCGGTAAGGACTATCTTTTGCCTTGGTTCCTGACGGAAATCCAATTTCCAAGTACGTGATCGTGCGGTTTCGATTGTATAGATATTTGGCGACATAGTGGCATGGGACGCTCATGTCGTCTATGATTGATAGTTATGATTTGAAATTGTTTTCAAAACATATAGACACTAGCAATAATATCAAATGCCTTTGTTTTATTCGTATCAATCATATTTTGGCTGTTATAAGGTAAAAACTCTATCCTCCGGTTTGCGTTGCATTGTGTGATGGGAACTGATTCTTATAATGGCTTCATTTTTATAAAAAGCATAGCGATGTTTAAAAGAAAGATTTGTTTTAAAGCACTGGCAGTCCAATGGAGTAAACCCGTTCCACGAAAGTGGCGTGGTCCTGTGATTTGCCATATTATATATGTGTTGAGTAGATTTCTCATACCAGTCCCATGGCTGACTCGTAGTTTGTTTCACTTTCAAACTCGGGTGCCCCTTTTTCTACACGCGCAGCCTTGTATTCAGGTTTAGCTGGTTCTTTCTGGATAGCTGGAGCTGAAGATGGATTCTATCATTTATTTCTTTTTATGCTGTTCAGCTCCTATTGTACATATTTTGTTTATTTCCGCTGTAGACATTTATGTATAGCTGAACTGTATTTGTACTAAGTAAGATCCTGTATACTGTGTAACTCTGATGATTACTTTTATCCAGTATATTTTGTTGTTCATTCTGGTGTATTTATTTAATTCTGTTCTACTATTATCTGTTTCTGTGTTATATTCCAAAGATAACCTTGTTTCCGTGAGAACGGGAAATCGGGTCGTCTCATCGTGGTATCAGAGCTTTGGTTAAGCTTAGTTCTGGAATATAACATTCGTACAAACTCGAAATAGAACCAGTAGTGTTCTAGGACGGGTAACTCAATACAGATAGGATCAGTAATATCCTAGTATGAGTAAAGCAGAATGAAATTACACCTTGATAGACACATTTACATTTGAAGTATGTGTTTCTATATTTTAAAATACCTTTTCTGTGACCTGACACTTGATCTGTCATTTGCAGAAGTACTAGAAAATGAGTGCCAGAAACAGAAGAAGTAATACTGACCCGGATATAGAAGCTCTATATATGAAATATAGAAATCTGGGTGGAAAACCCTTTTCGGGTGAAGAAGCAATTATGAAGACACAAGCTTGGATTCGTTCGGCTGAGAAAATCTTCGAAGCATTAAAGCATAGAGATGACCAGAAAAGATTACTGGCCTCTTGGGCTCTCAAGGATGAAACTTTATTCTGGTGGGATTCAGTTATCAAAGGTAATCCAGAAGGTGATATCACCTGGGACAGATTCAAGGTGATTTTCTTGGAAAGATTTACTCCTCCCGAAGCAACTGAGCGATTATGCGATGAATTTTCTTATCTAATACAAGGTGACATGACCATTCCCGAATATCATAAGAAATTCAATGAACTTTCTCACTTTGCCCCTCATCTAATTCAAGACCCAAAGAGGAAAAATCTGAGATTTATTCATGGCCTTCAAAGGAAATACCAGAATAATGTATTGGGGCATGTGAAGCTTCCTTTCTCAGAAATGATATACATGGCTTATCAGTACGAAGATCTCGACAGGAAAGGCATGTTGCGAGATGAAGCAGAAATCTGTTCTAGCAGCAAAAGAAAATTTGAAGCTGATAGCCCAGAGGCAAATATGCAGCCTGAGGTCAGCACGAAGGCTGAAGTCATGAAGAGGCCAAAGATCAATCAGAAAAAGGTAAAGCCAATCGTATGCCTTAAGTGTGATCAACAAGGGCATTCGATGAGAAACTGCAGATCTTCAAACAGACGAAAGGATGGCGGGTCTAAGTCCGGGATGAATTTCCTAGAGAATAGGAAGTGCAGTCAATGCCATCAGTCCGGTCATCTTTCAAAGGCCTGCCCGCTATTCCGAAAACCTGAAGCAGTACATGTAAATGAAGTGGCAGAAGTGCCTACATCTTCGTCTGCTCAGGAAAGGTCTGATGTTTTGGAAGGCACGCTAAATGTCAAAAACATTCCAGTTAAAGTACTGTTTGACACAGGCGCGTCACGAAGCTTTATTGCAAAGAGTGCAATCAAGAAGTTGGATTTGAGATTGAAAAGGCTCAAAGAACCAATGACAGTCCAAAATCCAATTGGGGGTTCCATTGATCTTAGTTGGATTTGTGCAGTACCTGTCTCTTTTTCTTGCTATAAATTCCCTATAATCTCTATCGTCATGAATTTTGATGAATTCGATCTTATTTTGGGATTGGATTGGTTAACCAAATATGAAGCGGAAGTTAAATGCGCCGAGAGAGTTGTAAAGGCAAAAGCACAATTGGGAAATTATATAACCATACCATGCGAAGGCCCGACTTCAAATAGAAAAGATTTCTGGTCAGCTCTCGATGTTTCTCCAGCCCAAATAGAAAATATCCCTGAAGTCACAGAGAATATTCCTGACCTCATCAAAGATATCCATGTCGTCAAGAACTATGCGGATGTGTTCGAGGAAGTTGTTCGCTTACCTCCGCAGAGAGAAATAGATTTCAAGATTGCTTTAGTTCCCAATGCAAGGCCGGTAGTTCACGCTATTCGAAGAATGTCCTTGAAAGAGAAGGAGGAATTAGACAATCAAACACGACAGCTGGTATGGAAAGGTCTGATCAGGCCTAGTTTCTCTGATTGGGGTGCAGTAGTGGTATTTGTCCCAAAATCTGACGGTACTCTACGGCTATGTGTGGATTATCGTGATTTAAACAAGCAGACTATAAAGAACAAATATCCATTGCCGTGGATTGATGATTTGTTGGATCGATTAAATGGAGCACAAGTATTCTCACGAATGGACCTAGCTACAGATTCCATCAACTTCGAATTGCCGAAGAGTGTGTTCCAATGACAGCGTTCAGAGGTCCCGACCTATTCTACGAGTGGTTAGTAATGCCGTTCGGCTTATGTAACGCTCCAGCTTACTTCGTCGATCTGATGAACAGAGTATTCAGAGGGGTTTTGAATAAATTTGTTTTGGTTTTTATTGATGATATTCTAATCTTCTCTAAATCAAAGGCTGAACATGAAAAGCATCTGGAACAGGTTTTGGAGATTCTCAGATGGAATGTTTTAAAAGCCAAATTTTCCAAATGTATCTTCTGGCAAGATGAAGTGAAATTTCTGGGCCATGTCGTATCGAAAGATGGAATCGCTGTGGATCCAAGCAAAATCACAGCCATTCAGAATTGGAAGCAGCCCAGTACTCCCACTGAAGTCCGCAGTTTTCTCGGATTGGCTAGCTATTACCGGAAGTTCGTTAAAGACTTTTCGAAGATATCTGGTCACTTAACAAAGCTTACAAAGAAGCATTCTAAATTCAAATGGACTTCGGAAAGTGAGGAGGCTTTCGAAGAGCTAAAGTTGAGATTAACAACAGCTCCGGTGTTAACCATCATCGATGGCAACCAAGATTTAAAAGTCTGGACTGATGCTTCTAGAGAAGTCCTTGGCGCAGTGTTAATGCAAAGAGGCCAAGTAATTGCTTATGCTAGCCGTCAACTGAAGCCGCACGAGAAAAACTATGTAACTCATGATCTTGAGTTATTGGCTATCATATTCTCTTTGAAAATCTGGAGACACTATCTTCTGGGCGAGAGATTTGAACTGTTTACAGATCACCAGTCGTTAAAGTATCTGTTCACTCAGAAGGACTTAAATTTGAGGCAGCAGCGTTGGCTGGAGTTTCTTGCAGCATATGACTTTGAAATTATATATACTCCAGGGAAAGCCAATGTCGTGGCCGATGCGTTAAGCCGAAAGAATGAGATGATCGCCAGTTTTGTCATTGCGACTTCGTTGATTGATAAGATATCGGCTCTCCAAGAATATGACCAATTTATCAAAGGAATAAGTCAGCGAATTCGTGAAGGCAATGCTTCGGATTTCCAGCTAGACAGCGAAGGGATTCTGAGGTTAGAAGGGCGAATTTGCGTTCCAGATATTCCTGAACTCAGAAGAGAGGTGCTTGATGAATGCCACAAATCTAAGCTCAGTATCCATACGGGTGTGAATAAAATGTATAATGATATCAAACGCACATTCTGGTGGAAGTCGTTAAAAAGAGACATCTCAATATATGTTAGCCGATGCCCTACTTGTCAGCTAGTCAAAAGTGACCAACAGAAACTAGCTGGATTGTTACAACCACTAGAAGTTCCTGGTTGGAAGTGGGAACATATTTCGATGGATTTCATTGATGGTCTGCCCAGAACCAGAAAAGGGAATGACAGTATTTGGGTGATCGTAGATCGTTTCACGAAGACCGCCCATTTTATACCTGTCAGATCAAACAGAACTGCTCAGAGTCTGGCGCAGATATACTTCAGGGAAATAGTTAGACTACATGGAGTGCCGCTCAGCATAGTAAGTGATAGAGATACGATATTCACTAGTAAATTCTGGGAGGCATTTCAAGTCGAACTGGGAACGAAGTTAAACATGAGCACCGCTTATCATCCTCAGACAGACGGTCAGACTGAGAGGGTGAATCGCATTTTAGAAGATCTATTGCGGGCTTGTATTATAGATTTCGGTGGATCATGGGAAGACCATCTGCATTTGGCTGAATTCTCTTATAACAACAGCTACCAGGCGATTCTGACAATGTCGCTATTCGAAGCATTGTATGGTAGACCGTGCCGATCTCCTGCTTGTTGGGTCGAGCCTGGAAATAGACTAGTGTTGGGTCCCGATATGATTCGAGAAGCGGCCGACAAAGTTGATTTTATCAAGAAGCGATTACTCGCCGCTCAAAGCCAACAAAAGAGCTATGCCGATAGAAGAAGAAGGGATATATCCTTTGAAGTTGGCGACTATGTATATTTGAAAGTATCGCCGATGAGAGGAGTTATCCGGTTCGGTAAAACTGGAAAGTTAGCACCAAAATTTATTGGTCCGTTTCCTATTCTGGAACGGATTGGAACTCTCGCTTATAGGGTCAAACTGCCAGACTGGTTGCCTGGAGTTCATGATGTATTTCATATATCTCAACTTCGAAAGCACGTTCATGATCCAGACTTGATCGTGGAAGAAGCAGCTCAGCAGGATATTGAAATTACTCCAGAATTAGCTGTGAGGCGAGAGCCGCTAAAGATTATCGGCAAAGAAACCAAAGAGCTGAGAAACAAGAAGGTTCACTTAGTCAAAGTGCAATGGAGTGGAGATCCGCGAGATTGTACTTGGGAAACTGAGGAGAGCATTCAGAAAGCTTATCCTAGATGCCGAGTAGATATCTCTGATTGACTCTGGTGCAAGGTACATTTACCCTACTTTGCATTACCATTTAATTCTCTATTCTGTTGCTATTTTCTTCCCATGGATGTGCATTGTTTATTCTATACTCTGAATATTAGAAACAAATTGGTTGTTGTATTGTGGGATTGTAGATTTATCAAAACACTTTCGACTTTGTTCCTTTTCGGGGACGAAAAGTTTTAAGTGGGGGAGATTGTAACGACCCAGAAAATCTGAACCAATTTAAAATTTTTAAATTGGCTAAAATAATGGATTTTAAATATTTAAAATAAATATTTTAAATAATGGCGATGAAAACTGAGTTTGAATCGACATTTGAAAACGAATATAATTAATTATAATTATATATAGAATTTAAAATAGTGCGGTAGTTCGATAATTCGATTTCAAACTTCAATTGAATATACCGGGTGCAAAACAATCCGGATTTTAGTGTAACCAAAAATAATGGAATCTAATTGGTAATATCTTTCTAACGAATCCGACCAATCGAAATTTGGTAGCGGGAATCAAAAGATATGTCCAGTTGAAAATTCTGAATAGTCGCTATGGAATTCAGGCCCTTAAAAATGGACATTTTGCAAATGACCTCGGATTTCGACGAAACCACTTTTGTTAGATCCGCAGTGTCAGGTTATTACTAGGTTTCAAATTTCATAATTTTTCGAATCAATATGTGAGCGTGGCAAAAGAAAACGCGTTTGACCAGTTTCCGTTGATTTTAATCGACTGGAAATTGGCCATTTTTCAAACGGTCTCAGAATTCGACGAAACTAGTTTTGTTAGGACCGTATCGTCAATACGAAGCTAGAAAATATTTTTCTGGAATTTTTCTAGTTAGTATGTGACCCCGGTAATTTGAAATGTGCGTTTAAAATTCAATATAATGATTTAAATGAAAATTCAAAAGGAAACTGATTGTAACGATCAAATCAGCTTGCGATACATATCCCATTGTGTTCGAAATGGGGGTTAAACGCTATGGACGAGAGGCGGTGGGCCTCGTTTCGAGGTCGTGGGTAAAAGTCAACTTTATGCAATTAATTTAATTAATAAAAAAAAATATATATATATATAAAATAATATTTCCCTCTCTTTACTTTCTTTCTGCCCCCCCCCCCCCCCGATTTCATAAAATCGAAAACACAAAAACAAAAAAACAAAAAAAAAAAGAAAAGAAGAAAGCAGCAGCAGCCGCCGCCTTCAAAGTCGGTCAGAACCCCCACCGCGCGCCGATCCAGCCCTCCCCCTCGCGGAGCATCCACCCACCTCGAAGCTGCCGCCGACGTCTCCAACCCCCGCTCCTCCATTCGAAACCCTAGAGCAGCCTCCCCCTGAAGCCTCGCCACCACCACCGAGATCCAGTGCCCCACCTCCGACGATCGGTGAACCCCCCCCCCCCTCTGTAAGTATTTTGTTATTTTATTTTAATAATTTAAAAACTGTGTTTTTAATTAGGTTTAAAAACTATTTTTTTTTATTATGATTTCAAAACTGTTTTTTTTTATGATTTCAAAACTGTTTTTTTTATGATTTCAAAACTATTTTTTTTATTATGATTTCAAAACTGTTTTTTTTTAAGAATTCAAAACTATTTTTTTTATGATTTCAAAACTGATTTTATAAAAAGAGAAAAACTGATTTTATAAAAAGAGTAAAACTGTTTTTTTTAGAAAAGTTAAAACTGTTTTTAAAGAAAGGTTAAAACTGATTTTTCGAAAAAGGATTTGAACTTTAAAAAGTAAAAAATCATATTTTTATATATCGAAAGTCGAAAGTAAAAATCATATTTTTATATATCGAAAGTCGAAGTAGAAATTAGATTTTTATATATTGAATAGCATAGTAAAAATTCGATTTTTACATATGTAGAGAATACGGGCGAAAGCGACAGAAAGGCGAAGATTTCTCTAAGGAAGTGTCGAGAATTTGGATAGCTATTGGTGAGATTTCTGATTTAAAATATTATATATGTGTGAAGTAAAAGTGAATTGCTATATATAAATATATATATATATATATACGCCCCCTCGTCCACAAACCATGGACGATATTTATTGGTTGAAATTGTTGTGAAATTGATTGATAGCGAATGATTGTTTGGGATTGTTTGTAATTGATATTGGTTGATTGTGGTTGAAAAATACCCATTTGTGGTTGTGAAATATTTGGTTGAAACCACATAGGATTAGTTGTGGAAATGAAATAAATATATACATGCCGCCTGCGTGCGAACTAGATGCATGATCCCCATTGTCAAAAACCGCGAGGTTTTAAGGTAGAGCGAGGAGCCGTACTAGGGACGGTGCCGGTTTAACTACCCTGCCGTTATGCTGCCGAAATTTTGAATAATATTCGGGTGTTTGAATTATTTTCATATGCTTAAACTATATTTATTCATTGAATAGAAAACATTCATGTGTTGAATTGATATTCATTCGTTGTTTAGAAATTCATGTGTTGAATGGTATTCATATTTTGAAATAAATTGTTCGATAATAAAAATCACATTTTTATCTATATATAGAACCTATAGAAAACATTCATGTGTTGAATTGATATTCATTCGTTGTTTAGAAATTCATGTGTTGAATGGTATTCATATTTTGAAATAAATTGTTCGATAATAAAAATCACATTTTTATCTATATATAGAACCTATAGAAAACATTCATGTGTTGAATTGATATTCATTCGTTGTTTAGAAATTCATGTGTTGAATGGTATTCATATTTTGAAATAAATTGTTCGATAATAAAAATCACATTTTTATCTATATATAGAACCTATAGAAAACATTCATGTGTTGAATTGATATTCATTCGTTGTTTAGAAATTCATGTGTTGAATGGTATTCATATTTTGAAATAAATTGTTCGATAATAAAAATCACCTTTTATCGACTATATGAACTATATAGAAAAATAGTGTTTTGAAATGAATCGTTTTACAATAAAAATGACATTTTTATTGTATGCGGAAATCGTTGAAATGTGAAGTGTTAAAAATAGCCACTTGTTCAAAATAAACATATATGAGTTGAAATATTCATTAATTAGCTAATGAAATGATTTGCACCTATTTATGTGACATTAGAATGAATGGTGCTCTTAAACCAAATAGAAATCAAATATGCAGTTGAATAGAAAATGATAAATGATAAGAACTGTATATATATGTACATGCAATATTCATTGAACAGGTTATAGCAAAGGGGCTAGAGAAGAGGAATAAAATTTTGTGCCCGACAAATAGGTACACATTTACTGATTTGTTTGGGTGATGATTTTGAGCCTGTTGGCTAGCCGCTTGGCTTTTTCTTTTTCTTTTTGAGATTAGAAGGACCGGGAACGCTATTTGCGATTTCCCGATGCTCCCGGTGCAGGGGAGGTTATGGCGAAATTTTTCCAAAATTTAAGGTGTTAGAAAAATTTTTGAAGTGAAAACGATATTGAAATCATTGAATGAACTATATTTATATAACTATATAAATATAAATAAAATTAAAACGAAACGAAGCCGTGCAGTTCGTATTTTGAAACCGTGATTTCAAACGACTAGTGCGGGAAATCCGGACATTGGATTTTCCCGAAATCTCAACCGTCGGGTTCGCCTTGGAATAATCTTTCCAACGGCACCAACCTTGTAAAAATCCAACCGTTGGATTGTCTGGAATGTTTAATTCAAATCTGAAGAAAAACAGCGCCAGAAGCGATTATATTTATATATATATAAATATAATTATATATTTAATCGAATAACGACGCTGCAGTTCGTATTTTGAAATCGAAATTTCAAACGATTGTACCGGGAGATCCGACCGTCGGATTTTCCCGAAACTGGAACCGTTGGGTTCGTTTTGAAAAGACCTTTCTAATGATGTAAATTTTGTGAAGATCCAACGGTTAGATTTTCAGATATGTGTAAATCAAATCTGAAGAAAAACAGCGCCACGGCCGCCTTATGGCCCGAAGCGTCGTTTTGAATAAAATGGCTATTTTAAAATAAATAAAAATAGCGATAAATCGTTATAAAATATTGGAAACAATATGGAGTGGAAATAAACTGAATTTGCTCGATTTATGTTGTTTTTGATGGTTGAATGTGTTTGGTGTGAAAATTACATTAAAGAACAATATTGGTGTTGTCGAATAATTTAACCATTGAAATGAATCGATTTGAAATTCTAAATATACGTGAATTATTTGAAAAGGCCGAGTTAATTCTCATTTCGAATAATTGACCGACGATTGAAAGTCGAAGATGAAGACGACGGTCGAAGACCGGAGATCTTCACCTCGTTTGGATGGTAACCAAGGTCCTGATTGGGAGGCATCACGAAATATGGATAATGAGTGGTGATCGTCCAGACGTACGTGGTGATCGATGGGTTTGCGAGGTATTTAGTACCTCCGGTTTCGTTCAGACCTAGAACGGACTTGTAAATGGACTGTGTGTCTGACATTGGATTTTATTCTGTGTTGATTGATCTCTGTTAAATATACATCTGTTTGGCGGCGGAGAATTTATTCTTTGCTTAACGCCCTTCTCTGAGACGCACGAGCTCAGAGGTTGTATATCGATGGACATCAGTCGCATGGCATGAATTGCCTGTGTGGCATGCTAAGATGCAGTGATCAGGGCTTCTGTTGAAAAGCAAAGTCTTGTGGTGATGATCAAAGCACCGCCTGTGTGGCGTAGCTTTGTGTATAACGTGAATTCGCGAGCCTCACACCCCGGTAGGAACCTAAAACGGGAGGAAGGACCTCAGGGAGGGCATGCGTTTCTTTCTAGCTAGGGTGGTGTCAGTGACCTACCAGCCCTGACATTATATACTTTTCACCTATGTGGTTGTTACTGTTGCGAGGCGCCTCGGTTTGATCGGACGATCCGGGTCCGATGGAGTCATTCGTTGGCTCGTTTGTGCCCCAAAGGGCGGGTAAACGTATTGCTCAGGCATTTTAATCCACATCGGTGGATCGGCCCTGTCGCTCCTAGGGTCACTCGAGCTCTGATCCTGAGACATGGTAGGCTAGATTGTCTCGAATTCGGTAAGGACTATCTTTTGCCTTGGTTCATGACGGAAATCCAATTTCCAAGTACGTGATCGTGCGGTTTCGATTGTATAGATATTTGGCGACATAGTGGCATGGGACGCTCATGTCGTCTATGATTGATAGTTATGATTTGAAATTGTTTTCAAAACATATAGACACTAGCAATAATATCAAATGCCTTTGTTTTATTCGTATCAATCATATTTTGGCTGTTATAAGGTAAAAACTCTATCCTCCGGTTTGCGTTGCATTGTGTGATGGGAACTGAGTCTTATAACGGCTTCATTTTTATAAAAAGCATAGCGATGTTTAAAAGAAAGATTTGTTTTAAAGCACTGGCAGTCCAATGGAGTAAACCCGTTCCACGAAAGTGGCGTGGTCCTGTGATTTGCCATATTATATATGTGTTGAGTAGATTTCTCATACCAGTCCCATGACTGACTCGTAGTTTGTTTCACTTTCAAACTCGGGTGCCCCTTTTTCTACACGGGCAGCCTTGTATTCAGGTTTAGCTGGTTCTTTCTGGATAGCTGGAGCTGAAGATGGATTCTATCATTTATTTCTTTTTATGCTGTTCAGCTCCTATTGTACATATTTTGTTTATTTCCGCTGTAGACATTTATGTATAGCTGAACTGTATTTGTACTAAGTAAGATCCTGTATACTGTGTAACTCTGATGATTACTTTTATCCAGTATATTTTGTTGTTCATTCTGGTGTATTTATTTAATTCTGTTCTGCTATTATCTGTTTCTGTGTTATATTCCAAAGATAACCTTGTTTCCGTGAGAACGGGAAATTGGGTCGTCTCACTTCGATCTCCCTTTTATCTCATCCCCTACATTTAAAACTCGAGCTGCTCTTCATGGTTGCAGTTCCCAGTATTCAACACGCGAGAACAGTAAAAGTATCAAACTTTTTATTCTCTATTCCTAATTTTTTTTTCCAAAACATGCTAAAAAATCTCCGAAACTCCAAACCCATATCGAATTCGAGCTTTAAGGCCTTACATCCTCAAAAACGTGAACCCTAGTTTTGCTACAAACGAAAACCACAAACTGAAACTACACCGAACCCATAAAAAATTATATAAGATTGAAGAGAAGCCCTTAGTGAGTCCAAGTATACATGTATGATGATTTTTAGGATTTTACTTTACTTTCTATGAATTATTGAAGACCTTCATTTCACGTTCTAATGATTCCTAGTGGCGGCGTACTGTATTGACCGCGAAAATGAAAAAGACTAGGGTTAGAGATAGTGAGGGGTATTTATAGCATGGGTTGGCTTGTCTTAGAAGCTTTATATTTTTTATATTAATTTATATTCGATCATTAGCTTAATTTGTGGTTTAAAATTCCTAAGGCCACATATGATACCTAATTTGACGAAAATGGACAACTAGCTATAGTTCGACATTATGGACCCAACGATACTTGTTTCGTCAAATTCCGAATCCGTTTACTCACACTACGTATTTTTAAAGTCAAATTATTGACTATATTTCACATTAAAATCCAGCACAGCCACATACTGACTTCAAAAATCACGAAAACTGAAATTTATCCATAATTTAATATTCCGAATCTAAAAAAATTAATTTCGTCGAAAACGGAGGTCATTTGCAAAAATGACTATTTTCTAAGTATAAATCAACCAATAAAATGTTAATATATTTAAAAAAATTAATATTAATAAATCAATATTATCATATAAATTCATATTAGAATATCATACATCTCCAAAATACAGATATCTAGATTTATAACTCGATATTTCAAATCCAGTTTAAATCGATTATTCAGTTTATATATAAACCATTTTATTGTATAAATAAATCGATATAAATTATAAACAAATTCCATAGCAACTTTCTAAAAATTTGATTTGGACATAATTTACAATCAATAACACGAAATCTCAATTTTTCTCTTCCATTAGAAAAATATCGTTCAACAGATTCGAACGTTTCTTGTTTCACAGAAATCCAACTTAAAACGGATTCTATATATTCAGTTATAGTTCAAAACACAATATTAAGAATGACCGCTCCATTACGAGCTCGATTATAATTATAATACAATTATTATGTTTAAACAACGTTTACAAGAGAGATTCGTTATTAAAATTCGAATCTATAACCAAATTTCTTATACTATCCAATTCACACAATATTGTCAATTAGACTTAATTCCTATTATTTCGGAATAAAATATATTATTCTATTATTTATATTAAATTAAATATTCTAAATTAATTTAATTCAAGTCATTTATATTGCCAAATCGATATTTAAATAATTAAATTAATTAATTATTCAACCGTTTAAAAATACGGGACGTTACAATATCTGAAATGAATATGAAGCCGAGTTAAGTAGATATAGGCCATTTTAACTTGAATGGAATTTTTTGTCGATTTTATTCATTTTATAATGAATATCGAAAATATTTGATTTCAAAATCTGATATTTTGAAAATATTATCATTTAAATATTATAACAAAATAGATTGTTCAATTTTGATTTAAAATTGAAAAGGAATTGAAATCGTTTTAATGAATTAATAAACGATTTATAAGGTACTTTTTAAATGGAAATCGATGAAATATATTATACATATACGTACATACATACATACATACATACATATATATATATATATTCAACTGGTTTGAACAGAACGTATCGTGCAGCGACTGTTCGCGAATTTCGACCATTGACTTCGAATGGACGTAACGGGAGATCCGACCGTCAGATTCTCCTAAAACGGAAACCATTGGGTTCGTATCGAAAAGAGCTTTCGAATGATAATAAGAGATTTGAAATCTAACAAAAGGATTTTAAGATATTTCCAAATTAGTTTTGGAAATGGACGTTATAGATGAAGTTCGGTGGCCGATATTGGAAACTGACTGTAAGGGCCTTAATAAAATTATTAAAAATATGAATAAGTTATGTGAAATCATAAGAAATGATTTGAAATGATTTTGGATGAAATATTCCAAGTTTGTAAAGAAAACATATATTTTTATTTGAATAAGTTGTTTGTCAACTTGATTAAAGAACTGAAAGAAATTATATGGTTTTATTATAACCAGAATTTTCCAACAAATGAATTGGAAAGGAATAGAATAGAAAAATTCATCGGAATATTTAGATGTTGGATTCCATGATTATACAGATATTGTTGAGGAATTTGGAAGATACAGATATCGTTATTCCCAAAACGATATCTGTTAGTTTCAGAATTTGATATTAAATATAAATCGATATAATTTCTATTTAGAGCCTTGTATTTAATATCAAATTAGATTTTGGGCTTGTCATAAATGGTATCTTTAATAATACTGTTCTTAAACCCAGTTAAAAAAGGAATAAATCTTTTCGTTAAGATTTAATGAAGTTTTCCAATTAATAAATATAATTGGAATTAAATGGAAGTTGATTTTGGGTTCATTGTGAATTGTGTTTTAAATAACGTTTGTTCTTAAACCCAATTAACAGTGAAGTTATGATTTGGAATTTATAAATCTTTTAATTAGGATTTAATGGAATTTTTCCAATGTAAAGTTTTTCAGTTTAATATATTAAATTGGAATTGAATGAAATTCAATTTGGTAATAATCGTGATGAGCTTCTTTGAATGAAGACCGTTACTATTTATGGACTTTAAAGGCTTTTTCATTATTCCGTTTATAGTATTAGTCTGATATGGAAATTTATATCAATTATATATTGATCAGATTTCCATGAAGATTCCATTTTGTTGGAAGAGGATTTTGGGTGTATTTTGAACTTTGTTTTAAATAACATTAGTTGTTTAACCTAGTTAAAGACAAGATTTATTTCCTAAGTTGAATAATTATTAGATAATGATTTTTGAAGATTAAAACTAAGATGGAGTCTTAATGAATTTTTAGTTAAATTGAGATGTGAATGTGATAATTAAATTTATCAAATTCAAGAAATGTTCGAAATGGTGCACCCCCAGTTTTACTCCTTGCGATAGTTAAATCTTTAATTAAATTTGAAATGAGAAATGGTAATTAAATTTACAGATAACACAATGGGTGTTAGATATGGAGTACTACAAGTTTTGCTCTATAGGATGAATAAGTTGGGATTGGCAAAATAAAATAAATGATTACTTCAGTAAGGCTCGATAATCCCGACTAGTTTAATAAACCCTAATTTGGTTTAAATTATGAAAAGAATATTTGAATAAAAGAATATTCTGGATTGGAATGAGGTGTATGATGTGTTTTTATAGAACTTGATTATAAGATACACTAGTTGTTCGGAAAGACCAGGTTTAACCCATTCTGAATAACTGATACGATGACTAAAAGTCGAAGAAGACGGTGGTTGAAGACCAGAGATCTTCACATCATTTGGATGATTACTGTAACAATCCGGAAAATCAAAACCAATTTAAATTTTTTATTTTGGCAATTATAATTAATTTTGAATATTTAAAATGAATTAATAAAAACGAGAAATTTATTCTGAATAGAATTAGAATGGAAATATTTATTTGAATCGAAGTTAGAATATAAATATTTATTTTAATTATAAAAGGAATTGGAAATAGTGCGGTAGTTTGAAAGTTCGATTTCAAATTTCAAATGAATATACAGGATTCAAAATAAACCGGATTTTGGCTAAATCAAAAATATTAGAATCTAATTGAAAATATCTTTCCAACGAATCTGAAAAATCAAATTTTCATAGTGGGAATAAAAAGTTAGGTCCAAATGAAAATTAAAAATAGTCGCTATTGAAAGTATGGCCCTTAAAAATGGAAATTTTGCAAACGACCTCCGTTTTCGACGAAACCACTTTTATTGGAATCATAATGTCAAATTATTGCTAGATTCCAAAATTCATAATTTTTGGAATCAATATGTGATCGTGGCAGAAGAAAAATCATTTGACCAATTTTCGTTGAATTTAATCGACTGGAAAATGGCCATTTTTCAAACAGTCTTCAAATTTGATGAAATTAGTTTTGTTAGGACCTTATCGTCAACACGAAGCTAGAAATAATTTTTCTTGAATTTTTGGAGTCAGTATGTGGCCCCGGTAAATTGAAATGTGCGTTCAAATTCAATATACAGATTTACATTTTGATTTTGATGGAAATTGATCGAAATAGTCGAATTGGATTACCGGACATTTCCCATTGTGTCTGGGATGGGGATAGTTGGTTAGAGACATCAGGCGGTGGGCTCGATTTGGAGTTCGAATGTAGAAGTTATATACAAATTTTCAATGCCATAATTTTTATAAAAAAATAAAGAAAAATCAAAAAACCGTAATCCCCTAACTTCCCATCGTTCCCCAAATCCTCCCTCCCCCCCCCCTCGGTCACCTTCAATTCCCCTCCGCCGGAGAACTAGCGTCGCTGCCCAAAGGCACGCCTTCCCTCCCCCAATGTCGGTCGCACCTCCTGCCCCTCAGATCCGCCTCCTCCTTCTCCCCCTCCACGTCATGACCCCCTAACCCTAAATCAATGCAAACCGCACCGCCACAGCCCATATCCACCACCTCTGGCCCCCATCCGACCAGCGCCGCCACCTGCCGCCACCAACGACCCATTTCGCCGCCCCTGACCGCCAAGTCTGACCAATGGGCCCCATTCCAAGAAAAATTTAATTTTTATCGAGTTCAAACTTTGCAATTTAGTCCTCGACTACTTGCGGACTCCGGCGTCCCTCCCCCGAGCTTCCACCGACCACCTCATCCTCCGGTGAGTGTTTAATTTCAATTTTTATACAAATATGCAATCAAAAATAAAATTTTTATATGAAGTTAGCGAAGTAAAGATACGATTTTTATTCATATGAAAGATATGATTTTAGTTTATAATAAAAATACGATTTTTATCTATGTTAAGTAGCGTCAGAAAGTATGATCTTTATGTTGTTAACATCGAAATCAAAGTATGATCCTTATAATATAAACATCGTGTTAAAGATGTAATTTTTACACAAATGGTTTGAAAGTAAAGATATGATTTTTATCCTTGTAAAGATATGGTTTTCATTCATAGAAAGTTATGATTTTACATATATGAAGTAGCGATAAAAATTCGATTTTTAAATATACGAAGTAGTGATAAAAATATGATTTTTATTTATTCGAATGAAGCGATAAAAATATGATTTTTATTATATATAGTGAAGTAAAAATATGATTTTTAATATATAAACATCATATTAAAAATGCGATTTTTACTATGAACAACGGGAAAAGATCGCATTGGAATTTTGGGCAAATCCGAACCGTTCAGAAATAGAGAATGGAGGAGTGAATCCCAAAGGTGAGAACTTCTCATTTTAATTTTATTTTCTAGTTAAAATATATACTAGGGTGTAGATGGTGCTTAGCAGCACCCGATACCCGTCGTCCACAAACCATGGACGATTTGTTTTATTTGATTGTGTTGTGAAAATTGATTGTGATGTGGAATGAAATTAATAAAATGTTAATGTGTTGAAATAAATATTTTATCGTTAAAAATATAAATTTTAACGTGTATATGAATAAAATAAATATTCGTTTACAAATCGGACGATTTGTTTTTGTACACACATTTAACTGATATGGATTGGGACGATATATTTTACACGTCGCTCAACTGCACAAATAATAATCAGTGTTTGTTGTTTGAAAACCCCACACGGGTATTGGGATGATATTTGACGTATATAATCCCAACTGTTTAGTTGTATGTCAATCGATTAGTTGAAAGACTGTTGTAAGCGTTAGATATTTATATTTAATGCTTATGCAGTGTAGAATGTACTTTGGATGATGGTTGTTTGTTTATCATTGTTGTTTTATACATGTGTTGTATGAAATCCATATAAATAACATTATATGGTAATTGACTGTATCTGATTCCAGTTCGGAAAGAATGAATATTTTAAAATAACGAATATTTTAAAATAATGAATATTTTAAAATAATATTCAGTAAAAGATCAAAATCTGATTTTGATGTCCGATCTGGGATGGACACGAAAATATTTAAAAATATAAAGCCGTGTTAATTAGATTAACACCATTTTGACGTGAACGATAATTATATCGATTTTATTCATTTTTAAAATGAATATCGAAAAGGAATTGATTTTAGAATCTAATGTTTTGAAAATATTATCATTTATATATTAATGATATGGAATATTCAATTTTGATTTGAAATTGAATATGAAGTAGAAATCGTTTTGAAAAAGAATTTAAAACAGTTTATAAAATATGTTTTAAATGGAAATCGATGAAATATATATACTATATATATTTAATGGCCTGAATAGAATGCGCCGCGGCAATTCACGAATTTCGACCATTGACTTCGAATGGACATTATGGGAGATCCGACCGTTGGATTCTCCTAAAACCGAAACCATTAGGTTCGTATCAAAAAGAGCTTTCTGACGAATATAAGGGATTTGAAATCTAATGGCTGGATTTGGAATCATGTCCAAATCAAATTTGGAGAAGGTCGCTGTAAGTGCAGTTTAATGACCGTTTCTGGAAATCGACTGCACAGGCCTTGATAAAATTATTAAAAATATTAATAATTTGTGTAAAATCATAATAAATGATTTGGAAAGAATTGGGATGAAAAATTCCATATTCGAAAAGAGAAAAAAGATATTTTACCAAAATGAACTAGTTATGAACTAAAATTAAAATCCAATATTTTAAAATAATAAATTGGATTTGAAATGGTTTTAAAGTTAACCAAAAATTCCAATATATGAATTGGAATGGATTTGAATTGAAATTATCTTCGGAACATTTCGATATTGGATTCCGTGATTATATGGACATTGTGGAGGAATTTGGAAGATGTATATATATCGTTATTCCAATTCGATATTTGTTGATTTGAGAATTTGATATTGAACATAAGCCGATATATTTTCTACTCAGAGCCTTGTATTTAATATTAAATGGATTTTTGGGTTTATCATGAATGGTGTTTTAAATAACATTGTTCTTTAACCCGATTAACAGTGGAATGTGATTTGGGTTTATTGTGAACTGTGTTTTTAACGACATTCGTTCTTTAACCCGATTTACAGTGAAATGGGATTTGGAATTCATAAATCTTTTTATTAAGATTTAACGGGAATTTTCCAAAATAACTTTTTTCGAATTTAATATATTAAATTGGAATTTGAATGGAATTCAATTGATAATAATCGAAGTGAACTTCTGTGGAGGAAGACTGTTAATACATATGGAATTTAAAAAGGCTTTGCCATTATTCCATTTATATTATTAGTCGGATACGGAAATTGATATCGATTATATATTGAGTTATTTTTCTGTGAAGATTCCATAATTGATGGAATGTGATTTGGGTTTATCGTGAACTGTGTTTTAAATGACATTAGTTCTTTAACCGAGTTAAAGGCAGGATTACATGTCTGTGATTGTATTTCGAACTGCATGGTTGATCTTTGCTAAATATATATCTGTTTGGTGGCAGAGAATTTATTCTCTTTCTTAACACCCTTCTCTAGCTCGTACGAGCTTAGAGGTTATATATCAGCAGAAATCAATAGCACGTTGTAGATTGTCGATGCGACATGTTTGTCTTTCCAAAGTTAAATAATAATTAATATTGATTTTTGGGAAAATTAAAACTAAGTGGAGTTTTAATGAATCTTTAAATAGATTGAAAAAGGGAATGTGATAATTTAAATTATCAAATTTGGGAAATGATCGAGAATGGAGTATCGCCAGTTTTGCTCCTAGCGATAGTTAAATCTTTAATTAGATTTAAATAGGAAATGATAATTAATTTTACCGATAAGACCGTTGCGTTAATTATGGAGTATCACCAGTTTTGCTCCATGGGATGAATAGGTTGGGATTGGAAAATTAAACAAATGATTACTTCGGTAAGGTTCGCTAATCCCGACTAGTTTGGAAAACCGTAACATGCTTTGAATTGACATCCAAAGGATGATTAAAGAATAAATTTAAAGAATTTATCTTTGATAAAAATAATGTGAACCTTTCCCAAAGTATATGAATATTTGAATAAAAGAATATTCAGAATTGGAATGAGGCGTATGTTGTGTTTTTATAGCACTGTTTATTATATACGTGAGTTATTCGGAAAGGTCGGGTTTATACCCATTATGAATAACTGATTCGACAATAAGTCGACAATGAAGACGGTGGTTGAAGATCGGAGGTCTTCACATCATTTGGATGGTAATTGTTGTCTTGATTGGGATATACACCCAAGACGAGGTAATAAGTGGTGATCGACCGGATATGTGAGGACCTCTTTCCTGTATTGGACATATAAGACAAGGAATAAGTGCCTCCGGTTTCGTTCAGACCCAGAACGAACTTGTAAATGGATGTGTGTCTGACATTGGATTTTATTCTGTGTTGATTGATTTCTGCTAAATATATATTTGTTTGGCAACGGAGAATTTATTCTCTTGCTTAACGCCCTTCTTTGAGACGTACGAGCTCAGAGGTTATATATCGATAATCATTGGTTGCATGCCGTGAATTGCCAGAGTGGCATGCTGAGATGCAGATGATCAAGGCTTCTGTTGAAAAGCAGAGTCTTGTGGTTGATGATCAAAGCATAGTTTTAATATAGCGCCGCTTTGTGAATAGCGTTGATTGCGAGCCTCACACCTCAGTATGAGTTAAAAACGGGATAAGGGACCCAAGGAGAACATGACGTTTCTTTATAGCTATGGGTGGTGTCAGGTTTTTATACGCCCTGACATTTACATATTTTTACCTTTGTGGTTGTTGGAATGCGAGGCGCCTCGGTTATACGGTCTCTACGGAGCCGATGGATAGGTCGTATAGGACCGAGAAACATGTGTTCAGGAATTGCCAATCCACTAACGTAAGTTTGGACCAGCCTTGGAGGATCCAGGGGTTGCCCAGAGTGCGTAGTCTCGAGGCATTTGCTAGGGTGCCTCAAAGCGGAAAGGAGTACATCCCTTGCCTAGACTCATGACGGAAATCAAATTTCCAATACGTGACATTTCGGTTTTATTTGTAGAGCCTAGTATGGCGACATGGTAGGATGGGGCACTATGTCGTCTATGATTGATACATTTATATTTGAAGTTGTTTTCATACACTTTAAACTATAATAGTATCAAAATGATTTGTTTTAAACGTACCAAGCATGTTTGGCTATTATAAGGTAAAACTCTATCCTCCGGCTTGCGTTGCATTGTGTGATGGGACCTGAGTCTTATAATAGCTTCAGTTTTCCAAAAAGTATTGCGCTGTTTGTTATATGCACTGGTATTCTTAGGAGGAAACCCGTTCCTTGTTATACGGCGTGGTCCCTTGATTTAACTTATTTCTAAAGTAAAGTTTTAAATAATTGTTTTATTTCTCACACCAATCGCATGACTGACCTGGAGTTTATTGTTTTAAACCTAAACTCTGGGTGCCCCTATTTTCTACACGGGCAGTTAGTAGTTTTGGTTTTGCAGATTTATATTCATAGGATCCTGGTTTACAGCTGGAACGATATTTGGAAAGCTCTGTACCCGTTTATCTCTTTCAGTTGTGTATTGTATTATTTTTCTGCTGCTATGTAATGTATTGTAATCTCTGATATTTTTGTGATGTATAATATTTATTCATACTCTATATATTCTTCTACTCTGATGTAAATTGTTGTAATATACAATGAAATGTTCTTCTGTTTGTATTCTGATTTGTCGTGTTCTCGTAGCAATCCGTTCTTTCCTTCACAGGGAAGTTCGGGTCGTTACACGTGGTATCAGGGCTTTGGTTTACAGAGCTTTAGAACAAGACACATTAGAACCAAATGAAAGAATTCATCAGAGATTGGATTAGAAATATCCAATAAGAATGACTCATTAGAGATAAGATCAGTAGTATCCTAGAACGAGTGTGAAGAGTAGTGTTTTCAAAACAAAAGTGAAAACAAATATTGTTTTGAAAATTTAAACCTTATTCAACGTATTTGAATACTTATTTGTATTGAATTGGACAATCCAATATATAAAGATTTTGCATATATGCCTTGCAAACGTGTATTCGAAGTTTTAATATACTGGATAGATATAGAATCACACTCTAGTCGCCCGGAGATGATTCTGATGATGCCGCGACGTCATTAGCATTTGTGTTCGAGTTTCGAAAGTGGGATTTCTATATATTTCCAATTGACTGGTGTGAGAACCAAAACTAGATAAGGCCTATTGTTGTGATTTGGCATCAAAAATATGACTTTTGAATATATATATATTAAAGATATGTGTTTGAAATGATAATCAACTAATTGATTGATGATTGTGTTGTGAGATTATTCATTTAAACCAATATATAGATGTATGGTAAATTTAGGCCAAATTGTATCAAATATTGAACTGAATTGAAAATTGTTTGTGATTGCATGCATATACATGTATATACACTGAACAGGTCATAGCAAGGAGGCTAGAGCAGAGGAATAAAATTGTATGCCCGAGAAATAGGTACATGTTTACTGATTTCTTGGGTTTGGATGATTTTATGAGCTGATTAGCTAGCCACTTGGCCTTTTCTTTTTGAGATGAGAGGGCCTATGTGGCGGTTTGGGGATTTTCCCGGTGCTCCCCCGTGCAAAGGAGATTATGGCGAAATTTTTTGAAAATTTAGGGTGTTAGCCAAATTTTTGAAAAATTAGAAATTCTTAGAAACTAAAAAGTTAAAGAATGAAAGCCAAACTGAAAGTTGAGTTGGTTTGTAAAACAACTTTCAGCTCCATTCCTTTTCGAGGACGAAAGGAATTTAAGTGGGGAAGATTGCAACAACCCGGAAAATCAGAACCAATTAAAATTTTTCATTTTGACAATATAATGAATTTGAATATTTAAAATGAATTATTTTAAAAAAAACGATGGGATATTTATTCTGAACAGAATTAGGAAGGAAATATTTATTTGAATCGAAGTTAGTATATAAATATTAATTTTAATTATAAAAGGAATTGGAAATGGCGCGGTAGTTTGAAAGTTTGATTTCAAATTTTAAATGAATATACAGGATTCAAAATAAACCGGATTTTGGCGAAATCAAAAATATTAGAATCTAATTGAAAATATCTTTCCAATGAATCTTAAAAATTAAAATTTCATAGCGGGAACAAAAAGTTAGGTCCAATTGAAAATTCAGAATAGTCGCTATGGAAAATATATCCCTTAAAAATGGAAATTTTGCAAACGACCTCCGTTTTCGATGAAACAACTTTTGTTGGATTCAGAATGCCAAATTATTGCTAGATTCCAAAATTCTTAGTTTTTGGGATCAATATTTGAGCATGGCAGAAGAAAACGCGTTTGACCAATTTTCGTTGAATTTAATCGACTGGAAAATGGCCATTTTTTAAATGTTCTTCAAACTTGACGAAATTAGTTTTGTTAGGACCATATCGTCAATACGAAGCTAGAAATATTTTTTTTGGAATTTTTGGAGTCAGTATGTGGCCCGGGTAAATTGAAATGTTCGTTCAAATTCAATATATAGATTTATGTTTTGATTTTGACGGAGACTGATCGAAACAGTCGAATTGTCTTACCGGACATATCCCACTTATCCGTAATGAGGATATTTGGTTAGGGACATCAGGTGGTGGGCTCGATTTGGAGTTCGAATGTAGAAGTTATACATAAATTTTCAATGCCACGATTTTTATAAAAAAATAAAGGAAAATCAAAAAAACCCAAAGCCCCTAACTTCCCGTCGTTCCCCAAATCCTCCCCCTTCCCCGTTGCCTTTATTTCCTCGCCCCCGGAGACCTAGCGTCGCCGCCCAGAGGCGCGCCTCCCCTCCACCAACGTCGGTCGCACCTCCTCCCCCTCAGATCCACCTCCTCCTTCTCCCCCTCCACCTCGTAATCCCCAAACCCCAAATCAATGCAAACTGCGCCGCCACAGCCCATATCCGTCACCTCTGGCTCCAATCCGACCAGTGCCGCCACCTACCGCCACCCACGACCCAAGCCGCCGCACGTGACCCCTAATTCTGACCAGCGGTCCCCATTCCAAGAAAAATCCAATTTTTATCAAGTTCCAACTTTGCAGTTTAGTCCCCGACCACTTGCGTACTCCGGCGTCCCTCCCCCGAGCTTCCACTGACCACCTCATCCTCCGGTGAGTGTTTAATTTCATTTTTATACAAGTATGCAATCAAAAATATGATTTTTATATGAAGTTAGAGAAGTAAAGATACGATTTTTATTCATATAAAAGATATGATTTTTTTTATAATAAAAATACGATTTTTATCTATGTTAAGCAGCGTCAGAAAATATGATCTTTATATTATTTACATTGAAATAAAAGTATGATCTTTATAATGTAAACATCGTGTTAAAGATGTGATTTTTACACAAATGGTTTGAATGTAAAGATATGATTTTTATCCTTGTAAAGATATGGTTTTCATTCATAGAATATTATAATTTTACATATATGAAGTAGCGATAAAAATTCGAATTATATATATATAAAGTGGAGATAAAAATATGATTTTTATTTATTGGAATGAAGCGATAAAAATATGATTTTTATTATATATATAGCGAAGTAAAAATATGATTTTTAATATATAAACATCATATTAAAAAATGCGATTTTGCCTATGAACAGCGGGAAAAGATCGCATTGGAATTTTGGGCAAATCCGAACCGTTCAGAAATAGAGAATGGAGGAGTGGATCCCAAATGTGAGAACTTCTCACTTTTATTTTATTTTCTAGTTAAAATATATACTAGGGTGCAAACGGTGCTTAGCAGCACGCGACACCCGTCGTTTACAAACCATGGACGACTTGTTTGATTTGATTGTGTTGTGAAAATTGATTGTGATGTGGAAATGAATAAAATGTTAATGTGTTGAAATAAATATTTTATCGTTAAAAATATAATTTTCAATGTGTATATGAATAAAATAAATATTTATTTACAAATCGGACGATTTGTTTTTGTACACACATTTGACTAATATGGATTGGGACGATATATTTTACACATTGCCCAACTGCACAAATAATAATCAACGTTTGTTGTTTGAAAACCCCACACCAGTATTGGGATGATATTTGACGTACACTAATCCCAATTGTTTAGTTTTATGTCAATCGATTGGTTGACAGACTGATGTAAGCGTTAAATATTTATATTTAATGCTTATGCAGTGTAGAATGCATTTTGGATGATGGTTGTTTGTTTATCATTGTTGTTCTATACATGTGTTGTATAAAATCCATATAAGTAACATTATATGTTAATTAACTGTGTCTGATTCCAGTTTAGAAAGAATGAATGTTTTAAAATAACGAATATTTTAAAATAAGGAATATTTTAAAATAATATTAAGTAAAAGATCAAAATCTGATTTTTGATGTCCGATCTCGGATGGACACGAAAATATTTAAATATATAAAGCCGTGTTGATTAGGTTAAAGCCATTTTGATGCGAACGATAATTATATCGATTTTATTCATTATTTAAATGAATATCGAAAAAGATATGATTTCAAAATCTAATGTTTTGAAAATATTATCATATATATATTAATGATATGGAAAATTCAATTTTGATTTGAAAATGAATATGAAGTTGAAATCGTTTTGAAAACGAATTTAAAATGGTTTATAAAATATATTTTAAATCGAAATCGATGAAATATATATAATATATATATATATTATGTTTATTTATTTAATGGCCTGAATAGAACACGCCGCGCCGTGGCAGTTCGCGAATTTCGACCATTGACTTCGAATGGACATTACGGGAGATCCGACCGTCGGATTGTCCCAAAATCAGAACATTTGGGTTTGTATCGAAAAGAGCTTTCTGACGAATATAAGGGATTTGAAATCTAACGGTTGAATTTGGAATCACGTCCAAATCAAATTTGGAAAAGGCCGCTTTAAGTGCAGTTCGATGACAATTTCTGGAAATCGATTGTACGGGCCTTGATAAAATTATTAAAAATATTAATAATTTGTGTAAAATCATAATAAATGATTTTGAAATAATTGGGATGAAAATTCCATATTTGAAAAGATAAAAGAGATATTTTTATCGAAATGAACTAGTTATGAACTAGAATTAAAATCCAATATTTTTAAAGAAATAAATTGGATTTGAAATGGTTTTAAAGATAACCAAAATTTCCAATATATGAATTGGAATGGATTTAAATCAAAATTATCTTCGGAATATTTCGATATTGGATTCCATGATTATACAGACATTGTAGAGGAAATTGGAAGATACATATATCGTTATTCCAATACGATATTTGTTTATTTCAGAATTTGATATCGAATAAAAGCTGATATATTTTCTATTCAGAGCCTCGTATTTATTATCAAATGGATTTTTGAGTTTATCATGAACGGTGTTTTAAATAACACTTGTTCTTTAACCCGATTAACAATGGAATGTGATTTGGTTTTATTGTGAACTGTGTTTTTAACGACATTCGTTCTTTAACCCGATTTACAGTGAAATGGATTTGGAATTTATAAATCTTTTTATTAAGATCTAACGAGAATTTTCCGAAGTAATGTTTTCCAATTTAATATATTAAATTGGAATTGAATGGAATTCGATTGATAATAATCGAAGTGAACTTCTGTGGAAGAAGACTGTTAATACATATGGAATTTAAAAAGGCTTTGCCGTTATTCCATTTATATTATTAGTTGGATATGGAAATTGGTATCAATTATATATTGATTTGTTTTTACGTGAAGATTTCATAATTAATGGAATGTGATTTGGGTTTATCGGGAACTGTATTTTAAATGACATTAGTTCTTTAACCCAGTTAAAGGCAGGATTACATGTCTGTCATTGTATTTCGAACTGCATGGTTGATCTCTGCTAAATATATATCTGTTTGGTGGCGGAGAATTTATTCTCTTGCTTAATACCCTTCCCTGCGACGTACGAGCTTAGAGGTTATATATTGGCGGAAATCAATCGTACGGTTTCGATTGTCGATGCGACATGTTTGTGTTTTCCAAAGTTAAATAATCATTAATATTGATTTTTGGGAAGATTAAAAATAAGTGGAGTTTTAATGAATCTTTAAATAGATTGAAAAAGGGAATGAGATAACTTAAATTATCAAATTTGGGAGATGATCGAGAATGGAGTATCGCCAATTTTGCTCCTAGCGATAGTTAAATCTTTAATTAGATTCGAATGGGAAATGGTAATTAATTTTAACGATAAGACCGTGGTGTTAGTTATGGAGTATCACCAGTTTTGCTCCATGGGATGAATAGGTTAGGATTGGGAAATTAAAAAAATGATTACTTCGGTAAGGTGCGCTAATCCCGAATAGTTTGGAAAACCGTAACATGGTTTGAATTGACATCCAAAGGAAGATTAAAGAATAAATTTAAAGAATTTATCTTTTATAAAATTAATGGGAACCTTTCCTAAAGTATATGAATATTTGAATAAAAGAATATTCAGAATTTGAATGAGGTGTATGTTGTGTTTTTATAGCACTTGTTTATTATATACGCGAGTTATTTGGAAAGGTCGGGTTTATACCCATTCTGAAAAACTGATTCGACGATAAGTCAACGATGAAGACGGTTGTTGAAGACCGGAGGTCTTCACATCATTTGGATGATTAATGATGTCATGATTGGGTTGTACACCCAAGACAAGGTAATAAGTGGTGATCGTCTAGACGTACTTGGAGAACGACCGGATATGCGAGGACCTCTCTCCTGTATTGGACATATGGGACGAGGAATAAGGTGCCTCCGGTTTCGTTCAGACCCAGAACGAACTTGTAAATGGATGTGTGTTTGACACTGGATTTTTTCTGTGTTGATTGATTTCTATTAAATATATATATATATCTATTTGGCGGCGGAGAATTTATTCTCTTGCTTAACTCCCTTCTCTGAGACGTACGAGCTCAGAGGTTATATATCGATAGGCATCAGTTGCATGGCGTGAATTGCCAGTGTGGCATGCTGAGATGCAGATGATCAAGGCTTCTGTTGAAAAGCAGAGTCTTTTGGTTGATGATCAAAGCATAGCTTTAATATAGCGCCGCTTTGTGTATAGCATTGATTGCGAGCCTCACACTTCGGTATGAGTTAAAAACGGGATAAGGGACCCAAGGAAAACATGACATTTCTTTCTAGCTATGGGTGGTGCTAGGGTTTTACATGCCCGGACATTTATATATTTTACCTTTGTGGTTGTTGGAATGCAAGACACCTTGGTTATATCGGTCTCTATGGAGCCGATGGATAGGTCCTATAGGACTGGGAAACGTGTGTTCAGGAATTGCCAATCCACTAACGTAAGTGTGGACCGGCCATGGAGGGTCTAAGGGTTTCCCAGAGTGCGTAGTCCCGAGGCTAGAATGTCTCAAAGCGGAAAGGAGTACATCCCTTTCCTAGACTCATGATAGAAATCCAATTTCCAATACGTGACATTTCAGTTTTATTTGTAGAGCCTAGTATGGCGACATAGTGGGATGGGGCACTATGCTGTCTATGATTGATGCATTTATATTTGAAGTTTTTCTCATACACTTTACAATATAATAGTAAAAATGATTTTTTTTAAACATACCAAGCATGTTTGGCTATTATGAGGTAAAACTCTATCCTCCGGCTTGCATTACATTTTGTGATGGGGCCTGAGTCTTATAATAGCTTCATTTTTCCAAAAAGCATTGCGCTGTTTGTTATATGCACCGGTATTCTTGGGAGGAAACCCGTTCCCTGTTATACGGCGTGGTCCCTTGATTTACCTTATTTCTAAAGTAAAGTTTTAAATAACTGTTTTAGTTCTCACACCAGTCACATAACTGACCTGGAGTTTATTGTTTTTAACCTAAACTCTGGGTGCCCCTATTTTCTACACGGGCAGCTATTAGTTTTGGTTTTGTAGATTTATATTCACAGGATCCTGGCTTACAGCTGGAATGATATTCGAAAAGCCCTGTATCCGTTTATCTCTTTCATTTGTGTATTGTATTATTTTTCCGCTGCTTTGTAATGCATTGTAATCTCTGATATTTTTCTGATGTATAATATTTATTCATACTCTGTATATTCTTGTTCTCTGATATAAATTGTTGTAGTAAGCAATGAAATGTTCTTCTGTTTGTGTTCTGATTTGTCGTGTTCTCATAGCAATCCGTTCTTTCCTTCACGGGAATGTTCGGGTCTTACAATTACTGATGTCTTAATTGGGCTGTACACCCAAAATGAAGTAATAAGTGGTGATCGTCCAGACGTACTTGTGGATCGACCGGCTATGCAAGAGCCTCTCTCTTGTATTGGATATATGGAACGAGGAATAATGTGCCTCTGGTTTCATTTGAACCCAGAATGGACTTGCAAATGGATTGCATGTTTGACATTGTATCCCGCGTTGTATTTGTTGATCTCTACTAAATATTTATCTATTTAGTGGCGGAGAATTTATTCCCTTGCTTAACACCCTTCTCTCAGATGTACGAGCTCAGAGGCTATATATTGGTGGAAATCAATGGTACGGTATGGATTGACAATGTGGCATATGAGATGCATGGATCAAAGATTTTGTTGAAAAGTAGGGCTTTGAGATTGATAATCAAAGCACAACCTTAAGTAGCATAGCTTTGTGTAGCGTTAATTCGCGAACCTCATACCCCGGTGTGAACCAGAAACGAGATGAAGGACCGCAGGGAGGATATGCATTTCTTTCTAGCTAGGAGTGATGTCTAGTATGGAGCCCAGACATTTTACTTATGTGGATGATAGATAGCGAGGTACCTCAGATGTAGAGCCGACTAAAAGGCTCAAGTGATAGGTCCAATAGGACAGGGAAACGTATTGTTTAGAAATAACTAATCCACAAACATTAGGTGTGGACCGGCCCTGCCACTCCAAGGGAGACATGTTATGAAACCCTGGACATATGCTAGAGTGTCCCGAAGTCGGATGAGGAAGATCCCTTGCCTTGGTTCATAGATGGTATCCAATTTCCAATATGCAACTTTCGGTTTTAGTTGTAAACCAATATGGCAACATAGTTGGATGGGTACTATGCCGTCTATAATTAATACATTTATATTTGAAGTTGATTCTCCACTTATCATAATAATAAAAGATAAATTTAGCGTATCAAGCATGTTTGGCCATTATAAGTTAAAACTTTATCCTCTGGTTTGTATTGCATTGTGTGATAAGACCTGAGTCTTATAATGGCTTCATTTTTCATTTTTGCATTGCGTTGTTTGTTTTATGGTATTGTTGGAAGAAAACCCGTTCCGTATTATATGGCGTGGTCCCTTGATTTATCCAACATTAAATAAAATCAGTAACTGTTTTAGTTCTCACAGCAATCCTTGTTTGGCATGCCTATTTCTATAGGGTGCAGCATGATAGGGGGTTCTCGCTTTGTGTTAGGTGACGAACCTGAGACTCTTACCCCTACATGTCCCTTTCTAGGGTTGGTTAGGCATGAGGCCAGGACGCTCGAAAGGTTAGTCGTAAAACAAGGTATCTGGAGTACCATTGGGAGCCACACTGGGAGTACCCTACTGCTTTAGGGGATGAAGGGATGGTTGCAAAGCCTACCCGATTTCTCGGGCTATCACAGTTGGTATCAGAGCTTTGGTTTACAAAGATCGAGAACAAGACACATTAGAACCGAGCGAAAGAATTCATCAGAGATAGGATTAGTAATATCCTATAAGAATAGCTCATTAGAGATAGGGTGAGTAATGCCCTGGAATGAGTTTGAAGAGTGTTATCTATGAAAACGAATTTAGTTTTGAAATTTATATCTTATTATTTGTATTTTAGTATTTTATTTTATGTTGAATTTGGACTATCGAGTATAAGAAGATTTTGTATATACGCCTTGCAAACGTGTATACGAAGTCTCAAAAATACTAGGTAGATATAGAATCATACTCTAGTCACCCAGGGATGATTCTGGTGATTAAGTCATATCACCAATATTTATTTTCGAGTTTCGAAAGTGGGATACCTATGTACTTCCAATTGACTGGAGTGAGAACCAAAACTTAGATAGAATTCATTGTTTGTGATCCGACACTGAAATTATGTTTTTAAGTACATATAAAAGTTATACATTTGGAAATTTAATTAACAAATTTATTGCTAGTTGTGTTGTATGATTATTAGTTGAATTAATAAAAATATTGGAATGATAAAACCAATATAAGAATGAATAATGAATAAAGCCAAATCAAAAATAATGTAGAATTGAATTGAAAATTTAGTTCTAATTGGATATATATATATATGGATATGCATATATATATATATATATATATATTGAGCAGGTTATGGATTACAGTTGAGTAGAGAATAAAATTGTGTGCCCGACAAATGGGTGCACCTTAATGAGTTGGTTGCGCAATTTTATTTATTATAAAGTACTGTGAATGATTTGGATGCGCTGTGATGGTTGTTTTGTGTGAAATTTAAACATACACCATATGATAGTAACGAATTAATTATGGATCACACCGCATAACATACTACTGAAGACAACATATCATATCATATTCCATATATGCATTTGGCACTTATATGATGAGGTTTAGATTACCATATGAGCGAGATGCTTGTAAGGCGAGGACTGAATTACAGGTTGAACAGAGGACAATTATGGACTTAATAACCTATAACGGTAAATGGCAGGAATTAATAAAAAAACCCTACACAGGTCTGGAGATGACAAAAATAGACATGTCACATCTCTCTTGTTTTAATTACCGTGTGTGGGTATGAGGGGGGAGCAGGGCTTATAAATTATTATGGGTGTTCACAATTGTTTTGTATGCAATATATTGATTTATTGGGTACCTAATACATCCTAATAAATTTTTCCAAACCATCCCATACAAAGGAGGTTATGGTAAAAAAATTCAGAAATTTAGGATGTTAGCCAAATTTTAGGAAAAATAGGAAGTTCTTAGAACAGGAAAATAGTGTGAAGGACAAAATGAACAAAAAATTGTTTCATAAGGACAAGGGGCTACAATTTTATCCATAAGGACAAATTTTAGTGTAAAGGGATGAATTATAGTGGGCCCCCTGAATTTCTCCCTTTACACTAAAACTAGTCCTTATGGACAAAATTTTAACCTCTTGTCCTTATGGAACAATATTTTGTTCATGTAACGACCCGCTTTTTTGACCGCTTCAATTTGATAATTAAATCAACCTAAAACGTTCAAATCAACGGAGCGTATTAGCTTACAGAGTTTAAAAATAGAATCAACACAAAAAAATACAGAATAAATAAACAACACAGTATTGAATCGCGAAATGAAACTTTTATATATTCATAAGAGATTTGAGTACAATACTTTTATACGCAGCGGAATTTTAAAGAAGCAGTTTTAATACAAGAACAATCTTTGCTGGTTTAAAAATCTTCAGAGTGCGAGTCTTCTGGAATCCCAGCCTCACCAATCTTCGAATCCTAAGCTGTAATCTTTAAAATATGTACTGCTCGGGTCTGACCCGAGCATTTCATGTAAAACACAAAATACTCAAGTCAGGATTTAATCATAGTTCAAGTAAATTAACTTCAATACAAACTGAATAGAATAGTTAATTCTAACACATGTACGGTATCTATTCAGTCTCAAGTAAAATATCTGTGCAAATTTATTTTTATTTCAGGGCAGACGATCACGGAAGCTTGCACGTGCACATGCGCACAGGTACACATGTGCACTGCCCCAGCATCCTGCAACCAAGAAATAACAAGTACAATGATGTCCATAGGGCGTGCGCACATATGCAGTAAACAAGGTTGATTTGGCATAAGCATTCTTGGTTCTAGCATGCAGGTTCATTAAAATGAAGTAGCAGCAAATATTTTAGCACGCAGGTTCAATAAAATGTGGTAGAAGTGAACATAAAATAAGGGACCAGTTTATATATGTTTTAGGTGTCAAATGAGGTGCAGCAAGCAACATGTAGCCAAATGATTTTATACAGCAGTAAACAATGTGTGGCTCATCATGAGTAAGTCAACTGAAATATATTTAGTAAACTTCTCAATTTATCAAATTTTCGGGTATATCAATTCATGATAATGACTGAAAGGTATGTGTGTAACACCATGAGTGGGAAATATCTGGTCAAACACTAACATGTGCGATAGTAAATGGAGTCACAGCGTATAGTCAAGTAATACAAATACGACAATTTATATATATAGCAAGACAGGAAGGCAAAACATGCATAGCAGTGGCCTCAAAATCAAATGTCTGATATAAGGTAAACCATATGCTACTGAAGTATAGGTTCAATTTGCCAAATTGTGTATAGCTAAAAATATAACTTCCAATGTCAAACTTGTGCATAGCTAAAATGATAAGTTCAAATTCCTGAGACCAACAAATAGGATTTGCTGTAACAAAGGACACATTCCTGATAGGGAAAGCAAATACATCAAGACATGCAAATACATCCATATGTGTACGTCAGTTTCTAAAATGAAGTTGTAAGTCCAAGCATACTTGTTAATTTTATCAACATTTATACTAGGATGAAAATGACAGAGACACACATATGATGTACATGACTAGCCTACATGAGTGCCTTAGACAATGGCTTCAACATAATGTATTGACACATGGAGATATTCACACATACTTCGGTTTAATGTATTTACTAATGGAGATGTTCACACAAACTTCAGTCTCATGTGTGCGTACTTCCCTGGATTATAACTAAATAGAATGGCAAGTTACAATAATAGTTCGATTGCAACTAACCCTGCTCAATGTCATAAGGGAGGCCATCAAGATAGGGGAACCACTGACGAAATTAGTGGCCAACTCAATGTGCAGCAAGCTAAACAACCCAGCGTATACAAATTCAATAGAAACTTAGACAAGAAGCAAAATGAGATATTTAAACCAAGGATCAAACAAACCTTAAACGCATAGATTTTACACAAGTCTAGGATTTCGAAGACTGTGGTTAACATAGTACAGCTATATTAAAGTGCAGCAAGTCTGTGATCAGGGACTGCATATACTTTTGAGTTATAATTAAACAAATCTTTCGCTGAAATTTAAACAGCATATGTTTTTCAAAGCAACATAACTAACTGTATGTATTCATATCAAGTTATCATGAGTCATTACCATGGTTTAATGAAATTGTCCACGTCATGTTTTAAATGCTACTAGTTGAAATTGTGAAGAGTGATAGCATGCACTAATGTAACAACTCGAGATCAAGCAAAATTATCAGTTCTAAAAACTAGATTTTCAACTACAACCGTTATAATTTTACCAGTCAATGCTCTGGATAACCTTAAAATATATATACCGATGAAACATCTAAAAATGGGTATTACTAGGTTATCATGTATCGGATATACTTTCAAACATAACTAGTAGGTTAGTCAAGTTACAATACTATCACATGAGTAAACCTTATGTCAGAGAGTGTATTAAATCTTCAAAAACTTAAGAATTTAAAATTTTCATCATTTTTTTAGAATATTCCTAATATCTTTCAAAAATGCAAATTAGGTCCAACTTACTAAAGCTATGATAAACAATGCCTCAAATTATCAGGTGTGCAAGCAGCGGAAGTTTCAGTTGAAAGTAATATCTCTTTGGTGTATACAATGCAAAATACTGCAGCAAGTAAATCCCAAATAGTATGCTTATATACATGTACAGGCTACACAACTGCCTAATAGTTTCCAGGTAATGAAAGTCAAGTGGTTTCATACCGCTACCACTTAATTACCAAACAACAAGTAAAACTATGACTTAAGTGGATGATACCACAGCATAAGGCAGGCTATTACTGTTAATATTCTTCTATAAATTGTATCCATGTTGCTTATTAAAAATGTATTGAATTTGGAATCATTTTGGTGATATATTATTTAACAATGCTAATGATATATTTACCTAGGTGGATGCATATATCAACTATATTTAACCCAGAATAGCAGTGCTAAGCAGAGCTAGGTTTCACACATAAAACAGTCAACAACAACACAACCAACTGAACACTCAAATATCCACTATTATTCTCTGTTGAAAAATTAAGGTTAAAATACTTGAACTATGACAATCGTGAGTGAGTTAACACTCACCTTGAAGGGAAAGGTGATAACTTGAACCAAGATGAAGGCGCGGTGCTTTTGGAAATCGTGGAGCCAATAGGCGATGACTGATGACTTGGCGATGTAAACGTTGTGATGAGGAACAGTATTCGATCAGTGGTGCTGAAGAGTTGATGGTGCGAAGGAAGGAAAAACGACAGCTTCAAACACCGCAGGAGGAGGAAATATGGACTTCGATTGAGGTGATTTAGGGCTCAACGAAGGTTAGGGTTTCGATTTGAAGGAAGTGGAAGCAATTTAGGGTGGAGGCGGCTACGGCAGTGACTTGATGGCGACGACAGCCATTAACATGATTTGAGAAAAATGGATTTTGAGGAAAAACTAATTATTTTGATTTGGGAAAATGGTTTCGGCTATAACAAAATTAGAAAGGGGAAAAATGATTCTTTTTGTCGATAGAATGGGAACGAGATGATTCTTTTATAGAAGAAAATCATGGGGATAAGAACGAAGTTAAATCATAGGCTATAGGTGGTAGCGAAAATCAGATAGGTAGGTCTGCATGATACTTAACTGAGGTGGGTGATATTAGAGGTAAATTTTATATTTATTTCTACCGCGCATACCACAGAATGTTCAAATTTCGCACCGTTAATACACTCTCTAAATGCAATGAAATTTGACGTACATTTATATTTCAACATTCTGGATCCAATAAAATTATTTTAACTGTAATCCAACTCCGTTTGTATATGACGATATTTTTATTTTAAAATTATTTATCGGTTTACCGATTTCATTTCGTTTGCCCATTTACACTCTGTCCGTTTCCAAATTTTAAACGTTAAATTTCAAATATACTAATACGCATATGTCTATTCATTTTCCCATATATTCCCAATAAATAAAATTTTCAATTTATTTAATGTTAATATTGTATTGATTTTAAATTCAGCCATTAATATTCTCTAGTCGAATTTAAATATCAATTCAAATATCCAATCGCATTCAATTCAAATATTCACCAATAAATATTCGATTCTCAACCCACCATTCTGAATAAAACATTCAATTCAATCGTGCTCAAAATCATATACTTGATTTTTAATTTCTAGTAAAAAATTCGATTTTAAATAGTTTAATCTTCAATTAATTCCACATGCTGGTTGTCTAAATTTCCGCGATGTTACAATCTTCCCCCCTTTAAAACTTTTCAACCCCGGAAAAGGGAGATTGTTAGAGTAATATCAATGTATACTTCAATTTACCTATCTGTCAATATTTACTTATCCATTTTTACACTTCAACCAAATTCACTTACATTCAATGCATTTACTTTTCCCAATACTCATTTAAGAGCGTACATAACATCTCCTCTTCAGGTTGCAATTTGTCAACTTGAAAATTTCTTAAAATCCAAAATCTTTTATAACTCCTATACATAAAATATTGTATTGTTATTTCAAAGCTATGGACTAAAAAAAAATACTTCAAAATTAAAATATTGATTTGAACATATTTGAGAACTCGAAGTTTGACAAGTCTATTGTCGTTCTTACAGATGTTAGGCATAACGATGGCCAAGCGCACGACTAAAATATCCAAGTACTAAATATCCTTTTTTTTAACTCCCAGTGAAAAATATTTCAATTTTTTTTTTTGAAGAAAGTAGATACGGAAAGTACTAATGTGATATTGATATGTTGACTGTTCATGAATCGCAGTTACACAATGGTTCCGGCTGGATCCCCCAGAAAACATCCATATCCATAGGAATTCACTTCCCTGTGAATTTCGTCATGGACAAATCAATGGAAGACATTTTAAGAATCAAAGGAAAATCTGATGTCACTGAGTGTTGGTTGCTCTATCTCAGGGTCACGGAAACAAAATATTATGTAGATAAATCAAGTCACAAGGACTAATCAAGTTACGGAGACGAATACAGTCATAAGGACAAACTGCTGCATTAAACAGGTGGCTCACTATCACTAAGATATCTAAGTAGACCGCAGGTATACAATGGTTACGCCTGGGTCCCCCAGGAAACATCCATATCTGTAAGCTTTCACAGCTCTGCGAATTACGCCCTTATAATTCGACTGTAGATCGCAGTAGTCACAATGGTTATGCTTGGTTCACCCAAGAAACATTTGTCCGCCGTAGGCTATCTGCAACCCTGCGAATTTCGCTACACGGTCAAATTCCAACGACTCTAGATCGCAGCGATCACAATGGTTACGCCTGATTCCCTCAGGAAACATCCGACGATCGTAGGCTATCTGCAGCCCTGCGAATTACGCTAGCAGTCGTGCTCAGCGGCAACTCATGAGTTTTATGTCCGGACAACCTACTACCATCAGCAACATATCTACGCTCGAACTTCAAAGAGAAGGAAGGTACTTTCCTTATTTTCCTTTGAAAACATATAATACTATGTACATATAGTACTTTATTTAATAAAATCCTCATAAATCATACCTATGTAAATCTTTCTCTCCAAATCATATCTCAAAACATCTCATTTTTATATAAATTTCGTTATATAAAATTCAAATCGATCACCTTCCAATTTAGAATTTCCAAATTTACTATGTTCTTATATATCCCTCAGATAAGTTTCGAAACTTCTGTATCCAATGTCTAAAATCGAATATCCTCAAATTCCCATTCAAATTTCAGATTCCTAGTTTGATCTCTTTATCAATTCAGATATTTGATATCCTTCAAACTCAGATTTATGAATCGATTGGTTGTAAACCAAAATCTCTTTCAATTTCCACATTATCGAGTTCATCGCCTTCTTCGAAAAATCTACTTTCAAATTTTAACATTTTTATATCAAATTCCCATTCATGCATTATTACTCCTCCATATTCACATTTTTCAACCGTAAATTAGCAAGCGAACAACTCTCTAAGCATCAATCCCAAAGGCCGAAACCAACACCAGATCAATACTTAGGAAGTCATCCAACTTGACCAATTTCCAGTCAGTTTTCAATTTTCTAGACCTCGTTTCTTAATTTCTTACCAAATCATTTTACGCGATACTCGAATTCAGTTTACGAATTTACTTCTTTAATGAAAAACATTGATTATAACATTATAATTTTTTTCTTAGAAATAATTCACTTTCAAGATTTCAAATAACATTATACAAATGAAATTAAACCATTAATAGCAATTTCACAGAGTTCAAAATTCTTCATACCATTCTATTTAAATAATTATACATAGCCTTTATTTATTCAAAACACGTACATAGGATATCTAGAATTACAAACGATAGTATTACGAAATAGAGCTAACTTAATTAGGATCTACAATCTTCGATGTCTGTCTGTTTTCGATCGACGGTCCACATCTTTGCGTAAACTACTTTCACGATGTTCATTTTTCCGGAGCCTCCACAAAAGAATTAGTGCATTCCTCATCCACATGACCCTAGTCCTTGCATCTTTCACAATAATACGAGATGGAGCCATCCTCATCTATGTACTTCACTGTTTTCTCTCTGGCGGGGCGCAACACTGCTTGTCTTCCTTGTTGTCTCTCAGAACAGTTCCGAGCTATGTGTCCAACTTGTTTACAATGATAACAAACGATTGGTTCATCAGGCTTCTTAGAGATGGAAGGCTTTTTCTTTTTCACCTTAAGACAATGACTGGAGAAATGTCCCCTCTCTCGACATTTAAAACAGAAAATCTCGGATCGGAAATTTTTCCTTCTTTCTTCTTTCTTCTTTCTCTTATCTCTCTCTCCGCACGTAGCCGCGTAATGCCCCTTTTCTGACATCTGTAACAGATGACAACGTTATAGGGGCCAGCTGTCTATTTTTCCTTAATCCTCTCCTCGTATTCCAACATTAATTCTTCCCTTCTTTTACGTTCTGCTGCCCTTCGTTCTCGACGTGCGGCTTTTTGTTCTTCAGTTTTTTCCATTCTAATTCAGCAAACCCGTTAGTCTCCTGATCTTAAGAATATTTCCAATTATCATATTCATATATTCAATTGTGCCTTATTGGTTTGAAACCAATTATAATTTATTTGTTAAGTTCTGAATAATTAGTAACACAATTTGACCCAATCGAAATCCAATTAATATCTTTTAAATTTTATCTTCATTAATCTATATCCCAAATACCAAATAAATTTATCGTTTCATCTTTGGACCGATTTCAAATTTCATCTTTTCATTCAACTTCCATCTGAATTCTCGTTTCAATAAATTTCAATCATCTTTGATTGGTAGAATACACGATTAGAGAAATCGATTCATTGATTCTCTTATAATTATTTTCCTTTTGATACCATTCGACGATGGATTCGAGGTTAAAATCTAAGGGAACCTATCGCAGAATAGCTTTCGCAAACCTGGATTCGAAGACTGGGGATTCCGGAAAAATTTAAATCTCAAAACAAATTTTTTTGTTTCCGCTGTATCAATTTTAAAATACTAATTCCAAAATAATTTTTTCTTTAAAAATCTATTTTAAAAATATTTACACTTTAAAATTTATTTTACAAAACCTTTTATTTTTAATATCCGTTTTTAAACCCAATAGGCTAAGCTTTGAATAAACCAAAGCTCTGATACCACTTGTAACAACCCGCCTTTTTGACCGCTTCAAATTGATAATTAAATCAACTTAAAACGCTTAAATCGACGGAGCGTATTTAGCTTACAGAGTTTAAAAATAAAATCAACACAAAAAAATACAGATTAAATAAACAACACAGTATTGAACCGCGAAATGAAACTTTTATATATTCATAAGAGATTTGAGTACAATACTTTTATACGCAGCGGAATTTTAAAGAAGCAGTTTTAATACAAGAAAAATCTTTACTGGTTTAAAAATCTTCAAAATGCGCATCTCCTGGAATCCCAGCTTCGCCAATCTTCAAATCCTAAGCTGTAATCTTTAAAATCTGTACTGCTCAGGTCTGACCCGAGCATTTCATGTAAAACACAAAATACTCGAGTCAGGATTTAATCATAGTTCAAGTAAATTAACTTAAATACAAACTGAATAGAATAGTTAATTCTAACACATGTGCGGTATCTGTTCAGTCTCAAGTAAAATATCTATGCAAATTTGTTTTATTTCAGGGAAGACGATCATGGAAGCTTGCACGTACACATGCGCACAGGTACACATGTGCACTGCCCCAGCATCCCACAACCAAGAAATAACAAGTACAATGATGTCCACAGGGCGTGCACACATATGCAGTAAACATGGTTGATTTGGCATAAGCATTCTTGGTTCTAGCATGCGGGTTCATTAAAATGAAGTAACAACAAATATTTTAGCACGCAGGTTCAATAAAATGTGGTAGCAGTGAACATAAAATAAGGGACCAGTTTATATATGTTTTAGGTGTCAAATGAGGTGCAGCAAGCAACATGTAGCCAAATGATTTTATACAGCAGTAAACAATGTGTGGCTTATCATGAGTAAGTCAACTGAAATATATTTTTCTCAATTTATCAAATGTTCGGGTATATCAATTCATGACAACGACTGAAAGGTATGTGTGCAGCACCGTGAGTGAGAAATATCTGGTCAAACACTAACATGTGCGATAGTAAATGGAGTCACCGCGTATAGTCAAGTAATACAAATACGGCTTTTTATATATATAGCAAGACAGGAAGGCAAAACATGCATAACAGTGGCCTCAAAATCAAATGTCTGATATAAGGTAAACCATATGCTAATGAAGTATAAGTTCAATTTGCCAAATTGTGTATAGCTAAAAATATAACTTCCAATGTCAAAATTGTGCATAGCTAAAATGATAAGTTCAAATTCCTGAGACCAACAAATAGGATTTGTTGTAACAAAGGACACATTCGCGATAGGGAAAGCAAATACATCAAGACATGCAAATGCATCCATATGTGTACATCAGTTTCTAAAATGAAGTTGTAAGTCCAAGCATACATGTTAATTTTATCAACATTTATACTGGGATGAAAATGACAGAGACACACATATGATGTACATGACTGGCCTACATGAGTGCCTTAGACAATGGCTTCAGCTTAATGTATTGACACATGGAGATATTCACACATTCTTCGGTTTAATGTATTTACTAGTGGAGATGTTCGCACAAACTTCAGTCTCATGTGTGCGTACTTCCCTGGATTATAACTAAATAGAATGGCAAGTTACAATAATAGTTCGATTGCAACTAACCCTGCTCAATGTCATAAGGGAGGCCATCAAGATAAGGAACCACTGACGAAATAAGTGGCCAACTCAATGTGCAACAAGCTAAACAACCCAGCGTATACAAATTCAATAGGAACATAGACAAGAAGCAAAATGAGATATTTAAACGAAGGATCAAAAAAACCTTAAATGCATAGATTTTACACAAGACCAGGATTTCCAAGACTATGGTTAACATAGGTACAGCTATATTAAAGTGCAGCAAGTCCGTGATCATGGACTGCATATACTTTTGAGTTATAATTGAACAAATCTTTTGTTGAAATTTAAACAGCATATGTTTTTCAAAGCAACATAACTAACTGTATGTATTCATATCAAGTTATCATGAGTCATTACCATGGTTTAATGAAATTGTCCGCGTCATGTTTTAAATGCTACTAGTTGAAATTGTGAAGAGTGACAGCATGCACTAATGTAACAGCTCGAGCTCAAGCAAAATTATCAGTACTAAAATCTAGATTTTCAACTACAACCGTTATAACTTTACCAGTCAATGCTCTGGATAACCTTAAAATATATATACCGATGAAACATCTAAAAATGGGTATTACTGAGTTCTCATGTATCGGATATACTTTCAAATATAACAAGTAGGTTAGTCAAGTTACAATACTATCACATGAGTAAACCTTATGTCAGGGAGTGATTAGAGTGTACTAAATCTGCAAAAACTTAAGAATTTAATTTTTTTTAGAATATTCCTAATGTCTTTCAAAAATGCAAATTAGGTCCAACTTACTAAAGCTATGATAGACAATGCCTCAAATTATCAGATGTGCAAGCGTCGGAAGTTTCAGTTGAAAGTGATATCTCTTTGGTGTATACAATGCAAAACACTGCAGCAAGTAAATCCCAAATAGTATGCTTATATACATGTACAGGCTACACAAATGCCTAATAGTTTCAGGTAATGAAAGTCAAGTGGTTTCATACCGCTACCACTTAATTACCAAACAACAAGTAAAACTATGACTTAAGTGGATGATACCATAACACAAGGCAGGGCTACTACTGTTAATATTCTTCTATAAATTGTATCCATGTTGCTTATTAAAAATGTATTCAATTTGGAATCATTTTGGTGATATATTATTTAACAATGCTAATGATATATTTACCTAGGTGGATGCATATATCAACTATATCTAACCCAGAATAGCAGTGCTAAGCAGAGCTAGGTTTACACATCAAACAGTCAACTACAACACAACCAACTGAACACTCAAATATCCACTATTATTCTCTATTTAAAAATTATGGTTAAAATACTTGAACTATGACAATCGTGAGTGAGTTAACACTCACCTTGAAGGGAAAGGTGATGACTTGAACCAAATGAAGGCACGGTGCTTTTGAAAATCGTGGAGCCAATAGGCGATGACTGATGACTTGGCAATGAAACGTTGTGACGAGGAACAGTATTTGGTCAGTGGTGCTGAAGAGTTGATGGTGCGAGGGAAGGTGTAACACCCCACCTCCGCTAGGGTCACTCACAAGGGGAATGCACTAGCTTTCGTGGAGCATTATCTAGGTAAACATACGCAGAAATATTACAAGACAGAACATATATAAAACAGCGGAAGAAAAACCAAATTTCATTTCTTTAAAATATAGAAAGGTCTAATGCCTTTTACACCAAAATGCCATTAAATCCATTACATCGAAATCTATCTTGCAATAGTAAAGATGCATAAAACCATAGTCATAATTCATTCCCCAAGTAAAATAGTAAAGCAGCTATAGCCAAGAAAGGTCCAAGCCATATACAATGATCTTGAAGCAGAAAGAAGTCCAAACTAAGTAGTAGTGCTTCCTCCCTAAGAACCTTGGGGGGGGGAACGGAAGGAAAGGAGGCGAAACAAAACGGGTCAGTCATATAGACTGGTAAGTCCTAGTGACTTTCAACATAGAAACAAGTAAAAGTAACATGACATGTATAAACTGAAAGTTAACATAAGAATGATGACAAGATAGGCAAGTTAAACTAAGATAACAAAATAAACTACGGTAACAAGATAACTAAGGACACAAGGAAAACTAAGGTAACAAGATAAGCTACGTATAGCATCGCATGTTTAACATTCTCTGCACCAACTGTACTAGTACCTCAACCTGTATCATTCTTTCCATGTATATGTACAGTCCCTTGCCGTATATCGTACGGGTTTCATCATGCATTTCTATACTATTTCAACGTAGTGCCACCATTCTTGAAATCGTTTGGACTGCCACCTTCAACTAGGATTTATGCCACCTAGGACCACTAGGGATTATGATACCTATTGAACGTTTACTAGATTCGTTTAGGGTTTATGCCACCTAGGACCACTAGGGATTATGCTACCTAACGAATTCCACGTAACGATCTATTAATCGATCGGCTCCCTACAAGTCCTATCTCGTTCATGTGTCTGTGTCATACGGCCCAATCACGAAATGTAGTCACCTGTGCTAGGTCCACCATAGGGTGTATCAAGCCCGATGGTGCCAACCATCAACACGAATCAAGCACGCACAGTGTAAACCTACTGGTGCCAAATGCCTTCTTTTTCAACTCCGGACTATGTGCACGACCATAGTCCGCCTGAACCTACAATGGCGCACCAACTCAGCCATCGTTCTGGTTGCTTACAATCAGCCCAGTAATCGTGCCCCCACCCTGCCTAGTTCCAGGGTACCATGATACATCTAGTGGGTTACTGCTGAAAAGGACCGCGTAACTAGGGTTTCCGTCCAGTAGGTCAAGTGTTGTCATTTAAATTCAAGACTTAACCCCATCAGTCTAGCATGTCAAGTTGGTTAAGTGTTGTCATTCAAGTTCGTGACTTAACCCGCCTACGTGTCATGTCAAATTGGCTAAGTGTTGTCGTTCAAGTTCATGACTTAGCCCTACAAATCATGTGTTAAGTTGGTTAAGTATATTCAAGCGGTTCATGACTTAACCCTATCAAATCATCGTGTCAAATTAGTTAAGTATATTCAAGCAGTTCATGACTTAACCCTATCAAACCATCGTGTCAAATTGGTTATGTATATTCAAACGGTACATGACTTAACCCTATCATGTGGCATTAATTCATTAATGCACCCCAACCTCTCACATCAAACCTGTTGTTGTGGTCACTGGATATGTCGGGCGGTTCCGGGCGGATTTACACCACAACTCAGTCTGACCTCGGGTTTCAAGCGCGATATGACCAACTACCCACATTGGATCCTATTGTTTGCAGTAACTGGATTTGCAGGGCGGTTCCGGGCAGATTTACACTGCAAACTCTACCCAACCTCGAGTTGGCCATTTTCATGTTTATTCGAATGTCATGTCCATGTTCAAGTTTCATGTCGAGTTCGTTTCAAGTTTCAAGGATAAGTTTCGTGCCCACATCCAGATTCAAGTTATAACAATGTTCATGTTTCAAGTTTTGCCTTTTATCAGGTTCATAATTCATGTTCATAACCAATTCATGTTTTGCCTATTCTACCCAAATCGTATTCCCATCGCATGTAAACGTGAATCGATCCATACTAAAAATAAATCCAAACCTCATAATAAAGGGAGTAACATCAAAACTATGATAGGCAAAAGGGACGAGCATAAAGCGATAAAAGGGGTTACAGGACAAGCATGGCATAACTTGAGATAATTGGTTACAACATCACTGGCATAAAGGATTTTGAATCAAGCAAGATAAGGCGATAGTCATGGTAAACGCTGACATAAAAGAATAGGCATGCGAAAGCAAGCCAAATACAAGAATAATGGATCCTATGATTTCGGTGTACACAATAGCGAATAAACTAAGCAAGTCACACCCTCGGTATGAGATCCAACAAATTCCAAATTTGGTATACAACATGGGTTTCAATCAACTATAATAGTTCCAGGTAATTAACCCCAATAGTCATAGTCATGGTCATAGGTAGAAATCTCATAATTAAGAACCCTAAGCGATTAATCACAATAGTCATGGTTAATTATCCAAAATAGTTCTAAGCAATAGTCATAGGCAATTAACAGTAATAGTTTCAAAGTCATGGTTATAGATAATGGCCTTATGTTCATAATCATAGGTAATAATTCTCATAGTCAAGGGTCATAGGTGATTGGCCATAATTGTCCCTGTCATAGTCATAGGCAATAGCCTTATGTTCACTGTCATAGGCATAGGCATAGTCTTATGTTCACAGTCATAGTCATTAGCATAGGAAAAATATTATGTCCACAGTCATAGGCATAGTCATAGTCTTATGTCATTAACAATAGTTTCAACGTCGTAGACAATATTCCCCATAGTCATGATCCAAGAGTTTATGTTACAATCTAGCGTATGAATAATAAACTAGGTCCAACAACATGAATAGACATGATTCAATCGATAAGAAATAACCCAAAATCATAGATTCAAGAAGAGACAAGAACAAATCTAAATAGATAATCAAGCTTAGGTCCAATTTCATTTTATTCCATGTCCATATCAAATTTAACAAGTTTCAATCTCAAAGTAACTAGAACTTACAGAGCGTGGATCGAGAATTAGAGTGCAGAGATTTGATTCTAGAAATGGTTGTTGCAGTTGTTGAATCTCTATTTGTTTAGTCTTGTTCTAGTTGAAAACCCCCAATTTTCAATTCCTAGTCGTTGTCTTGACAAAGAAGTAGTCTCTTTTAATTTAAATATTATATTTTGATTTTCATAGAGGTAGCATAAGGACAGAATGAAATGGTGTAGAGATAATGAGGCTAGGGTGTTGTTTATATAGGGTTAGGCAGACGAATCTGGTCTCGAAACAAGTCTAAATACATCAGAATTCATCAGGTTCAGAAAAGTGGTTCGGGAGGCAGGTCGACCCCCAGGTCGACACTATGGTCGACCTGTCCCCTGGGAGGTCGACACTATGGTCGACCCCCAGGTCGACCTGGTCCCTGGGCAGGAATTTTCCCGCCCAGCCTGTTTTGGGGTTTGAATTCGAATTCGAATTTCGAGCTGTCTTTGATTCTGAAAATTTTAGAGGTCAAAACTTGGTCATACGAACTCCGATTTTCGAAAACTCGGACTCTATTTCAAGTAAAATTTCGAGACGAACGCAATGGTGCAACCCGTTTCCCTTGATTCTTGTTTTAAAAATTAATTCTGCTTTGATTTCTAGTTTTAACATGTTATAAAAATTCGGGTTGTTACATTCTCACCTCCTTAAAGGATTTCGTCCCCGAAATCTTCAAGTTAAGAAGAATGTGTCCTACCATCCAATCATCCATCTACTCAATCATCAATCACAGGCATCCATTGTTCTTAAGAGATTTCTAATGCTGTATGAACATATGCAGAAAGTGTGTGTATATGTTCTTTATCTAATGCAAATGATCAGGCTGATTGATCTTCTTAATGCAAAATATGTTTAGTACCATGAGTCCAACATGTATGCAAATAGCCCTAATCACATAAACACTATATGTGTGCTCAAACATCCATCCATATGCAGCATTCACATGATAACACATTCAATTTCATCCATAAACAAGTATAAACACTCATGCATATGAAATATGAAAATGTGTCTGAGCCGATCTAGTGCCTAATGTGTGTTATGCAACCACTTGTGACCACTTGCAACCATCAATCATAACATGTCTCAAACACATGTTTCACCCAATTGTTCCTACCTAAAGATATAGCCGAATGATAGAAGCAAGTAAAAACTTTGTGCCCATAAGGCAATGTCAAAGCTGGAAATCTACGTCACATATATACTGAATAGGAGAAGAACTCCCTAAGCACCAGCCCATATCCTATAAAACCCAAAAAGTTTAGTCAACCCAACGGACACCCTCAAGCCCCAACATGTATTACTAACAGATAAGTCATACTCCCTATGGGCTTTGCAACAGAAATAGGATTGAGAATAGGACCGAGAGGTTATACTTAAAAGATAGCATACAAGTAAGCTCTACAGGAAAAGAGGGATCAAGGATATACTCTTAAAAAGAGATATGATGCGTGTGTCTAGTCTTCAATCTTCTAAGTCGTATTTCCTTGAGCTTAACTCCATTGTGCTTTGACCGTCTTTAACTTCACAATTTCGTAGTTCCTTAATTCTTGTTCCCAGAATATGAGTTGGAACTCATTCCACTGTCGCCTCTCATTCCACTTTCGCTTATTCACTTTCTAGTATACCCGATTCAAACATAACTGCGTACTCATGGTTTCGTGCAAGCTCTCCAAAATTCACTAGTGAATCTTGGATAACATTCACTTACTAGAAGGTATTCCACATAAATGAATTATCTCTTGAAAATAAACAAATGCCAACCATGTTGCCAAGTGTACTTACTAAGGTGATTTTCTATAACTCATGCATAAGCGAAATGAACCATCCGCCTTAGTGGCGAACACTACTTGAGCGGATCGATAAATGTATCAAGAGATTCTAGGTAACTAAACATGGCAGAACCCTAAGGGTTACACTAGACTTCGAGGGCATTACCAAGGCAAGTCAAGCGTCTAACTACCCTCTTTTCATACTCGAGAATGGTACCATTTCTGGACAACCACTCTATCCCTAGAATCAACCCATAGCCCAAAAACATAAGCTTTACTTCTAAACTCAACACTTAGCATAGACATTCTCAAATCCAAACAAGTCATGAATAAATGAGCCGATTCCCCAACAGGATTTGAGACAAAAATGGGATCCTCTACTACGCTAGTACTAAGGTGCAGAGACTCAACTATCAAGGCAGAATTAAAAGAATGCGATGTATAAAAACAAAGTTCCCACGGTATGATAGAAAAGTGAAGCTAAACTTTTAACAGAAAAGTTACCACCTCTCTTAGGTATGCTAGTAGTGAGAGCATACAATTGCCCTGTCGACAATCTTGTTCTATGCCCTTGTCCTTGTCATATGATACTTAACTACATGTCCCTTTTTACCATACCAACGATGTTCTTTCTTATCATGGGTTTTATTATTCTTTTATTTTGGCCTCTTCCCTTTCACCTTTTCCTCCTTCGTGGATTACGCCTTATCAACAAGTTTCTCATCCTTAGGCTTGTGTTCTTTATCCTCGTTCTTACTATCCTTGTATAGCTTGTTGATAAGTTTCTCGAAAGCTACCCCCATCGCACGGCAACCCTACAAAGCTTGAAATAAGATTAGTCGCAAGTAAAACTACTGCGGCTACAGATGGAGGTTGGGCACTCCTTGGTCCTCCGACATGTGTCGTACGCCCAAAAAATTATGGTGAAAAAGAAAGAGAGAAGAGACTCAAGGAGAGAATTAAAAGATAGTGCATATGGCTATGGGGAATATGCCTTTCGTAAAACGAAACTTTTCTTGAAAAATGCTTCTTTGTAAATGGTTTTGAAAATAATTTCAAAAGATTTTATAAACTTTTTCCCAGTCTGGTAACCTTCTGCTCTGATACCAAATGTAACACCCCACCTCCGCTAGGGTCACTCACAAGGGGAATGCATTAGCTTTGGTGGAGCATTATCTAGGTAAACATACACAGAAATATTACAAGACAGAACATATATAAAACAGCGTAAGAAAAACCAAATTTCATTTCTTTAAAATCTAGAAAGGTCTAATGCCTTTTACATCAAAATGCCATTAAATCCATTACATCGAAATCTGTCTTGCAATAGTAAAGAAGCATAAAACCATAGTCATAATTCATTCCCCAAGTAAAACAGTAAAGCAGCCATAGCCAAGAAAGGTCCAAGCCATATACGATGATCTTGAAGCAGAAAGAAGTCCAAACTAAGTAGTAGTGCTTCCTCCCTAAGAACCTTGGGGGGGGGGGAATGGAAGAAAAGGAGGCGAAACAAAACGGGTCAGTCATACAGGATGGTAAGTCCTAGTGACTTTCAGCATAGAAACAAGTAAAAGTAACATGACATGTATAAACTGAAAGTAAACATAAGAATGATGACAAGATAGGCAAGTTAAACTAAGATAACAAGATAAACTACGGTAACAAGATAACTAAGGTCACAAGGAAAACTAAGGTAACAAGATAAGCTACGTATAGCATCGCATGTTTAACATTCTCTACACCAACTGTACTAGTACCCCAACTTGTATCATCTTTTCCATGTATATGTACAGTCCCTTGCCATATATCGTATGGGTTTCATCACGCATTTTTATACTATTTCAACGTAGTGCCACCATTCTTGAAATCGTTTGGACTGCCACCCTTGTTCTGTCTAGGTTTCCTTATCATGAACTATCGCGCGTTCAACTAGGATTTATGCCACCTAGGACCACTAGGGATTATGCTACCTATTGAACGTTTACTAGATTCGTTTAAGGTTTATGCCACCTAGGACCACTAAGGATTATGCTACCTATTGAACGTTTACTAGATTCGTTTAAGGTTTATGCCACCTAGGACCACTAGGGATTATGCTACCTAACGAATTCCACGTAACGATCTATTAATCAATCGGCTCCCTACAAGTCCTAGCTCGTTCATGTGTCTGTGTCATACGGCCCAATCACGAAATGTAGTCACCTGTGCTAGGTCCACCATTGGGTGTATCAAGCCCTATGGAGCCAACCATCGACACGAATCAAGCACGCACAGTGTAAACCTACTGGTGCTCAATGCTTTTTCAACTCCGGACTAAGTGCACGACCATAGTCCGCCTGAACCTACAATGGTGCACCAACTCAGCCGTCGTTCTGGTCGCTTACAATCAGCCCAGTAATCGTGCCCCCACCCTGCCTAGTTCCAGGGTACCATGATACATCTAGTGGGTTACTGCTGAAAAGGACCGCGTAACTAGGGTTTCCATCCAGTAGGTTGAGTTTTGTCATTTAAATTCGAGACTTAACCCCATCAGTCTAGCATGTCAAGTTGGTTAAGTGTTGTCATTCAAGTTCGTGACTTAACCCGCCTACGTGTCATGTCAAATTGGCTAAGTGTTGTCGTTCAAGTTCATGACTTAGCCCTACGAATCATGTGTCAAGTTGGTTAAGTATATTCAAGCGGTTCATGACTTAACCCTATCAAATCATCGTGTCAAATTGGTTAAGTATATTCAAGCAGTTCATGACTTAACCCTATCAAACCATCGTGTCAAATTGGTTAAGTATATTCAAACGGTACATGACTTAACCCTATCATGTGGCATTAATTCATTAATGCACCCCAACCTCTCACATCAGACCTGTTGTTGTGGTCACTGGACATGTCGGGCAGTTCCGGTTAGATTTACACCACAACTCAGTCTGACCTCGGGTTTCAAGAGCGATATGACCAACTACCCACATTGGATCCTATTGTTTGCAGTAACTGGATTTGCCGGGCGGTTCCGGACAGATTTACACTGCAAACTCAACCCAACCCCGAGTTGGCCATTTTCATGTTTATTCTAATGTCATGTCCATGTTCAAGTTTCATGTCGAGTTCGTGTCAAGTTTCAAGGATAAGTTTCATGCCCACATCCAGATTCAAGTTATAACAATGTACATGTTTCAAGTTTTGCCTTTTATCAGGTTCATAAGTCATGTTCATAACCAATTCATGTTTTGCCTATTCTACCCAAATCGTATTCCCATCGCACGTAAACGTGAATCGATCCATACTACAAATAAATCCAAACCTCAGAATAAAGGGAATAACATCAAAACTATGATAGGAAAAAGGGACGAGCATAAACCGATAAAAGGGGTTACAAGACAAGCATGACATAACTTGAGATAATTGGTTACAACATCACTGGCATAAAGGATTTCGAATCTAGCAAGATAAGGCGATAGTCATGGTAAACGCTGACATAAAAGAATAGGCATGCGAAAGTAAGCCAAATACAAGAATAATGGATCAAATGGTTTCGGTGTACACAATAGCGAATAAACTAAGAAAGTCACACCCTCGGTATGAGATCCAACAAATTGCAAATTCGGTATACAACATGGGTTTCAATCAACTATAATAGTTCCAGGTAACTAACCCCAATAGTCATAGTCATGGTCATAGGTAGAAATCTCATAATTAAGAACCCTAAGCGATTAATCGCAATAGTCATGGTTAATTATCCAAAATAGTTCTAGGCAATAGTCATAGGCAATTAACAGTAATAGTTTCAAAGTCATGGTTATAGATAATGGCCTTATGTTCATAATCATAGGTAATAATTCTCATAGTCAAGGGTCATAGGTGATTAGCCACAATTGTCCTTGTCATAGTCATAGGCAATAACCTTATGTTCACTGTCATAGGCATAGGCATAGTCTTATGTTCACAGTCATAGTCATAGGCATAGGCAAAATCTTATGTCCACGGTCATAGGCATAGTCATAGTCTTATGTCATTAACAATAGTTTCAACGTCGTAGACAATATTCCCCATAGTCAAGATCCAAGAATTTATGTTACAATCTAGCGTTTGAATAATAAACTAGGTCCAACAACATGAATAGACATGATTCAATCGATAAGAAATAACCTAAAATCATAGATTCAAGAAGAGACAAGAACAGATCTAAATAGATAATCAAGCTTAGGTCCAATTTCATTTTATTCCATGTCCATATCGAATTTAACAAGTTTCAATCTCAAAGTAACTAGAACTTACAGAGCGTGGATCGAGAATTAGAGTGCAGAGATTTGATTCTAGAAATGGTTGTTGCAGTTGCTGAATCTCTATTTGTTTAGTCTTGTTCTAGTTGAAAAACCCCCAATTTGCAATTCCTAGCCGTTGTCTTGATGAAGAAGAAGTAGTCTCTTTTAATTTAAAAATTATCTTTTGATTTTCACAGAGGTAGCATAAGGACAGAATGAAATGGTGTAGAGAGAATGAGGCTAGGGGGCTGTTTATATAGGGTTAGGCAGACGAATCTGGTCACGAAACAAGTCTAAATACATCAAAATGCATCAGGTTTAGAAAAGTGGTTCAGGAGGCAGGTCGACCCCCAGGTCGACACTATGGTCGACCTGGCCCCTGGGAGGTCAACACTATGGTCGACCCCCAGGTCGACCTGGTCCCTGGGCGGGAATTTTCCCGCCCAGCCTGTTCTGGGGTTTGAATTCGAATTTCGAGCTGTCTTTGATTCTGAAAATTTTAGAGGTCATAACTTGGTCATACGAACTCCGATTTTCAAAAACTCGGTCTCTATTTCATGTAAAATTTCGAGACGAACACAATGGCGCAACCCGTTTCCCTTGATTCTTGTTTTAAAAATTATTTCTGCCTTGATTTCTAATTTCAACATGTTATAAAAATTCGGGTTGTTACAGAAGGAAAGACGACAACTTCAAACACCGGACTTCGATTGAGGTGATTTAGGGCTCAACGAAGGTTAGGGTTTCGATTTGAATGAAATGGAAGCAATTTAGGGTGGAGGCGGCTACGGCAGTGACTTGATGCCGACGACAGTCATTAACATTATTTGAGAAAAATGGATTTTGAGGAAAAACTAATTATTTTGATTTGGGGAAACTGGTTTCGGCTATAACAAATTTAGAAAGGGGAAAATGATTCTTTTTGTCGATAGAACGGGAACGAGATGATTCTTTTATAGAAGAAAATCATTGGGATAAGAACGTAGTTAAATCATAGGCTATAGGTGTCGGCGAAAATCAGATAGGTAGGTCTGCGTGATACTTAGCTGAAGTGGGTGATATTAGAGGTAAATTTTATATTTATTTCTACCGCGCATTACACAGAACGTTCAAATTTTGCACCGTTAATACACTCTCTAAATGCAACGAAATTTGACGTACATTTATATTTCAACATTCTGAATCCAATAAAATTATTTTAACTATAATCCAACTCCGTTTGCATATGACGATATTTTTATTTTAAAATTATTTATCGGTTTACCGATTTTATTTCGTTTTCCCATTTAAACTCTGTCCGTTTCCAAATTTTAAACGTTAAATTTCAAATATACTAATACGCACATGTCTATTCATTTTCCCATATATTCCCAATAAATAAAATTTTCGATTTATTTAATGTTGATATCGTATTGATTTTAAATTCAACCATTAATATTCTCCAGTCAAATTTAAATATCAATTCAAATATCCAATCGTATTCAATTCAAACATTTTCCAATAAATATTCGATTCTCAACCCACCATTCTGAATAAAATATTCAATTCAATTCATGCTCAAAATCATATACTTGATTTTTAATTTCTAGTAAAAAATTCGATTTTAAATAGTTTAATCTTCCATTAATTCCACATTCCTGTTGTCTAAATTTCTGGGACGTTACAGTTCATTTTGTCCTTGAGGCTAAAAACCCCTTCTTAGAAACTGAAAAGTTGAAGAACTGAAGCCAGAATGAAAGTTGAGTTGGTTAGTTAAACAACTTTCAGCTTCGTTCTTTTTCGGGGACGAAAAAGCTTTAAGCGGTGGAGGTTGTAACAACCCGTATTTTTGGAACCAATTTAAAATTTTATTTTTAATTGATTTAATGGATTTTTAAAGTTAAAATAATTTATTTTAATAAATAACAACATGAAATTTATTTCAAAACGAAGTAAGAACGTATAAATTTTAATTTTAATTAAAACGAACTTGAAATGGCGTAGTAGTTTGAAAATTCCAATTTAAATTTCAATTGAATATACAAAATTCATTTTAAATCAGGATTTGATAAAACAAGAAATGTTGGAATATTTTGAACTGCGATTTTCTAACGAATGTAAGAAAATTAGATTTCATTTTATAAATTGTAAGTTATATTCGGTTTAAAATTTAAAATAGCCGCTATGGAATTTATATATATTTTAAATATTAAAAAGCCCTTAAAAATAGCCATTTTGCAAAAGACCTCCGTTTTCGATGAAACTAATGTTGTTGGATCCTGAACGTCAAATTATTGTTAGGTTTAAAATTTCAAGTCATTTGGAATTATTATTAAGCGTAGTAAATTTAAACGTAAATTTTGCAAATTTAGTTAAAATTAATAAGCTGGTTAAAAGGCCATTTTTCAAATGGCCTCCAAATTCGACGAAATTAATTTTGTTAGGACTGTATCATCAAAACATACCAAGATTTAAAATTTCATAATTTTTTGAGTCAGTATATGGCCCCAATAAATTGAAATGTATGTTGAAAGTTAATATTGAACGTTATATTAACTTATATTTTAATTTTGATAAAAAACTGATCAAAACAGTCAAAGTGGCTTAAGAAACATATCCCATTGTGTCTGAAATGGGGGTATCTAGTTAGGAACGACAGTCGTTCGGTTTGATTTGGAGTAAGGAACGATAAACAAGTATTTTAAGAATTAAATATTATTAAAATAATATATATAAACAAATTTTGTGAACCCTAATTCACAAAGCAGGAGCTGCCGTTCTTAAGTTTTAATGGCTTAGATTTTTTTGAAATTTCTTCACTATTTTTTGTTCAATCCGATCGTTAATTTCAAAAACTTCCTGAATCAAAATCAAAGAGCTACTTATGCTCTTTCAATCCATGCGAAGATGATTGTATTTTGCGATGTAAATTGTGTGAAATCAGTCCTCAAGCTCACTGCGTTCGGGTTTGATTTGCGACACCTGGGTGGCTGCGAGCTGGTGGTGCTTGCTAGCGTGGGGAGGCGCCTCGAAGCTTTCGAGGTGGCGTCGTCGGATCTTACTCAGGTGGTGTGGATGAGCATGCAAGAGGAGGGAGGGAAGTCAAAGGAATGGGTTACAGGTTTCTGGAAGAGGAACGATAGAAGAGGGATTAGCGAAAATAATTAAATTTTAATTATCATTTAATTATATAATTATGTAATTTACCTTTAAATTACCATTTCTTTTTCATACGAGATCGGAATTCGACGATTTCAGTTGCTTTGCCCTCATATCATTGAACATTACAATATGGAACAGACTAGAGCAAAAACGGAGAAAGTTGAATTTTTAGCTAAATTAAACGCTCGTTTAATTTAGTTTAAAAATAAAATCCTCCATTAAAGACTGACGGAGTGGAAATCAAAGTGAGAACTCTCTCAATAAAACATTAGTATAATTATTTATTTTATAACTGAATATATGGATTGCCAGTGTTGATTTTTATCAGTTTTAATTATCATAAAATGTTATATAGTGCTTGTTATCTTACCTCACTGTTGTTTGAAAACCCGTGGATGATTTAATTAACTATATTATGTTTTGATTGTGATGTTGAGTTGCTTAACATTTTAAAAACATGTTAATATAGTTGTGGTAGTTGAAATTAAATTATAAATATCCATTTATAATTTAAACAATGAAAATTAGTTAATTAGAAAAATAATTTAAATCAAATAAAATTAGTTAAATTTATTAACCAGTAATTAATTTGAATCGAATGTTGTTGTTTGAAAGCCCCACATGGGTCTGGGGATGATAATTAATTCACATCTCCCTTGGATTTAATTGTATGTCAACCTATTGATTGACAGAATGTTACAACGTTATTTAATTATATAATGCTTATACATTTATAAATTGCACACTAGATGTGAATTGAATGTTTAATAGGTGTTTATCACTATTTTTGAATACTTGCAATGTATGGAATCCATATAAATAAAATTATACGGTACTTGATTGAGTCTGATTCTAATTTAGAAATAATGAATATTTTAAAATAATATTCAGTGAAGAATCAAAACATGATTTTGATGTCCGATTTTGGATGGACGCAAAATGTTGAAATATTCATAACTAAAATGAATACGAAGCCGGGTTAAGTAGATATACGCCATTTTAACTTGAACGAAATTTTCTGTCGATTTTATTCATTTTATCATGAATATCGAAAAGATTTGATTTCAAAATCTGTTATTTTGAAATATTATCATTTTAATATATAATAATATAGATTGTTCAATTTTGATTTAAAATTGAAAATGAAGTTGATATCGTTTTAAAATGAATTTGTAAATGATTTATAAAATACCTTTTAAATGGAAATTGACGAAAAATAATATATATATATATATATATTTAAATGGTTTGAATAGAATGTATCGTGCAGCGACCGTCCGCGAGTTTAAACCATCGACTTCGAATGGACGTAATGCGAAATCCGACCGTCGGATTCTCCTAAAACCGGAACCGTTGAGTTCGTATCGAAAAGAGTTTTCAAATGTTAAAAAAGAGATTTAAAATCTAACAGCTAGATTTTAAGATATGTCCAAATTAGTTTTGGAAAAGATCGCTATGGATGCAGTTCGGTGGCCGATATTGGAAACCGACTGTAAGGGCCATAATAAAATTATTAAAAATATGAATAAATTATGTAAAATCATAAGAAATGATTTGAAATGATTTTGGATGAAATCTTCCAAGTTTGTAAAGATAAAATATATTTTTATCCGAATAAGTTGTTTATCAACTTGAGTAAAGAACTAAAAGAAATTATATGGTTTTATTATAACCATAATTTTCCAACATATGAATTAGAAAGGAATAGAACAGAAATAATCTTTGAAATATTTCGATATTGGATTCCATGATTATATAGATATTGTTGAGGAATTTGGAAGATACAGATAGCATTATTCCCAATACGATATCTATTAGTTTTGAAATTTGATATTAAATATAAGTCGATATAATTTCTATTCAGAGCCTTGTATTTAATATCAAATTGGATTTTGGGCTTGTCATGAATAGTATCTTTAATAATATTGTTCTTAAACCCATTTGAGAAAGGAATAAATCTTTTCATTAAGATTTAATGAAGTTTTCCATTTAATAACTATAATTGGAATTAAATGGAAGTTGATTTTGGGTTCATTGTGAGCTGTGTTTTAAATAACAATAATTCTTAAACCCAATTAACAGTGAAGTTAGGATTTGGAATTATAAATCTTTTAACTAAGATTTAATGGAATTTTTCCAAAGTAAAATTTTCCAATTTAATATATTAAATTGGAATTCAATTTGGTAATAATCGAGATGAGCTTCTGTGAAGGAAGACCATTACTATTTATGGAATTTAAAAGCCTTCGTCGTTATTCCGTTTATAGTATTAATCTGATACAGAAATTTATAACAATTTTACACCGATCAGATTTCCGTGAAGATTACATTTTGATGGAAGAGGATTTTGGATTTATCGTGAACTTTGTTTTAAATAACATTAGTTCTTTAATCCAGTTAAAGACAAGATTTATTTCCTAAGTTGAATAATCATTAAATAATGATTTTTGAAGATTAAAACTAGGATGGAGTCTTAATGAATCTTTAATTAGATTGAGATGCGAATGTGGTAATTAAATTTATCAAATTCAATAAATTTTCGAAATGGAGCACTACCAGTTTTACTCCATGCGATAGTTAAATCTTTAATTAGATTTGAAACGAGAAATGGTAATTAAATTTACCGATAACACAATGGGTGTTAGATATGCAGTACTACCAGTTTTGATCCATGGGATGAATAAGTTGTGATTGGGATAATAAAATAAATGATTACCTCGGAAAGGCTCGATAATCCCGACTAGTTTGATAAACTTAATTTGGTTTAATCTATGAAAAGAATATTTGAATAAAAGAATATTCTGGATTGGAATGAGGCATATGATGTGTTTTTATAGCACTTGATTATAAGATACGTGAGTTAATCGAAAAGACCTGGTTTAACCCATTTTGAATAACTGATACGACGACTAAAAGTCAAAGAAGATGGTGGTTGAATGTGACGACCGCCCATAACCCCCGCACTAAAGAAGGGGAATAATACACCGATGGGTGTGCCGAGCAGCTATGGACGATCACCGGAGTAGGTAAACAACATCGAAACCTGTTGTAGAACTCACAGTGCAAGGATCAAATATAATAGAACATATACAACAGGAAATAGTAATGAGGCATCATATAGCAAACTTTTGAAAACTTTCTCAAAATCTTGAAAGGTTATCCAACTGAAACAAAAGTTTGTACATAAGTCCTCACTACAACACTCATAGAACACTCAACAACGGAAATAGAAATATTAGATAGTAGTAAAACTTGTACGCCAACCTCATGCTCGCCTCCTCACAGCAGCATCATCCTCACTAATCACCTGTAACTTGCTACTTAGTCTGCCCATCCATAAACGGATGAACAACCCAAGGTAATAAGAGGAGACATAAAACCTTGAGTCAGACAATGGTCTTAGTGAGCGATAAAACAGCTAATAAACTTCAACAATAAGGTATATGATAAGGGATAGATAAACATGCTAATCTACCCATAACATCAGAGAAGAACTCCACCCTATCTTCCGTACATTGGACAGTGATAGCCTTTACTTTAAACCATTCAACCATTCATCCATGGAAACCATAACATCCATTAAATCATGGCAAAGCACTCATAACATCCAAATTAAAAGTATCTCATGTAAACCATCCTAATCGAATTTAATATCCCCCAAGCACAAGCCCCAAAGGACCAAACCAATATCAGACAAGCACCCAAGGAACATCTCCTTCAACGTAGGACAACCTACATGAGATGGTACAAATAAAACAACCAATCATCCATGACGGACTCTGGTTATCACTGCTAATCCTGCTTTGAAACCATCGTTAATCGTATGACAGCCAACCTTGCCACATGTCAAGGGATAATGGTAAACCCATTTCTAGCATAAACTCCATATGTCCAACCTTGACAACTAGGCCTTTCAACGATACCTAAGGTACTCGACTAACGACCTTCCAGTCTTTCGGGTGCCCCTATTGTACCCCTTCTTTGAGCCTGCTAGAACTTACGACGACGATGACTTCTCAGCCTTCGCATCCCTAGTCATCCAACCTTGACGATGTTTCGTAGCTCAAGCAACCTTCTCGAGCAACCATTATCCACCAACTCACGACCTTTGAGTTGTCACCCCATTTTTTGTTCTATACTGATCAACGAACATCTTCCAACACTCCGAATATTCCCACTTGAATTCTTCTCGAAGTTACACCATCACCGAGCTAATTACATCATGGCATCATCACTATCAAGCACAGCGTTTAAAAGTGCTGCTAAAAACATGACCGATCAGCCCCTTCAAACCGACCGGACCAGACTAGGCCGACCCGACCTAGTCCCTTCCTAACTGCAAACTCGACCGACCCGATCTGGCTACCTCAACATGACCGACCCGATCTGGCTACCTCAACATGACCGATCCGATCTCCAACATGACTGACCCGATCTGGCTACCCCTACATCACCTCAACTTCTGAACCGACCCGACTCATCTTGAATGGACCGATCAGACCAGACATTGCCCGACCGGACTAGCTCCACTGACCAACCCGTTCTAACTTGTTCTCCATGACAGGATTTGAGACCGACCTGACCCACTTATGGTTGTCCCGGTCTACTTCTTGCACATCTCAAATTCTACTCTGATTCCGACCAAAACTTCGTCAAATGACGAATCCATCGAAACCGACTCAACCAAAATCATCAAACACAATCATAATCATGTCATACCAGTGCTAACAACATGAATATGACAATTACAACAAAAATGATGTAAATTTCCCTAAAACCATTAAATTGAACATATGATCAAAATGAGAGATCTTACTAACATAAACATGTGAAATGACATGAAATTAATGGGTAAAACTTGCTAAATTAGATCATAAGGTGATGCATACGAAAATAGACAAAAAGCGTTGTAAATCTATGGTAAAACACTTGAATTTGATGAGAAACATGCACAAACACTCATATACTTCAGTGCATTCATGTGAGAGCTGTAAATCACTCACCGATTATACCAAACAAGCAAAAATCAAAGGAATATAAATTCGTTCAGCTAGCAATGCACACCAAACACCTTGATCCGATGAATCCCTGCCTCAATTGATGTAGATCTAGCCTCCAATGGTATAGATCTCCAATTTCCCTCCTTGGATTATGATTTTTAATGGTGGAAGAGTGTTAGAGGAAGGAGGAGCACAAGACCTCCCAATGAGAGAGTGGAAAATTCAAACCCTTTCCTATATCCCTTACCCCTATTTATTATTTCCACCAACCCCCTAATGGGCCTTCCCTATTCAGCCCACTTTGGCTTACCAAACCCGGACAGGCAAATGAAAAACCTTAAAACAATGATTTCTCCCAAACCGCTGAGCCAAATTTCTACGGAAAGGCAAACATCAATTCCTTTCCAATAGCATAGGTCTCACCCTCTGATTTGACCTGAGTCAAAAGTTATGCCCTGCACAAGACTGATAGGGGTAAAATGGTCACAAACAACACCGGTAAAAATTATGGACATGTCTCACATCCCCATAAACAACCTATCAAAAGATGAGAATGATCCAACCCTCAGGGAATAAAATAAAAATATTTTACGATCTTCCGATACGTAAAATGCGGGCTGTTACATTCTTCCCCCTTAAGAATTTCGGCCCTGAAATTCCAAGTAAACATAAGCAACTACAACAATTCTGCATGCCTATCATCCATGACAAGCCAATTCTATCACCCAAACTAGCAACCATCGAGCCATGCATCTATAGCCTTATCCTAGCACATGGAATTATAGCAAACAATAACAAGATACAACGTCATAACGATGATACGATTAAAGGTTCCTACCTACGATGAGTACTGGATGGGTCTCCTTCATATTCTCTTCCATCTCCCATGTACAATCGTCACCATCTTCACTCCATTATACCTTGACGAGTTTAACCGTCTTCCTCCCTAAGTTGTTTTGTGTCATTTCCCATAACACGAAGTGGCTCACGATGTCTCATAACTGCGGTTTCCACTTCTAGGTCTTCGTACTGCTCTGGAGATACCATCTCATTCGAATCATGCATGAACATCCGTAGAAAAGATACTGGAACACATTGTGCACACTGGACATCTTCTCGGGTAACTCCAGGCTGTATGCGAGCTTTCCAATTCACTCGACTATTGGAAATGGTCCAACTAACCTAGGAGCCAACTTTCCTTTACTTGCGAATTGAACCATATGCTTCAATGGTGAAATCTTTACAAAGACTATATCACCAATGTCAAATTCCAAATCTTTTCGACACTTATCGGCATAACTCTTTTGGCGATCTTGGGCCGCCTTCATTCGTTGCCAAACGATCTCAATACAATCCGAGGTCTCCCTAATCATCTCTGGTCCAAGTACCAACTTATCTCCAGTTTCTAACTAACATGTTGGAGTATTGCACGGTCTCCCATACAACGCCTCGTATGGTGCCATCCTAATGCTAGACTGGTAGCTATTATTATATGCAAACTCAACTAGATGTAGATGGTCTTCCCATGATCCTCCATAATACAACACACAAGCTCTTAGGAGATCTTCCAAAACTCGATTGACACTCTCGGTTTGACCGTCAGTTTGGGGATGATAAGCCATACTTAAGCACAATTCGGTTCCCAGAGCTTCTTGCAAACTCTTCCAAAATCCGCTAGTGAATAACGGATCCCGATCACTCATTGTACTCTTTGGGATGCCATGGAATCTAACAATCCATTTCACATAAAGTTTAGCCAGCTTCGACGATGTCCTAGTCGACTTGACAGAAATGAATCTTGCACTTTTGGTCAAGCAATCCACAATGACCCAAATCCCATCATTTCCTATCCTGATTCAAGGTAGTCCATCGGTAAAATCCATCGATATTTGCTCCCACTTCCACGTAGGAACTTCCAATGGCTGAAGCAAACCACTTGGCTTCTTCTATACAGCTTTCAGTAACTGGCAGTTCATGCACTTGGAAATGAACTTCCCAATATTTGCTTCATCCCCTCCTAGTAGTAAATTCTCTTCATGTCTTGATACATCTTATTACCATCCAGATGAATCGTCAACTTCGAGTGATGACATTCTCTCAGAACCTCATCCCTTAATCCATTGACATCAGTAACAACTAACCTCCCTTGCTTCCGAAGCCAATTTTCTTGATCGACTTCGAACTCTTTATCTTCTAGATAAACTCGACAAGCTTAACATCTTGTTTCTGTCTTTCGCCAATCCTTACGATGAAAGTAGGTCTTATCGATAAGATTGCCAACATTTCAGGTTCCAACTTGGCCTAAAATCAAACCTTGCCAAATACTCAAGGCTCTTCCATTCCGAAAACATCGTTCCAAAACTTGCGTTTCTTTGACTCAACGGATCTACAACCACGTTACCTTTACCAGGAGTATAGGCTATATCTGTAATAACCCGAAAATCTGGGCCAGTTTAAAATTTTTATTTTCGCAATTTTAGCAAATTTTGATTATTTAAAATGAATTATTTTAAATAATATCGACGAGAAATTTATTTTGAATAGAATTCGAACGAATATATTTATATATATCGTCGTTAGAATATAAATATTTATTTTAAATTATAAAAGGAATTGAAAATGGCGCGGTAGTTCGATAATTCGATTTCAAACTTCAATTGAATGTACCGGGTGCAAAATAAACCGGATTTTAGTGAAACCAAAAATATTTGAATCTAATTGATAATAGCTTTCCAACGAATCCGAAAAATCAAAATTTCATAGCGGGAATCAAAAGATATGTCCAGTTGAAATTTATGAATAGTCGCTATGGAATTCAGGACCTTAAAAATGGAAATTTTGCAAGCGACCTCGGATTTCGATGAAACCACTTTTGTTGGATCCGTGATGTCAAGTTATTGCTAGGTTTCAAATTTCATAATTTTTCGAATCAATATGTGAGCGTGGCAAAGGAAAACGCGTTTGACCAATTTCAGTTGATTTTAATCGACTGGAAAATGGCCATTTTTCAAACGGTCTCGGAATTTGACGAAACTAGTTTTGTTAGGACCGTATCGTCAATACGAAGCTGGAAAATATTCTTCTAGAATTTTTCAAGTCAGTATGTGGCCCTGGTAAATTGAAATGTGCGTTTAAATTGAATATATAAAGATTTATATTTTAAATTCAACGAAAACTGATCGAAACAGTTGAATCATCTTACGATACATATCCCATTGTGTTCGGAATAGGAGTAAAACGCTACGGACGACAGGCGGTGGGTTGAGGTCATTTGAAAAAGTCAACTTTTTGAAAATAAATTAATAATAATAATATATCTCTCTCCTCCCCTTCAAAACCGCTGGCCCCCCTTTCATCATTTCATTTCGGAAACGAAAAAAAAAAAGGGAAACGGATCCAGGAAACCCGCCGCACCCCTTCCTCCTGCCGCGACGCGCACCCCCCCTCCTCCTACCGCGACGCGCACCCCCCTCCTGCTACCGCGACGCACACCACCCCCCCTCCTGCTGAGCGACGCACCCCCCCTTCTTCAGCTCCTTCGATGACCTCCGACGAACCCTAGCCTCCTCCTCTTCTGCAGAAACAATGTGAGTTTCTATGACTTTCTATTTACATTAAAAAAAACTGTTTTCTATTTACATTAAAATTGATTGGTATTTAACATAAAATTCGATTTTTATATATTTAATAGCATAGTAAAAATTCGATTTTTATATATTGAATAGCGAAGTAAAAATTCGATTTTTATATATTGAATAGCATAGTAAAAATTCGATTTTTATATATTGAACAGCGAAGTAAAAATTCGATTTTTATATATTGAATAGCATAGTAAAAATTCGATTTTTATATATTGAATAGCGAAGTAAAAATTCGATTTTTATATATTGAATAGCGAAGTAAAAATTCGATTTTTATATATTGAATAGCATAGTAAAAATTCGATTTTTATATATTGAATAGCGAAGTAAAAATTCGATTTTTATATATTGAATGGCAAAGTAAAAATTCGATTTTTATATAGTAGAGAATACGGGCAGTGAAAATTGACAAAAGGGCGAGAACGACGAAGATTTCTACATATGAAGTGTCGTGGAGTTGGGATAGCTTTGGTGAGAACTTCTCACCTTTTAATTTAATTTTCTAGTTAAAATATATACCAGGATGCAGACGGTGTTTAGTAGCACCCGACACCCGTCGTCCACAGACCATGGACGGCTTGTATGCTTGGTTGTTTAATTTTGATGTGTAGTTGATTGTGTGATGTGATGTGAAATGAAAATAAAATATTTATATAGTTGAAAATATTTTATAGTTAAAAATAGAATTTTTAATGTGTATATGAAATGAAATAAAAATAAACAAATCGGACGATTTGTTTATATACACACATTTGACTGATATTGACTGGGACGATAAATTTTACACATCGCCCAACTGCACAAATAAAATCTGTGTTTGGTTGTTTGAAACCCCACACGGGTATTGGGATGATATTTGATGTACACTAATCCCGATTGTTTAGTTGTATGTCGATTGATTGACAGGCTGTTATAAGCGTTGAATATTTATATTTGATGCTTATACGGTGTAGAATGCACTTTGGATGATAGTTGATTATTCATCGTTGTTATTGTATACATGTGTTGTAGAAAATCTATATAATTAACATTATATGGAAATTGATTGGGCCTCATTCCAGTTTTGAAAAAGAAATATTTGAAATAGAAATATTTGAAAAAGAAATATTCGGAATAGAATATTTGAAAATAGAAATATTTGAAAAAGAAATATTTGAAATAGAATATTTGAAAATCGAAATATATGAAGCCGCGTTGATAGATTGACGCCATTTTGATGTGAACGATATTTATATCGATTTTATTCAAATTGAAGTGAATATTAAAGTGAATTGAAATTCGAATTTAATTGAATTGATTTGAAATTCGAAAAAAACTGAAATGGTTTGAAATTCGAATAGAATTGGAATAGAATTGAAATCGTTTTGAAATGAATTCGAATAGAATTGGAATAGAATTGAAATCGTTTTGAAATGAATTCGAATAGAATTGGAATATAATTGAAATCGTTTTGAAATGAATTCGAATAGAATTGAAATAGAATTGAAATTGTTTTGAAATGAATTCAAATTAAATTGGAATAGAATTGAAATCGTTTTGAAATGAATTCGAATTGAAATTGAATAGAAATGAATTTGAATTGAAATTGAATTAATTTGAAATTCAAATTGAATTGAAAACGAATTGAAATTGAATTAAAAATCGTTTTGAAAAGGAAATCGACGAAGTATATTATATATATATTATATATATAATATAATGGCCTGAATAGAACGCGCCGCGCCGTGGCAGTTCCCGAATTTCGACCATTGACTTCGAACGGATATTACATGAGATCCGACCGTCGGATTCTCCTAATACCGGAACCGTTGGGTTCATATCGAAAAGAACTTTCTAACAAATATTAGAAATTAGAAATCTAACGGTTGTATTTGGAATTATGTCCAAATCAAATTTGGAAAAGGTCGCTATAAGTGCAGTTCGATGGCCATTGATGGAAATCGACTGTACGGGCCTTGATAAAATTATTAAAAATATTGATAATTTGTGTAAAATCATAAGAAATGATTTGGGAAGAATTGGGATGAGAAACTCCATATTTGAAAAGATAAAAATAATTTTTATCGAAATGAACTAGTTTTGAACTAGAATAGTAATTTATTTATTTTTAAAATAAATAAATTGGATTTGAAATGGTTTTGAAAATAACCAGAATTTCCAATGATTGCATTGGAATGGATTTGAATCGAAATTGTCTTCGGAATATTTCGATGTTGGATTTCGTGATTATACAGATGTTGTTATGGAAATTTGAAAGATATAGATATATATATCGTTATTTCAAATACGATATCGGTTGGTCGTAGAATTTGATATTGAATATAAGCCGATATATTTTCTATTCAGAGCCTTGTATTTAATATCAAATGTGATTTGGGTTTGTCGTGAATGGTGTCTTGACTAACACTGTTATTGAACCCAGTTGAGAAAAGATTAAATCTTTTTATTTATATTTAATGAAGTGTACCAATTGAATGATATTTAATTGAAATTGAATTGATATTGATTTTTGGGTTTATCGTGGACAGTGTTTTAAATAACACTCATTCTTTAACCCGATAATTAATGGAATGTGATTTTGGGTTTATCGTGAACCGTGTTTTAAAATGACACTGATTCTTTAACCCAGTTAAAGATTAAAACTAAGTGGAGTTTTAATGAATCTTTAATTAGATTGAAAAGATCGAGAATGGAGTATCACCAGTTTTACTCCAGACGATAGTTAAATCTTTAATTAGATTTGAACGTGAAATGGTAATTGAATTTACCGATAACACCGTGGTGTTAGATATGAAGTATTACCAGTTTTACTTCATGGGATGAATAGGTTGGGATTGGGGAATAAAATAAATGATTACTCCGGTGTGGTTCGCTAATCCCGACTAGTTTGAATTGATATTCAAAAAGGAGATTAAAGAATAAATTTAAAGAATTTATCTTTGATAAAATTAATGGGAACCTTTCCCAAAATATAAGAATATTTGAATAAAAAGAATATTCTGAAGTGGAATGAGGCGTATGTTGTGTTTGTGTAACACTTTTATAATATATACGCGAGTTATTCAGAAAGACCGAGTTTATCCCATTCTGAATAACTGATTCGACGTGGTGTCGAAGATGAAGACGGTGGTTGAAGACCGGAGGTCTTCACGTCGTTTGGATAATTACTGATGGTCTTGATTGGGCTGTACACCCAAGAAGATGGAAACAGTTGGTGATCGTCCAGACGTACTTGGAGATCGATCGATATGCGGGGTACTAGGTGCCGCCGGTTTCGTTCAGACCCAGAACGGACTTGTAAATGGACTGTGTGTCTGACATTGGATTTTAGTCTGTGTGATTGATTTCTATTAAATATATATCTGTTTGGCGGCGGAGAATTTATTCTCTTGCTTAACGCCCTTCTCTGAGATGTACGAGCTCAGGTGTTATATACTGATGGATATCAAACGCATAGAGTGAATTGCTTGTGTGGCATGCCTAAGTGGCAAATGATCAAGGCTTCTGTTGAAAAGCAAAGTCTTGTGGTTGATGATCAAAGCACCGCCTGTGTGGCATAACTTTGTGTAACGTGAATTCGCGAGCCTCACACCCCGGTTGTGAACCAGAAACGGGAGAGGACCTCAGGGAGGGCATGCGTTTCTTTCTAGCTAGGGTGGTGTCTGTGACCTACCAGCCCTGACATTTATATACTTTTCACCTGTGTGGTTGTTGCTGTTGCGAGGCGCCTCGGTTTGATCGGACGATCCGGGTCCGATGGAGTCATTCGTCGGCTCATTTACGCCCCCAAAGGGCGGGGAAACGTAGTGTTCAGGCATAATAATCCACATCGGTGGACCGGCCCTGACGATCCAAAGGGTTGATGCGTTCTGATCCTGAGGCTCGGGCTAGAGAGTCTCGAATCGGTTGAGGACTATCTTTTGCCTCGGTTCATAGATGGAAATCTAATTTCCAAATACGTGACATTTGCGGTTTTATTTGTAGAGCTTAGTATGGCGACATAGTGGGATGGGGCGCTTATGCCGTCTATGATTGATACTTATGATTTGAAGTTGTTTTATACACTATGCACTCATAATAGTATCAAATGATTTGTTTTAAACGTATCAAGCATTCTTGGCTATTATAAGGTAAAAACCCTATCCTCCGGCTTGCGTTGCATTGTGTGATGGGACCTGGGTCTTATAATAGCTTCATTTTTCATTATTTAGCATTGCGATGTTGTTTTATGCACTGGTGTTCTTGGGAGGAAAACCCGTTCCGTGTTATACGGCGTGGTCTCTTGATTTACCTTACTTTGAAAATAAAGATAAATAACTATTTTAGTTCTCACACCAGTCACATGACTGACCTGGAGTTTATTGTTTTAACCTAAACTCTGGGTACCCCTATTTTCCACACGGGCAGCTAGTAGTTTTGGTTTTGCAAATTTATATTCATAGGATCCTGGTTTACAGCTGGAATGATATCCGGAAAGCTTTGTATCCGTATATCTCTTCTAGTTGTGTATTGTATTATTTTCTGCTGCGTTGAATTTAAATGTAATTTAAATCTCTTTTCTGTGTAATATTTATTTATACTCTGTATATTCTTGTAATCTGATGGATTGTTGTAATATACAATGAAATGTTCTTCCGTCTGCATTCTGTTGTGGCTTGTTCTCGAACTATCCGCGCTTTCCTTCACGGGGAAGTTACGGGTTTTTACAGTTGGTTTCGGAGCTTTGGTTTACAAAGCTCAGAGAATAAGGCACATTAGAACCATACGAAATAATTCATCAGATTTTGGATTAGTAATATCCAATGAGAATGACTCGTTAGAGATGGGATCAGTAGTATCCTAGAACGAGTGTGAAGAGTATATTTTTAAAGATGAAACGAATTTTGTTTTGAAAATTTAAAATCAATTATTCGTATTTGATTATTTATTTCATATTGATTAGGACAATCCAATATATAAAGATTTTGCGTATGCGCCTAGCTAGCGCCTATTCGAAGTTTTAATATACTGGATAGATATAGAATCACACTCTAGTCGCCCGGAGGTGATTCTGATGATTGTAGCTACATCATCAGAATTAGTGTTCGAGTGTCGAAGGTGTGATATTTATATATTTCCTATTGACTGGTGTGAGAACCAAAATTAGATAGGGCATATTGTTGTGGTTTGGCATCAAAAATGTGATTTTTGACTATATAGCAAAATTATGTGTTTGAAATGCTAATCAACTAATTGATTGATGGATGTGTTGTTTGATTACTGTTTTGATTAGTTGAAATTTTAAACATATAGCCAATTTGATCAAATAGTGAGTTGTATGGGAAATTTGGTCGCATTTTCTTGCATATACATCTACTTTCATTGAACAAGTCATAGCAAAGAGGCTAGAGCAGAAGAATAAAAATTGTTTGCCTGACAAATAGGTACATGTTTACCATAATTTACTGTTTTGTTTGGGTGATCATGATTTTATGACCCGATTGGCTAGCCGCTTGGCTTTTTCTTTTTCTTTTTGAGATCAGAAGGCCTGTATGGCAATTTCGGGATTTTCCCGTGCTCCCGGTGCAGGGAAGGTTATGGCGAAATTTTTCGAAAATTTAGGGTGTTAGCCAAATTTTTGAAAAATTTGAAAAGTTCTTAGAAACTGGAAAGTTGAAGAACTTAAGCCGTGATCAAAACAATGAAAGTTGAGTTGGTAGTTAAAACAACATTCGGCTTCGTTCCTTTTCGGGGACGAAAAGTTTTAAGTGGGGGAGATTGTAATAACCCGAAAATCTGGGCCAGTTTAAAATTTTTATTTTGGCAATTTTAGCGAATTTTGATTATTTAAAATGAATTATTTTAAATAATATCGACAAGAAATTTATTTTGAATAGAATTCGAACAAATATATTTATATAGATCGTCGTTAGAATATAAATATTTATTTTAAATTATAAAAGGAATTGAAAATGGCGCGGTAGTTCGATAATTCGATTTCAAACTTCAATTGAATGTACCGGGTGCAAAATAAACCGGATTTTAGTGAAACCAAAAATATTTGAATCTAATTGATAATAACTTTCCAACGAATCCAAAAAATCAAAATTTCATAGCGGGAACCAAAAGATATGTCCAGTTGAAATTTCTGAATAGTCGCTATGGAATTCAGGCCCTTAAAAATGGAAATTTTGCAAACGACCTCGGATTTCGACGAAACCACTTTTTTTGGATCCGTGATGTCAAGTTATTGCTAGGTTTCAAATTTCATAATTTTTCGATTCAATATGTGAGCGTGGCAAAGGAAAACGCGTTTGACCAATTTTAGTTGATTTTAATTGACTGGAAAATGGCCATTTTTCAAACGGTCTCGGAGTTTGACGAAACTAATTTTGTTAGGACCGTATCGTCAATACGAAGCTAGAAAATATTCTTCTGCAATTTTTCAAGTCAGTGTGTGGCCCTGGTAAATTGAAATGTGCATTCAAATTGAATATATAAAGATTTATATTTTAAATTCAACGAAAACTGATCGAAACAGTCGAATCAGCTTACGATACATATCCCATTGTGTTCGGAATAGGGGTAAAACGCTGGGGACGACAGGCGGTGGGCCTCGTTTAGAGGTTGTTTGAAAAAGTCAACTTTTTGAAAATAAATTAATAATAATAATAATATATCTCTCTCCTCCCCTTCAAAACCGCTGGCCCCCCTTTCATCATTTCATTTCGGAAACGAAAAAAAAGGGGAAACAGATCCAGGAAACCCGCCGCACCCCTTCCTCCTGCCGCGACGCGCACACCCCCTCCTCCTACCGCGACGCGCACCCCCCCTCCTGCTGCCGCGACGCACACCACCCCCCTCCTGCTGAGCGACGCACCCCCTCTTCTTCAGCTCCTCCGATGACCTCCGACGAACCCTAGCCTCCTCCTCTTCCGCAGAAACAATGTGAGTTTCTATGACTTTCTATTTACATTAAAAAAAACTGTTCTCTATTTACATTAAAACTGATTGGTATTTAACATAAAATTCGATTTTTATATATTGAATAGCATAGTAAAAATTCGATTTTTATATATTGAATAGCGAAGTAAAAATTCGATTTTTATATATTGAATAGCATAGTAAAAATTCGATTTTTATATATTGAATAGCGAAGTAAAAATTTGATTTTTATATATTGAATAGCATAGTAAAAATTCGATTTTTATATATTGAATAGCGAAGTAAAAATTCGATTTTTATATATTGAATAGCATAGTAAAAATTCGATTTTTATATATTGAATAGCGAAGTAAAAATTCGATTTTTATATATTGAATAGCGAAGTAAAAAATTCGATTTTTATATGTTGAATAGCATAGTAAAAATTCGATTTTTATATATTGAATGGCAAAGTAAAAATTCGATTTTTATATATGTAGAGAATACGGGCAGTGAAAATTGACAAAAGGGCGAGAACGACGAAGATTTCTACATATGAAGTGTCGTGGAGTTGGGATAGCTTTGGTGAGAACTTCTCACCTTTTAATTTAATTTTCTAGTTAAAATATATACTAGGATGCAGACGGTGTTTAGTAGCACCCGACACCCGTCGTCCACAGACCATGGACGGCTTGTATGCTTGGTTGTTTAATTTTGATGTGTAGTTAATTGTGTGATGTGATGTGAAATGAAAATAAAATATTTATATAGTTGAAAATATTTTATAGTTAAAAATAGAATTTTTAATGTGTATATGAAATGAAATAAAAATAAACAAATCGGACGATTTGTTTATATACACACATTTGATTGATATTGACTGGGACGATAAATTTTACACATCGCCCAACTGCACAAATAAAATCTGTGTTTGGTTGTTTGAAACCCCACACGGGTATTGGGATGATATTTGATGTACACTAATCCCGATTGTTTAGTTGTATGTCGATTGATTGACAGGCTGTTATAAGCGTTGAATATTTATATTTGATGCTTATACGGTGTAGAATGCACTTTGGATGATGGTTGATTATTCATCGTTGTTATTGTATACATGTGTTGTAGAAAATCCATATAATTAACATTATATGGAAGTTGATTGGGCCTCATTCCAGTTTTGAAAAAGAAATATTTGAAATAGAAATATTTGAAAATAGAAATATTTGAAAAAGAAATATTCGAAATAGAATATTTGAAAATAGAAATATTTGAAAAAGAAATATTTGAAATAGAATATTTGAAAATCGAAATATATGAAGCCGCGTTGATAGATTGACGCCATTTTGACGTGAACGATATTTATATCGATTTTATTCAAATTGAAGTGAATATTAAAGTGAATTGAAATTCGAATTTAATTGAAATGATTTGAAATTCGAAATAAACTGAAATGGTTTGAAATTCGAATAGAATTGGAATAGAATTGAAATCGTTTTGAAATGAATTCGAATAGAATTGGAATAGAATTGAAATCGTTTTGAAATGAATTCGAATAGAATTGGAATAGAATTGAAATCGTTTTGAAATGAATTCGAATAGAATTGAAATAGAATTGAAATCGTTTTGAAATGAATTCGAATTAAATTGGAATAGAATTGAAATCGTTTTGAAATGAATTCGAATTGAAATTGAATTGAAATTGAATTAATTTGAAATTCAAATTGAATTGAAAACGAATTGAAATTGAATTAAAAATCGTTTTGAAAAGGAAATCGACGAAGTATATATTATATATATTATATATATATAATATAATGGCCTGAATAGAACGCGCCGCGCCGCGGCAGTTCGCGAATTTTGACCATTGACTTCGAACGGATATTACGGGAGATCCGACCGTCGGATTCTCCTAAAACTGGAACCGTTGGGTTCGTATCGAAAAGAGATTTCTAATGAATATCAGAAATTAGAAATCTAACGGGTGGATTTGGAATTATGTCCAAATCAAATTTGGAAAAGGTCGCTATAAGTGCAGTTCGATGGCCATTGATGGAAATCGACTGTATAGGCCTTGATAAAATTATTAAAAATATCAATAATTTGTGTAAAATCATAAGAAATGATTTGGGAAGAATTGGGATGAGAAACTCCATATTTGAAAAGATAAAAATAGATTTTTATCGAAATGAACTAGTTTTGAACTAGAATAGCAATTTATTTATTTTTAAAATAAATAAATTGGATTTGAAATGGTTTTGAAAATAACCAGAATTTCCAATGATTGCATTGGAATGGATTTGAATCAAAATTGTCTTCGGAATATTTCGATGTTGGATTTCGTGATTATACAGATGTTGTTATGGAAATTTGAAAGATATAGATATATATATCGTTATTTCAAATACGATATCAGTTGTTCGTAGAATTTGATATTGAATTTAAGTCGATATATTTTCTATTCAGAGCCTTGTATTTAATATCAAATGTGATTTGGGTTTGTCGTGAACGGTGTCTTGACTAACACTGTTCTTGAACCCAGTTGAGGAAAGATTAAATCTTTTTATTTAGATTTAATGAAGTGTACCAATTAAATGATATTTAATTGAAATTGAATTGATATTGATTTTTGGGTTTATCGTGGACAGTGTTTTAAATAACACTCGTTCTTTAACCCGATAATTAATGGAATGTGATTTTGGGTTTATCGTGAACCGTGTTTTAAAATGACACTGATTCTTTAACCCAGTTAAAGATTAAAACTAAGTGGAGTTTTAATGAATCTTTAATTAGATTGAAAAGATCGAGAATGGAGTATCACCAGCTTTACTCCAGACGATAGTTAAATCTTTAATTAGATTTGAACGTGAAATGGTAATTGAATTTACCGATAACACCGTGGTGTTAGATATGAAGTATTACCAGTTTTACTTCATGGGATGAATAGGTTGGGATTGGGGAATAAAATAAATGATTACTCCGGTGTGGTTCGCTAATCCCGACTAGTTTGAATTGATATTCAAAAAGGAGATTAAAGAATAAATTTAAAGAATTTATCTTTGATAAAATTAATGGGAACCTTTCCCAAAATATAAGAATATTTGAATAAAAAGAATATTCTGAAGTGGAATGAGGTGTATGTTGTGTTTGTGTAACACTTTTATAATATATACGCGAGTTATTCAGAAAGACCGGGTTTATACCATTCTGAATAACTGATTCGACGTGGTGTCGAAGATGAAGACGGTGGTTGAAGACCGGAGGTCTTCACGTCGTTTGGATAATTACTGATGGTCTTGATTGGGTTGTACACCCAAGATAATGGAAATAGTTGGTGATCGTCCAGACGTACTTGGAGATCGATGGATATGCGGGGTACTAGGTGCCTCCGGTTTCGTTCAGACCCAGAACGGACTTGTAAATGGACTGTGTGTCTGACATTGGATTTTAGTCTGTGTGATTGATTTCTATTAAATATATATCTGTTTGGCGGCGGAGAATTTATTCTCTTGCTTAACGCCCTTCTCTGAGATGTACGAGCTCAGGTGTTATATACTGATGGATATCAAACGCATAGAGTGAATTGCTTGTGTGGCATGCCTAAGTGGCAAATGATCAAGGCTTCTGTTGAAAAGCAAAGTCTTGTGGTTGATGATCAAAGCACCGCCTGTGTGGCATAACTTTGTGTAACGTGAATTCGCGAGCCTCACACCCCGGTTGTGAACCAGAAACGGGAGAGGACCTCAGGGAGGGCATGCGTTTCTTTCTAGCTAGGGTGGTGTCTGTGACCTACCAGCCCTGACATTTATATACTTTTCACCTGTGTGGTTGTTGCTGTTGCGAGGCGCCTCGGTTTGATCGGACGATCCGGGTCCGATGGAGTCATTCGTCGGCTCATTTACGCCCCCAAAGGGCGGGGAAACGTAGTGTTCAGGCATAATAATCCACATCGGTGGACCGGCCCTGACGATCCAAAGGGTTGATGCGTTCTGATCCTGAGGCTCGGGCTAGAGAGTCTCGAATCGGTTGAGGACTATCTTTTGCCTCGGTTCATAGATGGGAATCCAATTTCCAAATACGTGACATTTGCAGTTTTATTTGTAGAACCTAGTATGACGACATAGTGGGATGGGGCGCTTATGTCGTCTATGATTGATACTTATGATTTGAAGTTGTTTTATACACTATGCACTCATAATAGTATCAAATGATTTGTTTTAAACATATCAAGCATTCTTGGCTATTATAAGGTAAAAACCCTATCCTCCGGCTTGTGTTGCATTGTGTGATGGGACCTGGGTCTTATAATAGCTCCATTTTTCTTTATTTCGCATTGTGCTGTTGTTTTATGCACTGGTGTTCTTGGGAGGAAAACCCGTTCCGTGTTATACGGCGTGGTCCCTTGATTTACCTTACTTTGAAAATAAAGTTAAATAACTGTTTTAGTTCTCACACCAGTCACATGACTGACCTGGAGTTTATTGTTTTAACCTAAACTCTGGGTGCCCCTATTTTCCACACGGGCAGCTAGTAGTTTTGGTTTTGCAGATTAATATTCACAGGATCATGGTTTACAGCTGGAATGATATCCGGAAAGCTTTGTATCCGTATATCTCTTCTAGTTGTGTATTGTATTATTTTCCGCTGCGATGAATTTAAATGTAATTTAAATCTCTGATATTTCTGTGTAATATTTATTTATACTCTGTATATTCTTGTAATCTGATGGATTGTTGTAATATACAATGAAATGTTCTTCCGTCCGCGTTCTGTTATGGCTTGTTCTCGAACTATCCGTGCTTTCCTTCACGGGGAAGTTACGGGTTTTTACAATATCAAAATCATACGATGCCAGAAACCCTAACCATCGTCGCTGAAGATTCAAATCCTTTTGCGAGAAAAGATACTTCAACGACTTGTGATCCGTAAACAACTCGAATGGGACTCCCAACAGGTTGTGTCTCCACATCTTCAGAGAAAACACAATCGCTGCCAACTCTAAATCATGAGTTGGGTAATTCTTCTCATGCGGCTTTAGCCGTCGACTCGCGTAGGCCACCACCTTTTCTTTCTGCATTAGCACTGCTCTAAGCCCAGTACCACATGCATCGGTGTATACCACCATCTCTTCATTCCCACAGAATGGTCAACACAGGTGCACTCGTCAATCTCTCCTTTAGGATTCCAAACGCTTGTTCACAATTTGCATCCCATGTGAACACTTGGTTCTTCTTTGTCAATCCTGTTAACGGTGCAGCTACCTTAGAGAAATCCTTGATAAACCGTCGGTAATAACTGACCAACCCAAGGAAACTTCTCATGTCTGTTGCATTCTTAGGTCTATCCCAGTCGTGGATTACTGCCACTTTAGCGGGGTCAACCGCCATTCCTTTTCCAAAAACTACATGACCTAAGAACCTCACTTCATCCTTCCAAAAGTGACATTTTGAGAACATAGCTTTCAACTGATGCTTTCACAAGATCTCTAACACAACTCTCAAGTATCTCTTGTGTTCTTCCTCATTCTTGGATTAAACCATAATATCAACCACGAACACAAGCACAAACTTCTTCCTCATTCATAAGATCCACGAAATACGCTGGTGCGTTAGTTAGCCCTAATGGCATTACCAACCACTCGAAGAAACCAGATGGTGTCCTAAAAGCAATCTTTGGCACACTATCCTTAGCCACCCTCAACTAGTGAAATCTCGTTGCTAGATCCATTTGAGAAAACACTTTGGCTTCGTGAAGCTGATCGAACAAGTCATCAATCCTTGGCAACGGATACTTATTCTTCTTAATCACCTTGTTCAGCTCACGATAGTCCATACATAATCTTAACGAGCCATCTGCCTTGGTAGCAAACACCACTGGTGCACCCCATTCGGAAACACTCCTCCGAATGAATCCTTTTCCCAAAAGGTTTCTAAATTGCACCTCCAACTCTCGTTGTTCCTTAAGCGCCATCCGCCTAAGAGGCATAACAATTGGTCTAGCACCTTCGACCAAATCGATCCTAAACTCGATCTCACGAGGCGGCGGCAACCCTTTGACCTCGTCAAAGACATCCACATACTCATTAGCGATCAGAACTGATGATAGGTCTTCTTGTGGAATCCCAAGTGAATATAGATAACTCACGAATATCCCGTCTTCGCGCTTACATCTAACCAACGCCGTTCACCCTTCCACATCCCTGACCCTCACCTCCAGCTTCTTGCAATTCACCCTTGCCGCGTATCTCTTGAGTCAATCCATGCCCAAGATGATCCCATACGAATCGAAGTTAAGAACAAAGCGATCATACACAAAAGAGCAACCATGACTCGACAACACTAGACCACGACAAATCGTGCACAAACTGGACGAACCCTCAACTGGATTAGTCACGATTAATGGTCTATCACAAATCTCGGGTTCCAAACCCAAGTGACAAACAAGCTCATTGCAAATGAATGAATGCAACGCTCCAATATCAAAAAGCACATGAACTGAAACACCATTAACAGAAAGAGTACCTTGCACTACGACACCCTTTCCCTTCTCCTTTGCTGTAGGAGCTCTCGAAGAAGTTGGCACGGCTTCTAAAGCATATGCCTTCACAACCTGCTTACCCTTAGCTGACTCTAGACAGTCATTCTTCTCATGACCAGGCATTCCGCACTTGAAGCACTTCTTCTTAGCTTTGGGGTTCTTGCACTTGCTAGCAAAATGGCTTTTCTGTTGGCACTTAAAGCAAACCACCTCACTCTTAGGATTATTTTGGCCATCTTTTCCTTTCTGCTGTTGCCGCTTCCTCTTCTTATTATTACCATCTTTCTCTGGTTTCTAAGCCTCTTTGGTTGCAGTAACAACATTTGCTTCCATGGGAAACAAGCTCTCATGACGAATAGCCTTTTCCATAATCTTTTCAAATGAATCATCGAGATGGTCCACTAATGGCTTTCTGATATAAGCATCCAAACCCAAGACAAACTTCTCGTTCTTCTGATAGGGTATGTCAATGTATGAACGAGCATATCTAGACAAGGCTTCAAAGTTAGAAATGTAGTCAAGCACAGAACGACCATTCTGTTCCAGCTCTAAGAACTTCTTGAATAGAGAAGATTTCTGAGCTATGGAGATAAACTATGCTTCAAACTTAGCTAGGAATTGCTCCCATGAAATCTCCTCTTCCGGAGTTTCGAGTATGATATAATTCGACCATTCCATGGCCCTGCCCTGCCGCTGCCTTGATGCAAGCTTTCTCTTTATTGCATCCTCAATACCTAAGTCTCCAAAGATTCGGACACACGAATACAACCACCTCTGAACCTCTTCAGCTGGTTCGATTCCCTTGAATGGTTTCCCTCCTAGACATGTAGAATCTTTGCACAGCTTTGCAAAATCTACCACTCAGGGAACTCTCCCACCTAAATCTACCGTTGTTGCAACTGGAGTAGGTACCCTTCGCATAATTGCCTCTGCCATGGCTTCAAACATGGCCGGGTAATTTGGTTCACTGCCATTTTCCCCTCCACTATTAGCTCCCCTAGCAGCGTGTCTTGATGGTCATCTACTCTTTCTAAATCTGCAATTTAGAATAATTAGCCACCTCCAAGAAAATTGCTAAAGAGATACAACCGCTACTACCATATATGCTAATATATATAGTAAGCATCCAACCGAAATCTACAAGTACGTCTCTCTCATACATGATTACATCGTTGAACTTTCAACCAAATCGTTGACCAGAGCTCCAATACCAAATGTGATGACCGCCCATAACCCCCATACTAAACAAGGGGAATAATGCGCCGAAGGGTGTGCTGAGCAACAATGGACGGTCACTAGATTAGGTAAACAACATCGAAAACTGTCATAGAACTCACAGTAAAAGGATCAAATATAATAGAACATATACAATAGGTAATAGTAATGAGGCATCATGTAGCAAACTTTTGAAAACTTTCTCAACACCTTGAAAGGTTATCCAACTGAAACAAAAGTCTATACATAAGTCCTCACTACAACACTAATAGAACACTCAACAACGGAAATAGAAATAGTAGATAGTAATAAAGCTGGTACGCCAGCCTCCTTCTCGCCTCCGCACAACAGCATCGTCCTCACTAATCACCTGTAACCTACTACTTAGTCTGCCCATCCATAACCGGATGAACAGCCCAAGGTAATAAGAGGAGACATAAAACCTTGAGTCAGACGACAGTCTTAGTGACTGATAAAACAGCTAATAAACTTCAACAGTAAGGTATATGAGAAGGGATAGATAAACATACTAATCTACCTACAACATCAGAGAAGAAATCAACCCTATCTTCCCCACATTGGACAGTGATAGCCTTTACTTTAAACCATTCAACCATTCATCGATGGAAACCATAACATCCATTCAATCATGGAAAAACACTTATAACATCCAAATTAAAAGTATCTCATGTAAACCATCCTAATCGAATTTAATATCCCCCAAGCACAAGCCCCAAAGGCCTAAACCAATATCAGACAAGCACCCAAGGAACATCTCCTTCGACGTAGGACAACCTACATGAGATGGTACAAACAAAACAACTAATCATCCATGACTAACTCTGGCTACCACTGTCAATCCTGCTTTGAAACCATCGTTAATCATATGACGGCCAACCTTGCCACATGTCAAGGGTTAATGGTAACCCCAGTTCCAGCATAAACTCTATGTGTCCAAACATGACAACTAGGCCTTTCAACGATACCCAAGGTACTCGACCAACAACCTTCCGGTCTTTCGGGTGCCTCCATTGTACCCCTGCTTTGAGCCTGCTAGAAATTACGACAACGATGACTTCTCGGCCTTCGCATCCCAAGTCATCCAACCTTGATGACGTTTCATAGCTCAAGCAACCTTCTCGAGCAACCATTATCCACCAACTCACGACCTTTGAGTTGTCACCTCATTTGCTGTTCTATATAGATCAACGAACACCTTCCAACATTCTGAATATTCCAACTTAAATTCTTCTCGTAGTTACATCATCACCGAGCCAATTACATCACTGCACTGCGGCTAGGGTTCGGGGGGTTGCCCCCAAAAAATATATATTTTTCAAGCTCTTTTTCCAAATCCAAGTCGTACCCGAAAAACATATTTTTTCAGAAAATGACCCTATTGGAAACAACCTATAGCATCATCACTATCAACCACAACGTTTGAAAGTGCCGCTAAAAACATGACCGCTCAGCCCCTTCAGATCGACCAGACCCAGACTAGGTCGACCCGACCCAATCTCATCCTAACTTCAAACTCGATCGACCCGATCCGATCAACCCCCCTCTGGAACATAACCGACCTGATTCGGCTACCTCAACATGACCTACTCGATACTAGGCCAACCCGACCCAGTCTTATCCTAACTTCAAACTCGATCGACCAGATCCGATCGACCCCCCTTTTGAACATGACCGACCTGATCCGGCTACCTCAACATGACCTACTCAGACTTGATCCGGCTACCTCAACATGACCTACTCGGACCCGATCCGGCTACCTCAACATGACCTACTCGACACTAGGCCGACCCGACCCAGTCCCATCCTAACTTCAAACTCGATCGACCCGATCTGATCAACCCTCTCTAGAAAATGACAGACCCGATCCGGCTACCTCAACATGACCTACCCGATCCGATCTCCAACATGACCGACCCGATCCGGCCACCCCTTCATTATCTCAACTTCCGAACTGACCGGACTCATCTTGAATGGACTGACCCGACCAGACATTGCCCGACCCGACCAGCTCCGCTGATCGACCCGTTCTAACTTGTTATCCATGACAGGATTTGAGACCGACCCAACCCGCTTATGGCCGACCCGATCCACTTCCTGCCCGTCTCCAATTCTACTCCGATTCCAACCAAAATTTCGTCAAACGATGAATTCGGCGAAATCGACTCAACGAAAATCATCAAACACAATCATAAACATGTCATAATAGTGCTAACAACATGAATATGACGATTACCAAAAAATGATGTAAATATCCCTAAAACTACTAAATTGAACATATGATCAAAATGAGAGATCTTACTAACATATACATGTGAAATGACATGAAATTAACAGGTAAAACTTGCTAAATTAGATCATAGGGTGATGCATATGAAAATAGACATATAAGAGTGTAAATCTACGGTTAAACACTTGAATTTGATTAGAAACATGCACAAACACTCATATACTTCATTGCATTCATGTGAGAGATGTAAATCACTAACCGATTATCCCAAACAAGCAAAAATCAAAGGAATATGAATTCGTTTAGTAAGCAATGCGCACCAAACACCTTGATCCGATGAATCCCTGCCTCAATTGATGTAGATCTAGCCTCCAATGGTATAGATCTCCAATTTCCCTCTTTGGATTATAATTTTTAATTGTGGAAGAGGGTTAGAGAAAGGAGGAGCACAAGACCTCCCAATGAGAGAATGGAAAATTCAAACCCTTTCTCATATCCCTTACCCCCTGTTTATAGTTTCCACCAACCCCCTAATGGGCCTTCCCAATTCAGCCCACTTTGGCTTGCCAAACCTGGACAGCCTACCAAAACCCTTAAAACAACGATTTCTCCCAAACCGCTGAGCCAAATCTTTAATGTAACCACTCTACGGAAAGGCAAACATTACATCCTTTCCAATGGCACAGGTCTCACCCTTTAATTCGACTTGAGTCAAAAGTTATCCCTTGTACAAGACTGACAGGGGCAAAATGGTCAAAAACAAAGTCGGTAAAAATTATGGACATGTCTCACATCCCCATAAGCAACCTATCAAAAGATGAGAATGATCCAACACCTAGGGACTAAAATAAAAAATATTTTACGACCTTTTGATACGTAAAATAAGGGATGTTACGTTGAAGACCGGAGATCTTCACATCGTTTGGATGATTACCGATGTCTTGATTGGGCTGTACACCCAAGATGAGGTAATTAGTGGTGATCGTCCAGACGTACTTGGGGATTGACTGGATATGCGAGGGCCTCTCTCCTGTATTGGACATATGGAACGAGGAATAGTTGCCCCCAGTTTCATTCATACCCATAACGGACTTGCAAATGGATTGTATGTTTGACATTGTATTCTGTGCTGTATTCGTTGATCTCTACTAAATAAATAAATAAATATATATATATATATATATCTGTTTGGTGGAGGAGAATTTATTCTCTTGCTTAACACCCTTCTCTGAGACGTACGAGCTTAAAGGTTATATATTGGTGGAAATCAATGGTACGGTATGGATTGACAATGTGGCATACTGAGATGCATGGATTAAAGCTTTTGTTGAAAAGCAGGGCTTTGTGGTTGATGATCAAAGCATAGCTTTATGTAGCGCAACTTTGTTGTAACGACCCAAGGATTTCGGGTCCTGGAAATCGACATAAATACCTTTACCGTAACTCATGCCGACCCTTCAAGCACCGAAAACACTAGATAGTTAATAGAAAGAAATTAGAGGGTGAGATAAGAAAGAAAGAAATATTAGAATAGAAGAAGAAGAAGAAGAAACACAACAACACAGAGTCTCACCTCGCAGCGAAACAAAATATAATACAGAAATAAATCTTTATTGAGAGCTTTAAAAATAACTACAATCATCAGAGTACATCACACAATGGGACAGTTATAATAACCTGTTCCCATATACGACACACAGCGGAATAGTAGCTATATAGTATCATACTTCTGAAAATCTCCAGCTCATCTCTGGACTTCTCAGCATTCGATAACCTGAACCTGTACACCCCGGGCTAACCCGAGCATTTACAAAACCCCAGGTCAGTCTGGTGAACCAGAGTGAGATAAACTCGCACAATATTAAGGGTAAATCATCCAATCATGATTTTTAAAGTTCAAAATCTTTTCAAAAGAAAAGGATAATCATAAGACCAAATCCACATATAAACACGGACGGTTTTACCTTACGATAACCCAAAACAGTTTGAAACCAATATCTTTCCTGATATTATAATAATGTCTAAATACAAGTAAATAACAATCTAGTAGAACGCTTGCATCTCACGCTCTACATATATAGTATACAAATAAAAACCGCGGGCGATTATTAGAGATTGGATTCCGACTATGACAAGGTATGGGACCACCTGCCGATAGTGCATCTCTTGAGACGAATACACTGGGTTCAACAAGAACGTCTTGCAACCCGGCCCTCACATGACCGACCACTCATTTCGCTTGATTGTATCGAATGTATATCACCGACGGTTGGAATCAGCAACCGTCTCCCGACAAGGGACATCATCGAAATATAGATTTAAGAGCAAATAGGAATTTCTCTAGATAGGTGATCATACACCCTAATGGGAGCGACCCACATAGCCATGCTGCCTGCCCGATTTTTGTCATTTCCCAGTTGATGAAGCTTGAGGCCAGAGTTTATTTTTGACACATCTGATCACCATTCACTTTGAATGCCACATCGTCAGACCCGTCAGATATCACTAATTGACATCCACAATAATACCCTAGTTAGAAGCTAAGAGAACGGCAATTCCCCGCCAATAACTATAGCACGTTTGAAGGGATCAACGTACGTGACCCTTTGGAAATACTCTGTCAGACATCCGTCCATACAAGTCATCCAGGAACAGGATGAACCGAAGGTACTCTCCTACCGCATCCAATATAGGAATCACCCAATGGATCAGTAGAGAGAAGTCCTTGCAAACCGTAGATTCCAACCACGACAGAATCACAGCTTATCTCTGCTTGCCAAGCAGAGAATATTAGTGGTTCTTCCGTTTATGAAAATCCACGGTCTTCAATGCTCCATCTCAATCATCTTCTGAAATCTTCACGTATTTGTTGATCGGAATGGTTTTCGAATATAAATTCGACCCCGGTCTTTCCTTACTAACAATCGTATTGGACAGATTTGATAGTCGGTGATTTAACTATCAAAATATATAGTGATTCAATCATGACACTCCAATGAGTTCACTGGTTCAGTATTCAGCATCACTTGGCCTTTTAATTAAAAAAAATTATTCACTTCTGTTTAATTAAAACTTCTAACTCTTTTAATAATTTAAAAATACGATACTTGATTCTTATATACTAACGTTCTCAAAACCAATTCTTTATAATACTTAGTAAAATGACTATATTCAATTTACACTTAGTTCCCCTTTCAAAACACATGTTACATCATTCTTTACTATTTAAACTTGGGAAAATCCATTCAACTTATTATATCATAAACAACGTTACGTAATATTGTTCATTCCATTTTAAATACTAACAAATATTTATTTGTCTGAAATAAACCCAACTTTACATTTCTTTCTAATTAATTTCCTTTACTTCGGATCTCTCGTTATACAATCTCTAAATTCTCACCAAATGTTGCATTATTTCACTAATGGAAATAATGAACTACCACTAACTTCTCTTACGATTACCAACTAATATCATCTACAGATAATCCTGATGTCATTCAAGTGGGGGTATTTTAATTTCCTCTCAGACCTTGACCAACAACGTTCATATCCTCGGATAAATATAAGTTGTAATCAAAACCCAATATTCTATTCTAATCTCAAAACATTTTCCATTTAACTCGGATTTGGTTATACCACCCCTTGGCCTAGTTCTTTAGCCCCAATTCACTTTTACCAATCTTCTTTCAAATCTATTTAACCATTTCCCACTTTGGAAATCTTATTTCAATTTTCCCTTTTTACTTGATTTCATTTCAAATAACGTTAATTCAATATTAATGCTTTTATACTTTGAATCTCATTTATATACTCTGGTTTATCTTAAACCCTTTTTATCGTAATCTCCTTTCACTTAATTCATATAATTAAGCAACATTTATTTCCTTTCACCATTCAATTGGATTACAACTTTCATTCGGTCACTTTTTAAATGAATTCCCATTTAAAAAGAAAATTTCCAAATTATCATTAATTACAATAATAACTTATTTCAATCCTTAACTACTTTAGTAGTGAATTCCTTTATTAACTAAATTAAATAGTAAATCCCTTTTAATTTTTTTTTAAATTTAAACAATGCTTATTTAACTATTTTAATCAAAACACATTAATTTGATAATCAATTCCAATTCAAAACGGTCGATTTAACTAACTCAAAACTCGATTATCTCATTAATCGGTTCCAATTAGTTCTCACTTTTAATTAATTAAAAATATAATTAATTTAAATGATTCCATTAATTGTTTTCTTTACAAACAATTATCAAAGTTTAACCATACGATTTATTCTCGTTCTCGTACTTGTAAATCTGATTAACATCAGAATTTACTTTATAAAATAATTTATTAACAAATCAAAGTCTTAAATATTTATTTATTTCTCTTTAATAACTTTTATTCAAAATAATATTTTTTCAAAATCTAACTCCAGTTGTAAAATAAATTTTATAACTTAATCTCTATCGACTCACCTGACGGTGAATCAATATTTATAAAATGATTGATTTTATAGGCCATACTCTGCCAAACACTCAACCAATACCGCTCATTGGTTTAAACAAACAGATGTTGAAATTCCATTCAACCATCAACAATCAAATCAATCACCCCAAACATGACAGTTCATATATGATAATATGGAAACAAATAATATTTTTGAGGAATCAGTTGGATCCCACCAACCTGTTCTTCCCTGCATTCAAAACGGTTATCACAAACCAGATCGTTCAGTTTCATTTAACTAATATCAATAAATAACGGTCATTTAACATCAACCACAAGAAATGCAAACAATTCAACGATTTAAACACGTTTATAAAATAAACGTGACCAGTAAGGTAAGTTACCTTTATTGGAACTAATCATTTTAAATAACGATTTGGTATAAGTACTGAAATTAAACAACAGTTTAATTTCATCAGTTAAATCAACAATGGATAAATAATTAGCAAACAGTTCAATCATCAGCAAAAAGAGCACACAAAACAAAAACCCAATATATATAAAGATATAAATGGGAAACTGAGTGAGTTTAACTCACCTTGATCTCCATACGTTCGCGGTAGTAGCTCGCTTAAAATTAAATTAAACAGTGTTTAATTGAACTATAATTCACAACCGTCTCCATTCCCTTTCAAATCTGTTTCCATAATATGGTGTTAGTCCATACGGTTCCACTGCAATTTGTCTCATTTAATTCGGTCAACCTACGTTAAAGTTATGTGGTTATTAATATACACGGTTTAAATTAAAATTCTTAAACACTTAATTATTTAAGTAATAGACTTAATTACTTTCAACTTGGAATTCAAGTTGACCCATTTGTTCATCTTTGTTCATATAACATATTGTTTTTGTTTGTCCCGTTCCAGCTTTTGTAATCATCCTGTCACGAATTATAAACATTATAAGTCCACTTATTTAATTAAATAATAAAATTCCTTAACTAAAATTTATTTCACTTAATTTCTTTACTGTAACCTTGGCTGATTAAGTTCCTCAAATCTTCCGTGTCTCCTTCTTTGTTCCCAATACCTTGCTTCAAACCTTCTGAAAACATGCGAGTGATAATTTCATCCATGTGATTTAAATTAGTAACAAATCCTTAATTAAATTATAGTTAGTTCCAGTACTTTCCCTTTGGAAACAACGGACCGCCCAGATTCGTCTTCAGTATCGACATTGAATGATTAAATCCACACCTATAGAAGAATGTTCGATTCAGGTTAATATACTTTAGTTAAATAATTAAACACTTAATTACCCTTTTAAATTACCAATTATGTTTTGAAACCTGGACAATAACGTCGGCCTATTCCTTTATGGCCTCCTCACTATTTCGTTCTCAGCTTTTTTTCGTGAACCCAAACTCCAGGAAAAATTCGCCTACCGCACCTCCCTACATCTCTCGCTCGGACCCCCTTCCATGCTGCTACTCCTCCTCCAGTGGACCGGCCACGGATCTGACCTCACCATAAGGCGCGGCTACCTCCCCTTGATCAACGCACCACATGCCACCCCGTTCGATTATCCCTTCGCCAGTAATCCGCCTACGAAAGGCGCGACTTTGTGACCAATTTTTTACCACTCCGGTGAAGAAGAATCAATCATAGCCGTTCACTGACAGGACCTCGTCGAGGAGAGCAAGTTTGACTTTGAAAGTACTTTGATTAGGTGGAGAGATCGTTTGGAATCGAGGAGGAGAAGGGCGAATTTGTGGCCGTCGAAATGGTTTGTGGAGGCACAAGAAAGCTTTGACCTCGCAATGTTGTTTGACGAGGGTTTGGGCAAAACAGTTAGTATATATATAAGAGGAACAAATATTATTAAATTAGTAAACGAAACTTCACCGTAAATTAGTTGATTAAAACCCCTATAAATGATCTCTATTTACTGATAAAAAAGCTATTCTTAGTGTAAAAAGATATTCCGGAACCAATGGGACAAGTTTCGTCGAATTCCGACATCGTTTGAAAAAAATTCCTTTATAAAACCAGAAATAAAACACGCATTTAATTTTTCCACAATCACTAGATAAATCAAATCAACTTGAAACTTTGAAATCCTACAATAGTTTGTTGATGCGAACCCAACAGCACCAGTTTTTTCGCATTTTGAGACTGTTTCTCCGGTAGGCTATTTTTACGTGCACCGCAATGCCATTCTGAACACTAAATTTGCCGGTCTTTAAAACTAACAAACTATATACCTATCCTAACTCTAATCGACGATACGAACTCAACGGGACTGGTTTCGTGGCCTAATTCGATCGTCTGCTCAAGTTACACTCAAATATCTCTTTATTAAATTAAATAAATTTAATTACGCGCTATAGAAAACAACCGGGCGTTTACGGCTACCGTGGCCACGTACAACATCGGTTTGCCACGCCATTTAACACCGCGCAATAATTTAACGTTACGGTCCCAATGAAACTGATTTCGTCGAAATCCGAGATCGTTTGCAAAATGGCCATTTTAAAGGCCGATATTTAAATAACGATTTCCATAGCGATTATTTCAAATTTTGTTTTGGCCATAACTTACTATCTATAACACGAAATCTGGATTTTTCTCTTTCGTATGAAAATTATCGTCAATATGGTCCCAACGTGTCTTGTTTCACAGAAATCCGACTTATATCGGACTCTATATATTCGGTTGAAGTTCAAAACTCTATTTTGCGAACTACACGCCATTTTCAAGCTCGATTTATGTTATAAATAAATTATAACGTTCAAACTTCATTTTAATAACAAATTAAATATTAAATTCCATTAATATTCCCAATATAATATTTAAAATAAATAAATTAAATTAAATATTTGAAGGTAAAAACATGGGTCGTTACATTCTTCCCCCCTTAAAATAATTTCGTCCTCGAAATTGCTAAGGTAAGAAAGAACATTACAAACCGATTAATTTCCAAATCCTATTTAGTTTTAATCAATTCAATATTTCGAATAAATATTTTCAAAAAAAATTGAAAATTTTCTAACACCTTAAATTTCCGAAAAATTTCGCCAGCACCTCCTCTGTACGGCTCAATCGGTACAACTACAACTCGCCTTTCTAGGCCTTCTCCAATCCAAAAGAAAATAAAACAGCCAAGCGGCTTGCCAAAAAGGCTCATAAATAACCAAACCCATATAAAAATAAACGTGTACCTTTTTGTCGGGCATATCCTTATATCCTTTCCATCTGCTGCCCTGTCAGCATATACAAATACATTCCCAAACAAAATTCCAATTTTATCCTAAAAACCAAATCCTTCACGCGTCCAAGCCAAATACCATTCTTAACTCGATTTCCATTCATTTTCAGTTCCAACTCTTAGCTTACCAGTCCAACACCATTTCAGATTCCTGCCTCCCAATTCCAAATCTGATTCTACTTGATATATTATATCCCGATTCAATTTCCTGTTAATTGGTTTCAATACAATTCATATTTGCTTTCACAAATTTCTATTACATTTTGCCTTTGTTCAACCAATTTTCCTGGGAGTTTTTAAACAGTTCAGCTCTTTCAAAAATCAAATATTCCTTTTTAGGATTCAAAACAACTTGTTTTTCTTAAAGCAACTCAAAATAAGATTTTTGGTAGTAATCCATCACTTAGAACTCGGAAATGAACACTGATGATGTGGCCAGCATCATAAGAGTTATTCCCCAGCTACCAAAGTGAGTTCAATACTATATCATTTCAAAACTCCAATTTTAAACATTTCATTTTGAAATCTATTTCAAAATAAAATTCATGATGCTTGTAAACAATTTAAAATCTCCCAGGATTTAGAATTCTCATATATTCAATCCAGGTTCATTTGCAGTCACCTTTCCTACCTTTGGGAATTTTAATTCCAATTCTGATTTTTATTTCAGATTTAATAAATCTTCTTTTATATTATATGAATTCTAATTGGTTATTTATATAACCATTTCAATTATAATCATCCAACACATCCAATATACTATAATATTTCAAATATTAATCATTTTATATTATAATATCATTTGGGTAAAATTATTTCATTTACCCCCTATCAAAACATACTGCATCGGTTTATCATACTTGAGTGTTTAGAAACTCCTATCGATACAGTGGATCAAACTGATCAATCAGAACTCATAAATAACTCAACTAATAAATCTCCACAATATAAAAGTTTTTTCTTATAAAATATACAAATACGTTCACTCGTATATATACACTCAACTCAGTCTAGGTATTTCTAACCCCATTTCTACTGAGTCATGCCACAGAGCCAAGGTAATCACTTAACCTTCAACTCTGATACCACTGTAATGACCGAAGGATTTCGGGTCCTGGAAATCGACATAAATACCTTTACCGTAACTCATGCCGACCCTCCAAGCACCGAAAACACTGGATAGTCAATAGAAAGAAATTAGAGGGTGAGATAAGAAAGAAAGAAATATTAGAATAGAAGAAGAAGAAGAAAGACCACAACACAGAGTCTCACATTGCAGTGGAACAAAATATAATACAGAAATAAATCTTTATTGAGAGCTTTAAAAATAACTACAATCATCAGAGTACATCACACAATGGGAAAGTTATAATAACCTGTTCCCATATACGACACGCAGCGGAATAGTAGCTATATAGTATCATACATCTGAAAATCTCCAGCTCGTCTCTGGACTTCTCAGCATTCGATAACCTGAACCTGTACACCCCGGGCTAACCCGAGCATTTACAAAACCCCGGGTCAGTCTGGTGAAACAGAGTGAGATAAACTTGCACAATATTAAGGGTAAATCATCCAATCATGATTTTTAAAGTTCAAAATCTTTTCGAAAGAAAAGGAAAATCGTAAGACCAAATCCACACATAAACACGGACGGTTTTTACCTTACGATAACCCAAAATAGTTTGAAACCAATATCTTTCCTGATATTATAATAATGTCTAAATACAAGTAAATAACAATCTAGTAGAACGCTTGCATCTCACGCTCTACATATATAGTATACAAACAAAAACCGCGGGCGCTTATTGGAGATTGGATTCCGACTATGAGAAGGTATGGGACCACCTGCCGATAGTGTATCTCTAGAGACGAATACACTGGGTTCAATAAGAACGTCTTGCAACCCGGCCCTCACATGACCGACCACTCATTTTGCTTGAGTGTGTCGAATGTACATCACCGACGGTTGGGATCAGCAACCGTCTCCCGACAAGGGACAGCATTGAAATATAGATTTAAGAGCAAATAGGAATTTCTCTAGATAGGTGATCATACACCCTAATGGGAGCGACCCACATAGCCCATAATGAACTACCACTAACTTCTCTTACGATTACCAACTAATATCATCTACAGATAATCCTGATGTCGTTCAAGTTGGGGTATTTTAATTACCTCTCAGACCTTGACCAACAACGTTCATATCCTCAGATAAATATAAGTTGTAATCAAAACCCAATATTCTATTCTAATCTCAAAACATTTTCCATTTAACTCGGATTTGGTTATACCACCCCTTGGCCTAGTTCTTTAGCCCCAATTCACTTTTACCAATCTTCTTTCAAATCTATTTAACCATTTCCCACTTTGGAAATCTTATTTCAATTTTCCCTTTTTACTTGATTTCATTTCAAATAACGTTAATTCAATATTAATGCTTTTATACTTTGAATCTCATTTATATACTCTGGTTTATCTTGAACCCTTTTTATCGTAATCTCCTTTCACTTAATTCATGTAATTAAGTAACATTTATTTCCTTTCACCATTCATTTTGATTACAACTTTCATTCGGTCACTTTTTAAATGAATTCCCATTTAAAAAGCAAATTTCCAAATTATCATTAATTACAATAATAACTTATTTCAATCCTTAACTACTTCAGTAGTGAATTCCTTTATCAACTAAATTAAATAGTAAATCCCTTTTAAAACTTTTTTTAAAATTTAAACAACACTCATTTAACTATTTTAATCAAAACACATTAATTTGATAATCAATTCCAATTCAAAACGGTCGATTTAATAAACTCAAAACTCGATTATCTCGTTAATCGATTCCAATTAGTTCTCACTTTTAATTAATTAAAAATATAATTAATTTAAACAATTCCATTAATTATTTTCTTTACAAACAATTGTCAAAGTTTAACCATACGATTTATTCTCGTTCTCGTACTTGTAAATCTGATTAACATCAGAATTTACTTTATAAAATAATTTTTTAACAAATCGAAGTCTTAAATAAATAAAATATTTATTTATTTCTCTTTAATAACTTTTATTCACAATAATATTTTTTCAAAATCTAACTCCAGTTGTAAAATAAATTTTATAACTTAATCTCTATCGACTCACCTGACAGTGAATTAATATTTATAAAACGATTGATTTTGTAGGCCATATTCTGCCAAACACTCAACCAATACCGCCTATTGGTTTAAACAAACAGATGTTGAAATTCCATTCAACCATCAACAATCAAATCAATCACCCCAAACATGACAGTTCATATATGATAATATGGAAACAAGTAATATTTTTGAGGAATCCGGTTGGATCCCTCCAACCTATTCTTCCCTGTATTCAAAACGGTTATCACAAACCAGATCATTCAGTTTCATTTAACTGATATCAATAAATAACAGCCATTTAACATCAACTACAAGAAATGCAAACAATTCAACAATTTAAGCACGTTTATAAAATAAACGTGACCAATAAGGTAAGTTACCTTTATTGGAACCAATCGTTAAAAATAACGATTTGGTATAAATACTGAAATTAAACAATAGTTTAATTTCATCAGTTAAATCAACAGCGGATAAATAATTAGCAAACAGTTCAATCATCAGCAAAAAGAGCACACAAATCAAAACCCGAATTTGTATAAAGATATAAATGGGAAACTGAGTGAGTTTAACTCACCTTGATCTCCATACGTTCGCGGTAGTAGCTCGCTTACAGTTAAATTAAATAGTGTTTAATTGAACTGTAATTCACAACCGTCTCCATTCTCGTTCAAATCTGTTTCCATAATATGGTGTTCGTCCATATGGTTCCAATGCAATTTGTCTCATTTAATTCGGTCAACCTACGTAAAAGTTATGTGGTTATTAATATAAACGGTTTAAATTAAAATTCTTAACCACTTAATTATTTAAGTAATAGACTTAATTACTTTCAACTTGGAATTCAAGTTGACCCATTTGTTCATCTTTGTTCATATAACATATTGTTTTTGTTTGTCCCGTTCCAGCTTTTGTAATCATCCTGTCACGAATTATAAACATTATAAGTCCACTTATTTAATTAAATAATAAAATTCCTTAATTTAAATTTATTTCACTTAATTTCTTTACTGTAATCTTGGCTGATTAATTTCCTCAAATCTTTCGTGTCTCCTTCTTTGTTCCCAATACCTTGCTTCAAACCTTCAGAAAACATGCAAGTGATAATTTCATCCATGTGATTTAAATTAGTAACAAATCCTTAATTAAATTATAGTTAGTTCCAGTACTTTCCCTTTGGAAACAACGTACCGCCCAGATTCCTCCATCAGTATCGACATTGAATGATTAAATCCACACCTATAGAAGAATATTCGATTCAGGCTAATATACTTTAGTTAAATAATTAAACACTTAATTATCCTTTTAAATTACCAATTATGTTTTGAATCCTGGACAATACCGTCGGCCTATTCCTTTGTGGCCTCCTCACTACTTCGTTCTCAGCTTTTTTTGCGAATCCAAACTCCAGGAAAAATCCGCCTACCGCACCTCCCTACATCTCTCACTCGGACCCCCTTCCATGCTGCTACTCCTCCGCCAGTGCACCGGCCACGGATCTGACCTCACCGGAAGGCGCGGCTACCTCCCCTTGATCAATGCACCACATGCCACCCCGTTCGATTATCCCCTTCGCCAGTAATCCGCCTACGAAAGGTCGCGACTTTGTGACCAATTTTTGACCACTCCGGTGAAGAAGAATCAATCATAGCCGTTCACTGACAAGAGCTCGTCGAGGAGAGCAAGTTTGACGTTGAAAGTACTTTGATTAGGTGGAGAGATCGTTTGGAATCGAGGAGGAGAAGGGCGAATTTATGGCCGTCGAAATGGTTTGTGGAGGCGCAAGAAAACTTTGACCTCGCGATGCTGTTTGACGAGGGTTTGGGCAAAACAGTTAGTATATATATAAGAGGAACAAATATTATTAAATTAGTGAACGAAACTTCACCGTAAAGTAGTTAATTAAAACCCCTATAAATGATCTCTGTTTACTGATAAAAAAGCTATTCTTAGTGTAAAAAGATATTCCGGAACCAATGGGAGAAGTTTCGTCGAATTCCAACATCATTTTGAAAAAAATTCCTTTGTAAAACCAGAAATAAACACGCATTTAATTTTTCCACGATCACTAGATAAATCAAATCAACTTGAAACTTTGAAATCCTACAATAGTTTGTTGATACGAACCCAACGGCACCAGTTTTGTCGCATTCTGAGACTGTTTCCCCGGTAGGCTATTTTTATGCGCACTGCAATGCCATTCTGAACACCAAATTTGTCGGTCTTTAAAAATAACAAACTATATACCTATCCTGACTCTAATCGACTATACGAACTCAACGGGCTGGTTTTGTGGCCTAATTCGATCGTCTGCTCAAGTTACACTCAAATATCTCTTTATTAAATTAAATAAATTTAATTACGCGCTATAGAAAATAACCCGGCGTTTACAGCTACCGTGGCCACATACAACATCGGTTTGCCATGCCATTTAACACCGCACAATAATTTAACATTACGGTCCCAATGAAACTGATTTCGTCGAAATCCGAGATCGTTTGCAAAATGGCCATTTTAAAGGCCAATATTTAAATAACGATTTCGACAGCGATTATTTCAAATTTTGTTTTTGGCCATAACTTACTATCTATAACACGAAATCTAGATTTTTCTCTTTCATATGAAAATTATCGTCAATACGGTCCCAACGTGTCTTGTTTCACAGAAATCCGACTTATATCGGACTTTGTATATTCAGTTGAAGTTCAAAACTCTATTTTGCGAACTACACGCCATTTTCAAGCTCGATTTATATTATAAATAAATTATAATGTTCAAACTTCATTTTAATAACGAATTAAATATTAAATTCCATTAATATTCCCAATATAATATTTAAAATAAATTAATTAAATTAAATATTTGACGGTAAAAACACGGGTCGTTACATTTGTGTAGCGTTAATTCACGAACCTCACATCCCGGTGTGAACCAGAAACGGGATGAAGGATCGCAGGGAGGACATGTGTTTATTTCTAGCTAGGAGTGATGTCATGGTATGGAGCCCAAATATTTTACTGATGTGGATGATAGATAGCGAGGTACCTCGGATATAAAGCCGACTAAAAGGCTCAAGTGATAGGTCTATTAGGACCGGGAAACGTATTGTTTAGGAATAACTAATCCACAAGCATTAGGTATAGACCGACCCTGCCACTCCAAGGAAAACATGTTGTGAAACCCTAGGACATATGCTAGAGTGTCCCGAAGTCGAATGAGGAAGATCCCTTGCCTCGATTCTGTAATGACACGGATTTCTCCCGGACCTAATCGATCGCTAAATCGACCAAGACCGTTCGAATCCCACATACGCAAACTTTGGGCATACAACACATCAGAACAAATAACAGAAGACTTTTATAAACATTATAATAATGTTACATCAGAGTACAAAAAATCAGAGTACATCGAAATATAATATAGTGGAAGATTAATTTACAATAAATGTAATACAATGCAGCGGAAATAAATAACACAGCGGAAGACTATCAATGCTCTGGACACAGCTTTAAGCTACGATCCAGAATCCTGCTCAATAAATAAATATCCGCAAAACAAGCCACTCGAATGCCCATGTGGAAAATAAGGGCACCTGAATTTGCAAGCAAAACAAACTACGATTCTGTCATGGGACTGGTATTAGAAATCTTAAATTAACTTGCCTAATAATAAGGCTAATCACAGGACTATGTCGCTAACGCGGAACGGGTTTACTCCATTAGATTGCTAGTGCATAAATAAAGTAAATCGTTTAAACCACGCAATGCTTTTTAGAAAAATGAAGCCATTATAAGACTCAAGTCCCATCACATAATGCAACGCAAACCGAAGGATAGAGTTTTACCTTATAATGGCCAAATATGCTTAATACGTATAAAACAAATTTGATATTATTATTAATAGTGTTATAAGTTTCAAAAACATTTTCAATCATAATGTATCAATTATAGACGGCATATCTACCATATACTATGTCTCCATATATAGGTTTACAATCGAATTTGTAATGTCGTATTGGAGATTGGGTTTCCATCATGAGTCAAGGCTAGGGATGGTCTCCTTACTGATTCGAGATACTCTATCAAATGCCTCAGGGCTCGGACGTTGGCGAACCCTTGGATCCTGTAGGGTCGGTCCACAAATACTTTAGTGGATTAGTTATGCCTGAACACACGTTTCCCGGTCCTATTGAACCTATCACTTGGCCAGTAGCGTCCAATATATCGAAGTACCTCGCAATTTATCATCCACATAAGTAAAAATGTCTAGGCTCCATACCATGACACCACTTCTAGCTAGAAAGAAACATGTGAACTCCATGAGTTCCCTTATCCCATTTCTGACTCCTACCGGGGTGTGAGGCTCGCAAAGTAACACTATACGCAAAGCTATGCTTAAACAAGCTATGCTTTGATCATCAACCACAAGGCTCTTCTTTTCAACAAAACCTTGAATCATTTGCATCTTGGCATGCCACATTGACAATCCACACTATGTGATTGATAACTATCAATATATAACCTCTAAGCTCATACGTCTTAGAGAAGGGTGTTAAGCAAGAGAATAAATTCTCCGCCACCAAGCAGATATACATATTAAATAGAAATCAATTCACACAGAACGAAACTCAATGTCAGATACACATCCATTTACAAGTTCGTTCTGGGTCTAAATGAAACCGGAGACACCTTATTCCTCATCCAGTATGTCTAATACGGAAGAGAGGTTCTTGCATATCCGGACAATCAACATGTATGTCTAGACAACTACCACTTTTAACCCTTTACTGGGAGCTACCCAATGTCGGGCATCAGTAGTCGTATATTCGATGTGAAGATCGTCGGTCTTCAATCACCGTCTTCAATATCTTTGATTTAAATCGTCGTATAATTATTTGAAATGAGATTGAACTTGGTCTTTTTAAATGATTCTCGAATATATATAATTCAAAATCATTTCATATCGTTAATATTATTTTATAACGAATTATTGTTATTTTTATTTATATAAAAATAGTCCAGTTTAATTTAACGACGCTTCAGGTCAATAGGTGGCCCTGGCGCTGTTTTTACCCAAACTTGATTTACACATTTCTCGAAATCTAACCGTTGGATTTTAATAAAATTGATATCGTTGGACAGATCTTCCCAAAGCGGACCTAACGGTTCCAGTTTTGGGAAAATTCGATGGTCGGATCTTTCGGTATAATCGTTTAAAGTTACGATTCCGAAACGCGAACTACCGCGCGCGATTCATTTAATTTTAATTATATATATATATATATATATATATATATATATATATATATATGTTTATGAATCGTTCGACGATTTCACTAACATATTAAGAATGATGGTTTCAAGCAGCAAAGCATATATTAGTCCTTAAACATTTTCCTATTTTACTATCATGTAAAATGTATTTTAATTTCAAATCCTTCTAATCTAATTATACATGTAAAATTTGACCTTTTTAATGAAACCAATAAACATTAAAATGACCCCTTTTTTATCTATTTCCCAATGTACATGTTGTTTTTATTAATGAATCATTTTATATATTAAGTATGTTTCTTTTAATGTTCAACAATTTTGACCATTCCTGTGTTCACATATATACAATAAAAGAAAGTTTCATTGTCTGCACAATTCCTTCATTTCATATGTATAAATAAAAAGGAGAAATTTATTTATACAACAATTCTATATTTTATATGACAAATAAAAAGAAATTTTCATTTTCATAACACTCCTATGTTGCTAATGGTAAATAAAAGTTAACTATCATTTTCATAACATTCCTATATTGCTATTGACAAATAAAAGATAGTTTTCATTTTCATTACATTTCTATGTTGCTAGTGACAAATAAAAGGATAATTTTTATTTCCATTACATTTCTATGTTTCTAATGACAAATAAAAAGATAATTTTTATTTTCATTACATTTCTATGTTGCTAATGACAAATAAAAAAATAATTTTTATTACCATGTCATTTTCTATGTTCTCTGATGATAAAGTAAAAAAGAGAATTTATTATCATAACATTTCTATACTTCTAATGACAAAATAAAAAAATAAAAAAAATTGTTTACAAAACGTGTTCTATAGTTCTAATGAAAAAATAAAGATAATTTTGTCTTTCTGACATGTTATACAATTCCTATGTCCATATATTACAAATAAAAATATGATTTTTATTTGTATACAAATTTCTATATTTCTAGTGACAAACAAAAAGAATGATTTATTTGCATACATTTTCTATACTTGACATAACAAATAAAAAAAATGAATTCTTACTTGTATAGTGATATCTATCTTTTCCAATGACAAATAAAAAGAATGAATTTTTATTTGTCTGCATATTCTACATTTCTAATGTCAAATAAAAAGAATGAATTTTTATTTGTTTACATATTCTACATCATGTATAAATAAAAGAGATTTTTACTTGCACACAAATTTCTATATTTTCTAATGACATATAAAAGGGATATTTTATTTGTATACAATTTCAATATTTAACATGACAAATAAAATTGACTATTTTTATTTGTATAAAATTTCACTATTCAACATGTCAAATAAAATTGACTATTTTGATTTGTATAAAATTACACTATTCAACATGACAAATAAAATTGACTATTTTAATTTGTATACAATTCTAATTTCAACATGACAAATAAAAAGAAATATTTTTATTTGCATACAATTCTATTTAAACATGACAAATAAAAAGAAATATTTTTATTTGCATACGATTCCTACATTAACATGACAAATAAAAATGGTATTTTTATTTGTATACAAATCTATTTTAACATGGCAAATAAAAACGATATTTTTTTGTTTGTCTACAATTCTAATTTCAATATAACAAATAAAAATAAATATTTTTATTTGTTTACAATTTCTATTTTTACCTAACAAATAAAAAATGATACTTTTGTTTGTTTACAATTTCTATTTTTGCATAATAAATAAAAATGATACTTTTATTTGTTTAAAATTTCTGTTTTTACATAATAGATAAAAATGATACTTTCATTTGTTTACAATTTCTATTTTTACATAATAAATAAAAATGATATTTTTATTTGTTTACAATTTCTATTTATACATAACAAATAAAAATGATACTTTTATTTGTTTACGATTTCTATTTTTACATAATAAATAAAAATGATACTTTTATTTGTTTACAATTTCTATTTTTACATAATAAATAAAAATGTACTTTTATATTGGTAAACAAATATCTATCTTTAACATGACAAATAAATATGTGAATATTTATTTGTACACAAATTTCTACCTTTAACATGACAAAATAAAAATGAGTATTTTTATTTGTACATGATTTTCTATTTTAACATGACAAATAAAAATGAATAATTTTATTTGTACACAATTTTCTATTTTAACATGACAAATAAAATGAATATTTTTATTCGTACACAATTTTCTATTTTAACATGACAAATAAAATGAATATTTTTATTTGTACACAATTTTAACATAACAAATAGAAATGAAATATTTTATTTGTATATAATTTTAATTTCATTTTTATTTGTATAAAATTTTTATTTTTTCATTATATTCAATTAAATCAACAGATCACCACAACAGCATCAATCAATCCAAATCAAATCGCGTACAACAACAAACTGAATTTTACATCGTATATGTAAAAATTTCTAAACTCGATAATAATTAATTAATTTTAATTATTAAAAAAGAAATCTCACACATAAGCTAAAAAAATAATATCCTTAGCGAACAAATATTCGTGATGATTAAATACAGATGAAAATCATGGCAGTTTATAATAAATAACTGTATAAGAAAATTTAGTGAGAGAGTTCTCACCTTAATCGGTTAGAAATCATTATTAACGATTGATTTAATCAAATTAAACCACTCGTTTAATTTATTCAAGAAATCCCAGATAGCTCCGTTTCTGTCCTGGTCAGTTTCATGTTGTAGAGGTCGATTTCACAATTCCAACGCTTCTGAAATTATTCAATTCTGTTTCTGTTTGGAAGAGATACAGTCATTTATATATTAAACATTTCAATAATTAATTAATTAAACAATTTATTTAATTAATTTCACTTAACTATTGTTTAGTTTCCTTCCGTATTCATCGTTCTTCTTTTCAAAACGACAGAACTCAAAAGCTCCATCGCCTAAATCCATTTCGCACCGCCCCCTGAGCCGTCAGGTCACGATCCAAGAACATATCTACGAAGCCCTTCGCGAGCTCCTCCTCCACCACGAACGCGGCTCCACTCGGTGCCCCTTCCAGCGCCAGAAAGCATCTCGAACGGTGGCACATTATGCGTGAAAATCGAGAGAATCTGGCCACCATTTTTGATCATAGCCGTACACAGCTGAAGAGCACGAAAATCTAGAACATTTGTTATAAATCTGCGTTTTAATTTGCTTTAGATTTGGAGATTTTAAAGGAAGAAAATCGCATGTTTGGGGCCTTCGATTTCTGAGTGGCGGCACATGAATGGATTAGGGTTTGTGATTATCTAGGGTTATTTATAATAAAATATTATTAAATGCTATAATTTGCAAAAAAAAACCGTTAATTCCTAATAGCTCCAAATTCAGCCCAACGAATGTTGCACATAGCCAAATACCCCCATTCTAGACACAATGGACTAGGTCCCGTCATCCAATTTGATCGTTTAGCCCACTTTTCTTTAAATTAAAATATAAATCATTTAATTATTTAATTTAATTGTACATTTTAATTTACTGAGGCCACATACCGACTCCAAAAATTCTCAAAAAATAAATCTAGCTATGTTTTGATGATATGGTCCTAACAAAATTAATTTTGTCGAATTTGGAGACCGTTTGAAAAATGGACTTTTCCTGGTCGATCCAATTTGACTGAAATTGAGAAAACACATTTTCTTTTTCCACGTTTACATATTGAATCCAAAAATTATGAAAACTGGAATCTTGCAATAATTTGATATTCTGGATCCAACCAAAGTGGTTTCATCGAAAACGGAGGTCGTTTGAAAAATGGATATTTGTAAGGGCTATAAATTATATTAAATTCCATAACGACTATTCTGAATATTTAACTGGCCATAACTTTTTATTCCCGCTATGAAATTTCAATTTTTCAGATCTGTTAGAAAGATATAATTAAATAGATTTAAATAGTTCTGGTTTTGCTAAAATCCACTTTATTTTGAATCCTGCACATTTAGTTAAAGTTTGAAATCAAAATTTTAAATTACTGCGCCATTTCTAACTCCTTTTATAATTAAAATAAATATATTCGTTCTAACTTCGATTTAAATAAATTTTAAATCATTATTATTTAGAATAAATCATTTAAAACATTCAAAATCTATTAAAATTTCTAAAATGAAAATTTTAAATTGGTTCCAAAGTTCCGGGTTGTTACAATCTCCCCCACTTAAAATCTTTTCGTCCTCGAAAAGGAACGGAGCTGAAAGTTGTTTAACTAACCAACTCAACTTTCATTTTTTTTTTATTGGTTTCAATAATTTTATTAGTTGAACTAATAATCACACAACACAATCATCAATCAATTAGTTGATTAGCTTTTCAAAAATATATAACTTTTATATATTTAAAAATCATATTTTCTGAAATTGGATTATATATAAATAATCACAAATACATCAATTATAACTTGTCACTCTCAAGTATTCTAGGGCATTTCTAACCCCATCTTTAATGAGTTTTTCTCATTCTAGGGTATTACTGATCCTATCTCTAATGAGTATTCTTTCATAGGACATTACTAATCTTACCTCTGATGAGTCTTTTTTTTCAGTTCTAACGAGTTGTACCCCAAAGATTTGAGTTAACCAAAGCTCTGATACCAACTGTAATGACACAGATTTTGCCCGGACCTAATCGATTGCTAAATCGACCAAGACCGTTCGAATCCCGCATACGCTAACTTTGGGCATACAACACATCAGAACAAATAACAGAAGGCTTTTATAAACATTATAATAATGTTACATCAGAGTACAGAATATCAGAGTACATCGAAATATAATACAGGGGAAGATTAATTTACAATAAATGTAATACAATGCAGCGAAAACAAATAACACAGCGAAAGACTATCAATGCTCTGGACACAGCTTTCGGCTTCAATCCAGAATCCTACTCAATAAATAAATATCTGCAAAACAAGCCACTCAACTGCCCATGTGGAAAATAAGGGCACCTGAGTTTGCAAGTGATACAAACTACGAGTCAGTCATGGGACTAGTATGAGAAATCTTAACTTAACTTGTCTAATAATAAGGCTAATCATAGGACCACGCCGCTAATGCGGAATAGGTTTACTCCATTGGATTGCCAGTGCATAAATAAAGTAAATCGTTTAAACCACGCAATGCTTTTTAGAAAAATGAAGCCATTATCGGACTCAAGTCCCATCACACAATGCAACGCAAACCGGAAGATAGAGTTTTACCTTATAATAGTCAAGTATGCTTGATACGTATAAAACAAATTTGATATGATTGTTATTAGTGTCTATATGTTTCAAAAACATTTTCAATCATAATGTATCAATCATAGACGGCATAACTACCATATAATATGTCTCCATATATAGGTTTACAATCGAATTCGTAATGTCGAACTGGAGATTGGGTTTTCATCATGAGTCAAGGCTAGGGATGCTTTCCTTACCGATTTGAGACACTATAGCAAATATCTCAGGGCTCAGACATTGGCGAACCCTTGGATCCTGCAAGGCTGGTCCACTAATACTTTAGTGGATTAGTTATGCCTGAATACACGTTTCCTGGTCCTATTGGACCTATCACTTGGTCAGTAGCGACCAATATATCGAGGTACCTTGCAATCTATCATCCACATAAGTAAAAATGTCTGGGCTCCATACCATGACACCACTTCTAGCTAGAAAGAAATGTGTGCACTCCATGCGTTCCCTTATCCCGTTTCTGACTCCTACCGGGGTGTGAGGCTCGCGAAGTAACGCTATACACAAAGCTACGCTTAAACAAGTTGTGCTTTGATCACCAACCACAAGGCCCTGCTTTTCAACAAAAGCCTTGATCATTTGCATCTTGGCATGCCATATTGATAATCCACAATATGTGATTGATAACTATCAATATATAACCTCTAAGCTTGTACGTCTTAGAGAAGGATGTTAAGCTAGAGAATAAATATTCTGCCACCAAGCAGATATATATTAAATGGAAATCAATTCACACAAAATGAAACACAATGTCAGACATACATCCATTACAAGTCCGTTCTGGGTCTGAACGAAACCGCAGACACCTTATTCCTCGTCCAGTATGTCCAATACGGAGGAGAGGCTCTCGCATATCCGGACAATCAACAAGTACGTCCGGACAACTACCCCTTTTGACCCTTTACTGGGAACTACCCAATGCCGGGCATCAGTAGTCATCCATTCGATGTGAAGATCGCCGGTGTTCAATCGCCGTCTTCAATTTCTTTGATTTAAATCGTCGTATAATTATTTGAAATGAGATTGAACTCGGTCTTTTCAAATAATTCTCGAACATATATAATTGATCGCTATTTTTATTTATATAAAAATAGTCCAATTTAATATAACAACGCTTCAGGTCAATAGGCGGCCCTGGCGTTGTTTTTACCCAAATTTGATTTACATATTTCTCGAAATCTAACCGTTGGATGTTAACAAAATTGATATCGTTGGAAAGATCTTCCCAAAGTGGACCGAACGATTCCAGTTTTGGGAAAATTCGACGGTCGGATCTTTCGGTATAATCGTTAAAAGTTACGATTCTGAAACGCGAACTACCGCGCGCGATTCATTTAATTTTAGTTATATATATATATATATATATAAAAATCATTTGACGATTTCACTAACATATTAAGAATGATGGTTTCAACCAGCAAAGCATAAATTAGTCCTTAAACATTTACCTATTTTACTGTCATGTAAAATGTATTTTAATTACAAATCCTTTTTATCTAATTATACATGTAAAATGTGACATTTTTAATGAAACCAATAAACATTAAAATGTCCACTTTTAATCTTTCCCAATGTACATGTTGTTTTTATTAATGAATCATTTTATATATTAAGTATGTTTCTTTTAATATTCAACAATTTTGACCATTCTTGTGTTCACATATATACAATAAAAGAAAGTTTCATTGTCTACACAATTCCTTCATTTCATATGTAAAATAAAAAGGAGAAATTTATTTATACAACAATTCTATATTTTATATGACAAATAAAAAGAAATTTTCATTTCCATAACATTCCTATGTTGCTAATGGCAAATAAAAGTTAATTTTCATTTTCATAACATTCCTATATTGCTAATGACAAATAAAAGACAGTTTTCATATTCATTACATTTCTATGTTGCTAATGACAAATAAAAAGGAAAATTTTATTTTCATTACATTTCTATGTTGCTAATGACAAATAAAAAGATAATTTTTATTTTCATTAATTTCTATGTCGCAAATGACAAATAAAAAAATAATTTTTATTACCATGTCATTATCTATGTTCTCTGATGAGAAAGTAAAAAAGAGAATTTATTGTCATAACATTTCTACACTTCTAATGACAAAATAAAAAAAAAAGAAAATTTTGTTTACATAACATGTTCTATAGTTCTAATGACAAAATAAAAAGATAATTTTGTCTTCATGACATGTTTTATAATTCCTATGTCCATGTATGATAAATAAAAATATGATTTTTATTTGTATACAAATTTCTATATTTCTAGTGACTAATAAAAGAATGATTTATTTGCATACATTTTCTATACTTAACATAACAAAATAAAAAAAATGAATTCTTATTTGTATAGTGATTTCTATTTTTCCAATGACAAATAAAAAGAATGAATTTTTATTTGTCTACATATTCTACATTTCTAATTTCAAATAAAAAGAATGAACTTTTATTTGCCTACATATTCTACATCATGTATAAATAAAAGAGATTTTTACTTGCAAACAAATTTCTATATTTTTTAATGACAAATAAAAGGAATATTTTATTTGTATACAATTTCAATATTTAACATGACAATTAAAATTGACTATTTTTATTTGTATAAAATTTCACTATTCAACATGACAATTAAAATTTACTATTTTGATTTGTATAAAACTTCACTATTCAACACGACAGATAAAATTTACTATTTTTATTTGTATACAATTCTAATTTCAACATGAAAATAAAAAGAAATATTTTTATTTGCATACAATTCTATTTAAACATGAAAAATAAAAAGAAATATTTTTATTTGCATACAATTCCTACATTAACATGACAAATAAAAATGGTATTTTTATTTGTATACAAATCTATTTTAACATGACAAATAAAAATGGTATTTTTTTTATTTGTCTACAATTATAATTTCAACATAACAAATAAAAATAAATATTTTTATTTGTTTACAGTTTCTATTTTTACATAACAAATAAAAAATGATACTTTTATTTGTTTACAATTTCTATTTTTACATAACAAATAAAAATAATACTTTTATTTGTTTACAATTTCTACTTTTACATAATAAATAAAAATGGTACTTTTATTTGTTTACAATTTCTATTTTTACATAATAAATAAAAATGATACTTTGATTTGTTTACAATTTCTATTTTTACATAATAAATAAAAATGATACTTTTATTTGTTTATAATTTCTATTTTTACATAATAAATAAAAATGATACTTTTATTTGTTTACAATTCCTATTTTTATGTAATAAATAAAAATGAAACTTTTATTTGTTTACAATTTCTATTTGTACATAATAAATAAAAATGATACTTTTATATTGGTAAACAAATATCTATCTTTAACATGACAAATAAATATGTGAGTATTTATTTGTACACAAATTTCTACCTTTAACATGACAAAATAAAAATGAGTATTTTTATTTGTACACGATTTTCTATTTTAACATGACAAATAAAAATGAATATTTTTATTTGTACATAATTTTATATTTTAACATGACAAATAAAATGAATATTTTTATTTGTACACAATTTTCTATTTTAACATGACAAATAAAATGAATATTTTTATTTGTACACAATTTTAACATAACAAATAAAAATGAAATATTTTTATTTGTATACTATTTTAATTTCAACATAACAAATAAAAATAAAATATTTTTATTTGTGTACAATTTCTATTTTTTCATTATATTCAATTAAATCAACAGATCACCACAACAGCACCAATCAGTCCAAATCAAATCGCGTACAACAACAAACTGAATTTTACATCGTATATGTAAAAAAATTTAAACACGATAATAATTAATTAATTTTAATTACTAAAAAAGAAATCTCACACATATGCTAAAAAAATAATAACCTTAGTGAACAAATATTCGTGATGATTAAATACAGATGAAAATCGTGGCAGTTTATAATAAATAACTATATAAGAAAATTTAGTGAGAGAGTTCTCACCTTGATCGGTTAGAAATCATTAATAACGATTGATTTAATCAAATTAAACCATTCGTTTAATTTATTCAAGAAATCCCAGATAGCTCCGTTTATGTCCCGGTCAGTTTAATGTTGTAGAGGTTGATTTCACGATTCCAACGCTTCTAAAATTATTCAATTCCATTTCTGTTTGGAAGAGATACAGTCATTTATATATTAAACATTTAATTAATTAATTAATTAAACAATTTATTTAATTAATTTCACTTAACCATTGTTTAGTGTCCTTCCGTCTTCATCGTTCTTCTTTTCAGAACGATAGAACCTAAAAGCTCCCTCGCCTAACTCCATTTCGCACCACCTCCTGAGCCGCCAGGTCACGATCCAAAAACACAGCTACGAAGCCCTTTGCAAGCTCCTCCTCCACCACGAACGCGTCCCCACTCAGTGCCCCTTCCAGTGCCAGAAAGAGTCTCAAATGGCAGCGCTTTATGCGTGAAAATCGAGAGAATCTGCCTACCATTTCTGATCATAACCGTATGATTGACATAGAAATGTATTTATTTTATGCTCTTATATCTTATCTTTTGTATATAAATAAATATTACTTGGGTATTGTTTTGTTACTTTTACAGATATTCCAACCCAGCCCGCATACAACCAGAAAAGTAGAGAAATGGAGATCAAATTGGTATATATTTACATTTTGAAGAATTGTAGATGAAGGTCTCACATCCAGTTGCTGTTGGACAAGAAAATGATTGGTAGAAAGACCAAGAATTTCTCAAATCAAGGGAAGCTTGTCAAAGAACCAAGAGGAAAAGAAGAAAGGCCAAAAAATTTAATAGATTTAACTAAGGCCCATTTGAAACTCTCATTGTAAACTCTTTTGTGAATTCCCTAAGGCCCATCTATCATTGTATTAGGGTTAGGGTTTGTCTATCTATCCTATAAATACCCTTGTAATGTCATTGTAGCCACCATCTCATTTTCTGTATTCCATTACTCTAATAAAAAATCTTCTTCTTCTTCTTTTATTTTCTATTATTTTTTTAGCAACTAGTGTCATCTACCCGATTAGATTCGGTAGAGTACTAGTTGTATTTTACATTTGTTTCATTAGTGATTAGTCGTTTGATTAGTTTCAACGACAATCCTAATTTTATTTTATTTTTGTTCTTCTTATTCTGCACTTTTATTTTCTACATTGTTGTTCTTGTTTTGCAATTTACTTTCTTTAGTGATTAATCGTTGATTAGATTCAACGATAATCCTAAGTTTGCAATTTCAATTTGTTTTTATTTCAACAAAATCTCCAGGCTTCGTCTAACTCGCCCAAGAGATTAGATAAATAATTTGATTTTAATTTACCTCCCTGTGTTCGACCTGTATGCTACACACCTGTACACTTGCATTATTTAATTTAAAATTCGAGCTTTTCTAATTTATAGGAAAGTGACGATCAAGTTTTTGGCGCCGTTGTCGAGGAGGTAACAATTGAATTTTATTATTTATTTAATTTACGATTCGTGTTAGTTTTTTTTCTTTTTATTTGATTTTGTTAAAAAAAAAAATCTTGCCAAAATTTCTATTATTTCTTTTTATTTTCCTATTGTTTTCTTGTACATGTATATAGATAAAAATCTTGATTAGTTGATTGTGTATCACATATTGATATTATAATCTCTAAGACAAGGAAAAAAATCTTGCCCCTTTTTCTTTTAATTTTCCTTCGTTTTATTTTCATTTATTTATTTCTTTTTTTTGTTCGCATTTCTTCCAATCTAATTCCTTCTTCAAAAAGAAAAATATATATATACAAAAAAAAGAAACTTGCTAATTTTTCTTCAATTTCTTTCCATCTTTCTACCACCTCGCTGATTTTCACATTTTTCTTTTCCCTTTCCTTTACTTTCTATTTGTTTCCATCTTTTGTCTACAAATTTCTAAAAAAAAATCTTTTGCAATTTCTTCTCTGTCTACTTTGATTTCTTTCTTGTTTTTGTCTGCTTTTATTTCTTTCCTCAATTCCTTCTACCCTTCCTCTCTACCAAAAAAACCTTGCTTTTTTTTCTCTTATTTCCTTCCTCATTTAATTTTTTTCCTTTTTTGTTTTGGTTTTACCCATTCATTTCTTTCCCTTTCTTCTTGTTCAAATTTTCATAAAGAAAAGTTTCATTTTATTTATTTATTTCTTTCTTTCAAATTACATTTCTCATTCACCTCCTACAATCTCTCTTTCCATTTTTTCATTTATTTCTTTCCGGCTCTCTCCTTCATTAAAAAAAACAACTTTCAATTTTCCTTTATTCTTTCCATCTTTCCAATCATTTACATTCTTTTTCTTTTTACAAATTTCAAAAAAAAAGATTCCTCTTTTGCAATTTTTTTCCTTTCTTCTTTTGTCTTTCTTGTTCTCAATACATTTGATTTCTTTTCTTCTCTTACAAATTTCCTTTCTTTTCAGAAAAAAAAATCCACTTTTGATTTCTTTCCCCTTTATTCCACCTTTCCAATTTTCAATACAATTACTTCTCATTCTTCTTTTACAAGTTCAAAAAAAAAAAATCTTGCCATTTTTCTTTTATTTCTTCCCTGTTTTCAACTTCTTTCTCCTTTCTTTCGCTTGTTTCCCCTCTTACTAATATCTCGCATCCTTTCTTTTTTTACAATTTGCTGAAGAAAAAAATTTCCTTATATAAATTTCTCTTCTCTGCCTTGTAATTAATTTTCTTTCCTTTCTCCATTTATTTCTTTCCCTTTTCAAGTTTTTCCTTTTTCATTTTTTTCTGTCTCTTCTAATTTTACAACAATAAACAAAAGAAAAAATTTCTTTCTGTTTTTGTCTTCTCTTTTTTTGCTTTTCCTTCTCAATTTCTTTTCCAAATCTTTTACAATTACTTTCCTTTCTTCCTTTACAATTCTCTTTCTTTCCTGAAATCTCTCTTCCCATTTTTTGTCATTTGTTTCTTTCCTATTTGTCCACTTTTTCAACAATAATTAAAAAAAGGGAGGTCATAAAAAGATTCCTTTTTTTTCAATTATTTTTCCCTGCTTCATTTCTTCCCTCTGATCAAATACCCCTCCCTCTCACATAATCTCATTTCACCACAGTTTTTTTTTCAATCCACACTTCAGCACCATCTTTTCCAAAAAGTTAGCTTTTTTTGTTAATTCCTTTTTCTTTTTCTTGTGCTTTTTTTTGTTATTCAATTCATTCAAAAAAAACCAAATAAAAAAGAGTTTCAAACTAAGGACAAGGTGACTGGAGTTCAAGCAACAAATCAAGATTTCAGAAATCAAAAGAAATTGCAAATAGTGAGATTTCAATCATTGACGATACTCATTTTTTCTGGATGGACAACCATGCCCCACTGTAATAATTTCTGAACTCTACAGGTGCTTTGCTGCAAAGAAAAATATAGACATTGCTTGTAAAAAAAATTCTGCAGGGGCAGCGGCTTGCTTGTACAATATTTTAATTTTCTGTTATTATTCTGTGATTGTTCTTTGACTGTTCTGTGGCTGATATTTCTGAATTTATTTGTGAGAAACGAATTACATACCTAACGTCATCACTCTCGTCGTTTTTCAATTATAAACTTGATTTGATTTTCAAAATAATATAATTGAAAAGTGGTGTTTTGTGAAGTTGACTGTCTCGTATAATTGGATCGCGGATATATAGTAGTTCAATTTATTGAACTATTAGCAAAAGAGGTTGCATACTACCCGTAAAACATTGGTCGTATCCCTTAATATTTATACTATACGTGAACGGCCATAAGACCCTCTTCCCCCTTCCAATTGAGTCAGTTAATTAATAGAGCGTAGCTTAGTATTTTATACTATTTTGAAGTGAGAATAATTACTGCCTTATCGTGACTTCTTTAAAATGTCTGATTCAAAAAAATCATTGAGAGATATGTGGGATAATAATCGGAGTAGACGTCCTCTTGAAGAGTATGATTTTGAATTACAACTCATGAAGCAAGATTTTCGAAAATTTCGCGACCCAAATGTCAACAATTTTCAAAATGACCAACATTTTCAAAGTTATGATCGAAACGGCGACTTCAATTCAAATTTCAATAATTTCGATTATAAGCCACATCCGCATCAAAATAGCTTTGAATCCCAATATACCTTTGATCAACATCAATACGGGGTTGGAAACCAATTCGAAAATAATCTTGGATATGAAAATGATTTTCAAATCGATCAAAATCTTCAAAATAACAACTCACATCCACATCTTGAATATGACCAAAATTACAGTTTTCCCTCGAATTTCGACAGTTTTGGTTATGAACCTAATTTTCAAAATCAAAATGATTTCCAATATCATTTTTCAGAAAATTCAAACAACTACCACATTGGAAATAATATTGATTGTGAAATTGATGTGGACTATAATTTTGAAAATCAAGAAATCCAAAACGAGAGCTCTCAAATCAATGATTCTCAAGAATATCACCTTAACATTCTTAGAGAGAGGGTGGAAAGGCAAGATAGACAACTTGATGAAAAAGATAGAAAGATGGATGAACTTCTTTGTTTAAAGACAACTTTGAAAGAACAACGAGAGCAACAAAATCAAATTCAAACAAGCGATGAATCGGAAAATAATCCATTTTTTTCTGATAGTGAAAATTTTCAGATAACAACTTTCGAAATTGAGAATAATGATCTAAATGAAGTTGTTCAAAATTCAAGAAATGATCTGGACTTCGATTCTTTTCAGGAAAAAGATTTAAGTTTAGATTTTGATCTTCCTCTTCCGGGCTGCAAGAAACTTGAAATTTTAGAAATTGAACAGAATAGAAATGTTGAATTTTTCAAAAACTCAGAAGTGGAAATGGATTTTAATGAACATGAATTCTTTGGATTGTATGAGGATGAGTTGCCAAATAAAGAAGTAGATTCACATCACGAGTTCGAAAAATTCGATTTTGAGGTTTCAAACGAACTAGAATTTGTCAGTGTCGAAAATACGTTGTCAATTAATGAAATTGAGAAATGTGATCACACAGTCTTGAACAACACTCAGAATTCAAATTTCACTGAATTTATATACGATCACAAATTTTTGAAAAATTACACTGATAAATTTGTTGAACACATGAATTACTTTTGGAATACTGGCTTGGTTGAAAAACTTCATGTTAGGATGACCTTGGACATTTATCTGCTGGACTATAAATCTAGGTATAAAGATGAGATGGTTTTCAAAAATCTTTGCTTATTAGAAAACATGCCTAGACATAGTGGGAATAGAACCAAGTGTGGGGGGAAAAGATGGTGGTATTCTTTGCATCGCATGCATCGCAAACACATATTTCACTGTACATATGATCCATTTTTACATATAGCTAGACTGCATTTCATTCTTCAAATAATTTTGCATCTCATTCACCTTTGGGTTTTATCTTTCAAATTTAGGAAACATTTACAATGTGGACACTGTCTCATTCCAGTGTGGGGGAGTCAAGTCTGCATCACATCTCCTCCATCTTCATTTAAAAAAAACAAAAAAAAAAACACACACACACAATCACACCGACACGACTCATTTTAGAGTGATACCACGAAATAAGTTTACAACTTTTAGTCAGTTGATAGTATTTTTTTCTCTCAACTTAGATCGAATAAGGAATATAATGAAAAGTTTAATTTTGAGGGATAATAGTGTAACCGGTACATAGGGAGATTCTTAGGTGATTGCCATGAAATCTATTCTATATTGTAGACTTTGTTTAAATAAGTGAGGACTTAAAATACTTATATTGGCTCTTCAAATCTTTAAAACTAAGTTGTGTTAAGTTGAATTCGCATAACTCTCTTATGTGCTTATATCTTCAATAATAATAATAATCCAAGGGTATCCAACATTGCTTGTATATCAAGCGTTGGTGTGCAAACTCGCCAAGCTCTATCCGACATGTTGTTGACAAAGTCATCGTTGGAATATCTTGGTCTCATTTTATGAGATTGGACACCTAAGGATTACCAACACGTTGTTGACAAAGTCAAAGTCGGCCTGCACAATCCGCCAAGCTCTTTACCCACTCTCTGTTAGTCCACGAGGCAGTGCATGGGTGGTAAACCTTGGTCTTTTTAGTTAAGTGTATGTACTTAATCATAAATTTTACAATTTTATAGAATAAAGAATAAGCGATGATGCCCAAGCACTTCTTGACCCTATTGATTTGAATAGCCATACACAAGGAAATTAGAATACCACTTTACAAACTGTGCCAAGCAAACTAAGAATCTATTTCATGGCTGCACTATGTTATCGACCGAACTATTTGGCCAAACTGGAATTTAACATTTGAAAACTTGATTTATATTGAAAATTTGTGACAAGTTGAGGTATCTAAAATAAAATCAACTGATTAGAAATTATTAACTTAATTTGTTGTACCACTTTCTTGAAATAAGTCGTGTTTTCATTTTTTTTTATTTGCATATGTCCATTGCATTCATGTAGTTTCATTAGAATCATAGCATACTGCATTTGGATTTTGTGGGTAGTATCCGCTGAAAACCCTCACGAGACACCACTCGTCCTACTAGGGACACCTAGAGGGTTAACGGCTTGTTGCATACGCTCAATGCAATCGTATTTCCTACGAAAGTGCGACCTATCTAGTTAGTTTTTAATTTTTGTTTTACTCGAGGACGAGTAAAAGATAAGTGTGGGGGTATTTGATTGACATAGAAATGTGTTTATTTTATGCTCTTATATCTTATCTTTTGTATATAAATAAATATTACTTGGGTATTGTTTTGTTACTTTTACAGATATTCCAACTCAGCCCGCATACAACCAGAAAAGTAGAGAAATGGAGATCAAATTGGTATATATTTACATTTTGAAGAATTGTAGATGAAGGTCTCACATCTAGTTGTTGTTGGACAAGAAAATGATTGGTAGAAAGACCAAGAATTTCTCAAATCAAGGGAAGCTTGTCAAAGAACCAAGAGGAAAAGAAGAAAGGCCAAAAAAATTAATAGATTTAACTAAGGCCCATTTGAAACTCTCATTTTAAACTCTTTTGTGAATTCCCTAAGGCCCATCCATCATTGTATTAGGGTTAGGGTTTGGCTATCTATCCTATAAATACCCTTGTAATGTCATTGTAGCCACCATCTCATTTTCTGTATTCCATTACTCTAATAAAAAATCTTCTTCTTCTTCTTTTATTTTCTATTATTTTTTTAGCAACTAGTGTCATCTACCCGATTAGATTCGGTAGAGTACTAGTTGTATTTTACATTTGTTTCATTAGTGATTAGTCGTTTGATTAGTTTCAACGACAATCCTAATTTTATTTTATTTTTGTTGTTCTTCTTATTCTGCACTTTTATTTTCTGCATTGTTGTTCTTGTTTTGCAATTTACTTTCTTTAGTGATTAATCGTTGATCAGATTCAACAATAATCCTAAGTTCGCAATTTCAATTTGTTTTTATTTCAACAAAATCTCCAGGCTTCGTCTAACTCGCCCAAGAGATTAGATAAATAATTTGATTTTAATTTACCTCCCTGTGTTCGACCTGTATGCTACATACCTGTACGCTTGCAGTATTTAATTTAAAATTCGCGCTTTTCTAATTTATAGGAAAGTGATGATCACCGTACACAATTAAAGAGCACGAAAATCTCTAGAACCTTTGTTTTAAATATGTGTTTTAATATGCTTTAGATTTAGAGATTTTAAAGGAAGAAAATCGCATGTTTGGGGGCTTCGATTTTTGAGTGGCGGCGCATGAATGGATTAGGATTTGTGATTATCTAGGGTTATTTATAATTAAATATTACTAAATGCTCTAATTTGCAAAAAAACCTGTTAATTCCTAATCGCTCCAATTCAGCCCAACGAACATTGCCCCTAGCCAAATACCCCCATTCCGGACATAATGGACTAGGTCCTGTCAGCCCATTTGATTGTCTCAACCCACTTTTCTTTAAATTAAAATATAAATCATTTAATTTGATCGTACATTTTAATTTACTGAGGCCACATACTGAATCCAAAAAATTCCCGAAAAAAAAATCTAGCTATGTTTTGACGATATGGTTCTAACAAAATTAATTTCGTCAAATTTGGAGACCGTTTGAAAAATGGACTTTTTCTGGTCGATCCAATTTAACGGAAATTGAGAAAACACGTTTTCTTTTGCCACGCTCCCATATTAATTCCAAAAATTATGAAAATTGGAATCTTGCAATAATATGAAAATTATGAAATTTCAATTTTTCAGATCCGCTAGAAAGATATAATTAAACAGATTTAAATATTTCTGGTTTTGCTAAAATCCGCTTTATTTTGAATCATGTACATTCATTTAAAGTTTAACATCAAAATTTCAAATTACCACGCCATTTCTAACTCCTTTTATAATTAAAATAAATATATTTGTTCTAACTTCAATTTAAATAAATTTTAAATCATTATTATTTAGAATAAATCATTCTAAACGTTCAAAATCCATTAAAATTTCTAAAATAAAATTTTTAAATTAGTTCCAAAATTCCGGGTTGTTACAGGTTCATAGATGGAATCTAATTTCCAATATGCGACTTTTGGTTTTAGTTGTAAACTTATATGGCGACATAGTAGGATGGAGTACTATGTCGTCTATGATCAATACATTTATATTTGAAATTGATTCTTCACTTATAATAATAAAAAAAAGATAAATTTCGCGTATCAAACATTTTTGGCCATTATAAGGTAAAACTCTATCCTTTGGTTTGTGTTGCGTTGTGTGATATGACCTAAGTCTTATAATGGCTTCATTTTTAATTTTTGTATTGCGCTGTTTGTTTTATGGTATTCTTGGGAGAAAACTCGTTCCGTGTTATATGGCGTGGTCTCTTTATTTACCCAACAATAAAATAAAATTAATAACTGTTTTAGTTCTCGTACTAGTCCCATGACTGGCTCGGAGTTTATTGTTTCCCATTTAACTCTAGGTGCCCATATTTTCCACACGGGCAGCTTGTAGTTTTGGTTTTTTTGCAAATATTTCTATTTACATGATCCTGGATTACGACTGGAGCAATATTCGGAATGCTTTGTATCCATGTATTTCTTCCAGTTGTGGTAGTTGATGTTTTCCGTCGCACATTATATTCATGTATTATATTTTCCACTGTTTTGTAATTTAAATCTATGATATTATTCTTCCGCTCTATATTATTTATTTGAAATTTGATATCTTGTACTCTTATGTAAATTTTTGTAATAACAATGAAATGTTCTCTGGTTTGTGTTTTGATGTGTTGTCTTCTCATGGCAGTCTGCTTTCTCATTTGGTCTAGGCCGGCCAGGAGGTGCGGGTCGTCACAAGAAGACACAAAAATTTAACATGGTTTGGCTATGCCTACGTTCGTGGACCCAACAACTAATCTTTGTTTCACTGAAAGGAGTACTAAAGGGAACACAACAGAGAAATTACAAAATTATAGGTAGTAGATAGTGAGACTAACCTATAATTACAAATTAAATAACCAATTTCAATAGAGACTTGTATGCACTCAAAACCCCTAATTGACTGACCACAAAAATTAGGGTTTACTGAAAAGAGGATAATGGTGGATGCTCTCTCACATTCACTCCACTTACATGAAGACGAACTTCCTTCATTTAAATAGGTTATAAGATGATAGATTGCTTGGAGACGAAAAGAATTAATTTTCTGATTGTCTTAAAACCTTACCAAATGCTTATGATTTAACTGTAGTGTAAATAAAAAGTTAAAATCTTGGTTTCCATACGTTTCCTCCCTTGCTTGATTTTCCAAGCCTATTTATTTATTTATATTACAAAATAAATGAATTTATAAATATACTTCTTTCCTTATTTATAAATCCATTGATTAATTAATTGATTATGTAATCAATTTGTTTTCTTCCAAAATATGCTCTCAAATATTTCCATATATAGCATAATTGATTGATTGAATTAATTAATTAATTTCTATCTTTCTGTATTAGCCCGAATTTCCGAACATATTGAGTCGACTAATGACACCAGACGTCCAACCCAAATTGCACAGAAATACGAATCATTATCAGGAAGAAGTTAGTGGATGAGAAATAGAAAGAAAGAGAAATTAGAATAGAAGAAAACAAAGAACACAAATCTCACAGCGGAACGAATAAAATATGTAACACCCCACGTCCATTAATGTCACTCATAAAGGGAATGCATTAACTTCCATGGAGCGTTATTAGTGTATAGAACAGAATATAACAAGACAGATACAAATATTGGTACTTGAAAATTTATAAAAACAACTTTATTGCAGTAGAGAAAAGGTTTGATTACAACAACTTCATAAACCAAGTACACTTAAAATCCATCTTGACAAATTGTTTTCAGAGTACATAAAGTAAAAAAGCATAACCCCAAGCACAAGTAGACATAAAAGAGATGAGATGAACTTTACTTTCAGCAATCCAAGCACTTCAAAAGAGAGAGAAAGAGATCCAAATCAAGCTCCGCTAGTACTAGTCCCACCCTGAGAACCGGGGAGGGAGGAAAGGAAGAAAAGAGGCGAAAACAAAGGGGGTCAGACATGAAGTCTGGCGAGTACCATAAATTTAACAATACAATTATTAAAGTAATTAGGATAAGGCATAAACTTGTAAAACAAGGAATGACTGTGAAGCAAGTGGGCAAGAAAAAGAAAACAGAGGAATATTTTGGCGTTAAATTGCGCTCCTAATCACTATAGGATAATTATTATACTGCGCCAATGCTAATTACAACACACCATTACTAGTCACCATAAAAGTTGATCCTTCACACTGAACAAAATAATAATAATAATGGTAGTTCCATGCAACCCTAGCTGTCTTCATAGGTGCCGCCTGCCCCTATCTCCACTAGTTGTACCCACTACCCTCCCCATTCTAATTACAATGTTTATTCATAATATGGTAGTTATACTCCTAGCTATCTTCATAGGTGTCGTCTGCTCCTATCTCCATAAGTCGTACCCACTACCTTCCCCATTCGATCGACTCCCTAACTCGTAGATACCCGTGCTGGTTCCACAGTGGGGTGTATCACCCCCCAAAGTGGCAACCCGATACCACTAAAGATGCACGGCTTATATCTACACGATGCAACAACGTCTTACCTACCAGCCCGGGTCCACACACGCACATGACCCCATTGGACTTGCGTAGCCACCGCTAACCCGTTTTGACCTCTTACAATCAAACTCAGTAAGCGTGTCCCGTCCTCGACTTGGGTCAATCTCACAAAGATACTTAATGGGTTACTGGTTTGAAAAGGGTCCCCACACAAGCTTTCCACCTATGCTTGGTCCCCACTAGAATTTCCCACTTAACCCTTTCTTATTCATGTCTTCTTACATGTTTTCAACTTGGTTAAGTGTTTATAATTATATCCCACATGTCACCCATGTTATTCACTAAACAAATCAACATGTGTTATTGGTTAAGCTTGTCTTAACCCTATCCGCTTATTAGATCAATATATTATTGGTTAAGCTGGTCTTAACCCCATCCACTTATATCTTATTAGTTAAGTTGGTCTTAACCCTATCTGCTTATCAAGTCAATATACATTATTGGTTAAGTTTGTCTTAACCCTATCAGATCAATACATATTATTGGTTAAGTTTGTCTTAACCCTATCCGCTTATTAGATCAATATATTATGGGTTAAGCTGGTCTTAACCCCATCGACTTATCAGATTAATATATATATATATATATATATTATTGGTTAAGCTGGTCTTAACCCTACCCACTTACCATTTTTTTTATGATTAAGTGCATCTTAGTTCACAGATACATTGGTTAAGAGAATAACTCCCTAAGTACCAACCCCGAAGACCGAAATCAACATCAGATTATTACTCAGAGAATCACTCACTCAACCAAACTTCTGTTTGTCATTCATATTCGTCTTTGCTCAGCATTAATTAATTAATTATTAATGCACATACCTCTCACATTAAGTCGATTGCTTGTGGCCACTAGATATGCCGGGCAGTTCCGGGCAGACTTCCACCACAAGCAAGACTTAACCTCGTGTCTAAGCTTCTTTTAATTTATGCCTTTGACCTCTCTCATTAGACTACCGTTTGTGGTTGCTGGATTTGCCGGGCGGGTCCGGGCAGTCTTACACCACAAACGAGTCTAACCTCGTGTCTTAGGCCTTTATTACTTATTTAATTTGTGACTATAACCTCTCACATTACACAACCGTTTGTGGTTGCTGGATTTTCCAGGTGGGTTCGGGCAGTCTTACACCACAAACGAGTCTAACCTCGTGTCATAGGCATTTATTATTGCACATTATTGTTCAACCCCAATTTGAATTAATATCCCTATTTCAAATTGCCAATAACTTCCAATTTTAATCCATGTCCGTAATTGTCAGTTAAATTATGTCCAAAATTACTATGCATATAAATTAGGCCAATTAATGTCTTAAATTAATTATATGCCTTTGCCATTTTATACCAATTCACAATTATGCATATTTAATATTTTCCCATTATCCCCACGTCGTCCGTACGTTGTACATGAAATATGTTAGACTCGTAAATAGTCTAACTCGTAAAAAGGAAAGAAACATCACAGCTTGCATAACACACAAAATAGATCTAACTAGTATAACATGGATCAAAACTGGCATGATTATGATTCATATTAACATAAATTTGCATAATCAACACTTGCATAGGCAATAGTCATAAAACATAAATTTGTATAAACTATGTACTGTCATGGATCTAAATGTATAGATCTAAACATGTAATTATGAAGTTGTATATATGGAAATGGTTTTCCAATGACATGCATATGAATTTCATACGAACTTACATTCAAACTAGCATATGATTCACATTAGGAAACATAAATTTGCACAAGTATGTTACTGCCTTGGATCTAAATATAGATCTAATACCAAAATGTGAACTTGCATATGGATCTAAACATAGATCTAAACATAAAAATGTGAACTTGCATATGGATCTAAACATACAAATTAATGTCACACTTTTCGCTTATAAACTAGCATATGTATATACTTGATTCACATATGTTTTACATCCCAACTTGCATAAGATTCACATATGTTTCAACATCCTAAACTTGCATACATATGTTTTAACATCGCAAACTTGCATAAGATTCGCATATGATTTAACACATAAATTTGCATAAGATTCACATAACATAAACTTGCATATGATTCACAAATTAACATATGTAAACTTTCATAAAATGAATCAAGTTAAACATGTATAATTGTACATATAAATAGATCTACCAATCATACAACAACAAAACTGTCATATGTTCACAAACAGAGAATAACATCACATATTTCAATAGACATGTTCTCATAATCCAATTACAACCCATCATAATTAATTTATTAATTATATTGTGAATGAAATAGCACTCACAATCAAAAGAACAGTCTTGTTTTTCTGGGATCTGTATTCTGAAACTGAAATGCTCGCCTTTGACGTAGACTAATTGTTATTCTAATTTGGATTTAGATTTGATTTTGATTCTTTCTTCTATCTTTCTTTTAAGTTGAAAAAGGAATGGTGGCTAAACTAGAACGATCATTAACGGCATGGTGGCTCCTTCGAATGAATTTGTGTGATTTAGGGTTTGAGGATTATGGTTGCTTTTATAGAAGTTAAATCCTATGTGAGCCGTTAGATCGTTTTAGGAGCAATCAGAGCCATCCAACTAAAGCAAGTGTCACTCAGCCAATCATAGCATGACACATAAGCATTAACACCTCAGAATTTGTCACAAAGCCAATCAGAGAAGGCCACGTAAAAAAGACAATCCTTGACCAACAAAAAATGCGCCACGTGCGCCACATGATGCGTACACATCATATATATATATATATATATTCTCTCTATATATATATATATTTTTTCTTTTTATTTATCTTCTCAATTAACCATTTTCACACTAAACCACTTTTTGAACTGTGTTCACACTAAGCCACTTTTTAGCCATTCCCCTAAAACAAAAATATGGCGCTGTCGTGGATCGAATTCTGTACCTCTTGTATGCAAGTCACATTTTCTAACAAAATGAGCTACTAAGTCTTTTGCTTACAAAACTTAGAACAATGCTAAACATTATTCTTTTCTCATTCTTCTTTTTAATGTTTTGCTGCAATATTTAATTTAAAGATATCTTCTTCATACGGAGTCCGATTTACGCAAACTTGGACTCTATCTCAAGCAGAATTCCAAGATGAACGCAATGGAGCAACCTGTTTCCCTTAATTCCCACATTTAAAATTAAGTATTCTTTAATTCTTTAATTTTAATATTTAAAATCACGGGGTGTAACATTCTCCCCTCCTTAAAGGATTTCGCCCCCGAAATCTCCAAGTTAAGGAGAATGCATATCCTAACATCCAATCATCCATCTACTCAACCATCAAACACAGGCATCCATTGTCCTTACAAGATTTCTAATGCTGTATGAACATATGCAAAAATTGCGTGTATATGTTCCTTATCTAATGCAAAATCAGGCGGTCTACAGATTCAGTTGACCTCCTTAATGCAAATCATGATAGTGTCATGCGTTCATTATGTATGCGAAAGAATCCTATCGATACATATTATTCCTACATGTATGCACAACCATTCATCAAAATGCAGCATCCATGTGATAACACAACCATTATACATCCATTAACTTAAATATGCACACACATTTATATGCAACATGAAGGTGATTGAGCCGAGTGTGTGTACATGCATCCACGAGAAACCACTAGCAACCACTTGCATCCATTTGCATCCACCAAACATAACATGTCTCAAACACATGTTTACAACCATAGGGTTCTTCCTAACTAAAGATCGAAGATGTCATCGCAAAAATAATACTAAACGATAGGACAAGTATCAACAAAGCGGTAGAAAAAGGAGAAGTTAAAACATACCCTCAAAAAGGAAAGGGTACAGCGTACGCATCTTGTCTTCCGTCTCCCAAGTCGCGTCTCTTTGATCATCGCCCCATTGCACTTTGACCAACTTGACCTCTTTGTTGCGTAGCTCTTATACCTCCGACCCAAGGATGCATGCAGGAGCTCGTCTAATCGTGGCATCTCCCTCTACTTCCACTTCTTTAAGCATGTTCGGCTCCACTACTTCTGCGGTATCTTGTAACACTTTCGCAAATAAGATACGTGAAAACATGTCATGTACATCACTAAGCTAGTTGCCTCTTCTCATGTCCTTCCAAAATCTAGGATACATAACCTCAAAAGATCTTCAAGGATTTTGTTCACCCCTTTCTGTCCGTTCACCCGTCTGTGGGTGATAAGCGATACTCGTACTTGCCGCATTTTGCATATCACCTTTTTCTCTTGCACCGAAAACTGCTCCAAGCCCTGTCTCGCAAGCACCGGTATACACTGTGAATGGCTTACTTCCATCTGGCAAAAATAAAACTGGAGCGGTCGCCAAAACCCTCTTCAAATGTTGGAAAGCTTCATCACAGTCAACATACAAAGCAAAAATCAAGTTCTTCTTCGTTAACCGAGTAAGTGGGGCTGATATCATCGCGAAGTCCTTAATGACCTTCCTATAATAACCAGCCAGCCCTAAAAAGCTTCTTACTTCTGTTGCGTTCTTAGGAATCTTCCAATCTTGGGTTGCCACCACCTTTGCGGGATCCACAGCTATCGCTTCCTTAGAGACCACGTGTCCTAAGAACCTCACTTCTTTTCTCCAAAAATGGCATACCTTGGAGAACTTAGCTTTAAGTTGATGCGCTCGTAGGGTCTCTAAAACTTCCCTAAGATGTAGGGCATGCTCTTCTTCACTTTTAGAGAAAAATCAGGGTATCGTCCACAAAGACTATCACAAACTTGTTTAGAAACTCCCTAAACACCCTACTCATTAAGTCAACAAAGTATGCGGGTGCATTCGTCAGACTGAAAGGCATGACGAGCCACTCGAAGAAACCGTTAGGAGTTCTAAATGCAGTCTTATCTATGCTATCTTCAGCCACCCTTAACTAATGAAACCCTATAGCCAAATCCAGTTGCGAAAAAAAGCGAAGCACCCACCAACTGATCGAATAAACCATCTGTCCACGGCAATGGGTGTCTGTTCTTCTTTTTCAGCTTATTCAGCTCTCTATAGTCCACGCACAATCTAAGTGAACCATCAACTTTCGTAGCAAAAACGACTGGAGCGCCCCACTCGGAAATACTCCTTCTTATGAACCTCTTCTCAAGCAATTATTTTACTTGCTTACTGAGTTCTCTTCTCTCTCTCTCGGAGCCATGTGGCGCATTGGTAATGCAACTGGCTTTGCATTATCTACTAGGTATATTCGAAAGTCTATCTCGCGCTTTGGGGGTAAACCTCGAACTTCATCGAAGACGTCACTATATTCACGGGCCACACGAACTGATTCCAAATCATCATTGGATGCGTCAAGGGATTCTAGGTAGCTAAGCATTACTGGACTTCTAGGGTCACAAGAAATATCGAGGGTCTTTCCACAACGAGTCAACAATCTAACTACCCTTCTTTCACAATCTAGGATGGCACCGTATCTAGCTAGCCAATCCATACCTAGAATCAAGCCATAGCCCATGAAGCCAAGAATGAAGGCGTTGCATTCAAACCAAACGCCTAAGATATACACTCTCAAATCTCGACAAATCATTGAAAGATGAGCCGAACCACCAATAGGATTTGAGACTACTATGGGATCCGTAACTAGACTAGTATTTAGGTGCAGTGTTTCAACTAACGAAGCAGATACAAACGAGTGTGAAGCACCAGAATTTAAACAAGGTTCGAACAGGATGATCAAAATGGAAAACCAAATTTCCAACCAAGATATATTTCTACCTCTATCAGGTATGTCAATCGTGAGGGAACAAGTCTGTCCTCCAGAAGATCATGTACCTTGTCCTTACCTTTGCCTTTTGCTTTTTCTTTCTAATGTCTTTATTTAAGTAGTCAGGTATTTCACAAGTGTGGCCCTTCCTTTTTTTCTTGGCCCCTTGTTATCCTTATCGCCTTTCTTTGGATCTACTTTATCGTGTGTCCTTTCCATGTCTCTACTGCACATTCTTTGTTTGTGGCCTCCTACCAAATGAGGCTTCGTTCTTCATTAACCAAGCAGCTAATTGAACCTTCCTCCCGTCGTCTATCCTAAAGGTACCAACAAGTCCTGCACTCCCTCCTAGTTTTGACAGACGTCCCAGTCCCATGAAGTGGTTTTCCGCCCATCGTACGGAAGTTCTTACATATCTTAGAAAATGCGTCTATATGCGTGGAGGAAGAAATTCAAAAAGGAAAGAGGAAGAGATTCAAAATGGAGAATCGAAGGAAAGATATATGGCTCTTGGGGGTTATGTTTTTAAAACAAACAAACTTTTCTCTTAAAAATACTCTCTTTAAAACATATTTTTGAAAATATTTCTTTACAAAATGCTTTTGAAAAATAGTTTTTCAAAATTCATATTTGTTCTGGTAACCTTCAGCTCCGATACCACGTGTAACACCCCACATCCATTAATGTCACTCAAAAAGGGAATGCATTAACTTCCATTGTAACGACCCGGATTTCGCCCGACCCGATCGATCACAAATCGACCAAGACCGTTCAAAACCCGCGTACGTTAACTTTGGGCATACAACACATCAGAACAAAAACACAGACTTTTATAACATCAATAATAAATGTTACATCATAGTACAGAATATATCAGAGTACATCGATAAATAATACAGCGGAAGATACATTTAAAATAAATTAAATACATTGCAGCGGAACTAATCTCAGCGGAAAGCCATCAATATTCTGGACCCAGCTTCAGACTTCAATCCAGGATCCTGCTTAACTACATCTGCAAAAGCTACTCGACTGCCCGTGTGGAAAGAGGGCACCCGAGTTTGCTAAGTGAAACAAACTACAGGTCAGTCGTGGGACTGGTGTGAGAATTCTATACTTAACTTATCTAATAAGTAGGCTAATCACAGGACCACGCCGCTAACGCGAAACGGGTTTACTCCAATGGATTGCCAGTGCATAATTAAAGTAAATCGTCAAATATCGCAATGCTTTTTAGAAAAAATGAAACCATTATAAGACCCAAGTCCCATCACATAATGCAACGCAAACCAGAGGATAGGGTTTTACCTTATAATGGTCAAAAGATGCTTGATACGTGAAAACGATATTATTATTAGTGTGTATATATATGGGTATATATATAATGTACATTTCAATCATAATGTATCAATCATAGACGGCATAGTACCCCATCCTACTATGTCGCCATACTAGTTCTACAATCAAAACCGCAAGGTCGTATTGGAAATTGGATTTCCATCATGAGTCGAGGCTAGGGACAAGCTCCTCTCCGATTCGAGACACTCTAGCAAATGCCTCAGGATCCCCCGCAGTGAACCCTTGGATCTTCAGGGCCGGTCCCCGCCTATCGGCAGTGGATTGGTTATGCCTGAACACACGCTTCCCGGTTCCTTTGAACCTATAATATGACCACTATCGGCCTATAAAAATCCGAGGCGCCTCAAAATCCATCATCCACATAAGTAAAATGCCAGGCCGTGTTAAAGCACTGACACTACCACTAGCTAGAAAGAAACGTGTGCACTCCCTGCAGTCCATATCTCGTTTTTGACTCATACCGGGGTGTGAGGCTCGCGAAGTCACGATATACACAAAGCTATGCCGTAATAGGCTATGCTTTGATCATCCCACAAGGCCCTGCTTTTCAACAAAAGCCTTGATCATTTGCATCTTAGCATGTCACATTGTCAGACCCTACCATATTATTGATCATCTACCAATATATATATAACCTCTAAGCTCATACGTCTTAGAGAAGGGTGATAAGTAAAGAATAAATTCTTCACCACCAAATAGAAATGTATAATCAGTAGCGTTCAACAAATACAATAGAATGGAATACAATGTCAGACACGCAATCCATTTACAAGTCTGCTCTGGGTCTGAGCGAAACAACGTGTCCGTCGATCTCCAAATGCGTTTGGACGATCATTACCAAATACCTTGCCTTGGAAGGCCAATCCCAATTCAAGATACCAGTCATCATCATCCCAACGATGTGAAAACCTTAGGTCTTCAATCACCGTCTTCATCTTCGACTCTTGATCTTCGTGATGATTATTCAAAATGGGTTAAACCCGGTCTTTCTGAATAACACGCGTATTTTGGGATTAAAAAGCAAATATTGGAAAATCACACATAACGCCACATTCCATCTCAGAATGTTCTTTTAATAAGATATTCAATTTAAAAGATTCTCATTAATTTTATCAAAGATAAATATGTAAATTAAATCTATAAATCAATTTCCAAAAATATGGAATTCCACAGAAATCAAATCAATACATAATCGATATAGATTTCTGTATCGGACTAATAATGTAAATGGAATAACGACAAAGCCTCTTAAATTCCGTATATAATATCGGTCTTCTTTTATAGAAGCCCATTTCGATTATTACCAATCGAATTTCCACTTAATTCCTATTTAATATATTAAATTGGAAAAACTTGGTTTTAGAAAATGCCTTTTTAAATCTATAAAATAGATTTATAAATTCCAAATAATAATTTCAATGTAAATTGGATTAAAGGACAAATGTCGTTTAAAAACACCGTCCACGATAAATCCACTTCACATCTCAATTTATTTCATATCACAAAATATGATTGCAAATGCTAGTAACCCTTTAAAAACATAATTTAAAATAATCGTAAAAATATTCTTTATATAAAAGATTCTAAATGAGAAGTATTCTTTATTTTACAAATCTTTATCTTTTACAAATATTCCTGGTTTTAACATATACTTGATTAAAAATATATTACGAAAATATATGCACTTTATATAAAAAGGATTTCTAATGTAAAAATAGTCTTATTTAAAAGAACACTTGAATCGAAATGCGACTCAAACATTTACCATATAATTTGGATTATATGGATTTCACACACATCATCAAATCATCCATTTACATCCAAAGTGTAAATTCCACTGTGTAAGAGTTAAAATTAAATAATAACGCTCATCGCAGCCTGTCGATCCAACGATCAACAAACAACTAAATATAGGGATTAGTGTATGTGAATTTTCATCCCAACACCCGTGTGGGGTTTTCAACCAACAGCAGTTCACAAAAATAAACAAATAATTGGTTAATGGATTTAACCAATTTCAGTTTTGCTAACAAGTTGATGATAATAATCAAACATGTCATTTATTCCTAATGTCGAATAAAAAATGTATTTTACTCAAATAATTTCCCTCTACATTCCTAATGTATGTATTTGACCGATAATATCATTCTTATTTTAGAATATAAATTCTAATATAGACTGCAAGTAAAAAGTGATTTTTATGTATTTGCCTATAAATTCAATTGTATAATATGCAATTTAAAATGGTTAGTATCATTGCATATAAATTTCATTGCTCATTAAGCAAATAAAAATGTATATAAGCGATATAGGCATTTTGTTGACAATCTATTTCAACAAAGTGATTATAAAGTCGTAATTTTATTTTGTCAACAATTCTAGCTTAACAAAATAAAAAGCAGTGATTCATATTCTAAGCTCTTCTATTTTATTGCATATTAACATGTAAATAAAAATACTACCTTTAATTCTACTATTTTTATTGCATGTAGAATGTCAGTAAAAGTACTACCTTTTTATTTTCACCTTTTATTGTATATAAAATGACAATAAAAATGTACCTCTTTAATTTTAACACTATTTCATTTTAACTAGTTGAAAATAAAGGTGAAATCCTTTATTTCAATTCTAATCTTTATAACTAATTTAAGAATAAAATGGAATCTCTTATTTACATTGGAATCGTAAATAAAAATGCAACCCGTTAATCTATTCTTTTATTTTCATCTAGAATGCAAATAAATTATACCCTTTTTACTCCATGTATTTATTTACATTAAAAATGTAAATAAAGATATCACTATTAAATCCTTGTTTTATTTGCATCAAGAAATGCCAATAAAAATACAACTCTTTACTGAATGTAGAATGACAATAGAAATGTGGTTTTAAAATCTATTCTTAATATTTTAATCACTTTGGAAATAAAAACATAATTTTCAAATTCTAAACTTTTTATTGATATCTAACTTATTAAATAAAATAACCTTACAATTAAAATGTAATATTAATTTCCTACCACTTTTGTTGTAAACAATTTTACATTATAAATGCAAGTTTTAATATCTAATCTTTTTAATAAAAGAAAATTACAACAAAATGTAATCCTACATTTCTATTTCTCTAATGTGACAAAATAAAAATGTAAACATAATCTTTTTATAAAATGGTATTTCATGAAAAATGAAAATTTAAATGTCCTATCTTTTATTTGAACAAATTATAAATAAAAATATTAAATCTTTTCATTGTAACAATTTGTCAATAAAAACGTTATCTATTGAATCACATCTTTTTATTGTAACTCTTTTGACAATAAAAGCAAATCTTTTTATTTTAAATATTACATGAAGATATAGCTTTTAAAAAAAACCTTTAATGCCCATTCTTTTATTGTAATGATTTACAATAAAAATAATAACCTCTATTTCAGTTTCTTTTATTTACAAATAAAATGTAAATAAAAATGTGTGTACAAATTTTGTCCTTTTATTTACACATGTAGTGTACATCAAAAATAAATAAAACAATTTTGTCTCTTTTCATTTACACATGGAAAGTAAATAAAAATATAATAAACAATTTTGTTTTGAAAGGTTTGTTTGCATTGTAAATGCAAAACAAAGAAAGCAAGTTTATTTTTACATTATAAAATATAAATAAAAAGGTAAATTTTATTCTCAAGTTATATTTACATTATGAAATGTAAATAAAAAGGTAGATTTTAGTTTCAAGTCATGCTTGTGTTTTTGAGAACACAAATAAAAATATAAGTTTTGTTCCTAAGTTATATTTACAATTTAAAGAGTAAATTTTAGTTTCAAGTCATATTTACATTATAAAATGTAAAAAAAAGTAAGTTTTGTTTTCAAGTGATATTTACATTATAAAATATAAATAAAAAAAGTAAGTTTTACTTTCAAGTTTTATTTGTGTTTTAAGAACACAAATAAAAATATAATTTTTTTTTCTAACAATCTTTATTCAAACACTTTGTTCGCGTTAAGGGATGCAAACAAAGTATAATTCTCTTTTATTTTAAACATTTTGTTCGCATCGAGGAATGCAAACAAAATATAATCTTTTTATTCTTCTGTAATTTTGTTCGCATCGAGGGATGCAAGCAAAATAAAATCTTTTTATTCTTTTGTAATTGAAAATTTGATCAACTCAATTCTAACAAAGTGATGACATATAAATGGTGACAACCATATTCTTTTATTTTGAATTGACAAGTATGTAACACCCCGTATTTTCTGTGAACATAAAAAAAATCAAGATATAATTAATTTTTAGAAAAATAATTAGGTGAAATGGGTTGCGCCGTTGCGTTCGTCTCGGAATTCTGCTTGAGATAGAGTCCGAGTTTGCGTAAATTGGACTCCGTATGAAAAAGATATCCTTAAATTAAATATTGCAGCAAAACATGGAAAAAGAGGAATGAGAAAAGAATAATGTTTAGCATTGTTCTAAGAATTGTAAGCAAAAGACATAATAGCTCATTTGGTTGGAACATGTGACTTGCATACAAGAGGTGCAGAGTTCGATCCCCGCCAACGCCATATTTTTGTTTTAGGGGAATGGCTAAAAAGCGGCTTAGTGTGAACGCGGTTCACAAAAATTAAATATATATATATTGAATATATATATGTATATATATATATAATTTAGAAGATAAATACAGTCAATTTATTTGGAGGGAAAGATTTATGCATAAGTAGATATGTATGTATGTAGGTAACTTCATTATGCATTGATTTTGCATGTTGCAAGGAAAGTAGAGAAAAAAAAAGGGAAATTAAATTATATGCTCGATTTCCTTTTTTTTCAGGCAAGCAATTAATTTGCATTATTTGAATTCATGAATAGGTGCGTATGTATATATATATGTATTTATATATATATATATGGGCAGTTAATGTAAACATGAATAGAAGTTTATTAATTTGCTGAGTGTTTGCTGAGTCACTTCTGACTCATTGCTGAGTCAATAAGATAAACCCCATCTGGTCTGAATGGCTGCGGTTATTTCTAGGTTAAATCTAATGGCCTAAATGAATCCTAACATCTATAAATAAGTGGATAGACTCTAACCCTAAATCACTTGAAAAATTGGAGAGCTACCGACATGCCGTTGCCATGGAGTTCAGCATAGCCGTCACAAACTAAAGAAGAAGAAGGCCTAATCTACAAACTAAATCTACTTAAATCAAATCAAAAGCTCTCTCTCTTTCTACTTCTCTTCTTTAAAATAGTGAGTATGATGAATCTCACAATATTATTATAAAATAATTTGATTAAGCTATGAATGGATCACAAGAAAGTGATATGAATTGTTATGTATTTGTAAATTATGTTGTGGATCTCTTGTTATGCTATTATGTTATCATATATATGTTGTTATGTTGTAGTGATTATGTTGTAAATAATCCTATGCTATGTCATATGTGATTAATCATGCTATGCTATGTTGTAAATCATATCATGCTATGTTGCAAATTATGATATGCTATGTTGTAAATCTTATATATGTTGTAGATCTCATATTATCACATATGTTGAAATACTTATGTTATATGATCGTGATGTCATGTTAAGTTGTGTTGAATCATACAAGTCGTAAAATCATGATGTTAGTATTTATGCGAATTGGATCATGTTTAAAGTTTATGTTTTTTTTATAATAGATCTTGATTATGGGAATTTGCCTATTGGGTTAGGTGTACCCATATACATGAATCTACAAATTAATTGGATCTTGAATATGCGAATTTGCCTATTAAGTTAGGTGTACCCATATACATGAATCTATGATTAAATGAATTTTGATTTTTGGGAATTTGCCTATTGAGTTAGGTGTACCCATATAAAACCATATTGTTAATGATGTTGATTCACACATGTCCTATACAAGTTTATGAAATTTGATCAAAATCATATTATGTGAATTATGAATAAGTTGACACCCTTAGATCCATGACATGTATAACCTTATGCAAGTTGTAATGTATCCAAGTTTTACCCCTTGTTATGATTTATTTAGTCACATATATATGTTGTTGTTATGAATATTTTCTTTTATGCTATGAGTTAGACTAATAGGGTCTAGCATACATTTTGCGAATAAACGTTCAAACGTGGGGTAGGGGTAATATTAGGAAATTAATAAATTGGGGTACAATTGATATGATTTTTCATGCCTTAAATGGATGTCCATAATTGAGTCAATTATGGACATTGTTAAATTTGGAATTAATTAATAATTCAAGTAGGGAATTATTAAAATTGGGGAAAGTGGATTATTAATAATAATCAATGCTTAGGACACGAGGTTGGACCCGTTTGTGACGTAAACCTGCCCGGACCCGCCCGACAAATCCAGTAGTCACAAATGTCGGCCCAATGTGAGAGGTCCTAGGCCCAAACTAAAGCATAACAGTTGTAAAGACACGAGGTTAGACTCTTTTGTGGTGTAAGACTGCCCGGACCCGCCCGGCAAATCCAGCTGCCATAAATGCCAGTCTAATGTGAGAGGTCTTTATGAGGTTATGGCCTTAATGAATTAAGAAATACTTAGCCAGATAATCATGTAAGGCGGGACATGGGGTTAAGTAGGTGCCTTGGGTGGCATGAGGAATCTAGTGGTTGCCTTTAGAGGCATTTGAAATACGATTAGACTTAACCAAATACAAATGTAAATGAACATGACTAAGTGGGTTAAGTGGATGGACTAATGGGACAAGCTTAGGTGGAATGCTTGTGGGAAATAATGGGGGCCCATTTCAACCAGTATCCCAAAACATATCTTTGTGGGCTCGACCCAAGTCGAGGACGGGACACGCATACTGGGTTTGACTATAAGAGGCCAAAACAGGGAGCGGTGGCAACGCAAGTCCAACGGGTTTCATATGCGTGTGTGGACCCGGGCTGGTAGGTAAGACGTTGTTGTATCGTGTAGGTATAAGCCGTGCATCTCCGTTATATCGGGTTGCCACTTTAGGGGAATGATACACCCCACTGTGGGGCCAGCACGGGTATCTACGAGTAGGGAGCCGATCGAAAAATGGAAAGTGGGGTACACCTAGTGGAGATAGGGGCAGGCGGCACCTATGTAGTCAGCTAGGAGTACGTAAAGCCATTAAGAAAGTTTCTAAGTGAAGCTAAGTGGAATCAATCTTTAGGGTGACTGGTGTGGTGCAGTATAGTGTTTATCCTTTAGTATTTAGGAGCGCCTATAACGTTTCCTTTAGCGATTGTCTATGTCCTTAATCTGCTCTTTCATAGACATTTCCTTGTTTTCCAGCTTATACCTTAGTCCAGTTATTTTGATAATAGTATTGTAGAATTATCATACTCGCCAGACTTTATGTCTGACCCCCCCCCCCTCTTTTTCATCTTTTTCTCCCTTCAGGTCCTCAGGTTGGGCCAAGTTCCAGTGGAGCTGATTGGATTGCTTATCTCTTGGAAAGCTTGGACTGCTGAAGTAAAGTCCGGCTTGTTATCTTTCTTTTTAATGGCTATTTATGTAATGGGGTTATGTACTTGTTTTATCAAGATAGATATTGTACTTGACTTTGATTATGGTGTTATGATGTAATCAAACATGTTTTGACTTCTGCTGCAATTGAAATAAAGTTTTTTAATTTCCAAGTACTATTTTATATCTGTCTTGTTGAAATTTTACTGTTCTATATTCACCTAAAACCTCCATAGAAGTTAATGCATTCCCTTTGTGAGTGACATTAATGGACGTGGGGTGTTACACGTGGTATCGGAGCATAAGGTTACCAGAACAGATAAAATTTTTAGAAAAATATTTTTCTAAAGTATTTTTGGAAGAAGTGCTTTCAAAAACATGTTATTTAGAGAAAGTTTTTATGAAAAACATAATCCCAAATAGCCATATCCTTATCTTTATCTTTCGAATTCTCCATTTTGAATCTTTCCCTTTTCGTTTCAGCATGGCTGAAGATCTTAATCTCCCAGAAGGTTTGACGGTTCCAGGGTGGTTTAGGAGATATTTGGAGTCTAGGGCCACCACTGCAGGCCCAACAGATGTTCCTCCACCCCCAGTTGCACCCATTCCTCCTCCTCCTCGTGTTGACACTTTTGCAAAGACGTGCAAGGAATTTAAGGCTATGGGAGGAAAAACTTTTCAAGGGACTGAGACGTTTGTGGAGGCCAGAGACTGGCTTAAGGAGACTGAGGAATTGTTGGATATCTTTGAAGTGGAAGATGGGAGGAAAGTCCGTTTAGCTGCTTGGTTAATGAAGGGAGAGGCCTCTTTTTGGTGGGAGGTCACTAACCGGGAACGTCCAGTTGATTCATGGGCGGATTTCAGACGAAGGTTTGAGGCAAGGTTTCTTTCAAGGGCAGAGGAGAATTTAAATATGGAAAAATTCCTGACATTAAAGCAAGGGAGCTTAACAGTGAAGGAGTATGTCAATAAATTTAATCTGTTAGCAAGGTTTGGCTTGGAGTTGGTGAACACGCCAGAGAAGAAAGCTTTGAGGTTCGTTAGAGGCTTGAATGAACCGTTGCAAGGGTTGGCTATGACCCACATCCCTATGGGAGACACCTTTGAAAGGCTAGTAGAAATGGCACCTATGCATGAGGATAAGGCAGTTGAAAAGAAAGGGGATCAGAAGAAACCCCAACAGCAAAATAAGAAGGGTGGTAAAAACAATAATGGCAAAGGGAAGAAGAGATGCTTCAATTGTGGGACGCCTGGCCATCTCAGCAAAGATTGTAGAAAGAAAAAGAAGACTGGTTGTTTTCATTGTGGAGATGCGGGACATTCGGTGAAGGACTGCCCAAAGAAGGGGCAGAGGGCAGGGTCTACCTCGGGAGGACAGGTGCAGGCTCTTATGGCACCAGGGCAGGCAAGGGGGCAAGTTCATGCTATTGCGGCCCCACCGCTGCAAGAAAGAGGTAGAACAATTTCTGTTGAAAGCTTAGTTTTTCTGTTTGATCATCCTGTCCGTACCTTATTCGATTCTGGCGCATCTCATTCGTTTATCTCTGCATCATTAGTTGAATTACTGCACTTGAACACCAGTTTAGTAGAGGATCCCTTGGTTGTTTCAAATCCAATTGGGGGTTCGGCTCATTTGACCATGATATGTTTGGATTTGAAAATCTCTATACTTAGCATTGAATTTAGATGTGATGCTTATGTATTGGGCTTCACGGGCTATGGGCTAATTTTAGGAATGGATTGGTTATCTAGAAATGGGGCCATTCTTGATTGTGAAAGGAGAGTAGTTAGGCTTGTGACTCGCCTTGGTAATGCTCTCGACATCTTTTGTAGTCCCATAAATTCCGTTATGCTAAGTTATCTTGAATCTCTTGACGCGTCTGTAGAGAATCTACGAACGGTAGAGGTGGTCCGGGAATATCCGGATGTGTTTGAGGAGGTGAAGGGCTTACCTCCAAAGCGGGAGACAGACTTTTGAATTTATCTTGTGGATAATGCTAAACCCGTATCGTTGCCAGTGCGCCACATGGCTCCTCGTGAAAGGAGGGAACTCAATAAGCAAGTGAAGGAGTTGCTTGAGAAGGGGTTCATAAGACGTAGTATATCAAAGTGGGGTGCTCCAGTAGTATTTGCTACAAAGGCGGATGGGTCCCTTAGACTTTGTGTGGACTATAGAGAACTAAACAAGCTTACTAAAAAGAACCAACACCCACTGCCGAAGATTGACGATCTCTTTGATCAGTTAGTTGGCGCCTCAGTGTTTTCGCAGTTGGACTTAGCCACTGGCTTTCATCAACTGAGAGTGGCTGATGATAGTATAGATAACACTGCTTTTAGGACTCCTGACGGATTCTATGAATGGCTAGTGATGCCCTTTGGTTTGACAAACGCCCCCGCATATTTTGTTGATTTGATGAGTAGGGTGTTTAGGGAGTACCTTAACAAATTCGTGGTAGTCTTTGTGGATGACATCTTAGTCTTTTCTAAGAATGAAGAAGAGCATGCCCTACATCTTAGGGAAGTGTTGGAAACCCTTCGAGCGCATAACCTTAAGGCAAAAATTTCTAAGTGTCACTTCTGGAGGAAAGAAGTACGGTTCTTAGGGCACGTGGTTTCCAAGGAAGGGATAGCAGTGGACCCCGCAAAGGTGGTGGCCATCCAAGATTGGAAGGTCCCTAAAAATGTAACCGAAGTAAGAAGTTTCTTGGAGTTGGCTGGCTATTATAGGAAGTTTATTAAAGACTTCGCAAAAATATCAGCTCCATTAACACGGTTAACGAAGAAGAACCTGGTTTTTACGTGGGACGAAGATTGTGATGATGCGTTCCAACGTTTAAAGAGAGCCTTAACTTCAGCCCCAGTCTTAGTGCTGCCAGACGGGAATAAACCGTTTACCGTCTATACTGATGCTTGTGGGACGGGACTTGGCACGGTCCTCATGCAAGAGGGAAGAGTAATAGCCTATGGTGGAAGGCAGTTGAGGGTTCATGAAAAGAATTACCCTACGCATGACCTTGAGTTAGCCGCAATTGTTTTCGCGCTTAAGTCTTGGCGTCACTATCTTCTTGGTGAGAAATTCGAACTGTTCACTGACCACAAATCATTAAAATACTTATTCTCTCAGAAGGATTTGAATTTAAGGCAGCAACGGTGGATGGAACTCCTAGCCTCCTACGATTTTGAAATAGCATATACCTCGAGCAAGGGTAACGTGGTAGCAGACGCCTTAAGTAGGAAAAGGTTGTCCTTGAGTCCGTTGTTTGTTGAACGACGAAGCTTAGAATTCATCTCCATGTTTGACTTTAGACCCTCCGTTGACCTAGTACCTGGTTTGTTAGCATCCTTGGAGGTTAGACCTACACTTCTAGGACGAGTTGGTGAGGCACAGCAAGACGACCCCCAGTTGGTTGAGATAGTAGAAAAGCTCAAAGGATGGGAGTCGTCTAGCCATCTTAGTAGGTATACCCTAGATGATAAGGGTTGGTTGCGTAGGGACGGTAAACTTTGTATATTACGGGACGAAAGTTTGAGGAAGTGTTTACATGATACGGCGAAAGCGGTGGAGCCGAACACGCTTAAGGAAGTGGAAGTAGAGCGAGATGCCACGATCAGACTAGCTCCTACATGCATTCTTGGGTCGGAGATTAAGAAGTTGAGAAACCGAGAGGTCAAGCTAGTCAAAGTGCAATGGGAAGAAGATCAAGGAGACGCTACTTGGGAGACGGAAGAGAAGATTCGTTTGTTGTACCCCTTCCTTTTCGGGGTTATGTCTTTTATATTCTCCTTTATCGCCTAGCTTATACTTGTTCTATCTTTAGTACATCCTCTCGTTTAAGTCTTTGACCTTTAGAAGGGTAGTCATATGGTTGAAACATGTGTTTGAGACATGTTATGTTTGATGGATGCAAGTGGATGCAAGTGTTTGCTAGTGGTTGCTCGTGGATGCATATACACACACTTTATGCACTAGATCGGCTCAGTCACTCTCATATTGCATAGAAATATGTGTGCATATTTAAATTAATGAATGAATAGTGGTTGTATTATCATATGGATGCTGCATTAAGATGAATGGTTGTGCACGCATATAGAAATAATATGTATCATTAGGAATCTTTTGCATACATAATGGACGCATGGCACTATCATGGTTCGCATTAAGGAGGTCAACTGAATCGGTAGATCGCCTGATTTTTGCATTGGATAAGGATATGTACACACACTATGCATATAAACATGAAAGCATTAGAAGTCTCTTAAGGACAATGGATGCCTGTGCCTGATGGTTGAGTAGATGGATGATTGGATGGTAGGACACTTTCTTCCTAACTTGAAGATTTCGGGGACGAAATCCTTTAAGGAGGGGAGAATGTAACACCCCGTATTTTTTGTGAACATAAAAAAAATCAAGATATAATTAATTTTTAGAAAAATAATTAGGTGAAACGGGTTGCGCCGTTGCGTTCGTCTCGGAATTCTGCTTGAGATAGAGTCCGAGTTTGCGTAAATTGGACTCCGTATGAAAAAGATATACTTAAATTAAATATTGCAGCAAAACATGGAAAAAGAGGAATGAGAAAAGAATAATGTTTAGCATTGTTCTAAGAATTGTAAGAAAAAGACATAATAGCTCATTTGGTTGGAACAAGTGACTTGCATACAAGAGGTGCATAGTTCGATCCCCGCCAACGCCATATTTTTGTTTTAGGGGAATGGCTAAAAAGCGGCTTAGTGTGAACGCGGTTCAAAAAAATTAAATATATATATATATATATGTATATATATATATAATTGAGAAGATAAATACAGTCAATTTATTTGGAGGGAAAGATTTATGCATAAGTAGATATGTATGTATGTAGGTAACTTCATTATGCATTGATTTTGCATGTTGCAAGGAAAGTAGAGAAAAAAAAGGGGGAAATTAAATTATATGCTCGATTTCCTTTTTTTCAGGCAAGCAATTAATTTGCATTATTTGAATTCATGAATAGGTGCGTGTGTATATATATATATTTATATATATATGGGCAGTTAATGTAAACATGAATAGAAGTTTATTAATTTGCTGAGTGTTTGCTGAGTCACTTCTGACTCATTGCTGAGTCAATAAGATAAACCCCATCTGGTTTGAATGGCTGCGGTTATTTCTAGGTTAAATCTAATGGCCTAAATGAATCCTAACATCTATAAATAAGTGGATAAACTCTAACCCTAAATCACTTGAAAAATTGGAGAGCTACCGACATGCCGTTGCCATGGAGTTCACCATAGCCGTCACAAACTATAGAAGAAGAAGGCCTAATCTACAAACTAAATCTACTTAAATCAAATCAAAAGCTCTCTCTCTTTCTAATTCTCTTCTTTAAAATAGTGAGTATGATGAATCTCACAATATTATTATAAAATAATTTGATTAAGCTATGAATGGATCACAAGAAAGTGATATGAATTGTTATGTATTTGTAAATTATGTTGTGGATCTCTTGTTATGCTATTATGTTATCATATATATGTTGTTATGTTGTAGTGATTATGTTGTAAATAATCCTATGCTATCTCATATGTGATTAATTATGCTATGCTATGTTGTAAATCATATCATGCTATGTTGCAAATTATGATATGCTATGTTGTAAATCTTATATATGTTGTAGATCTCATATTATCACATATGTTGAAATACTTATGTTATATGATAATGATGTCATGTTAAGTTGTATTGAATCATACAAGTTGTAAAATCATGATGTTAGTATTTATGCGAATTGGATCATGTTTAAAGTTTATGTTTTTTTATAATAGATCTTGATTATGGGAATTTGCCTATTGGGTTAGGTGTACCCATATACATGAATCTACAAATTAATTGGATCTTGAATATGGGAATTTGCCTATTAAGTTAGGTGTACCCATATACATGAATCTATGATTAAATGAATTTTGATTTTTGGGAATTTGCCTATTGAGTTAGGTGTACCCATATAAAACCATATTGTTAATGATGTTGATTCACACATGTCCTATACAAGTTTATGAAATTTGATCAAAATCATATTATGTGAATTATGAATAAATTGACACCCTTAGATCCATGACGTGTATAACCTTATGCAAGTTGTAATGTATGCAAGTTTTACCCTTTGTTATGATTTATTTAGTCACATATATATGTTGTTGTTGTGAATATTTTCTTTTATGCTATGAGTTAGACTAATAGGGTCTAGCATACATTTTGCGAATAAACGTTCAAACGTGGGGTAGGGGTAATATTAGGAAATTAATAAATTGGGGTGCAATTGATATGATTTTGCATGCCTTAAATGGATGTCCATAATTGAGTCAATTATGGACATTGTTAAATTTGGAATTAATTAATAATTCAAGTAGGGAATTATTAAAATTGGGGAAAGTGGATTATTAATAATAATCAATGCTTAGGACACGAGGTTGGACCCGTTTGTGACGTAAACCTGCCCGGACCCGCCCGGCAAATCCAGTAGTCACAAATGTCGGCCCAATGTGAGAGGTCCTAGGCCCAAACTAAAGCATAACAGTTGTAAAGACACGAGGTTAGACTCTTTTGTGGTGTAAGACTGCCCGGACCCGCCCGGCAAATCCAGCTGCCATAAATGCCAGTCTAATGTGAGAGGTCTTTATGAGGTTATGGCCTTAATGAATTAAGAAATACTTAGCCAGATAATCATGTAAGGTGGGACATGGGGGTTAAGTAGGTGCCTTGGGTGGCATGAGGAATCTAGTGGTTGCCTTTAGAGGCATTTGAAATACGATTAGACTTAACCAAATACACATGTAAATGAACATGACTAAGTGGGTTAAGTGGATGGACTAATGGGACAAGCTTAGGTGGAATGCTTGTGGGAAATAATGGGGGCCCATTTCAACCAGTATCCCAAAACGTATCTTTGTGGGCTCGACCCAAGTCGAGGACGGGACACGCATACTGGGTTTGACTATAAGAGGCCAAAACAGGGAGCGGTGGCAACGCAAGTCCAACGGGTTTCATATGCGTGTGTGGACCCGGGCAGGTAGGTAAGACGTTGTTGCATCGTGTAGGTATAAGCCGTGCATCTCCGTTATATCGGGTTGCCACTTTAGGGGAATGATACACCCCACTGTGGGGCCAGCACAGGTATCTACGAGTAGGGAGCCGATCGAAAAATGGAAAGTGGGGTACACCTAGTGGAGATAGGGGCAGGCGGCACCTATGTAGTCAGCTAGGAGTACGTAAAGCCATTAAGAAAGTTTCTAAGTGAAGCTAAGTGGAATCAATCTTTAGGGTGACTGGTGTGGTGCAGTATAGTGTTTATCCTTTAGTATTTAGGAGCGCCTATAACGTTTCCTTTAGCGATTGTCTATGTCCTTAATCTGCTCTTTCATAGACATTTCCTTGTTTTCCAGCTTATGCCTTAGTCCAGTTATTTTGATAATAGTATTGTAGAATTATCATACTCGCCAGACTTTATGTTTGACCCCCCCTCTTTTTCATCTTTTTCTCCCTTCAGGTCCTCCGGTTGGGCCAAGTTCCAGTGGAGTCTGATTGGATTGCTTATCTCTTGGAAAGCTTGGACTGCTGAAGTAAAGCCCAGCTTGTTATCTTTCTTTTTAATGGCTATTTATGTAATGGGGTTATGTACTTGTTTTATCAAGATAGATATTGTACTTGACTTTGATTATGGTGTTATGATGTAATCAAACATGTTTTGACTTCTGCTGCAATTGAAATAAAGTTTTTTAATTTCCAAGTACTATTTTATATCTGTCTTGTTGAAATTTTACTGTTCTATATTCACCTAAAACCTCCATAGAAGTTAATGCATTCCCTTTGTGAGTGACATTAATGGACGTGGGGTGTTACAAAGTAAGTCAATTCAAATCTAAACAAGGTTATAACATAGAATAAGTGACAATCACATGGATCTATACTATTCAATACAAACACAGAATCATCCATTACCAATACCAAACAGAGCTGAAACGTAACCATAGATATATTACATCGCAATTTAAATAATTTAATTTATTATTAATTTTAAATAAAGAATCTCACATTGATTTTTGCTGAAAATTTGACTGTCTCATAATCAGTTCTGGTCGGCGCCATCGCGAAGCTCTCGGAAAGACGAGTCCAACGCAACAAACGGTTCGTAAAACAGACCTCGTATGAAAGAGTTATGGATTTTTAAAGATTGGAAAATTAAAATATTAAAATAATAAAATAAAGAAGTTCGGACCTTCTTCTTCACGTGAAACGGCCGACATCTTAACCCAAAGTCGCTCCTCTAAGGCTTCTACACGCACCAAATCCGAGCCACCGACCTCCGATCAAATGTCACCACCACGACCGCCTTGCCAAGAGCCACCACCATCCTAAAACTCGTCGAACTCGGCCATCTCTAGGACCCGCAAACCACCAAAAACCGCAGCCCCTTCTCGGCCAAAATTCGCAAAATCCATGAATCAAAACCCGATCTTGACCGTATAGATTTGTAGCTCTCTGAATTCTCTTCGATTTGGTATATCATACGTCGATTTTCGTTGAACGGATTGAGAGATATTAGCGTTTAAAATTGGGTAATTTCTGGCCTTCGGTTTTAGACATGGCGGCTGGCCAAATTAGGGTTAGGGTTTTCGGATTTAATAATTTGTTAATATTAAATCTCTTTTTACGTGGTTTAAAGGTGAAAATCCGGACTTTCTCCAATTTGGACCTGCTTACTGTCGATCTTAACGTTTTGAGGCCTTCTGAAAGCGATGAGCTTTGTCCCGGGCTCTAATTCCAATGTCTGTAACGTTTTTTTTTTCGGTTTTTAATTTATAAATACAATATTAAATAAATTTAATTTCTACCGTACATTTAAATATGTCGGGGCCACATACGACCTCAGAAAATTCTAAAAACAATATTTTTAGCTTTCTTATGACGATACGAATCCAACAAAATTATTTTCGTCGAATTCTGAGACTATTCGAAAAATGGCTATTTTTAAGGCGTTTAAATTTAACTGTAAATAGTCAAAACACATTTTCTTTTACCACGCTCACATATTAATTCGAAAAATTCTGAAAATTGAAATCAAGCAAGAATTTGACATTCCGGTTCCAACAAAAGTGGTTTCGTCGAAAACGAAGGTCGTTTGAAAAATAACTATTTTCAAGGCCAATATATTTAATATTAAAAATACATTTTTAAACAAATAATTTTCGAAACTCAAAATATATAAGTGTTTACTGTTTTTCAATGCAGAAACGTCATTCCGAACTCAATGGAAGTGGTTTCGAATCGAAATTCCTTCATATGTGAAAAGTAGCCTTACGGGCCATATATAATATATATATATTCTACAGCGACCTTTCTAAAAATTGAATTGGCCATAACTTTTGATTTTCGCTATGAAATTCCAATTTTTCAGATTTGTTAGAAAGATATTTTTAAATAGATTCTAATATTTTTGGTTTCACTAAAATCCATTTAATTTTGCATCCTGTACGGTCAGTCAAAATTCAAGTTTGACTTTTCAAACTACTGCGTTATTTCTAATTCCATTTATATTTAAATTAAATTTATTCGTTCTAACTTCGATTAAAATGAATTCTAGCTATTGTTATTTAAAATAAATCACTTTATATTCTCAAAATTCATTAAACTTTTCTAAAATAAAATTTTTAAATTGGTTCAGAATTTGCGGGTTGTTACATCCATGGAGCGTTATTAGTGTATAGAACAGAATATAACAAGATAGATACAAATATTGGTACTTGAAAATGTTAAAACAACTTTTATTGCAGCGGAGAAAAGGTTTGATTACAACAACTTCATAAACCAAGTACACTTAAAATCCATCTTGACAAATTGTTTTCAGAGTACATAAAGTAAAAAAGCATAACCCCAAACACAAGTAGCCATAAAAGAGATGAGCTGAACTTTACTTTCAGCAATCCAAGCACTTCCAAAAGAGAGAGAAAGAGATCCAAATCAAGCTCTGCTAGTACTGGTCCCACCCTGAGAACCTGGGGGGGGGGGGGGAAGGGGGAAGAAAAGAGGCGAAAACAAAGGGGGTCAGACATGAAGTCTAGCGAGTACCATAACTTTAACAATACAATTATTAAAGTAATTAGGATAAGGCATAAACGGGTAAAACAAGAAAAGTGGGCAAGACAAAGCAAACAGAGGAATATTTTAGAGTTAATTGCGCTCCTAATCACTATAGTATAATTACTATACAGCACTAATGCTAATTACACCGCACCATTACTAGTCGCCTTAAAAGTTGATCCCGCCCACTGAACAAAATAATAATAATAATAATGGTAGTTCCGTGTACCCCTAGCTGTCTTCATAGGTGCCGCCTGCCCCTATCTCCACTAGTTGTACCCACTACCCTCCCTATTCTAATTACAATGTTTATTCATAATATGGTAGTAATACTCCCAGCTGTCTTCATAGGTCTCGTCTGCTCCTATCTCCGCTAGTCGTACCCACTACCTTCCCCATTCGATTGGCTCCCTAACTTGTAGATACCCATGCTGGTCCCACAGTGGGGTGTATCACTCCCTAAAGTGGCAACCCGATACCACTAAAGATGCACGGCTTATATCTACACGATGCAACAATGTCTTACCTACCAGCCCGGGTCCACGCACACACATGACCCCGTTGGACTTGCGTTGCCACCGTTAAACCGTTTTGACCTCTTACAATCAAACTCAGTAAGTGTGTCCCGTCCTCGACGTGGGTCGAGCTCACAAAGATACTTAATGGGTTACTGGTTTGAAAAGGGTCCCCACACAAGCTTTCCACCTATGCTTGGTCCACACTAGAATTTTCCACTTAACCCCTTCTTATTCATGTCTTCTTACATGTTTTCAACCTGGTTAAGTTTTTATAATTATATCTCGCATGTCACTTATGTTATTCACTAAACAAATAAACATGTGTTATTGGTTAAGCTTGTCTTAACCTTATCCGCTTATTAGATCAATATATTATTGGTTAAGCTGGTCTTAACCCCATCCATTTATATCTTATTGGTTAAGTTGGTCTTAACCCTATCCGCTTATCAAGTCAATATACATTATTGGTTAAGTTTGTCTTAACCCTATTAGATCAATACATATTATTGGTTAAGTTTGTCTTAACCCTATCCGCTTATTAGATCAATATATTATTGGTTAAGTTGGTCTTAACCCCATCCACTTGTCAGATATATATATGTATGTATATATATATATATTATTGGTTAAGCTGGTCTTAACCCTACCCACTTACCATGTTTTTTTATGATTAAGTACATCTTAGTTCACAGATACATTGGTTAAGAGAATAACTCCCTAAGTACCCACCCAGAAGACCGAAATCAACAACAGATTGTTACTCAGAGAATCACTCACTCAACCAAACTTCTGTTTGTCATTTATATTTGTCTTTGCTCAGCATTAATAAATTATTAATGCACAGACCTCTCACATTAAGTCGATTGCTTGTGGCCACTAGATATGCCGGGCAGTTCCGGGCAGACTTCCACCACAAGCAAGACTTAACCTCGTGTCTAAGATTCTTTTAATTTATGCCTTTGACCTCTCACATTAGACTACCATTTGTGGTTGCTGGATTTGCCGGGTGGGTCCGGGCAGTCTTACACCACAAACGAGTTTAACCTCATGTCTTAGGCCTTTATTACTTATTTAATTTGTGCCTTTGACCTCTCACATTAGACTACCGTTTGTGGTTGCTGGATTTCCCGAGCGGGTCCGGGCGGTCTTACACCACAAATGAGTCCAACCTCGTGTCTTAGGCATTTATTATTACACATTATTATTTAACCCCAATTTGAATTAATATCCCTATTTCAAATTGCCAATAACTTCCAATTTTAATCCATGTCCATAATTGTCACTTAAATTATGTCCATAATTACTATGCATATAAATTAGGCCAATTAATGTCTCAAATTAATTATATGCCTTTATGCCATTTTATGCCAATTCACAATTATGCATATTTAATATTTTCCCATTATCCCCACGTCGTTCGTACGTTGAACGTGAAATATGTTAGACTCGGAAATAGTCTAATTCATACAAAGGAAAGAAACATCACAACTTGCATAACACACAAAATAAATCTAACTAGAATAACATGGATCAAAATTGGCATGATTATGATTCATATTAACATAAATTTTCATAATCAACACTTGCATAGGCCATAGTCATAAAACATAAACTTGCATAAACTATGTACCATCATGGATCTAAATGTATATATCTAAACATGTAATTATGAACTTGCATATATGGATTTGGTTTTCTTATGACTTGCATATGAATTTCATACAAACTTACATTCAGACTAGCAGATGATTCACATACAAAGCCAGCATAGGAAACATAAATTTGCATAAGTATGTTACTGCCTTGGATCTAAATATAGATCTAATACGAAAATGTGAACATGCATATGGATCTAAACATAGATCTAAACATAAAAATGTGAACTTGCATACGGATCTAAACACATAAATTAATGTCACACTTTTCGCTTATAAACTAGCATATGTAATTACTTAATTCACATATGTTTTACATCCCAACTTGCATAAGATTCACATATGTTTCAACATCCTAAACTTGCATACATATGTTTTAACATCGCAAACTTGCATAAGATTCGCATATGATTTAACACATAAATTTGCATAATATTCACATAACATAAACTTGCATATGATTCACAAATTAACATATGCAAACTTGCATAAAATGAATCAAGTTAAACATGTGTAATTGTACATATAAATAGATCTACCAATCATACAACAACAAAACTGTCATATGTTCACAAACAGACAATAACATCACATGTTTCAACAGACATGTTCTCATAATCCAATTACAACCCATCATAATTAATTTATTAATTATATTGTGAAAGAAATAGCACACACAATCCAAAGAACAGTTTTGTTTTTCTGGGATCTGTATTCTGAAACTGAAATGCTCGCCTTTGATGTAGACTAATTGTTATTCTAATTTGGATTTAGATTTGATTTTGATTCTTGCTTCTATGTTGAAGAAGGAATGGTGGCTAAACTAGAACGATCATGGACGGCATGGTGGCTCCTTGGAATGAATTTGTGTGATTTAGGGTTTGAGGATTATGATTGCTTTTATAAAAGTTAAATCTTATGTGAGCCATTAGATCGTTTTGAGAGCAATCAGACCCATTCAACTAAAGCAAGTGTCACTCATCCAATCATAGCATGACACATAAGCCCTAACACCTCAGAATTTGTCACAAAGCCAATCAGAGAAGGCCCCGTAAAAAAGACAATCCTTGACCAACAAAAAATGCGCCACGTGCGCCACATGATGCATACACGTCATATATATATATATATGTATATATATATTCTATATATATATATATTTCTTTTTATTTATCTTCCCAATTAACCATTTTCACACTAAGCCACTTTTTGAACTGCGTTCACACGAAGCCATTTTTTAGCCATTCCCCTAAAACGAAAATATGGAGTTGTCGGGGATCGAACTCTGTACATCTTGTATGCAAGTCACGTGTTCTAACCAAATGAGCTACTAAGTCTTTTGCTTACAAAACTTAGAACAATGCTAAACATTATTCTTTTCTCATTCTTCTTTTTCATGTTTTGCTGTAATATTTAATGTGCAGTTATCTTCTTTATACGGAGTCCGATTTACGCAAACTCAGAATCTATCTCAAGCAGAATTCCGATTTGAACGCAATGGCGCAACCCGTTTCCCTTAGTTCCCATATTTGAAATTAAGTACTCTTTAATTCGTTAATTTTAATATTTAAAATCACGGGGTGTTACAAAATATATTAAATAACATAACTTTTGAAATACAAATCAGTAACTGTATATACATACCATCATCAGAGCACAACAGTTCTTCCCGGAACAGTTATAAACACCTATTTCTAGATACAACATAGTACACAGCGGAAAATATGATAGTTTATAGCTAACAGGTGAAGCCTCCTGCATCAAGCTCCTCCATGTGAATCTGTAAAATCCCGACTACTTGAGTTCCCGTACAAATTTGGGCACCCAAGAGTTTAGGGAAAACAAAACAAAATAAACTCTGGGTCAGTCATGGGACTGGTGTGAGTAAACTCCAACAACCGGTTTAACTTTTAAAAATCCTTTCGAAAGAAATGATAATCGTAAGACCGATCCATAGATAAACACAGATGGTTTTTAACCTTACGATAACCCAAAACATTTTCGATATCAAAATCTGGTGGTATTATAATAGTGTCTAAATCAAATAAATAGAATCTAGCGGAACATTTGCATCTTACGTTCCATATATAATATAAAATCAAAAACGCATGGCGCTTATTGGAGATTGGATTCCAACTATGACAAGGTGTGGAACAACCTTCTGATAGTGTATCTCTAGAGGGGAATACCCTGGGTTCAACAAGAACGTCTTGCAACCCGGCCCACACATGGCTGGTCACTTATTTAACTTGAGTGTACTGAGCATATTATCACTAATGGTTGTGACCAGCAACCGTTACCGAAAGCATACATCAGCGAATAGAATAAGAAGCAAATGAATTTTCTCTAGATCTGGTGATAATACCCCTAATGGGAATGACCCACAAGGCCATGTTGCCTGCCCGAATTCTGTCATTTCCCGGTTAATGAGGCTTGAGGTCAGGATTATCTTCCAGCACATCTTGCCATCATTTGCTTCAAATGTCACGTCGTCAAACATTCATCCATATATGTTGTCCTGGGACTGGAAAATCCGAAGGCGCCATTCTATTAATCAATCTTGGGCAGTTTCTACCTAAAATTAACATAACAGCCCTTGCACTTTATTTCGTCCTCGATCATCTTCAGCATAAGTTGATTTGTAATGCTTATGCACATACGAAGTGGTTTTCAGATAATAAATCTGATCCCGGTCTCTCCGTATTGACAACAAAGGTACAAAATAAATCAAAACTTTGATAGTCGGTGATTTGACTATCAAAGAAACATCCATATAATCAAAGATTTTATTTCCAAATGGAAATTCTAATGATCAACCATCAAACAACACTGACCCCTTTTCAAATTAACTCCTTACTATATTATCATTTCCAATTCCAATTTCCCATCTTTCGTATCCTTTCAAAGCTCTATTTTCTTTCTTGATTCTTGGAAAAAAACATTTCCAATTCTAATTTCTTTATTTGAGAAAATATCTCTTATTCCAGTTAGAAAACATCTCTAAATATTCACGAATCCTTATTTTCTACATTTACAAAATATATCTTATTAATGTCAGAAAATATTTCCGTATTCCATTTATTAATTCCTTGTTGACCAATTAATTTCATTTTCTATGCACAGAAAATATCCCCCATTTTGTTTGAGAAAAACATTTCAAAATCTTTTAAATTGACGTGATGTTATAAAACATCGTTATTATGACTCAAACCATTAATCATCTATTAACTAACCGTATTGCTAACCAATCTTCACTATCGAACCATAACCATTTCTCCATCAATCATGAAGTCAATCAAGTTGGGGTATAATTACCTCTCAGACCTTAACTGAACAACATTCTCAACTTTGAAATAGTCAAAGCTCATAACTTCAAACAAAATATCGCTGACGCGACTCTCAGATTCAATCTAAGAATACACTTCTTTTACGGAAAACATTGATTATAATGGTAGCGTTATAATCGCTATTTCCAAATATTTGATTTATAACACAATTATTATAATGGCAGCGTTAAAGTCGCTATTTAGATTTACAAAGCATTATTATAACGACAACGTTAAAATAACTGTTTAGATTTACAGAACATTTCTTTAAACCTCAGCGTTATAATCGCTGTTTAAAAATATAACTTGTACTTATTAATTCAGTTAATTAGTAAATAAATAAATAAATAAATAAATTTTATTCAAAATGGAAAGTAAAAATAATTACTTCCCTAAATTCGATATAATCGAATTCCGATAAATAACTCTCATTTGAATACTCTATATTCGATTAATATTCCGAACTTCGGAATAAATCTTATCATTCCAGGTTAACTCAATTTTCCTTACGATTATTGCCATTCGCAAACATTAACTTTCGATCGTTATTCATTTTCAAATATCAGTATCTTTCCTTAATAGGAATATAGACTTGTTTAATAATTCTAATTTAAAATAAATCTTAAACCTTTTCAAAACATGGAATTGTATTTCCATGGCTATAAATATTGACATATTCACTTCTTAATATATTTTATTTAAATAAAATTCAAATATCCTTCCTGAACTAAACCATTATAATAAAATTCGACCTAATCAAAGTATAATAATAAACCCCTTGGATTTATTTCAATTTGTTTTATATTCCGAACTTTGGAATAAAATCCAACATTTCCTTCGAAAACGATTTCCATTTCCCTTATCATTAAAATTTCTATTTGAATTCACGTTTCCAACCCAGATTTATTTTATAGATGCTTTCATTTGCAAAATATCTGCTTTAAACAATTATTCACTTTAATTGTGAATAATATTTCTTTTTACGTAATCTAATCCGTTTTATTTTACAATATCAAATCCAAATTCCATTTATAACTTCTATTTACAATTGTTTATAGAAAATCTCATTATTAATTCCAAACATTTATAATGTTGTTTATAATTTCTTTTAAAATTTGCTAAGTTCAAATCTCATTTAAATATTGGTTTCAAAACTGATTTCCAATTTTCCATACAAATTTCAAATTTTAAATTTATATTTCAATTTATCCAATGATAAATAATTCTCTTTATAGTTTCATTTAAAAAAACCAACTCCTTGATTTATCCATTTGAACATGTTTCTATTCTCAACTCTTTTTGAATTTTATTTCTATTTTGGAAATAAATTCCATTTTAAATCCCAATTTTCTTTTCCATATTCGAAAATATTTTACAGTGTTAAAAAACCAAATTGCTAGGGCTAGGGTAATTCAAACACAACATATCCAATCACAGATTATATAACACATCATATATCGCAATCAAGTAAACACAATAATGTAAATGTTGAGGAATCCAGTTGGATTCCTCCAACCTGTTCTTGTGCATCCACAGATGTTAATCAACATTGATAATATAAATTTCAAATCAATACGAAATATCATGGCGAACAGAATTATTAATTGATCAACGATATAACTATATCAACCAATTTTATCAACCATTCATCCAAACAACCATCACACAGTATAGAATTACTAAAAATAAATTAAAACTCATTTATATAAAAATATAAACGAGCTAGAGTTAGTGAGTTTACTCACCTTGGTTTGCAGTCGACGAATCTGCATTTATTTCGTTTATAACCAAACAAGTGTCTAATTTTATCTCGTAATCCCAACAGCTATGTTTTCAACCATATGAGTTTCTGCAATGTAGATTTCATTGTTATGGTCCCATGGGATCCGACTGCCTTTGATTCTATTAACATACGACATAATTATTAGTCTTAAAAGTTATTAGTTAATTAAACATTATTATCTTTAAATTTATAATTAACTAATCTTAAATTATTTTCCTTAATTACCCTGAACAAATAATTAGCTGCGTATACCTTACCTTCTTCCTCACGAACTATTTTCCAAAAACCCGCTGCTCATTTATTTCTTCATTACCATGCTTCAACTATAATGGATCTTCATTGTGACGACCCCAAACCCCCGTTCCACGGTGGCAAGGGTAATCTTTGGAATATAGCACATAAACAAATAACAGCAGAACAGAAATATATAAATACACCAGATAATGTACAACAGAATACACTGGATAAACATAATCATCAGAGTTACACAGTATACAGGATCATACTTAGTACAAAATATAGTTTCAGCTTTACATAAAATGTCTACAGAGGAATCAAAACATAATATGTACAATAGGAGCTGAACGACATAAAAAAAGAAATGATAGAATCCATCTTCAGCTCCATAGCTATCCAGAAAGAGCCTGCTAAAACCTAAATACAAGGCTGCACGTGTAGAAATAGGGGCACCCGCGTTTGCAAGTGAAACAAACTACGAGTTAGTCATGGGACTGGTATGAGAAATCTACTTAACTTATTTTATAATAAGGCCAATCACAGGACCACGCCGCTAACGCGGAACGGGTTTACTCCATTGGATTGTCGGTGCTCAAAACAAGTAAATCTTTTAAAACATCGCAATGCTTTTTATAAAAATGAAGCCATTATAAGACTCATTTCCCATCACATAATGCAACGCAAACCGAAGGATAGAGTTTTACCTTATAATGGCCAAAATATGTTTGATACGTATAAAACAAAAGTCCATTTGGTATTATTACTAGTGTTTTTATGTTTCAAAAACAATTTCAATCATAAGTATCAATCATAGACGGCATAAATGCCCCATACCACTATGTCGCCATATATAGGTATACAATCAAAACCGCCGATATCATATTTGGAAATTGGATTTCCGTCATGAACCAAGGCAAGGGATTGTCCTTACCACTTCGAGACTATCTAGCCCGAGCCTTAGGACCCAGACTCAGGTGGGCCCTTGGATTGTCAGGGTCGGTCCACATGGAGTGTATTAAAATGCCTGAACACTGCGTTTCCCCACCCTATGGGGCGTAAAATGGTCGTACACCGGCCAAACCATCGGCCCCGGAGTGACCAATATAATCGAGGCGGCTCGCTATCCATCATCCACATAAGTAAAATGTGCGGGCGTGTAAAATCCAAAACACCACTCCTAGCTAGAAGGAAATGCATGTCCTCCCTGATTTCCTCTCTCGTTTCTGGCTCATACCGAGGTGTAAGGCCCGCGAATCAACGCTAAACACAAAGCTAGCTATTTAAAGCCGTGCTTTGATATCAACCACAAGACTTTGCTTTTCAACAAAAGCATTGATCACAACATCTCTGCATGTTATGTTATCAATCTGCAATGCCAGACACACATCCATTTACAAGTCCGTTCTAAGTCTGAACGAAACCGGAGGCACCTTATTCCTCTCTCGTATGTCCAATACAGGAGAGAGGCCCTCGCACATCCGAACGATCTACAAGTACGTCCGGACGACCACCACTGTAACCCCTTCTGGGCAGCAACCCCCATCAAAGGCAGCAATAGCCATCCATTCGATGTGAAGATCCTCGATCTTGCACCGTCTTCATATCTTCGACTTCTAACCGTCGACCAATTATTTGAAATGAGAATTAACTTGGCCTTTTCAAATAATTCACGTATATTTAGAATTTCAAATCAATTCATTTCAATGGTTAAATTATCTGACATCCATAATCCAGGTCATTAATGTAATTTTCATGTCAAACACATTCAACCATCAAATATCCTATAAACCGAGTAAATTCAGTTTATTTCCATTCCATATTGTTTATAATATTTTATAACGATTTATCACTATTTTTATTTATTTAAATATAGCCAATTTATTTAAATGACACTTCAGGCCATAACGCGACCATGGCGCTGTTTTTCTCCAGATTTGATTTAAACAAATCTGAAAATCTTACTGTTGGATCTTTACACATTTTATATCATTGCAAAGATCTTTTCAAAGCGGACCCAACGGTTCCAGTTTTGGGAAAATCCGACGGTCGGATCCCCCGGTACAATCATTTGAAGTTACAATTTCAAAATACGAACTGCAGCGTCGTTATTCGACTTAATTTAATTATATTTATATATATTAATATAATCCATTCTGGCGCTGTTTCCATTTAGATTTGAATTTAACATTTCACAAAATCTAATCGTTGGATCTTTACAAATTTGATGTCGTTGGAAAGATATTTCCAAAGTGGACCCAACGGTTTCGGTTTCGGGAAAATCCGACAGTCGGATCTCCCGCAATAATCGTTTAAAATCACGGTTTCAAAATATGAACTTCAGCTTCGTTATTCATTTCATTTTAATTATATATATAATCCGTTCTTCAATTTCCAAACCATTTTCGTTTCATATATTTGATAAAAATAATATTTTACCCAACAAATATTTATTTCAACACATGTCTATTTTTAACATTTCATATATATAATAAATATGTGATTTTTATTGTCAAAACGATTTATTTAAAACAGGTATATTTTTAGCGATTCCTATATATAATAAAATTGTGATTTTTAATTTTATAACAATTTATTTCAAACACGAATATTTTTAGCGATTCGTATATGTAATAAAAATGTGATTTTTATTGTGAAAACGATTTATTTAAAACATGTATATTTTTAGCGATTCGTATATATTATGAAAATGTGGTTTTTTTAAAACATTTTTTTCAAACGTGAATATTTTATATATTTCCTATATATAATAAAGATGTGATTTGTATTGTTAAAACAATTTATTTCAAACATGAATATTTTATATATTTCACATACATAATAAAAATGTGATTTTATTGTTCAACCATTTTATTCGTCATATAAATATTTTTCCAACACATGAATATATTTCAATACATGAATGTAAATCAAACACAAGAATATTTCAGAAAATTTCGACAGCATAACGGCAGGGCGTTAAAAACCGGCACCGTCCCGAGTACGGCTCCTCGCACTACCTTACGCCTCGCAGCGTTCCCAAAGGAGCTTATCCTTATAATCTAAATATTTCAATCATTTTCATATCCCAATGGATTTTTCCACAAACAATCATTATAAACCATTCGCATTTATCAACCAAATTTCACGTCAACCAAAATTCGAACAATCATAATCAATATATATCGTCCATGGTCTGTGGACGACGGAGTGTGTGTATATATATATGTGTGTGTGTATGTATGTGTATATAAATATATTTCAATTTCATTTCGATCATCTCAAATCCATTCAACGCACACATGATTTTTACAATGCATATATAACTTAAACATCGCACATATAATTTATACAATGCTTATACATGAGGTGTACAACGCTTATATAACTTATACATCGATTATATAATTTATACATTGTCATTCCATATCGTTTGTAATTTAGAAATCTTACATTGGGTTTCACTCCTCCGAAAATTGTAGGAAGCTCCAAAAATTCTCCGGTCTCTTCTAGAATGTAGAAGACGTCCACACGAGCCCAATGTCTCTTGTTTCACTTTATTTCAACAACATAGCAAAAGGATATGATTTTTAGAAGTTAATCGAATTTCGCGATGGTTTAAAAGTGTTAAAAACCTTTAAAATATAAATAGTTGTTACCTCAGTAAAAGGTTCAGAACTAGGGATTGATTTTTCGTGAAATCCGTTGCGCTATAGGGGGATCGGCCGATGCAGCATCGAAGGGGGAGGGAGGGCGCACGTGCACAGCCCGGTGGGGTCCACTACGGTGGTCTCTGGTGATGGTGGCGGCACTTCGAAGTCCGGATGTTTGAGGGAGCGTATCTCAAGAAATACTCGACAAGGAGAGGTGTACCACGTATGGATTTGAAGAGAAGGAGGAGATCTCCAACAAGCTCCAAAGGGGCAGGGTGTTTTGGTGCGTGGTTTGGTCGGAAATTGGCCGAGAAGCGGGGATAACATTTCCGCCTACCAATTCGCTGATCAGGGAGAGAGAATTCGGTTTTTTTTATGTAGAAAAAACATGATTGGTCGGAATTTGTATTAAATTCTAAAATAGTGTTTTTCCCAAAGAACTCCAATTCTAGCCCAACGACTGTCATCCCTAGCTAATTACCCCTATTCCAGACACAATGGAATATGTTTCATAAGCCCATTCGACTGTTTTAGTCAGTTATTCTTCAATTTAAAATATAAAACATTCAAATATGGATTTGAACGTACATTTCAATTTGCCGGGGCCACATACTAATCCTGAAAATTCAAGAAAAATAAATCTAGCTATGTTTAGATGATACGGTCCCAACAAAATTAGTTTCGTCGAATTTGGAGACTGTTTGAAAAATGGTCATTTTCTGGTCGATCCAAATTGACTAAAATTAACCAAACACATCTTCTTTTTCCATGCTCACATATTAACACCAAAAATTATGGAATTTGAAATCCAGCAATAATTCGACATCCTAGATCCAAAAAAAGTGGTTTCAGCGAAAACGAAGGTCGTTTGCAAAATGTCTATTTTCAAGTGCTATATAAACTCCATAGCGACTTTTCTGAAAATTCATTCGGCCATAACTTTTGATTCCTGCTATGAAATTTCGATTTTTCAGATTCGTTATAAATATTCATAAACAGATTTAAATATTTTTGGTTTTACTAGAATCCATTTTATTTTGCATCCGGTACAGTCAGTCAAAGTTCGAATTCAAATTTTCAAACTGGGCGCCATTTCAGGCCTTGGTTTATAATTAAAATAAATATATTTATTTTCCAACCTCGATTCAAATAGATTTTTGGTTATTATTATTTGAAATAATTTATTTTAAATACTCTAAATTCATCAAAATAGCCAAATTAAAATTTTTAAATTGGTTCTGATTTTCTAGGTTGTTACAATCTCCCTCACTTTAAATCTTTTCGTCCCCGAAAAGGAACAAAGTTGAACATTGTTCAACTAACCAACTCAACTTTCATTTTGGCTTTCATCCTTTAACTTTTCAGTTTCTAAGAATCTCCTAATACTTCAAAATTTTGGCTAACATCTTAACTTTTCAAAAAATTCGCCATAACCTCCTTTGTCTGGGGAGGGGTTTGGAAATTATTGGGTCGTATTAGGTTCCCAATAAATCCTAATAAGCATACACATATTTATAGTGATATATTCCGGTGTCCACAGGGGAGTGTGTATAGATCATAACTCCAGAGAATAAATTCTCGTCACCATATAAATGGTTTTTGTGCCTTAATGACCAGAGACGTGTTTATTGTCATCTCCAGACCCGTGTGGTTTTTTTTATTAATCTGGCAATTTACCATTACATTTTATATAGTCCATATTAGTCCTCAGTTCAACCTGTAATATATAGTCATCACCATACAAGCCTCTCGCTTGTATGGTAAATCTTCAACCTCGTCACATAAGCTCCAAGTGCTTATGTGGTATATGATGAAGTATGCTATCTTCCAGAAGTATGTCATGTAGTGTAGTTCAAAATTAATTGTTACCATCATATGGCGAAGTTTATTATTACACATAGAACAACCAGCACTCCGCATCCAATGGCATATGGCGAGGTTTACCTATTTGTCTGGCACACAAATAAATTCTTTACTCAACAGCAAATCCATTTACCTGTTCAAATATATATATTGTACATGCATGTATTTCTATATATTTTAAAACAGTTCAATATTTGATTCAGTTGCATAAATTTACCCTTTATGCTCTTATTGATTTTATAATTCCAATGTGATTTAATTTAAACTAACAATCACTCCACACAAACAACAATCAATTTATATTTAACCTTTTCAAAAATATTGTAATTAATTCATATACCCTTCTAAAATCATTCAGACTATACGATTAAAAATTCTACATCCATGAAAAGGAACCAACAACCAAGTAAAAAAAATACGGAAATGCAAAATATGGTAAATGTACCTTGCACCAGAGTTAATTTGAGATGTCCATCCTGCAATTGGGATAAGCTTTCTCAATGCTCTCCTTAGTTTCCCAAGTACAGTGTAACACCCCGAATTTTCTGTTTACTATAAATTAACAAATTAAAGTATAATTAATTCTAAATGAAAGAAATAAGGGAAACGGGCTACGCCATTACGTTCGTCTTGGAATTCTGCTTGAGATAGAGTCCGAGTTTGCGGGAATCGGACTCCGTATGAAGGAGTTATGACCTCTGGAAGTTTCAGAATTCAAATTTAAAGTTCAAACATTTCAAAAGTTAGTTCAATTTTCGAATTCAGACCCAAACTGGGCTGGGTGGGAAAATTCCCGCCCAGACACTAGGTCGACCATATGGTCGACCTGGGTGTCGACCTGGGTGACCAGGTCGACCATAGGGCCGATCTGGGCGTCGACCTGCCCAGTCGAACTGGTTTAGCCCTGGCTGGCCTGATCGGGTTCTGGTCGAATTTCTGAGCTTTGCTGTGTCACTAGGGCTGATTTGTCACATTTTATTTTGCTCCTCTCGAAGCGAATGATCTAGATTTATCTATGATCATCTGACAACTCAAATCAATCTGAAATTCTATAAATATAACTCAACACTCAACCTAAATTCACACAAATAATATAGAACTAGAGCCGCCATGCTGTCGGGAGGAAACTAAGAGGAGCCTCCACTTGTAGAAAATCTTAGTGATGAGCCAAATTAAAGTAAAACAAGAATCAAATCAACGTTTGTCTACCCAAAGGAAAGAAATTCAAATTCAGAACTCAGAAATCAGAAAACAAGACTGTCGTTTGTTGTAAGTATAGTGATTTTTCCGATGTGAATAAAAGTTAGGATTTGATTCGATGTAAAATGGAAATGGAATTGTGTTATTGTGTAACAACAATATTAATTCACATCTATGTATTGAAATGATTGTGGTATTGTGATGTCTGTGGTATAGTTGAGTTGATATTGATCCTATTGTACATTTAGAATCACATGCAAGTTGTATAGTTCATGTTGTAATCGACACCTATATGTTTATGTGATTATATAGGTTGTATGTGATTAAGATTTCATGTATGTATATGCTAAAACCCCTATGCCTAAGTTCATGTACATGCTTATATGTCTATACAAAAGTTGCAAAGTTAATAATTGGATCCATGCCAAGATCCACTTTAATACATGTTTCATGTTGTAGTTGGACATACGATTGGATCTAGTTCACACATGCGATGAAATTATACATACTTTTTATACAAGTTATATTCTTGTCATATGCTAGTGATGTTCGAAGTTATGCCTAGATCTAAACATGTTTTAGCTTATGTTGTCTAAATCATATGTTAATTCATGTGACACCAAATTGGTTAGACCCCTATTTCAATGCAAGTTCACATGTATGTAAATTGATTTAGACTATGTTGCAAGTTCACACCTATGATATTCATATTGACTATTTTGCAAGTTCACACCTATGATGTTCATATTGACTATGCTAAGAATGCCAAGTTTACACCTATGTCATGTTTATGTTTATAAATTCCCTTATGCCAATTTTGTGTGCGCTAAATTAGGCTAAGTTTTTATCTTAATATTATATGTTAAAAACCATGCGAACGAAAATTAGGCTAAGATTGTTAGCCTAATAATTAGATTGGGTAACGTTGGGAAATTGATAACTTGACATAAAAATATATTGAAATTGGCATGTTTGTCACATGCCAAAATTGGTGGCATTTAAATGGTATAAATCCCTATACCAAAAATGTTAAACTTGGAAAGTGGGTCACAACATTTAATTGTTGACAAATTTACATATATTAAGTAATAAAGACAAATATGTAAACGTAGAAAATACGAATATGCTTAACACGAGGTTCGATTGAGTTGTGATGTAAACCTGCCCGGACCCGCCCGGCTGTCCAGTAGTCACAACAATACCTATCCAATGTGGGTGGTTAAGCATTGAGCCCAATAAGGACTCGAGGTTAGACTGAGTTACGGTGTATACCTACCCGGAACCGACCGGCACATCCAGTAACCGTAACAATATCTGTCTAATGTGAGTGGTCGGTGCTTTAAAAAGCTAAGGACATGCAAGTCAGGATGGTAGGGTTCAGTTAACCAAAACACTTAACCAATTCAACATGTTAAATTAAACTGATGGGTGGGGTTAGGTAAATACAAACACTTAACCACTTAACATGTTTGACTAGAAAACCCTAGTAACGGGGACCCATTTCAGCAGTAACCCAATTAGATATCATGGTACCCTGAAACTAGGCAGGGTGGGGCACGATTACTGGGCTGATTGTAAGCGGTCAAAAGCGATGGCGGTGGGTGCAACAGTGTGAGTTCTAACGGAGTGCGGGCGTGCACACACTTCGGAGCAGACAAACAGGGCACTGGGGGCACCAGTAGTATAACCTATGCATTCTAGAATTGTGTGTGGCCGCCACCATGGGACTTAATACACCCCATGGTGGGACCAGCATAGGTATCTACACCCTTTTAGGGTCGTAAGACACATGAATATGCGAGTAGGAGCCGATCTTTAGAAAGGGGATCACTTCACCCGATCATGGGGTGCCAGTTGAGAAAATACAAGTAGGTGCAGAGATATTGTAACAACCCGAAAATATGGGCCAGTTTAAAATTTTTATTTTGGCAATTTTAGCGAATTTTGATTATTTGAAAGGAATTATTTTAAATAATATCGACGAGAAATTTATTTTGAATTGAAATTCGACGTATATATTATATACGTCGTCGTTATAATATAAATAATTATATATAATTATAAATAGAATTAAAAATGGCGCGGTAGTTCGATAATTCGATTTCAATCTTCAATTGAATGTACAGGGTGCAAAACGATCCGGATTTTAGTGAAACCAAAAACATTAGAATCTAATTGATGATATCTTTCCAACGAATCCGTAAAATCGAAATTTCATAGCGGGAATCAAAAGATATGTCCAGTTGAAAATTCTGAATAGTCGCTATGGAATTCAGGCCCTTAAAAATGGACATTTTGCAAACGACCTCGGATTTCGACGAAACCAGTTTTGTTGGGTCCGTGATGTTAAATTATTGCTAGGTTTCAAATTTCATAATTTTTCGATTCAATATGTGAGCGTGGCATAGGAAAACGCGTTTGACCAGTTTCAGTTGATTTTAATCGATTGGAAATTGGCCATTTTTCTAACGGTCTCAGAATTCGACGAAACTTGTTTTGTTAGGACCGTATCGTCAATACGAAGCTAGAAAATATTTTCTGCAATTTATAGAGTTCGTATGTGACCCCGGTAAATTGAAATGTACGTTTAAAATTCAATATAATTATTTAATCGTAAATTTGATGGAAACTAATCGAAACAGCCGAATCAGCTGACGATACATATCCCATTGTGTTCGAAATGGGATTATTACGCTAGGGACGACAGTCGGTGAGCTCAATTTCGAGTTCGAATTTCAAAGTTGCTTTTTTAGAAATAAATAAATTAAAATATATATTTTCATTTAAGCCCTTACCCTTCTCTCTCTCTCTTCATTTAAACCGAAAAAAAAGGGGGGATCGGCGGAAAATCGCGCCTCCCCTTCAAGTGGCGGCGCCGCCTCCCTGACCCCCTTCCCCCACCGACGCGTGCTCCCTCTCCCTCCCTCCTCCATCTCGAAACCCCCCCCAGAGCGATCCTCCATCTTCCCAAAACCGAACCCTAGCCCCCTTTTCCACCTGAAAACAGCTCCACCACCGCTCCTCCTCCTGACGCGCCCCACCCCCGACTCCGACTACGAGCTCCCCCTCCAGACCGCGCAACCCACCTCCGTTCAAGACCCCACCGCCTGCACTGCTTCCCACTGACGCCTTCCCCTCCTCTCCGATTCAATGTAAGCCCTTATTTTCTTTATTTAACTTTGTTTCATCATTTTCTTTTTAATTGTTGTTTATTTCTCTAACTAAGGTAATTAGTTTATTAGAAAGAAAATGTAGGATTTTTATTTTATATTGATAGTTTCGATTTTTTATCGATAGAAAAGATTATATTTTTAATTTAGAAAAGATTATATTTTTAATTTAGAAAAGATTATATTTTTAATTTAGAAAAGATTATATTTTTAATTTAGAAAAGATTATATTTTTAATTTAGAAAAGATTATATTTTTAATTTAGAAAAGATTATAGTTTTAATTTAGAAAGATCAGATTTTTAATATGTGAAAGGTCGGATTTTTATTGTTGAAATGACGAAGTAAAAATGTGTTTTTTTATATATTGAACATCGAAGTAAAAATGTGATTTTCATATATTGAACATCGAAGTAAAAATGTGTTTTTTTTATATATTGAACATCGAAGTAAAAATGTGATTTTTATACATTGAACATCGAAGTAAAAATGTGATTTTTATACATTGAACATCGAAGTAAAAATGTGATTTTTATATATTGAACATCGAAGTAAAAATGTGATTTATATATATATAGTGGCTACGGGCAGCGAAGTTGACAAAGATGCGATAACGATGAAGATTTCTCTAAAAGAAGAGTCAAGATGTTTGGATAGCTATCGGTGAGAACTTCTCACCTTTCAATTTAATTTTTCTAGTTATATATATATACTAGGATGCAGACGGTGTTTAGTAGCACCTGACACCCGTCATCCACAGACCATGGATGGGTTGTTTGTTAAATTGTTTGGTTGTGTAGTTGGTTAGATTAATTGGTTTGAATTGAATTGTTTAGTGAAATGAAATTGATTTGATTGATGTGTGAATGGCGTGGACCTTCACTAGACCGGGGATAAGGCTAGGCCTCGTCCCGTTTCTAGTATCGTGCCGTTATGCCGCCGAAATTTTCTAAAAATAAGTTAGAAAAATAAAGATAACATTTTATTTAATAAATGAATCTAATAGAAAATTCATGGGTTGAATAAAATAGTTTGATCATTAAAAATATAATTTTTAACGTGAATGTGAATAAATAAATATTCATTTACAAACTGGACGGTTTGTTTATGTACACCTATTTGAAGGACATTAATTGGGACAATAAATTTTACACATCGCCCAACTGCACAAATAAAATCTGTGTTTGTTGATTTGAAACCCCACACGGGTGTTGGGATGAAATTTGAAGTTCACTCATCCTGATTGATTAAATATGTCGATCGATTGATTGACAGGCTGTTATAAGCGTTAGATATCTATATTTGATGCTTATACAGTGTAGTGCACTTTGGATGATGGTTGATTATTCATCGTTGTTGATATATACATGTGTTGTAGAAAATCCATATAATTAACATTATATGGTAATTGATTGGGCCTCATTCCAGTTTTAAAAATAGAAATATTTGAGAAAGCAATATTTGAAAATAAGAATATATGAAGCCGTATTGATTAGATTTACGCCATTTTGACGTGAACGATGTTTATATCGATTTTATTCATTTTGTAATGAATATCGAAAGTGATTTCAAAATCTGATATTTTGAAAAGAAATTGAATATAAATAAATTCGAATTAGAATCGAATATAAACGAATTGAATTGAAATCGAACTGAAATTGAATTAGAAATCAATTTGAATTGAAATCGATTTGAAATGAATTTAAAACGAATTTATATTGGAATATTCAATTTTGATTTGAAATTGAATAAGAAGTAGAAACCGTTTTGAAAACGAATTTAAAACGATTTATAAAATTCATTTCGAAAGGAAATCGACGAAATATATATTATATATATTATATATATAATATAATGGCCTGAATAGAACGCGCCGCGCCGCGGCAGTTCGTGAATTTCGACCATTTATTTCAAACGGACATTACGGGAGATCCGACCGTCGGATTCTCCTAAAACCGGAACCGTTGGGTTCATATCGAAAAGAGTTTTCTAACGAATGTTAGAAATTTGAAATCTAACGGTTGGATTTGGAGATACGTCCAAATCAAATTCGAAAAAGGTCGCTGTAAGTGCAGTTCGATAGCCGTTGATGGAAATCGACTGTACGGGCCTTGATAAAATTATTAAAAATAATAATAATTTGTGTAAAATCATAAGAAATGATTTGTGAAGATTTGGGATGAAAAACTCCATATTTGAAAAGATAAAAATAGATTTTTATCGAAATGAACTAGTTTTGAACTAGGATTATAATTCTATTTATTTTTAAATAAATAAATTGAATTTGAAAAGGGTTTTAAAAATAACCAAAATTTCCAATGATTGCATTGGAGTGGATTTGAATCGAAATTGTCTTCAGAATATTTCGATGTTGGAATTCGTGATTATACGGATGTTGTTATGGAAATTTGAAAGATATATATTTATATCGTTATTTCCAATACGACATTTGTTAATCGTAGAATTTGATATTGAATATAAGCCGATATATTTTCTATTCAGAGCCTTGTATTGAATATCAAATATGATTTGGGTTTGTCGTGAATGGTGTCTTCACTAACACTGTTCTTGAACCCAGTTGAGAAAAGATTAAATCTTTTTATCTAGATTTAATGAAGTGTACCAATTAAATAATATTTAATTGGAATTGAATTGATATTGATTTTTGGGTTTATCGTGAACAGTGTTTTTAAATAACACTCGTTCTTTAACCCGATAATTAATGGAATGTGACTTTGGGTTTATCGTGAACCGTGTTTTAAATGACACTAATTCTTTAACCCAGTTAACGATTAAAACTAAGTGGAGTTTTAATGAATCTTTAATTAGATTGAAAAGATCGAGAATGGAGTATCACCAGTTTTACTCCAGGCGATAGTTAAATCTTTAATTAGATTTGAACGTGAAATGGTAATTTAATTTACCGATAACACCGTGGTGTTAGATATGAAGTATTACCAGTTTTACTTCATGGGATGAATAGGTTGGGATTGGGAAATTAAAACAAATGATTACATCGGTAAGGTTCGTTAATCCCGACTAGTTGAATCGAAATTCAAAAGAAGATTAAAGAATAAATTTTAATAATTTATCTTGGATAAAATTAATGGGAACCTTTCCCTATGAAGGTGAAATTTAGAAACTAACTGTCGGTTAGCCAAGCAGAATGGTTTTCTGGATATTGATCTGATGTTGGTTTCGGCCTTCGGGGTTAATATTTGGGAAATTATTCTCTTGCTAATTTATGGTTAGTGACTGATGAATTGGAATGAGGCATATGTTGTGTTTGTGTAACACTTGTTTAAAATATACGCGAGTTATTCGGAAAGTCCGGGTTTACCCCATTCTGAATAACTGATACGACGATAAGTCGAAGATGAAGACGATGGTCGAAGACCGGAGATCTTCACGTCGTTTGGGTGATTACTGATGATCTTGATTGGGATGTACACCCAAGAAGATGGAAACAGTTGGTGATCGTCCAGACGTACTTGGAGATCGATGGATATGCGGGGTACTAGGTGCCTGCGGTTTCGTTCAGACCCAGAACGGACTTGTAAATGGACTGTGTGTCTGACATTGGATTTTAGTCCGTGTGATTGATCTCTATTAAATATATATCTGTTTGGCGGCGGAGAATTTATTCTCTTGCTAAACGCCCTTCTCTGAGACGTACGAGCTCAGGGGTTATATATTGATGGATATCAAACGCATGGAGTGAATTGCCTGTGTGGCATGCCTAAGTGGCAATTGATCGAGGCTTCTGTTGAAAAGCAAAGTCTTGTGGTGATGATCAAAGCATAGCCTGTGTGGCACAGCTTTGTGTAACGTGAATTCGCGAGCCTCGCACCCCGGTTGTGAACCAAAAACGGGAGAGGACCTCAGGGAGGGCATGCGTTTCTTTCTAGCTAGGGTGGTGTCAGTGACCTACCAGCCCTGACATTTATATACTTTTCACCTGTGTGGTTGTTGCTGTTGCGAGGCGCCTCGGTTTGATCGGACGATCCGGGTCCGATGGAGTCATTCGTTGGCTCATTGACGCCCCAAAGGGCGGGAAGACGTATTGTTCAGGCATAATAATCCACATCGGTGGACCGGCCCTGTCGCTCCAAGGCTTGCCTGCGCGCTTGCCTGAGACACGGGCTAGAGCGTCTCGAATCGGTAGAGGACGATCCCTGGCCTCGGTTCATAGATGGAAATCCAATTTCCAAATATGTGACCTTTGCGGTTTTAGTTGTAATCCTATATATGGCGACATAGTGGGATGGGGCGCTTATGCCGCCTATGATTGATACTTATGATTTGAAGTTGTTTTATACACTATGCACTTATAATAGTATCAAATGAATTGTTTTAAACGTATCAAGCATTCTTTGGCTGTTATAAGGGAAAACCCTATCCCCCGGCTTGCGTTGTATTGTGTGATAGGACCTGGGTCTTATAACAGCTTCATTTTTCTTTATTTAGCATTGCGCTGTTGTTTTATGCACTGGTGTTCTTGGGAGGAAACCCGTTCCGTGTTATACGGCGTGGTCCCTTGATTTACCTAACTTTAAAAATAAAGATTAACTGTTTTAGTTCTCACACCAGTCCCATGACTGACCTGGAGTTTATTGTTTTAACCTAAACTCTGGGTGCCCCTATTTTGACACGGGCAGCTAGTAGTTTTGGTTTTGCGGATTTATATTCGCAGGACCCTGGTTTACAGCTGGAATGATATCCGGAAAGCTTTGTATCCGTATATCTCTTCTAGTTGTGTATTGTATTATTTTTCGCTGCTATGTATTTAAATGTAATTTAAATCTCTGATATTTCTGTGTAATATTCATTCATACTCTGTATATTCTGGTATTCTGATGCATTGTTGTAATATACAATGAAATGTTCTTTTGTATGTGTTCTATTTTGTTGTGTTCTCAAAACAATCCGCGCTTTCCCTTCTTTTCAGAGACCGGGGAAGTTCGGGTCGTTTCAACGTGGTATCAGAGCTTTGGTTTACAAAGCTAGAGAACAAGGCACATTAGAACCATACGAAAGAATTCATCAGATATTGGATTAGTAATATCCAATGAGAATGACTCGTTAGAGATAGGATCAGTAGTATCCTAGAACGAGTGTGAAGAGTGTATTAAAAAAAATGATGAAAACAAATTTTGTTTTGAAAATTTAAATCAATTATTCGTATTTGATTATTTAATTCATATTGATTAGGACAGTCCAATATATAAAGATTTTGCATATGCGCCTAGCTAGCATCTATTCGAAGTTTTAATATACTGGATAGATATAGAATCACACTCTAGTCGCCCGGAGATGATTCTAATGATAGTTCGAACATCATCAGAATTGGTATTCGTGTTTCGAAGGTGTGATATCTATATATTTCCTATTGACTGGTGTGAGAACCAAAAATTAGATAAGGCCTATTGTTGTGATTTGGCATCAAAAACATGGTTTTTGTATATGTATCAAAATTATGAATTTGAGACTCTAATTCACTAATTGATTGATGTTTGTGTTGTTTGTTTATTTGGTTGATAATTTTGAACCATTTAGCCTAATTGAACCAAATATTGAATTATATTGAAAATTGGTTGCGTTTGCTTGCATATACTTGTACTTACCTTGAACAGGTCATAGCAAGGAGGCTAGAGCAGAGAATAAAATTTGTTTGCCCGACAAATAGGTACATGTTTACTACATAATTTACTGTTTTGTTTGGGTGATGATGATTTTATGAGCCTATTGGCTAGCCGCTTGGCTTTTTCTTTTTCTTTTTGAGATCTGAAGGACCGGGGAAGCAATTTGAGATTTCCCGATGCTCCCATTGCAGGGGAGGTTATGGCGAAATTTTTCGAAAATTTAGGGTGTTAGCCAAATTTGTAAAAATTTGAAAATTCTCGGAAACTGAAAAGTTAGAGAATGAAAGCCAGATCGAACGTAGAGCTGAATGATCAAAACCACTTTCGACTTTGTTCCTTTTCGGGGACGAAAAGTTTTAAGTGGGGGAGATTGTAACAACCCGAAAATCTGGGCCAGTTTAAAATTTTTATTTTGGCAATTTTAGCGAATTTTGTTTATTTGAAAGGAATTATTTTAAATAATATCGACGAGAAATTTATTTTGAATTGAAATTCGACGTATATATTATATACGTCGTCGTTATAATATAAATAATTATATATAATTATAAATAGAATTGAAAATGGCGCGGTAGTTCGATAATTCGATTTCAATCTTCAATTGAATGTACCGGGTGCAAAACGATCCGGATTTTAGTGAAACCAAAAACATTAGAATCTAATTGATGATATCTTTCCAACGAATCCGTAAAATCGAAATTTCATAGCGGGAATCAAAAGATATGTCCAGTTGAAAATTCTGAATAGTCGCTATGGAATTCAGGCCCTTAAAAATGGACATTTTGCAAACGACCTCGGATTTCGACGAAACCAGTTTTGTTGGGTCCGTGATGTTAAATTATTGCTAGGTTTCAAATTTCATAATTTTTCGATTCAATATGTGAGCGTGGCATAGGAAAACGCGTTTGACCAGTTTTAGTTGATTTTAATCGACTGGAAATTGGCCATTTTTCTAACGGTCTCAGAATTCGACGAAACTAGTTTTGTTAGGACCGTATCGTCAATACGAAGCTAGAAAATATTTTCTGCAATTTATAGATTTCGTATGTGACCCCGGTAAATTGAAATGTACGTTTAAAATTCAATATAATTATTTAATCGTAAATTTGATGGAAACTAATCGAAACAGCCGAATCAGCTGACGATACATATCCCATTGTGTTCGAAATGGGGTTATTACGCTAGGGACGACAGTCGGTGAGCTCAATTTCAAGTTCGAATTTCAAAGTTGCTTTTTTAGAAATAAATAAATTAAAATATATATTTTCATTTAAGCCCTTACCCTTCTCTCTCTCTCTTCATTTAAACCGAAATAAAAAAAAGAAAAAGAAAAGGGGGATCGGCGGAAAATCGCGCCTCCCCTTCCAGTGGCGGCGCCGCCTCCCTGACCCCCTTCCCCCACCGACGCGTGCGCCCTCTCCCTCCCTCCTCCATCTCGAAACCCCCCCTAGAGCGATCCTCCATCTTCCCCAAAACCGAACCCTAGTCCCTTTTCCACCTGAAAACCGCTCCACCACCGCTCCTCCTCCTGACGCGCCCCACCCCCGACTCCGACTACGAGCTCCCCCTCCAGACCGCGCAACCCACCTCCGTTCAAGACCCCACCGCCTGCACTGCTTCCCACTGACGCCTTCCCCTCCTCTCCGATTCAATGTAAGCCCTTATTTTCTTTATTTAACTTTGTTTCATCATTTGCTTTTTAATTGTTGTTTATTTCTCTAACTAAGGTAATTAGTTTATTAGAAAGAAAATGTAGGATTTTTATTTTATATTGATAGTTTCGATTTTTTATCGATAGAAAAGATTATATTTTTAATTTAGAAAAGATTATATTTTTAATTTAGAAAAGATTATATTTTTAATTTAGAAAAGATTATATTTTTAATTTAGAAAAGATTATATTTTTAATTTAGAAAAGATTATATTTTTAATTTAGAAAAGATTATATTTTTAATTTAGAAAGATCAGATTTTTAATATGTGAAAGGTCGGATTTTTATTGTTGAAATGACGAAGTAAAAATGTGTTTTTTTATATATTGAACATCGAAGTAAAAATGTGATTTTCATATATTGAACATCGAAGTAAAAATGTGTTTTTTTTATATATTGAACATCGAAGTAAAAATGTGATTTTTATACATTGAACATCGAAGTAAAAATGTGATTTTTATACATTGAACATCGAAGTAAAAATGTGATTTTTATATATTGAACATCGAAGTAAAAATGTGATTTATATATATATAGTGGCTACGGGCAGCGAAGTTGACAAAGATGCGATAACGATGAAGATTTCTCTAAAAGAAGAGTCAAGATGTTTGGATAGCTGTCGGTGAGAACTTCTCACCTTTCAATTTAATTTTTCTAGTTATATATATACTAGGATGCAGACGGTGTTTAGTAGCACCCGACACCCGTCATCCACAGACCATGGATGGCTTGTTTGTTAAATTGTTTGGTTGTGTAGTTGGTTAGATTAATTGGTTTGAATTGAATTGTTTAGTGAAATGAAATTGATTTGATTGATGTGTGAATGGCGTGGGCCTTCACTAGACCGGGGATAAGGCTAGGCCTCGTCCCGTTTCTAGTATCGTGCCGTTATGCCGCCGAAATTTTCTAAAAATAAGTTAGAAAAATAAAGATAACATTTTATTTAATAAATGAATCTAATAGAAAATTCATAGGTTGAATAAAATAGTTTGATCGTTAAAAATATAATTTTTAACGTGAATGTGAATAAATAAATATTCATTTACAAACCAGACGGTTTGTTTATGTACACCTATTTGAAGGACATTGATTGGGACGATAAATTTTACACATCGCCCAACTGCACAAATAAAATCTGTGTTTGTTGATTTGAAACCCCACACGGGTGTTGGGATGAAATTTGAAGTTCACTCATCCTGATTGATTAAATATGTCGATCGATTGATTGACAGGCTGTTATAAGCGTTAGATATCTATATTTGATGCTTATACAGTGTAGTGCACTTTGGATGATGGTTGATTATTCATCGTTGTTGATATATACATGTGTTGTAGAAAATCCATATAATTAACATTATATGGTAATTGATTGGGCCTCATTCCAGTTTTAAAAATAGAAATATTTGAGAAAGCAATATTTGAAAATAAGAATATATGAAGCTGTATTGATTAGATTTACGCCATTTTGACGTGAACGATGTTTATATCGATTTTATTCATTTTGTAATGAATATCGAAAGTGATTTCAAAATTTGATATTTTGAAAAGAAATTGAATATAAATAAATTAGAATCGAATATAAACGAATTGAATTGAAATCGAACTGAAATTGAATTAGAAATCAATTTGAATTGAAATCGATTTGAAATGAATTTAAAACGAATTTATATTGGAATATTCAATTTTGATTTGAAATTGAATAAGAAGTTGAAACCGTTTTGAAAACGAATTTAAAACGATTTATAAAATTCATTTCGAAAGGAAATCGACGAAATATATATTATATATATTATATATATAATATAATGGCCTGAATAGAATGCGCCGCGCCGCGGCAGTTCGTGAATTTCGACCATTTATTTCAAACGGACATTACGGGAGATCCGATCGTCGGATTCTCCTAAAACCGGAACCGTTGGGTTCATATCGAAAAGAGTTTTCTAACGAATGTTAGAAATTTGAAATCTAACGGTTGGATTTGGAGATACGTCCAAATCAAATTCGAAAAAGGTCGCTGTAAGTGCAGTTCGATAGCCGTTGATGGAAATCGACTGTACGGGCCTTGATAAAATTATTAAAAATAATAATAATTTGTGTAAAATCATAAGAAATGATTTGTGAAGATTTGGGATGAAAAACTCCATATTTGAAAAGATAAAAATAGATTTTTATCGAAATGAACTAGTTTTGAACTAGGATTATAATTTTATTTATTTTTAAATAAATAAATTGAATTTGAAAAGGGTTTTAAAAATAACCAAAATTTCCAATGATTGCATTGGAGTGGATTTGAATCGAAATTGTCTTCGGAATATTTCGATGTTGGAATTCGTGATTATACGGATGTTGTTATGGAAATTTGAAAGATATATATTTATATCGTTATTTCCAATACGACATTTGTTAATCGTAGAATTTGATATTGAATATAAGCCGATATATTTTCTATTCAGAGCCTTGTATTGAATATCAAATATGATTTGGGTTTGTCGTGAATGGTGTCTTCACTAACACTGTTCTTGAACCCAGTAGAGAAAAGATTAAATCTTTTTATCTAGATTTAATGAAGTGTACCAATTGAATAATATTTAATTGGAATTGAATTGATATTGATTTTTGGGTTTATCGTGAACAGTGTTTTTAAATAACACTCGTTCTTTAACCCGATAATTAATGGAATGTGACTTTGGGTTTATCGTGAACCGTGTTTTAAATGACACTAATTCTTTAACCCAGTTAACGATTAAAACTAAGTGGAGTTTTAATGAATCTTTAATTAGATTGAAAAGATCGAGAATGGAGTATCACCAGTTTTACTCCAGGCGATAGTTAAATCTTTAATTAGATTTGAACGTGAAATGGTAATTGAATTTACCGATAACACCGTGGTGTTAGATATGAAGTATTACCAGTTTTACTTCATGGGATGAATAGGTTGGGATTGGGAAATTAAAACAAATGATTACATCGGTAAGGTTCGTTAATCCCGACTAGTTGAATCGAAATTCAAAAGAAGATTAAAGAATAAATTTTAATAATTTATCTTGGATAAAATTAATGGGAACCTTTCCCCATGAAGGTGAAATTTAGAAACTAACTGTCGGTTAGCCAAGCAGAATGGTTTTTTGGATATTGATCTGATGTTGGTTTCGGCCTTCGGGGTTAATATTTGGGAAATTATTCTCTTGCTAATTTACGGTTAGTGACTGATGAATTGGAATGAGGCGTATGTTGTGTTTGTGTAACACTTGTTTAAAATATACGCGAGTTATTCGGAAAGTCCGGGTTTATCCCATTCTGAATAACTGATACGACGATAAGTCGAAGATGAAGACGATGGTCGAAGACCGGAGATCTTCACGTCGTTTGGGTGATTACTGATGATCTTGATTGGGATGTACACCCAAGAAGATGGAAACAGTTGGTGATCGTCCAGACGTACTTGGAGATCGATGGATATGCGGGGTACTAGGTGCCTCCGGTTTCGTTCAGACCCAGAACGGACTTGTAAATGGACTGTGTGTCTGACATTGGATTTTAGTCCGTGTGATTGATCTCTATTAAATATATATCTGTTTGGCGGCGGAGAATTTATTCTCTTGCTAAACGCCCTTCTCTGAGACGTACGAGCTCAGGGATTATATATTGATGGATATCAAACGCATGGAGTGAATTGCCTGTGTGGCATGCCTAAGTGGCAATTGATCGAGGCTTCTGTTGAAAAGCAAAGTCTTGTGGTGATGATCAAAGCATAGCCTGTGTGGCATAGCTTTGTGTAACGTGAATTCGCGAGCCTCGCACCCCGGTTGTGAACCAAAAACGGGAGAGGTCCTCAGGGAGGGCATGCGTTTCTTTCTAGCTAGGGTGGTGTCAGTGACCTACCAGCCCTGACATTTATATACTTTTCACCTGTGTGGTTGTTGCTGTTGCGAGGCGCCTCGGTTTGATCGGACGATCCAGGTCCGATGGAGTCATTCGTTGGCTCATTGACGCCCCAAAGGGCGGGGAGACGTATTGTTCAGGCATAATAATCCACATCGGTGGACCGGACCTGTCGCTCCAAGGCTTGCCTGCGCGCTTGCCTGAGACACGGGCTAGAGCATCTCGAATCGGTAGAGGACGATCCCTGGCCTCGGTTCATAGATGGAAATCCAATTTCCAAATACGTGACCTTTGCGGTTTTAGTTGTAATCCTATATATGGCGACATAGTGGGATGGGGCGCTTATGCCGCCTATGATTGATACTTATGATTTGAAGTTGTTTTATACACTATGCACTTATAATAGTGTCAAATGAATTGTTTTAAACGTATCAAGCATTCTTTGGCTGTTATAAGGGAAAACCCTATCCCCCGGCTTGCGTTGTATTGTGTGATAGGACCTGGGTCTTATAACAGCTTCATTTTTCTTTATTTAGCATTGCGCTGTTGTTTTATGCACTGGTGTTCTTGGGAGGAAACCCGTTCCGTGTTATACGGCGTGGTCCCTTGATTTACCTAACTTTAAAAATAAAGATTAACTGTTTTAGTTCTCACACCAGTCCCATGACTGACCTGGAGTTTATTGTTTTAACCTAAACTCTGGGTGCCCCTATTTTGACACGGGCAGCTAGTAGTTTTGGTTTTGCAGATTTATATTCGCAGGACCCTGGTTTATAGCTGGAATGATATCTGGAAAGCTTTGTATCCGTATATCTCTTCTAGTTGTGTATTGTATTATTTTCCGCTGCTATGTATTTAAATGTAATTTAAATCTCTGATATTTCTGTGTAATATTCATTCATACTCTGTATATTCTGGTATTCTGATGCATTGTTGTAATATACAATGAAATGTTCTTTTGTATGCGTTCTATTTTGTCGTGTTCTCAAAACAATCCGCGCTTTCCCTTCTTTTCGGAGACCGGGGAAGTTCGGGTCGTTTCAGATATAGTGTGGGGTGCGATAGTATATTCGATTCAAACTGCTTTACCTTAGTTTATGATACTTTCCTATTTCCAGTTTATACTTATCATGTCCTTTTTCTTATTCTCATACTGAAGAGTCACTAGACTTACCAGGCTTTATGTCTGACCGTATTTTCTTTCGTCTTCTTTTCTTCCGTTCCCCCCCAGGTCCACAGGGAGGAAACAACCCAGCTTAACCAGATTCTTTGCAAGCTTCAAGATAGTAGATGTACGGTTTGGACTCCTTTCCTTGGCTATGGCTGTTGGACACACTCTATGGGGATTTATGCAGTTTTAATTATGTTTTATGCTTCTTTATTTAATAACCAAGACAGAAATGATGTTGTAATGTTTTGGAAGTTATTATGTGACGGTTATGGAAATGTTTTGTATGAATGCATATTTATGAAATAAAAAGTCTGTTGTTTCCGCTGCTTATATATATGTGTTTATATCTGTCTTGTGTTTTATCTGTGACTTTTACTTACAAACCTCCACCAAAGTTAAGGCATTCCCTTTGTGAGTGAACTTAATGGAGGGTGGGGTGTTTCACTTGGTTTCAGAGCACAGATTTACCAGACTAGATAAAAGTTTTTGAAACTATTTTCAAAAAGAAGTTTAAAGAAGCATTGTTTTCAAGAAAAAGAGTTATTTTTAAAAGGCTTAATTCCCCAAAAGTCATATGCACTATTTCTCTATCCTTCATCTTGAATACTTTCCTTTTTGTTCTAGCATGTCTGGAGATCTTAACCTTCCAGAAGGAGTACCGATCCCTGGCTGGTTCCGAAGGTACCTAGAGGCTAGGGCCAATGGTGTAGGCCCAGCAGACATTCCTCCTCCAACAGTGGCAGCGGTTCCTCCTCCTCCTCGTGGAAATACTTTCGCTAAGACGTGTAGAGACTTCAAGGCTATGGGTGGAAAGGACTTTTATGGAACTGAATCATTTATGGCAGCAAGGAACTGGCTGAAAGAGACCGAGGACTTGTTCGTCATCTTCAAAGTTGACGACTGGCAAAAGATACTGCTAGCAGTGTGGTTGCTTAAAGATGAAGCTTCCTATTGGTGGGAAGTTACCCATGCTGGGAGGCCAGTGGAAACTTGGGAAGATTTCAGGATGAGGTTTGAGATGAAATTCCTCTCCCAAGCTGAAAGAAGCCTGCAGATGGAGAAGTTCCTAACTCTTAAGAAAGGAAATATGACAATCAAGGAGTACGTAAATCAGTTTAATCAACTGGCCAGATTTGGGCTGGATTTGGTAAACACCCAACACAAGAAGGCCCTTCGCTTCGTCAAAGGTCTGAATGAGCCTCTACACAGCCTTGCAATGACCCATATACCCATGGGAGCGACCTATGAAAGCTTGGTGGACATGGCGCTGCTACACGAGGAGGATAAAGGCAAGAAAGAGGCAAAGGTGGAAGTGCCTCAAGAAAAGAAAGAGGGTTTACAGGCTAAGAAGACAGACTTCAAGAAAGGCGGGAAGAACAACAAACCCCGCGAAAAGAGAAGGTGCAATTTCTGTGGAAATGTAGGACATATAGCAAAAGACTGTAGGAAGAAGAAGGCAAAGATGAATGGTGGTTGTTTCCAATGTGGAGAGACTGGACACTTGGCTAAGGACTGCCCAAAGAAGCGGGGGCAGGGACAGAGGACTGGATTCACCTTAGGAGGACAGGTTCACGCACTTGTGGCACCTCCATAGGAACGAGGTAGAAATATTTCCGTCGAAAGCTTAGTTTATCTGTATGATCATCCAGTTCGCACTCTTTTTGATTTTGGTGCATCACACTCCTTTATTTCATCTGCTTTAGTAGAATCTCTGCACCTACACACTAGTATGGTAGAAGATCCCTTGGTTGTTTCAAATCCAATTGGGGGCTCAGCTTATTTGTCGATGGTTTTCTTGGATTTGAAAATCTTTATTCTAAGTGTTGAATTTAGATGTAGTGCCTTTGTTTTGGGCTTCTCGGGATATGGACTGGTCTTAGGCATGGACTGGTTATCCAGTAATGGTGCCATTCTTGATTGTGAGAAAAGAATGGTTAGGCTCTTGACTCGACTCGGTAACACTCTAGAAATTTCTTGTAATCCCTTGAATGCTGTTATGCTTAGTTATCTAGAGCTGCTTGACGGTTCTGTTGAGAATTTGCAGTCGGTTAGAGTGGTCCGGGAATATCCAGATGTCTTTGAAGAGGTGAAAAGCTTACATCCGAAGCGGGAAATAGACTTCCGCATATATCTTATCGATAATGCAAAGCCCGTAGCTCTGTCTGTTAGACACATGGCTCCAAAGGAGAGAAAGGAGCTCAGTAAGCAAGTTAAGGAGCATCTCGATAAGGGGTTTATAAGGCTGAGTATCTTGGAATGGGTGCTCCAGTGGTGTTCTCCACCAAAGAAGATGGTTCAGTACGTCTTTCTGTGGACTAAAGGGAGCTAAACAAGTTGACTAAAAAGAATAGACACCCGCTTCCCAGAATAGACGATTTGTTTAATCAGCTTGTAGGTGTGTCGGTCTTCTCCCAACTTGATCTAGCTACTGGGTTCCATCAGCTAAGGGTAGCTAAAGATAGCATTGATAAAACGGCGTTTAGAACCCCAGACGGTTTCTACGAGTGGCTTGTCATGCCTTCCGGCTTGACAAACGCACCCGCTTATTTCGTAGACCTAATGAGCAGGGTGTTCAGAGAATTCTTCAATAAGTTCGTGGTGGTCTTCGTAGACGATATTTTGATCTTCTCAAAGAATGAGGAAGAACCTGCTCAGCATCTGAAGGAGATCATGGAATCTCTTCGAGTTCATCAACTAAAAGCCAAATTCTCTAAGTGCCACTTTTGGAGAGAAGAAGTAAGATTTCTTGGACATATAGTGTCCAAAGAAGGGTTAGCTATGGACCCCGCGAAAGTAGTGGCAGTGCAAGATTGGAAGACACCGAGAAATGCAACCAAAGTCTGAAGCTTTCTTGGGCTAGCCAGTTTCTACCGAAAGTTCATTAGGGATTTCACGAAAATCTCAGCTCCACTCACAAGGCTAACAAAGAAGAGTATGGCGTTCACTTGGGATCTGGATTGCGAGTTTGCTTTCCAATGATTAAAAAGGGATCTTACAACAGCCCCAGTTCTATCTTTGCCGGATGGAAGCAAGATGTTCACGGTATATACGGATGCGTGTGGTACAGGGATAGGCGCTGTTCTGATGCAAGAAGGGAGGGTAGTAGCTTATGGTGGAAGACAATTGAGAGTTCATGAAAAGAACTACCCAACCCACGATCTCGAGTTGGCCGCCATCGTCTTTGCGCTTAAGTCTTGGCGCCATTATCGAATTATATACTGACCATAAATCGTTGAAGTATCTTTTCTCGCAGAAGGATCTTAACTTGAGGCTACAAAGGTGGATGGAGTTCCTTGCCTCATATGATTTTGAAATTTCCTATACTCCTGGCAAAGGCAACGTAGTAGCAGACGCATTGAGCGGAAAGAAGCTGACCCTAAGCCCTCTCTTTGTAGAATGGCAAAGCTTGGAGTATATAACCAGTTTTGACTTTAGGCCCTCCTCTGATTTTATACCTGGTTTATTGGCATCCCTAGAAGTACGGCCTACTCTTTTAGACTCAATAGGGGCCGCACAACGCGAAGACCCTCAGCTTATTGATGTGATGGATAAACTAATTAGGGGTGAAACTTCTAGTCACCTCAATAGGTACTCCATCGATGATAAGGGTTGGCTGAGACAGGATGGAAGACTATGCATCCCACAAGCAAGGGATTTAGTAAAGAAGGTTCTCGATGAAGCAAATAAGTCCAAGATGACAATACACCCAGGTGGGGATAAGATGTACAAAGACGTAAAGAGAGTTTTCTATTGCAGCGGCATGAAGAAGGATGTGGCGGATTTCGTTTCTAAGTGTGTGACATGCCAACAGGTCAAGGCGGAACAAAAGAAGCCTGGAGGACTGCTTCATCCTCTAGAAGTCCCACAATGAAAGTGGGATAGCATTTCAATGGACTTCATTGATGGGTTGCCTAGGTCAAGAAGAGGCAACACTAGCATTTGGGTAATAGTGGACAGGCTTACTAAAAGCGCCCACTTTTTACCTATCAAGAGTAGAAGGACCGCTTCGTCTCTAGCTTCTCTTTATCTCAAGGAAATAGTTCGACTCCATGGAATACCCTCCGGCATAGTGAGTGACAGAGACCCCATCTTTACGAGCGAATTTTGGCGGAATCTGCAAGAAGCTGTAGGCACACAGTTATGCTTGAGCACGGCTTATCACCCCCAAATTGATGGTCAGATGAAAAGGGTGAACAAAGTACTGGAAGATCTTCTAAGACTGTGCGTTCTTGACTTCAGAGGGACTTGGAAGGATCATATTCCTTTAGCGGAATTCGCCTACAACAACAGTTACCAAGCAACTATTGGTATGGCGCCCTTCGAAGCTCTATATGGAAGACCGTGCCGATCACCAACTTGTTGGTGGGAGTTTACTGACAAGATTATACTTGGGCCAGACATGATTAGAGAGACTTCAGAAAAAGTGGAACAAATACGAAGGAGAATGAAGACTGCCCAAGACAGACAGAAATCCTGCGCAGACAAAAGAAGGACTGACCTTGAGTTTGAGGTTGGGGACAGGGTTTTCCTTAAGGTATCCCCTTTAAGGAACGTCGTTCGCTTTGGGTCCACAGGAAAGCTAGCACCAAGGTTTGTAGGGCCGTTCCCTATCATCGAGAAGATTGGGCAAATGGCTTATAGAGTAGAGCTGCCTAAAAGATTGGCGGGAACTCACAACGTCTTTCACGTTTCTCATCTCCGAAAATGTCTACATGAATCTGCAGAAGTGGTGGAGCCAAGCATTCTAGAAGAAGCCGAAGTGGAACGCGAAGCAACTGTGAGGAGAGTTCCAACTCGACTCGTAGGAACTGAAGTGAAAAAGCTACGCAACCGCAAAGTCAAGCTCGTTAAGGTTCAGTGGAGCGACGCCGAGGAAGACGCGACTTGGGAAACTGAGGACAGAATACGCGCGGCCTACCCTTTTCTTTTTGAGGGTACATCTTTGATTTCTCTTTTTCCTTAAGTTGTGATTGTATCTATCTTTTTAGGTATATCTCCTCGATATTATCCTTTATCCTTAGGTAGAAACCCCTTTGGATGTTAACATGTATTTGAAATATGTTATGGTTGATGGCTGCAAGTGGTTGCTCGTGGATGCATATACACACACAACCTAGGTTTTAGATTGGCTCAGTCACTTCATACTGCATATGCATATATGTATTCATATTTGTATGTGGTTGAAACTTGATATGTCATCATATGGATGTCACATTTGTATGAATGGTTGCGCACTCATGTAGAATTATGAGTAGGAAAATTTTGCATACATATGGATTCATGACACTTACATGATTTGCATTAAGGAGGTCAACTGAATTAGTAGACCGCCTGATTTTTGCATTAGTTAAGGACATGTACACACACTATGCATATGATCATGAAGCATTAGAAGTCTTTTAAGGACAATGGACGCTTGTGTTTGTTTGTTGAGTAGATGGACGATTGGATGTTAGGACTTACGTTCTCCTAGACTTGAAGATTTAGGGGACGAAATCCTTTAAGGAGGGGAGAATGTAACACCCCGAATTTTCTATTAACTGTAATTAACAAATTAAAGTATAATTAATTTTAATGAAAGAATTAAGGGAAACAGGTTACGCCATTGCGTTCGTCTCAGAATTCTGCTTGAGATAGAGTCCGAGTTTACGGGAATCGGACTCCGTACGAAGGAGTTATGACCTCCGGAAGTTTCAGAATTCAAATTTAAAGTTCAAACAGTTCAAAAGTTAGTTCAAATTTTGAATTCAGACCCAAACTGGGCTGGGCGGGAAAATTCCCGCCCAGGCACCAGGTCGACCATAGGGTCGACCTGGGTGACCAGGTCGACCATAGGGTCGACCTGGGCATCGACCTGCCCAGTCGACCAGGTTTGGCCCTGGCTGGCCTGATCGGATTCTGGTCGAATTTCTGAGCTTGGCTATGTCACTAGGGCTGATTTGTCATATTTTGGTTGGCTCCTCTCGAAGTGAATAGTCTAGATTCATTTGTGATCATCTGACGGCTCAAATCAATCTGAATTTCTATAAATATAATTCAACACTCAACCTAAATTCACACAAATAATATAGAACTAGAGCCGCCATGCTATCGGGAGGAAACTAAGAGGAGCCTTCACTTGTAGAAAAGCTTAGTGACGAGCCAAATTAAAGTAAAACAAGAATCAAATCAACATTTGTCTACCCAAAGGAAAGCAATTCAAATTCAGAACTCAGAAATCAGAAAACAAGACCGTCGTTTGTTGTAAGTATAGTGATTTTTCCGATGTGAATAAAAGTTAGGATTTGATTCAATGTAAAATGGAAATGGAATTGTGTTATTGTGTAAAAACGATATTAATTCACATCTATATATTGAAATGATTGTGGTATTGTGATGTTTGTGGTACAGTTGAGTTGATATTGATCCTATTGTACATTTAGAATCACATGCAAGTTGTATAGTTCATGTTGTAATCGACACCTATATGTTTATGTGATTATATAGGTTGTATGTGGTTAAGATTTCATGTATGTATATGCTAAAACCCCTATACCTAAGTTCATATACATGCTTATATGTCTATACAAAAGTTGCAAAGTTAATAATTGGATCCATGCCAAGATCCACTTTAATACATGTTTCATGTTGTAGTTGGACATATGATTGGATCTAGTTCGCACATGCGATGAAATTATACATACTTTTTAGACATGTTATATTCTTGTCATATGCTAGTGATGTTCGATGTTATGCCTAGATCTAAACATGTTTTAGCTTATGTTGTCTAAATCATATGTTAATTCATGTGACACCAAATTGGTTAGACCCCTATTTCAATGCAAGTTCACATGTATGTAAATTGATTTAGCCTATGTTGCAAGTTCACACCTATGATATCATATTGACTATTTTGCAAGTTCACACCTATGATGTTCATATTGACTATACTAAGAATGCCAAGTTTACACCTATGTCATGTTTATGTTTATAAATTCCCTTATGCCAATTTTGTGTGCGCTAAATTAAGCTAAATTTTTATCCTAATATTATATGTTAAAAACCATGCGAACGAAAATTAGACTAAGATTGTTAGCCTAATAATTAGATGGGGTAACGTTGGGAAAATTGGTAACTTGACATAATAATATATTGAAATTGGCATGTTTGTCACATGCCAAAATTGGTGGCATTTAAATGGAATAAATCCTTATACCAAAAATGTTAAACTTGGAAAGTGGGCAACAACATTTAATTGTTGACAAATTTACATATATTAAGTAATAAAGACAAATATGTAAATGTAGAAAATACGAATATGCTTAACACGAGGTTGGATTGAGTTGTGACGTAAACCTGCCCGGACCCGCCCGGCTATCAAGTAGTCACAACAATACCTATCCAATGTGGGTGGTTAAGCATTGATCCCAATAAGGACCCGAGGTTAGACTGAGTTACAGTGTAAACCTTCCCGGAACCGACCGGCACATCCAGTAACCGTAACAATATATGTCTAATGTGAGTGGTCGGTGCTTTAAAAAGCTAAGGACAGGCAAGTCAGGATGGTAGGGTTAAGTTAACCAAAACACTTAACCAAATCAACATGTTAAATTAAACTGATGGGTGGGGTTAGGTAAATACAGACACTTAACCACTTAACATGTTTGACTAGAAAACCCTAGTAACGGGACCCATTTCAGCAGTAACCCAATTAGGTATCATGGTACCCTGAAACTAGGCAGAGTGGGGCACGAACTGGGCTGATTGTAAGCGGTCAAAAGCGACGGTGGTGGGTGCAACAGTGTGGGTTCTAACGGAGTGCGGGCGTGCACACACTTCGGAGCAGACAAACAGGGCACTGGGGGCACCAGTAGTACAACCTATGCATTCTAGAATTGTGTGGGGCCGCCACCATAGGACTTGATACACCCCATGGTGGGACTAGCATAGGTATCTACACTCTTTGGGGGCCGTAAGACACATGAATATGCGAGTAGGAGCCGATCTTTAGAAAGTGGATCACTTCACCCGATCATAGGGTTCCAGTTGAGAAAATACAAGTAGGTGCAGAGATATAGTGTGGGGTGCGATAGTATATTCGATTCAAACTGCTTTACCTTAGTTTATGATACTTTCCTATTTCCAGTTTATATTTATCATGTCCTTTTTCTTACTCTCATACTGAAGAGTCACCAGACTTACCAGGCTTTATGTCTGACCGTATTTTCTTTCGTCTTCTTTTCTTCCGTTCCCCCCCCCCCCACCCAAGGTCCACAGGGAGGAAACAACCTAGCTTAACCAGATTCTTTGCAAGCTTCAAGATAGTAGATGTGCGGTTTGGACTCTCTTTCCTTGGCTATGGCTGTTGGACACACTCTATGCGGATTTATGCAGTTTTAATTATGTTTTATGCTTCTTTATTTAATAACCAAGACAGAAATGATGTTGTAATGTTTTGGAAGTTATTATGTGACAGTTATGGAAATGTTTTGTATGAACACACATTTATGAAATAAAAAGTCTGTTGTTTTCCGCTGCTTATATATATATATATGTGTGTGTGTGTGTGTGTGTGTGTGTGTGTGTGTGTGTGTGTGTGTGTGTGTGTTTATATCTGTCTTGTGTTTTATCTGTGACTTTTACTTACAAACCTCCACCAAAGTTAAGGCATTCCCTTTTTAAGTGGCCTTAATGGAGGGTGGGGTGTTTCATATAGTCTCGCAGATCTCCACTCCATTGTACTTTGACTAAGTGAACCTTTTTGTTCCTCAGCTCTTTAGTTTCTTTGCCAATAATCTTTATCGGCTCTCTCCTCACAGCTAATTCTGGAGTAATTTCCAAATCTTGTTGCAAGTATTCTTCTATGACTCAGTCTGGATCATGCATATGCTTTCAAAGTTGAGATACATGAAACACATCATGTACTCCAGGCAATCAATCAGGCAATTGAACTCTATAAGCGATAGTTCCAATTCGTTCGACACAGGAAATGGGCCTATAAATCTGGGCGCCAACTTCCCTGTTTTACCAAATCGGACTACTCCTCTCATCGGAGAAACCCTCAAATATACGTAGTCACCAACAAAAAATGCTAATTCTCTTCTTCTTGAATCTGCATAGCTCTTCTGTCGGCTTTGAGCGGCTAGTAATCGCTTCTTAATGAAATCGACTTTATCCGCAGCTTCGCGAATCATATCAGGTCCCAATACAAGTCATTGCCAGGTTCTACCCAACAAGCGGGGGATCTGCATGGTCTACCATACAATGCTTCGAATGGTGACCATTTCAGGCTCGCTTGGTAGCTGTTGTTGTATGAGAACTCAGCCAAATGCAAGTGGTCTTCCCATGATCTGCCAAAATCAATAACACAAGCCTGCAATAAATTTTCTACAATACGATTTACCCTTTCAGTTTTGTCTTCTGTTTGAGGATGATAAGCGGTGCTTAAGTTCAGCTTTGTTCCTAATTCTGCTTGGAATGCTTCCTAGAATTTATTAGCAAAAATCGGGTCACGATCACTAACGATACTCATGTGAACTCCATGAAGTTTAACAATTTCTTTAAAATAAACATGCGCCAGACTCTGGGTGGTTCTATTTGATCTGACAGGTATAAAATGGGTGGTCTTCGTGAAACAATCTACGATCACCCAAATACTGTCATTTCCTTTCCTGGTTCTGGGCAAACAATCTATGAAATCCATAGAAATTTGTTCCCACTTCCAACATGGAATTTCCAATAGTTGCAGCAATCCAGCGATTTTCTGTTGATCGCTTTTGACCTGTTGACAGGTGGAACACCGGCTAACATATATAGAGATATCTCTTTTCATTGCCTTCCACTAGATTGTTCGCTTGAGGTCATTATACATTTTACTAACCCCTGGGTGGATGCTCAGCTTGGACTTGTGGCACTCGTCAATTACTTCTCTTTTGAGCTCAAGGCTGTCGGGAATACAGATTCTTCCTTTCAACCTCAGAACTCCTGCGCTATCCACTTGGAAACTGGAGACTTCGCCCCTTTGAATTCTTTTGATCATCTCTTTAACAAAACTATCGTCTTTTTGAAGAATAGTTATTTTACCAATCAACGATGGTGTAATGATAAGATTGGCGATGATCACATTCTTTCTGCTGAGCGCATCATCCACCAAATTGGCTTTCCTAGAGTATACAATATATCTAGATCATATGCCATGAGAAATTATAACCAACGCTGCTGCCTCATATTCAGATCTTTCTGGGTGAATAAATACTTCAATGATTGATGATCGGTATATAATTCGAACTTCTCACCCAATAGATAATGCCTCCAGATTTTCATAGCAAACACGATGCCTAACAACTCAAGATCGTGAGTTGCATAATTCTTCTCATGCGGCTTCAATTAATGGCTAGCACAAGCGACTACTTGGCCTCTTTGCATTAATACTGCACCAAGACCTTCTTTAGAAGCATCTGTCCAGACTTTCAAGTCTTGATTGCCATCGATAATTGTTAACACTGGAGTAGTTGTCAATCTTAACTTCAGCTTTTGGAAAGCCGCCTCACATTCTGGAGTCCAATTGAACCTTGAATGTTTCTTAGTAAGCTTCATTAAGGAACTAGATATCTTTGAAAAATATTTAATGAACTTCCAATAATAACTATCCAATCCAAGAAAACTTCGGACTTCTGTGGGCGTAGTTAGCTGCTTCCAATTTTGAATAGCTGTGATCTTACTGGGATCCACAGAAATTCCTTCTTTTGAAACGACGTGGCCAAGGAACTTCACTTCTTTTTGCCAGAATATACATTTGGAAAATTTGGCTTTTAAAACATTCTTTCTGAGAATTTCTAACACTTGTTCCAAATGTTTTTCATGCTCGTTTTCTGACTTAGAGAAGATTAGAATATCGTCAATAAAAATCAGAACAAATTTATTCAATACTTCTCAGAATACCCGGTTCATTAGATCGACAAAATAAGCTGGAGCGTTACATAAGCTAAACGGCATTACTAACCACTTGTAGAATAAATTGAGGCCTCTGAATGTTGTCAAAAGAACACACTCTTTGGCAATACAAAGCTGATGGAAACCTGTAGCTAGGTCCATTCGTGAAAATACTTGTGCGCCGTTCAATCGATCCAACAAATCATCAATCCGCAGCAATGTATATTTGTTCTTTAACGTCTGCTTGTTCAAGTCATGATAATCCACACATAGTCTGAGAGTACCGATGACTTTGGTACAAACACCACTGTTGCTCCCCAATCAGAGAAACTAGGTCTGATCAGATCCTTCCATACAAGCTGTCGAGTTTGATTGTCTAATTCTTCTTTTTCCTTCAAGGTCACTCTTCGAATAGCGTGAACTACTGGCATTGCATTCGAAATTAAAGAGATTTTGAAATCGCTTTCCCTACACGGAGGTAAGCTAACCACTTCTTCAACACATCCGCATAATTCTTGACGATAGAAATCTTTTCTGCGTCAACCAGGATATTCTCTTTAACGACAGGAATATTTTCTATTTGAGCAGGAGAAACATCCAGAGCTGACCAAAAATCTTTTCTATTAGAATTCGGACCTTCACATGGAATGGTTATATAATTTCCTTATTTAATCTTCGCCCTTAAGACTCTGTCGGCGCATTTAACCTCAGCTTCATATTTGGCTAACTAATCTAATCCTAAAATAAGATCAAACTCTGTGAAATTCATGACGATCGCGATAGTATGGAACCGATAACAGGAAAAAGAAACAGGCACCCCACAAATCCAACTAAGATCGAGGGAACCCCAACCGGATTATGGACATTCATGGATGTTTTGAGCTTTTTCAAATTCAAAATCCAGTTTCTTAACTGCATTACTTGCAATAAATCTTCGCGATGCGCCTGTATCAAATAGTACTTTAACTGGAATGTTTTTGACAGTAAGCATGCCTTCTAAAACATCTGGCCTCGCTTGACTAGCTGAGGATGCAAGAACTTCTGCCACTTCATATACATGTACTGCTTCAGATTTCTGTGATAATTGACATTTCTTCGCAATATGACCAACCTGGTGGCACTTATAGCATCCCTTATTCTCTTGAAACTCCTTCTTGGATTTAGATCCATTCTTTCTCCGCATTTTCAAGGATTTACATTTTCTGGACAAATGGCATTTCTGATCGCAGTTAAGGCACATGGAAGTCATTATTGGTTTTTGCTCAGACTTAACCTTTTTCCTATTGAATCTAGGTCTCTTACTGAACTCAGACTTCGTACTTGCCTCAGGCTGTGTACTTGTCTCCGGGCTATCAGTTTCAAATTTCCTTTTGTTGCTAGTACTAGCTTCCTCTTCATCGCCCAAAAGACCCCGCTTATCTAGATCTTCATACTGGTAAGCCATATATATCATTTCGGGAAAAGATTGTTGCACATGTGCAGTTACACTACTTTGGTACTTTCTTTGAAGCCCGTTAATAAACCTCAGATTCTTCATCTTTGGATTTTGAATTCAATGCGGGGAAAAAACGAGAAAGTTCATTGAATTTCTGATGATATTTCGGAATCGTCATATCTCCTTGAATCAGATAGTAGAATTCATCACTTAACCGCTCAGTTGCTTCTGGGGGAACAAATCTTTCATTGAAAATTTCTTTAAATCTATACCAGGTAATATTACCTTCTGAATTATCTTTAATGACAGTTTCCCACCAGATGAAAGCTTCGTCTTTGAGTGCCCAAGATGCCAATAATATTTTCTGGTCATCTCCCAACTTTGAAACTTCAAAAAATTTCTCAGCAGAACGCATCCATGCTTGTGTTTGAATAATGGATTCATTGCTCGAGAATGGTACTCCACCAAGATTTCGATACTTGTTTAATAGAGCCTCAGTATCTGGTTCTGACTTACCTCTTCTACTTCTCCCACTCATTTTTCAATGTCTGCAAATAGCAGGCAAAGTGTTAGGCGAACAGAAAAGGTTTTTTTATAGCATAGAGACATATACTTGAATGTAAATGTGTCTACTGGGGTGTATTTCATTCTGCTACACTCATTCTAGGATATTACTGATCCTATCTGAAATGAGTCATTCTTCATAGAGTACTACTGATTCTACTTCTGGCGAGTTCGTTAATATGTTATATTCCAGAACTAAGCTTAACCAAAGCTTTGATACCACGTTGTAATGACCCCAAACCCCCGTTCCATTGTGGCAAGGGCAACCTTTGGAATATAACACATAAACAAATAACAGCAGAACAGAAATATATAAATACACCAGATAATGAACAACAGAATACACTAGATAAACATAATCATCAGAGTTACACAGTATACATGATCATACTCAGTACAAAATACAGTTTCAGCTTTACATAAAATGTCTACAACAGAATCAAAACATAATATGTACAACAGGAGCTGAACAGCATAAAAAGAAAGAAATGATAGAATCCATGTTCAGCTCCATAGCTATCCAGAAAGAGCCTGCAAAAACCTGAATACAAGGCTGCCCATGAAGAAATAGGGGCACCCGCGTTTGCAAGTGAAACAAACTACGAGTTAGTCATGGGACTGTTATGAGAAATCTACTTAACTTATTTTATAATAAGGCCAATCACAGGACCACGCCGCTAACGCGGAATGGGTGTACTCCATTGGATTGTCGGTGCTCAAAACAAGTAAATCTTTGAAAACATCGCAATGCTTTTTATAAAAATGATGCCACTATAAGACTCAGTTCCCATCACACAATGCAACGCAAACCGGAGGATAGAGTTTTACCTTATAATAGACAAAATATGCTTGATACGTATAAAACAAAAGCATTTGATATTATTACTAGTGTTTGTATGTTTCAAAAACAATTTCAATCATAAGTATCAATCACAGACGGCATAAATGCCCCATACCACTATGTCGCCATATATAGGTATACAATCAAAACCGCCAATGTCATATTTGGAATTTGGATTTCCGTGATGAACCAAGGTAAGGGATCATCCTTACCGCTTCGAGACTGTCTAGCCCGAGCCTCAGGACCTAGACTCGGGTGGGCCCTTGGATCGTCATGGCCGGTCCACACGGAGTGGATTAAAATGCCTGAATACTGCGTTTCCCCGCCCTATGGGGCGTAAACTGGTCATATACCGACCAAACCATCGGCCCCGGAGCGACCGATATAACCGAGGCGCCTCGCTATCCATCATCCACATAAGTAAAATGTACGATCGTGTAAAACCCAAAACACCACTCCTAGCTAGAAGGAAACGCATGTCCTCCCTGATGTCCTCTCCCGTTTATGGCTCATACCGGGGTGTGAGGCCCGCGAATCAACGCTAAACACAAAGCTAGCTACTTAAAGTCGTGCTTTGATCATCAACCACAAGACTCTTCTTTTCAACAAAAGCCTTAATCACATCATCTCTGCATGCCATGAAATACCCCACCTCCGTTAAGGTCACTCACAAAGGGAATGCCTTAACTTTGGTGGAGCATTATAGGTAAAAGACACAGATAATTTACAAGACAGACATATATAAGCAGCGGAAAAACTAAATTTATTTCATACATGGTTCATAACAAAAACATTACAGCAAACTATCTCAAAACAACTTCCAAATCATTACATCAAAATCTCTGTCTTGATTATAACATAAAGAAGCATAAAACACAATAAAACCGCACAAATCCCCAAGTAGTAGTGTGTCCAAAGCCATAGCCAAAGATAAGAGCTTCCAACACAGAGTCTTAAAGCTTGGAAAGATGAACGGTACAAATTAAGCTGAGTTATTCCCTCCCTGGTTACCCGAGGGGGGGGGAACGGAAGAAAAGAGAACGAAAGAAAATGGGTCAGACATAAGTCTGGTAAGTCCAGTGATTATTCAGCATGTAAACTGGTAAGAGAACCATGACATGAATAAGTTGGGCGTAGGACAATAACAAAGAAACAAGGTAACATAGGATAAGGCAAGATAAACTAATCATATTATCGCACTCATATCCATATTCTCTGCACCTACTAGATATTTCAACCATCATCATGAGTTCAAACCCAATGATCCCTTTTTGTCGATCGGCTCCTACTCGCACGCATTTACTACTTGTGTCATACGGCCCCACTCGATTGTAGATATCTGTGCTGGTCCCACCATGGGGTGTATCAAATCCTATGGTGGCAACCCGACACGATTCAAGATGCACAGCGTATAACTACTGATGCCCAATGTCTTCTTTTTCCACTCCGGAGTATGTGCACACTCGTACTCTGTCGGAACCTACACTGACGCACTAACCGCCATTGTTTTGACCGCTTATAATCATCCCAGTAATCGTACCCCACCCTGCCTAGTTCAGGGTACCATGATACATCTATGTGGGTTACTGCTGAAATGGGTCCCCGTTACTAGGGTTTCGTAATTAATATGTTAAATTGGTTAAGTGTCCAAGTTAACCTAACCCCACCTATCAGTTTAGTTAACGTGTTGTATTGGTTAAGTGTTACCTTAATTTACTTAACCCTACCATTCCTGACTTAGCTTTAATTCATTCATTAAAGCACCAACCACTTACATTAGACAGGTATCGTTGCGGTCACTGGATCTGCTGGTCGGGTCCGGGCAGTTTTACACCGCAACTCAGTCTAACCTCATGTTCTTTTGGGCTCGAAGCACTAACCTCGTACATTAGATATATATTGTTACGTTTGCGGGATGTGCCGGGCAGTTCCGGGCAGTCTTACACCGTAACTCAATCTAACCTCGGGTTAGGCATATTCGTCTTTTTCTAAATTTACATATTTACCTCTTCATATTTATATGTAAATTATTGTCATTCAAGTCAAGCCCCACTTTCCCTTTTTAATCAAGTTCATAATTTTAGGTATAAAAATTTATACCATTTTATGCCATAAAACATTTACATGTTTATGAGCCAAATATGTCAATTATATGTAATTTCATATTTTTCCCCAACGTTATGTAACACCCCGGATTTTTTGAATAATCAAATTAACTAAATTAAAGAATAAATGTTTAGCATTGTTCTAAGGTTTGTAAGCAAAAGACTTAGTAGCTCATTTGGTTGGAACATGTGACTTGCATACAAGAGGTACAGAGTTCGATCCCCGCCAACGCCATATTTTTGTTTTAGGGGAATGGCTAAAAAGCGGCTTAGTGTGAACACGGTTCAAAAAGTAGTTTAGTGTGAAAATGGTTAATTAGGAAGATAGAAATATATATATATAGATATATATATAAAACTAAAATAAAATTCAACCTAAAATTTAAGAAAAAAATTCAAAAAAGCCGAAGCGGTAAGGCAAAACACCAAACCGACCTATTTTATGGGTCGACCCGAGACCCACTGGGTTGACCGGAGACCCACTGGGTCAACCCCAGGGTCGACTCAGGAGGTTTGGAATTGTTCCCGTCGGCCCTAAATGGTTTATGACGAAATTTTATGTTTTAGGGCTTAGATGGTGATTTTTGGTTGGTCTGTTGACATCATTTCTTGGTTTCTAAGGCCTAGATGGATTCTAGAGTGATCAGACGGCTTAAATTAATTCAAGGCTCTATAAAAAGACCCATAGACTCAAACCCTAAATCAGAATTAAAACTAAAACTATGGTCGTCATGCTGTCGTCTTGAACCCTAGAGCAGCCGCCACCAATTAGAGAGGAAGAACAGCAAATCAAATCAGTTCTATTCAACCCTAACAACAAATCTTCTTCAAAGGAAAGCTAATTCAACTTCAGAAATCAGAATTTAGAACTCAAGACCGTCTTTGAGTTGTGAGTTCGATAGTTTTAATAAAATAATTAGTAATTTAATTGGATTAAGTTAAGATGCGGATTGTATGGATGTGATGTGAATTATTGATCACATGTTGTAATTATGTTGTAGAATTGTGTTGAAATCTCTATGACGTTATGTTGTGATGCTATCATTTATGATGTAAAGTTATGTTGCAATCTTCTATGTTGTAATTTTATATATAACCAAATCATCATGTTTCATACGCTAGTTTGGTGATGTTGATTCATATGATAAATCATATGTATGCAAGTTTAGATTTTTATTTAAACATGAATCATATACAAGTTGGGTAAAATTATATGTGACCTTACATGGTTATGACATCTAGTTTATGTGAAAATTTGATTAAAAGTTAGGCTATGACATGGGTGAGTTATATGCTAAATTCTACATGATATTTTACATGTTAGATGCAAGTTTACACCATTGTTATGATGCATAAATCACATATGCAAGTTTCTATAAATATATGAGTTTGGGGTATGAATCATGTTATGCTAGTTTAGAGTTATTGCCTATGCAAGTTTACATCTTTAGATGTAGATCTATGACATACATGATTTATGCAAGTTCACACCTTTAGATTTGGATCCATGACATATGTTGTTTATGCAAGTTGTAACTTTGTCCTATGCAAGTTTTAGATGTAGAACATCATTCACATATGCAAGTTCATCCCTATGTTTAGATCTATGTTTTCATTATGTACATTGTGATGTTTTCTCTTTATTCCATGAGTTAGACTGTTCGAGTCTAACGTATATTTTACGTTAAACGAATAAACGTACAACGTGGGGTAAAGGGGATAATATTAAAAAGATTTAATTGGCATAAATGCCTTAAAAGTCATAAAATATAATTATGGTGAAAATTGGTATGATTTTGCATACCATAAATGGATGGACATAATTGAGTCAATTATGGACATCATTAAATTTGGAATTGATTGATAATTTGAATAGGGAAAGTAATTCAAATTTGGGTAATGATTAATTAGGAGAAATTAATCGTCTAAGACATGAGGTTAGGCTCTTTTGTGGTGTAAGACTGCCCGGACCCGCCTGGCAAATCCAGCTGCCACAAATGCCAGTCTAATGTGAGAGGTTTTAGGCATAAATTAAATACGTAACAATTGTAAAGACACGAGGTTAGGCTCTTTTGTGGTGTAAGACTGCCCGGACCCGCCTGGAAAATTCAGCTGCCACAAATGTCAGTCTAATGTGAGAGGTCTTTATGAGGTTACGGTCTTAATGAATTAAGAAACACTTAACCAGATAAACATGTAGTGGACATGAGGGGGTTAAGTAGGTGCCTTGGATGGCATGTGGAATCTAGGGGGTGCCTTGGGTGGCATTTGGAAATACGATTAGAAACACTTAACCAAAATTAAAACATGTAATTGAAACATGAATAAGAAGTGGTTAAGTGGGATGTACTAGAGGGGACCAAGCTTAGGTGGATAGCTTGTGTCAAGTGATGGGGGCCCATTTCAATAAGTAACCCATACATATCTTTGTGGGCTCGACCCAAGTCGAGGACGGGACATGCATACTGGGCTTGACTGTAAGTGGCCAAAACGGGTTAGCGGTGGCAACGCAAGTCCAATGGGTTCATATGCGTGTGTGGACCCGGGCTGGTAGGTAAGACGTTGTTGCATCGTGTAGGTATAAGCCGTGCATTGTTGGTTGTATCGGGTTGCCACTTTGGGGAGTGATACACCCCACTGTGGGGCCAGCACGGGTATCTACGAGTTAGGGAGCCGATCGCTTGGGGGTAGTGGGTACACCTAGTGGAGATAGGGGCAGGTGGCACCTATGAAGGCAGCTAGGGGTGCACGAAACTACCAATATCATTATTAAGTTCTGTAGGCGGGATCAACCTTAGGGTGACTTGTGGTGGTGCAGTATAGCAATTATCCTATAATGTTAGTGTAGTTTAGTAATTATCTTACGGTGGGTTAGGTGCGCTTTAACGATATCGTTGTTCATCTTGTTTCCTTATTTACTCTGCCATATACAATGGTTCATGGTCATTTCCTTATTTTCCAACTTATGCCTTAGCCTAGTTACTTTGTTAATTATATTGTTAAAATTATCGCACTCGCCAGACTTTATGTCTGACCCCCTTTGTTTCCTCCTCTTTCCTTCCTCCTCACCCCCTCCCAGGTGCTCAGGTTGGAACTAGCACCAGTGGAGCTTGATCTTGGACTGCTTTTAGAAGATTGCTTGGATCGCTGGAGTAAAGTTCAACTTCTCTTTTATATGGCTATTTTGATGTTGGGGATTATTCTTTCAGTTTATGTGCTTTTGATGGTCAAGATGGATATTATGTACATTGACTCTGGTTTTTGATGATGTAAGCAAACATATGTGTTTTCCGCTGCAATGAAATAAAGTTTTAAATCTTTGTGTACTATTTATATCTGTCTTGTTGTTAAGTTTTTGTTCTATACTTACTTAAAACGCTCCATAGAAGTTAATGCACTCCCTTTGTGAGTGACATTAATGGACGTGGGGTGTTACACGTGGTATCAGAGCTGAAGGTTACCAGAACAGATATGAATTTTGAAAAAAAAAACTATTTTTCAAAAGCATTTCTATAAAGAAGTACCTTCAAAAGTATGTTTTAAGGAATGTATTTTCAAGAGAAAAGTATATTTTAGAAAGCATAAACTCAAGAGCCATATATCTTTCCCTCGGTTCTTTTGTATTGAATCTTTCCTTTTTCGTTTCAGCATGTCTGAAGCATCTGAGATACCAGAGGGTGTTCATGTACCCGGTTGGTTTCGTCAATATCTCGAGGCTAGGGCCGCCACCGCAGGTCCAGAAAATGCTCCTCCTCCTCCTCTTCCCCTTCCTCCTCGCGTCGATACTTTTGCTAAGATATGTAAGGACTTTAGAGCAATGGGTGGAAAACCTTTTCACGGGATGGAGACATTTGTTGAAGCTCGTAACTGGCTAATGGAGGTGGAAGAATTGTTTAGAATCTTTGAAGTGGATGATGAAAGAAAAGTCCAGCTAGCTGCCTGGCTAATGAAGGATGAGGCCTCGTTTTGGTGGGAGGTCACTAATGGGGGACGTCCAATCGATACATGGCTATATTTTAGGCAGAAGTTTGAGGCAAAGTTTCTCTCGTGGGCTGAAGTGAATCTATACATGGAAAGGTTTTTGGCACTGAAGCAAGGGAATTTATCGGTGAAAGAGTACGTCAACAAATTCAACCAATTGGCAAGATTTGGCTTGGACTTGGTGAATACTCCAGAAAAGAAGGCTCTAAGATTTGTTAAGGGTTTAAACGAGTCGCTTCATGGGTTAGCTATGACCCACATTCCCATGGGGGCTACCTTCGAGAGACTAGTTGACATGGCGCTCATGCTTGAAGAGGAGAAGGGCTCCAATGCTAATAAGGCACCCGAGAAGAAAGGGGATCAAAAGAAGCCACAACAACAGAACAAGAAAGGTGGCAAAGGCAACAATGCTAAGGGAAAGAAAAGTTGCTTTAACTGTGGGACGCCCGACCATCTAAGCAAAGATTGTAGGAAGAAAAAGAAGACTGGTTGTTTCCACTGTGGCAAGGCGGGACATCTTATTAAGGACTACCTAAAGAAAGGGCAGAGGGCAGGGTCTACCTCGGGAGGACAGGTGCAAGCTCTTATGGCACCAGGGCAGGCAAGGGGAAAAGTTCACGCTCTCGTGGTCCCACCGCTGCAAGAACGAGGTAGAGCAATTTCCATTGAAAGTTTAGTTTTTCTGTTTGATCATCTTGTCCTTACTTTATTCTATTCTGGCGCATCACATTCGTTTATTTCTACATCATTAGTTGAAACACTGCACCTTGATACTAGTCTAGTTACTGATCCCTTAGTAGTCTCAAATCCTATCGGTGGTTCGGCTCATCTTTCTATGATTTGTCGGGATTTGAGATTGTTTATCTTGGGCATTGAGTTTGAGTGCAATGCTTTTGTTCTTGGCTTCATGGGATACGATTTAATTCTAGGTATGGATTGGCTAACTAGATATAGGGCCAATTTAGATTGTGAAAGAAGGGTAGTTAGATTGATGACTCGTTTTGGAAAGACCCTTGATATTTCTTGTGACCCTAGAGGTCCAGTAATGCTTAGCTACCTAGAATCCCTTGACGCATCCGATGATGATTTACATTCTGTTCCCATAGTCCATGAATAAGCTGATGTCTTCGATGAGGTGAGGGGTTTACCCCCAAAACATGAGATAGACTTTCGGGTATATCTAGTAGATAATGCAAAGCCAGTTGCATTACCGGTGCGCCACATGGCTCCAAGAGAGAGAAGAGAACTCAGTAAGCAAGTGAAGGAATTGCTTGAGAAGGGGTTCATCAGACGTAGTATATCGGAGTGGGGTGCTCCAGTAGTATTTTCCACTAAGGCGGATGGGTCCCTTAGACTTTGTGTGGACTATAGAGTACTTAATAAGCTTACAAAGAATAATAGACACCCACTGCCGAGGATTGACGATCTCTTTGATCAGTTAGTTGGCGCCTCAGTGTTTTCGCAGTTGGACTTAGCCACTGGTTTCCATCAGTTGAGAGTGGCTGAGGATATAGCATAGACAAGACTGCCTTTAGGACTCCAGACGGTTTCTTCGAGTGGCTTGTGATGCCCTTCGGTTTGACAAACGCCCCTGCATACTTTGTTGACTTGATGAGTAGGGTGTTTAGGGAGTACCCTAATAGATTCGTGATGGTCTTTGTGGATGACATCTTGGTCTTTTCTAAGAGCGAGGAAGAGCATGCCCTACATCTTAGGGAATTATTGGAGGCCCTTTGAGCGCATAGCCTTAAAGCAAAATTTTCTAAATGTCACTTTTGGAGGAAGGAAGTGCGATTATTAAGGCACATGGTTTCCAAAGAAGGGATAGCTGTGGATCCCGCGAAGGTAGTGGCCATCCAAGATTGGAAGGTTCCTAAAAATGCTACAGAGGTGAGGAGTTTCTTAGGGTTGGCTGGCTACTATAGGAAGTTTATCAAAGACTTCGCAAAGATATCAGCCTCATTAACACGCTTGACGAAGAAGAACTTAGTTTTCACATGGGACGTAGATTGTGATGATGCGTTCCAACGTCTAAAGAGAGCTTTGACCACAGCCCCAGTCTTAGTGCTGCCAGATGGGAGTAAGCCATTTACCGTTTATACCGATGCTTGTGGGACAGGACTAGGCGCAATCTTAATGCAAGATGGAAGGGTAATAGCCTATGGTGGAAGGCAGTTGAGAGTGCATGAGAGAAATTACCCGACACATGACCTAGAGTTGGCCGCTATTGTCTTTCCGCTTAAGTCTTGGCATCATTATCTTCTTGGCGAGAAATTCGAATTATTCACTGACCATAAATCGCTAAAATACTTATTCTCTCAGAAGGACTTGAACTTAAGGCAGCAAAGGTGGATGGAATTCTTAGCATCCTACGACTTCGAGATAGCATATACCCCTGGCAAGGGTAACGTGGTGGCAGACGCCTTAAGTAGAAAGAGGTTGTCCTTGAGTCTGTTGTTTGTTGAGCGGCGAAGCTTAGAGTTCATCTCTACGTTTGATTTTAAACCTTCCGTTGACTTTGTACCCGGTTTGCTAGCATCCTTAGAGGTCAGACCTACGCTTTTGGGACGGATTGACGAGGTACAGCGAGACGACCCACGGTTGGTTGAGTTAGTAGAAAAGCTCAAAAGAGGGGAGTCATCGAGCCATCTCCGTAGGTATACCCTAGATGATAAGGGTTGGTTACGTAGGGACGGTAGACTTTGTGTACCACAGGACGATAACTTCAGGAAGACCATCCTTGATGATGCACATCGTTCGAAGATGACCATCCATCCTGGCGGGGACAAGATGTATATGGACATGAGACGAGTTTACTTTTGGGCCAGTATGAAGAAGGACGTGGCAAAGTTTGTTGCTAGATGCTTGGTGTGCCAACAAGTAAAAGCAGAGCAAAAGAAGCCCGGTGGATTGCTTCACCCATTGGAGGTCCCACAATGGAAGTGGGAAAGTGTTTCGATGGACTTTGTTGATGGATTACCAAGATCGAGGAAGGGTAATACGGGGATTTGGGTCGTGGTAGACAGACTTACTAAGAGCGCCCATTTCGTTCCCGTGAAGAGTAAGAGGACTGCTCCATGGTTAGCCTCCGTATACATTCAACAAATAGTTCGTTTGCATGGTGTTCCTTCTAGCATAGTGAGCGACCGCGATCCTATCTTTACTAGCAAATTTTGGAAGAGCTTGCAAGAGGCGGTAGGGACTCAGTTATGTTTGAGCACCGCATATCATCCTCAGACGGACGGCCAGACCGAGAGGGTGAATCGTATTCTAGAGGACCTATTGAGGTTGTGTGTCTTATATTTCGGAGGTACATGGGAGGAACATCTTCCATTGGTGGAGTTCGCATATAATAACAGCTTTCAGTCCAGCATTGGCATGGCACCGTTCGAGGCTCTTTATGGACAGCCGTGTCGTTCGCCTACATGTTGGTGGGAGTCTACAGATAAGATCTTACTTGGGCCCGATATGATTAGAGAGACCGCGGAAGTGGTAGAGCCGAGCTTGCTTAGAGAGGTGGAGATAGAGCGTGATGTGATGATTCGGAGAGCTCCTACGTGCATTCTTGGGTCGGAGGTTAAGAAGTTGAGGAATCGAGAGGTCAAGCTAGTCAAAGTGCAATGGGGAGATGATGAGAGCAACGCTAATTAGGAGACGGAAGAGAAGATGCGTTCATTATACCCTTTTCTTTTCGAGGGTATGTCTTTTAGTTTCTCCTTTATCGCTTACTTATACTTATCTTATCTTTAGTATGTCCTCTCATTAGTACCTTTGACCTTTAGATAGGGTAGTCCTATGATTGAAACATGTGTTTGAGACATATTATGTATGATGGATGCATGTGGATGCAAGTGTTTGCTAGTGGTTGCTCGTGGATGCATATACACACACATTAGGCACTAGATCGGCTCAGTCACTTCATATTTCATATTGCATATGAATGTGTGTGCATATTTAAGCTAATGGATGAATAATGGTTATGCTATCATATGGATGTTGCATTTTGGTGAATGGTTGTGCACATATGTAGAAATAATATGTATCGATAGGGTTCTTTCACATACATGATGGACGCATGGCACTATCTTGGTTTGCATTAAGGAGGTCAACTGAATCAATAGACCGCCTGATTTTGGATTAGATAAGGAACATATACACGCACTTTTGCATATGTTCATATAGCATTAGAAATTCTATAAGGACAACAGATGCCTGTGTTTGATGGTTGAGTAGATGGTTGTTTGGATGTTAGGATATGCATTCTCCTTAACTTGAAGATTTCGGGGGCGAAATCCTTTAAGGAGGGGAGAATGTAACACCCCGGATTTTTTGAATAATCAAATTAACTAAATTAAAGAATAAATGTTTAGCATTATTCTAAGGTTTGTAAGCAAAAGACTTAGTAGCTCATTTGGTTGGAACATGTGACTTGCATAAAAGAGGTACAGAGTTTGATCCCCGCCAACGCCATATTTTTGTTTTAGGGGAATAGCTAAAAAGCGGCTTAGTGTGAACGCGGTTCAAAAAGTAGTTTAGTGTGAAAATGGTTAATTAGGAAGATAGAAATATATATATATATATATATATATATAAAATAAAATTCAACCTAAAATTTAAGAAAAAAATTCAAAACAGCCGAAGCGGGAAGGCAAAACACCAAACCCCGTCGGCCCTAAATGGTCTATGATGAAATTTAATGTTTCAGGGCTTAGGTGGCGATTTCTGGTTGGTCTGTTGACATCATTTCTTGGTTTCTAAGGCTTAGATGGTTTCTAGAGTGATTCGACGGCTTAAATTAATTCAAAGCTCTTTAAAAACACCCATAGACTCAAACCCTAAATCAGAATTAAAACTAAAACTATGGCCGTCATGCTATCATCTTGAACTCTAGAGTAGCCGCCACCAATTAGAGAGGAAGAACAGCAAATCAAATCAGTTTTATTCAACCCTAACAATGAATCTTCTTCAAAGGAAAGCTAATTCAACTTCAGAAATCAGAATTCAGAACTCAAGACCGCCTTTGAGTTGTGAGTTCGATAGTTTTAATAAAATAATTAGTAATTTAATTGGATTAAGTTAAGATGCGGATTGTATGGATGTGATGTAAATTATTGATCACATGTTGTAATTATGTTGTAGAATTGTGTTGAAATCTCTATGACGTTATGTTGTGATGCTATCATTTATGATGTAAAGTTATGTTGCTATCTTCTATGTTGTAATTTTATATATAACCAATAATCATGTTTCATATGCTAGTTTGGTGATGTTGATTCATATGATAAATCATATGTATGCAAGTTTAGATTTTTATTTAAACATGAATCATATACAAGTTGGGTAAAATTATATGTGACCTTACATGGTTATGACATCTAGTTTATATGAAAATTTGATTAAAAGTTAGGCTATGACATGGGTGAGTTATATGCTAAATTCTACATGATATTTTACATGTTAGATGCAAATTTACACCATTGTTATGATGCATAAATCACATATGCAAGTTTCTATAAATATATGAGTTTGGGGTATGAATCATGTTATGCAAGTTTAGGGTTATTGCCTATGCAAGTTTACACCTTTAGATGTAGATCTATGACATACATGATTTATGCAAGTTCACACCTTTAGATTTGGATCCATGACATGTGTTGTTTATGCAAATTGTAACTTTGGCCTATGCAAGTTTTAGATGTAGAACATCATTCACATATGCAAGTTCATCCCTATGTTTAGATCTATGTTTTCATTATGTGTACATTGTGATGTTTTCTCTTTATTCCATGAGTTAGACTATTCGAGTCTAACGTATATTTTACGTTAAACGAACAAACGTACAACTTGGGGTAAAGGGGATAATATTAAAAAGATTTAATTGGCATAAATGTCTTAAAAGGCATAAAATATAATTGTGGTGAAAATTGGTATGATTTTGCATACCGTAAATGGATGGACATAATTGAGTCAATTATGGACATCGTTAAATTTGGAATTGATTGATAATTTGAATAGGGAAAGTAATTCAAATTTGGGGAATGATTAATTAGGAGAAATTAATCGTCTAAGACACGAGGTTAGGCTCTTTTGTGGTGTAAGACTGCCCAGACCCGCCCGACAAATCCAGTTGCCATAAATGCCAGTCTAATGTGAGAGGTCTTAGGCATAAATTAAATACATAACAATTGTAAAGACACGAGGTTAGGCTCTTTTGTGGTGTAAGACTGCCCGGACCCACCCGGCAAATCCAGCTGCCACAAATGCCAGTCTAATGTGAGAGGTCTTTATGAGGTTACGGTCTTAATGAATTAAGAAACACTTAACCAGATAAACATGTAGTGGACATGAGGGGGTTAAGTGGGTGCCTTGGGTGGCATGTGGAATCTAGGGGTGCCTTGGGTGGCATTTGGAAATACGATTAGAAACACTTAAACAAAATTGAAACATGTAATTGAAACATGAATAAGAAATGGTTAAGTGGGATGTAATAGAGGGGACCAAGCTTAGGTGGATAGCTTGTGTCAAGTGATGGGGGCTCGTTTCAACCAATAACCCATACGTATCTTTGTGGGCTTGACCCAAGTCGAGGACGGGACACGCATACTGAGCTTCACTGTAAGAGGCCAAATAGGGTTAGCGGTGGCAACGCAAGTCCAATGGGTTAGCGGTGGCAACGCAAGTCCAACGGGTTAGCGGTGGCAACGCAAGTCCAACGGATTCATATGCGTGTGTGGACCCGGGCTGGTAGGTAAGACGTTGTTGCATCGTGTAGGTATAAGCCGTGCATTGTTGGTTGTATCGGGTTGCCACTTTGGGGAGTGATACACCACACTGTGGGGCCAGCACGGGTATCTACGAGTTAGGGAGCCGATCGCTTGGGGGTAGTGGGTACACCTAGTGGAGATAGGGGCAGGCGGCACCTATGAAGGCAGCTAGGGGTGCACGATACTACCAATATCATTATTAAGTTCTGTAGGCGGGATCAACCTTAGGGTGACTAGTGGTGGTGCAGTATAGCAATTATTCTATATTGTTGGTGTAGTTTAGTAATTATCTTACAGTGGGTTAGGTGCGCTTTAACGATATCGTTGTTCATCTTGTTTCCTTATTTACTGTGCCATATTCAATGGTTCATGGTCATTTCCATATTTTCCGACTTATGCCTTAGCCTAGTTACTTTGTTAATTATATTGTTAAAATTATCGCACTCGCCAGACTTTATGTTTGACCCCCTTTGTTTCCTCCTCTTTCCTTCCTTCCCCCCCCCCCCCCCCCAGGTGCTCAGGTTGGAACTAGCACCAGTGGAGCTTGATCTTGGACTGCTTTTAGAAGATTGCTTGGATCGCTGGAGTAAAGTTCAGCTTCTCTTTTATTTATGGCTATTTTGATGTTGGGGATTATGTCTTTCAGTTTATGTACTTTTGATAGTCAAGATGGATATTATGTACTTTGACTCTGGTTTTTGATGATGTAAGCAAACATATGTGTTTTCCGCTGCAATGAAATAAAGTTTTAAATCTTTGAGTACTATTTATATCTGTCTTGTTTTTAAGTTTCTGTTCTATACTTACTTAAAACGCTCCATAGAAGTTAATGCGTTCCCTTTGTGAGTGACATTAATGGACGTGGGGTGTTACACGTTACCCCCCTTAAACGTTCGCATAAATCACATAAAATGTTAGGCTCGATACATAGCCTAACTTATACACAAAAGGGGAACAAGAGGAACATGTAATAATTCCAACATCATAAAAATATGGATCTAACTACACATGTGTCATATGAATTTGGCATAGAACAATATACATTTAATTATGAACTTGCAAATTTAGATTTACTCAACATGAATCATGAAATAGGGGTTTTACATAGAACTACATAAACTTAAAATTAGGCATGTAGTTGTTAACTTGAAAATTAGTTGGATCAAATTTAACATGAACCTAATCATATTACCATGTAGTTTCAGTCATATATTTGATCATGGCTGTACTTGAATAAAATTCCCAAATTAACATACAATATATAGGTGTCATTACCGAATCATACAACATGAAATGTCATCGCCAAATTATACAACGTGGTATGTCATCGCCAAATTACACAACTTAATATGCCATTACCAAATTATACAACATAATATGTCATTGCCACTTTATTCAACATGATATGTCATCGCCTAAGTATACAACATAATATGTCATCGCTAAATTACACAACATATATGTCATTGCCAAATTATACCACATATGGATTCATTGCCAAGCATTTAACATTTATCATCAAATTACATACAACATGGTCACAAACTTAACATGATAAGAGTCATAGTCTTAATCAATTCAGTTTTAACGAAAAGGATAGGCATAAATTTACATTAGGCATTGTTCTACATCCATTTATTTTAGTCACGATTCTAATATCGTTTAGGTCTAAATGATAACTGGACTTACAAAAAGGAGACTAGTCTTGTGTTTTGGGATCTGTTTTCTGAAATTGAATAGCTCTCCTTTGTTGTAGACATTGAATTCTCTTAGTTGAATTAGATTTGATTTATAATTCCTAACTTGCTTCCTAGTTGAAGGAGAATGGCGGCTACTCTAGGTTGAGTACTGACAGCATGACGGTCTTAGGAATATTTTTGTGTGACTTAGGGTTTGAATTTAGGTTGCTTATATAGAAGTTTGATTTAATAGGAGCCGTCAAATCAACATAGGGCAAATCAAAGCCATTCAAACCTAAGAAAACCAACCAGAACTTGCCATACAAGCCATAATGACACAACAAATCATCACACAAAGAAACACGTCAGTTTTTAGATCTGGCCCGAGGGGGAGGTCGACCCCCTGGTCGACCTGTATGGATGGAGGTCAACCCCCTGGTCGACCTCCCGGTCGACCTGGCCTTGGGCGGGAAAATTCCCGCCCAGCTCGCTTCTGCTTCTGATTTCGAAATCTGAATTTTTTGAACTTTAATCTGAGATGTTTATTTAAATTCTTGAATCTTCTGAAAGTCATAACTCCTTCATACGGAGTCCGATTTACGCAAACTCGTACTCTATCTCAAGCAGAATTCCAAGACGAATGCAATGGCATAACCCGTTTCCCTTAATTCTCACATTTGTAATTTATTATTCTTTAATTCGTTACTTTAATGTTTACAGAAAATACGGGGTGTTACATTCTCCCCTCCTTAAAGGATTTCGTCCCCGAAATCTTCGAGTCAAGGAGAACGTATATCCTACCATCCAATCGTCCATCTACTCATCCATCAAACACAGACATCCATTGTCCTTAAAAAGACTTCTAATGCTTTATGATCATATGCATAGTGCGTGTACATGTCATTATCTAATGCAAAATCAGGCGGTCTACTGATTCAGTTGACCTCCTTAATGCAAGTCATGTTGGTGCCATGAGTCCATCATGTATGCAATCATCCCTAATCATACTTTCTACATGAGTGCATAATCATTCATACAAATGCAACATCCACATGATAACACATCAAGTTTCAATCATATACAAGTACATGTATGCATATGCAATATGAAAGTGACAAAGCTGATCTAACACCTAATGTGTGTATATGCATCCATGAGCAATCACTAGAAAATCACTTCCAACCACTTGCAACCATCAATCATAACATGTTTCAAATACATGTTTACATCCATTAGTTTCTACCTAAGGATCAAAAATAGCATGGAGGAAATTCTAAAAAGATAGATATGAACATGAACAAACTTAAGGAAAAAGAGATCAAAGACGTACCCTCAAAAAGAAAAGGGCAGGCTGCGCGTATCTTGGCCTCAGTCTCCCAAGTCGCGTCTTCCTCAGCGTCATTCCATTGAACTTTAACAAGTTCGACTTCGCGATTGCGTAGCTAAATGACTTCCATACCCAAGATATGAGTTGGAACTCTTCTCACACTCGCCTCTCATTCTACTTCTACTTCCTCTAATATGCTTGGTTCCCCCACTTCCGCAGACTCATGAAAGCACTTCCGTAGGTGAGAAACATGAAAGACATTATGAACTCCAGCCAATCTTTTGGGAAGCTCTACTCTGTAAGCCATCTTCCCAATCTTTTCAATGATAGGAAACGACCCTACAAATCTTGGTGCCAACTTTCCTGTGGATCCAAAGCGAACGATGTTCCTTAAAGGAGATATTTTAAGGAAAACCCTGTCTCCAACCTCAAACTCAAGGTCGGTCTTTCTTTTATCTGCGTAGGACTTCTGTCTATCTTGGGCAGTCTTCATTCTTCTTCATATCAAGTCCACTTTCTCTGAAGTTTCTCTAATCATATCTGGTCCAAGTATGAGCTTGTCTGTAGACTCCCACCAACAAGTTGTTGATCGGCATAGTCTTCCATATAAAGCTTCGAAGGGTGCCATGCCTATGGTGGCTTGGTAGCTATTGTTGTAGGCAAACTCCACCAAAGGAAGATGATCCTCCCATGTTCCCCCAAAGTCAAGAATGCATAATCTCAAGAGGTCCTCTAATACTCTGTTCACCCTTTCTGTCTGACCATCAGTTTAGGGGTGATAGGCCGTGCTCAAGCATAGCTGTATGCCTATAGCCTCTTGCAAGCTCTTCCAAAAGTCGCTCGTAAAGATAGGATCTCGGTCACTCACAATGCTGGAGGGTATCCCATGGAGTCGAACTATCTTTTTAAGATAAATGGATGCTAAAGATGAGGTAGTCCTTCTACTTTTAACGAGTATAAAGTGAGCACTTTTTGTGAGTCATTCCACTATTACCCAAATACTGGTATTGCCCCTTGTTGACCTAGGCAACCCATCAATAAAGTCCATTGAAATGCTATCCCATTTCCACTGTGGGACCTCTAGAGGATGAAGCAAACCACCAGGCTTCTTTTGCTCCGCCTTGACTTGTTGGCATATTAAGCACTTAGAGACGAATTCAGCTACATCCCTCTTCATGCCTTTCCAAAGAAAACCCTTTTTATGTTTTTATACATCTTGTCTCCACTGGGGTGTATGGTCAACTTGGAATGGTGTGCCTCTTCGAGAACCTTCTTCACCAAATCCCTTGCTTGTGGGACGCATAGCCTTCCATCCCGCCTCAACCAACCCTTATCATTGATGGAGTATCTATTGAGGTGACTAGAAGTCTCACCCCTAATTAGCTTATCCATCACATCAACTAGCGGAAGATCCTCACGTTGCGCGGTTCCTATTGAGTCCAAAAGAGTAGGCCGCACTTCTAGTGATGCTAACAAACCAGTCACATGAACGACAAAGGGTCTAAAGTTAAAATTGTCTATGTACTACAAGCTCTGCCTTTCTACAAAGAGAGGGCTTAAGGTCAGCTTCTTTCTACTCAAGGCGTCTGCTACTACATTGCCCTTGCCAGGGTATAGGAAATCTCGAAATCGTAGGATGCGAAGAATTCAATCCACCTTTGTTGCCTCAAGTTAAGATCTTTCTGCAAGAAAAGGTACTTCAACGATTTATGGTCAGTATACAATTCAAACTTCTCACCTAGGAGATAATGGCGCCAAGGCTTAAGCGCAAAGACGATGGCAGCCAACTCTAAATCGTGCGCTAGGTAGTTTTTCTCATTTACTTTCAACTGTATGCCTCCATAAGCTGCTACCTTCCCATCTTGCATCAAGACAGCACCTAGTCCCGTACCACATGCATCTGTGTATACGGTAAACATCTTGCTCCCATCCGGCAATGTCAGAACTGGGGCTATTGTTAGAGCCCTCTTTAATCGTTGGAAAGCAACATCGCAATCCAAATCCCAATTGAAAGTTAGGTTCTTCTTCGTCAACCTTGTAAGCGGAGCTGAGATTTTCGCAAAGTCTTTGATGAATTTTTGGTAAAAGCCCGCTAGCCCGAGGAAGCTCCGGACCTCGGTCGCATTCCGTGGAACCTTCCAATCTTGCACCGCAACTACTTTTGCGGGGTCCACAGCTAACCCTTCCTTGGACACCAGTGTGCTCGAAGAGTGTCCATGACTTCTTTTAAATGTTGAGCATGCTCTTCCTCACTCTTTGAGAAAATCAAAATGTCATCTATGAAGACCACCACAAACTTATTGAGGAACTCCCTGAACACACTGCTCATCAAGTCAATGAAGTAAGAGGGTGCATTTGTCAGGCCGAAAGGCATGACAAGCCACTCGAAGAAACCATCCGGAGTTCTGAACGTGGTCTTATCAATGTTGTCTTCTGCCACTCTTAGCTGATGAAACCCGGTAGCCAGATCTAGTTTAGAGAAAACCAATGCACCTACAAGCTAATCGAACAAGTCATATATTCTTGGAAGAGGGTGCCTATTCTTCTTGATCAGCTTGTTTAGCTCCCGATAGTCAACGCACAGGCCAAGTGAACCATCCGCTTTGGTTGCGAATACTACTGGAGCACCCCATTCAGAAATACTCTGCCTTATAAACCCCTTCTCAAGCAACTCTTTAGCTTGCTTAATGAGTTCTTTCCTCTCCCTTGGAGCCATGTGTCTAACGGGTAAAGCAAAAGGTTTTGCATTATCAACGAGGTATATGCGGAGGTCTATCTTCCGCTTCGGAGGTAACCCTTCACCTCTTCAAAGACATCCGAGTATTCACGGACTACTTTAACAGACTGCAAATTCTCAACAGACGCATCAATAGATTCTAGATAGCTAAGCATAACAGAGTTCATGGGATTACAAGAAATTTCGAGAGTGTTACCGAGGCGAGTCATGAGTCTAACCACTCTCTTTTCACAATCGAGGATGGCACCATTACTGGATAGCCAATCCATGCCTAGAATCAACGCATAGCCCGTGAAGCCCAAAACATAGGCATTACATCTAAACCCCACACTTAGTATAGAAATTTCCAAATCCAAAAAAATCATTGACCAATAAGTTGAGCCCCCAATTGGATTTGAAACAACCAAGGGATCCTCTACTAAACTGGTGTCTAGGTGCAGAGATTCAACTAAAGCAGTAGATATAAAAGAGTGCGATGTGCCAGAATCAAAGAGTGTACCAACGGGATGATCAAAAAGATAAACTAAACTCTCAACAGAAACATTTCTATCTCGTTATTGCGGAGGTGTGATGAGAGCGTGAACCTGCCCTCCAGAAGTGGATCCAGCTCTCTGCCCTTGCCCTTTCTTTCTTGGGTAGTCCCTAGCTGTGTGTCCCGTCTCGCCGCAATGGAAACAACCACCCATCTTCCTCTTCTTCTTTCTGCAGTCCTTAACCAGATGTCCAGGAATGCCACAAAAATTACACTTCCTCTTGTCATAGGGTTTGTTGTTCTTCCCGACCTTTTTGGAATTTGTCCTCTTGCTCTGTGATCCTTCCACTTTCTTATCTTGAGGTACTTCCACCTTTGTCTCTTTCTTTCCAACCTAATCTTCCTCTTGTAACAGTTCCATGTCCACCAGTCTCTCATAAATTGCACCTATAGGTATATGGGACATAGCTACGCTGTGCAGTGGCTCATTCAATCCTTTAACAAAACGGAGAGCCTTCTTATGTGGAGTGTTCACTAACTCCAATCCGAACCTAGCCAGCCGGTTGAATTGGTTAACGTATTCCTTGACCAACATACTCCCCTGTTTGAGAGCTAATAACTTTTCCATTTGTAGGCTTCGTTCAGCTTGTGAGAGGAATTTCATTTCAAACCTCATTCTGAAATCCATCCAAGTTTCAACTGGTCTTTCAGCATTAGTAACTTCCCACCAATAGGAGGCTTCGTCTTTAAGCAACCATACGACCAACTGTATCTTCTGCTTATCATCCACTTCGAAGATATCAAACAAATCCTTAGTTTCTTTGAGCCAGTTTCTTGCTTCCACGAAGGATTCATTTCCATTGAAGTTCTTTCCACCCATGGCTTGAAGTCCCTACATATTTTTGAGAAAGCATTTGCATGAGGAGGAGGAACCACTGCAGCTAGGGGCGGAGGTACGTCTGCAGGGCCTGCCACATTAGCCCTAGCCTCTAGGTACCTTCTGAACCAGCCAGGTACCGGCACGCCCTCTGGAAGGTTAAGATCCCCAGACATCCTGAAACGAAAAAGGAAAGATTCAAAACAAAGAGTAGAAATATAGTGCATATGGCTTTGGGGGATTATGCCTTTTTAAAATAAAGCACTTTTTCTTGAAAAATGCTTCTTTAAATTTCCCTTTTTGAAAAGCAGTTTTCAAAATTTTTATCTGATCTGGTAAACCTTTGCTCTGATACCAAGTGAAACACCCCACCTCCGTTAAGGTCACTCACAAAGGGAATGCCTTAACTTTGGTGGAGCATTATAGGTAAAAGGCACAGATAATTTACAAGATAGACATTTATAAGGAGCGGAAAAACTAAATTTATTTCATACGTGACTCATAACAAAAACATTACAGCAAACTGTCTCAAAACAACTTCCAAATCATTACATCAAAATCTATGTCTTGATTATAACATAAAGAAGCATAAACACAATAAAACAACATAAATCCCCAAGTAGTAGTGTGTCCAAAGCCATAGCCAAAGATAAGAGGTACCAAGCTGCACATCACAGAGTCTCCAAGCTTGGAAAGATGAACGGTCTAAATTAAGCTAAGCTATTCCCTCCCTGGTTACCTGAGGGAGGGGGAAACGGAAGAAAAGAGAGCGAAAGAAAATGGGTCAGACATAAGTCTGGTAAGTCCAGTGATTATTCAGCATGTAAACTGGTAAGAGAACCATGATTTGGATAAGCTGGATGCAGGACAATAACAAAGAAACAAGGTAACATAGGATAAGGCAAGATAAACTAATCATACTATCGCACTCATATCCATATTCTCTGCACCTACTAGATATTTCAACCATCATCATGAGTTCAAACCCAGTGATCCCTTTTTATCGATCGGCTCCTACTCGCATGCATTTGCTACCTGTTCCATACGGCCCCGCTCGATTGTAGATACCTGTGATGGTCCACCATGGGGTGTATCAAATCCTATGGTGGCAACCCGACATGATTCAAGATGCACAGTGTATAACTATTGATGCCCAGTGCCTACTTTTTCCACTCCGGAGTACGTGTACGCCCTTACACCGTCGGAACCTACACTGACGCACCAACCACCGTTGTTTTGACTGCTTATAATCAGCCCAGTAATCGTGCCCCACCCTGCCGAGTTCAGGGTACCATGATACATCTATGTGGGTTACTGTTGAAATGGGTCCCTGTTACTAGGGTTTCCTAATCAACATGTTAAATTGGTTAAGTGTCCAAGTTAACCTAACCCTACCCATTAGTTTAGTTAACATGTTGTATTGGTTAGTGTTGCCTTAATTAACTTAGCCCTACCATTCCTGACTTAGCTTTAATTCATTCATTAAAGAACCAACCACTCACATTAGACAGGTATTGTTGTGGTCATTGGATGTGTCGGTCGGGTCCGGGAAGTTTTACACTGCAACTCAGTCTAACCTCGGGTTCTTTTGGGCTCGATGCACTAACCGCCCACATTAGATATATATTGTTACGGTTGTTGGATGTGCCGGGCGTTTCCGGGCAGTCTTACGCCGTAACTCAATCTAACCTCGGGTTAGGCATATTCGTCTTTTTCTAAATTTACATATTTGCCTCTTTATATGTATATGTAAATTATTGTCATTCAAGTCAAGCCCGACTTTCCCTTTTTAGTCAAGTTCATAATTTTAGGTATAAAAATTTATACCACTTTTTGCCAAAAAACATTTACATGTTTATGAGCCAAATATGTCAATTATATGTAATTTCATATTTTTTCCCCAACGTTACCCCCGTTAAACGTTTGCATAAATCACATAAAATGTTAGGCTCGATACATAGCCTAACTTATACACAAAAGGGGAACAAGAGGAACATGTAATAATTCCAACATCATAAAAATATGGATCTAACTACACACGTGTCATATGAATTTGGCATAAAACAATATACATTTAATTATGAACTTGCAAATTTAGATCTACTCAACATGAATCATGAAATAGGGGTTTTACATAGAACTACATAAATTTAAAATTAGGCATGTAGTTGTGAACATGCAAATTAGTTGGATCAAATTTAACATGAACCTAATCATATTAGCATGTAGTTTCGTTCATATATGTGATCATGGTTGAACTTGCATAAAATTCCCAAATTGGCATACAACATATAGGTGTCATTACCAAATCATAAAACATGAAATGTCATCGCCAAATTATACAATGTGGTATGTCATCGCCAAATTACACAACTTGATATGCCATTGCCAAATTATACAACATAATATGTCTTCGCCACTTTATTCAACATGATATGTCATTGCCTAAGTATACAATATAATATGTCATCGCTAAATTACACAACGTATATGTCATTGCCAAATTATACCATGTATGGATTCATTACCAAGCATTTAACATTTATGATCAAATTACATACAACATGATCACAAACTTAACATGATAAGAGTCATAGTCTTAATCAGTTTACTTTTAACAAAAAGGATAGGCATAAATTTACATTAGGCATTGTTTTACATCCATTTATTTTAGTCACGATTCTAATATCATTTAGGTCTAAATGATAACTAGACTTACAAAAAGGAAACTAGTCTTGTGTTTTGGGATCTGTGTTCTGGGATCTGTATTTTGAAATTGAATAGCTCTCCTTTGTTGTAGACGTTGAATTTTATTAGTTGAATTAGATTTGATTTGTAATTCCTAACGTGCTTTCTAGTTGAAGGAGAATGGCGGCTACTCTAGATTGAGTACTGACAGCATGACGGTCTTAGGAATATTTTTGTGTGGCTTAGGGTTTAGATTTAGGTTGCTTATATAGAAGTTTGATTTAATAGGAGCTGTCGGATCAACCTAGGGCAAATCAAAGCCATTCAAACCTAAGAGAACCAACCAGAACTTTCCACACAAGCCCTAATGACATAGCAAATCATCATACAAAGAAACACGTCAGTTTTCAGATCTGGCCCGAGGAGGAGGTCGACCCCTAGGTCGACCCCTAGGTCGACCCCCTGGTTGACCTTTATGGGGGGGAGTTCGACCCCCTGGTCGACCTCCTGGTCGACCTCCTGGTCGACCTCCTGGTCAACCTGGACTTAGGCGGGAAAATTCCCGCCTAGCCCACTTCTGCTTCTGATTTCAAAATTTGAATTTTCTGAACTTTAATATGAGCTGTTTAATTAGATTCTTGAAACTTCTGAAAGTCATAACTCCTTCATACGGAGTCCGATTTACGCAAACTCGGACTCTATTTCAAGCACAATTCCAAGACGAATGCAATGGCGTAACCCGTTTCCATTAATTCTCACATTTGTAGTTAATTATTCTTTAATTTGTTACTTTAATGTTTACAGAAAATACGGGGTGTTACATGCCATGTTGTCAATCTACAACGTCAGACACACATCCATTTACAAGTCCGTTCTGGGTCTGAACGAAACCAGAGGCATCTTATTCCTCTCCCATATGTCCAACACAGGAGAGAGGCCCTTGCACATCCGAACGATCGACAAGTACGTCTGGATGACCACCACTGTAATCCCTTCAGAGCAGCAACTCCCATCAAAGGCATCAGTAACCATCCATTCGATGTGAAGATCCTTGGTCATGCACCGTCTTCATATCTTCGACTTCTAATAGTCGGCCAATTATTTGAAATGAGAATTAACTCGGCCTTTTCAAATAATTCACGTATATTTAGAATTTCAAATCAATTCATTTCAATGGTTAAATTATCTGACATCCATAATCCAGTTCATTAATGTAATTTTCACGTCAAACACATTCAACCATCAAATATCCTATAAACCAAGTAAATTCGGTTTATTTCCATTCCATATCGTTTATAATATTTTATAACGATTTATCACTATTTTTATTTATTTAAATATAGCCAATTTATTCAAATGACACTTCAGGCTATAAGGCGGCCATGGCGTTGTTTTTCTCTAGATTTGATTTATACATATCTGAAAATCTAACCATTGGATCTTTACATATTTTATATCATTGGAAAGATCTTTTCAAAGTTGACCCAACGATTCTAGTTTTGGGAAAATCCGACAGTCGGATCTCCCGGTAAAATCAATTTGAAGTTACGATTTCAAAATATGAACTGCAGCATCATTATTCGATTTAATTTAATTATATTTACATATATTAATATAATCCATTCTGGCGCTGTTTCCATTCAGATTTGAATTTAACATTTCACAAAATATAACCGTTGGATTTTTACAAATTTGGTGTCGTTGGAAAGATATTTCCAAAGCGGACCCAATGGTTTTGGTTTCGGGAAAATCCGACGGTCGGATCTCCCGCAATAATCGTTTAAAATCACGATTTCAAAATACGAACTGCAGCTTCGTTATTCGTTTTATTTTAATTATATATATATAATCCGTTCTTTAATTTCCAAATCATTTTCATTTCATATATTTGATAAAAATAATATTTTTACCCAACCAATATTTATTTCAACAAATGTCTATTTTTAACACTTCATATATATAATAAAAATGTGATTTTTATCGTTAAAACAATTTATTTAAAACAGGTATATTTTTAGCGATTCCTATATATAATAAAAATGTGATTTTTATTGTTATAACAATTTATTTCAAACATGAATATTTTTAGCGATTCGTATATGTACTAAAAATGTGATTTTTATTGTTAAAACGATTTATTTAAAACATGTATATTTTTAGTGATTCGTATATATTATAAAAATGTGGTTTTTTTTAAAACAATTTGTTTCAAACATGAATATTTTATATATTTCCTATATATAATGAAGATGTGATTTTTATTGTTAAAACAATTTATTTCAAACATGAATATTTTATATATTTCACATACATAATAAAAATGTGATTTTTATTGTTCAACCATTTTATTCGTCATATAAATATTTTTCCAACACATGAGTATATTTCAATACATGAATGTAAATCAAACACAGGAATATTTTAGAAAATTTCGGCAGCATAACGACAGGGGGTTAAAAACCGGGACCGTCCCGAGTACGGCTCCTCGCACTACCTTACGCCTCGCAGCGTTCCTTAAGGGGCTTATCCTTATAATCTAAATATTTCAATCATTTTCATATCCCAATGGACTTTTCCACAAACAATTCCAATTTTGTTTCAACCCCAAACAATCATTATCAACCATTCGCATTTATAAACCAAATTTCACGTCAACCAAAATTCAAACAATCACAAACAATATATATCGTCCATGGTCTAAGGACGAGGGGAGTGTATATATATACGTATATAAATATATTTCGATTTCATTTCAATTCTATTCAATGCACATATGATTTTTACAACGCATATATAACTTATGCATCGCACATATAATTTATACAACGCTTATACACGAGGTGTACAATGCTTATATAACTTATACATCCATTATATAATTTATACATCGCCATTCCATATCGTTTATAATTTAGAAATCTCACATTGGGTTCCACTCCTCCAAAAATTGTAGGAAGCTCCAAAAATTCTCCGGTCTCTTTTGGAATGTGGAAGACGTCCACACGAGTCCAATGTCTCTTGTTTTACTGGATTTTGATAACATAGCAAAAAGATATGATTTTTAGAAGTTAATCGAATTTCGCGATGGTTTAAAAGTGTTAAAATCCTTTAAAATATAAACAGCCATTACCTCAGCAAAATGTTCAAACATAGGGATTGATTTTTCGTGAAATCCGTTGCGTGATAGGAGGATTGGTCGGCGCAACGTTGAAAGGGGGGAGGGCGCACATGCACAGCCCGGTAGGGTCCACTTCAGTGGTCTCTCTGGTGACACCGGCGGCACTTCGAAGTCCGGATGTTTGAGGTAGCGTATCTCGAGAAATACTCGACGAAGAGCGGTGTACTAGGTATGGATTTGAAGAGGAGGAGGAGATCTCCAAAAAGTTCCAAAGAGGCAGGGTGTTCTGGTGCGTGGTTCGGCCGGAAATTGGCCGGGAAGAGGGGGTAATGTTTCCGCCTTCGAATTCGCTGATCGGGGAGAGAGAACACAATTTTTTTTATGCAGAAAAAATAGGATTGGTCGTAATTTATATTAAATTCTAAAATAGTGTTTTTCCCAAAGAACTCCAATTCAAGCCCAACGACTGTCGTCCCTAGCTAATTACCCACATTCTAGACACAATGGAATATGTTTCGTAAGCCCATTCGACTGTTTCAGTCAGTTATTCTTCAATTTAAAATATAAAACATTCAAATATGGTTTTGAACGTTCATTTCAATTTGTCGGGGCCATATACTGATCCCAAAAATTACAGAAAAATAAATCTAGCTATTTTTGGACGATACGGTCCCAACAAAACTAGTTTCGTCGAATTTGGAGACCGTTTGAAAAATGACCATTTTGATCCAAATTGACTGAAATTAACCAAACACATTTTTTTTTTGCCATGCTCACACATTAACTCCAAAAATTATGAAATTTGAAATACAGCAATAATTCGACATCCCGGATCCAACAAAAGTAGTTTCGTCGAAAATGGGGGTCGTCTGCAAAATGTCTATTTTCAAGGGCTATATAAACTCCATAGCGACGTTTCTGAAAATTAGTTCGGCCATAACTTTTGATTCCTGCTATGAAATTTCTATTTTTCATATTCGTTAGAAAGATATTCATAAACAGATTTAAATATTTTTGGTTTCACTAAAATCCGTTTTATTTTGCATCCGATACAGCAAAATCAAAGTTCGAATTCAAATTTTCAAACTGCCGCGAAATTCAGGGCTTGTTTTATAATTAAAATAAATATATTTATTTTCCATCCTCGATTCAAATAGATTTTTGGTCGTTATTATTTAAAATAATTTATTTTAAATACTTTAAATTCATCAAAATAGCAAAATTAATTTTTTTTAAATTGGTTCTGATTTTCTAGGTTGTTACATTCGTCCTCCTTAGTACGTCAAACCCATCACTGCAAATGAACTCAACATGTCCACCTTCAAACCATTTTGACCTCACCATCGGACTGCTCCAAAAACCAATTCCACGTACAAACTCCTTCTCTCCCAATGTTTAAACACAGTGATCTACGCCATCGCTGCTCACACAACGTTCAACCCCATTCAACATAGTAACCCCCACACAGTAAAACAAAAGCCAACTTCACCTACCCTCCTTTACCAAAACAAACCAACAGACTTATCATTGGATCACACCACAAAAATCACTTCTTTTTTGTACTTTACAAACGATCAACCAAGGAACACAATTAAGTTATCATCACTTCAACCCTTTCTTCTAAGATCAAAACTCGCTCCAGGCAATCCAACACCTGACTCCCTCACTTTAACCTGCTGCCACAGACTCCATCAATAACAATACCCCACTATACCCTTTCCAGGACGCTCACCCCCTTTTACCTTTCCATCCCTCACCGAAACGTCCAGCTAGATGGCCTCCTTCCCCCTTCGAGTTTTGACCAGTGCCCCTTTTTGTATAGTAACATTGACCCAAATCGCTTCAGTATTCGCCACCTCATGTGCCTCCTTGCCAGGAGTGCGATGCCACCCTCGCGCCCGTCTCTGGTACCCTGAATCTTAAGCGGCAATCAACCCTAGCACGGCCTGGCCAACTCGCGCATGTCAAAGACAGTCAAACCGAAAAAGAAACATACGAGCTGAAAGCTTCCTCTAACAAACTTCGACGCATTTGAAATCGAGTTTTGATTTTGATTTTTATAAATGTCACAGATGTATTGATCACAACAGGTTCGTTTGTTCTGTCTGAAGCTACTGTGAAAAATAGAATAGGGATTGCGAGGAATTTATAGATTTTATGTGATTTATTTCAAATTTTTTAGGGACCTTTTCTTTACATTTTGGGTAAAAAAACTATGAGGAAGATGTGTCAGTTATATAAAGAGAAAGCGGCTTCTCATAGAAGGCTTAGGGTGGATTCTTGTAGAAGATTTAGTGTGGCGTCAATGAGAAGGAATAGGATGGCTTCCAATAGATGCTTCATCGTTATTTGATTATTTATTTAAAGATTAGCGTACCCTTTTGAATAGAATTTTTTTCACTTACGGACTGATATACACAAAAATAAAAATACTATCGTGTCAAACGATTTGTCAATATCCCAAAAATATAATATAATAGACAAGTTAACTTACATTGTGATATCCCAAAATGCTGATACAGGGTGAAAAGTAAAAAGTTGCTTATTTTTCAAAATAAAAATTACAAAAAATTCTATAAATTAAATTATAACTACGTTTCAAAAATCTTGTTCTAATTCAAAACCAATATTTAATTATATTAAATAAACTGTTATGGCATATACACCACTCCACAATGACTTTTTGAAAATTTGATTTGAACATAACTTACAATCTGTAAGATGAAATCTTGATTTTTCACCTCCATTAGAAAAATATAGTTCAACAGATTCGAACGTTTCTTGTTTCAAAGAAATTCGACTTATATTGGATTTTGTATACTCAATTAAGTTTTAATTGTAAATTACGAACTACCGTGACTACTTCGAGTTCGTTTTTAAATTTTAAATAAAATTTAATACGTTCACCACTCGTTTAATAATTAAATTCACTATTATAGTCCATTATATTTTTCTATTTCAACATTTAATATAATTAAAATGTTCTGAATTTAATGTCCAAAAATCTGGTTCGTTACATTCCTTCCCCCTTAAAATAATTTCGTCCTCGAAATTGCTAAGTAGAATATATGCTATAACTCTAACTCCTCACAACCCACTTGGTTGAAATTCTATACTCCTTATTTGTTCTAAATTTTGTTGACCACCTCTGGTTTTTTGATTTCATATATTATCGACAAATCAATTTTCAATTAACAAAGTTTTCTTTAAAAAAAATCAACTCTTTAAATTTTCAAAAATTTTCTCCAGTGTCTCCTTTGCGCGGCTCAATCGGTACAACCACAACTTGCCTATTTAGGCCCTCTCCATCCAAAAGAAAATCAAAAGGCCAAGCGACTTGTCAAATAGGCCTCATCAAACCCAAATAATATAATAAATACATAACTTTTTATGAGCATAATTTTATCTCGTGCATCTGCTTCCCTTCAATGCATGCTCGACAATCCATTCCAGTTGATTTCCAAATCAATCCGACTTTTAAATTTTAAATTCACTAATCAATTTCTGACTAGTAAACTCCCATTCTATAATCTGAACACGATTTCTATTCCAAGACCATTTTACTTATTTTGCTTAGGTTTAAATTCTATTAATTCAGTTGAATCACATGTCATTTATTTTCAATCCATATGGACTTACAATATGTTCACATTGATTTTAAATCAATTCAACATTTACCTTTTAATTCATTAGCCAACCTCCAAATTTCATATTCATGAGAACTCCAGAATTCAAATACCCGGTTTTAATTTCAAATTCCCTTAAAATAATATAAATATGTGCAAATATTTATAATCATTTGCAAAAAACAGCTTAATTTTAAAACACTTGTTCTTTTCAAACAAATTTTCCATTTATGAATTATTTTGGTAGCAATCCATCACTTAGAAACTTGAAAATGAATACTGATAATGTCGCGATCCATTATCAGAATTATTTTCTTGTCACTGAAGTGATTTCAGTGCTTAATCACTTTCAAAATCCATTTAAACCCATTTTTTCCCAAAAATCCTTCAAAACAATGTTATATTCCTTTATAATATTTGAGAAAATGTTTTCTAAACTTCTGGGATTTAAATTCAAATTTTTGTTTGAACTCGGTTTTGGTTTATCTCAATTTGGCACATTATCGAAATACAAATTATATTCGGTCATATATAACCATTTTAATATTACATAATTCCATTTGGTTGTAATAACAATCAACACATTCATATATTATAATAATTCAAAAATTATTCCGTTTATATTAAAATAATTTTTGGGCAAATTTTTTTCATTTACCCCTTTAAAACAATATTGTATTGAATTGCTTTGTTCGAGAGTTTAGGAACACCTATCGATACAGTTGTACATCCTGTATCAACCAGAATTCATAAACCACTCAATAAATCAACCAACATAATATAAAACCATTTTATATCAGTCTACAAATACGCTCTCTCGTATATATACTCAAACTCAATTTAGGGTATAACAAATCTTATATCTGTTGAGTTACGCCACAGAGCCAAAGTTACTACTCAACCTTCAGCTCTGATACCAAATGTAATGGCCTGAATTTCCGTACTCTTTGAGTCGACTAATGACACCAAACGTTGAGACATCCCCAAACCCCGTACTGAAGGCGGCAAGGGTAATCCTTGGAATATAACACAGTAACAGATAATAGCAGAACAGAATCAAATAAATACACCAGATAATGCACAATAGAATACACTGGATAAACGTAATCATCAGAGTTACACAGTATACAGGATCATACTTAGTACAAATACAGTTCAACTATACATATATGTCTACAGCGGAAAACAAACATAATGTACAATAGGAGCTGAACAGCATAAAAAGAGATAAATGATAGAATCCATCTTCAGCTATCCAGAAAGAACCAGATAAACCTGAATACAAGGCTGCCCGTGTAGAAAAAGGGGCACCCGAGTTTGAAAGTGAAACAAACTACGAGTCAGTCATGGGACTAGTATGAGAAATCTACTCAACACATTTAAAATATGGCTAATCACATGACCACGCCACTTTCGTGGAACGGGTTTACTCCATTGGATTGCCAGTGCTTTAAAATAAATCATTCTTTTAAACATCGCAATGCTTTTTATAAAAATGAAGCCATTATAAGACTCAATTCCCATCACACAATGCAATGCAAGCCGGAGGATAGAGTTTTACCTTATAATGGCCAAAATATGATTGATACGAATAAAACAAAAGCATTTGATATTATTACTAGTGTTTATATGTTTTGAAAACAATTTCAAATCATAACTATCAATCATAGACGGCATTAATGCCCCATACCACTATGTCGTCATATATAGGTATACAATCAAAATCGCACGATGTCGTATTTGAAAATTGGATTTCCGTCATGAACCAAGGCAAAAGATAGTCCTTACCGAATTCGAGACTGCCTAGCCCGAGTCTCAGGATCAGAGCTCGAGTGACCCTTGGATCGTCAGGGCCGGTCCACACGGAGTGGATTAAAATGCCTGAACACTGCGTTTCGCCGCCCTTTGGGGTGTAAGCGAGCCAACAAATGACTCCATCGGACCCAGATCGTCCGATCTAACCGAGGCGCCTCGCAACAGCAACAACCACATAAGTCAAACTCGTTAGGGCGTGTAAAACCACTGACGCCACTTCTAGGTAGGAGGAAACGCAGGCCCTCCCTGAGGTCCTCTCCCGTTTCTGGTTCATACCGGGGTGTGAGGCTCGCGAATTTACGTTATACACAAAGCTATGCCACACAGGTGGTGCTTTGATCATCACCACAAGACTTTGTTTTTCAACAGAAGCCCTGATCACTGCATCTTAGCATGCCACACGGGCAATTCACACCGTGCAACTGATAGCTATCAATCACACAGAATAAACTCCAATGTCAGACACACTGTCCATTTGCAAGTCCGTTCTGCGTATGAACGAAACCGGAGGCACTATATACCTCGCAAACCCATCGATCCCCACGTACGTCTGGACGATCACCACTCATTATCCATATTTCGGGATGCCTCCCTATCAGGACCTCGGTTACCATCGAAACGAGGTGAAGATCTTCGGTCTTCGACCATCGTCTTCATCTTCGATTTCTTATCGTCGATTCAGTTATTCAGAATGGGATAAACCCGGTCTTTCTGAGCAACTCGCGTATATAATAAACAAGTGCAACACTAATATACGCACGCATCATTTCAATTCATTAGTCACTAACTGTCAATCAGTTAGAGAACGACTTTCCAAATATTAACCCCGAAGGCCGAAACCAACATCAGATCAACACCCAGGAAACCATTTGACTTAGCCAACCTTCAGTTAGTTACTAAATTTCACATCCTTATCATTTATAATATTTTATAACGATTTATCGCTATTTTTATTTATTTTAAAATAGCCAATTTATTCAAAACGACGCTTCGGCCATAACGCGGCCGTGACGCTGTTTTTTTTCAGATTTGATTTACACATATCTGAAAATCTAACCGTTGGATCTTCACTAAATTTACCTCATTAGAAAGATCTTTTCAAAACGAATCCAACGGTTCTAGTTTCGGGAAAATCCGACGGTCGGATCTCCCGGTACAATCTTTTGAAGTTTCGATTTCAAAATACGAACTGCAGCGTCGTTAATCGATTAAATATAATTATATATATATATAATCGATTTTGGCGTTGTTTTTCTTCATATTTGAATTAAACATTCCGGACAATCCAACCGTTGGATTTTTACAAAGTTGGTGCCGTTGGAAAGATATTTCCAAAGCGAACCCAACGGTTGCGATTTTAGGAAAATCCGATGGTCGGATCTCCCGGTATAATCGTTTGAAATCACAGTTTCAAAATACGAACTGCAGCGTCGTTATTCGATATATTTCAATTCTATTTATATATATATATCGATTCTTCGATTTCAAAACTATATTCTTTTCATACATTGGATAAAAATGATATTTTTATCTAACTGTCTTCTATTTCAACACTTCGCTATTTTTAACAATTCATTTATATAATAAAAATGTGATTTTTATTATAAAACAATTCATTTCAAAACACGATTATTTTCTATAGTTCATATAGGTGATAAAATAGGATTTTTATTATAAAACCATTTATTTCAAAACAAGATTGTTTTATACATTTCATATTGATGTTAAAAATGGGATTTTTATTATAAAACAATTTCCTTCAAAATATGAATACCATTCAACACATGAATTTCAATTCAACGAATGAATATCGATTCAACACATGATGGTTTTCTATAGTTTATATAAATCGATAAAAAGGTGATTTTTATATTTTAAAACACGAATACCATTCAACACATGAATTTCTATCCAACGAATGAATATCGACTCAACACATGAAGGTTTTCTATAGTTTGTATATATCAATAAAAATGTGATTTTTATATTTAAAACACAAATACCATTCAACACATGAAGGTTTTCTATAGTTTATATAAATCGATAAAAAGGTGATTTTTATATTTAAAACACGAATACCATTCAACACATGAATTTCTATCCAACGAATGAATATCGACTCAACACATGAAGGTTTTCTATTCAACGAATAAATATAGTTTCAACAAATGAAAATAATTCAAACACATGAATATTATTCAAAATTTCGGCAGCATAACGGCAGGGTAGTTAAAACCGGGACCGTCCCTAGTACGGCTCCTCGTCTACCTTAAAACCTCGTGGTTTTTGACAATGGGGAATCATGCATCTAGTTCGCACGCAGGCGGCATGTATATATTTATTTCATTTCCACAAACTAATCCTATGTGGTTTCAACCAAATATTTCTCAACCACAAACGGGTATTTTTCAACTACAATCAATCAATATCAACCACAAACAATTCCAATCAACCATTTGCTATCAATCAATTTTCACACCAATCACAACCAATAAATATCGTCCATGGTTTGTGGACGAGGGGCGTGTATATATATATATATATATATATATATATATATATATATATATATATAGAAATTCACTTCTATTTCAACACATATATAATTTTTACAACGCATATATAACTTATACATCGAACGTACAACTTATACAACGCTTATACAAGAGGTGTACAACGCTTATATAACTCATACATCGACTATATAATTTATACATCGTCGTTTTCCATATCGTTTATAAATTAGAAATCTCACCTTGGGTTCCACTCTACCAAAAATAGCAGAAGGCTCAGAAAAATATGCGGTCTCTTCTAGAATGTAGAAGACGTCCACACGGTCACGATGTTTCCTGTTTCATCGAATTTCGTCAAGAAACGAAAAGGATATGATTTTTCAAAGTTCAGATGTATAAAGGACCCACCTTTCACGATGGTTCAATACTAGGTTTTGATCTTTCGATCTAACTGTTGCGCGATAGGAGAATCAGCTCACACAGCGTCGAAGAGCTTCGAACCACCTTCCCGGCGCCGGTGGTCTCGCTCCGTTCGGTGGCGCCTTGAAGGCTCGGCGGCGCTCCAAAGTCGCTGACTTTGAGGACTCGTATCTCCCTCCTCACTTGATGATAACTAGCAAACCTTAGATGGATTTAAAGAGGAGACGAAGAGCTTTGAAATGAATCAAGAATCACTCGATTTCATTGTGAAACGGGGGAGAAATCAAAGAGAGAAGGTGTCGACCTGGTTTCCGTCGCGCGTCGTATCCATCGGGGAGAGAGAAAGGGTTAACTGGCCAATGAGAGAATTTCTTTATATTTATAAATTTTTAATTTTCGAAAATACCCCCTTTCACACACGAACACCAATTCAAACCCAACGACTGTCACCCCTAGCGTTTTACCCCCATTCCGAACACAATGGAATATGTTTCGTAGGCTCATTCGACTATTTCAGTCAGTTTTCCTTCAAATTAAAATATAAAACATTCAATATTCGATTTGAACGTACATTTCAATTTGCCAGGGCCACAGACTGATTCGAAAAATTCCAGAAAAATAAATCTAGCTATGTTTTGACGATATGGTCCCAACAAAACTAGTTTCGTCGAATTCTGAGACCGTTTGCAATAAGGCCCATTTCTGGTCGATCTAATTTAACTGTAATTGACCAAAACACGTTTTCCTTTGCCACGCTCACATACTAGCTTCAAAAATTATGAAATTTGAAACCTAGCAATAACTTCACATCCCGGATCCAACAAAAGTGGTTTCGTCGAATTCCGAGGTCGTTTGCAAAATGGCCAATTTCACGGGCTATATAAATTCCATAGCGACCTTTCTGAAAATTCATTTGGCCATAACTTTTGCTTTCCGCTATGAAACTTCGATTTTCCAGATTCGTTAGAAAGGTATTCACTAACACATTTAAATACTTTTGGTTTCACTCAAATCCGTTTCATTTTGCACCCGGTACAGTCCGACAAAGTTTGAATTCAATTTTTGAAACTGCAGCACCAATTCAGGCCTTGTTTATAATTAGAATTAATTATATTCGTTTTCAAATGTCGATTCAAACTTACTTTCCATCGCTATTATTTAAAATATTTATTTTAAATATTTAAAATCCATTATTTTAGCCAATTTAAAATTTTTAAATTGGTTCAGATTTTCAGGGTCGTTACAGACGTCCAACCCAAATTACATAGAAATACGAATCATTATCAGAAAGAAGTTAGAGGATGAGAAATAAAAAGAAAGAGAAATTAGAATAGAAGAAAACGAAGAACACAAATCTCACAGCGGAACGAATAAAATATATTAAATTTACAAATCAGTAACTGTATATACATACCATCATCAGAGCACAACAGTTATTACCGGAATAGTTATAAACACTTGTTTCCAGATACAACATAGTACACAGCGGAAAATATGATAGTCTATAGCTAACAGGTGAAGCCTCCTGCTTCAAGCTCCTCCAAGTGAATCTGTAAAATCCCGACTACTTGAGTGTCTGTACAAATTTGGGCACCTAAGAGTTTAGGGAAAACAAAACAAAATAAACTCTGGGCCAGTCATGGGACTGGTGTGAGTAAACTCCAACCATCGGTTTAACTTTTAAAAATCCTTTCGAAAGAAATGATAATCGTAAGACCGATGCACAGATAAACACAGATGGTTTTTACCTTACGATAACCCAAAACATTTTTGATATCAAAATTTGGTGGTATTATAATAGTGTCTAAATCAAATAAATAGAATCTAGCGGAACGCTTGCAACTCACGTTCCACGTATAATATAAAATCAAAAACCGCAGGGCGCTTATTGGAGATTGGATTCCGACTATGAAAAGGTATGTAGCCACCTTCAGATAGTGTATCTCTGAGGGGAATACACTGGGTTAAACAAGAATGTTTTGCAACCCGGCCTACACATGGTTGGTCACTCATTTAACTTGAGTGTACCGAACATATTATCACTAATGGTTGTGCTTAGCAACCGTTACTGAAAGCATACAGCAGCGAATCGAATAAGAAGCAAATGAATTTTCTCTAGATCAGGTGATAATACCCCTAATGGGAATGACCCACATGGCCATGCTGCCTGCCCGATTTCTGTCATTTCCCGGTTGATGAGGCTTGAGGTCACGATTATCTTCCAGCACATCTTGCCATCGTTTACTTCGAATGTCACGTCATCGGGCATTCATCCATATACGTTGTCCCAGGACTGGACAAACCGAAGGCACCATTCTATTAATCCATCTTGGGCAGTTACTACATAAGATTAACAGAACAGCCCTTGCACTTTACTCCATCCTCGATCATCTTCGGCATAAGTTGATTCATAACGCTTATGCCCATACGGAGTGATTATCAGATAATAAATCTGATCCCGGTCTCTCCGTATTGACAATGGAGGTATAAAATAAATCAAAACTTTGATAGTTAGTGTTTTGACTATTAAAGAAACATCCATACAATCAACGGTCCTATTTCCCAATGGAAATTCTAACGATCAACCACCAAACAACACTAGTTCAAAGCTCTATTTTCTTTCTTGATTCTTGGAAAAAAACATTTCCAATCGTAATTTCTTTATTCGAGAAAATATCTCTTATTCCAGTTAGAAAACATTTCTAAATATTCACGAATCCTTATTTTCTATATTTAGAAAATATATCTTATTAATATCGGGAAATATTTCCATATTCCATTTATTAGTTCCTTGTTGACCAATTCATTTCATTTTCTATGCATATAAAATATCCCTCATTTTATTTGAGAAAAACATTTCAAAATCCTTTAAATTAACGTGATTTTATAAAACCTCATTATTATGACTCAAACCATTAATACTTTATTAACTAACCATATTGCTAACCAATCTTCACTATCGAAGCTTAACCATTTCTCCATCAATCATGAAGTCAATCAAGTTGGGGTATAATTACCTCTCAGACCTCAACTGAACAACATTCTCAACTTTAAAATAGTCAAAGCTCACAACTTCAAACAAAATATAGCTTATGCGACTCTCAGATTCAATCTAAGAATACACTTCTTTTACGGAAAACAATGATTATAACGGTAGCGTTATAATCGCTGTTTCCAAATATTTGATTTATAACACATTTATTATAATGGCAGCGTTAAAGTTGCTGTTTAGATTTACAAAGCATTATTATAACGGCAGCGTTAAAATCGTTGTTTAGATTAACAGAACATTTATTTTAACCATAGCATTATAATCGCTATTTAAAAATATAACTTGTACTTATTAATTCAATTAATAAGTAAATAATTAAATAATTAAATTTTATTCAAAATGGAAAGTAAAATAACTACTTCCCTAAATTCGATATAATCGAATTCCAATAAATAACTCTCATTCGAATACTCTATATTCGATTATTATTCCAAACTTCGGAATAAATCTTATCATTCCATGTTAACTCAATTTTCCTTATGATTATTTCTATTCGCAAACATTAGCTTTCGATCGTTATTCATTTTCAGATATCAGTATCTTTCCTTAACAGGAATCTAGACTTGTTCAATAATTCTAATTTAAAATAAATCTTAAACTATTTCAAAACATGGAATTGTATTTCTCTGGCTATAAATATTGACATATTCACTTCTTAATATATTTTTTTTTAAATAAAATTCAAATATCCTTCCTGAACTAAACCATTATAATAAAATTCGACCTAATCAAAGTATAATAATAAACCCCTTGGATTTATTTCAATTTGTTTTATATTCCGAACTTTGGAATAAAATCACGTTTCCTTTCGAAAACGATTTCCATTTCCCTTATCATTCAAATTTCTATTTAAATTCATGTTTCCAACCCAGATTTCTTTTATAGATGCTTTCATTTGCAAAATATCTGCTTTAAACAATTATTCACTTTAATTGTGAATAATATTTCTTTTTACATAATCAAATCCATTTGATTTTACCATATCAATTTCAAATTCCATTATAACTTCTATTTACAATTGTTTATAGAAAATCTCATTATTAATTTCAAACATTTGTAATCTCGTTTATAATTTCCTTCAAAATTTGCTAAGTTCAAATCTAATTTAAATATTGGTTTCAAAACTGATTTCCAATTTTCCATATAAATTCAAATTTTGAATTTATATTTCAATTTATCCAATGATAAATAATTCACTTTATACTTTCATTTAAAAAAACCAACTCCTTGATTTATCCATTTGAACAGGTTTCTATTCTCAACTCTATTCGAATTTTATTTCTATTTTGGAAATAAATTCCATTTTAAATCCCAATTTCCTTTTCCATATTCGAAATTTTTTTACGGTATTTAAAATACCAAGTTGCTAGGGCCAGGGTAATTCAAACACAACATATCCAATCATAGATTATATAACACATCATATATCGCAATCAAATAAAAACAATAATATAAATGTTGAGGAATCCAACTAGATTCCTCCAACCTGTTCTCCTGCATCCACAGATGTTAATCAACATTGATAATATAAATTTCACATCAATATGAAATATCACGGCGAATAGAATTATTAATTGATCAATGATATAACTATATCAACCAATTTTATCAACCATTCATCCAAACAACCATCACACAGTATAAAATTACTATAAATAAATTAAAACTCGTTTATATAAAAATATAAACAAGCCAGAGTTAGTGAGTTTACTCACCTTGGTTTGTAGTCGACGAATCTGCATTTATTTCGTTTATAACCAAACAAGCATCTGATTTTATCTCGTAATCCCAGTAGCTATGTTTTCATCCATATCAGTTTCTCCAATGTAGATTTCATTATTATGGTACCATGGGATCCGACAGCCTCTGATTCTATTAACATACGACATAATTATAAGTATTAAAAATTATTAGTTAATTTAACATTATTATCTTTAAATTTATAATTAACTAATCTTAAAGTATTTTCCTTAATTACCCTGAACAAATAATTAGCTGCGTATACCTTCTTCCTCACGAACTATTTTCCGAAACCCCGCTGCTCATTTATTTCTTCATTACCATGCTTCAACTATAATGGATCTTCGTCCTCCTTAGTATGTCAAACCCATCACTGCAAATGAACTCAACATGTCCACCTTCAAACCATTTTGACCTCACCATTGAACTATTCCAAAAACTAATTCCACGTATAAACTCCTTCTTTCCCAATGTTTAAACATAGTGATATATGCCATCACTGCTCACACAACGTTCAACCCCATTCAATACAGTAACCCCCACACAGTAAAAAAAAAGCCAACTTCACCTACCCTCCTTTACCAAAACAAACCAACAAACTTATCATTGGATCACACCACAAAAATGACTATTTTTCTGTACCTTACAAACGATCAGCCAAGGAACACAACCAAGTTATCATCACTTCAATTCTTTCTTCCAAGATATAAACTCACTCCAGGCAATTTCCAACACCTGACTCCCTCAGTTTAACCTGCTGCCACAGTCTCCATCAATCACAAAACCCCACTAGACCTTTTCCAGAAAGCTTACCCCCCCCCCCCCCCCATTTCCCTTTCCATCCCTCACCGAAACGTCCAGCTAGATGGCCTCCTTCCCCCTTCGAGTTTCGACCAGTGCCCCCCATTTGTATAGTAACATCGACCCAAATCGCTTCAGTCTTCGCCACCTCATGTGCCTCCTTGCCAGGAGTGTGACGCCACCCTCGTGCCCGTCTCGAGTCCACTGAATCTTAAGCGGCAATGAACCCTAGCACGGCCTGGCCAACTCGCGCATGGCAAAGACAGTCAGACCGAAAAAGAAACACATGAGTTGAAGGCTACCTCTAACAAACTTTAACGCATTTGAAATCGAGTTTTGATTTTGATTTTTATAAATGTCGTTGATGTATTGACTACAACAGGTTCGTATGATTTGTCTGAAGCTACTGTGAAAAATAGAATAGGGATTGCAAGGAATTTATAGATTTTATGTGATTTATTTCAATTTTTTTAGGGACCTTTTCTTTACATTTTGGGTAAAAAAAACTACGAGGAAGAAGTGTGAGTTATATAAAGAGAAAGCGACTTCACATAGAAGACTTAGGGTGGATTCCTATAGAAGATTTAGTGTGGCGTCAATGAGAAGGAACGGGATGGCTTCCAATAGAAGCTTCATCGTTATTTGATAATTTATTTAAAGATTAGCATACCCTGCTACATAGAATTTCTTTCTCTTACAGACCGTTATACACAAAAATTAAAATGCTATCGTGTCAAATGATTTGTCATGATCCCAAAAATATAATAATATAGACAAGTTAACTTATATTGTGATATCCCAAAATGCTGATATAGGGTGAAAAATAAAAAGTTGCTTACTTTTCAAAATAAAAATTACGGAAAAATTCTATAAATTAAATTATAACTATGTCTCAAAAATCTTTTTCAAATTAGAAACCAATATTTAATTATATAAAATAAACCGTTATGGCATATGCACCACTCCATAGCGACTTTTTGAAAATTTGATTTGAACATAACTTACAATCTGTAAGACGAAATCTCGATTTTTCACCTCCATTAGAAAAATATAGTTCAGCAGATTCGAACGTTTCTTGTTTCAAAGAAATTCGACTTATATTGGATTCTGTATACTCAGTTGAAGTTTAAATTGTAAATTACGAACTGCTGTGACTATTTTGAGCTCGTTTTTAAATTTAAAAAAAAAAATACGTTCACCACTCGTTTAATAATTAAATTCACTATTATAATCCATTATATTATTCCATTTCAACATTTATTGTAATTTATATGTTCTGAATTTAATGTCCAAAAATCTGGGTCATTACACTTTCTTAGACAAATATTGTAGCGCATAAAATTAGCAATATTCCCCTAACGTTTTCATGTTGGAAACATATCGAATAACTAAGATGGTGTTTGGTTTATCTTTTCCTGCTTCTGGATTTTTGCTTAAACAAAAATGCAACAACACATGCGTGCCGTGACCGTTTTAGAAAATGAAGTTAACACATAAATCAAAAAACAACTTCTATTTGTTTTCCATGTTTTGAAGAGTAACGGAAGAATAAGAGATAATTTATCGTTTTGTCATCTATCCATACCCTCCATCATCCCCTCTATCTTTCTTCCATTCTCTCCGTCGTCCCTTTATTTCTTCTTATTTTTAGTAATTAACGTTGAAAATTCAAAACATATAAATCAAACACTATCTAAGATTTAAAAGTATTTTTTTTCACTTGAGAATTTTGGAACTTCATTTTGGCTTTGAACTTCCGGAAAGTTCTATTTCAATTCCGATTTAAACTTTGGTGTTTTTTCCTGTAAATATTACAAAGTAATACACATGTTTTTATTTAAATTTTACATCTGAAATAACTATATAGTAAACTAACTAATTTTAAATCACTGTTTCAAATCTCGAATATTTTTACTAATATCTTGGTTGATGACTCTCATGAAATGAAATAAAAAATAATGACGTCTAGTTTTGAATATATCGGCTGATATTTCGATTGAAACAATGTTATGACATACCAGCGTTTCTTTTTAGATTGGGCCATCTCGTTCATCTCCCAAATTTAGATCTCTGCTTTTTCTCCCTTTTTTCTCTAATTCGATTGATACCTCATGATAAGGGTCTATCAACATATGTTTTCAGATACAAATAGTGTCATCTCGGCATCCGTATCTGAAATCATTTTCAAATATCGGGTATTCACATCTGCAGATATGAATAGATATCTGATAATTATCCAATCCGCTAATGATCAACAGATCAAAGAAGATAATTAGAAAATTTTGGTTTTACATAATTTTTTTTTAATCCTATCAATTATTAAAATAATAAAAATAAACAAAAGCAATGATAGTTAACAGTTTTAAGTGGTGCAACTTAATAAAATAATTAATATACATTTTTCATTATACTAAAACACATATGTTAACCCCGTTGTTAAAACATGGTTCAGAATTATGAATTATTCACAAATAATAGCACGTGGCTTTGTTTATTTCGCAGCTCCTTCTAGCCAGTGACTTATTTTGGGTCGTGTCTTCGTTTAGCTCGCGCAACAACTTAGCCCGTAAGTGCTTTTAGACTGTCCTACCATTTTTATCCCGTTCCAGAGCTTTTAGCTCGTCCCTCTCTTTTGGGTCACTCCGCACCTTCTTTGGGTCATTTGACTTAACAACAGCCCGCTAGGGCGTGGCATACATAAGCAGGCCGCTATGATATAATGGATTATTACTTTGGCTCCTTCTAGCATACACAAAGGCGTGATTAAGTGAACAGCTGCAAAGTACGGACGTGAAGCATTTTAGACCGTGAGAGGACATCATGCATATGGGTTGACTGCGATCCTATATGACATGGCATTATGGATCATTCATGAACACAAATAATGCTTTTAGCTCGCAGATTCTTTAGATCGTCTGTTATGTTTAGGTCGCTCAGGTCACCACTTTTAGGACGTCGATATTGAAGCAAGCAGGTTGTTAATGTAAAGTGTGTACAAGAAGACGCTCAAGACCTTTGACAATTTTTAGGTCGTTCCATGCATAAGAGACGATAACGACCTAAGATCGTTATTGCATGGCACAAGCTCGTCAAATCGGCATTTTAGCCCAATGCTTTTAGGTCATATTGATACTTACTGCTACCACGACAGCTTGTCTTCTTTAGGTCGTGGGCCAGGAACATATTAGAGCGTTAGCTCAACTCATTTTAGGCCGCCAAACATAAGAGACTACATGGTGTCATGCACCCAAGGTACATATTCATATAAGCAGGGAGCCACGTGGATGAGAAAAGGATTTTGGGTCATGGGATGTGTAACAACCCGAAAATCGGAACCAATTTAAAAAATTTATTGGAAAACCTGCCAGAATTTAAAATTTCCATTTTTAAATAATATTTTAATGATGGAAAAATAGACATTTTGCAAACGACCGCCTTTTTCGACGAAACCACTTTTGTTGGATCTGGAATGTCATAATATAGCTAGGTTTCAAATTTCATAATTTTCAAAATCAGTGTGTGAGCGTGGCAGAAGAAACTGTGTTTGGTCAAATATAGTCAAAATAGAACGACTTAAAAATGGCCAGTTTTCAAACAGTCTCAAAATTCGACGAAAATAATTTTGTTGGATTTGTATCGTCAAAACAAAGCCAGAAATATTTTTTCTGGATTTTTCGGGGTCCGTATGTGGCCCCGGTGGATTTTTGAGTACGCTTAAATTAAAAAAAAAAAGAATTATTTTAAATCTGAAAATTTAAGGCCAAAATGACCATTTGGGCCTATGGGACATAGTCAAATAGGTCCGCAATAGGGGTTATTGGGTAGGGAGGACAATCGTTGGGCTGAAAACGGGATTAATGGGTAATTGGACCTAATTGGAAAATTAATAATTTAATTAAATATAACCCTAATATAATATTATAAATATGAGTCACTGTTCATCATCTCCCCCGCTTCCTCAACACTGTGTAACCCATTATAGCCTCTAACTTCATCCCCATTTTCCCGTCAATCCACAAAGAATTAGTCTTGGCCGTAGTTAAAGTTTTTAAAGATCTTTTCATTCTCTTCATTTCTAGATAAGTCGCGCCACCTATCGTCGACTGTGCTTTGAGAACGAGGTCCCCGAACCCACGCCAGTCAAACCGCCACCGCCCCCAGCCTGCGCCATTGCGCCTCCCACCGCGCCAAGCGCCGACAGCCCTCTCCAAGCCCGTCCCATTGCCGCCGACCATTCCTCAATCCGTCAACTACAGATCACAAAATCTCGATTCAAAGTTTTGAACAAAATAGAAAATAACGGCTGAAAATAAAAGGTATATATTTTGATTTTTTCAACATCCAAAGGTGTTGCAAATTGAATATTTAACTTGTAATGACTATAACTTATTCATACGATATTCGAATTTCAAAATTTCAGATCCGTTGTAACCGTGACACAGAATACTACGTTTCAAAACTGGTTTGGACGATTTCTGAAGCTGTTAGGATTTTTAGATCTGATCTGATCGAGGTGAGATCTCTGATTTAAATTATATAAATTATTTAAATTATTTTCTCGCTATTGAAATAATCGTTGTACGTTAATCCAATAGATCTGCGACGTGATTTGATAATTTGTGTTGTATGGGTTGATTTGATATATCTTGTTATAGATCTGTATTTGTAATTGTAGATATGTATAGATCTAACAAATTACATCAGTTTGATTATAAAATCGCCACGTTTAATATAAAATAAATTTGATTAGATTAAATTAGGATTACTTTAATCCAATTAAAATTTTAAGTTGACATGACATAGACTTACTCGTTAATTAACAATTTATTTGATAAACACATTTTTATTAGCATTATTTTTGTTAATAAAAAGGTCAAAGGGAAGAACACATTTTTATTAACATTATTTTGTTAATAAAAATGACAATAGGAGAAATTACATTTTAGATTAACCTTTATTAGTTGATATAAAAGGCATGTTAAAGTTTACATTTTAATTAACATATTATGTGTTAATTTATAATGACATGAAAAGTTTTACTTTTAAATTAACATTTTATTTGTTAATTAAAAAGGTATGGTAATATGAACATTTTATTTAGCATTTTAATTAACAAATAGTGTAGAACTCTTTTGGTTACAATTTTCATTGTAAATAAAAAGAACAAATTGTGTAGAACTCTTTATTTACATTTTTCATTTGTAAATAAAAAGTTCAAATATGTGAATTGATTTTATTTTACATTTTCACTGTAAATAAAAAGGCAAATTGTGTGAATCGCTTTATTTTACATTTTACATTGTAATCAAAAGCACATGATAGGAATTACATTTTTATTAACCTTTTATATGTTAATAAAAAGAACATGATTGGAATTACATTTCTATTAATATTTTATATGTTAATAAAGAGCACATGGTAGGAGTTACATTTTAATTGACATTTTTATGATAAGTAAAAAGAACAAGATTAAAAATACACTTTTATTTGCATTGTCGTTGTTGAATAAAAAAAACAAGATTAGAAATACACTTTTATTTGCATTGTAGTTGTTGAACAAAAGAACAAGATTAGAAATACACTTTTATTTGCATTGTAGTTGTTGAATAAAAGAACAAGATTTGAAATACACTTTTATTTGCATTGTAGTTATTGAATAAAAGAACAAGATTAGAAATACACTTTTATTTGCATTGTAATTGTTGAATAAAAGAACAAGATTAGAAATGACTTTTATTTGCATTGTAGTTGTTGAATAAAAGAACAAGATTAAAAAGACAAGATTATGACATACATTTTTATTTGTATTTTATAAACAAATAAAATGATAAAGTTATGAAATACATTTGTATTTGTATTTTATGGTAGAATTGAAATCCATATTTTTTTCATTTCACATGCATATAGAAGTTCATATTTAATTTGTATGTTTTAAAATGTGATTTTTATCGTCAGTTTAGAGGCGATAAATTTGTAGATTTTAGATTGTGATTTTTATCGTCATTTGTGATGCGATAAAAAGAATAGTATTAAAATTTACATTTTTGTTTATTTTTTCGTATTAAACAAAAAGGTAGGTTTTAAGAAGTTATTTTCGTCATCATGCCAAATGCGATAGAAGTACAATAAATAGACAAATTAAAAAGAACTGTTTTATGTACATTTTAGTTGTAAATAAATATTAGAAATAATGATTATATTGTTATTGTCCATTTAAGAAGACAATAAAAGAGCAGAAAGGAATTTACACTTTTTATTTTCTTTCTTATGTAAATAATAAGTTGGACTTTAAAATATATTTTTATTGTCATACTAGTGACAAATGACAAAGTATATTTTAAATTATATATTTTATCATAAAAATTAAAAGACAATAAAAAGGATTTGAACCGGAACTGTCATTTTATCAAAATCTACATAGGATAAAAGAGGGGACAAAACCATTAGCAAACTATGACATGATATGGACTGTATCTGTTTGATTGTGTTGATTGACTGGATTGAAATCGCCAATGAATTAATATTTATTTATAAATATAAATATTAATTAAATTAAACGAATCACGCGCGGTAGTTCGCGTTTCAGAATCGTAACTTTAAATGATTATACAGAAAGATCCAACCGTCGGATTTTCCCAAAACCGGACCCTTTAGGACCGTCTTGGGAAGATCATTCCAACGGTATAAATTTTGCCAAAATCTAACGGTCAGATTTTGAGATAGGTGTAAATCAAATTTTGGGAAAAACAGCGCCATGGCCACCTATTGACCTGGAGCGTCGTTAAATAAAATAAGGCTATTTTTAATTAAATAAAAATAGTTGAAATCATTATAAAATATTTTTAGCGATATAAATTGGTTTTGAATTTATACAACCTCGAGAATTATTTGAAAAGACCGAGTTAAATCTCATTTCAAATAATTATACGGCGATATTAATTTGAAGAGTTGAAGACGACGGTCGAAGACCGACGATCTTCAAGGCGGATGGTTGTATTGCTATTGTTGGCCTTGATGGGAGTAGCTACCTTGATGGGTTGGCAGTAGTGATCATCCGGACGTACTTGTTGATTGTTCGGATTTGCGAGTGTCTTTATTTCCCACGAAATAAGATGACTCCGGTTTCGTTCAGACCCAGAACAGACTTGTAAATGGATCGCATATCTGACGTTGAAATTTATTTCATGTAATTGAATCGATTTTTATTGATATATACCTGATTGGTGGTGGAGAATTTATTCTCTGCTTAACACCCTAGTATATATTGATAATTATTGATAGCATGGCGTGAGTTGTCAACCTGGCACGCCAAGATGCAGATGATCAAGGCTTTGTTGAAAAGCAGGCCTTGTGGTTGATGATCAAAGCATGGCCTATATAGATGTAGCTTTGTGTATAACGTTACTTCGCGAGCCTCACACCCCGGTATGAGTCAAAAACGGGAGAAGGGAACGCAGGGAGTGCACACGTTTCTTTCTAGCTAGAGTGATGTCAGTGCTTAAACTGACTGGCATTTTACTTATGTGGATGATGGATTTTGAGGTACCTCAGATTTATAGGTTGTTAGTGGCCATATAGAGGTCCAAAGGGACCGGGAAACGTGTGTTCAGGCATAACTAATCCACTACCGTTAGGTAGGGACCGGCCTTGCAGATATACAATGGTTGCCCATTGGTGTGATCCTGAGGCATTTGCTAGAGTGTCCTCGAATCAGTAAGGAGCTCCTCCCTAGCCTTGACTCTTGATGGAAACTAAATTTCCAATACAACTCCATGAGGTTTTGATTGTAGAACTAGTATGGTGACATAGTAGGATGGGGTGCTATGCCGTCTATGATTTATACATTATAATTGAAATGTTTTTATTAAAATATGTGCACACTAATATCAAAATTCATTTTTATCGTATCAAGCATCTTTTGACCATTATAAGGTATCCTCCGGTTTGCGTTGCATTGTGTGATGGGACTTGAGTCTTATAATGGTTTCATTTTTCTAAAAAGCATTGCGTTGTTTAAATGATTTACTTTATTAAATTATGCACTGGCAACCCAATGGAGTAAACCCGTTCCGCGTTAGCGGCATGGTCCTGTGGTTCGCCATATTATTAGTAGTATACAAAGTTTTCTCATACCAGTCCCATGACTGACTCGATGTTTGTTTCACTTTGCAAACTACGGTGCCCTCTTTCCACACGGGCAGGCAAGTAACAGGTTTTTAGGAAGACTTTTGCTGGATTGAAGACTACTTGGAAGAAGAAGACGAAGATCTCCTTTTATCTTTATTTTCTGCTTTAGAGACTTTATTCTATCTTGTATCTTGATGTACGTTTGAAGTTGGAACTTATTTCCTTTGATTCAGACTTCTATTTTGGTAAGTTGTATCCTGTAAAAATGCGTACTCTGTGGTTCAGTTGGTGTGATGTTTATGACTTTTATTTTTCCGCTGCAATAATTATGTGTTATGATATTATCTAAGATCTGTTATTGTTGTAAATATGTTGTATTCCAAATGATAATCCTTACTTTCAGTCAATGGAAGTTTGGGGTCATCACAGTTGGTATCAAAGCCTAAGGTTAACCTTAGCCCCGGAGTTAACATACTTAGAACAATTCATCTAAATGGAATCCACATTATCCTAAGGCGAGTAACTCATTAGAGATCGGACTAGAAATGTCCTAAAATGAGCATAGCAGAATAACACATATTTATCAGTCATTGCATCGTCATCTTTTAACTTTGTCCTTATCTTATCTTTCCTTAAAATCCTTCATTTCTGTTGGTCTGACTCTTTCTTTGATGGTACAGAGAGGTTTAAATGGATACCAAAGCAAGAACAGCCCGGGGTGGAGCTCGAGGCGGGGCCAGAGGTGGAGCCCGAGGGGGAGCTAGTGGGCCAACCAAAGATGAGACCCCCATTACTTAGGAACGGCCTACTTCAGAGGTCATAGCACAACCACCTCCACCCCCACAGCCCTTCGACTTGGAGAGAATGTCAAAGAAACTCAGGAATCTAGGAGGTGTACCTTTCACGGGGCGAGAGTCTACGATTCAGGCAGAGTCATGGCTTAAGGACTGTGAAAAGATCTTAAAGGGCTTAGAATTAGAGGATCAGCGAAAGCATTTCCTGGCAGTATGGCAATTAAAAGATGAAGCTGGACATTGGTGGGATACAGTCAAGATTTGCAGATATATGTCCAATATATCTTGGGCCAAATTTAAAGAACTTTTCAATGACAAGTATGTTCCCCCACAAGCAAGAGAGCGCCTTCGCGAGTAGTTCGTCAACCTACAGCAAGGGAGCATGTCTATTTCTGAGTATGTAAGGAAGTTTGATGAGCTTTCAAGTGCTCCTGGATCGATTCAAGATCCAGTAGAGAAGAATAAAAAATTCATCAAGGGCCTTTCAAAGAAATATTTGAACAGAGTCACTGCTCATATCAAGCTCCCATTCAATGAAGTAGTAGAGATGTCTTGCCGCTACGAGGAGAATGATGAGTCTGGACAGCAGGATAAAGTGAAAAATCAAAGCAACAACAAGAAAGAGCAAGTGGACAGGAAACCGGAGGCAGGCGATTTTTCTACTGCTAAGCCTCAAAGGAAGAAGAGGGACAGGAGCAAGGTGACATGCTATAATTGCGGCAAGACTAGGCATTTTGAGTCCGAGTGTAAAGCTCCTAAAAGAGTCAAGAGGAACGAATCAGGACCTAGCCAGAATCGTAGCCAGAATTCTCAGAATCGTGACCAGAACCCCCGGAACTCTCAGGATTGCTATAATTGCCATAAGCTAGGACACTTTGCCAGAAATTGTCCTTTATTGAAGATAACTGAAGTGGCACATGTCTATGAAGGAACAACTGCACCGGCTTCTGCCGAAGGACCAGGTAAACCCGATGTCTTAGGAGGTACTCCTAACTTTAAAAACATCCATATTACTGCTTTGTTTGACACTGGTGCGGCACGGAGTTTTATCTTTAATGATACAATTACAAAATTAAACTGAAACCAAGAAAACTAAAAGAATTGGTTAGGGCCCATAGTCCGATAGGAGGATCTCTTATTCTTGATCAGTTTTGTAGAGTGCCTGTTTCTTATTCATATTTCCAGTTCCTTTTTAATCTGATCGTCATGAATTTCTCCGGATATGATATCATACTGGGAATGGATTGGCTGATGGAATATGAGGCTGAGGTATTATGTGCTGAAAGGATAGTCAAAATAAAAACTAAATTGGGAAAGATGATTTCCATACCATGCCATGGCTCAGCCACCGACATGAAAGAATTCTGGTCTTCTCTAGAAGTCACCCCTTCTTCTATTGAGGATATCCCTGTCGTCAAAGATTACGCTGATGTATTCAAGGAAGTTGATGGCTTACCTCCGCGTAGGGAAATCGACTTCATAATTGACTTAGCTCTGAATGCAAGGTCAGTCGTACATCCTATTCGGAGAATGTCGCCAAAAGAAAAAGAGGAGCTGAGAAATCAAACCAATCAGTTTTTGTGGAAGGGTCTGATCAGGCCCAGCTTCTCCGAATGGGGTGCAGTAGTGGTGTTCATCCCAAAATCAGATGGTACACTCAGGTTATGTGTGGAATACCGCGATCTCAACAAACAAACACTGGAAAACAAATATCCACTGCCACGAATTGATGATCCATTAGACCGCTTGCATGGAGAACGAGTATTTTCTAGGATGGACCTGCCACAGGATTCCATCAACTTCAGATCGCAGAAGAGTGTGTGCCTTTAATAGCTTTCAGAGGACCGGATATATTTTATGAATGGCTAGTAATGCCTTTCGGTCTATGTAATGCTCCAGCATACTTTGTTGATGTGATGAATAGAGTATTCAGAGATGTTTTAAATAAATTTGTGCTGGTGTTCATCGATGACATCCTCATCTTTTCTAAATCCACTACTGAGCACGAACAACATCTGAGAGAAGTCTTGGAGATTTTGCGAAGAAATGTGCTGAAAGCCAAATTCTCCAAATGCATATTCTGGCAAGAAGAGGTGAAATTCCTCGGCCATGTCGTATCAAAAGAAGGCAACTCAGTAGATCCAGGAAAGATCTTGGCCATCCAAGAATGGAAGCAGCCTAGAACTCCCACAGTGGTCAGAAGCTTTTTAGGACTGGCTGGCTATTATTGGAAATTTGTCAAAGATTTTTTGAGGATAGCTTGTCCATTGACAAACCTGACCAAGAAGCACACAAAGTTCATTTGGACACCCGAATGTGAGGCAGCTTTCCAAGATCTAAAAGGGAGGTTGACCAAAGCTCCTATGTTGACCATTATAGATGGCAATCAGGATTTGAAAGTCTGAACCGACGCTTCTAAACAAGGTTGTTTCTTTTATACAAATCAACAGGATAGAGATAACATTTTCTTTTAATGACAAATCTCATTTTAACATGTTATCCCTTGTCTATTTAAGGTATTGGGGCGGTGCTGATGCAAAGAGACAGAGTAGTCGCATATGCTAGCCGCCAATTGAAACCGCATGAAAAGTATTACGCCACACATGATCTTGAGCTAATGGCTATTGTGTTTTCTCTTAAAATATGGAGGCATTATCTCTTGGGTGAGAAGTTCGAAATATATACGGATCACAAATCCTTGAAGCATCTTTTTACCCAAAAAGATTTGAATATAAGGCAGCAGCGCTGGGTTTAATTTTTTTGCAGCCTATGACTTGGATATATTATATACTCCAGGGAAACCCAATTGTAGCCGATGCGCTTAGTAGAAAGAATGCAGATAGCGACAATCTCATCCTCGCCAATCTCATTATCAACCCTACTCTAATTGATAAAATTTCTGCTCTTCAAAAGAATGATAAATTTATACAGATGCTTAGCGAGCGAGTTCGAAAGGGTGAAGCCTCAAGTTTCCAAATTGACAGCAAAGGGACCCTTAGATTGCAAGGGCGAATTTGTGTGCCAGACATTGCTGAGCTAGAAAGAGAAGTTATGGATGAGTGCCACAAATCTAAACTCAGCGTCTATCCAGGTGTAAGTAACCTGTACCATGATCTTAAGCGCACCTTTTGGTGGAAGGCGGTGAAGAGAGATATTTCTATTTATGAAGCGACCCGAACTTCCCCGGTCTCCGAAGAGCTGAGAAAGAACGAATTACTGTGAGGACAAGACAAATCAGAACGCAGACGGAAGAACATTTCATTGTTATTACAACAATTCCATCAGAGACAAGAATATACAGAGTATAAATGAATAAGTTACATTCGACAAATATCAGGGATTACAATAAATTACATAGCAGCGGAAAAATAATACAAAGCACAACTGAAGGTGATATACGGATACAGAGCTTTCCGGATACCATTCCAGCTGTAAATCAGGATCCTGTGAATATAAATCTGCAAAACCAAAACTACTAGCTGCCCGTGCGGAAAATAGGGGCACCCAGAGTTTAGGTCAAAACAATAAACTCCAGGTCAGTCATGTGACTGGTGTGAGAACTAAAACAATTATTAAAACTTTACTTTAAAAGAGAGTAATTCAAGGGACCACGCCGTATAACACGGAACGGGTTTCCTCCCAAGAATACCAGTGCATAGAATAAACAACGCAATGCTTTTTCGAAAATGAAGCTATTATAAGACCCAGGTCCCATCACACAATGCAACGCAATCCGGAGGATAGGGTTTTCCCTTATAATAGCCAAACATGCTTGGTACGTTTAAAACAAATCATTTGATACTATAATAAGTGTATAGTGTCAAAACAATTTCAATCATAAATATAAATCATAGACGGCATAGCATCCCATGCTACTATGTCGCCATACTAGTTCTACAATTAAAACCGCAATACACGTATTGGAAATTGGATTTCCGTCATGAGTCGAGGCAAAGGGACAAGCTCCTCTCCGCTTTCGAGACACTCTAGCAAATGTCTCAGGACTACGCACTCTGGGCAATCCTGGATCTTCAGGGCCGGTCCTCACTTACGTTAGAGGATTAATTATGCCTGAACACACGTTTCCCGGTCCTTACAGACCTAAAATCGAGGCGCCTCATCCAACAACCACATAGGTGAAAAGTATATAAATGTCAGGGCTGGTAAGTCACTGACACCACCAAAGCTAGAAAGAAACGTCGTGCTCTCCCTGCAATCCGTATCCCGTTTTTGACTCATACCGAGGTGTGAGGCTCGCGAATTCACGTTATACACAAAGCTGCCACGTAGGCCGTGCTTTGATCATCAACCACAAGACTTTGCTTTTCAACAGAAGCCTTGATCCATGCAACTCAGTATGCCACACAGGCAATTCATGCCATGCGATTGATATCTATCGATATATAACCTCTAAGCTCGTACGTCTCAGAGAAGGGCGTTAAGCAAGAGAATAAATTCTCCGCCGCCAAACAGATATATATTTAACAGAAATCAATCAACACAGAATAAAATCCAATGTCAGATACACAATCCATTTACAAGTTCGTTCTGGGTCTGAACGAAACCGGAGGCACTTTCCTCGCATATCCATCCATATCCAAGTACGTCCGGACGACCACCAACTATTTCCATCCTCTTGGGTGTACAGCCCAATCAGGATCGTCAGTAATTATCCAAACGATGTGAAGACTTCCGGTCTTCGACCACCGTCTTCATCTTCGACTTATCGTCGAATCGGTTATTCAGAATGGGTATAAACCCGGACTTTCCGAACAACCCGCGTATATTAAAAACAAATGTTACACAAACACAACATACGCCTCATTTCAATTCAGAATATATTTTTATTCACAAAATCACATTCTTAGGGAAAGGTTCCCATTAATTTTATCCAAGATAAATTCTTTAAAATTTATCCTTTAATCTTCCTTTGGATGTCATATCAAACAAAATTATGGTTTTCTAAACTAGTCGAGATTAGTGAACCACAATGAAATAATTATTTATTTTATTTCCCAATCCCAACCTATTCATCGCATGAAGCAAAACTGGTAATACTCCATATCTAACACCACGGTGTTATCGGTAAAATTAATAACCATTTCACGTTCAAATCTAATTAAAGATTTAACTATCGCTTTGGAGCAAAACTGGTAATACTCCTTTCTCGCTCATTTTCTAAATTTGATAATTTAGATTACAAATTTACATTTCAATCTAATTGCAGATTCGTTAAAACTCATTTTATTGGGTTAAAGAAATAATGTCATTTAAAACACAGTTCACGACAAACCCAAATCACATTCTATTTATCATCGGGTTAAAGAACTAGTGTTATTTAAAACACCGTTCACGATAAACCCATTTCAAATCCAATCAAATATATTAGAAATTCCGATTATTTAAAACCCCATTTTAAAACTAATTTATTTATTTAAAAATAATTGGGTTTTAAATTTAGTTCAAAACTAGTTCATTTCGATAAAAATCCATTTTTATATTTTCAAATATGGAGTTTTTCACCCCAATTTTTCCCAAATCATTTCTCATGATTTTACACAAATTATTGGTATTTTTAATAATTTTATCAAGGCCCGTACAGTCGATTTCCATTAACGGCCATTGAACTGCACTTACAGCGACCTTTTTCAAATTTGATTTGGACGTATCTCCAAATCCAACCGTTAGATTTCAAATTTCTAATATTCGTTGGGAAGCTCTTTTCGATACGAACCCAACGGTTCCGGTTTTAGGAGAATCCGACGGTCGGATCTCCCGTAATGTCCGTTTGAAATAAATGGTCGAAATTCGCGAACTACCGCGGCGCGGCGCGTTCTATTCAGGCCATTATATTATATATATATATATATATATATATATATATATAATATATAATATATATTTCATCGATTACTATTTAAAACGAATTTTATAAATTGTTTTAAATTCGTTTCAAAAACAATTTCAACTTCCATTTCAATTCAAATCAAAATTGAATTTTTCCTTATAAATTCGTTTTAAAATTCATTTCTATTCAATTCAAATTTCAATTCAATTTGAATTCATTTCAATTCATTTTCAATTCGAATTCGTTTTCAATCCAATTCAAATTGGTTTTCTATTCGATTCAATTCAAATTGGTTTTCTATTCGATTCAATTCAAATTGGTTTTCTATTCGATTCAATTCAAATTGGTTTCAAAATATTCGATTTCAAAATCACCTTTCAATATTCATTTTAAAATGAATAAAATCGATATAAATATCGTTCACGTCAAAATGGCGTTAATCTAATCAACACGGCTTCATATATTTCTATTTTCAAATATTCTATTTCAAATATTTCTATTTCAAATATTTCCTTTTCAAATATTTCTATTTCAAATATTTCGTTTTCAAATATTTCTATTACAAATATTTCGTTTTCAAATATTTCTATTACAAATATTTCGTTCAACACATGACTAATCTCAACAGATGAGTACAGTCAACACATGAACCTTTATTTTATATTGATAAAGATGTAAATTTTATTATTAAAATATTTCGTTCAACACATGACTAATCTCAACGGATGAGTACGGTTAACACATGAACCTTTATTTTATAATATTCTTTATTTTCTGAATTGGAATGAGGCCCAATCAATTACCATATAAAGTTAATTATATGGATTCCATACGACAAATGTATCTAATAGCATTGAAAAATAATCAACCATCAACCAAAGTGCACTACACTGTATAAGCATCAAATATAGATATCTAACGCTTATAACAGCCTGTCAATCAATCGATCGACATATTTAATCAATCAGGATGAGTGAACTTCAAATTTCATCCCAACACCCGTGTGGGGTTTCAAACAATCAAACACAGATTTTAGTTGTGTAGTTAGGCGATGTGTAAAATTTATCGACCCAATCAATGTCATTCAAATAGGTGTACATAAACAAACCGTCCGGTTTGTAAATGAATATTTATTTTATTCACTTCACGTTAAAAATTATATTTTTAACGATAAAACATTTTATTTTAACATATGAATTTCTATTCAGTTCATTATTTAAATAAAATGATATTTTTATTTTTCTAACTTATTTTAGAAAATTTCGGCGGCATAACGGCACGATACTAGAAACGGGACGAGGCCTAGCCTTATCCTCGGTCTAGTGAAGGCCCACGCCATTCACACATCAATCAAATTCACCAAACAGCCAAATTCAAATCAAATCATCTAACTAATCTATGCAACCAAACAAACAAGTCCATGGTCTGTGGACGATTGTGTCGGGTGCTACTAAACACCGTCTGCATCCTAGTATATATATATAACTAGAAAATGAAATTGAAAGGTGAGAAATTCTCACCAATAGCTATCCAATACCACGACTCTTCATTGATAGAAATCTTCATTGCCCGTATTCTCTACATATGTAAAAATATAATTTACTTCGCTATTCAATATATAAAAATCGAATTTTTATTATGCTATTCAATATATAAAAATCGAATTTTTATTATGCTATTCAATATATAAAAATCGAATTTTTACTATGCTATTCAATATATAAAAATCAAAATTTTATTATGCTATTCAATATATAAAAATCGAATTTTTACTTTGCTATTCAACATATAAAAATCGAATTTTTACTTTGCTATTCAATATATAAAAATCGAATTTTTACTTTCCTATATAATCAAAATCATATTTTCTCTTCGCTCTTCATCATATAAAGATTTCGCCTTTTTCAATATAAAGATTTCGCCTTTTTATTCTTAAAAATCTAATCTTTTGCCTTTTAAAAATCTAATCTTTTGCCTTTTAAAAATCTAATCTTTTGCCTTTTAAAAATCTAATCTTTTGCCTTTTAAATTTCAGTATTATATAAAATAAATAATTAAAGGAAACTGAAATGAAAATAAAAATAATTTTCACCTTTTTTTAGCCGGGGGGAAAATTCACTATCGTCGACTGAAAAGGAGAGGGGACTGCTCGCTGGCGGTGCTAGGTGGCAGGGGGTTCGGCAGGCTCCAGCGGTGGTCCAGCGAAGATTGGGGCTTGGGTTTCTGGGCGGCGACAGGGTTCCGTGAGGTTGGGGTTTCTCGAACGGGGTGGGTTCTGGTCGGAGCGAGGAGGAGAGAGGGTACGGGGGAGGGAGGGCGCCGGTGGTGGCGGTTGGAGCAGGCGAGGGGGGGCTGATGCGGTCAACTCGATCGAAAGGTGGGGTATCGCGTCGCGTCGCGGCGCAAGGGGGGGTCTTCGCACGGCGGTCGGCGCCGCTGGGGGGGAGGGGGTTGGCGGCTGCGCGATTTCTTCTTCTTTTTTTCTTTTTTTGATTCTGAGAGGATAAACGGGGGGGCCAGAGGTTATAGAAGGAGAAGGGGTTTTTTAATTTAATTAATTATTTTATTTATCACTAAAAAGCAACTTTTATTTTCGACCTCTAAACGAGGCCCATCGCCTGTCGTCCATAGCTATTTACCCCCATTCCGAACACAATGGGATATGTATTGTAAGCTGATTCGATCGTTTTGATCAGTTTCCGTTGAATTTACATTTAAATCGCTATATTGAATTTTAAACGTACATTTCAAATTATCGGGGTCACATACTAACTCTATAAATCCCATAAAAATATTTTCTAGCTTCGTATTGACGATACGGTCCTAATAAAACTAGTTTCGTCGAATTCTGAGACCGTTTGAAAAATGGCCAATTTCCAGTCGATTAAAATCAACTGAAACTGGTCAAAGGCGTTTTCCTTTGCCACGCTCACATATTGATTTGAAAAATTATGAAATTTGGAATCTAGCAATAATTTGACATCATGGATCCAACAAAAGTGGTTTCGTCGAAATCCGAGGTCGTTTGCAAAATGGCTATTTTTAAGGGCCTGAATTCCTTAGCGACTATTCAGAATTTTCAACTGGACATATCTTTTGATTCCCGCTATGAAATTTTGATTTTTCGGATTCGTTGGAAAGATATTATCAATTAGATCCTATTATTTTTGGTTTCACTAAAATCCGGATTGTTTTGCACCCGGTACATTCAATTAAAGTTTGAAATCGAATTATCGAACTACCGCGCCATTTTCAATTCTATTTATAATTATATATAAATATTTATATTCTAACGACGACGCGTATAAATATATTCATTCTAATTATATTCAAAATAAATTTTCGCGTCGATATTATTTAAAATAATCTATTTTAAATAATCAAAATTTGCTAAAATTGCCAAAATAAAATTTTTAAACTGGTTCAGAATTTCCGAGTTATTACAATCTCCCCCACTTAAAACTTTTCGTCCCCGAAAAGGAACAAAGTCGAAAGTGGTTTGATCAATCAACTCTACGTTCGATCTGGCTTCCATTCTCCAACTTTTCAGTTTCTGAGAATTTTCAAATTTTCAAAAATTTGGCTAACACCCTAAATTTTCGAAAAATTTCGCCATAACCTCCCCTGCACCGGGAGCCACGGGAAAATCCCGAAATTGCCATATAGGCCTTCTGATCTCAAAAAGAAAAAGAAAAGGCCAAGCGGCTAGCCAATAGGCTCATAAAATCATCATCACCCAAACAAAACAGTAAATTATAGTAAACATGTACCTATTTGTCGAGCAAACAAATTTTATTCTCTGCTCTAGCCTCCTTGCTATGACCTGTTCAATGTAAGTATATGTATATGCAAGCAAACACGACCAATTTTCGATATAATTCAATATTTGATTACATTAGGCTAAATGGTTCAAAATTATCAAACAAATAAACATACAGCACAAACATCAATCAATTAGTGAATTAGAGTTTCAAATTCATAAATTTGATATATATACAAAAATCATGTTTTTGATGCCAAATCACAACAAATAAATCTTGCTATATAAGTTTTTGGTTCTCACACCAGTCTAATGGAAATATATAGATATCACACCTTCGAAACACGAAAATAATTACTGATGATGACGCGTCAATCATCAGAATCAGGCCCGTGCGACTAGAGTGTGATTCTATATCTATCCAGTATATTAAAACTTCGAATATACGTTCATGACGCGTATATACAAATCCTTTATATATTGGATTGTCCACATTCAAAATAAATAAATATTCAAATACGTATAAAGCGGTTTAAATTTCAAAACAAAATTGTTTTCATTTGAAAAATATACTCTTCACACTCGTTCTAGGATACTACTGATCCTATCTCTAACGAGTCATTCAAATTGGATATTACTAATCCAATATCTGATGAATCCTTTTGTATGGTCCTAATGGGTCTTGTTCTCGAGCTCTGTAAACCAAAGCTCTGATACCAAATGAAGCGACCAGAACTTCCCCGGTCTCCGAAGAGATGAGAAAGAACGAATTACTGTGAGGACAAGACAAATCAGAACGCAGACGGAAGAACATTTCATTGTTATTACAACAATTCCATCAGAGACAAGAATATACAGAGTATAAATGAACAAGTTACATTCGACAAATATCAGAGATTACAATAAATTACATAGCAGCGGAAAAATAATACAAAGCACAACTGAAGGTGATATACGGATACAGAGCTTTCCAGATATCATTCCAGCTGTAAATCAGGATCCTGTGAATATAAATCTGCAAAACCAAAACTACTAGCTGCCCATGCGGAAAATAGGGGCACCCAGAGTTTAGGTCAAAACAATAAACTCCAGGTCAGTCATGTGACTGGTGTGAGAACTAAAACAATTATTAAAACTTTACTTTAAAAGAAAGTAATTCAAGGGACCATGCCGTATAACACGGAACGGGTTTCCTCCCAAGAATACCAGTGCATAGAATAAACAACGCAATGCTTTTTCGAAAATGAAGCTATTATAAGACCCAGGTCCCATCACACAATGCAACGCAAGCCGGAGGATAGGGTTTTCCCTTATAATAGCCAAACATGCTTGGTACGTTTAAAACAAATCATTTGATACTATAATAAGTGTATAGTGTCAAAACAATTTCAATCATAAATATAAATCATAGACGGCATAGCATCCTATGCTACTATGTCGCCATACTAGTTCTACAATTAAAACCGCAATACACGTATTGGAAATTGGATTTCCGTCATGAGTCGAGGCAAAGGGGCAAGCTCCTCTCCGCTTTCGAGACACTCTAGCAAATGTCTCAGGACTACGCACTCTGGGCAATCCTGGATCTTCAAAGCCGGTCCTCACTTACGTTAGAGGATTAATTATGCCTGAACACACGTTTCCCGGTCCTTACAGACCTAAAATCGAGGTGCCTCATCCAACAACCACATAGGTGAAAAGTATATAAATGTCAGGCTGGTAAGTCACTGACACCACCAAAGCTAGAAAGAAACGTCGTGCTCTCCCTGTAGTCCGTATCCCGTTTTTGACTCATACCGAGGTGTGAGGCTCGCGAATTCACGTTATACACAAAGCTGCCACGTAGGCCGTGCTTTGATCATCAACCACAAGACTTTGCTTTTCAACAGAAGCCTTGATCCATGCAACTCAGTATGCCACACAGGCAATTCATGCCATGCGATTGATATCTATCGATATATAACCTCTAAGCTCGTACGTCTCAGAGAAGGGCGTTAAGCAAGAGAATAAATTCTCCGCCGCCAAACAGATATATATTTAACAGAAATCAATCAACACAGAATAAAATCCAATGTCAGATACACAATCCATTTACAAGTTCGTTCTGGGTCTGAACGAAACCGGAGGCACTTTCCTCGCATATCCATCCATCTCCAAGTACGTCTGGACGACCACCAACTATTTCCATCCTCTTGGGTGTACAGCCCAATCAGATCGTCAGTAATTATCCAAACGATGTGAAGACTTTCGGTCTTCGACCACCGTCTTCATCTTCGACTTATCGTCGAATCGGTTATTCAGAATGGGTATAAACCCGGACTTTCCGAACAACCCGCGTATATTAAAAACAAATGTTACACAAACACAACATACGCCTCATTTCAATTCAGAATATTTTTTTATTCACAAAATCACATTCTTAGGGAAAGGTTCCCATTAATTTTATCTAAGATAAATTCTTTAAAATTTATCCTTTAATCTTCCTTTGGATGTCATATCAAACAAAATTATGGTTTTCTAAACTAGTCGAGATTAGTGAACCACAACGAAATAATTATTTATTTTATATCCCAATCCCAACCTATTCATCGCATGAAGCAAAACTGGTAATACTCCATATCTAACACCACGGTGTTATCGGTAAAATTAATTACCATTTCACGTTCAAATCTAATTAAAGATTTAACTATCGCTTTGGAGCAAAACTGGTAATACTCCATTCTCGCTCATTTTCTAAATTTGATAATTTAGATTACAAATTTACATTTCAATCTAATTGCAGATTCGTTAAAACTCCTTTTATTGGGTTAAAGAACTAATTTCATTTAAAACACAGTTCACGACAAACCCAAATCACATTCTATTTATCATCGGGTTAAAGAACTAGTGTTATTTAAAACACCGTTCACGATAAACCCATTTCAAATCCAATCAAATATATTAGAAATTCCGATTATTTAAAACCCATTTTTAAAACTAATTTATTTATTTAAAAATAATTGGGTTTTAAATTTAGTTCAAAACTAGTTCATTTCGATAAAAATCCATTTTTATCTTTTCAAATATGGAGTTTTTCACCCCAATTTTTCCCAAATCATTTCTCATGATTTTACACAAATTATTGGTATTTTTAATAATTTTATCAAGGCCCGTACAGTCGATTTCCATTAACGGCCATCGAACTGCACTTACAGCGACCTTTTTCAAATTTGATTTGGACGTATCTCCAAATCCAACTGTTAGATTTCAAATTTCTAATATTCGTTGGGAAGCTCTTTTTGATACGAACCCAACGGTTCCGGTTTTAGGAGAATCCGACGGTCGGATCTCCCGTAATGTCCGTTTGAAATAAATGGTCGAAATTCGCGAACTACCGCGGCGCGGCGCGTTCTATTCAGGCCATTATATTATATATATAATATATATAATATATATTTCATCGATTACTATTTAAAACGAATTTTATAAATAGTTTTAAATTCGTTTCAAAAACAATTTCAACTTCCATTTCAATTCAAATCAAAATTGAATTTTTCCTTATAAATTCGTTTTAAAATTCATTTCTATTCAATTCAAATTTCAATTCAATTTGAATTCATTTCAATTCGTTTTCAATTCAATTCGAATTCGTTTTCAATCCAATTCAAATTGGTTTTCTATTCGATTCAATTCAAATTGGTTTTCTATTCGATTCAATTCAAATTGGTTTTCTATTCGATTCAATTCAAATTGGTTTCAAAATATTCGATTTCGAAATCACCTTTCAATATTCATTTTAAAATGAATAAAATCGATATAAATATCGTTCACGTCAAAATGGCGTTAATCTAATCAACACGGCTTCATATATTTCTATTTTCAAATATTCTATTTCAAATATTTCTATTTCAAATATTTCCTTTTCAAATATTTCTATTTCAAATATTTCGTTTTCAAATATTTCTATTACAAATATTTCGTTTTCAAATATTTCTATTACAAATATTTCGTTCAACACATGACTAATCTCAATGGATGAGTACAGTCAACACATGAACCTTTATTTTATATTGATAAAGATGTAAATTTTATTATTAAAATATTTCGTTCAACACATGACTAATCTCAACGGATGAGTACGGTCAACACATGAACCTTTATTTTATAATATTCTTCATTTTCTGAATTGGAATGAGGCCCAATCAATTACCATATAAAGTTAATTATATGGATTCCATACGATAAATGTATCTAATAGCATTGAAAAATAATCAACCATCAACCAAAGTGCACTACACTGTATAAGCATCAAATATAGATATCTAACGCTTATAACAGCCTGTCAATCAATCGATCGACATATTTAATCAATCAGGACGAGTGAACTTCAAATTTCATCCCAACACCCGTGTGGGGTTTCAAACAATCAAACACAGATTTTAGTTGTGCAGTTGGGCGATGTGTAAAATTTATCGACCCAATCAATGTCATTCAAATAGGTGTACATAAACAAACCGTCCGGTTTGTAAATGAATATTTATTTTATTCACTTCACGTTAAAAATTATATTTTTAACGATAAAACATTTTATTTTAACATATGAATTTCTATTCAGTTCATTCTTTAAATAAAATGATATTTTTATTTTTCTAACTTATTTTAGAAAATTTCGGCGGCATAACGGCACGATACTAGAAACGGGACGAGGCCTAGCCTTATCCCCGGTCTAGTGAAGGCCCACGCCATTCACACATCAATCAAATTCACCAAACAACCAAATTCAAATCAAATCATCTAACTAATCTATGCAACCAAACAAACAAGTCCATGGTCTGTGGACGATTGTGTCGGGTGCTACTAAACACCGTCTGCATCCTAGTATATATATATATAACTAGAAAATGAAGTTGAAAGGTGAGAAATTCTCACCAATAGCTATCCAATACCACGACTCTTCATTAATAGAAATCTTCATTGCCCGTATTCTCTACATATGTAAAAATAGAATTTTTACTTCGCTATTCAATATATAAAAATCGAATTTTTATTATGCTATTCAATATGTAAAAATCGAATTTTTTTATGCTATTCAATATATAAAAATCGAATTTTTACTATGTTATTCAATATATAAAAATCGAATTTTTATTATGTTATTCAATATATAAAAATCGAATTTTCACTTTGCAATTCAATATATAAAAATCGAATTTTTACTTTGCTATTCAATATATAAAAATCGAATTTTTACTTTATTATTCAAAATATAAAAATCGAATTTTTACTTTGCTATATAATCAAAATCATATTTTCTCTTCGCTCTTCACCATATAAAGATTTCGCCTTTTTCAATATAAAGATTTCGCCTTTTTATTCTTAAAAATCTAATCTTTTGCCTTTTAAAAATCTAATCTTTTGCCTTTTAAAAATCTAATCTTTTGCCTTTTAAAAATCTAATCTTTTGCCTTTTAAAATTTAATCTTTTGCCTTTTAAAAATCTAATCTTTTGCCTTTTAAATTTCAGTATTATATAAAATAAATAATTAAAGGAAACTGAAATGAAAATAAAAATAATTTTCACCTTTTTTTTAGCCGGGGGGGAAAATTCACTGTCGTCGACTGAAAAGGAGAGGGGACTGCTCGCTGGCGGTGCTAGGTGGCAGGGGGTTCGGCAGGCTCCAGCGGTGATCCAGCGAAGATTGGGGCTTGGGTTTCTGGGCGGTGACAGGGTTCCGTGAGGTTGGGGTTTCTCGAACGGGGTGGGTTCTGGTCGGAGCAAGGAGGAGAGAGGGTATGGGGGAGGGAGGGCGCCGGTGGTGGCAGTTGGAGCAGGCGAGGGGGGCTGATTCGGTCAACTCGATCGAAAGGGGGGGGGTATCGCGTCGCGGCGCAAGGGGGGGTCTTCGCACGGCGGTCGGCGCCGCTGGGGGGGGGAGGGGGTTGGCGGCTGCGCGATTTCTTCTTCTTTCTTCTTTTTTTTTTGATTCTGAGAAGATAAATGGGGGGGCCAGAGGTTATAGAAGGAGAAGGGGGTTTTTTTATTTAATTAATTATTTTATTTATCACTAAAAAGCAACTTTTATTTTCGACCTCTAAACAAGGCCCATCGCCTGTCGTCCATACTTATTTACCCTCATTCCGAATATAATGGGTTATGTATCGTAAGCTGATTCGATCGTTTTGATCAGTTTCCGTTGAATTTACATTTAAATCGCTATATTGAATTTTAAACGTACATTTCAAATTACCGGGGTCACATACTAACTCTATAAATCCCATAAAAATATTTTCTAGCTTCGTTTTGACGATACGGTCCTAATAAAACTAGTTTCGTCGAATTCCGAGACCGTTTGAAAAATGGCCAATTTCCAGTCGATTAAAATCAACTTAAACTGGTCAAACGCGTTTTCCTTTGCTACGCTCACATATTGATTCAAAAAATTATGAAATTTGGAATCTAGCAATAATTTGACATCACGGATCCAACAAAAGTGGTTTCGTCGAAATCCGAGGTCGTTTGCAAAATGGCTATTTTTAAGGGCCTGAATTCCATAGCAACTATTCAGAATTTTCAACTGGACATATCTTTTGATTTCCACTATGAAATTTTGATTTTTCGGATTCATTGGAAATATATTATCAATTAGATCCTATTATTTTTGGTTTCACTAAAATCCGGATTGTTTTGCACCCGGTACATTCAATTGAAGTTTGAAATCGAATTATCGAACTACCGCGCCATTTTCAATTCTATTTATAATTATATATAAATATTTATATTCTAACGACGACGCGTATAAATATATTCATTCTAATTATATTCAAAATAAATTTTCGCGTCGATATTATTTAAAATAATCTATTTTATATAATCAAAATTTGCTAAAATTGCCAAAATAAAAAATTTAAACTGGTTCAGAATTTCCGGGTTATTACAATTTACGTTGCTAGATGTCCCACTTGTCAGCAAGTTAAAAGTGATCAACAGAAGTTGGCGGGTCTGTTGCAACCGTTAGGAGTTCCTGGTTGGAAGTGTGAGGAAATTTCTATGGACTTTATTGATGGCTTGCCCCGAAGAAGGAGAGGGAATGATAGCATATGGGTGATCGTAGACCTATTAACAAAGTCTACCCATTTCATCCCTGTCCGGTCCAATAGAATAGCTCGAAGTTTGGCGCAGCTTTATCTTAAGGAGATAGTCAGACTGCATGGGGTTCCCAAAAGCATTGTTAGTGATCGAGATCCTATATTTACTAGCAAATTCTGGGAAGCTTTCCAAGAAAAGCTTGGGACCAAGTTGAATCTGAGCACTGCCTATCACCCTCAGAAAGATGGCCAGATTGAGAGGGTGAACCGTATTTTAGAAGACTTATTGCGAGCTTGCATTCTTGATTATGGCGGTTCATGGGAGGATCACTTGCTCTTTGTTGAGTTATCTTATAACAACAACAACCAAGCAAGCTTAAAGATGTCACCGTTTGAACTATTACATGGCAGACCATGCCGATCTTCGGCATGTTGGGTAGAGTCAGGCAATCGATTAGTCTTGGGCCCCAACATGATTCGTGAAGCATCGGATAAGGTTGATTTGATTAAGAAGCGCTTATTGACTGCTCAGAGCCGACAGAAGAGCTACGCAGACCAGTGAAGAAGAGATTTAGAATTCTCTGTTAGCGACTATGTTTACTTGAAAGTTTCTCCATTGAGAGGCGTAGTTCGGTTGGGAAGACTGGGAAGTTGACACTGAGATTCATTGGTCCATTTCCTATTCTCGAAAGGATTGGTGCTCTCGCTTATAGAGTGTAGCTGCCTGACTGGTTACCTGGGGTGCATGATGTATTTCATGTATCTCAACTCCGCAAACATGTTCATAACCCAGACTTAGTTGTGGAGGAAGCAGCACAACAAGAATTAGAGATTACGCTAAGCTTAACAGTAAAAAGGGAGCCAGTAAAAATCGTTGGCAAAGAAACCCGAGTGCTGAGGAATAAGAGAATCCACCTAGTCAACGTGCAGTGGAGCGGGGATCCTAGAGATTGTACTTGGGAGACAGAGGATAGCATCAAAAAGGCTTACCCCAAGTGCAGAGCGGATATCTCCGAGTAACTCTTGTGTTAAGGTACATTTACAATAATTTACATTTTCCGTCTTGTTTCCTACTTTACCCCGTTTCCTTTTCGGGGACGAAAAGCTTTTAAGTGGGGGAAATTGTAACAACCCAAAAATCAGAACCAATTTAAAATTTTTATTTTTAAAATTTTTATTGGAAAATCTGCCACAATTCAAAATTTCCATTTTTAAATAATATTTTAATGATGGAAAAATAGACATTTTGCAGATGACCTCCTTTTTCGACGAAACCACTTTTGTTGGATCAAGAATGTCATAATATAGCTAGGTTTCAAATTTCATAATTTTCAGAATCAGTGTGTGAGCGTGGCAGAAGAAACTGTGTTTGGTCAAACACAGTCAAAATTGAACGACTTTAAAATAGCCATTTTTCAAACAGTCTCAGAATTCGATGAAAATAATTTTGTTGGATTCGTATCATCAAAACAAAGCCAAAAATATTTTTTCTGGATTTTTCGGGGTCCGTATGTGGTCCCGGTGGATTTTTAAGTACGCTTAAATTAAAAATAAAAAGAATTCATTTAAATCTGAAATTTTAAGGCCAAAATGACCATATGGGCCTGCGAGACATAGTCAAATGGGTCCGGAATAGGGGTTATTGGGTAGGGAGGACAGTCGTTGGGCTGAAAACGGGATTAATGGGTAATTGGACCTAATTGGAAAATTAATAATTTAATTAAATATAACCCTAATATAATATTATAAATATGAGTCACTGCTCATCATCTCCCCCGATTCCTCAACACCGTGTAACCCATTACAGCCGCCAACTTCATCCCCATTTTCCCGTCAATCCACAAAGAATTAGTCTTGGCCACAGTTAAAGTTTTTAAAGATCTTTACATTCTCTTCATTTCTAGACAAGTTGGGCCACCTATCGTCGACTGTGCTTCGAGAACGAGGTCCCCGAACCCGCGCCAGTCAAACCGTCGCCGCCCCCTGTTGACGCCACTACGCCTCCCACCGCGCCAGGCACCGACAGCCCTCTCCAAGCCCGTCCCATTGCCGCCGACCATTTGTCAATCCGTCGACTACAGATCACGAAATCTCGATTCAAAGTTTTGAACAAAATAGAAAATAACGGCTGAAAATAAAAGGTATATATTTTTATTTTTTCAACATCCAAAGGCGTTGCAAATTGAATATTTAACGTGTAATGACTATAACTTATTCATACGAGATTAGAATTTCAAAATTTCAGATCCATTGTGACTGTGACACAGAATACTACGTTTCAAAACTGGTTTGGACGATTTCTGAAGCTGTTAGGATTTTTAGATCTGATCTGATCGAGGTGAGATCTCTGATTTAAATTATATAAATTATTTAAATTATTTTCTCGCTATTGAAATAATCGTTGTATGTTAATCCAATAGATCTGCGACGTGATTTGATAATTTGTGTTGTATGGGTTGATTTGATATGTCTTGTTATAGATCTGTGTTTGTAATTGTAGATCTGTATAGATCTAACAAATTACATCAGTTTGATTATAAAATCGCCATGTTTAATATAAAATAAATTTGATTGGATTAAATTAGGATTATTTTAATCCAATTAAAATTCTGAGTTGACATGACATAGATTTACTCGTTAATTAACAATTTATTTGATAAACACATTTTTATTAGCATTATTTTTGTTAATAAAAAGGTCAAAGGGAAGAACACATTTTTATTTACATTATTTTGTTAATAAAAAGGACAATAGGAGAAATTACATTTTAGATTAACCTTTATTAGTTTATATAAAAGGCATGTTAATGTTTACATTTAGTTTAACATTTTATGTGTTAATTTATAATGACATGAAAAGTTTTACTTTTAAATTAACATTTTATTTGTTAATTAAAAAGGTATGGTAAGATGAACATTTTATTTAACATTTTAATTAACAAATAGTGTAGAACTCTTTTGGTTACAATTTTCATTGTAAATAAAAAGAACAAATTGTGTAGAACACTTTATTTACATTTTTCATTCGTAAATAAAAAGTTCAAATATGTGAATTGATTTTATTTTACATTTTCACTGTAAATAAAAAGGCAAATTGTGTGAATCGCTTTATTTTACATTTTACATTGTTATCAAAAGCACATGATAGGAATTACATTTTTATTAACCTTTTATATGTTAATAAAAAGAACATGATTGGAATTACATTTCTATTAATATTTTATAGGGAAAGTCTATTTTGACACAATTTGGTGACACAATTGGTGACACAATGAATTCTCACCATTGGATTCCCCCCTGAATTCCACCTTCCCATGTAAAGACAAAAAGATCCAATGATGCAGATCTTTTGTGTCACCATTTGTGTCACCAAATTGTGTCAAAATAGACGCTCCCTATTTTATATGTTAATAAAGAGCACATGGTAGGAGTTACATTTTAATTGACATTTTTATGATAAGTTAAAAGAACAAGATTGGAAATACACTTTTATTTGCATTTTAGTTGTTGAATAAAAGAACAAGATTAGAAATACACTTTTATTTGCATTGTAGTTGTTGAATAAAAGAACAAGATTAGAAATACACTTTTATTTGCATTGTAGTTGCTGAATAAAAGAACAAGATTAGAAATACACTTTTATTTGCATTGTAGTTGTTGAATAAAAGAACAAGAATAGAAATACATTTTTATTTGCATTGTAGTTATTGAATAAAAGAACAAGATTAGAAATACACTTTTATTTGCATTGTATTTGTTGAATAAAAGAACAAGATTAGAAATACACTTTCATTTGCATTGTAGTTATTGAATAAAAGAACAAGATTAGAAATACACTTTTATTTGCATTGTAGTTGTTGAATAAAAGAACAAGATTAAAAAGACAAGATTATGACATACATTTTTATTTGTATTTTGTATACAAATAAAAAGATAAAGTTATGAAATACATTTGTATTTGTATTTTATGGTAGAATTGAAACACATATTATTATTTTCATTTCACATGCATATAGAAGTTCATATTTAATTTGTATGTTTTAAAATGTGATTTTTATCGTCAGTTTAGAGGCGATAAATTTGTAGATTTTAGATTGTGATTTTTATCGTCATTTGAGATGCGATAAAAAGAATAGTATTAAAATTTACATTTTTGTTTATATGTTCGTATTAAACTAAAAGGTAGGTTTTAAGAAGTTATTTTCATCGTCATGCCAAATGCGGTAGAAGTACAATAAATAGACAAATTAAAAAGAACTGTTTTATGTACCTCTTAGTTGTAAATAAATATTAGAAATAAAGATTATACTGTTATTGTCCGTTTAAGAAGACAATAAAAGAGCAGAAAGGAATTTACACTTTTTATTTTCATTCTTATGTAAATAATAAGTTGGACTTTAAAATATATTTTTATTGTCACACTAGCGACAAATGACAAAGTATATTTTAAATTATATATTTTATCGTCAAAATTAAAAGACAATAAAAAGGATTTGAACCGGAACTGTCATTTTATCAAAATCTACATAGGATAAAAGAGGGGACAAAACCATCAGCAAACCGTGACATGATATGGACTGTATCTGTTTGATTGTGTTGATTGACTGGATTGAAATCGCCAATGAATTAATATTTATTTATAAATATAAATATTAATTAAATTAAACGAATCGCATGAAGTAGTTCGCGTTTCAGAATCGTAACTTTAAATGATTGTACAGAAAGATCTAACCGTCGGATTTTCCCAAAACCGGACCCGTTAGGACTGTCTTGGGAAGATCATTCCAACGGTATAAATTTTGTCAAAATCTAACGGACAGATTTTGAGATAGGTGTAAATCAAATTTTGGGGAAAACAACGCCATGGCCTCCTATTGACCTGGAGCGTCGTTAAATAAAATAAGGCTATTTTTAATTATATAAAAATAGTGGAAATCGTTATAAAATATTTTTAGCGATATAAATTGGTTTTGAATTTATACAACCTCGAGAATTATTTGAAAAGACTGAGTTAAATCTCATTTCGAATAATTATACGGCGATATTAATTTGAAGAGTTGAAGACGACGGTCAAAGACCGACGATCTTCAAGGTGGATGGTTGTATTGCTATTGTTGGCCTTGATGGGAGTAGCTACCTTGATGGGTTGGCGGTAGTGATCATCCGGACGTACTTGTTGATTGTTCGGATTTGCGAGTGTCTTTATTCCCCACGAAATAAGATGACTCCGGTTTCGTTCAGACTCAGAACGGACTTGTAAATGGATCGCATGCCTGACGTTGAAATTTATTTCATGTAATTAAATCGATTTTTATTGATATAGGTGGAGAATTTATCCGCTGCTTAACACCCTAGTATATATTGATAATTATTGATAGCATGGAGTGAGTTGTCAATGTGGCACGCCAAGATGCTGATGATCAAGGCTTTGTTGAAAAGCAGGCCTTGTGGTTGATGATCAAAGCACGGCCTATATAGGTGTAGCTTTGTGTATAACGTTACTTTGCGAGCCTCACACCCCGGTATGAGTCAAAAACGAGAGAAGGGAACGCAGGGAGTGCACACGTTTATTTCTAGCTAGAGTGATGTCAGTGCTTAAACTGGCTGGCATTTTACTTATGTGGATGATGGATTTTGAGGTACCTCAGATTTATAGGTTGTTAGTGGCCATATAGAGGTCCAAAGGGATCGGGAAACATGTGTTCAGGCAAAACTAATCCACTACTATTAGGTAAGGACTGTCCCTGCAGATATCCAAGGGTTGCCCATAGGTGTGATCCTGAGTTGCTAGAGTGTCCTCGAATTGTTAAGGAGCTCCTCCCTAGCCTTGACTCTTGATGGAAACCAAATTTCTAATATGACTCCATGGGGTTTTGATTGTAGAACTAGTATAGGGGCCTAGTTGTAACGACCCGCATTTTTCAGCGATATAATTAATTTATTTAATTATTTAAATAATGGTTTTGATTATTTAAAATGACCAGAATTGAATAATATTGAATATTTAATTAACATAATAATATAATAATATAATAATATATTTAATTAAGAAATAATCAAAATATAGTGGAATTCACATACTGTGTAATTTGAATTATTGGAAATATATAATGCAGTTGGAGTTGAATAATGTTCACGAATATATTCTATAAACGATAGTTGAACGTGTAAATTATAATTTAATTCAAATCGAGCTCGAAATAGCGCGGCAGTTCGTAAATTGGCGATTCGAACTTTAAATAAATATATAGAAGCCGTTTTAAGTCGGATCTCTGTGAAACAAGAATCGTTGGAATCTTTTGAACTGTATTTTTCTAACGGAAGTGAGAAATGGAGATTTCGTCGTATAGAATTCAAGATATGTCCAAATCAAATTTTCAAATAGTCGCTATAGAATCGTTTATCGACCGTAACTGTTTATTTGATATAACTAGATATCGGTTTCGAATTTAGACAAGATTCTTTTGAGAAGTAGCTATAATTTAATTTTTACAATTTTACTGTGATTTTTATTTTAGAAAACAAACTACTTTTTATTTGGAGTATTTTGCACCCTATATCAATATTTTGAGGTTCACAATATAAATTAAACTACCGATATTATTATATTTTCGGGATCGTGGCACATCGTTCGTCACGATCATATTTTTATTTCTATCTATGGCAACTCGTACGCGAACAAATCCAATGTAATAGGGTGCCGATATTTTAAAAAAAAAGTACATATATACAAATACCTAAAATTTAGAAAAAAACAAAGACATATGAGATCTTTAATATCAACATGTACTAACATATATAAACATCTATGTCTATAATTGTTACATCAGCGACAGCGCATGCATGCCTCAAACATGAAATATCAATGTAATAGAATTAAAACGTTATTGGTATCACATGATCATACTGAAACTTTTTCTACTAAAATTAAACAGAACAAATAAAATAACAAACACACATATATATTTGTTTCCTAGGGGCACTTAGACATTGAAGTAGAAGCATGGAGTGACGTCAATTTGGAATAATAATAACATAACATACATAACGTTATGCGTAAACACCAAATAGAAGGACACGCTCTACTCCATCCCTCTCTACTTTGCAACCGCGCAGATCTACTCCACCGGCAGCACCTAACCTTCATACTTAGTTCATCTTTTCTTTTTCTTCTTGTTATTCTTATTTTATAACAATCTGTTTAGTACGCATTACAACGGATTTGAGTAGGACCATCTTGAGCATTCGTTCCGATAAGAATATTTTTCTATCATTATACGTTTTACTTCATAAAGATAATCAAAAGTAATGCTTTTCCCCTTAGGAAAACATACGTACATATACAGACCTCTAAAATTGTGTCACCTATCCTATTGCTACATCCTAACTAGACTTCATGTCAAAAGTAAATAGCTATGCAATTTCAAATCTATGCTGATTTATTCGCAGCAGTGTATTCTCAAATCAAAGCCACCAGCTATCCCCTAAAGCTAAACGCATATGGCTGTCAAACCATTCTACTTTGTAACTGAGCCTTACCCTACCCTGCACACTGCAAATGTCTAGTATTTTTTCAATTTGAAGCAGCACATGCGTCTACTTCCTACTCAAAGGGCACAGACCTATGTAATCCCATTAATAAAAATATGTATCCACATGCCTTCCTAAAGTCGTCTAACAGCTACCAGTACTACTGGAAATGACATTGAAGCTATCCAGACCCCGAACCGTGCTTTCCAATTTATTTTCACTATAAATAAGGCAGCTTGTCCATTCACGGAAGCAACGAAATATACAACTCTTGTTTCATTCTTCTCGCTTCAGCAAATATTTTCATTTTTTTTCTGCAGTTTCAAATATCTTTACAAAAGTAATACTACACTTTAATATATAAAACTAGTATTGTTAGAACCCTCGAAAGCTGCTGGTCATTCGCGTACTACTCTTGAGGTGCGAGCTGTTTCTTTGTAGGTGGGGCGGATGAGTCTTCGAAGTGGAGTTTGAAAGTGTATAATAGGAGCAGCGTGTATATTTGTTTAATTCGAGAAGAATTAGATACCGAGGAAGTAGTAGAAGAACGGTTCAGGAAGAAGGAAGAAAGGGCTGCAGTATTTTGGAGCGGGTGGAGATTTTCAGAGGCGGGCTGTTATGAAAAGGGGTATTGGGCTGGGCGTATAATGTAAGCCCATTCAAAAAAAAAGTGTATATATATATAAATGAAGAGAAATGGCGTGGTAAAGGAGTTGGTTAGAGAGACAATAGGATAAGTTATGGTATGAGAGGAGCAATATAGCAGGAGTGGAATGCGTGGATTCGGGTAAACATATCCTATAGCACACGGGCTTTAAAGTGGAAAGATGGGCTAGTTTACGAATTACAAACGATCAGTCACTTTGGAATCATACGGGAGCAGGCTACGCTATGAAGCTGAGTCAAAGCCAATTGGAGCTCGTTTGAATTTATTGCATAATTAAACACTAGATATGATCAACCAAACGTTAACCGTTATTTAACGATTAACGAATAAGGTGAGTAAACTTACTGCCTCTGTCCAGTTTTATAATTTTATAAACGTCATTTAATATTTATAAAAATGGTTGAATGCTGTGTGTGATGATTGTTTGGATGGTTTGCAGATAAATTTGGTTGATAGTTAGTGTTATTTATGTTGATTAACATCTGTGGATGCAGGGAAACAGGTCGGAGGGACCCAACTGGTTTCCTCAACATTTATTTTACTATATTTATATATTGTATTATATGATGTGTTATGAAATCTGTTGTTGATTTTGTATGGTTGAATGATGTTGATCATTGTTGTATGGTATGTTAAATACCATAAGGAATACTGGAACGTTAAAAAAAGAAATTTTCAATGTTATATTGAAAAGAAATATTTACAAAATCAAAAGATTTTATAAAAAGAAAACTATTTATTTAGAAAATAAATAAGATTAAAAAGGAATATTTATTTGTAAATCAAATAGATAGAATTGAAAAGGAATATTTGTAAAACTATTTACAAATGGTATTGAAAAGAAATATTTGTAAACTATTTACAAATAGAATTGAAAGGGATATTTATTTGAAAAATAGACAGAATAGAAAGAGGAAATATTTGTAAATGAGAAGGAATACTGGAAAAGTGATTAGTTTTGTAGAAAAGGAGAATTTTACATTTGAAGGATTTAGACCCGTGCTTCGCACACGGGTATAACGTGTTATGGATTTAAAGCAAAGTTTTAAAATAGAATCTATTTTGACCAATGGAATGAGAAGGGTAATTTATAAATAATATTTTATAAATCAAATGAAATATTTATCATTGTATAAATAGAATATATAAGTCAAGACTTGTATAGAGATGTAAAAGTCGATTTCAACATCGATATTTTAAACTAAATAAGCGTAGAGTTAATCAGTTAGGAGTAAACCAGTTAGATGTAATTTGATAGAGTTAATAGAATCAGAATTAATTGAATATCATTTATTCAATTAGAGTTTATCAAACATAGTTATTAGAGGTAGAGTTAGTCAAATGTGGTTATTCAGGAAGAGTTGCCATTTTGTACGACTGCTGGCGTAATTCGCAGGGCTGCAGATAGCCTACGGCAGTCGGATGTTTCCTGAGGGAATCAGGCGTAACCATTGTGATCGATGCGATCTAGAGTCAAGCGAATGGTGTTAAATCGAATAGTAGCTATTCGAAATAAAGTTGAAAAAGACATAGTTATTTGAATATAAGTTAATCGAATATTAGTTATTCGATAGGAGTTAATCAAAATGTATTAATCAAAATGTATTAATCAAAATGTGTAATCAAAATGTATTAATCAAAATGTATTAATCAAAATGTATTAATCAAAAGAAATTATCGAATATAAGTTATTCGAAAGGAGTAAATCGAATATAGTTTATTCGAATAGAATTAAAGGAATTAATCGAATATAGTTTATTCGAAGGAAAGAATTATCGAATTGGAATTTGTTTGAAAGATAGTTATGTAAGGAAGTGTTAAAGAATTTGAAAGGTGAACTTTGTCTGTTTCGAGGTTAGAAAGGTTGTTCAATTAAGGTCTGAGAGGTAAATTATACCCCAACTTGACTGACTTCGTTTTTAACTAAGATATGGGTAAGGTTCGATAGTGAAGGTTGATTAAGTGAATTTAGTTAATGAGTGTAATGGTTTAAATTGGCTTAGTGATGCTTTATTTAAACATCTGTTTAAGTCAAATGGATAAGTTTTGGAAACATTTTCCAAACATAATCAGAGATATTTTCTAATCATAGAAAATGAACTGTAAATGAGAAGGAATACTGGAATGACAGGGATACATGAAATAGAAATGGAAATGTTTTCCAATGATTGATGACGTATATTTCCTAATCTAGAAAATAAGAAATGTTGAGTATATAGAAAAGAGTAAAGTAATAAATTAATGATAAATTAAATTAAAGGAGATAAATGTTGAATGTTGATTGGTCGATAGAATTTCCATTTGGAAATAATATCGTTGTTTGCACACCTGTTTTTCTTTGATAGTTAAATCACCGACTATCGAAGTTTTGACCATTTTATCGTCGTCAATACGGAGAGACCGGGATCAGATTCATTATCTGAAAACCACTCTGTATGGACGTTAGCGTTGCGATCAAATATGATTGAAGACGGAGTATGCAAGGGCTATCCTGTTTACAGAATAGTGCCTTCGGTTTGTCCAGTCCCAGGACAAACGTGAATGGATGAATGTCTGACAGAGTATACTTAACGGATCGCGTAAGTTGATCTCTTCAAATATACTTACATTTGGTGGCGAAGTAATTCGTTTCTCTTAGCTTTATACCCGTGTTATTTTTGGGGAAATCAATGTGTGATTTGGCGGGTATAACGATGTGGCATTCAAAGTGAATGGTGGTCAAGTGTTTCAAAACATACGTAATGACCTCAAGCCTCATCACCCAGGAAATGACAGAAATTGGGTAGGCAGCATGGCTAAGTGGGTCGCTCCCATTAGGGTGTATATCACCTATCTAGAGAAAATCTGTTTCATTCTATTGTCTATTTCGATGTTGTCCCTTTTCGGGAAGACGGTGGGTAGCTCCCAACCGTTGGTGATATACATTCGATACACTCAAGCGAAATGAGTGGTCGGTCATGTGAGGGCCGGGTTGCAAGATGTTCTTGTTGAACCCAGTGTATTTGCCTCTAGAGATACACTATCGGCAGGTGGTCCCATACCTTGTCATAGTTGGAATCCAATCTCCAATAAGCACCCGCGGTTTTGTTTGTATAATATATATGTGGAACGTGAGATGTAAGCGTTCTACTAGATTCTAATTACTTGTGATTAGACATTATTATAATATTAGAGAAGTATTGATTTCAAAGTGTTTTGGGTTATCGTAAGGTAAAAACCGTCCATATTTATGTGTGGATCGGTCTTACGATTATCTTTTCTTTTGAAAAGGATTTTGAAAAGTTAAACCGATGATTTGAGTTTACTCACACCAGTCCCATGACTGACCCAAAGTTTATTTTGCTTTGTTTTCCCTTAACTCTTGGGTGCCCAAATTTGTACGGGCAGTCAAGTAGTTCAGGTCTTTACAGATACGCTTGGAGGAGCTTGAAGCAGGAGGCTTCAGGACTATATAGGTATTGTTATTTCCGCTGTGTGTAAGTGTTGTACTCTGATAATGTTATTGTATACATATACTTTTTAGTTCAAAGTTATGTTATAATATATTTTATTCGTTCCCTGTGAGATTCATATTTACTCTGATTGTGTTCTTCTCCTTCTTCTATTCTAATTTTCCATCTTATCTATTCTCACCCTCTAATTTCTTCTATTAATGATCTGGAATGTTCGATGCCTGAATAATTAACATGGATTTTATGTTGATTTTCTGGGTCGAAAATCCCAGTTCATTACAGTGGTATCAGAGCTGAAGGTTAAGTGATTACCTTGGCTATGTGGCGTAACTCAGTAGAGATGGGGTTAGTAATACCCCAGATTGAGTTTGAGTGTATATATACGAGTGAACGTACTTGTAGATTTTATAAAAAAAATGTTTTATATATTGTGTAGATTTGTTGGTTGAGTAGTTTGTGAACTCTGGTCGATCAGTTTGATCCACTGTATCGATAGGGGTTTCTAAACACTCAGACACGATAAACCGACACGGTATGGTTTAAAGCAGGTAAATGAAATAATTTTACCCAGAATATATTTTGATATAAAAAGAAAGGTATATCTTGGATTATTATAGTATATTGGATGTGTTGTTGATTATAAGTAAAATGGTTATATAAATAACCAAACAGAATTCGTCTAAGTGTAGATGTGGAAGCAAATTAATTAAATCTGAATTAAATCAGAATTGGAATTAAAATTCTGGAAACTGGGAAAAGTGTTCATAAATGGATTTGAGTTAAATATAAGAAAACCTTAAGATCCTGGAAGATTTTAATTTGTTTACAAGCATCGTGAATGATATTTGAAAAAGATTTCAAAATGGAATTGTTTAAAAATGGTTTTTAGAGTGATATAGTATTGAGCTCGCTTTTATCACTGGGAAATAACTCTGATGATGCTGGTCACATCATCAGTGTTCATTTTCGAGTTGTAACTGACGGATTAATACCAAAGAAATTATTTTGAAATTGTTTTAAGAAAAAGGAGGTTGTTTTGAATCCTGAAAAGGGATATTTGATTTTTGAAAGAGCTAAGCTGTTTAAAAATTCCAAGGAAAATTGTATGAATTGAAACAAATTTAAAGAAAATTGGCGAATGCAAATTGAAATTGAATAAAAACCAGTTAGGGAAAATTGAATTGAAATAGAAAGATATCGAATAAAGTGGGATTTGTGAGTTATGGATTTGTGTAAATATATTGGACGGGTAAAGAAGAATTGAAATTGGTAATGGAATTTGAGATTGAGAATGAGATTTAGTATGAAAATAGGATGATTGGATTTGAGAACAGATGATTGGAGATTAATTGGGATGACATTGGTATATGCTGAATTGGCAGCAGAATAAAAAGATTTAATGACATGCCCGACAAAAAGGTACATATTTATTTTTATGGATTTGGTGATTTATGGGCCGATTTGGCAAGCCGCTTGGCTATTTGATTTTCTTTTGGATTATAAAAGGGCCTAGAGAGGCGAGTTGGGGTTTGAATAATTGACCGGTGCAGAGGGGGTGCTGGCGAAATTTTTCGAAAATTTCGGGTGTTAGAAAATTTTCAGGATTTTTGAAAATTTACGTTGGTAAGAATAAAGTAATATTTTAATTGAAATAAATTGGTTCAGTTGAAACTGAAGTTAAAAGTGAACGAATAATTTTTAAACCAGTTAATAGGGTCTGTCTTCTACCTTGGCAATTCCGAGGAAGAAATTATTTTAAAAGGGGAAGAATGTAACGACCCCCATTTTTCAGCGATATAATTAATTTATTTAATTATTTAAATAATGGTTTTGATTATTTAAAATGACCAGAATTGAATAATACTGAATATTTAATTAATATAATAATATATTTAATTCAGAAATAATCAAAATATAGTGGAATTCACAATACTGTGTAATTTGAATTATTTGAAATATATAATGCAGTTGGAGTTGAATAATGTTCACGAATATACTCTATAAACGACAGTCGAACGTGTAAATTATAATTTAATTCAAATCGAGCTCGAAATAGCGCGGCAGTTCATAAATTGGCGATTCGAACTTTAAATAAATATATAGAAGCCGTTTTAAGTCGGATCTCTGTGAAACAAGAATCGTTGGAATCTGTTGAACTGTATTTTTCTAACGGAAGTGAGAAATGGGGATTTCGTCGTATAGAATTCAAGATATGTCCAAATCAAATTTTCAAATAGTCGCTATAGAATCGTTTATCGACCGTAATGGTTTATTTGATATAACTAGATATCGGTTTCGAATTTAGACAAGATTCTTTTGAGACATAGCTATAATTTAATTTTTAGAATTTTATTGTAATTTTTATTTTGGAAAACAAACTACTTTTTATTTGGAGTATTTTGCACCCTATATCAATATTTTGAGGTTCACAATATAAATTAAACTACCGATATTATTATATTTTTGTGATCGTGGCACATCGTTCATCACGATCATATTTTTATTTCTGTCTGTGGCAACTCGTACGCGAACAAATCCAATGTAATAGGGTGCCGATATTTTAAAAAAAAGTACATATATACAAATACCTAAAATTTAGAAAAAAACAAAGACGTATGAGATCTTTAATATCAACATGTACTAACATATATAAACATCTATGTCTATAATTATTACATCAGCGACAGCACATGCATGCCTCAAACATGATATATCAATGTAAAAGAATTAAAACGTTATTGGTATCACATGATCATACTGAAACTTTTTCTACTAAAATTAAACAGAACAAATAAAATAACAAACACACATATATATTTGTTTCCTAGGGTCACTTAGACATTGAAGTAGAAGCATGGAGTGACGTCAATTTGGAATAATAATAACATAACATACATAACTTTATGCGTAAACACCAAATAGAAGGACACGCTCTACTCCATCCCTCTCTACTTTGCAACCGCGCAGCCCTACTCCACCGGCAGCACCTAACCTTCATACTTAATTCATCTTTTCTTTTTCTTCTTGTTATTCTTATTTTATAACAATCTGTTTAGTACGCATTACAATGGATTTGAGTAAGACCATCTTGAGCATTCGTTCCGATAAGAATATTTTTCTATCGTTATACGTTTTACTTCATAAAGATAATCAAAAGTAATGCTTTTCCCCTAAGAAAAACATACGTACATATACAGACCCCTAAAATTGTGTCACCTATCCTATTGCTGCATCCTACCCAGACTTCATGTCAAAAGGAAACAGCTATGCAATTTCAAATCTATGCTGATTTATTCGCAACAGTGTATTCTCAAATCAAAGCCACCAGCTATCCCCTAAAGCTAAACGCATACGGCTGTCAAACCATTCTACTTTGTAACTGAGCCTTACCCTACCCTGCACACTGCAAATGCCTAGTATTTTTCCAATTTGAAGCAGCACATGCGTCTACTTCCTACTCAAAGGGCACAGACCTATGTAATCCCATCAATAAAAATATGTATCAAGATAGCTGGGGAAAAGAGAGAACAAAGTAGCTATTCTGCCAATCCACATGCCTTCCTAAAGTCGTCTAACAGCTACCAGTACTACTGGAAATGACGTTGAAGCTATCCAGACCCCTAACCGTGCTTTCCAATTTCTTTTCACTATAAATAAGGCAGCTCGTCCATTCACGGAAGCAACGAAATATACAACTCTTGTTTCATTCTTCTCGCTTCAGTAAATATTTTCATTTTTTTTTATGCAGTTTCAAATATCTTTACAAAAGTAATACTACACTTTAATATATAAAACTAGTATTTTTAGAACCCTCGAAAGCTGCTGGTCATTCGCGTACTACTCTTGAGGTGCGAGCTGTTTCTTTGTAGGTGGGGCGGATGAGTCTTCGAAGTGGAGTTTGAAAGTGTAGAATAGGAGCAGCGTGTATATTTGTTTTATTAGAGAAGAATTAGATACTGAGGAAGTAGTAGAAGAACGATTCAGGAAGAAGGAAGAAAGGGCTGCAGTATTTTGGAGCAGGTGGAGATTTTTAGAGGCGGGCTGTTATGAAAAGGGGTATTGGGCGTATAATGTAAGCCCATTCAAAAAAAAAGTGTATATATATATATATATAAATGAAGAGAAATGGCGTAGTAAAGGAGTTGGTTAGAGAGACATTAGGATAAGTTATGGTATGAAAGGAGCAATATAGCAGGCTTTAAAGTGGGAAGATGGGCTAGTTTACGAATTACGAACGATCAGTCACTTTGGAATCATACGGGAACAGGCTACGCTATGAAGCTGATTCAAAGCCAATTGGAGCTAGTTTGAATTTATTGCCTAATTAAACACCAGATATGATCTACCACACGTTAACCGTTATTTAACGATTAACGAACAAGGTGAGTAAACTTACTGCCTCTGTCCAGTTTTATAATTTTATAAACGTCATTTAATATTTATAAAAATGGTTGAATGCTATGTGTGATGATTGTTTGGATGGTTTGCAGATAAATTTGGTTGATAGTTAGTGTTATTTATGTTGATTAACATCTGTGGATGCAGGGAAACAGGTCGGAGGGACCCAACTGGGTTCCTCAACATTTATTTTACTGTATTCATATATTCTATTATATGATGTGTTATGAAATTTGTTGTTGATTTTGTATGGTTGAATGATGCTGATCATTGTTGTATGGTATGTTAAATACCATAAGGAATACTGGAATGTTAAAAAAGGAAATTTTCAATGTTATATTGAAAAGAAATATTTATGAAATCAAAAGATTTTATAAAAAGAAAACTATTTATTTAGAAAATAAATAAGATTAAAAAAGAATATTTATTTGTAAATCAAATAGATAGAATTGAAAAGGAATATTTGTAAAACTATTTACAAATGGTATTGAAAAGAAATATTTGTAAACTATTTACAAATAGAATTGAAAGGGATATTTATTTGAAAAATAGACAGAATAGAAAGAGGAAATATTTGTAAATGAGAAGGAATACTGGAAAAGTGATTAGTTTTGTAGAAAAGGAGAATTTTACATTTGAAGGATTTAGACCCATGCTTTGCACACGGGTATAACGTGTTATGGATTTAAAGCAAAGTTTTTAAATAGAATCTATTTTGACCAATGGAATGAGAAGTGTAATTTATAAATAATATTTTATAAATCAAATGAAATATTTATCATTGTATAAATAGAATATATAAGTCAAGACTTGTATAGAGATGTAAAAGTCGATTTCAACATCGATATTTTAAACTAAATAAGCGTAGAGTTAATCATTTAGGAGTAAACCAGTTAGATGTAATTAGATAGAGTTAATCGAATCAAAATTAATTGAATATCAGTTATTCAATTAGAGTTGATCAAACATAGTTATTAGAGGTAGAGTTAGTCAAATATAGTTATTCAGGAAGAGTTGCCATTTTGTACGACTGCTAGCGTAATTCGCAGGGCTGCAGATAGCCTACTGCGGTTGGATGTTTCCTGAGGGAATCAGGCGTAACCATTGTGATCGATGCGATCTAGAGTCAAGCGAATGGTGTTAAATCGAATAGTAGCTATTCGAAATAAAGTTGAAAAAGACATAGTTATTCGAATATAAGTTAATCGAATATTAGTTATTCGATAGGAGTTAATCAAAATGTATTAATCAAAATGTATTAATCAAAATGTGTAATCAAAATGTATTAATCAAAATGTATTAATCAAAAGAAATTATCGAATATAAGTTATTCGAAAGGAGTAAATCGAATATAGTTTATTCGAATAGAGTTAAAGGAATTAATCGAATATAGTTTATTCGAAGGAAAGAATTATCGAATAGGGATTTGTTTGAAAGATAGTTACGTAAGGAAGTGTTAAAGAATTTGAAAGGTGAACTTTGTCTGTTTCGAGGTTAGAAAGGTTGTTCAGTTAAGGTCTGAGAGGTAAATTATACCCCAACTTGACTGACTTCGTTTTTAACTAAGATATGGGTAAGGTTCGATAGTGAAGGTTGATTAAGTGAATTTAGTTAATGAGTGTAATGGTTTAAATTGGCTTAGTGATGCTTTATTTAAACATCTGTTTAAGTCAAATGGATAAGTTTTGGAAACATTTTCCAAACATAATCAGAGATATTTTCTAATCAAAGAAAATGAACTGTAAATGAGAAGGAATACTGGAATGACAGGGATACGTGAAATAGAAATGGAAATGTTTTCCAATGTTTGATGACGTATATTTCCTAATCTAGAAAATAAGAAATGTTGAGTATATAGAAAAGAGTAAATGAATAAATTAATGATAAATTAAATTAAAGGAGATAAATGTTGAATGTTGATTGGTCGATAGAATTTCCATTTGGAAATAATATCGTTGTTTGCACACCTGTTTTTCTTTGATAGTTAAATCACCGACTATCGAAGTTTTGACCATTTTATCGTCGTCAATACGGAGAGACCGGGATCAGATTCATTATCTGAAAACCACTCTGTATGGACGTTAGCGTTGCGATCAAATATGATTGAAGACGGAGTATGCAAGGGCTATCCTGTTTACAGAATAGTGCCTTCGGTTTGTCCAGTCCCAGGACAAACGTGAATGGATGAATGTCTGACAGAGTATACTTAACGGATCGCGTAAGTTGATCTCTTCAAACGTACTTACGTTTGGTGGCGGAGGAATTCGTTTCTCTTAGCTTTATACCCGTGGTATTTTTAGGGAAATCAATGTGTGATTTGGCGAGTATGACGATGTGACATTCAAAGTGAATGGTGGTCAAGTGTTTCAAAAGATACGTAATGACCTCAAGCCTCATCACCCGGGAAATGACATAAATCGGGCAGGCAGCATGGCTAAGTGGGTCGCTCCCATTAGGGTGTATATCACCTATCTAGAGAAAATCTGTTTCATTCTATTGTCTATTTCGATGTTGTCCCTTTTCGGGAAGACGGTGGGTAGCTCCCAACCGTTGGTGATATACATTCGATACACTCAAGCGAAATGAGTGGTCGGTCATGTGAGGGCCGGGTTGCAAGATGTTCTTGTTGAACCCAGTGTATTTGCCTCTAGAGATACACTATCGGCAGGTGGTCCCATACCTTGTCATAGTTGGAATCCAATCTCCAATAAGCACCCGCGGTTTTGTTTGTATACTATAGATGTGGAACGTGAGATGTAAGCGTTCTGCTAGATTCTAATTACTTGTGCTTAGACATTATTATAATATCAGAGAAGTATTGATTTCAAAGTGTTTTGGGTTATCGTAAGGTAAAAACCGTCCATATTTATGTGTGGATCGGTCTTACGATTATCTTTTCTTTTGAAAAGGATTTTGAAAAGTTAAACCGATGATTTGAGTTTACTCCCACCAGTCCCATGACTGACCCAGAGTTTATTTTGCTTTGTTTTCCCTAAACTCTTGGGTGCCCAAATTTGTACGGGCAGTCAAGTAGTTCAGGTCTTTACAGATATGCTTAGAGGAGCTTGAAGCAGGAGGCTTCAGGACTATATAGGTATTGTTATTTCCGCTGTGTGTAAGTGTTGTACTCTGATAATGTTATTGTATACATATACTTTTTAGTTCAAAGTTATGTTATAATATATTTTATTCGTTCCGCTGTGAGATTCGTGTTTACTCTGATTGTGTTCTTCTCCTTCTATTCTAATTTTCCATCTTATCTATTCTCACCCTCTAATTTCTTCTATTAATGATCTGGAATGTTCGATGCCTGAATAATTAACATGGATTTTATGTTGATTTTCTGGGTCGAAAATCCCAGTTCGTTACAATAGTAGGATGGGGTGTTATGCCGTCTATGATTTATACTTTATGATTGAAATGTTTTTATTAAAATATGTACACACTAATATCATAATCTGTTTTTATCGTATTAAGCATCTTTTGATCATTATAATGTAAAACTCTATCCTCCGGTTTGCGTTGCATTGTGTGATGGGACTTGAGTCTTATAATGGTTTCATTTTTCTAAAAAGCATTGCGTTGTTTAAACGATTTACTTTATTAAATTATGCACTGGAAACCCAATGGAGTAAACCCGTTCCACGTTAGTGGCGTGGTCCAGTGGTTCGCCATATTATTAGTAGTATACAAAGTTTTCTCATGCCAGTCCCATGACTGACTCGATGTTTGTTTCACTTTGCAAACTCGGGTGCCCTCTTTCCACATGGGCGGCCAAGTAACAGGTTTTTAGGAAGACTTTTGTTGGATTGAAGATTTCTTGGAAGAAGAAGACGAAGATCTCCTTTTATCTTTATTTTCGTGCTTTAGAGACTTTATTCTATCTTGTATCTTGATGTAATTTTGAAGTTGGAACTTATTTCCTTTGATTCAGACTTCTATTTTGCTAAGTTGTATCCTGTAAAACTGCGTACTCTGTGGTTCAGTTGGTGTGATGTTTATGACTTTTATTTTTCCGCTGCAATAATTATGTATTATGATATTACCTGAGATCTGTTGTTGTTGTAAATATGTTGTATTCCAAATGATAATCCTTACTTTCAGTCAATGGAAGTTTGGGGTCATCACAGGATGTGTGAAGCTTTGACAGCTATAAAGTAAAGGTAGATGGTTGTTATTACATGGAATTTCTTTAGGTCGCTACCCCACTTTAAGTCGCGCCCATTGCTAGAACGCGAATCCATAAAGCTAAGGCTGCCAATTTAGCCCGTACGTCAACTCACGTGGAAGGTTTAAGTCGTTCATGAAGAGATTTGTAGCATCCCGAGAATTTTGACACTTGAATCTATACACTAACACATCCCGTATCCAAACTCAAGTATCGAAAACCCCAGAAAGCTAGAAGAAAGAAGTTAGAGGGTAAGATAAGAAAGAAAGAAATAATACAATAGAGGAATGAGAAGAAGAACACAATATAAAGTATCACATTGCAGTGGAATAAAATATAATATAAACTAACCTTTATTGAGAGCTCGAAATAATACTGACAAAATCAAAGTACATCAATACATCTGGACAGTTATAATAGCATGTCCTCATATATGCAACACACAGCGGAATAATAAGGATATAACAATCATACGTCTGAACACCTTTATATCATCTTTGGGCTTCACAGCATCCGATAACCTAAACCTGTATATCCCAGTCTAACCCGAGTATTACGAACATCGGGTCAGTCTGGTGGACCAGAGTGAGTAAAACATACTAGGTATAAAGGGGTCATCCAACTTGATTTTAAAGTCAAAAATCTTTTGAAAGAAAAAGATAATCATAAGACCAAATCCACACATAAATACGGACGGTTTTTACCTTACGATAATCCAAAACGTTTTGAAATCAATATTTTATACTGATATTATAATAGTGTCTAAATACAAATAAATAGAATCTAGCAGAACGCTTGCATCTCACGCCCCACAAATATAGTATACAAACAAAACCACATGCACTTATTGGAGATTGGACTCCGACTATGACAAGGTATGGAACCACCTGCCGATAGTGTATCTCTAGAATGGAATACATGGGTTCAACAAGAATGTCTTACAACCAGGCCACACATGACTGACCACTCTTTTGCTTGAGTGTATCGAATGTATATCACCAACGGTTGGGAGCTACCCACCATTTCCCGAAAGGGACAGCATAGAAATAGATTAAAGAAGTAAAATGCATTTCTATAGATAGGTGATTATACACCTGATGGGAGTGACCCACATAGCCATGCTACCTGCCCGATTTTTGTCATTTCCCGGTTGTTGAGGCCTGAGGTTATAATCGACTTTTGGAACATCTGGCCACCATTCACATTGAATGTTACATTGTCAGATCCACCAGATATCACTAATTGACGTCCCCAAAAATACACTAGTCATTAAGCTAAGAGAAGGTGTCTTCTCCGCCACCAACAGAAATACGTTTGAGGAAGTCAAAGTACGTGACTCCTTTGGAAATACTCTGTCAAACACTCGTCCGTACAAATTATCCTGGGATTGGACAAACCGAAGGCACCATCCTATCGCATCCTTGAATTACCCTATGGATCAGTAGCGAGTAGTCCTTGCAATCTGTAGATTTCAATCACGATAGAATCACTGTCAAATACCTCTAGGGATCAGCTAGAGAAACCCAACAATAGTCCTTTCATTCATGAAGATATACGGTCTTCAATAGCTCCATCTTGACCAACCTTAGATATCTTCTTCATTTGCATATTCGTTGGGATCAGAATGGTTTTCGAATATAAATTTGATCCCGGTCTTTCCGTACCAACCCGTTGGGCAAGATTCTGATAGTCAGTTATTTAACTATCAAAATAAACAATCATTAAAATAAATCCATTGGTTCAGTATACAGCGTCACTTGGCCATTAAAAATAGTATATCAGTTGTAATACCAAAATAATGTATCAGCTTTAATATATCAATCTTCTCAAATCAATTATTTATATACTTAGAAAAATATCTTAAAATCCGGTCCAATGTTTCTTGTTAACTATCGTTTTAAAACGTTTGGTACAACAATCCTTATCATCTATAATTGGAAATCAGATTCAACTTATCCTTTTAAACAATTGTTACGATATCTCCTTTGTTTCGTTATTTGAATGCCATAATCGTCACTTCCCTTTTTCGAATAAACTCATTCCAAATCCCATCTTCTTAATTTTTGAAAATATAGTTATATTTTCACAAATCCCCTTTTATTTCCCTTATTATAGAAATATCATTTCAAATTCTCATGCCTCCTTTATTCCCTTTTTTCTGAATCCCATTATATATATATATATATATTTCCAAGTTCTTCCAATTACTTTACCCTATCATTTCTCATAATAAATCATTTTTAACACCTTTATCACTACAACTAATATCATCCTCCGAAAATCCTACAGTTGTTGAAGTTGGGGTATTTTAATTACCTCTCAGACCTTGATCAACGACACCGTTATCGTAGGATAAATGTCATTTGCAATACCCAAAACCGATATTTATTCCTAATATCAAAAAAATTCCATTTTAATTCCATCTTGATGAAATATCATCTTTTATTTAAAATCACAGATCAATATTTCATCGTTATACTCCACTCGTTTAACTACTCTAATTCAAGCTTGGGTTTTCGTTTGATTTCCATTTCATATCTCCTTCAGTTATTAACCGTAAATCAGTATGGAAACATTCCCCAAAATATCAATGCCGAAGGTTGAAACCAACATCAGATCAATATTCAGAAAAACCATTTATCTCAACCGATCTCTAGTTAAATTCTAGTTCTTTAATTTCATATCCCCGCTTTTATTTCCATTTCAAAAACCCATTTCTAATAACTCTTTACAATAATATTCACTAAACTCGGGTTTGTAACTTCGTCAATATCTTGGATTTCATAAATCCAGTTAAAAAGAATCTTAAATAAGAATTCGCTTTAAATCGCAATTTAAACTTAACTTACATTATCATTAATATGATTTTGTTTAAAATATAACTTTATTATAAATAAGCCTTCTTGTTTCATAAACCTATATTAATACCTTTTTAAATCCCATGATTTACCCCTTCGATTATTATTAAATAACTATCAACATTTATAAAAATGTTTGACTTAACTATTAAATAAATAAATAAATTCAATAAATCCGTTTCAGTTACTATAGTTGACTTAGTCAACTCTGAGCATGATTAACTCGTTAATCAGGTCCTAATTCATCTTTTCATTTAAATTAATTAAAAATTAAATTAATTTAAATAATCCCATTTGATAATAATCAAATCAATATAATCTCATTTTAAACTGTTTCTTAAAACAATTACCCTTGGTTATTAAACATCACATTAATATCCGCTCACTTGCTTATCAATCTTGTAAATATAAGAATCATCTTTATAAGATCATTTAATAATTGAGATGAGACACGTGCTTCGCACACGGTAGATTTTTCTATAAAAAAATGGTGATTTGTGGTTAAAACAATCAATGTAAATATGGTTGGTTTATTTCCCTTTTTGAACACCCAATTTAAATAATATATTTAAAAATCTATATTCAGTTATAAATAAATTTCATAACATCATTTCGATCGATTCACCTGACGGTAAATCAATCATTATAAAATAGTTTGTATTTCGGCCATCCGCTATGAATACCTCACCCAATATCTCCCATTGGTTAATATTAAACAAACGTTGAATTCATGTTCAACAATCAATAATCAAATCAGTAATCCAATCATATTGGTTAAACAATTCATGTAACGATCATATGCAGATAAATAATCAATTCGGTTGATAGTGGTAAACCAATAATAATAATTCAAGAACCCAGTACGTTTATATCATTATAAACGTAACCAACAAGGTAAGTTACCTCTATTGGAAATATTGTTAAAAACAATGATGTCATTTCATTTAAATTAAACAACATTTAATTTAAATAATCGATATAACAATATTCAACAATATTCAAACAATCCTCAAATCAACCAATAATTAGCAACCATAGCATTCAAATAATAAACCCAACTTATATAGACATAAGTGGGAGATCTGAGTGAGTTTAACTCACCTTGATTGTTGTCCGTCGTTTAACCGGTTCATTTTAATTAAATTAAACAAGTGTTTAATATAATTAAAATTTGCAACTGCTTCCATCTCTATCCAATCTGGCTCCGATATGAAGTGTTCGTCGATACGGTCCTAACACGGCTGATTTTGTCCAATTCTGTTCATGCATATGAATTATAAATTATACGGTTTAAATTTAAAATAATTAACCCGTAATTATTATAAATTCCTAAATAATTAAATTTTTACTAACTACTCGTTTTAACTGTAATATAAATTTGGTTCGTCTAAACTTACTGTTCTTCATGCAGCTCAATTTCACCGCTTTAGATTCTTCTACAACTGTTGTCCTCCTCATTCATGTAAATAGTTTCCAACCCCGTTCGATACCACTTTATCAACTCCCCATACTTTATTTCTTCATGCAAAGCGTGTACGCAGTGCTTCCATTTTCTCTCACATGCCAATGGAGACCATGTCCACGTTTCCAATTTGTTTCCCCAAACATTCTTCCGCCAGATCCCCCTTTCCTGCATCCACACTTCGTTTCACCCTTTTACCTTTTTTATAGGCCCAACTGGTCCACTTAAGAAACTCTGTCCACGTTAGAAAGGAGAGCCTGCCTTAATCCACCCTAGCAACTCGTCCCAGCGTATCATTCCCTTTCCAGTTTCATGTTTTAGCATCCCCTTTTTCTTCTCATTGTATTTATTAATTATTATTATTAAAAAAACAAAGCCCATAGACTTTAACACCCACACGGCCCAACGCCATGCAGTCCATTACCATCCGTCCCCACTTCCCTCGTTATAATCTGATGAACCCATCCAAGCTATTTCGAACAGCAAATCTTTCATCTCCCATCAATACAACAGCCCATCTCATGCCTCCGATATGTATACATCTCCTTTCCCCATGCCAGCAGCTCCTTTCCCCACATAGACTTCTTTTCTTCTACACCCCTCACATTCGAACAGCAGCGCACTGTCTAGACGCACTCTAACCACGACAAGCCTTAACGCCATGCTTCCCAGATGCCTGGGTTCTAGCTAACTGAGGTTTTAGGTTGAGTAGGATTTAAAAAAATACAAATAAGCTTTCGACATTTTTGTTTTGAAATGGAAGTTGAGTCTCTTATTTATGAAATGAAATGGAGTTCTATTCAATTACGCATGCCAATACAATTGGTGAGAGGGTATATATGTATTTATATAGAGAGCCACTAGGAGATAAGGATGGCGTCGATTTCGTGATGTACCGCATAGAGCCAGAGAATGCTTCAGCTAGTTGTAGGTGTGCATCCAATTGGGTTTTCAGCTGAAAGAAAGGAAAAGATAGCATAGGGAGGAAGATGAGATAGAGTAGCTGGTTTGATTTATTATTTCCAGGCTGTTGTAGTCGGTTCCCAAAAATATGAAATGACCAATCATGCTCTAGGTTTTGTAGGAGAGGAAAGAAAAAAAATAGGCAGAGTATGATGCATGAATAGAAGCATAAGCATGGTCTTAGTGGAAAATAGGGTAGCAGCGTGTGAACATAGATGATAGCAAGAATAGCTGCTCTTTGATTTGAAAACTCATGTTGCTTTCAGTAGGCGTGAAGATTTGTGTAGTTGCATGTCCGGCTTCTTACTTTGTCAGGAAAAAGAAAGGGAGTAAGGCATGTATAGGTTGTACATTTTGCAGTGACGGGTTGGCTAGCTACTGTTTAATTTAATTTACATTACTTGTTTAAGTATTAGGGTATCAGGGTGTAAAAATATGGGTGTGTGTACCGAGTTTTCTTAGACATGAAGTCTCTTCTTTTTATTAATTATCTAAGCATACGGTAGAACTTTATTTATTTGCGGTTAATTGATTTATACTATTATATTAATGTTCACCATTATTTAACATCGACCGTTAAATATACATATCATCACATACACTCTCCAAACACAATGAAACTAGACACAATGCTAAGTCTTGTCATTCCGGATCCAATGTAATTAATTTCGTTGAAAACAAACTCTATTACTGCGTTATTTAAATCTCAGTTTATTTGACCGTTCATTTTCAAATTTCGTCTACCGACAAAACAATTCCGTTTGGATCCAAACTGGAAATCTAGCAATAATTAATTATACGTATTCCAATAAAATTCGCTTTGCCAAAAACAGAGATCATTTTGAAAAATAACTATTTATAACACTTATAAAATATTGATAAAATAATATAAATTTCCAAAACAATTATACTGAACAACAATAAATTATTATTGTCGTATATCTCTATATTTCAAATTGAACAAATATGAAATTAGAATTCAACATTAATATTTTTGAGTTAAACGATATTCCAAATACATAGAAATCCTTATTAAATTTATTAAATGAACACTGTCGTTTATTAACGATTCTATAGCGACTATTTTGAAATTTGAATTGGACATATCTCACCATATATAAGTTGAAATGTCGATTTTTCTTTTCCATTAGAAAATTACGATTAATATGATCCCAACGTTTCTTATTTCATAGAATTCCGACTTAAAATGGATTCTGTATATTCTATTGAAGTTCAAAACACAATATTACGAACTATCGCGCCGTTTTGAGTTCGTTTTACATTTAAATATAAATATAACGTTCAATCGTCGTTTTATAACCAATTCAATATTGAAATCCATTAATATTCAAATAAAATATTTAAATATTCGAATTTAAATAAATGAGAAATCTAGGTCGTTACATTCTTCACCCCTTAAAATAATTTTATCCCCGAAATTGCTAGTAAATAAGAATGCTCCAATCCCAATTAATTAATTCTATATAAATTATCAAAAATATTTCTAAATTTCAAACATTCATGAAAAATTTCACCAGCACCTCACCTATACTGTTCGATCCAAAAAACTACAGCTCGCCACTCCGGGCCTTACATCGATCAAAAGAAAACAAAGCCAGGCAGCAACCCAACTCAGGGGTGTAAAATCAAACACCCAAATCAATATATTAAGGTTTACCTATTTGTCGGGTAACCCAAACTCTAATCACGAAGCATAGCAATAATAACTCTTCATCTTTACAACCTGCACTTACCTCAATATCCATTGCCAATAACAGTTACAGGGTTAAATCATTACAGTTTCTTTCCACGAGAGTTGTAATTCCAATGAATTATACTGGAATTTATTTCTTAGTTTTCAATTCACAATTCATATTTTTTTATGAATTTTTATTATTCAACAAATCTATTATTCAACAAACAAACAGCACACAATCAATATAATCAGATCATCAATATTTAACTTGCTTTAAGTAAAATTTTGATTTATTTAATTCCAATTTAAAGTTCTTATTCACATATTATTATAGTTAAATTTTTATTTTTATAATTAAAATTTCCTTCTGGTTTACTAATCTATTTTCAATCTCATTTGAATTCAATTTAAACAACAAGCCAATATTTCAGTAATTTGATACAATTATTTCTTTTTTATACAAAAATATAATTTGGGCAAAATTATTTCATTTACCCACTTTACAAAATAATATTGTATCGATTTGCCAGCTCTACTTGAACTGATCAAACAACACAATACAAAATCATCTGTATATATAAAATCTATAAATATGTGCTCTTATATACATACACTCAACTCGACCTAGGGTATTAGTAACCCCGTCTCTATCGAGTTACACCACAGAGCCTAGGTTATTACTAAAACATTGCTCTAATACCAACTGTAGCGTCCCGAGAATTTCAACACTTGAATATATACACTAACACATCCCGTATCCAAATTCAAGTATCAAAAACCCCAGAAAGCTAGAATAAAGAAGTTAGAGGGTAAGATAAAAAAGAAAAAAATAGTAGAATAGAGGAATGAGAAGAAGAACACAATATAGAGTCTCACATCGCAGCGGAATAAAATATAATATAAACTAACCTTTATTGAGAGCTTGAAATAATACTGACAATATCATAGTACATCAATACATCTGAACAGTTATAATAGCATGTCCTTATATATGCAACACACAGCAGAATAATAACGGTATAACAATCATACGTCTGAACTCCTTCGGCTCATCTTTGGGCTTCACAACATCCGATAACCTGAACCTATACAACCCGGTCTAACCCGAGTATTACAAACACCGAGTCAGTCTTGTGGACCATCGTGAGTAAAACACACTAAGTTTAAAGGGGTCATTGAACTTGATTTTAAAGTAAAAAATCTTTTGAAAGAAAAAGATAATCGTAAGACCAATTCCACACATAAATACGGACGGTTTTTACCTTACAATAACCCAAAACGTTTTGAAATCAATATCTTATACTGATATTATAATAGTGTCTAAATACAAATAAATAGAACCTACCAAAACGCTTGCATCTCACGCTCCACAAGTATAGTATACAAACAAAACCGCGGGCACTTATTGGAGATTGGATTCCGACTATGGCAAGGTATGGAACCACCTACCGATAGTGTATCTCTACAGTGGAATACACTAGGTTCAACAAGAACGTCTTGCAACCCAGCCATACATGACCGACCACTCATTTCGCTTGAGTGTATCGAATGTATATCGCCAACGGTTGGGAGCTACCCACCATTTCCCGAAAGGGACAGCATCGAAATAGATTAAAGAAGCAAAATGAATTTCTCTAGATAGGTGATTATACACCCTAATAAGAGCGACCCACATAGCCATGCTGCCTGCCCGATTTTTTTCATCGGCCTGAGGTTATAATCGACTTTTGGAACATCTGGCCGCCATTCAATTTAAATGTCACATTGTCAGATGCGCCAGATATCACTAATTGACATCCTCAAAAATACACTAGTCACTAAGTGAAGAGAAGGTGTTTTCTCCACCACCAACAGAAATACGTTTGAGGAAGTTAACATATGTGACTCCTTTGGAAATACTCTGTCAAACACTCGTCCATACAATTTGTCCTGGGATTGAACAAACCGAAGGCACCATCCTACCGCATCCTTGAATTAACCTATGGATCAGTAGCGAGTAGTCCTTGCAATCCGTATATTTCAATCACGATAGAATCACTATCAAATACCTCTAGGGACCAGCTAAAGAAACCCAACAATAGTCCTTTCATTTATGAAGATATATGGTCTTCAATAGCTCCATCTCGACCAGCCTCAAATATCTTCTTCGTTTACGTATTCATTGGGGTCGAAATGGTTTTCGAATATCAATTCGATCCCGGTCTTTCCGTACCAACCCGTTGGGTAAGTTTTTGATAGTCGGTTATTTAATTGTCAAAATAAACAATCAATAAAATAAATCCATTGGTTTAGTATACAGCGTCACTTGGCCATTAAAAATAGTATATCAGTTGTAATACCAAAATTGTAGCGACCCGTATTTTCAGCGATTGTAATTAATTTATTTAATTATTTAAATAGTGATATAGAGATTTAATAGTTGTTTGATTAAATAATAGTGAATATTTAATTAAATTAAATAATAGAATAATATATTTAATTTTTGAAATAATCAGAAATAGTGAATTGACAATTTAATGTGAACTGGACAATTCAAAAGTGTATAATTCAGTTTAGAGCTGAATTATATTCACAAATATATTATATAAATGAAGTTTGAATGTATAATTATATTATAATTATAATCGAGCTCGAAATGGTGAGGCAGTTCGCTATTTGGCAATTCGAACTTTAAATGAATATACAGAATCTGTTTTAAATCGAATTTCTGTGAAACAAGAAACGTTCGGAGCTGGTGAAGTATATTTTTCTAGTGGAAGAGAAAAATCGGGATTTCATTGTGTAGATTTTGGTTAATGTCCAAATCAAATTTCAGGAAAGTCTCTATGGAATTCCTTTGAAATTTATAAATATATATTTATATTATAAAAGGATTTTAGATATAAATCGAATATCGATATAACTGGGAATTTTGAAATATCGAGTTATAAATCCAATTGGGGTTGTAAGATATTCTATTATGAATATATACGATAATATTATTATTTTTATTTAATTTAATTTTTTTTAAATATATTTATATATTTAAATGGGTTATTTAGAGCTTTAAAAATAGCCAGTTTTGAAAACGACTTCCGTTTTCGACGAAACTAATTTTGTTCGATCCGCAATATTAAATTATTGCTAGATTTCAATTTTCGTATTTTTGAAGTCAGTGTGTGGCCGTACTGATTTTTAATGTGAAAAACAGTTGATATTTTGATGGTTAAAAATATGATGTGTGAGCAAACGGAGTCAAAATTCGATGAAACCAGTTTCATTGGGTTCGTAATGTCGAACTCTAGTTGTATGTCCATTTTCGTGATTTTAGGATATCATGTATGATTATAGGAATTTTTTACAATAAATACATACAGAGTTTGCTTAAAAATAAATAAAATAATAAATATAAAATTGTTATTTCTCTTCTATAATTACACCAACCATTCCTAAACCTTAGTAAATTTCATTCCAAAGTCAACCAATTTTTCCGCCGTTGGTTCTTTGTGTTCATAACGGGGAAATCAATCTTAAAAAAATTCATAGAGACTCAAATAAAATGCTAAAAAACTTCAAACCTATATTCATGGATTCCTGAAATACTCCTCTTCATTTCTATACAAGTTTTATAATGTTCGACATCATTTTCCTGTTGCGCGTTTCTCATAGCATGTCCTGTTCACCTTAGGGTTCGATCTTGGGAGGTGATGGTGCATCAATTTGTAATGTGAGGTTGATGTTTGAGTTTGTTAAAGGGATTGGCACTTATTCCTGAAGTTTGAAGGAGATCGATGAAGTTTTTGTCGCATGTTTATTGCGACTGTAAATAAAGGACTGTCGACGGAAAATTCAAGGGGAGACCGAGCATGAATTCAAGGGGATGGAGGGGAAGCTCTCGCGACAAGAAGAAGATTGGTGGTACTGGTTTTGATTTTTGTTGATCGGTTAAGGTGATAAGGGAGATTCAAGCTTCGAAAATGGATGAAGAATGTTGCTCGGAGTCGCAATAATCATTTGGGAAGAAGAAGGGTATGTGACGGAGTGAATATGGGTTTTAACATGGGCAGTTGGGTCGAATATCAAAGTAAGGCCCATATATTTAAAAGAATTAAGTTTTTATTTAAAATAGTTAGTATAGGAACTTGTTACCTAAATATCTTTGTCATACGTGATCGAAATTCAGCGAAATAAGATCGGTTGGGATCGTATGGACCACGTCTACCAAATGGAACCGATTGGGAGTGAATTGGAGCTCACTACAATTTATTGCAAAATAAATTGTCAGTCTGAATCAAAGATAGTTAATCGTTTTTAACGATAACCGTCTAATGTGAGTAAAATTCACCAACTTTGAACAGTTATATTTTTATAACGTATTCTTAGAACTGATAATTATCTATTGATTTCTGTGTGTTAACTATTTGGTTGAATTGCGTATGTATTGGTTGAAATTATAGATAACGATAGATATAAATCGTTAATCAAATATTGATTCTGTTTAGCAGAATATTTCATATTGAAATGAAATCGATGTTAATTATATTGTTTAACATCTGTGGATGCAGGGAAACAGGTCGGAGGAATCCAATTGGATTCCTCAACATTTATTTTACTGTTTTGTTTCATATATTGTGATATATGATGTGATATATAATCTGTTGTTGATTATGTGTGTTGAATGATCTCGATCAATGTTATTTGGTATTTTAAATACCATAAGAAATACTGGGATGTAGAAAAGGAGATTTTCAAAGTGTATTTTGAAAATAAATAAATTATATAAAATCAATGGATTTTTTATATAGAATTGAAAGGGAAATATTTGTAAACCATTTACAAATAGAACTGAAAGGGAAATAATTGTAAACCTTTTACAAATAGAATTGAAAAGGAATATTTGTTGAAAAGGAAATATTTGTAAAAACAATTACAAATAAATTAAAAGGAAATATTTATTTATAAATAAATAGAGTTATAAAAGGAAATTTTAAATGAGGTTTAAGTGTAGAAATAGAAAGGAGATTTCGCATGAATAATTCTATAAATAGAAGTATATATATAGAATTTGGAAATGGAATATTATTTTAAAATATGAAATCAAACTTAACGGATTATATATTAGAGTTAATCAATTAGAGTTATTCGAATAGAGTAATCGATTAGAGTTAATCGATAGAGTTAATTGAATAGAATTAATCGAATATTAGTTATTCGAGTAGAGTTAATTGAAAGGAGTTAATCGAATATAGTTTATTCGAATAGAGTTAAAGGAGTAAATTAAATAGAGTTAATCGAATTATGGTTATTCGAAAAGTAATCGAATATTAGTTATTCAAAAGGAGTTATCGAATATTAGTTATTCGAAAGGGATTATCGAATATTAGTTATTCAAAAGGATAATCGAACATTAGTTATTCGAAAGGTGTTATCGAATATTAGTTATTCTAAAGGTATTATCGAATATTAGTTATTCGAAAGGAGTTATCGAATATTAGTTATTCGAAAGGAGTTATCGAATATTAGTTATTCGAAAGTATAATCGAATATTATTTATTCGAAAGGAGTTATCGAATATTAGTTATTCGAAAAGATAATCGAATATTAGTTATTCGAAAGAAGTTATCGAATATTAGTTATTCGAAAGGAGTTATCGAATGCAGTTTATTCGAAAGGAGTTATCAAATGTAATTTATTCGAAAGGAGTAAATTGTATGTAGTTTATTCGAAAGGAGTTAGCCGAATATTAGTTATTCGAAGAAAAGGAGATAATCGAATATTGGTTATTCGAAGAGAGTTAATTGAATATTAGTTATTCGAAGAGAGTTAAGCGAATATTAGTTATTCGAATAAGAGTTAGTCAAATATTCGAATAAGAGTTAGTCAAATATTAGTTAATCGAATATAGTTTATTCGAATAGAGTTAAAGGAGTTAATCGAATATAGTTTATTCGAAAGGAGTCAAGTATTAAGAGTTAATCGAATATAGTTTATTCGAATAGAGTTAAAGGAGTTAATCTATTATAGTTTATTCGAAAGGAGTTAAGTAATAAGAGTTAATCGAATATAGTTTATTCGAATAGAGTTAAAGGAGTTAATCGAATATAGTTTATCCGAAAGGAGTTAAGTGATAAGAGTTAATCAAATATAGTTTATTCGAATAGAGTAAAAGGAGTTAATCGAATATAGTTTGTTCGAATGGAGTTAAGTGATAAGAGTTAATCAAATATAGATTATTCGAATAGAGTTAAAGGAGTTAATCGAATATAGTTTATTCGAAAAGAGTTAAGTGATAAGAGTTAATGAATTAAAGTTAATCGAGTTAAAGTTAATGGAGTTAGGGTTCATTGATTTGAGTTAATCAAGTTATACTTTGAAGTTAGATATTTCAGAAGTAGGGATTATAACGTTATAGTTATAATCAATGATTTCTGTAAAAGAAATGGATTCGTAAATAGAATCCGAGAGTTACGTAAGGAAGTTTGTTAGAGATTTAGAAGGTGAACATTGTCTATTTTTGAAGTTAGAAATGTTGTTCAGTTAAGGTCTAAGAGGGAGTTATACCCCAACTTGATTGACTTCTTTTTTAACTAAGGAATGGTTAAGGTTTGATAGTAAAGGTTGGTTAAGTGAATTTAGTTGATAAAGGTAATGGTTTGAGTTAGATAGCGATGTTTATTTAAACATCTGCTTTTAAATCCAATGTAGGAGTTTTGGAAATGTTTTCCAAATAAGAATCAAAAATGTTTTATAATATAGAAAACAAGAAATGGAAATATTTCCCAATGTTAATAACGTATATTTTCTAAATTTCGAAAAGAGGAAATGTTGTATATATGGAAATAGGAGAGGAAAGATGAACTAAAGAGATAAATGTTAAATGATGTTTGATCGATAAAATTTCCATCGGGGAATAATATCGTTGTTTACACACGTTTTTTCTTTGATAGTTAAATCACCGACTATCGAAGTTTTTGTTGTCCATAAGGAGACACCGGGATCAGATTCATTATCTGAAAACCACTCTATATGGGCATTAACGTTGCGAATCAAATATGATGAAGATAATTGGAGACGGAGTTATGCAAGGGTTGTCCTGTTACAGAATAGTGCCTTCGGTTTGTCCAGTCCTAGGACAACCTGTATGGAAGAATGTCTGACAGAGTATATGTAATGGATCACGTAAGTTGATCTCTTCAAACGTATATACGTTTGGTGGCGGAGGAATTCGTTTCTCTTAGTTGTATACCCGTTGTATTTTTGGAGAAATCAATTTGTGATTTGGCGGGTATGACGATGTGGCATTCAAAGTGAATAAATGTGTGATCTGTTAGAGATAAGCGTGGCCTCTAGCATCACAACCGGGAAATGACAAAAATCGGGCAGGCAGCATGGCTAAGTGGTTAGGTGCCAAGTAGGGTGTATTACTACCTATCTAGAGATATTCATTTCATTCTATAATCTGCTGTCGATGATGTCCCATTCAGGAAATGGTTGCTGATCCTAAACGTTGGTGATATACATTCGATACACTCAAGCAAAATGAGTGGTCGGTCATGTGTAGCCAGGTTGCAAGATGTTGTTGAACCCAGTGTATTCCTCTCTAGAGGTACACTATCGGAAGGTGGTTCCATACCTTGTCATAGTTGGAAATCCATTACCCAATAAGTGCTCGCGGTTTTGATTATATACTATATATGTAGAACGTGGGATGAAAGTGTTTCCGCTAGATGATTATTTAGCTGTGGTTGATAGACATTATTATAATATCAAAAGAATTTTGATATAAAGTTTATCGTTTCTTTCAAAAGGATTTTTGAAAGTTAAATCAAATGTTTTGGATTCTCATAAGGGAAAACCCCGTTCCGTTATATGGCGTGGTCTTATGAGATATCGTTTAATTGCTCAAACTATTTTAAACTGTTTTACTCACACCAGTCCCATGACTGACCCAGAGTTTATTTTGTTTTGTTTTCCCTAAACTCTTCGGTGCCCAATTTTGTACGGGCAGTCAAGTAGTCAGGATTTTACAGATATACTTGGGGAGCTTGGAGCAGGAGGCTTCAGGATTATATAACTATTGTTTATTCCGCTGTGTTGTAAGTGTTGTACTCTGATGGGGTTACCGTATACATATACAGATTTTATTTCAAGGATATGTTATCTATTATATGTTGTTCGTTCCGCTGTGAGATTCGTGTTACTCTGATGTTGTATGTTCTTCTTCTTATATTCTAAGTTTCTATCTTATCTATTCTCACCCTCTAATTTCTTTCATGGACTATCCGGTGTTTTCGATGCTTGAATACTCGACATAGTGTTGTATGCCGATATCCAGGATCGCAAATTCCCCTGGTCGTTACAGTGGTATCGAGCTAAAGGTTAAGTAATTACCTTGGCTCTATGGCTGACTCAGTAGAGATGGGATTAGCAATACCCTAGATTGAGTTGAGTGTGTATATACGAGTGAACGTATTTGTTATTTGATATAAAATGATTTTATATCATGGAGATTTATTGGTTGAGTCGTTTATGAGTTCTGGTCGATCAGTTTGATCCACTGTATCAGTAGGAGTTTCTAAACACTTAAATACGATGAACCGACACTGTATGTTTTGAAAAGATGGTAAATGATATAATTTTACCGTTATATTGATATAAACAGATGATTTATATTGATATTATTATTGAATGTGTTAGTTGTAATTATAATCGAATAAGATTATAATTGGAATGGTTATGTAAATAACTAATCAGAATTCATATGAATATAATATATGAAACAAGATAAAGTAAATCTGAATTTAGAATCAGAATTGGAATTAAAAGTTGGAGAAGTGTTTGTAAATGGAATTGAATTAAATATATGTGAATTTTAAAATCCTGGGAGGGTTGGAAATGTTTTCCAAGCTTTATTCAAGATATTTTTAAATATATTTCAAAGTGGAAATATTTAGAAATGGTTTTGAAAAGTGATATAGTATTGAACTCACCTCGATTGCTGGAAAATAAATTCTGATGATGACAGCTGCATCATCAGTGTTCATTTTTGAGTAGCTGAGTGATGGATTACTACCAAAGATTTTGTTTTTTAAATTGTTTTGCGAAAACAAGTGTTCAGAAATTCAAAGGTTTTGAATTGTTATTATGATTTCAAATTTGATTTGAAATAAAACCCAGGAAATTAAATTTCTGAAATTGAAACTAAAATTTAACTTATGAAGTTAAAAAGATTCAAATGGAAATTGTGAATATATAAATTAAAATTTAACTTAAAATAAGTTAAATAGAATCCGGATTTGATTATGAAATGATTTGGAATGGAATTGAGTTGATAAGTATGAATTGGAATCGAGAATGGAACTCGAGTTTTAAATGAAAATTGGTTTAGATATAAGCAAATAGTTGTGTTGAACAGATATTGATTGGAAATTGGTTGAGAATGCATTGGTATATGCTGAATTGGCAGCAGATGGAAATGATATATTGATATGCCCGACAAAAAGGTACCAGTTTATATTATATATGGGTTTGAGATTTTGATGAGCCGAATTGGCAAGCCGCTTGGCTGTTTGTTTTTCTTTTGGTTTGAAGAAGGCCCAAAGAGGCGATTTGGAGTTTGAGCTATTGACCAATACAAAGGAGGTGCTGGCGAAAATTTTCGTTAGTAAGAATTAATTAATATTTTAATTGAAATTAATTGGTTCAGTAAAATTGGAGTTAAGAAGTAAACAAATAATTTTACCCAGTTAACAGGGGGTGTTTTCTACCTTATCAATTTCAAGGACGAAATTATTTTAAGGGGGGAAGAATGTAACGACCCGTCTTTTCAGCGATTGTAATTAATTTATTTAATTATTTAAATAGTGATATAGAGATTTAAATAGTTGTTTAATTAAATAATAGTGAATTAATTAAATTAAATAATAGAATTATATATTTAATTTTTGAAATAATCAGAAATAGTGAATTGAGTATATAATGTGAACTGGACAATTCAAAGTATATAATTCAGTTTAGAGTTGAATTATATTCATGAATATATTATATAAACGAAGTTTGAACGTATAATTATATTATAATTATAATCGAGCTCGAAATGGCGTGGCAGTTCGCTATTTGGCGATTCGAACTTTAAATGAATATACAGAATCCGTTTTAAATCGGATTTCTGTGAAACAAGAAACGTTCGGAGTTGGTGAAGTATATTTTTCTACTGGAAGAGAAAAATCGGGATTTCATTGTGTAGATTTTGGTTAATGTCCAAATCAAATTTCAGAAAAGTCGCTATGGAAATCCTTTGAAATTTATAAATATATATTTATATTATAAAAAGATTTTATATATAAATCGAATATCGATATAACTGGGAATTTTGAAATATCAAGTTATAAATCTAGTTAGAGTTGTATGATATTCTATTGTGAATATATACGATAATATTAAATTATTTTTATTTAATTTAATTGTTTTTAAATATATTTATATATTTAAGTGGGTTATTTAGAGCTTTAAAAATAGCCAGTTTTGCAAACGACTTCCGTTTTCGACGAAACTAATTTTGTTGGATCCGCGATATTAAATTATTGCTAGACTTCAATTTTCATGATTTTTGAAGTCAGTGTGTGGCCATACCGATTTTTAATGTGAAAAACAGTTGATATTTTCACGGTTAAAAATACGCTGTGTGAGAAAACGGAGTCGGAATTTGACGAAACCAGTTTCATTGGGTCCGTAATGTCGAACTCTAGTTGTATGTCCATTTTCGTGATTTTTGGATATCATGTATGATTATAGGGATTTTTTACAATAAATACATACAACGTTTGCTTAAAAATAAATAAAATAATAAATATAAAATTATTATTTCTCTTCTATAAATACACCAACCATTCCTAAACCCTAGGAAATTTCATTCCAAAGTTAACCAATTTTTCTGCCATTGGTTCTTTGTGTTCATAACGGGGAAATCGATCTTGAAAAATTCATAGAAACTCAAATAAAATGCTAAAAATCTTCAAACCTATATTCATGGATTCCTGAAATACTCCTCTTCATTTTTATACAAGTTTTATAAAGTTCGACATCATTTTCCTGTCGTGCGTTTCTCACAGCATGTCCGGTTCGCCTTAGGGTTCGATCTTGGGAGGTGATGGTGCATCAATTCGTGATGTGAGGTTGATGTTTGAGTTTGTTAAAGGGATTGGCACTTATTCCTGAAGTTTGAAGGAGATCGATGAAGTTTTTGTCGCATGTTTATTGCGACAGTAAATAAAGGACTGTCGATGGAAAATTCAAGGGGAGACCGAGCATGAATTCAAGGGGATGGAGGGGAAGCTCTCGCGACGAGAAGAAGATTGGTGGTACTGGTTTTGATTTTTGTTGATCGGTTAAGGTGATAAGGGATATTCAAGCTTCAAAAATGGATGAGAATGTTGCCTGGAGTTGCATTAATCATTTGGGGAAGAAGAAGGGTATGTGACGGAGCGGGTATGGGTTTTAACACGGGTAGTTGGGCCGAATATGAAAGTAAGGCCCATATATTTAAAAGAATGAAGTTTTTATTTAAAATAATTAGTATAGGAACTTGTAACCTAAATATCTTTGTCATACGTGATCGAAATTCAGGGAAATAAGATTCGTTGGGATCGTATGGACGGCGTCTACCAAATGGAACTGACTGGGAGTGGACTGGAGCTCGCTACAATTTATTGCAAAATAAATTGTCAGTCTTAATCAAAGATAGTTAATCATTTTTAACGATAACCGTCTAATGTGAGTAAAAATCACCAACTCTGAACAGTTATATTTTTATAACGTATTCTTAGAACTGATAATTATCTGTTGATTTCTGTGTGTTAACTGTTTGGTTGAATTGCGTATGTATTGGTTGAAATCATACATAACGATATATATAAATCATTAATCAAATATTGATTCTGTTTAACAGAATATTTCATATTGAAATGAAATCAATGTTAATTATATTGTTTAACATCTGTGGATGCAGGGAAACAGGTCGGAGGAATCCAACTGGATTCCCCAACATTTATTTTACTGTTTTATTTCATATTTTGTGATATATGATGTGATATATGATCTGTTGTTGATTATGTGTGTTGAATGATCTCGATCATTGTTATTTGGTATTTTAAATACCATAAGAAATATTAGGATGTAGAAAAGGGGATTTTCAAAGTGTATTTTGAAAATAAATTATTTATATTAAATCAATGGATTTTATATATAGAATTGAAAGGGAAATATTTGTAAACCATTTACAAATAGAATTGAAAGGGAAATATTTGTAAACCATTTACAAATAGAATTGAAAAGATATATTTGTTGAAAAGGAAATATTTGTAAAAACATTTACAAATAGATTAAAAGGAAATATTTATTTATAAATAAATAGAGTTATAAAAAGAAATTTTAAATGAGGTTTAAGTGTAGAAATAGAAAGGAGATTTTGTATGAATAATTCTATAAATATTTGTATATATATATATAGAATTTGGAAATGGAATATTATTTTAAAATACGAAATCAAACTTAATGGATTATATGTTAGGGTTAATCAATTAGAGTTATTCGAATAGAGTAATCGATTAGAGTTAATCGATTGAGTTAATTGAATAGAATTAATCGAATATTAGTTCTTCGAGTAGAGTTAATTGAAAGGGGTTAATTGAATATTGTTTATTCGAATAAAGTTAAAAGAGTTAATTAAATAGAGTTAATCGAATATTGGTTATTCGAAAAGAGCAATCGAATATTAGTTATTCGAAAGGAGTTATCGAACATTAGTTATTTGAAAGGGATTATCGAATATTAGTTATTCGAAAGGATAATCGAATATTAGTTATTCGAAAGGAGTTATCGAATATTAGTTATTCGAAAGGTATTATTGAATATTAGTTATTCGAAAGGAGTTATCGAATATTAGTTATTCGAAAGGAGTTATCGAATATTAGTTATTCGAAAGGAGTTATCGAATATTATTTACTCGAAAGGATAATCGAATACTAGTTATTCGAAAGGAGTTATTGAATATTAGTTATTCGAAAGGATAATCGTAGTTATTCGAAAGAAGTTATCAAATATTAGTTATTCGAAAGAAGTTATCGAATGTGGTTTATTCGAAAGGAGTTATCGAATGTAGTTTATTCGAAAGGAGTTATCGAATGTAGTTTATTCAAAAGGAGTAAATCGAATGTAGTTTATTCGAAAGGAGTTACTCGAATATTAGTTATTCGAAGAAATGGAGATAATCGAATATTGGCTATTCGAAGAGAGTTAATTGAATATTAGTTATTCTAATAGAGTTAATCGAATATTAGTTATTCGAATAAGAGTTAGTCAAATATTAGTTAATCGAATAAGAGTTAATCGAATATAGTTTATTCGAATAAAGTTAAAGGAGTTAATCGAATATAGTTTATTTGAAAGGAGTTAAGTAATAAGAGTTAATCGAATATAGTTTATTCAAATAGAGTTAAAGGAGTTAATTGAATATAGTTTATTCGAAAGGAGTTAAGTAATAAGAGTTAACCGAATATAGTTTATTCGAATAGAGTTAAAGGAGTTAATCAAATATAGTTTATTCGAAGGGAGTTAATAGATAAGAGTTAATCAAATATAGTTTATTCGAATAGAGTTAAAGGAGTTAATCGAATATAGTTTATTCGAAAAGAGTTAAGTGATAAGAGTTAATGAATTAAAGTTAATCGAGTTAAAGTTAATGGAGTTAGGGTTCATTGATTTGAGTTAATCGAGTTATATTTTGAAGTTAGATATTTCAGAAGTAGGATTATAACGCTATAGTTATAATCAATGATTTCTGTAAAAGAAGTGGATTCGTAAATAGAATCCGAGAGTTACGTATGGAAGCTTGTTTAAGATTTAGAAGGTGAACTTTGTCTATTTTTGAAGTTAGAAATGTTGTTCAGTTAAGATCTGAGAGGGAGTTATACCCCAACTTGATTTACTTCGTTTTTAACTACGGAATGGTTAAGGTTCGATAGTAAAGGTTGGTTAAGTGAATTTAGTTGATAAAGGTAATGGTTTGAGTTGGCATAGCGATGTTTATTTAAACATCTGTTTTTAAATCCAATGTAGGAGTTTTGGAAATGTTTTCCAAATAAGAATCGGAAATGTTTTCTAATATAGAAAACAAGAAATGGAAATATTTCCCAATGTTAATATCGTATATTTTCTAAATTTAGAAAATAGGAAATGTTGCTTATATGGAAATAGGAGAGGAAAAATGAACTAAAGAGATAAATGTTAAATGATGTTTGATCGATAAAATTTCCATCTGGGAATAATATCGTTGTTTGCACACGTGTTTTCTTTGATAGTTAAAATCACCGACTATCGAAGTTTTTGACCATTTTTCCGTTGTCAATACGGAGAGACCGGGATCAGATTCATTATCTGAAAACCACTCTGTATGGGTATTAACGTTTCGAATCAAATATGATGAAGATAATTGAAGACGGAGTTATGCAAGGGTTGTCCTGTTACAGAATAGTGCCTTCGGTTTGTCCAGTCCTAGGACAACCTGTATGGAAGAATGTCTGACAGAGTATATGTAATGGATCACGTAAGTTGATCTCTTCAAACGTATATACATTTGGTGGCGGTGGAATTCGTTTCTCTTAGTTGTATACCCATTGTATTTTTAGGGATATCAATTTGTGATTTGGTGGGTATGACGATGTGACATTCAAAGTGAATAAATGTGTGATCTGTTAGAGATAAGCGTGACCTCTAGCCTCACAACCGGGAAATGGCAAAAATCGGGCAGGCAGCATGGCTAAGTGGTCGGCTGCCAAGTAGGGTGTATTATCACCTATCTAGAGATATTCGTTTCATTCTATAATCTATTGTCGATGCTGTCCCATTCGGGAAACGGTTGCTGATCCCAACCGTTGGTGCTATACATTCGATACACTCAAGCAAAATGGGTGGTCGGTCATGTGTGGCCGGGTTGCAAGATGTTCTTGTTGAACCCAGTGTATTCCTCTCTAGAGGTACACTATCGGAAGGTGGTTCCATACCTTGTCATAGTTGGAAATCCATTACCCAATAAGTGCTCGCGGTTTTGATTGTATACTATATATGTAGAACGTGAGATGAAAGTGTTTCTGCTGGATGGTTATTCAGTTGTGGTTGATAGACATTATTATAATATCAAAAGAATTTTGATATAAAGTTTATCGTTTCATTCAAAAGGATTTTTGAAAGTTAAATCAAATGTTTTGGATTCTCATAAGGGAAAAATCCGTTCCGTTATACGGCATGGTCTTATGAGATATCGTTTAATTGCTCAAACTGTTTTAAACTGTTTTACTCACACCAGTTCCATGACTAACCCAGAGTTTATTTTGTTTTGTTTCCCAAAACTCTTGGGTGCCCAAATTTTGTATGGGCAGTCAAGTAGTCAAGATTTTACAGATATACTTGGAGAGCTTGGAGCAGGAGGCTTCAGGATTATATAGCTATTGTTTATTCCGCTGTGTTGTAGGTGTTGTACTCTGATGATGTTACTCTATACATATACTGATTTTATTTCAAGGATATGTTACCTATTATATGTTGTTAGTTCCGCTGTGAGATTCGCGTTACTCTGATGTTGTATGTTCTTCTTCTTCTTCTATTCTAAGTTTCTATCTTATCTATTCTCACCCTCTAATTTCTTTCATGGACTATCTGGTGTTTTCGATGCTTGAATAGTCGACATAGTGTTGTATGCCGATATCCAGGATCGCAAATTCCCCGGGTCGTTACAAAAATAATGCATCAGCTTTAATATATCAATCTTCTCAAACTATTTATTTGTATAGTTAGAAAAATATCTTAAAATCCTATCCAATGTTTCTTATTAACTGTTGTTTCAAAACATTAGGTACAACAATCCTCATCATCTATAATTGGAAATTGATTCAACTTATCCTTTTAAGAAATTGTTTTGATATCTCTTTTGTTTCGTTATTTGAATGCCATAATCATCACTTCCCTTTTTAGAATAAACTCATTCCAAATCCCATCTTCTTACTTTTTGAAAATATCGTTATATTTTCACAAATCGCCTTTTATTTCACTTACTATAGAAATATCACTTCAAATTCTCATGCCCCCTTTATTCCCTTTTTTCTGAATCCCATTATATATATATATTTCCAAATTCTTCCAATTACTTTACCCTATCATTTTTCATAATATTTCATTTTTGACACCTTTATCACTACAACTAATATCATCCTTCGTCAATCCTGCAGTTGTTCAAGTTGGGGTATTTAAATTACCTCTCAGTCCTTGATCAACGGCATTCTTATCGTACGATAGATGTCAGTTGCAATACCCAAAACCGATATTTGTTGCCAATATCAAATAAATCCCATTTTAATTCCATCTTGATGAAATATCATCTTTATTTAAAATCACGGCTCTATATTTCATCATTATACTCCACTTGTTTAACTACTATAATTCAAACTTGGGTTTTCGTTTGATTTCCATTTCATATCTCCTTTAGTACTTAACCGTAAATCAGTAAGGAAACAATCCCCTAAATATCAACCTCGAAGGCCGAAACCAACATTAGATCAATATTCAGAAAAACTATTTATCTCAACTGATCTCCAGTAAAATTCTAATTCTTTAATTTCATGTCCCCACTTTTATTTCTATTTCAAAAACCCATTTCTAATAACTCTTTACAATAATATTCATTAAACTCGGGTTTGTAACTTCGTCAAAATCTTGGATTTCATAAATCGAGTTAAAAAGAATCTCAAATAAGAATTCGCTTTAAATCGCAATTTAAACTTAACTTACATTATCATTAATATGATTATGTTTAAAATATAACTTTATTATAAATAAGCCTTCTTGTTTCATAATAAATTAATACCTTTTTGAATCCCACAATTTGCCCCTTCGATTATTGTTAAATAAATATCAAAATTTATAAAAATGTTTGACTTAACTATTAAATAAATTAATTAATTTAATAAATCCATTTCAGTTACTACAGTTGACATAGTCAACTTTAAGCATGATTAACTCATTAATTAGGTCTTAATTCATCTTTTCATTTAAATTAATTTAAATAATCCCATTTGATAATAATCAAATCAATATAATCTCATTTTAAATTGTTTCTTAAAACAATTACCCTTGGTTATTAAACATCACATTAATATCCGCTAACTTGCTTATCAATCTTGTAAATATAAGAATCATCTTTATAAGATCATTTAATAATTGAGATGAGGCACGTGCTTCGCGCACGGTAGATTTTTCTATCAAAAATGGTGATTTGTGGTTAAAACAATCAATGTAAATATGGTTGGTTTATTTCCCTTTTTGAAAACCCAATTTAAATAATATATTTAAAATTCTATATTCAATTATAAATAAATTTCATAACTTCATTTCGATCAATTCACCTGACGGTAAATCAATCTTTATAAAATAGTTTGTATTTCGGCCATCCGCTATGAATTCCTCAACCAATATCTCTCATTGGTTAATATTGAACAAATGTTGAATTCATATTCAACAATCAATAATCAAATCAGTAATCCAATCATATTGGTTAAACAGTTCGTGTAACGATCATATGCAGATAAATAATCAATTCGACTGATAGTGGTCAACCAATAATACTATTTCAAGCACCCAGTACGTTTATATTATTATAAACGTAACCAACAAGGTAGGTTACCTCTATTGGAAATCATCATTAAAATAACGATGTCATTTTATTTAAATTAAATAACGTTTAATTTAAATAATCCATATAACAATATTCAACAATATCCAAACAATCATCAAATTAACCAATAATTAACAACCATGGCATTCAAATAATAAACCCAACTTATATAGATATAAGTGGGAGATCTGAGTGAGTTTAACTCACCTTGATTATTGTCTGTCATTTAACCGGTTCATTTTAATTAAATTAAATAAGTGTTTAATTTAATTAAAATCTGCAACTACTTCCACTACTTCCGTCTCTGTCCAATCTGGTTCAAGTATGAAGTGTTCGTCGATACGGTCCCAACATGACTGATTTTGTCCAATTCTGTTCATGCATACGGATCATAAATTATACGGTTTAAATTTAAAATAATTAACCCGTAATTATTATAAATTCCTAAGTAATTAAATTTTACTAATTACTTGTTTTGACTATAATATAAATTTGGTTCGTCTAAACTTATTGTTCTTCATGCAGCTCAATTTCACCGCGTTAGATTCTTCTGCCCACTGTTATCCTCCTCATTCATGTAAATAGCTTCCAATCCCATTCGATACCACTTTATCAACTCCCCATACTTTATTTCTTCATGCAAAGCACGTACCCAGTGCTTCCATTTTCCTTACATGCCAATGGAAACCATGTCCACGTTTTCAGTTTGTTTCCCCAAACATTCTTCCGCCAGATCCCCCCTTTCCTGCATCCACACTTCGTTTCACCCTTCTACTTTTTTTTTTGAATAAGCCCAACTTGTCCACTTAAGAAACTCAATCCACATTAGAAAGGAGAGCCCGCCTTAATCCTCCCTAGCAACTCATCCCAGCGTCTCATTCCCTTTCCAGTTTCATGTTTCAGCATCCCTTTTTTCTTCCCATTGTATTTATTTATTATTATTATTATTTAAAAACAAAGCCCATAGACTTTAACGCCCACACAGCCCAACGCCATGCAGTCCATCGCCATCCGTCCCCACTTCCCTCGTTATAATTTGGTGAACCCATCCATGCTGTTTCGAACAACAAAGCTTCCATCTCCCATCAATACAACAGCCCATCCTCCCACCTCCCATATGTATACATCTCCTTTCCCCCACGCCTGCAGCTCCTTTCCCCGCATAGACTTCTTTTCTTGTACACTCCTAACATTCGAACTACACCGCACTATCTGGACGCACTCCAACCACGACAAGCCTTAACGCCATGCTTCCCGGACCGCCGGGGTTCTAGCTAACCGAGGTTTTAGGTTGAGTAGGATTTAAAAAAAAACAAATAAGATGTTGACATTTTTGTTTTGAAATGGAAGTTGCGACTCTTATTTATGAAATGAAATGGAGTTCTATTTAGTTCCGTGCGCCGAGACAATTGGTGAGAGGGTATATATGTATTTATATAGAGCACCACTAGTGTGACGATCCCAAAACCCCTTTAACTCGGTGTTAAAGATAATCATTGGAATATAACACATTAATCAACATTAGCAGATCACAGATAATAGCATAAACAGGAAATAGAATAATTTACACACATATGACAGCGGAATCATATAGATATCATCACATCAGAGAAGCACAGTACAGGATACAACTTAGTGCATAATGATACATAATCAGTCACCATCTCCAATGGCGGAATCATACATAAAGAGTACACAAAAGGAATATCAGTCTACATCGCCAGTGGCGGAATCATAATATAGATACAATAATGGCGGAGAAAATCCAAGTCAGCACGGTGTAGTCAAGCCTCGCCATGAGCCAAAAGGTGCGTCAGAAACCTGTAACTAGGCTGTCCGTGTGAAAATGAGGGCACCCGAGTTTGCAAGGTGAAACAAACTACGAGTCAGTCATGGGACTGGTATGAGAAATCTACTCAACTTATTAACAACAATAATAAGGCAAATCAAAGGACCACGCCACTTTCGCGGAACGGGTTTACTCCAATGAGTGCTAGTGCATGAAATAAAATAAATGATTAAATCAACGCAATGCTTTTTATAAAATGAAGCCATTATAAGACTCAGGTCCCATCACACAATGCAACGCAAGCCGAAGGATAGAGTTTTTACCTTATAATGGCCAAAGATGCTTCATACGAATAAAACAAAGGTGTTTGATATTATTACTAGTGCATATATGTTTCAAAAGCAAATTCAATCATAAATATCAATCCTAGGCGGCATAGCTACCATCTACTATGTCGCCGTACTAGTAATACAATCACATCCGCAAATTTCGTATTGGAAATTGGATTCCTTCATGAGTCGAGGCAAGGGGCAAGCTCCTCTCCGATTCGAGACACTCTAGCAAATGTCCTAGGACCCCACTATGATCCTTGGATCTTCAGGGCCGGTCCTCTCTTACTTTTGAGGATTAATTATTCCTGAACACATGTTTCCCGGTCCTTACAGACCTATATCGAGGCGCCTCGCATTCCAAAAACCACACAGGTGAAAAGTATATATAATGTCAGGGCTGGTAGGTCACTGACACCACCTTAGCTAGAAAGAAACATCGTGCTCTCCCTGCAGTCACTCTCCCGTTTTTGACTCATACCGAGGTGTGAGGCTCGCGAATTCACGTTATACACAAAGCTACGTCACACAGACCATGCTTTGATCATCAACCACAAGACTTTGCTTTGCAACAGAAGCCTTGATCATATGCCACTTAGGCGTGCCACACAGGCAATCCACTCCATGCGACTGATTTCTGTCAATACATAACCTCTGAGCCTGTACGTCTCAGAGAAGGGCGTTAAGCAAGAGAATAAATTCTCCGCCGCCAAACAGATATATATTTAACAGAGATCGATCAACACATAATAAAATCCAATGTCAGACACACAGTCCATTTACAAGTCCGTTCTGGGTCTGAACGAAACCGGAGGCACCAATTCCTCGCATATCCGTACAATCAACAATATGTTTGGACGGCTACTACTTCAATTCCTTCATGGTAGCTACTCCAATCACGAGTATCAGTAGCGCCCATCCATCCAATGTGGAGATCGTCGGTCTTCAGTCGTCTTCGACTCTTCGACTTCTCAACGTCGATCGATTATTTGAAATGAGATAAACTCGGCCTTTTCAAATAACCCACGTATATTTAGATTTTCAAATCAATTATTCACATGGTTGGACTATTCAACATTCACATTTCAGTTATTTAGTTATAATTTTCATGTCAAATACATTCAACCATCACATATCAAGCAAACACAACAAAATTGGTTTATTTTCACTCTATATCGTCTATAGCACTTTATAACGATACATCGCCATTTTTATCTAATTAAAAACAGCCATATTTAATTAAACGACGTTTCAGGTCGTGACGATGCACTGGCGCTGCTTTTCACTAATTTTGTTTTACACATATCTGAAAATATAACCGTTGGATCTTCACGAATTTTACATCATTAGGAAGGTCATTTCAAAACGAATCCAACGGTTCCAGTTTTGGGAAAATCCGACGGTCGGATCTTCCACACTAACCATTTGAAGTTACGATTTCAATTTACGAACTGCAGCGTCGTTATTCGATTTAATTAAATTATATTTATATATATATAAATATAATCGTTTCTGGCGCTGTTTTTCTTCAGTTTTGAATTAAACGTTCCAGACAATCCAACCGTCGGATCTACACAAAGTTGGTGCCGTTGGAAAGATATTTCCAAGGCGAACCCAACGGTTGAGGTTTCGGGAAAATCCAATGGTCGGATCTTCCGAACTAGTCGTTTGAAATCACGGTTTCAAAATATGAACTGCACGGCCACGTTTCGTTTTAATTCTATTTATATTTATATATTTATATAAATATAGCTCATTCAAAAATTCCTATATCGTTTTCTCTTCAATTATTTCACTAACGCCTTTAAATTTTGGAAAATTTCGCCATAACCTCCTTTGTACGGGAGGGTCTGGGAAAATTCCCAAATAGCCACACGGGCGTCTCATATCAAAAAGAAAAAGAAAAAGCCAAGCGGCTAGCCAACAGGCTCATAAAATCATCACCCAAACAAAGCGGTAAATGTGTACCTATTTGTCGGGCACAAAATTCTATTTCTCTTCTCTAGCCCCTTTTGCTTTAACCTGTTCAATAGATATGCATGTACATATATACAATTTCGAACATTTATCATTTTTCATTCAATTTCATTTTTGATTTGCTTTGGTTTAAAAACACCATTCATTCGAAGGTTGCATGCATGGGCTAAAATCATATCATTAGCTAGTTAATGTATATTTCAACTCATGCACGTTTATTTGAACAAGTGGCTATTTTTAACACTTCACATTTCAAAGATGATAATTTTGGCGAACTAAAATAGATTTCAACATATGACTATTTTATTTAGTTCCTATGCATGTTAAAAATAATATTTCTATCACAAATATTTATTTCAACGTCCGCATATCTTTGGCATATCACACATATGATAAAAAAAAGATATTTTCATCATTTAAAATATTTATTCGACAAATAGATGTTTCAGCACTTCATAGCTTCAAAACTAGGTTTGCGGTTTTCGCGAGAACCGGGACACGAGGGGACGATCAGGAAGTTGGAGGTGGAAGAGCTTCGAGAGAGCTACAGGCGCGCGGCGGTTTGGTGCAGCTCGGTGGCGCAGAACGGCGGCGGCGGCGGCTTGAAGGTCGGAAGTTTGGAGGTGGATATCTCGGCGGAGAGGCGACAATAGGGGGAGCTCCTTATATGGATTTGAAGAGGGGAGGGAGAACTACAAAAAGTTGAACTGGGGGAGGAGCTAATTCTGGCCGTGGCGATCGGAAATCGCCTGGGAAGGTGAAGAAGGGCTTCCGCCGTCGATGTCGGGGTCGGGGGGGGGGGGGTTTCTGTTATTTTTTTTTTTTAATTATGAATGGAAAAATATGATTGGCCGAGAGTATATTAAAATTTTTAAATAGAGTTTTCTTAAACTAACTCCTTTTTAAACCCAACGACTGTCGCCCCTAGCTAAATACCCCCATTCCGGACACAATGGGATATGTTTCGTAGGCCAATTTGACTGTTACATTCAGTTATTTTTCAAATTAAAGTATAAAACATTTAATTTTTAACTCTGAACGCACATTTCAATTTGCCAGGGCCACAAACTGATTCGAAAAATTCCAGAAAAATAAATCTAGCTATGTTTTGACACTACGGTCCCAACAAAACTAGTTTCGTCGAATTCTGAGGTCGTTTGAAAAATGGCCCTTTTCTGGTCGATCCAATTTAACAGAAATCGACCAAACACATTTTCTTTTGCCACGCTCACATACTAGCTTCAAAAATTATGAAATTTGAAACCTAGCAATAGTTTGACATCCCGGACCCAACAAAAGTGGTTTCGTCGAATTCCGAGGTCGTATGCAAAATATCAATTTTCCAGGGCTATATATTCTATATACCGACTCTTTCGAAAATTCATTCGGCCATAACTTTTGATTCCCGTTATGAAACTTCGATTTTTCAGATTCGTTAGAAAGGTATTGACTAACAGATTTAAATACTTTTGGTTTCGCTAAAATCCGTTATATTTTCCACCCTGCATAGTCGGTCAAAGTTTGAATTCAAATTTTCAAACTGACTCACTATTTCTAATTCACTATTTTATTGAAATATCCTATTTCAATTGTTCAAATTCCTTTGAAATAATCAATTTAAAAATTTTAAATTGGCTCGTATTTTCTGGGTTATTACAATCTCCCCTACTTAAAACTTTTCGTCCTCGAAAAGGAAACAACAGTAAAGTAGGAAATAAAATGTAAATGCAAAGTATGGTAAAGGTACCTTGCACCGGAGTTAGTCAGAGATATCCACTCTGCATTTGGGGTAAGCTTGCTTAATGCTTTCCTCAGTTTCCCAAGTACAGTCTCTAGGATCACTGCTCCACTGCACTTTAACTAAATGAACCTTTTTGCTTCTGAGTTCTCTAGTTTCTTTGCCAACAATTTTTAATGGCTCTCTTTTGAGTGCTAATTCTGGAGTTATCTCCACATCCCGTTGCGCTGCTTCTTCTACAACAAGATCCGGATCATGCACATGTCTCCTAATTTGAGATACGTGAAAAACATTGTGCACTCCAGGCAACCAATCTGGTAATTGAACCCTATAAGCAAGAGTTCCAATTCCCTCAAGTATAGGAAAGGGACCAATAAATCTCGGTGCCAACTTCCCAGTCTTTCCAAATCTGATTACTCCTCTCATCGGAGAAACCTTTAAATAAACATGATCACCAACAGCAAATGTCAAATCTCTCCTTCTAGAGTCTGCATAACTTTTCTGTCGGCTTTGGGCGGTTTTCAATCGCTTCTTGATGAAGTCCACTTTATCAGATGCCTCCCTAATCATATCGGGTCCTAGTACAAGTCTGTTGCCAGGTTCTACCCAACATGCTGGAGATCTGCAGGGTCTGCCATATAATGCTTCAAATGGTGACATTCTCAAACTTGCTTGATAGCTATTGTTATATGAGAATTCTGCCAAATGCAAATGATCTTCCCATGACCCACCAAAATCGATTATACAAGCCCGCAATAAATCTTCTAGAATTCTATTCACCCGCTCAGTTTGGCCATCTGTTTGGGGGTGATAAGCGGTGCTCATATTCAGTTTTGTCCCCAATTCTGTCTGGAAAGCCTCCCAGAACTTGCTAGTAAATAGGGGATCTCTATCACTGACTATGCTGATGGGAATTCCATGCAGCTTAACAATTTCTTTGAAATATATCTGTGCTAGACTTTGGGCAGTTCTATTGGACCTGACAGGTATAAAATGGGCAGTCTTCGTGAAGCAATCTACGATTACCCAAATACTGTCATTACCTTTCTTGGTTCGCGGCAAACCATCTATGAAATCCATGGAAATCTGTTCCCATTTCCAGCCTGGGACTTCCAATGGTTGTAACAGTCCAGCTAGCTTCTGTTGGTCACTCTTGACCAATTGACAAGTAGGGCATCTGCTAACATACAAAGAAATATCTCTTTTCATTGCCTTCCACCAGAAAGTACGTTTGATATCGTTGTACATTTTACTCACCCCAGGATGGATGCAAAATTTGGATTTATGGCATTCGTCTAGCACTTCTCTTCGAAGGCCTGGAATATTTGGGATGCAAATCCTGTTATTTAACCTGAGAACCCCCTTATTGTCAATACGGAAACTCGTGGTTTCACCTTCCTTGACTCTCTTACTGATTCTCTGAATGAATTCATCGTCTTTTTGAAGGGCTGAAATCCTATGAATCAATCCAGGTGTAATTATAAGATGCGCAACGATTGCGGTCTTTCTACTAAGTGCATCCGCTACTACGTTAGCTTTCCCCGGCGTATACAGGATATCAAGATCATACGCTGCAAGAAATTCTAGCCAACGCTGCTGTCTCAGATTCAGATCTTTTTGGGTATATAAATACTTCAACGATTGATGATCTGTGTACAGTATAAATTTCTCGCCCAACAAGTAATGCCTCCAGATTTTCAAGGCAAATACGATGGCTAGCAACTCAAGATCATGAGTCACATAATTCTTCTCATGCGGTTTCAATTGGCGGCTTGCATAAGCGACTACTTGGCCTCTCTGCATTAACACTGCACCAAGACCTCTAATAGAAGCATCTGTCCAAACCGTTAAATCCTGATTGCCATCAATAATAGTTAACACTGGAGCGGTGGTCAGCTTCGATTTCAATTCCTGGAAAGCTTCTTCACAATCGGAAGTCCACTTAAACTTCTCATGTTTCTTTGTGAGCTTTGTTAACGGACCGGATATCTTCGAAAAACCCTTAACGAACTTTCGATAATAACTAGCCAACCCCATAAAACTTCTAACTTCTGTGGGAGTAGTGGGTTGTATCCAGTCTTGAATCGCTATTATTTTGCTTGGGTCAACAGAAATTCCTTTCTCTGACACGACATGGCCAAGAAATTTGACTTCTTCTTGCCAGAAGACACGTTTAGAGAATTTGGCTTTGAAGACGTTCTTCCTTAGAATCTCCAATACTTGTTCTAAGTGTTTTTCATGCTCGGGTTTTGATTTGGAGTAGATTAAAATATCATCGATGAATACGAGGACAAATTTATTCAGAACTCCCCTGAACACTCTATTCATTAGATCGACAAAGTATGCTGGAGCGTTGCATAGGCCAAACGGCATTACTAACCATTCATAAAATATGTCTGGACCTCTGAAAGCGGTCAAAGGAACACACTCTTCTGCTATTCTCAATTGATGAAAACCTGTAGCTAGGTCCATTCGGGAAAATACTTTCGCCCCATTCAATTGGTCTAGCAAATCATCAATGCGGGGTAATGGATATTTATTTTTAAGCGTCTGTTTGTTAAGGTCTCGGTAATCAACACATAATCTAAGAGTACCGTCTGACTTCGGGACAAACACAACAGCTGCACCCCAATTAGAAAAACTAGGTCTGATTAGACCTTTCCACAACAGTTGACGGGTTTGATCGCCTAATTCTTCTTTTTCTTTCGGAGTCATTCTACGAATTGGATGTACCACGGGTCTGGCATTAGGAATTAGATCGATTCGGAATTCTATTTCTCTTTGCGGAGGTAAGTTTTCAACCTCTTCAAACACATCCGCAAAGTTTCTAACAATCGGAATCTTTTCTATGGAAGTGGGAATAAGTTCTAATGCTAACCAAAATTCTTCTCTATTCAGATTCGAACCATGACAAGGAACCGTAATATATCCAAGCTTCGTTCGAATTTTAACGATTCTTTCTGCACAATTCACTTCAGCTTCATATTTCGTTAACCATTCTAACCCCAGGATAACATCGAATTCGGGAAAATCCATAACAATTAAATTAATGGGAAACTTGTAGGAAGAATAAGAGATTGGCACTCTACAATATGAACCGAGAGTAACAGGACCCCCTATCGGGTTATGAACTTTAACCGATTCTTTAAGCTTTCGCTGTTTTAACTTTAATTTGTGCACTGTGTTTTTAGCAATAAAACTACGCGATGCACCTGTGTCAAATAATACAGAAACAGGAATATTTTTAATTGTAAGGGTACCTCCCAAAACATCGGGTTTACCTGCTCCGTCGGAAGCAGCTGGCGGGCTAGACCCGTCATAGACATGAGCTACTGTAGCTTTCTTCAGCAAAGGACAGTCTTTGACCAGATGGTCGGTCTTGCGACAGTTGAAGCACGAGCGAGGGTTCTGAGAGCCTTGGCTCGAGCCTTGAGAGTTTGTTTTCTGTTTCTTCGGAGCTGTGCAGACGTTTGAGTAATGCCCCGGCTTACCACAGTTAAAGCAATTTCCTCTTGGCGACTTGCCAGTCTGAGGCTTTGAAGATGCTGCTTGGCTTGACTCGCCTTGATTTACAGCAGGCTTGCGCTTGTTTCCGGCTTGGCTTCTAGCGCGATCCTGATCCAGATGCCTTTGATCAAGGTCTTCATAGTTGCATGTCATTTCCACTAGCTCGTTGAATTCCAGCTTGACATGGGCCATGGCTCTATCATGATATTGTCGTCTTAGTCCAAGGATAAACCTCTTATTTTTGGACTTCGCAGTAGCGACGAGTTCTGGAGCATAGGGCGACAACATTGTAAATTTGTTCAGATAATCTTGCACGGAAAGATCCCCTTGCTGGAGATTGGCGAAGTCATCGTGCATTCTTTCTAGAGCTTGTTCTGGGACATATTTCTCCTTGAAGAGTTCTTTAAATCCATCCCATGTTCTTCCAGCTTCTCTATTCCCGGCGGTAAGAGATTCCCACCATAATTCGGCTTGTTCCTGCATAAGCCAGGCGCCCATAATAGCTTTGTCTTCGTCTCCAAGCCTTAGGCCTTCAAGAATTTTCTCGCATGTTTTGAGCCATGCAAGGGCCTCTATTACGGTGCCAGTTCCCGAGAAGGTCTTGCCTCCTAAGTTCTTATATCTCTTAGCTACACGGTCGAGCTCGAAGTACTGAGCTGCCGGAGGTTGTATCAAAGGTCCTTCTTGAGCTGGGATTTCTCCCCTTCCTCGGTCTCGGCCGGCACGGCCTCCTCTAGCGGCGGCTGCTCTGGTAGCCATTTGTCAAATTCTGTATAAGTAACGAAAAAGTCAGTTAACAGAAATAATAGTCTATTGCATAGTTAAGCAGAAATTCCTACGGAAAGATAACGATGGACTGATCAATTGTTTTTGCTATTCTGCTCAGCTCATTCTAGGACTTTGCTAGTCCTATCTCTAATGAGCGACTCGCCTTAGAATACTACTGATTCTATTTTGACGAAGTGTTTAATGTGTCAGACTCCAGAACTAAGGTTAACCAAAGCTCTGATACCAGCTGTGACGATCCCAAAACCCCTTTAACTCGGTGTTAAGGATAATCATTGGAATATAACACATTAATCAACATTAGCAGATCACAGATAATAGCATAAACAGGAAATAGAATAATTTACACACATATGACAGCGGAATCATATAGATATCATCACATCAGAGAAGCACAGTACAAGATACAACTTAGTGCATAATGATACATAATCAGTCACCATCGCCAATGGCGGAATCATACATAAAGAGTACACAAAAGGAATATCAGTCTACATCGCCAGTGGCGGAATCATAATATAGATACAATAATGGCGGAGAAAATCCAAGTCATCACGGTGTAGTCAAGCCTCGCCATGAGCCAAAAGGTGCGTCAGAAACCTGTAACTAGGCTGCCCGTGTGAAAATGAGGGCACCCGAGTTTGCAAGGTGAAACAAAATACGAGTCCGTCATGGGACTGGTATGAGAAATCTACTCAACTTATTAACAACAATAATAAGGCAAATCAAAGGACCACGCCACTTTCGCGGAATGGGTTTACTCCAATGAGTGCTAGTGCATGAAATAAAATAAATGATTAAATCAACGCAATGCTTTTTATAAAATGAAGCCATTATAAGACTCAGGTCCCATCACACAATGCAACGCAAGCCGGAGGATAGAGTTTTTACCTTATAATGGCCAAAGATGCTTCATACGAATAAATCAAAGGTGTTTGATATTATTACTAGTGCATATATGTTTCAAAAGCAAATTCAATCATAAATATCAATCCTAGGCGGCATAGCTACCATCTACTATGTCGTCGTACTAGTAATACAATCACATCCGCAAATTTTGTATTGGAAATTGGATTCTTTCATGAGTCGAGGCAAGGGGCAAGCTCCTCTCCGATTCGAGACACTCTAGCAAATGTCCCAGGACCCCACTATGATCCTTGGATCTTCAGGGCCGGTCCTCTCTTACTTTTGAGGATTAATTATTCCTGAACACATGTTTCCCGGTGCTTACAGACCTATATCGAGGCGCCTCGCATTCCAACAACCACACAGGTGAAAAGTATATATAATGTCAGGGCTGGTAGGTCACTGACACCACCTTAGCTAGAAAGAAACATCGTGCTCTCCCTGCAGTCATTCTCCCGTTTTTGACTCATACCGAGGTGTGAGGCTCGCGAATTCACGTTATACACAAAGCTACGTCACACAGACCATTCTTTGATCATCAACCACAAGACTTTGCTTTGCAACAGAAGCCTTGATCATATGCCACTTAGGCGTGCCACACAGGCAATCCACTCCATGCGACTGATTTCTGTCAATACATAACCTCTGAGCTCGTACTTCTCAGAGAAGGGCGTTAAGCAAGAGAATAAATTCTCCGCCGCCAAACAGATATATATTTAACAGAGATCGATCAACACAGAATAAAATCCAATGTCAGACACACAGTCCATTTACAAGTCCGTTCTGGGTCTGAACGAAACCGGAGGCACCAATTCCTCGCATATCCGTACAATCAACAATATGTTTGGACGGCTACTACTTCAATTCCTTCATGGTAGCTACTCCAATCACGAGTATCAGTAGCGCCCATCCATCCAATGTGGAGATCGTCGGTCTTCAGTCGTCTTCGACTCTTCGACTTCTCAACGTCGATCGATTATTTGAAATGAGATAAACTCGGCCTTTTCAAATAACCCACGTATATTTAGATTTTCAAATCAATTATTCACATGGTTGGACTATTCAACATTCACATTTCAGTTATTTAGTTATAATTTTCATGTCAAATACATTCAACCATCACATATCAAGCAAACACAACAAAATTGGTTTATTTTCACTCTATATCGTCTATAGCACTTTATAACGATATATCGCCATTTTTATTTAATTAAAAACGGCCATATTTAATTAAACGACGTTTCAGGTCGTGTCGATGCACTGGCGCTGCTTTTCACTAATTTTGTTTTACACATATCTGAAAATCTAACCGTTGGATCTTCACGAATTTTACATCATTAGGAAGGTCATTTCAAAACGAATCCAACGGTTCCAGTTTTGGGAAAATCCGACGGTCGGATCTTCCACACTAACCATTTGAAGTTACGATTTCAATTTACGAACTGCAGCATCGTTATTCGATTTAATTAAATTATATTTATATATATATATATAAATATAATCGTTTCTGGCGCTGTTTTTCTTCAGTTTTGAATTAAACGTTCCAGACAATCCAACCGTCGGATCTTCACAAAGTTGGTGTCGTTGGAAAGATATTTCCAAGGCGAACCCAACGGTTGAGGTTTCGGGAAAATCCAATGGTCGGATCTTCCGCACTAGTCGTTTGAAATCACGGTTTCAAAATATGAACTGCACGGCCACGTTTCGTTTTAATTCTATTTATATATTTATATAAATATAGCTCATTCAAAAATTCCTATATCGTTTTCTCTTCAATTATTTCACTAACGCCTTTAAATTTTGGAAAATTTCGCCATAACCTCCTTTGTACGGGAGGGTCTGGGAAAATTCCCAAATAGCCACACGGGCGTCTCATATCAAAAAGAAAAAGAAAAAGCCAAGCGGCTAGCCAACAGGCTCATAAAATCATCACCCAAACAAAGCGGTAAATGTGTACCTATTTGTCGGGCACAAAATTCTATTTCTCTTCTCTAGCCCCTTTTGCTTTAACCTGTTCAATAGATATGCATGTACATATATACAATTTCGAACATTTAT